>OZ014521.1:134089093-135565343 GCA_963966055.1 Lathyrus aphaca | reverse complement strand
CAAAACAGTCCCACAAACACTCCTTACAATTATCTTTACAATTTTGTATGGTTCATTTTTTACGATGTCGTTTTCGAGTTTCTTCCAACGCGACCCACACCCAACGACTGTGGTGTAAACAAAGTCCTATTTTTGCATTCACGATGGATTTGTTCACCCCCGGGGAGTCTAAGAGCCTATTATTCGAGACATTCAAGAACTTGAGACCGATTTGGTCAATACTCGAAATCGAACCAGTAAACAAATTTTTTTGTTGGTACAATACATAGAGCCAAGAAAGCTTAAGCAGCGACACATGAATCTTACCGGGGATTTTATTACCGGATAAAACAATAACTTTGACTATATGAAGAAGTGAAACTGAAACAGGAAATTTGTCGGAGAAATCGTTATCGTTAAGATAAATAGGCTTAAGATTTACGAGATTCGAGAGATTACGGATTTGACCAAAGAGTGAGTTTTCTTTTAGGGTTCTTCACTGAAAATGCATTTGAGAAGTGGGAGAAGATTGATGGGTTTATAATAATTTTGTTAATTTATTAAAATAAAATTTTGTTAATTTATTAAAATAAAATTAGATATAAAATTTTATTTAATGATGTGGCAGCAAGATTTTAGAAATTAGTCAAACTTTCCATTGTTACGTCATAAGTGAGACTGCCACATAGCCAAAACTGATAAGGGACCAAAAAAATCCAAAAGATAATCAAAATAAGGGACCTAATACCTGACTTTTTTTTTAAAGAGGGACTACTAAATTAGAAAAAACATAGAAGGGATACCAAAATTGCATTTAAGCAAAAAAAAACTTTTAGTTACTTGTTATCTCTATCTTCTGTATCTATCTGAAACAAGAACCAAGCTATATAACACATAAACCTTATAACCATTATAGTTTAACACAAACCTTATAAATATTTCTATATACCATTATACATCAAGAAAATCATATTTTTATCAAAATTTATCACAAACTTTTATAATTCAACACAAACCTTTAATTCAATACATAAACCTTATAACCATTATAATTCAACACATAAATCTTATAACCATTATAATTCAACACATACCTCATACACTAAGAAATATAATGTTTTTATCAAAATTTGTAAATGCTATATACCATTAGTAATCAATTTTCTTCAAAATTAAAATATCCATCATTCTAATAACAACTGATTCACTTCCAAAACCTTTAACTTCTAAAGATTCGCCAAACATAATTACAAATTCCATCAACCCTTAATTCGCAACAACTTCTAGAACTATTCCAATCCAATACAAAATATCACAACAACAAAAATCTCTAAGGACCATAAACTTCACACAAAAGAAAGAAAGGCAATACCTTACATAATTCTCATCTCAAGAATTTATTGACATCATTCCTCCTTAATTTCTTCCAGTTGATCTCTTGAGTAAGTAGCATACTTGAATTCATTAAAGTAAAACATTATATGATTCAGTTAAACTAATTAATTAGATGAAATATCTGTTAAATATTAAAATAAATCCCTCCTTATAAATCCATATCATGTTTGGAATCTCTATTTGATCCAAAAGAATAGTTTCTTTCATAAACCTCAGTACAAAATAACCGCAATCTATAGCATTAAGCTGATGAGGACACTACACATATAAATTTAACTTGTTTTATCAAGTAGCATCATTATTATAATAAAAAATGTGAAAAATATACCTGCACTCTGATCTATGTAATGTTGTTTGCTTTACACTTTGGTACTCAAGCTTTTCTTTGTGATCAGAATATTTGTATAGCTCTAACAAAATATAAAAGAATATTTAGAACAATATCACATGAATAAATAAATATACACATGAATATTTAGAACAATTTCACTTATGTATCAGCCATCTTCTCCATATTTGGGTATTTTGTTTGATCACCATCTAACGAATCCAAATAATATACTATTACTCTTATAGGATTAATCGCAACCAACACCTAGTGTCCACTGTAAAATAAAATAAAAGTTTAGATGAAAATTTTCTACACAGAGTCAAAAAAACGAAAATTATAATAAATAAAGTTAGAATGAAAATCTAACCTAGTATTATATGGTAAAAGAAACAACTTTTTTTGTATCTTTGTTGGCAATAAATGCACTGACTAAGTACTCTTTGATTGGATTTGGATTTTGATTGATTAATTATGCGTAGATACAGTTGGGAGATAAGAAAGATAATATTTCCGTCAATTGACGCGCATGCATCGATTTGTCATACAATAACCTTAAATAAAAACATAATTAACATTAGACTATTCATTGAAATGAGTAAATAAATTGTTCAATTAATTAAATAAAGTTGATCGGAGTACTTAATGTATGAATTGATAACACCGAATTCTAATTCGTCATGATTAAAAATTTGATCCATGTCCTCTTTAGCAATTGTTTCGGTATAAGAAAAACCAAAAATACATTTCTCCATAGGTATACCACAAATACCACATTTCATCACATATGTTGTTCCTACATATGTTTCAAGGCACGACCTAAATCGAGAAATAGATGTTTTTTTAGCATCTCAAGTGTATATTCATGAACCATTTCTCTCATAGTTCATATTTAGCATATTTAGTATATAATATGCTAAATATTAGAAAATCAAACCAAATTCACTAAGTTAGTAACTGATAGTGTATCAAATATAACATGACAAATTTAGTATATAATAGAACAAACAAGATATATTCAACACTTCCTTCAATTAAGCAACATGACATCGATGTACAAACACTTCAAAATTAACGTGGATATCAAGTACCATGGCATCGACGCGAAAATTCAACTCGGAGTTAACATGAATGAAACAAATAGCAAGACATATCGCCACGCAAATTCAATCACATTAATTCAAATAGCATGGTATACTTTGATTCATCACAAATGACACATCAACACTTAATGTTTCAACCCAAGTAAGTCACAAAATAATTTCAACACTTAACTTCAAAGTTCTATCCAACAAAGAATCATCGATTCGAGCATAAATCAATCACCAAAATTATCAATTCCACATTTAAACTTAATAGCAACTTCATCATTAACAAGAGTTCAAACAATCAACAATCTTCAACAATTAATTCATGAATGTCAATAAGTTTCAATCAACAACATCACCAATGACTATGAAAAATAAATTCACAATGTCATCACTATTCATCATCTTCAACCTCAACAATTAACAATTAATTTCATTATCATTTTCAATCAACAATTAGATCAAAGCAAAGTAATCACTAACAATTATCCATTAACAATTAATTTCATTATCATCAATTAATTTCAATAATTCATCAGTAACATTCAACATCAACTTACAAAATCAACACCAATTCTCAAAATAAATTCACCACAGATATCACTATTCATCATCTTCAACCTTATTACAACAACAATTTCAAAATCAAATTCAATTCCACCATTAGTTCATTATCAACTTCAATAATTCAAACAAATTCAAACAAAAACCACGTAAACACTATCAATTCTCACTTAAATTGTTTCAACAACAAAAAACTCATTAATTAATTCCAACAGTTAATATAATTAGTTTCACATCTTCAACACTAATTCATCAACAATGTCATTCAAACTTCAATTGAATTCAAATAACAACAACATCACACTCTATTCACTCAAATTTGTTATTAAATCTAACAACAATAATATCACCAATTCAAGAACAATTGATATTAACCTCAACACAATAACATCATCAATTCAAGTTAAGCATGGTGAAAGTGCATTACCAAAAGAAATGTTTTTTAAAGATTTATTTTCTTCCTCAAGTGTAGACATTTTATTAATTATTATTAAACCGGATAAACTTTTTTTTGCATGTTTTTTTTATCTCACTATTGCAATTTTTTATACTAGATAGATTAATTTTAGACTATTTAGTATAGTTATTTATGTTATTTGTTTGACGCATCATAATTATTTTTGGTAAATCTTCTCATATCTAGCCTCTGATATAAAGGAAAGAAATTATTATTATTTTTTTTTATCTTGCAAAATATGAGAAAGTATTTTAGAGCCTCTACTTATTTTACATTATCCTTATCCTGAATTAACCTATTCCATATTAGCTAATTAAGATGTAATACTTTCTAAATTTATTTAACTTTTTTCTCATATAACCAAAAAAAAATATCTTAACAAGAGTCATGTATTTAAACACCCAACTATTAAAAATTAACATGGTAGGCCACATAACATGAGTTTGTCCTCTTCCCTAATCCCAATTATTTGAGACTTGATCACCCTCCAAAGATATCACACTAACCAATAGTAATTTAAATAATGGAAAATTGTCATCCTTAGAAAAAGAAAGCACAACAGCTTATCAAAAGTGTGCTCAAATTTGTTTCTTTAGATTCATCATTCACCTCAAGTTCACGAGTCTTGACTTTTCCACAACCAAAAGTCATGCAAAAATGTAAAATAAATAAATAAAAGGTGCAAATAACCAATAACACCATATATATATATAGTCCCAATCCATAGTTTCTTTCACTCATCTCATCAAACAAAATGGGAAAAATCAAGTCCCTTTCCTTTTCATTCTTAGCAATAACATGTGCTTTCTTGCTTCACTTTCAATACATAGTTCTTGCACAAGAACATGTAGCATCTTCAGAAAGTGAAGCACTAGGCCTAACACCAGAAACTAAAAGAGAAACACTAGAAATCATCATAGGCGGCGGTGGCGGAGGCGGAGGAGGAGCATATGCTCCTGCTCCTTCCCCGGGAAATAATTGCCCTACTCCTCCACCTCCACCTCCGCCGTGTCCCCCCACCCGATTAGAAAAAGCTCGCACCGCACTTCTCAAATTCAAATCACTTATCAGTGACCCCACAGGGTACACTGATACCTGGAAAAAGGACGCAAATCCTTGCGATTTCAGGGGAATCCTTTGTGGAATATTTCCAGTAGATAACCAAAGAGCAGTTGCTGGATTAGACTTCAACCAAGCAAAATTCGCAAGTAAAGACTGTTCCAATATACCACTCACAGGCTTCACAGGTATATTAGACAAATTGGAAGAATTAACATTCTTCCATGTCAATTCTAACAATTTCTCTAACCAAATCCCAGAAGCAATCACTAGATACCCTTATTTCTACGAACTTGACCTCAGTAACAACAAACTTTCCGGCCCGTTCCCGAACGAAGTTCTTCGATCTACAAAACTAGTTTTCCTTGACCTCAGATTCAACTTCCTCACCGGTTCGGTTCCATCGCAGTTATTCGAGAAAGACCTCGACGTTATCTTCATCAACAACAACCAGTTTAGTCAATGTTTACCTGCCAATTTCGGTTCTACTCCCGCAAGGTATCTAACTTTCGCGCATAATAATTTCGTAGGCGAAATTCCCAGAAGTATTGGTAATGCCTCGAAAACTTTAACTGAAGTTCTTTTCTTACAGAATAAATTCGAAGGTTGTTTACCTTATGAAATAGGCTATTTGAAAAAAGCTACTGTTTTTGATGTTAGTGAAAATCTGTTAACTGGTCCTATTCCTGCTTCGTTTGCTTGTTTAGAAAAGATTCAGTTTCTGAATTTGGCACATAACAAATTCTACGGTTCTGTTCCTGAGAGTCTTTGTGTTTTACCTGGGATACGTAATAATGGGAATTTGTCTCTGGCGGATAATTATTTCACTGCGCTTGAACCATCATGTTGGAGCTTGTTAAAGTCGAAGATATTGGATGTTAGTAAGAATTGTATCCCGGGACTTCCGAATCAACGATCGAAGGAAGAGTGTTATGCGTTTCAATGTAAGGTGAAGCCTTGTTCGAATCCGCAGAGTCTGAAATATGTGCCTTGCAAGACACATTGGGGGCAGAAACAGAACACTGCCCCGGAAATGGCTACTGAGCCTGTTACTTATAAGTCTCTCAAACCGCATCGGTTGAGAATGTAAGTGTTCGCTATGTTGCGAACACTTTCAGATTGAAGACGTGTCAAGTGTTATCGTCCCAGACACGGATACCAGACACATGTATTTATTGTCTATGTGTTATTGTGAATGTTATGTGTAAAATATGTGTCGGTGTTTTTAGTTCATAAGGTGCTAGTGCCATGGTTTGTTGAGTTACAAAATAATGCTTATTTGAAGATATTTATTTTGATTCTATGGGATTATTATGTTAATTGTGTGCTGTCTTGTTCATGAATAAAGATTTGTTATCCCAATTTAGCATCTTTGACTTGTAATAGTTTGGTAGTACAAAGAAAATGTTGTTTTTATTTGTTTAAGATAATTTATTATATTAAGAGGAATTGATTGGAATGCAGAACTTAAAAAGTTGAAATTATTACATGTATTTTAAAATTATTATTGGTTAAGTTTGTTACGTTCATATTACAATTAAATAATAATATTTCTATAGCATGAGAATAATCTGCAAAGATGCCCCACGACACACATTTTAAGATATGGTATGAAGGGTACAAATTCAGGGTATTTGAATGTTTGTACACAGCTTGCATTAATTTAACTGTCTTCATAGAATAACTTTAGTAACTTTAGTGTTTTGTTGTTTTGGTAACTTTATTCCATTATTTAAAAGTTAGATGAATAATAATTAAAATAGACTATTTAAATGTGATAGGATGATTAGTTAAGAGAAATAGAAAGAGAAAAAAAGGTACCAAAGGCGATAAAACTCAACTCCAATATACTTCCTGTGTAATTTATTTTTAGTGTGTTATATTTTAATTTAGAAAATAATGAGTATTACTTTTAATTAGTGAAAAGGAGTTGCTTCTACTCTACAAATTATGCCAAACATAAATTTTAAAAATAAAATAAAAATATATGTGTTTGATTTCGTTTGGTTCTGTGATATTACTCTCACAATTTTCATATAATAGCATATATGTTTAACAAAGTTATTTTTTTAGGCAAATATATATTCCAAGGGAATAAGGAGTATTCCAATCCAAAAAGTCACAATATAAAAAAATATGATCCCAACCTAGATCTAAAGACGATCTCTAACCTCCTACAAAAAATCGGAGAGATTCTTAAACCATTCATAATAATTTACACTTAAACCTACGACTAGATGACAAAGTTAACCACCACTAAGAAAAGTGGACAATTTTCTGGAAAATCTCATCAGAATTTCAAAATACACCATTAAAAATAATTTGATTTCTCAACCACCAGATACACCAATAAAAACAGAACCAAATCATAGATGCCAAACTCTTCGAACCCCTACCCACCATCTTCAAAAATCACTAATAAGTTATCACAACACTTATTTTCATCAAACCACTCTACTCATACCCAATTAAAAACAACCCTCCAAACTGGACGCATACGAGGGCAAGAGTAAAAAGATGATTACATGATTCCACAGAGTTAAAGCAGAATACACATACCATGTTGTGTGAATTCGATATTATTCCCCTGAACTCCAGATTCGAAGCCGAAGGTAGCCTATCCAAACACAATTTCCACCCAAAATTTTTAACCTTCAAAGGTATGTTAGTATGCCACATTAAATCAAGAGAAGTCTTGAGAGTAATGTTAAAAATCTATCTCCTCCATTGTATCCACATCAAATCCCAACCTCTATTGCCAAAAATCTACAAGCCAATCCCCACATTTTTTAACATCAGAATGTTTCATTACACACACACACAAAGAGAGAGAGAGAGAGAGAGAGAGAGAGAGAGAGAGAGAGAGAGCGAGAATATAACATAGGGAAACAAACCCTTAATGGCAACACATCCATCTGTCTTGCATTTTAAAAAGACACTAGGGATCTCCAAGCAGCATGACGTCCTTCCACCAGAGGGAAGAAAACCTGGCAGACATAACAACATTTTTCAATAAAACTCTTTTAGCAATGTTCTCATACATGTAATTGATGCCTCCGCAAGTGCACGGAAATATCTAAGTAATATAAAAGATTTTCGAACCCACAAAGACTAATGTCGATCGACTATGATCTATCATTGCGGTGCAAAGCTAAATCTATGATTAAAAGGAAATGAACGAGAATGTAAACGCTACTTACTAAAGGTTTGGAAATAAGGATAAAACGAGCCCAAATTATGATTTCTGCGCGCCTAAGGAACTCGTAGAACACGGGTACTAATTATGACTATATGCCTATTCCGTAGAATATACCGACTTAAAGGCTTTGTCTCACGCTCTCGCGGTCTTAACTAAATTCATATCTCTTAATCCCAAGATTTTGCTCTTGCTCGCCCGGTAAATAAGAAACACTATTTGAAAGCCAATAATATCCTAATCAACATCTAAACCGCTCTCACTGTATTTAGATATGATGTCTAATTTCTACTATCCGGTTCTCTCCTTGCGCTCTCGTGAATCTCAGCTCAAACCTTTATATGCTTATCACTCTCATGAAAAAGCAATGTTAAATAACTTCTCACTCTCATGACAAAGATACTTAAACTACACATAGAAAATATAACCAAAACGACATACAATCACAAATTCGTACTTAGTGCATCTACGGAGTCCCTTCGGTAATGACGGTTCTCATACGACAATCTCTAATTTATTCAGCCGAACATAAATAATTCTAATTCTAACATGTTAAAGCATACAATATCTAAATCTAGCATGTTGCTGCAAATTAATGTGAATTATACTAAGACTGTAGTAAAGAAATAAAACATGTAAATGTGGTAGAGTAGATTAAATGAAACAAAAATGACGGCAGGATTAGATTATACTTCAAGCATTCAATACATTACAATAGAGTAGAAAAGAAACAAAGTAGTGTGACAATCCCTTGATGTGAGTTACTGTCACTTTTACAAGTGAATATATACTTAAGTCTACGAAAAAAATTTGGTAGCGCTTCCGCGCAAACTTGGATGATAAATGCAACCTTAGAGGCCTCTATTTATAGACAATTTTGGCTCCACGAGTTATGGGACGAATTTGAACTTGAAATGAAGCAAAACTGCCAAACTGCTGCTGAAAAACTGCTCCCGCCACAAATGGCGATCGCCGTTTGCAAATGGCAATCACCATCTGTTCAAAATCCAAATTTCCCTCATTTTGGGGTAATGGCGAATGCCATTCCCCAAGGCAAAGCAAATGGTGATCGCCATTCAGCTAGAGGAGGCAAAATCATCATTTTTCTGCACTTTCTTCACTCTTTAGCTCAACTTTTCGGTCCTTCTTCTATTTTGTTGATAATGTACCTGTTAAGACAAAACAAAGGAAAACATAAGCAATCAAAGAAAATAGCATGAAAGACTAAATAAAATGGTACTAAAAATGCGCTTAATGGATCGGAAAATACGATACGAATTCTAGTTATCAAATTCCCCCACACTTAGACTTTTACTTGTCCTTAAGCAAACTCCCAATGAAACAAAACAGAAGTGCAACGTCTGACTCGTAGGCACAATAAAACCAAGAAAAGGGTACTCGGATGCTAGGCTATTGTTAAGTGAATAGGTACTAAATAGTGAAACTAAGGAAACCGTGCCGACACAAATCCCCCTAAATCGGACAAAGATTTCCCTCCTATGCAAAATCAGCGCAAATCATGACATTATACTTCGACCTACTGTTAACCTTTCAATTTTGCTTCTTTTTCATTATTGCGCAATCACATTAAGCCTGTTATCCTTTTGCTTACATGGTAATCGAACCTGTTAGTGTTTTGATCTCTTATTCACAAGATTTTTCTTTCTTTTTCTTCTTTTTCTTTTTGCTTTTTTTTTTCCTTCTATTTCTTTTGCTTACGAAGTTCAAGATTCTACTTATTTGGGCTAAATGGTCAGGTGAGGACCACCTAACTTAGTGAGAATAGGTCTGTAATTCACATTTTTCTATAAAAACCATAAACACATTTTTTGAGATCAACACTTATTTGCATCGGCTCGTCACTTAGTTCATGTATAAGGATGATGCTGACTGCTATTATAAACTATTCAAGAAGCTACATAGAACTTTATAGCATGGTCTTAGCATAATTCCTATCTAAACTAACATCACATAATTGGAGACTCTAGGGTGTAAATATGGTACCGATCTTTTCAAAACTTTCCCAAGTCCAGCCTAACATATCTTTAGCAAAATAAAGTAACTTATTTGGTGTCACGCCACAAGTCAGAACATTTTTTTTTTAAATTGGGCTAAGTTTCAGGGAGTTTTCAAAGAATCGAAAAGTAAATTAGAATTTGACTCACTAGCGCATATGACTCAATAATAACACAAACTGAAAGTAAACTAACTAGAAAACGGTAAAATGAAAGTGGTAAAATTCCTCCCTCATACTTAAACCAAACATTGTCCTTAATATTTTGATAAAAGGTGGAAAAAGGAATTATAGAACCTATATGAATGTCATTGCATGCCACCATGGAAAAATTCACTTTAATTATTCCCTTGTTGTTCCTGTATTCACTGACCACTTCTACTTCGGTGTCTTGTACTACAAGATATCTGAATTTGCTGAAACTTCACTTTCCTGAAGCCGCTCATCATACGACCTGTTTCTGAAGGAAGTACCTACTAAAAATGTTATAAAAATATGGTGTGTGTGTGTGTGTGTGTGTGTGTGTAGGTGGAACCTGACTATGCGAAGAACAAGTTGGAGGTGAGTTACGTGTGAGAGACACATGCTTTTTCCTATCATACTCATCATCGGTGTCACCACCAGCAGCGACATTCGCTGGAATGTCCGTGGACCGACTCGTCTTAAGGGATTGTCATCTAGATATTTTTCTCCTAAACATAGTTGATACATGACGAGCGATACAATTCTTTATTTTCTGCAAACACAAACAATAAAAGAAAAACATTAAATTAAAAGTATGCGGGTTGTTTCCCATGCAGAGCTCTGTTTAACGTCGATAGCTCGACGACTATGACTTATTTGGTTTCCATGGCCACTTATCAAGCCATCTCACAAATCCATCGCCTTTTCTTTTCTTCCGTGTTTGGGGTGGTTCATTATTTTGAACTTGTGGTGGTGGTTTTGGATCTATCCAAAGTATTAGCTTTTCAAGTTTGGGCTTAGATTTTTCATCCACCACTTCAAAGTTTAACCTTACCCTCTTAACATTAATGATATCCTTAGTTTCATGGTCCTCTAATTTTATCTTTTTATGTTGGATCTCGAACAAGGGTACATTGGTGCAAATATTTTCCAATACATCCACATTTGTTTTGGATTTGGAGTCCACAAACATATGCTAGAAAGGAATCAGTGGGGTATAGGGATGAGGAACAACAATAGGTAATTTCATCCCTACCTCTTCGACGACCTCCTTTTTTAGTGGTGTCGGAAGATTCTTCTCAACCTCTACTCTTTTCTCACCAGAACTCTCCCCAAACTCATCATCACTCTCCTTAGGATTTTCAATTTGTTTTTCACTATTGGCTGTTACAACATCCACATATCTCTCAAGGGATGGTCCTATAGGTGTCTGTGCAAGCAGGGAGATTTTGGTCTCCAATGCCTCAGTGTGAGTCTCGAGGGACTCGACCACAATGTTCATCCGCCTAAATGTTTCATAAGTTTGGAGATGTTGGTTTCTAAACTCTTCATTCAGGATAGTTTGCCTCTCCACAAAGTGCTCCATCATAGATTCTAGCCTAGAATTAGTTGTCGTTTCAATGAAATCCTCCATTAATCTTTCGAGGCTGGAATTGTGGGATTCTTGTGGTTCCTCAAAGTATTAGGAGTGGTAATCGTAGGGGAAAGTTGGGTGTTGTTCCTCATAATACCCGAAGTCTTGCCATTGTTAAATGTAGAGAAAGTTTGAGTGTGGTTCCTCAAAATATTGGAAGTGGCCATCATAGAGGTAATTTGGGTTATACATAGTTAAAGAAATAAGTCTACCATGAAAAACCACTTGATGAACACCCCGCAAGGCGCTCCATGAAGTGCCCCGGAAGGGTATCCATGAACAAGTCTACCATCTCTCTCTCAAGCAGAGGTGGTTGAACTCTTGCAGTTAGCTTACGCTACCTTTGCGTATATTCCTTAAAGCTCTCAGAATTCTTATGTGACAGTCTTTGAAACTAAGTCCTGCTAGGGGCCATATCAATGTTGTATTTGTATTGTTTTAGGAATTCCTCTCCGAGTTCCTTCCAGTTACGGACACCATTTCGTTCCAGCTTCATGTAACATTTGAGGGTTCCTCCAGACAAACTATCTTGGAAGAAGTACATCAAGAGCTTCTTGTCCTTAGTGTAAGCAGCAATCTTACAGTAGTAAGCTTGAAGGTGGGTATTGGGACAGGAACTTTCGTTGTACTTGTTGAGCCCAGCAGCCTTGAACATTGGTGGGATCAACAATCCCAGCACAAACCCCATGTCTGAGACATCAATTCCTAAGGTATCCTTGCATTCGAGAGCTCGGACCTTCTCTTCCAACATTTGGAAATCACTGTGACTAACCCCAACAACAAATCCCATGTCCTCATTCAGCATAGAGAATTGGTCAGCTTGGTTGTCTTCCACGTGAGGAATTGGAACAGGAATACCCACCGGGGTAGGGGTCTTTCAACTCCTACAAACACATCAGTGGCGTTGACAGGATTCCCTTATGCATCTACATTGGCTCTAGCGCCTGGAATTTCTACCCGTGGCGCATCAAGCCTTTGAACCATCACCCATAACTCTTGTTTCCCCAGGGAAACCCCTTGCATCATATTCATGAACTTGTTCATGCATGTGCGGAGCTCATCCAATTCAGTTTGAACAACGTCCATGACGTTTCATTGATTATGTCTGGTGGAGTACCTGTGAAGATGATGGTCTGCAATCCTTCCTGAATAATCAAATAAGTTAGGAACCTGGACAACCTGTAAAAAATGCAAAAATGATATTCATGAACTTGTTCATGCATGTGCGGAGCTCATCCAATCAAGGTCGTTTATGTCCCAATTTCGGTATTCAAGAATATGAAAACCCATATGGCCTTTGAGACTATGACTTTTGGGAAGAAATATTCATACGAAACTCATATAAGATAGTTGTGCAGGAACGGTGTCTGGAACATGTATCCGTGTATAGACAACAATCAGAAATTTGAACCATATCAGATAACATGAAATGAAGCCCGGGAGTAACAAAAGATCTCCCCGAAGGGTTACAAGTTCAATAAGAAAAACAGAAGAACTAGAAAGGATTCCCACAACAAGCCTGTGGGTAATCCAGTACAATCAAAGGAAACTAGGCCCTATGAAACTCCATATCTTCCAGCCTCCAACTAAGACGTTTGACAACCTCTAACAGTTGGGCTACATCCGGATGACTTGGATCTTCAATGAGCTTCTGAATGAGAAGATACCTTTAGTAAAAAGAAGCATGAAGCTCACTGATTTGTTGCAAGAAAACCTATTCATTCTCCCTGTTGGAAACTGGCTCAAATATGGCCTTCTTTGGTTCAACATGGATTTTGAGTTCTTCTATTTCTTTCTGAGCATCCTCCATTGAAAAGGTTATTAAAATCCATGATTTATGAAATCAAAAAATGATGAAAAAGAAGACCATTAAGCACCAAACATCTCCTAAAGTGATTAGGGTTCAAACTAGACTCAAACCTAAAGCTAAGGGTACCTAAGGGTTAGATAAATTCCTAAGTCAGCGGCAACAACAACGCTTCAGCACACAAACAAATATCACATGCAAATGACATACAAACAGCCTATTACAGCTACTTAACAACATGGCAACAGGTGTAAAAAGCGCAAACACATGGCAAGGCAACATACATTTAACAACTACTGTTCAGAAATGTAGCAGTGAAATGCATGGCAGAATTAAGTCATTTAACATGTAAATGCATGAGTGACACTACATGGATATACACCACATAACAACATAAGGAATTCAACATGATTAATGTAAACATGGATATGTGAGAATTCAAACATTTCAATCATTTTACACCAATGAATTTTCACAAAAAGATAATGCACATTTTCAAAAGTGAACATTTAATGCAAACAAAAACCATATAATATGAACATGCCATAATGCACTCTAACTAATGCAAACATTAAAAACATCATGAAAACATCAAGCAAACATGCAATCAAGAATGTGTGCAAGCATACATAGATCATGCATTTTTATCAACTAATATGCAACATGTTCAATTACGCACACGAGTGTCCAAAATATGCATCGATCACGAAAACAATGCAAAACATAACTTTAATCCATTACTATCATGCCAACAATGAGGTTCAAACATGGGAACAACATTCATAACATACCATGAACACAAATTCACAATTATGCCAAAAAAAAAATAGGAAGTAAGCAACACGCGTGTCGAAAGATGTCGAAGCTACATGAACCTGCACCAAAATGATATATTAATGGTCCTGATGATTAGGCATGGGATAACATGCAAACAACCATGAAAATGCACAAAAAACACAATATATGCTTCAGTATTAACCGATTAACCAATGTGTTAACTGGTTAACGGTCCAAGAACCTACAAAAAACATTGCAAAATTACATTGTGTTAACCAGTTAACCAATGTGTTAACCGGTTAACACTGAACCAGTAGCAAAAAAACATGCAGAAAAAAACACTTCTAACACCAGCTTATTTCCAAAAGTTCCTAATACAGTCCTTATCAAGTGAGCACGAAATTTGCAACTAAATGCACTAATTCAACACCAATTGGAACCACAAACACATCAAGATCCTAAAACCTAATGATCCAATTAATCAACGCCTCAAAAATCAACAAAACGTGATGAACACACATGTCGAGAAAATGTGAAATAACTTAAAACATAAGTGATTATGAGTTTCATCAACCTACAAAGTTGAGGTTTACTTTGGTAATTATTGCAAAGAGATATCAACACACTATTGACGAGAAATCCGTAGATCTGAAGCTCTTCCGCAAGAATATGAAAAATAAATGCGATTTGACAAAAACTTTGATGAACTCTTCCAAGAACCACTTCCAAGATGTGAATTCAACACCAAAACAGTAGTAAGTCCTTCAATAATCCATGAAATCAATGCAATGATGGAGGTTTAGCTTCAAATTCTTCAAGTTTCAATGCAAAACTTGAAGAATTTTGGAAGATGAAGCTTTGTGTGTGGTTTTGGAAAATGAGAGAAAAGTGAGAGGAAATTGAGAATGGTGACGGAAAAAATGTGAAAAATGAAGTGTTGTTGTGAGATTTGGAGGGAAAAATGATTATATACCCCTTAGGTTTGGAATGTGCTTTGGGTTAGGAGTGAGGCTTGGACATTAGCTTAGGAGTTAAGTTTAGGATTAGCTTAGAAATTAGTTAAGAGTTGGTTAGGAAAAATTCTAGAACCTTCTCCATAATTCCACATTTTAAATGAAATGAAATAAATCAAATCAAATAAAAAATGGAAAAATGGCCAAACTCCCATCATGCTGAAAATCTGCATTTTTTGGCAGAAAACACGCGCGTTAATCGGTTAACCGATGTTTTAACCGGTTAACACATGCCAAATTTGAATTTTCCATCCTTTTGGTGGGAAACCTTGGAAATGCACCCGCGTTGTCCGTTCTGAGCTTATTTTTCTTTTGAGACCCGATAATTGATATTATCACTGAATTACCCTTGATCACATGCCCCACACTTCAACCGATGATGTATGCTTTATTATATTTTTTTATTATGATTTAAATTAAATGTATGAAAGTTATGCAAATGATGTAGAAATGAAGCATAAGCTACTTGAAATTGGTAATACATAAGAGGACAAATTTTAGGGTGTTATAGTGTTAATCATATTTTTCCATCCAAGAGGGGTGAAAATGTTAAGTGTGATGTCTTGACATTGTATTATTGCCAGTTGGGGGAAACTTGGCAATACAAAATATCTAATTCTGGATGGATGCTCAAGGAATTATTGAAGAATCTGGGATAATTTATTTTTCTCTACAGATTAAAGTCATTATCTGAGAAAGAGGTCTTTAATAGAAAGCTGATATAAGTGTGTAGAAAGTGAAGACACTGTCTGACATGATGTCAGGACATCATCATTAGACATGTTTGCATGTAACAAAATTCTTTGGACGATTCTTAGTCTCATTACTTCTTTACTTTTGCCAAGTTTTGGCTAAAAAGGGGGAGAAGAATTATTTTCTGGTGTTTGGGTTCATTCGTGTAGTGGCGGTGCAAGAATGTTGGAGGAAGATGTTTTGTTATCTTAACATGTATTTTCTATTTTCTGTTAAAGCTCATTATGGATTCTCTGTGGAAAGTATATGAGTGAGGGGGGAGTTCTTTTCATCATCCTCATCATGTACATCAACATGCAGCTAGGAATTTCAGGAGTTTGAGTTTTAGCCATGTCGCTCCCAAAGATTTGCATCCTGGTACAAGCGCGAACGGTCGGCGAGAGGGACAATGAGAACACACAGCCGTGAACTCACTGGAGATGAATAGAGTCGCCAGCTAGGCATTTTTATCCCGGAGGAAAGGTAATGCTGCATAGACCTGGAAAAAGATGGATAAGACGGTTGCGAACCAGAGAGACTGATAAAGGGGGTTGGTTACAACCTGGGAAGGTATTAGCACCCAGATTGTCCGTCGTACTCGACGGGATCCACGCTTAAAAGATTTGTGTTTTAAAGGGGTAGTGTCAGTGCAATCTGTGTATAAAAGAGCTGGAAAAGGATGTACAGGTGTCAGTGTAAGAGAAGTGAAGTGTGATATATACAGTGTCAGTGTAAGGACAAGAGTGAAATGCTCATGATCATGAGGCTAAAGAATGAAGCTGAAAAGAGGGGGAATATACAGAGACTTTTGTTCGATAACTGTTAAGTTATGCCTACGTATCCTCTCGTGCAATGAGGAAGTCAGAACACCGTAGTTCGACCCAAAGAGACTGAAAGATGAATTGACTTGTGAACTACTTGCTTGACTATGCTCAAGTGTATGACCTGTCTGGCTCAGGTGCAAACTGTCTTGCATTAGACAGAAGAAGCAAGTTCTCGTTTATGAGTGAGTGTGATGAGAAAAGAATCCCGAAGGAGACGATTATTGTTTTTTTTTTTTGAGTTTCAGTCTTTTATTGCTTTTGGATTTGTCATAAGTTAATGAGCTTAAGCCTAAACCAATGGATTTAGTAAACTCATCACATCTTCCCTCTGATTAGGGGTAATGAGAATACCTTAAGTGTGAAGTCAGATTCTCACACTTAATCACCTTCGATGTAGGATTAAGATCATTAACCTACTTGTGATTATTTAGATGTTTTTGTGGTTTTTGTTTAGTGTTAAGTAATGAGGTTAAGCCATAATCAGGGATTTAACAGACTCATTACACCATCCTAATAGAAGGATAATAGATGAGAATGTTTAAGCTGAGGAAAGCTCCTCAACTTAATCCATGATTAGGGATTAAACTCATGACAAAACAAGCCTTTGATTAGGTGGATTTTATTTGGTGATATGATGATGAAGTGATTTTTAGGGTTTGTAAGACAACTTGAGGGGGACTTGTCCATTAACACTAGGGTTAGTCCTTCTTAACCAATTAAGGAAGAATTATAACCCTAATGCAAGGCCCAAGTTACAAGTGTGGTGTCTTGATGCTTATTAAGTGAATTGATTAGAGGAGTTAAACACATTAAGGGTTTAACACTTAGGATTAAAGTTATACACTCCATCCTAAGAGAAGGATGCAGGCATAAGCTTAATCACAAAGCCTTAAAGCCTTTAGGGTTTAGTCCCTGATTATGAGGTGAGAAGAGAAGACTCAAAGAGACACAAAGGTAAAACTAAGAGGGGAGACTAATCAAAACCCTAATCATTGTCATGCTTGGTTGTTCCTAAGGTTTGTGAGGTTTTCAAGAGAAATCTTCAATGGAACCACCAGGAAGCAGATGAAAGGATCAAGAGAAGCAAAGCAACTTGCTTCATTCAAGAAGTCAAGTCACTTGAAGAAAGAAAGTAAGAGGAAGAAGGATGAGCAAGCTCAAACTCAAACACAAACAAAAATGCAGCAATGGATGCAAGAGAATGATGAAGAGAGAGTTATGAGAAGTGAAGGCAAATTCACTTCTCAAAGTCACTTACCACCTGAAAGGTTAGAAGAGGAATGCAATGCAATGCAAAATGAGATGAAATGGTATGATGCAATACCAAACTAGAAGCATATGCATGATGTTAATGATGTTATGAGATGCTACAAACATGAGGCAGCACATGGAGATGATCATACAAGTTCATGAATGCAAATGAAGCAAGTTAGGAACCATGAGCATACATGAAAAGTTATGAAGTGCACATGGCATACAACATGGCAAACACATGATGCAATGATCAGACATGCTTTCAATATGTCTTATGATGTCAAATGAATCAAATGGATGCTTGAAATGTCATGGCAAGTCATGTTATGCAAGAGAATGTAAGATGGATGCATATGGAAGCCCAAATTAGGGTTTATGATCAATGCAACAAACAAAAACCAAAATCAGAAGCAAACCCTAAGATAAAAAATTGAAAATGCCACTCAAAGGACCCCCAACCCTATACTAAACCAATTCCCAAAGGAGAGGTTTCAACTCTTAACCAATTTCAAGTTATGATTTTTCTAAGTTTTCTAGGGTTTTAGGGTTCCTAAAAAAGAAAATTACCAAACAAATTGAAAATGAAAGATCAAATCATGGCCATTTAATCTTACAAACTACATGCTAAACACAATGCAATGCAAAAATAATCAATGTCCAACTCCTCATGGATAGGCAGAAATGATTTTTGGAATTTTGGATCAAATTAATGCATAAAAATGATTTTAAATCAATGAAAAATTCTCAAAATGCATCAAGATCAAAAAAGAAATTTGGTTTGAAGGTTGGACAATGTTTCTAAATGTCTTAGAACATTTCATGAATTTTTTGGTGATTTTTAAATACCTAAAAGTATTTTTAATAAATTAATTTTCATTAATCAATTAAAAATAAACATTTAAATATTTAAAAATACTTTTTTAATGCTAAAAATTAAAATAAAAATATTTTTGTGTCTTAAAAATTAATGAAACTTTTGACAAAAAGTTTCATAATTTTTAAACAATTTTTACTATTTTAAATAAATCATGGAAGTTAAATGAAAGAAAATGAAATAAAAATAATAAAAAGACTGAAGTATGCAGGATGGAAGGCCAGGATTCACTCTGGATTTAAAATGGTTGACTGCGCGCGCCATCTGATGGCCCATATTCAAACTGAATTAATCTCATTTAATTAAATAAATAATGGTGATTAGGGTTTAATGACTGCATCTCAGCCATACACACGCGCGCGAAGTCAACAAAGTCCAAGCATCCAACGCTCCAGATTCAAATGCTCATTAATGACCTGATTAAACCCTAATGATTTTCAGGTGGCCGGAGAAGACCTCCGGTCGTCTTCTCCGGTGGGAACCCCACCTGAAAATCCCCAAAATCCACAAAACGCAACCAAAATGAAATCTAAACACACAGAAATGATTCCCACACTCCCCTGAATCAAAACCCTAAGCTAGAAACCATTTATATTTCCTCAAACTCATGAATCGAACAAGACATTTTTTAGGTCACAGAGTTTCAGAACACGATTACATCCTCATTTTCCAACCATTTTCAAAACCAATGATACAGTTATGATCAGGAAAGCATATAGAATAACTTAAGAACTTAAAAAATGATTTCTGGAAAAAAAAGTTCTTGAGCTACCTGAGTTTCAAAGCTTTCACTCTTGTAACTTTCTGACCCTTTCCTTTGATGCAAACCACTCCTTGTGACCCCTAGATGATGCTTGGATGCTTGGGAGAAATTTATGTTGGCTGGTTAAGGAGTTTGAACAGCTTCTGCTCAAGCTCAGTTGAAAATGGTGTTGGTGATTTAGGCTGTTTCAGGCAAAGGTGAAAGGTTCTTCATGACCAGGATGATGAATAGAGAAGGTTTATAAAGTTTGTTCAGGTGTTTGTGAGCTGTGTAAGGAGATTCGAAAGTTCTGGCTTTGAGGGTGAAAAATGGAGAAGCAATGTTCTTGCTGGTTTCAGGCTTAGTTCTTGTTGGTTTGGGCTCAATGAAGTATGGTGAGTGGATCAGTGGAGTTGTTTTGTGTGTTTGTGAGTTGTGTAGAGAAATTCGAAGAGAAATGCTTGAGGGAGTGAGTTTGTGAATGCTGTGATCTTGTGTGTTTCAGCCTTGCTTTCTATGTCAAATGGCCTGCATTTTGCTTGCATAAAATAATCCCATTGGTCAGATGATGTGACCTGGCCTGCTGTGATAGGTAAGTTCACTTTTGCAAATTGTCAACCTTTTGGTAAAAGAGGCATGGGTTGTGTTCTAGGCTAGTACAAAGGTGTGGGCTGGCGCAGCATGGTGAGGTGAGAGGCTATGGTTGGTTCAGCAGCCAAGGCAACAAGTGGAGGGAAGTGTGATGATGATTTTGCAACTTGATCACTTTTGGTTCACATGAAACTTTCTTGCTATACAAACCATGAAACATGAGAAATTTTGGTTCAAATCTGATTTTTAGGTCACATGTGATGTTTGTGTAATGGTTAGACATGAATTAGAAGTCACAAATGCCTTGGTACATGATTTTGCAAATTTTCCAATTGGTGCATATCTTGAAAATTAGTGATTTTTGCCAACTTTGTCACACCATAACTTTTGATCCAAAATGAATTAGGTCATGTTCTTGTACTTTTTGAAAAGGGAAAAATGTATTCTACAACTTTCATGACCAAAGTTTTTCCATTTGGAGCATTTTTGGATCAAAAAGTAAGGTTTGGAAAGTGACCTAAAATGACATATTCTTTAAAAGTCAACTATGCCCAAAAAAGTCAACTTTGCAAAAACTTTAAATTCTTGAATTTAGTGAACTTCAACCCTCTTCTATGATCAAATAAAGATCATATACACTCAAAATGATGAAGATCACCCCTTGGTTGGGTCATTGGGGGCCTCAGATGCCCTGATTTTGCACTGACTTGTCTGAAAAGTCAACCCTTGATCAGATGACCTCCCCATGGAATTTCTTCATGAAAATTGATGTGCATATTCCCTATACCATATAGAGACCAATAGAAACAAGAATGACCAAAAAATTTGGAGTTATGGCCCCTGAAACCAAAACCCTAGTTTCAGGTCAACTGTGCAGTCAAACTTGGCTCTGCTTCCATACCAATCCCAGTTCTTGTGATTTTTTGGCATTTTTGACTTTGAGAGGATGTAATATGATATAAGAACATACATGGATCCCTTTGAAGTGATTAGTGGCCTTTGGAGTGGCTCAAGAAGCTCTTGGATTGCTCAGATCACAAACCCTAGGTGCAGATGACTTAGAAGCAATGCAATGACTCAAAATTGAGATATGAGATGATTGTGTTTATGCATATGAGATGATCACAAGCCATGGTGTGAATGGGTGAGGGAAAATTTGGGGTGTTTACAGCTGCCCCTATTCAAGCATGAGTTAGCTATGCAGGTTGTAAGCGACGGCTTAACAGGCAAACAAGATAACTTGTGGTTGAATACCAAAGACAGTCCAAAATTTGCACTCACAAAGTGAAGAAGAAAAGGGATATAGCTTGTAAAGGAAAATAAAGTATATTGTAAAGTGTGGGCGACGGAGGACGACCGTCGAGCAGAGGACGACTGCTGGGGAAAGAGCAATGACGGGGACGGCCGACATGCTGGGAAAAGTGCGGAAAATAAAGCAATGACGGGGACGACCGACATGCTAGGGATAAAAGAATTATGATGGGGACGACCATCAAGGTAAAGCTGTAAAACTCTCTGGGGATTAATGAAACATGACGGGGACGGCCATCAAGTTCACAAAGTAAAGTAACCAACGATGGGGACGGCCATCGGGCTAAACTGATGAAGGACGATCATCAGGAAAAAGAAAAAGGGACCACGACGGGGACGGCCATCGGGTTTAAAGAATAAATGAAATAAACAGATGATGGGGTACAGCCATCAAAGGTGAAGGACGATCACCTAGCAGGGGACGGCTGCTCTGTTGGGTTAAGATGAGGGACGGTCATCTAAGGTGGAGGACGACCACCTAGAAGGGGACGGCTGCTAAATCAACGATGGGGACGGCCATCGGATGAGCATGATGGAGGACGACCATCAAGAGGTGGAGGACGACCACCTAGCAGGGGACGGCTGCTAAATCAACGATGGGGACGGCCATCGGATGAGCATGATGGAGGACGACCATCAAGAGGTGGAGGACGACCACCTAGCAGGGGACGGCTGCTCTCAAGGTTTGTCATGACATAGGACGAATGCCAGATAACCAAAATCAACAATGGGGACGGCCATTGGATAAAATGATGAAGGACGGTCATCAAGAGGTGGAGGACGACCACCTAGCAGGGGACGGCTGCTAAATATCAACGATGGGGACTGCCATCGGATGAGCATGATGGAGGACGACCATCAAGAGGTGGAGGATGACCACCTAGCAGGGTACGGCTGCTCTCGAGGTTTATCATGACATAGGACGAATGCCAGATAAAAAGAAAATTTGCTTTGTTGGCGATCTACTGGGGAATAGTAAACACGGACGAGTGTTTACATCCAAGAAACAAAAGGTATAAGTGTTTGGTATTTGTGTATAGATTAAAGATGCGGACGAGCATCCTTAAGACTATGATACGGACGAGTATCGGATAGGAACAAATACTGACGCGTGTTCAGAGAGGATGATACGGACGAGTATCAACTGGTTAACGGAGAACACGGACGAGTGTTGAATCTGAGAGGATTCTTCTGGGGAATAGTAGACACAGGCGAGTATCTATATTCAAGAAGACAGAAGTTTTTTTAACACAGTGTATGGATTAAAGATGCGGACGAGCATCCTTGAGACTATGATACGGACGAGCATCATGTAGAAACAAACTCTGGACGCATGCTCTGAGATGATGGTACGGACGAGTACCAACGAGTTAACAAAGAACAAGGACTAGCGTCGACTCTGAGGGGATTTGAGTGGTGTATACAAGATACGGACGAGTATCTGTATGAGTGCAACACGAGTAGTGAGCATGAGTATTGTATAGATGAGTGTTTATCTGCTGGTGAGGGTGACACGGACGAGTGTCAAGAGAGAAAAGTGTAATATGAACAAATATCTTATATACAAAGTGTAGGTGACTGTGCTGGGGATATGACACGGACGGGTGCCAAGGAAGTGTATGCAAGTACATGTGAGTGCAAAAAGGATGTCTTTGGCCTTCTGCTGGGGTATGACACGGACGGGTGTCAGGACGTATCTGTAATACGGGTGATCTCGTTCGTAAAGAATGCTCGGGCGACCTTATTGGGGAGTGATGGCACGGACGGGTGTCAAAATGAGTATATACTGGTGTTTGTGGATTGTGAGGCAGCTGTTTTTGCTAGGGACTCTGGTGGGGATTTTTCTGTACGTTGATGAACTGTCGTTATTCACAAGTGTTAGTTTAAAACATGGCTTATGATTATGCTATGTGTTGTTTTTTTTGCCGTAATGCTCCATGTTAAAACGGAATGCTACGCTTTGTGGGTGAATATGATGTGAATGCCATGATTATGCAAAGATACCAAACCGGGATCCGGGTCCCGTTGCTGCGAAGGTCTCTGGACGATCTGTTTGAAGTAAACACCCCAGCTGGGGATAAGATCACTGGTAGATCTGATGATATGATATCTGCTTGGGGATTCGGGTCACTGAGAGACCTATTCCAATAAATTAAAGACCCAGCTGGGGTTTGTAGAAGCTTTCTTCACTCTGTTGTGATCTTCTATGCTCTGCTTTTCTGGACAGAGGCTGGAGCTCTGTGGAGAGATGGTTCCTTGATTCCTGTACTCGGCTGAGGATGAAGTGGCAATTCGGCTGGGAGCAGTAGCAAGTGGCAGCTCAGCTGGGGGAAGTCATGAGAGGCAACTCAGCTGGGGAGAGAGCACTTCTGGTGCTAAAATTGAGTGTTGATTTGCCAGCTTGCTGGGATGAAGCTTACATGCCCCAAGTTGCGCTCTGGATTCCTGCAATCCTGAAAAGACAGAGAAACGCACAAGATAATCCTGAGGTATCCCTTACTGGATTCCGTCATAGGAGTTTTAGATACTTCCGAGAGTAAGTATATTTCCTGCAAGCATGCGTTTTTTACTTGAAGATAAACATCTGTATTCTATGCAATCAGTGTTTCTTTTAAACATCAGACATTTTTTGCAAACAAGATAAAAATGTACAAGACGAGACATGACTGAAAATCTGATTTTATTAATTCATATGCCCTGAATTGGCGAGATACAGTCAAAGAAACAAATCCCCTGGAATGAGGAGATTGTTACAAATTGATAAACAAAATGCTGGCAGTGTTGATGACGCTTTAAGGAGCTTCCTCTTTACTATGACTCGTATGACTTTTGACGTTCTTCTCATCTTGCTTTCTGAAGAATATTGGTTCTGATTGAAGCTTGATCCTTTCGAAGCTTACCAAGTTGTAAACGATACAGACGAATTCAGAATGCAGTTGTTCGCTTATTCCCTTATTTTGCATGGATCGCCCTTTCGGGTTTTCAATCCATCGGGATACCCATTTTTGCCTGAGCTGTCCAATGCGGCTTTTCAACTCAGCGGGTGTACACTTTTGTTTATTTTCCCTTACTTTTGCCCGAGTCTTTTATTCTGTTTTTGACTCGCCGGGATGCCCTATTTTTGCCTGGACTTACATTCTGTTTTTGTGTCCAGCGGGTCATTTTTATGCGAAGTATTTTTTAACTGCATCTGAATTCACATGGGACGGGAAGTCTTCACCATCCATAGTGCTGAGCATCAGTGCTCCACCAGAGAAAACTTTCTTTACTACGAATGGTCCTTCATAATTTGGAGTCCATTTGCCCCTGTGGTCTGTATGAGGAGGGAGGATTCTCTTCAGCACAAGATCTCCTACTTGGTACTCTCGGTGCCTGACTTTCTGATCGAAGGCTCTCTTCATTCTTTTCTGATACAACTGCCCATGACAGATTGCAGCCAATCTTTTCTCTTCAATCAGACTCAGTTGTTCGTATCGGGACCGGACCCATTCTGCTTCGTTCAGCTTAACATCCATCAGTACCCGTAGGGAGGGTAATTCAACTTCAACAGGTAGGACTGCTTCCATACCATACATAAGCTGATACGGTGTTGCCCCAGTGGACGTTCTGATTGACGTGCGGTACCCATGCAAGGCAAATGGTAGCATTTCGTGCCAGTCTTTGTAAGTGACTACCATCTTCTGCACAATCTTCTTGATATTCTTGTTTGCTGCCTCAACAGCGCCATTCATCTTTGGCCTGTAAGGAGAAGAATTGTGGTGTTGGATCTTGAAGTCCCGGCACAGCTCAACCATCATTTTGTTGTTTAGATTGGAACCATTATCAGTAATGATTCGCTCGGGCACCCCGTATCGACAGATGATATCTCTCTTCAGAAATCTGGCTACCACTTGTCTTGTAACGTTTGCATAAGACGCTGCTTCGACCCACTTGGTGAAATAGTCAATGGCAACCAGGATGAATCTGTGGCCGTTTGAAGCAATTGGCTCAATCTTGCCAATCATATCAATGCCCCACATAGCAAAGGGCCATGGTGAAGACATGATGTTCAAAGTATTGGGAGGCACATGCACCTTATCTGCATAAATCTGGCATTTATGGCACTTCCTGGCGTAGGCACAACAATCAGCGTCCATTGTGATCCAGTAATAGCCCGATCTCAGCAACTTCTTGGCCATGGCATGCCCTCCAGCATGGGTACCAAAGGATCCTTCGTGCACTTCATGCATTAACAAATCCGCTTCTGTCTTATCAACGCATCTGAGGAGTACCATATCAAAGTTCCTTTTGTATAGAGAACCATCAGTGTTCAAGAAGAAACTACCAACAAGCCTTCTCAAAGTCTTCTTATCATTGGAAGATGCCCCAGGTGGGTATGTCTGATCCTCCAAGAAGCATTTAATGTCATGGAACCAAGGCTTATCATCTTTAACAATATTTGCTGCGAACACGTATGCTGGTCTGTCAAGTCTGGACACTGAAATCTGAGGTACAAAGTTGGCAGTCTGAACTTTGATCATTGACGAAATGGTAGCTAGAGCATCTGCAAACTGATTCTCGTCCCGAGGGATATACTCAAGCTTGACTGTTGTGAAGAAAGTCAATAACCTCCTTGTATAGTCCCTGTAAGGTATCAGATGATCCTGGTGTGTGTACCATTTGTCGTTGGTTTGATTGATTACCAAAGCTGAATCTCCGAATACAGTCAATGTTTTGATCCTGAGGTCAATGGCTTCCTCAAGACCCATAATGCAAGCTTCGTATTCAGCTTCGTTGTTAGTGCAGTTGAAAGTGAGTTTTTCCGAGAAAGGCATGTGAACTCCCTTAGGTGTAATGAGTACTGCACCAACACCACGACCGTTCATGTTAACAGCCCCATCAAACATCATAGTCCATTCTTCTTCCGGGTCAGGCCCTTCAGTGTGAACAGGCTCTTCATGATCTTTTCCTTTTATGAACATGATGTCTTCATCAGGGAAGTCAAACCTCATAGGCTGGTAATCATCAATGGGTTGCTCAGCAAGATATTCAGACAATACACTGCCCTTGATGGCTTTCTGAGATGTGTATTGGATGTCATATTCTGTAAGGATCATTTGCCATCTTGCAACCCGTCCGGTAAGAGATGGCTTCTCAAATATGTACTTGACTGGGTCCATTTTTGAGATCAATAAGGTAGTGTGGGTCAACATATACTGTCTCAGTCGGCGAGCAGCCCACGCTAAAGCACAACAAGTTTTCTCGAGCAGTGAATAACGTTGTTCACAGTCGGTAAACTTTTTGCTTAGGTAGTATATTGCATACTCTTTTCGACCAGACTCGTCATGCTGGCCCATCACACACCCCATTGACTCTTCTAATACTGTCAAGTACATGATCAGAGGTCTTCCTTCAACTGGAGGCATAAGGATTGGAGGTTCTTGTAAGTATTCTTTGATCTTGTCAAAAGCCTTCTGGCAGTCTTCATTCCACCTGACCGTCTGTTCTTTTCTCAACAATTTGAACAAGGGTTCACAGGTTGCTGTAAGGTGGGATATGAACCTTGAGATGTAGTTCAATCGACCTAAGAAACCTCGAACTTCCTTCTCTGTCTTCGGTGCAGGCATCTCTTGGATGGCTTTGACTTTATCAGGGTCAACTTCAATCCCTTTCTCACTTACAATAAATCCCAGCAGCTTACCAGATCTCACCCCGAATGTGCATTTGTTGGGGTTCAATTTCAGTTGATACTTCCTCAGACGCTTGAACAACTTGAGCAGATTTACCAGGTGATCTTCTTCAGTAAGGGACTTGGCAATCATGTCATCCACATAACATTCTATTTCTTTATGGATCATGTCGTGGAATAACGTCACCATAGCCCGTTGATATGTTGCGCCAACATTCTTCAGTCCGAATGGCATCACCTTATAACAGAACGTGCCCCAAGGTGTGATGAAGGTTGTCTTCTCCATGTCTTCAGGTGACATTTTGATCTGATTATATCCTGAAAATCCGTCCATGAAGGAGAATACCGAGAACTGAGCCGTATTATCCACTAATACATCAATATGAGGTAAAGGGAAATCATCTTTCGGGCTGGCTCTGTTCAGATCCCGGTAGTCAACACACATCCTTACTTTTCCGTCTTTCTTAGGCACAGGTACTATGTTAGCAACCCACGGCGGATAGCTAGTCACAGCAAGGAACCCGGCGTCCCATTGCTTTTGTACCTCTTCCTTGATTTTCATTGCCATGTCCGGGCGAGTACGGCGCAGCTTCTGTTTGACCGGTGGGCATTCTTTTCTCAAAGGCAGCTTGTGCACAACAATGTCGGTATCCAACCCTGGCATGTCTTGATAAGACCAAGCAAACACGTCCACATACTCTTGAAGCAGGTCAACCAGTTGTCTCTTCACCGAGTCTTGTAGGCAGGCCCCGATTTTGACTTCTTTCACGTCTTCATCTGTACCAAGATTGATCACTTCAACCTCCTCCTGGTGAGGAGTAATAACCTTTTCCTCTTGTCTTAACAACCTGGCTAGCTCTTCAGGGAGCTCATATTCTTCTTCAACCCCTTCATCAGCTTGATTGATCGGATTATCAAAGTCATATGAAGTCATAGCCGTGTTGTTGTCGGTGCTGTCTGGAAGGCACACTCTGCAAGGGTTCAGTTTGTTCATTTTAGTGATTTGATTTTAATCTTGTTTAGAAAAAGGTGAAATAAAGTTGTCATTTTGAAAACACTGCCATTTATTTTTTGTACAAAAAGAAAAATGGAAAAACAGTGAACGAAAAAGAAAAAGACTCATTTGCAAAAAGATGTCTGATATTTCATTGATTAATCTTGTTGCACAAAAAGTACAGATGGCCCGATTACAAAATGAGTCTTGTCATCTTGGGCAAGATGCAAGACTTTGATGGATGCTATAAAATACAGGAAATAATAATTACTCTGCATGAGTAACTCTTATAATTTCCTGGGAAGACCAGTTTGAGATACTGCTCCCCGGGACCTTTGGACGAATCCAGCTTTCCAGGTTGCGTTCCTCCTCCAGCTCGTCTTCCAGACAGTTGACAGCATCAGGGGTGAGCATCCCCCCACTGACAAAGTTGGGCTCTTTTGCAGCCTCTGCTTGATCTTGTTGAGTTGGTCTGTAACCCAACCCAAATTTGTCTTTCTTCTCCTCCACAGATAAAACCTTGCCCCAGCCTTGGGCAGTTCCTTCCTCAACAACCTTCCGGGCTTGTTGGTAAGATGTCATCAAAGTTCCAGGTACAGCAGATGCTTCATTGACATTCAAGGCTTCAAAACCTTGGCTCATTGTTTCATGGATCTCCCCATCCATCTCAATATACTTATAGGTAGCCAGGTGGCTGACAAAAATATCCTCCTCTCCACAGATTGTAACGATTTGACCCTCCCACTCATATTTTAACTTCTGGTGAAGGGTAGAGGTCACGGCGCCAGCGGCGTGAATCCATGGCCTACCCAATAGACAGCTGTAGGCAGGCTGTATATCCATCACGTAGAAGGTCGTTTTGAAGGTCTGCGGGCCAATCGTTATGGGCAACTCGACTTCTCCCAGAACCGATCTCTTTGAGCCATCAAAGGCTCTCACCACCAGGTTGCTGGGTCTTAACGCCAATCCGTCATATTCTAGCTTCACCAGGGCCTTTTTAGGTAAGACATTGAGGGATGACCCCGTGTCTACCAGCACATGGGAAAGGACAGCACCTTTACATTCCATGGTTATGTGCAAGGCCTTGTTATGGTTGCGGCCTTCCATAGTCAAGTCAGTGTTGGTGAACCCTAGTCCATGACTAGCATTAACATTTCCAACTACAGCTTCCAGCTGATTGACGGTGATCTCTTCAGGCACGTAAGCTGCGTGCAAGACTTTGAGTAGTGCGTTCCGATGGGCTTCGGAGCACATAAGCAATGATAGGATCGAGATCTTGGAAGGCGTCTGATGAAGCTGATCCACTACTTTATAATCACTCTTCTTGATGATTCGCATGAATTCATCAACCTCTTGATCGAATGGTGTTTTCAAAGCTTCTTTAACAGTCTGCTCTTCCTGCACCAGGCTTTTTCCTTTCGCCTTGGCAGCAGCTTCTGCTTCGGCAGTGGGTCTCTGAATTTGTGGAGCAAAAAGACGTCCGCTTCGAGTGAAGCCTCCGCCTCCTCCCACATTGTCTATTTGTGGTGCAGGGGTTGATGATTCAAAAGTGATTTTTTGTCCTTCGCAGTACAGGTCAGAGCCGTAATGCCACGGGATGGCATTGCTGCTTTCATAAGGTACTGGCCCAGGCACCGTGATAGTGACTGGACTGATTGCAGCTGCGGAAGGAATTGTGATAGTCTGTGGATCGTAATATATCGTGACTGGTGCTCTGATGGGAGCAGCACTTTGTGAGTTGTATGCGGAGTCGTTTTCTGGATCGTAATAGATGGTAACGGTTGAGACATCTTCATGATTTGTTGCTAATGTTGTAGGAGACATTGTGGGAAGGATGGGTGTTGTCGTTGTAGGAGTTTCAAAATGGAGTGGTGCTGGAGTTGTAGAAGGAACATTTGTTGATATCCGGTCAGTTGAGATGACAGATGAAGTACTTGTTGATGAAGCTGAAGAATTGTCAGGAACAATGGTTGTTGCAGTTGTAGGAGTTGCTGGAACTGTTGCTGGTAAGATTGCTGGATTAGTAGGAAATGATGTGGTGATCTGAAGTTGGCCACTCTGAATAAGACCATCTATGCCATTCCTCAAATTATCGCACCCATTTACTGAGATATTGCAGTAAGCACACCCCAACTCACACCCCGGGAACATTTGACATTCGAGGAGCTGAGCCTTAATTTCCACCAACGGTGTCCGGATCTGACCCACACTGGTTATTAAATAAGACGGCTTGTCTTCTTCAATAGCGTTAATTCTGGGACCACCGTGGTTCGGCATGGGGTTCTTATTGACATTGGGTGGTGGTGCGAAATTCAGAGCTTTTGAGTCTACCAGGTCTTGTACCTTCATGTGCAAGGCTCTTGTTGCGGTGAGAATCGGATACCAAGCTATTGATTAAGCTTGAATCGCAAAACTTTTATGTTCACCACCGACTTTAATTTAATCCAAAGGGAAAAGAGAAAAAGATCGTAAAAACCCTAAATGAGGAGAAACTAGGTTCGGGGGTTGATTATACCTAGGGAAGGTGTTAGCATCCTAAGCATCCGCAGTATCCTACGGGAACCTCTTGTTAATATTTGTATTATTGTTATTTATTGCCTGTTAAAATTAAGGGAAGCTAAGGTTTTATTTCTAATGGTACTCGCACAACATCGCATCGATGCCTACGTATCGGGTGTAGAATCAGAGCACTCGTAGTTCTCCTAAGGATTAACGAACACTTGGTTACGCTCAAGGTTCGCGGGGAAGGTAAGTGTTATGGCAAACACTCACGTGACTTTAGGAAAGTCACAAAAAGTTCTAAAATAAAAAGTCCTAATGGTTAAGGTTGAAAAGGAACTAGGGATGGCTAAACTTCCTATGACATTGAGTCAACTGCAGGAGTTCTTTCCCTTTTGGATTGAAAAGTATGAACAAGGATAAATAAAAGAGGGTGCAAGCTCCTAAGACTAGGCAAAGGCTGCTACTTGCAAAAATAAATCGAATAAAGAAAATGGAAATAAGGCAAAGGCTTAGTAACCGGGCTATGGCTCGATATATGGATCGAGAATGCAGGGGTGGAAAACAAACGCAGTGCGACAAATTGTTTAAGTTAAAAAGCTGTGAAGTGTAAGAAACGTGCAGACGGCGATCGTAAACGACCGACTTACGTGTGTGAGTGTATGTGAAGTGAACTTGGCGTTGGACCAAGGAATTATTATTAAATTAAATGGTGTAAACTTACGAGAAATAAATGATAAATAAAAAGTGAAATAAGTTATGGAATAAATTAAATGGAATAAATTAAATTAAGTAAAATAAATAATGAATTAAATGGAAAGAAAATAAATAAATATAGAAATAAAATGCAATGGCCTCATATAGGTCACGATTAATCGGAAACGATTTATCGTGACCTTCGTCATATCATCGGCCCTAAACGGAGTTAAAATTAATTAAAAAAAAGAAATGAAGAAATAAAAGAAAGAAACTAAATGATTTAAAAGAAAAAAAAGTTTGTTAAAGTATGAACAAAAATAAAAGGATTACTTTCTAGACAAAAACTACAATATTTATATTAAGTAAGATTTTTAATCATAAATAAAAACAAAAATAATTTAGATATAGAAAAATGCAAGGAGTGAAACGCTGGGTTAGTGGTGTAAATAGATCATGGAGCCCAATCCAAAACATATATCATTTTCTTTTTTAAACAAGCAAAATATAGAATAAAACAATTAAAAAGAAAAAGAATAAAAGAAAAGGTACATCAATTACCCTCAACAGAAACAAACCCCCCCAATTCCCTTTCTACGAGAAAAACAAATCAAAGATGGAAACCCACCCCTGTTCTCACCGGCCTCAGAACGACTCTCTCGCCGTCTCAACGTGTCTCACTCGCTCGGATTCGCTCTCAGAATCGCCTCTCTCTCAAACGGTGGTTTTCACGGCCATCGGTCTCTCACAGTCGCGTTTTCGCTCAGTCTCTCTCTCAAACTCTCAATCGCATGTCTCTCTCAAACTCGCAGCCATTTTTGTTCCATCTAAACATCTCTCTCAATTGCCTCGGACTCTCTCACAGTCTCTCACTCGCACTCACGGATTCTCTCTCAGTTTCGAATTCACTTAGTTTCAGGGGGTTCTTGCGCGGACGGTGGTTTGGGGGTCAAATCCGCGATGGTGGATGGTTTGATTTTTGGCTAGAGGTTTGGGCAAGGGTGACGGCCGGGATGGTGTCTCTGGTGGAGATTCGCGATTGGATTTGTGACGGTAACGAGTTCGCTGTGTTGCTGTTGACTCAAGGTGTTTGGTTCAGTTTGATGGTGGCGGTTTCACAGTGGTTCCACGGTTTTACGGCGATTTTGGCTTTTTGGTTCTTTGCAGGTTTATTCAAGGTTGAAGAAGGGTTATGATTTGAGTGGTCAATGAAGGTTTAGATTGGCGGTTCGTGAGGATGGTTTGAGGTGCTTTGATTCAGACGCGGTTGCTCAGTGGAGGTGAGGTTGAAGGTAATTTAGGTCTTTTTGTTTCTGTTGCTTCACTCTTCTCTACTCAAACTCTCTGTCTCGATTTAATTTGGGTAAGTGGTTTTTCGTTGGGTTTGTGCGGCGGCGGGATGAGTGAAGAGGATGGCTGTTGTTTCGTGGTGGAATGGGTGGTTTGATGCGGCTGTTGTAGTGATTTGGTTTTTCGGTTTTGACAGTCTTGGCTTGGTTCAATTTCAAAAGTCACAATTTGGGTTTTGATGAAAATAATAGAGGTTTCTATGTTTGGCTTGTGTTAACGGCGAGTTTGGACGTTTTGCGAAATGGTGGTTATGGCTGAGTTTATCACGGTTTCAGGGGATGCGTTTTGTTTCTCTTACTCACAGCGGTTTTGAGGAATGGCGGGGGGGAAATATTTGGTGGTCTGTTTTGTGGACGGGTTTCGGGTTTAATGGTTCAATGAGTAGGGATAAGGACTTGAAGGTGTTTTGGCATTACGCCTCTGTGCTATATAAAAACAAGTTGATGTTAGGTTTGAGGATGAAAAGGAACGGGCCCGTGAATGAGTTTTGTAGGCTGGTTTTGTTTTGACAGTGGTGATTGCGGTTCAGTAAAAGGTCTGTTTTCGTTATGGCTATGGTTGTTTATGGCACGATTGGTTCGGATACGGTGAGGTGGTTTAAGGCAGTTCTGGTTTTTTGGCGATGGACTGTTTCTTCTCTGGTTATTTTAAACGGTTTTTTTTTGGTTTTTCAGGTGGCTCTATGGTGAGGGCAGCAGTGGTGGGGATGGCTCGGTTACTATGACGGTGAGTTCATGAAGGTCTTTGGAAGAAAATTACTGTTTTTTTTTGGTATTTGATCTCATCTTCTCATCCCACAATCTCGCCCTGTTTTGATTTTTGTTTGTGTTGCGGTTTGATAGGGTGCAGGCTGACGCGGTTTGATGAAGTTTGTTAGTGTGGAAAAAAACATGTTGTGGTTTATGGTTTATTTCGAATCTCAAGATGGTTCAATGGTTCTGCGAATATTTACAGGTTTGATGAAGAGGTTGGTGGTGGGATTTATGGTGGTTTAAGAGTGTATGAAGGTCTGAAGATAACGGAGATGCTTCTGTGATTTTTTTGTGTTTCATGAGGTAGTGACCTCTGTTCTTTGTGGTTGTAGGTTCTCTTTGGTTTTTTCTTTTTTTTTTTGAAATTTTTAATGTTAATTTTTGCTTTGTGAATGCAGGTTAGAAATAAAGCTAAGAAGAAAATTAATTATGGACACATGCTAAAAAAAGGGGGAAGGAAAAGAAAGATTACCGCCCGAATGTTATCGGGGTGAAGAATCCCAAGTGGTAGGCCTCTACTCCTTGCTGCTCCACTCCTTGTTGTTATTGCTGAAATTTGTTCTCCTTTTTTTTTTCTCTTTTTGAAGTTTAAGTTGGCTAGATTTTTTTGTGTTTTTGGACTGTTTTTGAAGTTATTTTTGGGACTGTTTGAGTGAGTTTTGTGAGGGCTGTTGATGTCTGTTTTTGAGGGGTTTTGAGGCTGTTTGTAGTGGGTTTAGGGTGCTGAACTGGTGTGTAGTTGCTGTGTTTTTTGGCAGATTTTTGTATGTTGAATTTGTATGTTTTGTGGCTGCTAACTTGGTGTATGAAGACTGATATATGGGACTGGTTTTTTTTGTGTTTTGTTGAGACTGTTTTTTTTTAGTGTAGTTTTGTGAATGTAACAGTGGTATTATATGGCTTGGTTCATCTATTTTTTAATTTGAAATTCTGTACTGGTTACTTGTAGGTGAAGGGTTGGAGGCAAGGGGACAAAATCTGAGTTTTTGTGGAGGAAGTGGAGCAGGAAATGCAGGTTGTTGGTGGCTGCATGCTGAATTTTGGGACTGCTTTGGGGCTGAATTGTGCTGTTGGATTTGTATTGTAGTGCAGAATTTTTTTTGTATTATTTCTTTCTTTTTTTTCTCTTCTATGTAATTATAAAACATGCTGATGTAAATATGGCAAAAAAAATGTGAACTTGAGTTTATGAAAAATTGAATAAATTATGTGATTATGTAAATGATAAATGACTAAAAAAGTGTTTGAACAAATATGAATGAGTTATGAAAAAATAATGACACATGAGCATAATGCTTTTGACATAGGATTGAATTTAAAATTTAAAATTGGAATTGATTCTTGAATTGAAATTGGAAATGATTTTTGAACATGACTTGGAACTTAATATTAAAATTGAAATTGGAACTTGAGGCTTGTGAATAGAAATTGGAAATGGAAATTGGAATTAAAAATTAAACACTTATAATATAAACTTGAAAAAGGAAATAAAAGTGGAAATAAAATTGGAATTGAGAATAGAAATAATAAAAAAACTTTGCAAATGAAATGGACCTAAAATTTAAGTTCAAAGTTTGAGAATGAATTAAGAACTAAGAAGTAGAAATTAAAAGAAAATAGAAACTTAAAAAAAAAGAAATAGAAAAAGGAAATTAAAATTAAAATTAAAACATGAGTTAAAGAAGTTAAAAATGTGAAATATAAATTGAATATATACCAAAAACTTGAAAGTGGAAAGAAAATTAAAATTAAATAAAAAACTTGAAAATGAGTTAGAAGCAACAAAGTAAAATTTTGGGATACCTCTGCTAAATGAAATGAACGATGATTATGATATGAGCGATTAGGGGTAAAATTTGGGGTGTGACAGTTGCCCCTATTTAAATAACTTTACCAGATGGCGTGAATGACGATAGGCACTCATGAGATCATGGTGAAAGGTATTTAAATACAGAAATAACCGGAAATTTTGCCCCTAAATGCAATGTTATGCTGGACTACAAACCTATCTGAATCTGCAACAACTATGCAATGAAATGATGATTATGAGAATGATCAGAATGAGAATGTCGACGACCATAAACCAAGACTCACTGGGGATGACAATACACTGGGGATACAGAAACGAAAACGGGAAGTATTCAAAGTGATAAATCAACAGGTTCAAGTGTAACTGTTGACACTAAGAATAACAAAAGACGGGAACAAAAGAAAATCCAAAGCGTTGGATCAACGAACACAGACAAAACAAAATAAAATTCAAAGTGACTGCACAGTGGCTCGATGCGACCAACTGACACCAAGAATACAAATAAGACAAGGAAATAAATCGAAGTGGTAGATCAATGGCTCTATGCGACCAATTGACTTTGAGAGGTAAAAAGCAACAACATATTCAAAGTGAATGTGCAGCGGCTCGATGCGACCAACTGACACCAAGAATAAAAATAAGACGAGGAAATAAATCGAAGTGGTAGATCAATGGCTCTATGCGACCAATTGACTTTGAGAGGTAAAAAGCAACAACATATTCAAAGTGAATGCGCAGCGGCTCTATGCGACCAACTGACACTAAGAATGATAAACATAATATTCAAAGTGAATGCGCAGCGGCTCGATGCGACCAACTGTCACTGGAAATGATAATCATAATATTCAAAGTGAATGCGCAGCGGCTCGATGCGACCAACTGACACTAAGAATAGAAATGACACAAAATCAAAGTGAACGCGCAGCGGCTCAATGCGACCAACTGACACCAAGAATAAAAAAATAAGACAAGGAAATAAATCGAAGTGGTAGACCAATGGCTTTATGCGACCAATTGACTTTGAGAAATGAAAAGCAACAACATATTCAAAGTGAATGCGCAGCGGCTCGATGCGACCAACTGACACTAAGAATACAACAAAATAAACATTTAAAGGGAAAGTGCAGCGGCTCTATGCGACCAACTGTCACTGAAAATGAAACGACACAATATTCAAAGTGAAAGCGCAGCGGCCCGATGCGACCAACTGATACCATGAATAACAACAAAAATAAACATTCAAAGGGAATGTGCAGTGGCTTAATGCGACCAACTGTCACCGGAAATGATAATCATAATATTCAAAGTGAATGCGCAGCGGCTCGATGCGACCAACTGACACTAAGAATAGAAATGACACAAAATTCAGAGAGAATGCGCAGTGGCTCGATGCGACCAACTGACACCATGAATAACAACAACAAAAATTCAAAATGAATGCGCAGTGGCTCGATGCGACCAACTGACACCATGAATAACAACAAAAAAATTCAAAATGAATGCGCAGTGGCTCGATGCGACCAACTGTCATTGGAAATAAAACATAATATTCAAAGTGAATGCGCAGCGGCTCGATGCGACCAACTGACACTAAGAATAGAAACGAAATAAATATTCAAAATGAATGCACAGCGGCCATTGTCGGTCAACTGACACTGAGAATGACAACAACAAACTTATTCAAAGTGAATGCATAGTGGCTCGATGCGACCAACTGACACCAAGAATAAAGACAAGATAAACATATTCATAGTGAATACGCAGCGGCTCGATGCGACCAACTGACACTAAGAATAATCAACAAAATAAACATTCAAAGTGAATGTGCAGCGGCTCGATGCGACCAACTGACACTGAGAATACAACAAAATAAACATTCAAATTGAATGTGCAGTGGCTCTATGCGACCAACTGACACCAAGAATAAAGACAAGATAAACATATTCATAGTGAATGCGCAGCGGCTCGATGCGACCAACTGACACTAAGAATAATCAACAAAATAAACATTCAAAGTGAATGTGCAGCGGCTCGATGCGACCAACTGTCACTGAGAATGACAACAAGCTTATTCAAGGTGAATGCGCAGCGGCTCGATGCGACCAACTGACACCATGAATAACAACAAAAATACTTGAAGTGGTAGCACAATAGGTTCGAAACCTATTGACACTAAAAAAGAAAGCCAAGATACACTCAAAGTGAATGCGCAACAGGTTAAAAAACCGGTTGACACTAAGAATGATAAAGACAAAGTAGTCAAAGTATTCAAAATGGCGAATTAGCAGGTTCAAATGTAACTGCTGACACTGAGGATAAAGAAGGGAATCACATTGATTTAGCAGTGGCTCTATGCGACCAGCTAGCATTGGGGATAGAATGCAAATCACCCAAAGATAGATCAACGACTCTAAGCGACCGGCTAACGCAAAGAAGTAGCAACAAAATATGTTGGAGTTTTCAAATAAGATAAAACATCCAACCTCTGGAAATTCCTTCAGGAACCATCAGGAGAAAGGTACAAGTATGTGCCAAAATCAAATGGACTTGGATTTTAAGCAAAAGGTTTCAGGACCTGCTTAAAAGATTTGTGCCAATGACAATTGGACTTCAAGGAGACATGGTGGTCATAAAGACAAATACCATCGCAATTAGAATTCCACAGGGGACACCAGCAATTACTGGGGACAAAAACATTGGTAAACCAAACTTCGGGTACCAACAACAATGAATTTAAATTGAACACTAATGATATCTGGACTTGGAGTTAGACAGACGACAACTGGGGAAAGACAAATGCAAGTCAAATGTGCATGATTGAGCATGATGCGAATGATCATGATATGCAAATGTTGACTCTAAAGAGACAAAGAGTTGACAAGACTCAATGAGGAGTAGGCTCTCAACACCAATACTTAGATGAACAATATGAAAAACACTGGGGAGATGTCTTCGAACTTGGCAATCATGCTTGGCCCAAGGATCCATCCAAGAGTGTTATCAGTTTTGAACTTCTATGGGGATTTCTGAAATAATAGTATAAAAGTGTTGTTGCAAACCCGGACTTCTTGGGGAAACAGAAGGTTTTTTCAATTTTCCAAAGTCAAAGAAACTTAAAAGTTTTTCAGTGTGTTTTCAAAAAACATTTCCTTTAAAAAACTTGTCATTTTCAGAGTTAAATTGTAATCAAGTGAATGGCATTTTGCATAACAAAAGAAAATAAGAAGCTGAACAACAAAACTCATAGGCAAAGTTTGTATTTTATTCAAGAATGGTAGCTTGCCAATGGCAAAAACTCCATGGGAAATCACAATTTGAAAATGGCAATGGGGAAAGGTCTACATTGAATCCAACGACCACTACAATCCCTAATAATTAAGACTGCCCGACACCTTGCTTCTGACAAGAGCAAATGGATCGATCTTTCATTATGATTCTTCAGTAATGGTAAACACCATCTGCTACAGTCAAATGCCTTTGTCCCTAACTTTTGCCTGGATCGCCCTTTCGAGTTTTCAATCCACCGGGACGCTTTTTTTTGCCTAAGCCGCCCTTTCGGGTTTTCAACTTAGCGAGCTTTTATTTTTTCATTTTTATCCCTAACTTTTGCCTGGATCTCCTTCATAGGTTTTGATCCACCGGGATACCCATTTTTTCCTAGGTCGCCATTTCTGGTTTTCGACCTATCGGGTTTTATTTAGGCATAATATTTTTTGACTGCATCAGAATTCACCGGGTGCTTCAGTTGTTCACCATCCATAGTTGTAAGGATTAAGGAACCCCCAGAGAATGCCACCTTCACAACATATGGGCCTTCATAGTTAGGACTCCATTTTCCACGCATGTCTTTGTGGACTGGCAAGATTTTCTTGAGTACAAGATCTCCTTCCTTGAACTCTCGGATACGGACTTTCTTGTCAAATGCTCTCTTGATGCGCTTCTGGTACATCTGGCCATGGCACATGGCAGTCATTCTCTTCTCATCAATGAGGTTCAGCTGGTCATATCTGCTCTGGACCCACTCAGCTTCCTCCAGTTTGGTTTCCGTCAAGATTCTCAAGGATGGTATCTCTACTTCAATAGGGAGAACTGCATCCATCCCATATACCAGAGAGAAAGGGGTTGCCCCTGTTGAAGTGCGAACTGATGTTCTGTATCCGTGTAAAGCATACGGTAACATCTCGTGCCAATCTTTGTAAGTTTTTACCATCTTCTGCAGAATCTTTTTGATGTTCTTGTTTGCAGCTTCAACAGCTCCATTCATCTTCGGACGATACGGAGAAGAGTTATGATGTTCAATCTTGAATGTCTCACACAACTCTTTCATTGTTTTGTTGTTCAAATTGGTCCCATTATCTGTGATGATTCGGCTTGGGATTCCATAACGGCAGATAATTTGATTCTTGATGAAACGGGCAACCACTTGCTTTGTCACATTGGCGTAGGAAGCTGCTTCTACCCATTTGGTGAAGTAATCGATTGCGACCAAGATAAACCGATGACCATTGGAAGCTTTAGGCTCAATTGCCCCTATCATGTCAATGCCCCACATTGAGAAAGGCCAAGGCGATGACAGAACATTCAAAAGTGTTGGAGGTACGTGCACCTTGTCGGCATAAATCTGGCATTTATGACACTTCCTGGCATACTTGAAACAATCTGATTCCATGGTCAACCAGAAGTATCCAGCTCTCAAAATCTTCCTGGACATGGCATGTCCATTGGCATGTGTTCCAAATGATCCTTCATGGATTTCCCTGATCAATAGGTCTGCTTCGCGCTTGTCCACACATCTGAGCAGAACCATATCATGATTTCTCTTGTAAAGCACATTGTTACTGAGGAAAAACTTGGACGCCAATCTTCTTAAAGTCTTCTTGTCTAGATTTGTTGCGTCAGCTGGGTACTCCTGATTTTGCAAATAGTTCTTGATATCATAGAACCACGGTTTCTCATCAGTTTCCTCTTCGACCAGTAGACAGTAGGCTGGTGCAGTTCTTCGCTCGATTGTAATGAGTGGAGCTTCATTAAGAAATCTGACTTGAAACATAGAGGCCAACATAGCCAAAGCATCTGCAATTTGATTTTCTGCCCTTGGAACATGATGGAAAGTGACTTCATCAAAGTATTTGATCAATTCCACAATGTGGGCACGGTATGGGATCAACTTCTCATCACGGGTCTCCCATTCGCCTTTGACTTGGTAGATTACCAAGGCTGAGTCTCCGTATACATCAAGGATCTTGATTCTGGTATCAATTGCAGCTTCGATACCCAAAACACAGGCTTCATACTCTGCGATGTTGTTTGTACATTCAAAGCATAATCTGGCTGTGAAAGGAGTATAACCACCATCAGGATTCATCAAGACCACTCCTACACCATGCCCCATGTAGTTAGAGGAACCATCAAACATCATCTTCCAACGAGACCCTGGCTCGGGACCTTCATCTGGATCTGGAACTTCATAGTCCTTTATCAACATAATGTCTTCGTCCGGGAAATCGAATTTCAAAGGTTCATAATCCTCGACAGGATGATCAGCAAGGTATTCAGACAAAACACTGCCTTTAATGGACTTCTGGGTTACGTATTGGATGTCGTATTCGGATAACAACATATGCCAACGGGCGAGTCTTCCAGTCAAAGCAGGCTTCTCAAAGATGTACTTTATTGGATCCATTTTCGAGATCAACAAAGTAGTGTGACAAATCATGTACTGCCTGAGGCGTCTGGCCGCCCATGCCAAGGCACAACAAGTTTTCTCTAAAAGTGAGTATCTGCTCTCACAGTCTGTGAACTTCTTGCTTAAGTAATAGATGGCGTGCTCCTTACGACCAGTTTCGTCTTGTTGGCCTAATACACAACCCATAGATCCCTCGAGCACAGTCAGATACATGAAAAGAGGTTTCCCTGGAGTAGGTGGGACCAAGATAGGAGGTTCTTGTAGATAAACCTTAATCTTTTCAAAAGCCAATTGACAATCAGGACTCCACTCAATTGCTTGATTCTTCCGGAGTAACTTGAATAAAGGCTCACAAGTAGCAGTCATGTTGGAAATGAATCTGGAGATGTAGTTCAATCTTCCGAGGAAGCCTCTGACTTGCTTTTCTGTCTTGGGAGCTGGCATCTCTTGAATTGCTCTGACCTTGTCCGGATCTACTTCAATACCTTGCTGACTAACAATAAAACCAAGTAACTTCCCTGATCGGACACCAAAAGTACACTTAGCTGGATTCAGACGCAGTTGGAACTTTCTGAGACGCTCAAATAACTTCAAGAGATGATTCAAATGATCCTCCTCACTTTGTGATTTGGCAATCATATCATCCACATAAACTTCTATCTCCTTATGCATCATATCATGGAATAGGGTGACCATTGCCCTCTGATAAGTGGCTCCTGCATTTCTGAGACCGAATGGCATAACTTTGTAACAATAAGTGCCCCATGGTGTGATGAATGTAGTCTTTTCCATATCGTCAGGATCCATCTTGATCTGGTTGTATCCTGAAAACCCATCCATGAAGGAGAAAACAGCAAATTTAGCAGTGTTGTCAACCAAAATATCAATATGCGGAAGAGGGAAATCGTCCTTCGGACTGGCTTTGTTTAGATCCCTATAGTCCACACACATTCTGACTTTACCATCCTTTTTAGGGACTGGCACAATATTAGCTACCCACTCAGGGTACTTTGCAACTGCGAGGAATCCAGCATCAAACTGTCTTTTGACCTCTTCTCGAATCTTCAGAGCCATGTCTGGTCTTGTTCTTCGAAGCTTTTTCTTTACAGGGAGACAATCTGGTCGAAGAGGTAACTTGTGGACCACTATATCTGTGTCTAAGCCGGGCATATCCTGATATGACCATGCAAACACATCTACATACTCTCTGAGAAGCTTGACCAATCTTTCTCTGATATCTGCCCCAAGTGTTGTACCAATCTTGACTTCCTTCTCATCTTCATCAGTGCCAAGGTTGATGGTCTCAACCTGCTCCTTATGTGGCTGAAGATCCGTGTGCTCATTCTCTACCAATCTTGCCAGTTCTTCGGGAATGTCACAATCTTCCTCACTTTCATCTTCCGCTTGGTAGATGGGCGAATCAAAGTTAGGAGAGAATGTAGAGTCATTGGATTCAACAGGGTTTTCGTTTATTCTGCATATGATAATGATTTGCTTTTATTAAAAGTGGAAAATAGAGAAATGCAAGAGAAAAAGCTTTTTATTGGTTTTGAAAGATTGCCATTTTCTTTTTAAAAGTGAAAAGAGAGAAACAGTAAATGATCAAAATAAGAGTTCAACAAAATGCCTTCATTGATAATAACTTTAAAAATGAGAAAGGGGCCCTACAAAATACTCCCATAGCCTTGGGCAGAGCTAGGGAACTTTGAAAACATTGAAAAAACAACAAATTACTTTGACAATGGAAAAAACTCTGGGATCTCGACTGCCTCCCAATTGTCCAAGGCTTCTTCACACTGATACACCAAGTGATTCACATCTTCATCTTCAGAAACTCCATCAATTGCGTTGACCTGATAACCAGCACTGGAAAACACTTCTTGGATGGTCTTCAGACGGCCTTTAACGGAGGTTGACGCTCCTTCCTTCACATGAGTTGGTTTGTAACCCAACCCGCAACGATCTAGCTTCTGCTTGACTTCGATGACATCACCCCAACCTTCATGGCTTCTTTCTTCAATGGTGGAAATGGTACTCTTCAGCGACGCAAAAGATGGGATACCCTTCCCTTTTGGTTCCTCTACTTCCAGAAGGACAGCATTGGCTATCTCAAGAGCTTGGAAAGAAGTTTCCAAAGCATCTTCATCAGCCTCAATATAACTAAAGGATGAAAGGTTGCTAACCATGAGATCTTCTTCCCCAGACACGGTTACCAGCTTGTTATTGACTACAAACTTCATCTTTTGATGCAGGGTAGAAGTGACTGCCCCAGCCGCATGGATCCAAGGTCTTCCCAGCAAGCAACTGTAGTTAGGATTGATGTCCATAACCTGGAAAGTGATTTTGAAGACCTGTGGCCCGATCAGGATTGGTAGGTCTACTTCTCCAATGACAGTCCTTCTTGACCCATCAAAGGCTTTTACAATCAGTGCACTGGGCCTCATCTCTGCCCCTTGATAAGATATTTTAGCAAGTGTTCTTTTCGGAAAAACATTCAAAGAAGATCCTGTATCCACAAGAACTCTTGCTAAAGTATCCTCTTGACATTTCACTGATATGTGGAGCGCACGGTTGTGGTCCAAACCCTCCTTTGGAAGATCCTCCATACTGAAACTGAGGTTGTTACACACAGTGATATTGGCAATGACACCATCAAACTGGTTCACTGTTATATCATGCGTAACATGTGCTTGAGCTAGCAACTTCTGAAGCGCACTTCGATGAGCCGGAGAATGCATAAGAAGTGATAGGATAGATATTTTGGAAGGCGTTTGATGCAGCTGATCAATAACCTTATAATCACTCTTCTTTATGATTCTGAGGAACTCGGCATCTTCTTCCCCCAAGACTACCTCTTTATCTTTGTTGACAACAGCTGGAATGACCTCTTTAGACGGAGCCGTATTGGCCTGCTGGGTATATACACGACCACTGCGAGTCAAACGACCTGCACCCGCTATATCAGTACTTGCAACTTTTGAACCTTCCTTCTGGTTAGCTTTATCGATCTTCTGATGAACTTTCCCTGTATCGTACTTCCAAGGAACTGCTTTAGTGTCTTCATAACGGAAAGAGTTACTCCTCTGTTCAAATCTTGGCTCAGGTACATTGAAAATTGGCACCACAGATTCTGGGATATTGAAGACAGGTTGAACTCCTGAAGATTCGGGCAGGTTGAACACTGGCACCCAAGTAGAATTAGATTCCGGCAAGTTGAAAATTGGTTCAATTACTGCCACTTCATTCCTCCTCATATGACCACTCACTTGTAAGACACCCTCATCAATCAAATCTTGAACATCTTTTAAGACCGATTCACATCCCTTCAGACTATCAACACAACCTTCACAATTCTGATGACAGCTCTTCAGTATACCCGCCTCTACTAACTTCGCATGGAAGTCTCTGAGCGGGGTCTTGATCTCGGTGGCATTGAAAATCAAACCTTCTTCGGACTCATCAACGATAGCATTTATAGACCCATGCTTGGGTAAAGGATTATCTTTGACATTCGGACCAGTATTCCCAAATGACAGAATATTCTTCTCCATCAAATCTTTCACTATGTACTTCAAAGCATAACAACCCTCCAAATCGTGCCCTGGAGCACCTTCATGGAATAAACAGTGAGCATTTGGGTTGTAATTTGGTGGGAGCGGACTTGGTGGAGGACCCAAAGGCCTTGGAGTAACCAAACCCTTCTTCAGCAGTGAAGGATATAACTCAGTATAAGTTATAGGGATTCGAGGATTAGGAGGCCTTCCACCTGGTCTTCTGTTCTGAAAATTGGGATTTGGATGAGGAGCTGGAGTCCTCTGCTGGTAGGCTGAAGCATTGGGTGCTTGTTGATAGCCCGGATTGTTGATCATTGGTTGATAAGGTTGAATCATTGGAGCCGCTTGTTGGTACATCGGTACCGCTTGAGTTGGCCGATACATTGGGACTTGTGGATTAAATGCTGGTTGAACCGCCGCTACATAAGGATGTTGGGCATACTGTTGTTGATGAGCATATTGCTGTTGACGAGCATACTGCTGTTGAGCCATAGGTGAAGGTCTCTGCCAAAGTGGATTTCTTCTTTGACTTGTCATTATGGCGTTTGTCTCACCCTCTTTCTTCTTGTGAAAGTTGCTGGTAAATTTCTTGCCAATATTTCCACTACTAGTGCTAGAACTGCCAGACGCACTACTCATCTTTCCACTTTTCAAACCGAGTTCTACCTTGATTCCCACAGCCACTAAATCAGAGAAACTAGCAGTTATGCTCCCCACCATTCTCTCATAGAATTCTGGTCTCACAGTGTCAACAAACCAGTCAGCTAATTCTTTTTCAGTCAATGGGGGCTCTACTTGAGAAGCGGTCCCTCTCCACCTCTGGGCATACTCTTTAAAGGATTCAGACTCTTTCTGGGACATGCTTAGCAATTGCCTCCTATCGGGAGCGAGGTCCATGTTGTATTTGTATTGTTGGATGAAAGCATCTGCCAAGTCTTGGAAACTGCGGATCTTCGACTGGTCAAGCGTCAAATACCATTTGGAGGAGATTCCCTTTAGACTGTCTTGAAAGCAGTGGATCATTAACTTATCATTGTCTACCTGAGCAGCCATTCTCCGATAGTACATCAAAAGATGGTTTTTAGGACAAGTTGCACCCTCATACATATCAAAGGTGGGTATCTTGAACTTTGGAGGTATTACTAACCCAGACACCAGACACATTTCTCTGGCAGCAGCCCCAAAGATCTGATCACCTTCAATCGCTCTTAACCTTTTTTCAAGGGTATCAAAATTCTCCTGCATCTTCACATGTTTCTCATCTCCGTTTTCAGACATATCTGGCGCTTCATACCCCTGATGGTCATTAAAATACGGTTGGGCACGGGTGTGCACAATGTCCTGTGTAAAATTAGCAACGGCATGATTCTCTTCATTAGTCACAGGAACAGTTTGTTGAGAAGCAAATCCCTGAGGAGGAGGCACAAAACCTTGGAAAGGAAATGCCATACCCTGAGAGGGAGGTGCGAAACTTTGAGAAGCTAGGCCTTGGGACGGAGGGAAGAAACCCTGAGCAGCAAATCCTTGGGAAGGAGGTATAAAACTCTGAGTAGCAAAACCTTGAGAAGGAGGGAAGAAACCCTGAGTAGCCAGACCTTGAGAAGAGGGAAAGAAACCTTGAGTAGCAAATCCTTGTGAAGGAGGTATAAAACTTTGAGTAGCAAACCCTGAAGAAGAAGGAATAAAACTTTGAGAAGCAAAACCATGAGGAGGAGGGACGAATCCATGAGGAAGTCCAAAAGGAGGCCAGGTCACAGGGGTAATGACTGATGATGTAGGCTGGGTCGTTGCAGTGACAACTTCAGTCGTTGCAGTAACAATTTCTGACACCACAGTCCGTTGGGTATCCATCTTCGCTCGAATGACTTGCAACATTTCCATCATCTGACCCATATCTCCACGAATATCAGAAAGCTCTTCGTTAACTCTGTCCATCTCTACGTCTCTTTCAGCCATCCTCTTTCTGGCTTGAGCTCGAGTGTAGTATTTGCGTGAGAGCCTCAGTGTGAAAGCTGAATTGAGAGCAGATGACGGGAATGAGTTTCATGAAAAAAAATGCAAATGCAATGCTAAATGTATGAGTGCAATGCAAAAATGAAATTTTATTCAAGGAACTTAAGAAACAATTTGCAAATACCAAGGAACACATAATAATCAAAAGGATATGATTTCATTAAATTCAAAAAGTGATACAAAGTCTTGAGTACACTTTCAAAAATCCCAAACAAAGTTTAATAAAGATAAAGACAAAGTCCTAAGGAGATTCTCCTAAAAGCCTCAAGTTGAGCTTCTCGATTTGTGCCTTCATCTGAGCCCTTTCAATCATAAGTTGATCCACGATCGACTTCCAAGAAGCGTCCTCTTGAGTGCTGGAGGAAAATAAATCCTCTTGTGCTTTCCTTTTCTTGCTGGAGAGCTCTTCTTCTTCCTTCATCTTCAGTTGTCTTCTAAGTTCCTCACTCTCACTACTGATGATCTGATGTCGATTCTTCCATGCATTCTTCTCTCGAATCTCTTTCTCCAAATCAATCTTCAGCTTCTCTGCATCATCCATAAAGACAAGAATGGGTTTCTTGAAGGTCATAGGATCCTGGCGAGGGTAAGGCATCTTCAGACTGATTGCCCTATCTCGTACCCATTGGAGATAGGGTTCCATAGAAACACAATTCGGCTTTCCCAAGCTACTCCTCCCTTTCCTATGGATGTACTTCCAAGCTTGCATAATCTGTTTCTTGAGCTCTGGTTCTTCGTCATCCTTAAAGAAAATTCCTTCCACTTCAACACTCTTAGGTTTGTCCTTCAACGGATACCCGAGTTGGCGGCGAGCCAAAACTGGATTATAGCTGATTCCTCCCTTAGTGCCAAGAAGAGGTACATTAGCAAAATCACCACAGCTATCAATAATCAACGCTCCATCATAAACACGATTGTACCAACTAATGTCAGAGTGGGTAAGAGACATGATCCTTTGTGACCACCACAAACCATCCTTAAGGTTCCAAAATGAAGCTGACTTAGGCAAGTGCGAAATAAACCACTCGTACAGCAATGATGCACAACAAGTAATCATCCCTCCCTTATGGAGATTCCTCAGATGGATGGAATGGTAAGTGTCTCCGAGCAAAGTAGGGACCGGGTTCTTCTTCAGAAAGATCTTGATGGCGTTCAGGTCGACAAAGTCTTCAAAGTTTGGGAAAAGCAACACTCCATATATTAGCAGAATAAAGGTCGCCTCAAAAGCTTTCATATCCTTCACACCAACAAAATTCTTGGCCTTTTCTACCAAAAACTTTGTAGGGAATCCAAAAATCTTTCCTTTATAGGTCATATTTGCCTTGACCTCAGGAACACTCAAATATGTCGCCTTTGCAATCTCCACTTCTTCAGGGTCCTTCTCTAGAACAGGGAATGGAAACTCATCCTTAACACGTGATCCCACCAGAAATGAATACTCTTCCAAAGTAGGCGCCAATTGGTAATCAGGGAACGTAAAACAATGGTAGAGAGGATCATAAAACTGGAGCATCACAGAGAGCAGCCTTCCGTCCCACTCAGTCTTAAGTAAGGCTAAAAGTCTCCTATGCTTCTCCATGAAGGCTTCTTGATCCATAACCAAATCTCTTAATTTCCTTAGGTCTTCGAGTTTGGGAGTTTTGAATGTGTACTTGACAGTCTTTCTTCTTCCAAAGTCCATGATGATACCTACGGTATTTGCAAAGATAGAGTTTCTGAGTTCCTTGAATAAATTGGTAAAAATGATGCTTCATGATGCGTGAATGCAACAAACACAAACAAGGCTTAGGTTCAAAGCTTGCATGAGGTCAAAGGTTCAACCCTCCCAAAAAGGTATGTACTATGAGTTTATTTGTACCTGTACAACGGGTTCTAAAAGTTCCCAGAATCATTGTCCCATCTTTCGGATATTACCGATTTCCCAACTCAACTTGGTAATCAATAATATTCTCAAGAGAGTCTCATCCGAGTGCAGTATCGCGTATCAACTATTTTGGATTTACACCCTCATAGTCATCGCACTACATCCCTAAAAGGCCAAGTGGGGGTAAATGTTCTACGGTCCTCAGCATTAATGGCTCTCAAGTCGAATATAGTAATGCTTTCACGACTGAACTCGATCAACAAAACTACATCCGAGGAGGCCTCCGCTGAGTGGTGGTGTCTCAAGTCAACTTGGTCGGGACTCAACTCCCTACAAGCCTTCTTGAATATACCACCGTCCTATCTTATTTTGCACTCAAGTCCGGGTTAGGACTTATCTCACCACACATGGAACACCCAACAAAAAAAATCCAAAATAATAACAAGCAATACAACAACAAATATACAAATATACAAGGTGGGCTTAACCCTCAAAAATAGACTCCCCAGTGAAGTCGCCATTTCTGTCGCGGTGAGAATCGGATACCAAGCTATTAAGTGAGCTTGAATCGCAAAACATTTATGTTCACCACCGACTTTAATTTAATCCAAAGGGAAAAGGGAAAAAGATCGTAAAAACCCTAAATGAGGAGAAACTAGGTTCGGGGGTTGATTATACCTAGGGAAGGTGTTAGCATCCTAAGCATCCGCAGTATCCTACGGGAACCTCTTGTTAATATTTGTATTATTGTTATTTATTGCCTGTTAAAATTAAGGGAAGCTAAGGTTTTATTTCTAATGGTGCTCGCACAACATCGCATCGATGCCTACGTATCGGGTGTAGAATCAGAGCACTCGTAGTTCTCCTAAGGATTAACGAACACTTGGTTACGCTCAAGGTTCGCGGGGAAGGTAAGTGTTATGGCAAACACTCACGTGACTTTAGGAAAGTCACAAAAAGTTCTAAAATAAAAAGTCCTAATGGTTAAGGTTGAAAAGGAACTAGGGATGGCTAAACTTCCTATGACATTGAGTCAACTGCAGGAGTTCTTTCCCTTTTGGATTGAAAAGTATGAACAAGGATAAATAAAAGAGGGTGCAAGCTCCTAAGACTAGGCAAAGGCTGCTACTTGCAAAAATAAATCGAATAAAGAAAATGGAAATAAGGCAAAGGCTTAGTAACCGGGCTATGACTCGATATATGGATCGAGAATGCAGGGGTGGAAAACAAACGCAGTGCGACAAATTGTTTAAGTTAAAAAGCTGTGAAGTGTAAGAAACGTGCAGACGGCGATCGTAAACGACCGACTTACGTGTGTGAGTGTATGTGAAGTGAACTTGGCGTTGGACCAAGGAATTATTATTAAATTAAATGGTGTAAACTTACGAGAAATAAATGATAAATAAAAAGTGAAATAAGTTATGGAATAAATTAAATGGAATAAATTAAATTAAGTAAAATAAATAATGAATTAAATGGAAAGAAAATAAATAAATATAGAAATAAAATGCAATGGCCTCATATAGGTCACGATTAATCGGAAACGATTTATCGTGACCTTCGTCATATCATCGGCCCTAAACGGAGTTAAAATTAATTAAAAAAAAGAAATGAAGAAATAAAAGAAAGAAACTAAATGATTTAAAAGAAAAAAAAGTTTGTTAAAGTATGAACAAAAATAAAAGGATTACTTTCTAGACAAAAACTACAATATTTATATTAAGTAAGATTTTTAATCATAAATAAAAACAAAAATAATTTAGATATAGAAAAATGCAAGGAGTGAAACGCTGGGTTAGTGGTGTAAATAGATCATGGAGCCCAATCCAAAACATATATCATTTTCTTTTTTAAACAAGCAAAATATAGAATAAAACAATTAAAAAGAAAAAGAATAAAAGAAAAGGTACATCAATTACCCTCAACAGAAACAAACCCCCCCAATTCCCTTTCTACGAGAAAAACAAATCAAAGATGGAAACCCACCCCTGTTCTCACCGGCCTCAGAACGACTCTCTCGCCGTCTCAACGTGTCTCACTCGCTCGGATTCGCTCTCAGAATCGCCTCTCTCTCAAACGGTGGTTTTCACGGCCATCGGTCTCTCACAGTCGCGTTTTCGCTCAGTCTCTCTCTCAAACTCTCAATCGCATGTCTCTCTCAAACTCGCAGCCATTTTTGTTCCATCTAAACATCTCTCTCAATTGCCTCGGACTCTCTCACAGTCTCTCACTCGCACTCACGGATTCTCTCTTAGTTTCGAATTCACTTAGTTTCAGGGGGTTCTTGCGCGGACGGTGGTTTGGGGGTCAAATCCGCGATGGTGGATGGTTTGATTTTTGGCTAGAGGTTTGGGCAAGGGTGACGGCCGGGATGGTGTCTCTGGTGGAGATTCGCGATTGGATTTGTGACGGTAACGAGTTCGCTGTGTTGCTGTTGACTCAAGGTGTTTGGTTCAGTTTGATGGTGGCGGTTTCACAGTGGTTCCACGGTTTTACGGCGATTTTGGCTTTTTGGTTCTTTGCAGGTTTATTCAAGGTTGAAGAAGGGTTATGATTTGAGTGGTCAATGAAGGTTTAGATTGGCGTTTCGTGAGGATGGTTTGAGGTGCTTTGATTCAGACGCGGTTGCTCAGTGGAGGTGAGGTTGAAGGTAATTTAGGTCTTTTTGTTTCTGTTGCTTCACTCTTCTCTACTCAAACTCTCTGTCTCGATTTAATTTGGGTAAGTGGTTTTTCGTTGGGTTTGTGCGGCGGCGGGATGAGTGAAGAGGATGGCTGTTGTTTCGTGGTGGAATGGGTGGTTTGATGCGGCTGTTGTAGTGATTTGGTTTTTCGGTTTTGACAGTCTTGGCTTGGTTCAATTTCAAAAGTCACAATTTGGGTTTTGATGAAAATAATAGAGGTTTCTATGTTTGGCTTGTGTTAACGGCGAGTTTGGACGTTTTGCGAAATGGTGGTTATGGCTGAGTTTATCACGGTTTCAGGGGATGCGTTTTGTTTCTCTTACTCACAGCGGTTTTGAGGAATGGCGGGGGGGAAATATTTGGTGGTCTGTTTTGTGGACGGGTTTCGGGTTTAATGGTTCAATGAGTAGGGATAAGGACTTGAAGGTGTTTTGGCATTACGCCTCTGTGCTATATAAAAACAAGTTGATGTTAGGTTTGAGGATGAAAAGGAACGGGCCCGTGAATGAGTTTTGTAGGCTGGTTTTGTTTTGACAGTGGTGATTGCGGTTCAGTAAAAGGTCTGTTTTCGTTATGGCTATGGTTGTTTATGGCACGATTGGTTCGGATACGGTGAGGTGGTTTAAGGCAGTTCTGGTTTTTTGGCGATGGACTGTTTCTTCTCTGGTTATTTTAAACGGTTTTTTTTTGGTTTTTCAGGTGGCTCTATGGTGAGGGCAGCAGTGGTGGGGATGGCTCGGTTACTATGACGGTGAGTTCATGAAGGTCTTTGGAAGAAAATTACTGTTTTTTTTTTGGTATTTGATCTCATCTTCTCATCCCACAATCTCGCCCTGTTTTGATTTTTGTTTGTGTTGCGGTTTGATAGGGTGCAGGCTGACGCGGTTTGATGAAGTTTGTTAGTGTGGAAAAAAACATGTTGTGGTTTATGGTTTATTTCGAATCTCAAGATGGTTCAATGGTTCTGCGAATATTTACAGGTTTGATGAAGAGGTTGGTGGTGGGATTTATGGTGGTTTAAGAGTGTATGAAGGTCTGAAGATAACGGAGATGCTTCTGTGATTTTTTTGTGTTTCATGAGGTAGTGACCTCTGTTCTTTGTGGTTGTAGGTTCTCTTTGGTTTTTTCTTTTTCTTTTTGAAATTTTTAATGTTAATTTTTGCTTTGTGAATGCAGGTTAGAAATAAAGCTAAGAAGAAAATTAATTATGGACACATGCTAAAAAAAAGGGGAAGGAAAAGAAAGATTACCGCCCGAATGTTATCGGGGTGAAGAATCCCAAGTGGTAGGCCTCTACTCCTTGCTGCTCCACTCCTTGTTGTTATTGCTGAAATTTGTTCTCCTTTTTTTTTCTCTTTTTGAAGTTTAAGTTGGCTAGATTTTTTTGTGTTTTTGGACTGTTTTTGAAGTTATTTTTGGGACTGTTTGAGTGAGTTTTGTGAGGGCTGTTGATGTCTGTTTTTGAGGGGTTTTGAGGCTGTTTGTAGTGGGTTTAGGGTGCTGAACTGGTGTGTAGTTGCTGTGTTTTTTGGCAGATTTTTGTATGTTGAATTTGTATGTTTTGTGGCTGCTAACTTGGTGTATGAAGACTGATATATGGGACTGGTTTTTTTTGTGTTTTGTTGAGACTGTTTTTTTTAGTGTAGTTTTGTGAATGTAACAGTGGTATTATATGGCTTGGTTCATCTATTTTTTAATTTGAAATTCTGTACTGGTTACTTGTAGGTGAAGGGTTGGAGGCAAGGGGACAAAATCTGAGTTTTTGTGGAGGAAGTGGAGCAGGAAATGCAGGTTGTTGGTGGCTGCATGCTGAATTTTGGGACTGCTTTGGGGCTGAATTGTGCTGTTGGATTTGTATTGTAGTGCAGAATTTTTTTTGTATTATTTCTTTCTTTTTTTTCTCTTCTATGTAATTATAAAACATGCTGATGTAAATATGGCAAAAAAAATGTGAACTTGAGTTTATGAAAAATTGAATAAATTATGTGATTATGTAAATGATAAATGACTAAAAAAGTGTTTGAACAAATATGAATGAGTTATGAAAAAATAATGACACATGAGCATAATGCTTTTGACATAGGATTGAATTTAAAATTTAAAATTGGAATTGATTCTTGAATTGAAATTGGAAATGATTTTTGAACATGACTTGGAACTTAATATTAAAATTGAAATTGGAACTTGAGGCTTGTGAATAGAAATTGGAAATGGAAATTGGAATTAAAAATTAAACACTTATAATATAAACTTGAAAAAGGAAATAAAAGTGGAAATAAAATTGGAATTGAGAATAGAAATAATAAAAAAACTTTGCAAATGAAATGGACCTAAAATTTAAGTTCAAAGTTTGAGAATGAATTAAGAACTAAGAAGTAGAAATTAAAAGAAAATAGAAACTTAAAAAAAAAGAAATAGAAAAAGGAAATTAAAATTAAAATTAAAACATGAGTTAAAGAAGTTAAAAATGTGAAATATAAATTGAATATATACCAAAAACTTGAAAGTGGAAAGAAAATTAAAATTAAATAAAAAACTTGAAAATGAGTTAGAAGCAACAAAGTAAAATTTTGGGATACCTCTGCTAAATGAAATGAACGATGATTATGATATGAGCGATTAGGGGTAAAATTTGGGGTGTGACAGCTCTGCACTTTTCTGTACTGTGGCCAGGTGCATTTGAATGAAAAGCACATCTGGCGTTGGAGTCATAATTCCTGGGTAGACTATTGGGATCTGGAGGTGCCAACGTCCTTAGCTCAACCAGGTTGAGTTTCAGGAGTTGTGGCAGCAACGTAGCATATGGCATAGGGATCGGATCGATCACCCTATTAGCTTGAGGAGGCCTTTGTTGGAATGGCCTTTGCTGGTTGTTGTTGTTGGCGTTGTTGTAGTTTCTCGGAGGATACTGAGCTTGTTGATGGTACTGAGGTTGTTGCTGATAGTTTTGCTGCGGAGTTTGATAGGCTGGTTGTGGATGAGCTGGAGCAGGAATGGTGACTGCTGCCACAGATCTATGAACATATTGGGGCCTGCCCCTGCTGGTGTGGATGGCATTGGTCTCACCAGTCCTTCTTGGGCCCGCAAAAGGCTTCCTTGCATTACTGGATGAGCTTGCACCGCTGTCAGAGATTTTGCCCATCTTTAACAGGCTCTCAATTCTCTCCCCAGCTATGACAACATCTGCAAAGCTAGTGGAAGAGAAAGCAACCAACCTGTCAATATACGTTCCCTGGAGGGTGTTCATAAACATATCTGCCATTTCCCTCTCAGACATAGGTGGTTGAACAGCAGCAACCAATTGCCTCCATCTCTGGGCATATTCTCGGAAACTTTCCTTTGACGACTGTGACATTCCCATTAGGAGGGTCCTGTTGGGTGCCATGTCTAAGTTGTACTGATATTGTCTGATGAAGGCCTCTGCCAGGTCCTTCCAACACCTGATAGTTGCCCTTGTCAAGTGAGAGTACCATTCTCTTGACGCTCCCGTCAAGCTATCCTCAAAATAGAACATCCAAAGCTTCTCATCCATAGTATAGGCCTTCAGCCTTCCCAGAAATGATTGTAGATGGGTTCGGGGACAGGAAGTCCCATTATACTTTTCAAAGCATGGTGGTTTAAACTTGTGGGGAATCCTGACCCCATCTACCAAGCCCATATCCATAACATCAAAACCCAAAGAGTTTTGAGACTCTAAGGATCTTAATTTCTCAGCTATCTCGTCCAACCTTCTATCATAAGCTTCTTCCCCAGCACCCATTACTGTGAACTGATCCTCTTGAGGGTCTTCTTGCAGTACCCTGCCTGCAGTGGCAGTCCCCTGAACATTTGCAGGAATATTGACCTCTGGATGAAGATGGGGGCCAAATACAGGGGGGTTAACATGAGGTTGAACCCTTTCATTGTTGCTGGTGCCGGCAGTCCCTACATGTGGATCCTCTTGATTTCTCCCTTCCACCAGTGCTCTGAGCCTCTCCTGGCTTTGAGCCATGTTGTTCATTACCTCCATAAACTGTGTCATTTGGTTCCTCATTTCCAACCTCTCGTTGGTCATTTGGTTCCTGACCTATGTAAGGTCCTGCTGCATCTGATCCATTTGTATGCCCGGAAGGTTGTTACGGGTTGGATAACGGTGCGGACGGTTGAGGGGAAATACCCGGCGTCGAGCAATAGTTCCTGAACATCACAACAGAGTTAGCAACAATAAAACAAAAACCTACAAAACAAACAAAAGGGTTAGCATGCAATGCAGTATGCTTATTTGTTTTCAAGGTATCCGGCTTGGCATTCAGTTTTGACCCTTCCAGACCCTTGGAGATGCTGTTTGATGTTGCTTTCGAAGTAAACTCGGATGGAACAAACTAATACATATATTACAAAAAGCCAATGGTACATAGTTTGTTTACAAATACAAGCCCTCTGAGGGGTCAAAATACATTACAAGAAAATAAAAGTACATGGAATGAAAGCAACAACAAGCAAATGGTCAAACACTAAGACCAAACTCATCCTCCCGAACTTCCTTGAGAAGTGCTTCGGTCACAGGATCAGCTGGACGCTCCGTGAGATTCCCGATGAGGAGATTCCGAGTGGTAACAGCTGCAGTTAGCTTCTTGTGCTGACTTTGGTCCTTTGACCTCTTCACTCCAGCTCTGATCTTTAGCTCTGATATCTCCCTCTGGGCTGCTGCCAGGGCTTCTTGCTGCTATTTTGCACTAGCTTCCAGTTGCTCTATCCTGTCTTGGACTCTCTTGTCCTCCAGAGTACGAGCTTCGGTGATCCTGACCCACCTAGCCTGACTCTCCTTTAGATACAAGTCTGTCCTTGCTCTCTGGAACTGGGCTTCTTTGCAAGCATTCTTCAGAATTTGTTCCCCAGCCCTAGATTTCTTGATATAATCCTCAGACTTCTCAATTTTAGCCAGATGCTCTACTCTCAACTTCTCCAGCCTCTCAATATCCAACCTACCATCACTCCTCTCCCAGAGGGTCTTCTGCAAAGCCTGAGTCAACTTCTCATTTCTTTCTTTCAAGCTCTCAAACTCCTCCAAACTGATAGTGGCAGGGGGGGTGCTGAGGATGGTCCAGGCATATCCTCCATAGTAAAGGGCATTCCAGAGAATTGAGCCCTGGCATGGGACCACTCATAATATTGTGCTGATGCCACATTGTTGCACCTCCCCAGAATGGTTACTCCCTTGGTTTGGACATTATCCCAGGCCCAGGTTGCCTGCCTAACAATAGCCAGATTAGGCTTGTTCTCACAATAAAGTGTTTCAACCAAGTCCTGTGCCTTAGGAGTGTGGACCAGTGCATAGCCCAGTTGCCTTTTGAACAGCAGAGGATTGTAATTAATACTACCCTTAACTCCTATTAGGGGCACATTGGGAAAATGCCCACAGCTGGTGATGATATTCCTGCCCTTGGTGCTTTGGGTGCACCATCTAATATCAGCTGAAGTTAGTGCAGTGAGTCTCTTAGCCCAGTTTCTCTGCTGATGAGGGTTCAAAAATGCATTTGTCCTAGGCAAATGCCTGAGAAGCCAAGTATGGAACAATGGAGCACAGCACCTTACTAATCTTCCCCTCTGCTTTTCATTCCTCTGATGCACTAAGTAGTAGAGATCCCCTAACAAAGTTGGCACTGGGTTCCTTAGAATGAACAAATGGATTGCATTCTTGCTAATGAATCTGGGCTCATCTGCAAACAAAATGATCCCATATATGCTCAGGGCTAATAAAGCACAGACTGCTTTCCACTCTCCTAAAGAAGCTTTCAGGGTAGCTTGAGAGATTAAGGGATCCAGATGCAGGCCAGGGATTCCAGCCTTAGTAGTCATATGCTGCTCAATCAGAACAGGTTCCAGATGCAAAGCCTTTGCTACTTCTTCATTACCAGGAAAGACCATCTCAGGGTTGAAAGGGACTCCACCTCTGATAGGTATACCAACTAATGATGAGTATTCTTCCAATAAGGGGCCCAACTGAAAGTCCTGAAAAGTGAAACATCTCAGTGGGGGATCATAAAACTGAAGGCAAGTGTGGATCAGGCTTCTCTGTGATGGGTCCAGATCCATAACCATATCAAGTATATCCCCATAGTGTTCTCTGAACAATGGTATGTGATCTGGAGTAATCAGGGTCTGAATCCTCCTGATGTCAGATAGCTCTGGCTGGAAGAAGTGGTAGGTGATGTTACTCTTTTTAGGAGCCATGTTGTTGAAGATGAGTGGAGACAGGTGCTGATGATAACACTGAAGAAATGGGCCACTGATTGGCTGGTGCAGGTGACTGAAGTAGATAGCTGATAGCAGATGCTGATGAAGATAGGTCAATACTGATGATGGGGTCAAAACCAAGCCAAATGAAAATGGATACCCTGAAACAAATAAGCAAATGTCAATATGATGCAATGATTATGTATGCAAATGATTATGCGAGGGTTTGTGACTGAGCTGGATCTGATCAAGTGCTCTGATATAAGTCCATGTGTGTAAGAAATCCAGATGGAGGTTCATAAGTCCAGTAACCAAGGTGGGGGGCTCAAATAAAGAGCCACATGTCCAGGGTTTAGAATCACAAGAACTGTCCCAACATGGAGTATTCTTAATCAAATCAAAGTAACAGGGTATTCTGAGGTCAAGGGTACCTGCAAACCTGTAAACAGCCCAACCCCCTCACAGGTGGTGTTCTAAAACAAGGATCCTCAGACTTGGATCAGTTATGAGAAGTGTAAACACTTCTAACCCGGAGGTACAGTGTTTACAATAACCATAAAAGTTCCTCCTCTAATTCACCTCAGTTTCTGAAGGTCAATACTAAAGGTCATCCAGACTTAGCAGGCTTCCCAGATAGCCCTAGCATTGCAGGAAATCCGCAACACAGAGTTCTCAAGAGGAAACCCATATCTGAACCGTGTTTCATATTCCCGCACCAGACCGAGATGGAATGGGAAAGAATATGAACCACTCTAGCCTAGGTGTCACTCAGGTCCCAGGTATAGGACCTTAACTCTCAATGGAACACCCACCCGCCAAAGCAAAACCAGATCCAGCCAGACAGCATGACAGTATGATATATGTAAAGCAGTAAAGCAAGTAATAAAACAAACTGTACATAAAGCAAAAACATATACAAACACAAATAAGCACATAACACCCCAATAAACATAAATCAATCAAGCGCTAGGAGGAACCCACAAAAAGAACCAGAAGCCCTGGTTGCAGTATAAGGGTCCCCAGCAGAGTCGCCAAGCTGTCGCTCCCAAAGATTTGCATCCTGGTACAAGCGCGAACGGTCGGCGAGAGGGACAATGAGAACACACAGCCGTGAACTCACTGGAGATGAATAGAGTCGCCAGCTAGGCATTTTTATCCCGGAGGAAAGGTAATGCTGGGAAGGTATTAGCACCCAGATTGTCCGTCGTACTCGACGGGATCCACGCTTAAAAGATTTGTGTTTTAAAGGGGTAGTGTCAGTGCAATCTGTGTATAAAAGAGCTGGAAAAGGATGTACAGGTGTCAGTGTAAGAGAAGTGAAGTGTGATATATACAGTGTCAGTGTAAGGACAAGAGTGAAATGCTCATGATCATGAGGCTAAAGAATGAAGCTGAAAAGAGGGGGAATATACAGAGACTTTTGTTCGATAACTGTTAAGTTATGCCTACGTATCCTCTCGTGCAATGAGGAAGTCAGAACACCGTAGTTCGACCCAAAGAGACTGAAAGATGAATTGACTTGTGAACTGCTTGCTTGACTATGCTCAAGTGTATGACCTGTCTGGCTCAGGTGCAAACTGTCTTGCATTAGACAGAAGAAGCAAGTTCTCGTTTATGAGTGAGTGTGATGAGAAAAGAATCCCGAAGGAGACGATTATTGTTTTTTTTTTTTTTGAGTTTCAGTCTTTTATTGCTTTTGGATTTGTCATAAGTTAATGAGCTTAAGCCTAAACCAATGGATTTAGTAAACTCATCACATCTTCCCTCTGATTAGGGGTAATGAGAATACCTTAAGTGTGAAGTCAGATTCTCACACTTAATCACCTTCGATGTAGGATTAAGATCATTAACCTACTTGTGATTATTTAGATGTTTTTGTGGTTTTTGTTTAGTGTTAAGTAATGAGGTTAAGCCATAATCAGGGATTTAACAGACTCATTACACCATCCTAATAGAAGGATAATAGATGAGAATGTTTAAGCTGAGGAAAGCTCCTCAACTTAATCCATGATTAGGGATTAAACTCATGACAAAACAAGCCTTTGATTAGGTGGATTTTATTTGGTGATATGATGATGAAGTGATTTTTAGGGTTTGTAAGACAACTTGAGGGGGACTTGTCCATTAACACTAGGGTTAGTCCTTCCTAACCAATTAAGGAAGAATTAGAACCCTAATGCAAGGCCCAAGTTACAAGTGTGGTGTCTTGATGCTTATTAAGTGAATTGATTAGAGGAGTTAAACACATTAAGGGTTTAACACTTAGGATTAAAGTTATACACTCCATCCTAAGAGAAGGATGCATGCATAAGCTTAATCACAAAGCCTTAAAGCCTTTAGGGTTTAGTCCCTGATTATGAGGTGAGAAGAGAAGACTCAAAGAGACACAAAGGTAAAACTAAGAGGGGAGACTAATCAAAACCCTAATCATTGTCATGCTTGGTTGTTCCTAAGGTTTGTGAGGTTTTCAAGAGAAATCTTCAATGGAACCACCAGGAAGCAGATGAAAGGATCAAGAGAAGCAAAGCAACTTGCTTCATTCAAGAAGTCAAGTCACTTGAAGAAAGAAAGTAAGAGGAAGAAGGATGAGCAAGCTCAAACTCAAACACAAACAAAAATGCAGCAATAGATGCAAGAGAATGATGAAGAGAGAGTTATGAGAAGTGAAGGCAAATTCACTTCTCAAAGTCACTTACCACCTGAAAGGTTAGAAGAGGAATGCAATGCAATGCAAAATGAGATGAAATGGTATGATGCAATACCAAACTAGAAGCATATGCATGATGTTAATGATGTTATGAGATGCTACAAACATGAGGCAGCACATGGAGATGATCATACAAGTTCATGAATGCAAATGAAGCAAGTTAGGAACCATGAGCATACATGAAAAGTTATGAAGTGCACATGGCATACAACATGGCAAACACATGATGCAATGATCAGACATGCTTTCAATATGTCTTATGATGTCAAATGAATCAAATAGATGCTTGAAATGTCATGGCAAGTCATGTTATGCAAGAGAATGTAAGATGGATGCATATGGAAGCCCAAATTAGGGTTTATGATCAATGCAACAAACAAAAACCAAAATCAGAAGCAAACCCTAAGATAAAAAATTGAAAATGCCACTCAAAGGACCCCCAACCCTATACTAAACCAATGCCCAAAGGAGAGGTTTCAACTCTTAACCAATTTCAAGTTATGATTTTTCTAAGTTTTCTAGGGTTTTAGGGTTCCTAAACAAGAAAATTACCAAACAAATTGAAAATGAAAGATCAAATCATGGCCATTTAATCTTACAAACTACATGCTAAACACAATGCAATGCAAAAAGAATCAATGTCCAACTCCTCATGGATAGGCAGAAATGATTTTTGGAATTTTGGATCAAATTAATGCATAAAAATGATTTTAAATCAATGAAAAATTCTCAAAATGCATCAAGATCAAAAAAGAAATTTGGTTTGAAGGTTGGACAATGTTTCTAAATGTCTTAGAACATTTCATGAATTTTTTGGTGATTTTTAAATACCTAAAAGTATTTTTAATAAATTAATTTTCATTAATCAATTAAAAATAAACATTTAAATATTTAAAAATACTTTTTTAATGCTAAAAATGAAAATAAAAATATTTTTGTGTCTTAAAAATTAATGAAACTTTTGACAAAAAGTTTCATAATTTTTAAACAATTTTTACTATTTTAAATAAATCATGGAAGTTAAATGAAAGAAAATGAAATAAAAATAATAAAAAGACTGAAGTATGCAGGATGGAAGGCCAGGATTCACTCTGGATTTAAAATGGTTGACTGCGCGCGCCATCTGATGGCCCATATTCAAACTGAATTAATCTCATTTAATTAAATAAATAATGGTGATTAGAGTTTAATGACTGCATCTCAGCCATACACACGCGCGCGAAGTCAACAAAGTCCAAGCATCCAACGCTCCAGATTCAAATGCTCATTAATGACCTGATTAAACCCTAATGATTTTCAGGTGGCCGGAGAATACCTCCGGTCGTCTTCTCCGGTGGGAACCCCACCTGAAAATCCCCAAAATCCACAAAACGCAACCAAAATGAAATCTAAACACACAGAAATGATTCCCACACTCCCCTGAATCAAAATCCTAAGCTAGAAACCATTTATATTTCCTCAAACTCATGAATCGAACAAGACATTTTTTAGGTCACAGAGTTTCAGAACACGATTACATCCTCATTTTCCAACCATTTTCAAAACCAATGATACAGTTATGATCAGGAAAGCATATAGAATAACTTAAGAACTTAAAAAATGATTTCTGGAAAAAAAAGTTCTTGAGCTACCTGAGTTTCGAAGCTTTCACTCTTGTAACTTTCTGACCCTTTCCTTTGATGCAAACCACTCCTTGTGACCCCTAGATGATGCTTGGATGCTTGGGAGAAATTTATGTTGGCTGGTTAAGGAGTTTGAACAGCTTCTGCTCAAGCTCAGTTGAAAATGGTGTTGGTGATTTAGGCTGTTTCAGGCAAAGGTGAAAGGTTCTTCATGACCAGGATGATGAATAGAGAAGGTTTATAAAGTTTGTTCAGGTGTTTGTGAGCTGTGTAAGGAGATTCGAAAGTTCTGGCTTTGAGGGTGAAAAATGGAGAAGCAATGTTCTTGCTGGTTTCAGGCTTAGTTCTTGTTGGTTTGGGCTCAATGAAGTATGGTGAGTGGATCAGTGGAGTTGTTTTGTGTGTTTGTGAGTTGTGTAGAGAAATTCGAAGAGAAATGCTTGAGGGAGTGAGTTTGTGAATGCTGTGATCTTGTGTGTTTCAGCCTTGCTTTCTATGTCAAATGGCCTGCATTTTGCTTGCATAAAATAATCCCATTGGTCAGATGATGTGACCTGGCCTGCTGTGATAGGTAAGTTCACTTTTGCAAATTGTCAACCTTTTGGTAAAAGAGGCATGGGTTGTGTTCTAGGCTAGTACAAAGGTGTGGGCTGGCGTAGCATGGTGAGGTGAGAGGCTATGGTTGGTTCAGCAGCCAAGGCAACAAGTGGAGGGAAGTGTGATGATGATTTTGCAACTTGATCACTTTTGGTTCACATGAAACTTTCTTGCTATACAAACCATGAAACATGAGAAATTTTGGTTCAAATCTGATTTTTAGGTCACATGTGATGTTTGTGTAATGGTTAGACATGAATTAGAAGTCACAAATGCCTTGGTACATGATTTTGCAAATTTTCCAATTGGTGCATATCTTGAAAATTAGTGATTTTTGCCAACTTTGTCACACCATAACTTTTGATCCAAAATGAATTAGGTCATGTTCTTGTACTTTTTGAAAAGGGAAAAATGTATTCTACAACTTTCATGACCAAAGTTTTTCCATTTGGAGCATTTTTGGATCAAAAAGTAAGGTTTGGAAAGTGACCTAAAATGACATATTCTTTAAAAGTCAACTATGCCCAAAAAAGTCAACTTTGCAAAAACTTTAAATTCTTGAATTTAGTGAACTTCAACCCTCTTCTATGATCAAATAAAGATCATATACACTCAAAATGATGAAGATCACCCCTTGGTTGGGTCATTGGGGGCCTCAGATGCCCTGATTTTGCACTGACTTGTCTGAAAAGTCAACCCTTGATCAGATGACCTCCCCATGGAATTTCTTCATGAAAATTGATGTGCATATTCCCTATACCATATAGAGACCAATGGAAACAATAATGACCAAAAAATTTGGAGTTATGGCCCCTGAAACCAAAACCCTAGTTTCAGGTCAACTGTGCAGTCAAACTTGGCTCTGCTTCCATACCAATCCCAGTTCTTGTGATTTTTTGGCATTTTTGACTTTGAGAGGATGTAATCTGATATAAGAACATACATGGATCCCTTTGAAGTGATTAGTGGCCTTTGGAGTGGCTCAAGAAGCTCTTGGATTGCTCAGATCACAAACCCTAGGTGCAGATGACTTAGAAGCAATGCAATGACTCAAAATTGAGATATGAGATGATTGTGTTTATGCATATGAGATGATCACAAGCCATGGTGTGAATGGGTGAGGGCAAATTTGGGGTATTTACAAGCCAAAATTTGTCAAAGGGGGAAGATTGAAAGCTCTCATTGTTTGACTAAATTCTGGTAAAACTCAATGTCAAAGAGGATGCTGAAACCTGAGGATTAAAACTTTATAAGACAAAGATGCTGAAGAAGATGTCCTAACAGTTGGACTCGACATCCTGGACAGATGCAATAGGTTTCTAATTATGTAATAAATTTGTTATAGATTTATTACGTGGATCAAAGACAAATATAGAAACCCCAAGATTGAAGACTATATATATGAAGACTTATACCTAGGGTTAGATATGCCTTATGTAACAATTGTAACCTAGTTCTCTTTTGAAATATAAAGGCTTAGGTTTTGAGAGTCATTGACTCTTAGGGTTGTAGTTTTCCTCTATAGTATGAGATGTAAAGAGGACGGAATAAGTGCATGTACACAACCAAAAGCCTTTAGGTAATGGTTGTTGTATTTTTCTTGGACGAAGCTTTTAAGAAAATCCAAGATAACTTCTTGGTCAAGAAAATCGTGACAGGTTCTGAGATTGACAAGTGACAGAGATAACACAGATTGTGAAGGATGTGAGTAGGTTCTCTTATCAGAGTTATAAACGGTGGAGTTTAGATTTGGTAAAGATGTCCACTAGAGTAGTGATTAGGAGACAAAATTGTAAATGGAAGAGTTTAGCTTTATGATAATACTACAATATAGTGAAGTCTTTATCCTGGATTGGTGTCAGACCCTAATTTTTGACCTAAGATTTTTCGCATCTCATCTGCATTTTTGCATACAAACAAGATCACGTACTGGTTCGTTTATCCTTTTCAGGTGCAGGTCTATGCTTTGCAGAGGATCACCTTGTTTTATTTCTGTTATTTGTGTATATTCACTAACTTCTAACCAAAATATAAAAAAATACGTTGCAGTTGTTTCTTCTTCTTCTTCTGTGTTGCAGGATTTCAAAAACATGGCTGTGATTTCAATTCAAAGGCGTTTGTTCAATCACGTTTCGATTCAGATGGACGTTTGACCTAATCCTGGTCAAACTATCAAAAGATTGTTTCGACTGAAAGTTGTGGGTGCCAGTGGTTTGTTTCTCAGACAGTGCGTATTCAAAGTTCAAGACTGTGTTATGTGCGAAGTCATCAGTTATCAGACAGTGTTTTGGGCGAAGTTTGGTTTGAATCAGTCAGCTCATCAAGTTTATCAGTGATTCATCTGAGAATTTATTTTTTCTCAGCATGAATTCAAATAATCAAGACAGGATTTCAGTGGTTCAGTGATGGTTGTGATCAGTTTATCAGTGGCTTGTGAAGGAAAATCAGAATTGGTTGTGGGCTAAAATCAAGATTTTATATCCATTATTCACTTTTTACCCGTATTCACTAATCATTTCCATCACGCCAAATTTATTTCTTCTTCCCAAATTCGATTCATTAATTTTTTTTTCCGATTCCAATTATTTTATCCCATTTTTACATTTCTCGATTTCCATTATTTTTCCTATCCATTTTCGATTTTTTCTTTTATTCAATTTTATCCAATTAAATTCAAGTATTCATTTTTTTATCCATTTTATTTTCCTCCATTTACCAAAAATTCCTTTTTACCCAATTTCTTAATTCCAAAAAAAAAAAAATCAAATTCTTAACTCATCAATTAAGCCCATTTACCAATATATTATCCTTTAAGTCCATCATATATTTTTTAAGCCTACTCCATTATTATTATTTTTTTTACCAAATAAAAATATATTAGGCCCATATTTTCCATCTCATGTGAAAAGTGTAAAACAAATACACAAAATTCAAGCCACCCCTTCAACATTTCCTGCAGCTTTTTCTACTACTTTCCAGCCCTTAACCCCACGTGACAAGCACCTCACATCAATAAGCACATCCCGAAGCCGTTCACTCCAACAAGCACTTTCCCACACTCCATCAGCTGACATATAAGCCTCAAATGCTAGCCCAACAACAAGTTTCTTCACATGCCAAACACTCTAGCCAAAGCCTTTCCGTAAAACACCAGTCGTCCCGTACACAACATCAGCCCACACTTCACACGTGATTTATTCCACAAGCCAATACTTCCCAACAATATCAATGCTTCACCAAGCCAAAACTCCAGCTGAACAACCGTACCAGCTATCACAGTCAGCTTGCCCGAAGCCTTCGAACCTCACACGCCTTCCCTCAGCTTTCACAAAACGCAGTAGCAAAGCCTCAAGCCGTATCCAATTCACGCCATTTCGCACCAGCCAACATTTCCCAGTTTTTTTCATCACGCAAGCCTTGCACAACAACTTCTCACGGCCTTTCCAATTCAAGTCCTATCAGCCAATTCCTCAAACAGCTTCCGTACCGCACGCCTAGCTTCTCCCGCATATCAGCTTGTCCTTTCAAGCCTCACATCACTCTATACGCCCAAACCCAGCCAGCACCCAATACGCCGTACCGCATCAGTCACGTGAACACAAACGAAATCCCAAGCCTTCGCCGAAGCCAACTTTACATCACCAACACCAGCTTTTCACAATATAACAACAGCCAAGCCGCATAAACTTACCACACGCTTACAGCACCACACCTGAAATTAAAATTAAAACGCAAATAAACTTGTCAAAACACAAGCAAATTCAAAAACAAAAAGAGCAAGCTAGCACGAGATTCTGGTGAAACCCCAAAACGCGGAACAATCTTCAAAACGCAACTTCATTTTTTCTATTTAAAGAGCCCTCTCCTCCTCCATTGGATAAGCTTTGAAAGCCCTTTGAATCGATGCCAAAATAAAAACTCAAAGCTTCACAATCCATCTTCAATTTCATCCCAATTTCAAATCCTATTTTCATAAACCTCCATTAATCCTTCAATTCAACCTTCAATCACATCCTAAAACCTTGACTTAACCACAAAAACAGTATAAATCTTCACCACCATTCCCCATCGTTCACCATTAATGAAGCTCATCCAAATCTACAGAAACCGCAGACAGAATCAAGAAGAAGAAAAAAATCCGAAAAATCCAATGAAGAAGAAAGAGAACTGCGATTAAGCGGATATACACGGCTGAGCTTGTTTCGTTTACAATACTACTCCGACGGTGAGAAAACTGGCGTTGATTTTTGAGAAGTATTGTTGTTCTTAACGCCGGCCCTGTTTTGCCCTTGTTTCCACGTTAGAGAAGAAGAAGCCTTGCTGCTTCTTTGTTTTTGGTTTACATTTTGTTTGTTTACATTTAATTTTTTATAAAAGATTGTTAAATGTTGTTTGGGCCTGCATCCGAATACATGTTTTGCCATCCACACCATGCGGATCCATTGTTCACTCTCCCCCCTCTTTGATTTTCTTTTCTTTGCTTTGTATTAGTTTCTAGTTTTTTTAAATAAATAGTTACTAATTCTTTTTTTTTTTGATAAAAAGAATTTATATTAGAAAATGTTTTTTTAAGAAGAGTTTTAAGAAAAAGATTTAAATAATATTTCATTTCTTTTATGGATTTATCTTTTAGATCCATTTATTGTTCTTCATCTTTTATTTTTGGTCGATGACAATCTCCGATTCGTAGATTGTTGATTTCCGATTGGTTTAATCTTCATTATTTCAAATCTATGGATGAATGATCATTTGGATCATTCTCCATACTTTGAGATCGTGATAGGTTGCTCTTCGACAAATTCAACGATAATCTCGATTAAGATTAGACCGTTCTCTTTCTTTTAGTGTGGCATGTTTTCGGAGAACGATCCATAATATCGTTTCTCTAACATGTATTAACACGAATAGTTTCCACTTTAATTAGTGGTGGCCGGCCTCATTTGTAGGGTAATTACTCCGTAAATTACTCGGCGATTGCTTAACATAGACCTAAAGTTGTCCCGATTCGGATTATGATCCACTTGGATCTGGTTGCCTCGATTTTATTTTATTTTCGTGGTTGTGCTTGATTAAGTTCATCATACCACTTTATATTGTAAATATTAATAATGTGAATATACTAACATTTAAATTTAATCTCTCGCACCTTATCCTTTTATTTCAATTCCTCGTTCCCTACCTCTTTATATTGCTTTATCATATTATATCATATATCATTTTGTTATGTTTATATTGTTATACTTGTTATTTCTCCTTTGTCCATTTGGATATTAAAACACTAATAAAGGATTAAAACACTTAAAAGACTTGTGACTTCTAATTTTGGACTATGGTTACTATCCCTTGCTTCGGAGAATGGACTTAGACTTTAAGATCTTCCCCCTTGCTCAAGTTGGAATGGATTAGAAACCTCGGCCTCAAATTATTTCATTGGCTTTTGAAGATGGAAATCCAATTGCCTCAAAGATGCTTGCCATTTGGTTTGATCATTTCTTCCCTTAGCTTTTATTTTCAAGTCTTAGGATAGTCCATTCATCTCTTCCCATCTTCTTCAATTTTCAAATCTCCTTCCTCTTTTCAAAACTTTCTTTGTTTTCTAACTTCAAACCTTTTTCTCAATCAAACCTTGACTTCGGTCATGCGCTTTTACTTTTTCATTTCATTTCTTAATAAATGCTAAACCACATAAGCATATCGAAACTTTCTTTCTCAAAAACTTTAAAACTTTCAAAACTCATTCAATTGATTTTGTGCCCTCGTGCACGTTTCTTTTAACCTTTTTTATGTTTAGATATGATTCATCCTTTCTAGCGGAATTATTCGCTAAAGAATGAAGACTTATCTTTACATTTTAAAATCAATTCAACTCATTTGCCTTTTCACAATTTGTACCACGAACTACGGGGTTTTGATCTCGCATTGCACTTTGTGGGTACGTAGGCATGAGACGTTCGTCTATTCAAACACCAAAATCTTAAAAAACATTCTTCTTCTCATCTCTTCAATCTTTTTTCAAGCAAACCATTTCAAACTAAAAAATGCAGTAAACATTTCAAAGGGTTCCCGTGGAGTACCACAGACAAGTCGGGTGCTTAAAACCTTCCCGATTTGTAACCAATCCCCGTACCCGTTCTCTGTTCGTTTCTTTTAGCTTTTGCTTTTAGATTCATTAGGCTTTCTTCGTTCTTTTTGCCTTTTTCCTTTTGGAAATAAATAAAAGCGCGGTGGCGACTCTGTGTATATCGAGTGAAGTTAATCAATAGCTTACACTCACGATTTTACCGCTAGAGAAATGTGGCGACTCTGCTGGGGAGTCAATCTCTAAGTGGATTCGGCCTACTTTGATTTGTTTACTGCATTAGTTTGATTTGCTTGTTACTTGGTTTTTCTGTTCCGGTTTTGGTGATTCTCTGTGAGATAGATCCTAACCCGGATCTGAGTGACACTTATGATAGGACGGCGATATTCGAAGCGATATGCGATGGAGTAGTCCAAAGCAATATCAATTTGATAATCTCCACTCGGTTAGGCTCTCTTGGACTATCAATGTCATGACGAGTAATCGTACGTGGTATTATTTTCCAACCTTGAGCTGATCATACTGAGGACCGTAGAACCCTTAACCAATCTAAGCCAATTTAGGACCGTAGTGCGGAAACTATCTGGGTGTAAACCTAAGGTGGTTGTCACGCGATACTACACTCGGACGAGGTCTATTTTAAGAATGTTATCGGTTGGGGAGTAATCCAACGTACCGATGATATTCTAAAGATGGCTGTTAACTCCGGGAACCTCTGTTAGCACCCTTCTGGTTTTGCAGGTACAATAAAGACAAACCTTAGTACATGCCTGTTTGGGTTGGTGTTCTGTTACCATGACTCCATGCTCGTGATTCGAACCTTTGAACCTGTGTGTTTTGCGTGATCTTGTTTGTGTTTGTTGCATCTACATACTTATCATGATCATTATCACAACCATTTTTCAAGGAAGACAATTCCGATTATTGCAAATATTGGAAAGAATAAACATTCATTTTTTTGTCAAGATTTTTCATGACAGTATTCTCGATGTTGACCATGTTTGCAATAATCGAGTTGTTTTTCTGAAAATGGAAGTGAACATTGCATATCATTGCATCCTCGCATATTTTTGCGTTCATCCGAGTTGTGTGGGAACTCATCCCAGTTGTTTCTTTCCTCAGTTGTCTGTTGATCCGTCAAGCTGACTCCTCACCACAGATACGGTACTAGAGCTGCTAACAGACGAAGAGCTATCAGATTGAGAATGGAACACCAAGAACAGCATAACATGGAAGTTCGAATGGAGATTGATGAGTTGAAGGCCGGTATGACCAGGCTCACTGAAATGATGCAAGTTCTGATTGCTCGAGGTGAACCACCTCAAAGGACTGTTATCTCTGAAGTTTTTACTGCCGTTGTCGATCCTCCTGTTGTTCAGTAACCAGCTTCTACTTGGCCAGAATATGGATTACCTCCGGATTATGTGCCAGTTTCTGCTACTGCTCAGATTGGTGGTCCATCTGTTGTGCCAGTTTTCTCAGCTCCGACTTTTGTCGAACCTCAACCTGTAGTGCACGCTACTGCTCAGACTACTTATCAGAATTCTCCTTTCTTGTACCAAGCTGCTGGTCAACAAGCTGAAAGTCAGGGTGAACCTGGATATATGGATGAAGTGAGAGAGCAATGTTTGACTCTTGAGAAGAGGGTAAGAGGTTTAGAAGGAAAAGATGTCTTTGGTTCTGCTGCTATTAACATGTGTTTGGTTTCCGACTTAGTTCTTCCTGATAAGTTCAAGGTTCCTGTATTTGAGAAGTACAATGGTCATACTTGTCCAAAGATTCATCTGCTGATGTATTGTCGCAAAATGGCTGCGCATGCTAAGGATGACAAGCTGCTTATTCACTGTTTTCAAGATAGTTTGAGTGGTGCTTCTATGAAGTGGTATGTTGGACTTGAGAAGAGTCACATTCGAAGCTGGAAAGATTTATCTGATGCTTTTGTAAGACAGTATAAGTACAATTTGGACATGGTGCCTGATCGTCGTCAACTTCAAAACATGTCACAGAAAGAGAAAGAATCGTTCAAAGAGTACGCTCAGCGTTGGAGAGAACTAGCTGCTCAAGTTGAACCACCTTTGCCTGAGAAGGAATTAACTGGTTTGTTCATGGACACTCTTCAACCGTTCTTTTGAGAGAAAATGGTAGGAAGTGTTTCATCTGGTTTTTCTAATCTAGTCACTATTGGAGAAAGACTAGAGGAAGGCATTAAGAAAGGTAAGATTACCAATTCTGAAGCTCCTAATGCTGCAAGAAAGTCTTTTGGGAACCTCACAAGAGAAGAGATGGTGATGCTTATGCTGTTTCAACTGAGAGGAGGCCTTATCACTCGCAACAACGATATGTTCAACCATACGTAGCTGCAGTTGCTCCTGTGGTTAAAACTCAACCTGCTCAAACTCAGGCTCAAGGTCAAGTTCGACCAGCTCAAGCTCAAGTTCAGATTCGAGCTCAAGCTCAGGTTCCTCCTAATCTTGCTGTTTGACAAAATCAGTATCGCAATAGGCCAAACTTTGATCCTATTCCGATTTCTTACACTGAATTGTTTCCCTCCTTGATTGAGAAAGGTTTAATTACCACTAGGCCTCCGCCTCCTATTCCAAATCCTCTGCCAGTTGGTTATAGATCGGATCTTCGCTGTGAGTTTCATCAAGGTGGAACTGGTCATGACTTAGAGCATTGCTTTGCACTGAAGGCTAAGGTGCAAGAACTTATCAGTAACAACATCCTTTACTTTGATGATCTTAATCCTAATGTCATCAACAATCCTTTTCCGAAGCTTGGGAAGTGAATCTTCTAGAAGACTTCAATTGTCAAATTTTCTTCAAGGCCAGAATATCAGACGGGACAGCTCATCCTTGTTATTGATTGATCACTAGGCCATTGTTTCTTTATGTTTGCAATTTTCTTCAATCATATTAAGTTGTTTGCTTTTAAGCTTGTTTGTACTTTCATGTTGGTTTTAATGAAATGAGCATTGCTTTGTTTTGATTCAACTTCACTTACTATTTGCATCTTTATGCTTTACATTTTAAGTTCATTTATCTTTTCTCAAATTTTTACAATGATTGGAGGGAGGATGACGAAAACGAGATACCCATAATTGTTGTTGGTATGCTTTTAATTGAGACTTGGTTGATGATATACATGCATTGTTTCAAATCCTAAACACTGGAGAAATAAGGAAGTTAATCCTTTGTCAACCCCTTTGAGCCTTGAAGTTGGAGTTCTTTTCTATTCGAAAAAACCCTCAATTTTAACCAGGGATGGGTAGTTCTCAATTAATTCGAATGTGAATTCAAGTACAAGAGAATCATTCAAGACACCTTTCAAATAAAGGTTGCAATCTCAAGTTTTCCTTCACACACATCAAAGAAGTGTTGAAGATGTTTCTCAATTCAAAAGCCTATGATGGTTCATCGTAATCATTAAGCCATGCAGTCATTATCTTTAAAAAAATGATATTTGAAAGAATTATTATTAAAAAAAATAAAAACCCGCTAAGTCAAAACCTATGAAGGAGACTTAGGCAAAAAAACTAGGGGCATCCCGCTGGCTGTAAGTTCAAATGAAACAGTTCAAGCAAAAGTTAGGGATAATAAAAAGAAAGATTTATCAAGAGGTCATCAAAATTCCTCAACAAAAATAAGTTGAGTTGACCAAAGTCCTCACTGGAGATAACAAAAGGAAGATGTGACTGCTATCTCCAAAACCTTTGGCTTACGAACCATCTTCATCTGTGCAATCCCAAAAATGCTTGGAACTTGAATGCATAGGCTGAATTAATTGAATGTAGGATTGGAGTTCATCACGAAGTTGGGTTGGATACAAATACACTTTGAGCCTATATCCTTTGTTTCATAAACCGTGAACCAGACCACGTTACAACCTTCAAAAGTCCTAATTGAATCCAGGTTTCTTTTGAAAAGCATACAACAACAAGGTTGCGTAAACTGACTCCCAAATTCTTTACCAATAATTTGTTTTCTTGTTGTGGCTTTATCTTTAATGTTGTCTCAACCGCCGTGTTTTGACAATGTTTTCAATTACTTTACATCAATAAATTTCATTCAAAAAATGATTCTTGATTTCAAACTTTGCATTGAACTTTGCATTAAAATTACCAAGTTTGTACAAACATTTATTTTTTGCAAATAAACTTTCTTCATCAAGGAATTTTCAAACAGTTGAGAAACTTGGTCGGTGATCTTATCAGGGGCAAGTTCTTCTCAGTTCCCATTATTTCAAGAGTTGTTGCTCAGTGCAAGTTTTTCTCAGATATTGGTTAGTCAGAAGATTCTCTGTAAGATTCATACTGGGTTATCTTCTCAACATTCATTTCAAGAACTGAAGTCATGAGCAGTTTATTTTCTCAACAGTTACTTCAAAGATTTGAATATTTTTCTCCAGCAATAGTCAAGAACTGAATCCATTATCAGTTTGCCCTCATCAGTCATTGAACTTGGGGAAATTTTCTTCAAGAATCCCCAAGCAGCTTTGCATGACTTTTCTCAAAAGATTTTCAACTTGGTACAGTTTACTGGTGTGACAGAGATTTATTCAGCAGTAACATCTTTAATATTCGAGCAAAATGGCAGTGATCTTCTGTGTTGAGGAATTAGTCTTCCATCTTTTCACTCCTCTAAGAGTCTAAACTGGTTGTCAGCATTTTTCTCTCATATTGTCTCTTTGGGTGTGTTATTCCCTATTCTTATTTGTTTTCATATTTGAGTGTTTTAGTCCTCATTATGCGTTTCCTTGGGTGTGTTATTCCCCAGTCTTGTCTATGTTTGCATACTTGAGTGTTTTATTCCTCATTATGCATTTTCTCGGGTGTGTTATTCCCCATTTCGTGTTAACCTTTGCATATTTGAGTGTTTTAGTCCTCATCATGCGTGTTCTTGGGTGGTTTAGTCCCCATTTTCGTAAATGTCTGCATACTGAGTGTTTTAGTCCTCATATGCATTTCGCAAAGTCTTGTTTGTTTTCAACTTCTTACTTTTTGGTTAAAGTCCAAACTTACTTGGTATTTGTCTGTCTCTTCAGAATTTTTTCTTCACCTACTTGTTGTGTCTTCTCAAATATTACACCCTTTTATCCGATTGCCATTCTCGGATGCCCATAGTGAAGTCATCATAGATTTGATGTACTGTCCCGGACTTCTTTCCATCTCATTCAGTTCTGTTCCTGAATGTTGTGATTCACATTTTATCTGATTGATATTCTTGGATGTTGTGATCACTTACCCTTTTACGATTTCCATTCTCGGATGTCCATGGTGAAGTCATCATTGATTTAATGTACTGTCCTGGACCTTTCTCCCATCTCATTCAGTGTTGTTCCTAAATGTTGTGCTTCACATTTCATCTGATTGCCATTCTCAGATGTTATTGATCACTTACCTTCCGATTGCCATTCTCAGATTTCCATGATTGGAGTCATCATTAAGTTGATGTATTTTCCCGAATTTTCCCATTTCATTCGGTGTTGTTCCTGAATGTTGAAATTCACATTTTATCTGATTGCCATTCTCAGATGTTGTGTTTACCTTATCCGACTGCCATTCTCGGATATTCCTAGTAAAGTCAGTAATGTCATCTATGGATGCTTCTGACAAACTGTTTCGGGACTTTTTCTCACTTCATTCAGTGCCATTCCTGGATGTTGTGATGTTTTCTATCCAATTGCCGTTCTTGGACATTTTCACCTCAGCTAAGCCCTGTGTTGGTTTCTAGCATGTTGTTTTTCCTGTCGGAGTCTTATGCTCCTTATCCCCAGCGTTTATTCTGTTTCACGTGTCGTCTTATCCCTCGCGGATCTCTCTACATTTCATTTGTCTCCGGATACATTTCATATCATCTCATAATTTTTCTCATATTACTTTATATTGCTGTCACATATTTTCTCTGCATTTCATATATATTTCATATCATCTCATATTTTGCTCATCAGTTTCATATGCTTCATATCATTTCCATATCATTTCATATCGTTCATTTCATTCCATTCCAGTTTTTGGCATCTTAGGATCAAAAATTGTTTTTTTTTATATTTAAGTATCTTCCATCTTGTCGAAACGAAGATTTCAATCTTCATTATCTCTGGATTGAAGAAACTTAAATAGGGGCATTTGTCAGACCCTAATTTTTGACCTAAGATTTTTCGCATCTCATCTGCATTTTTGCATACAAACAAGATCATGTACTGGTTCGTTTATCCTTTTCAGGTGCAGGTCTATGCTTTGCAGAGGATCACCTTGTTTAATTTCTGTTATTTGTGTATATTCACTAACTTCTAACCAAAATATAAAAAAATACGTTGCAGTTGTTTCTTCTTCTTCTTCTGTGTTGCAGGATTTCAAAGACATGGCTGTGATTTCAATTCAAAGGCGTTTGTTCAATCACGATTCGATTCAGATGGACGTTTGACCTAATCCTGGTCAAACTATCAAAAGATTGTTTCGACTGAAAGTTGTGGGTGCCAGTGGTTTGTTTCTCAGACAATGCGTATTCAAAGTTCAAGACTGTGTTATGTGCGAAGTCATCAGTTATCAGACAATGTTTTGGGCGAAGTTTGGTTTGAATCAGTCAGTTCATCAAGTTTATCAGTGATTCATCTGAGAATTTATTTTTTCTCAACATGAATTCAAATAATCAAGACAGGATTTCAGTGGTTCAGTGATGGTTGTGATCAGTTTATCAGTGGCTTGTGAAGGAAAATCAGAATTGGTTGTGGGCTAAAATCAAGATTTTATATCCATTATTCACTTTTTACCCGTATTCCCTAATCATTTCCATCACGCCAAATTTATTTCTTCTTCCCAAATTCGATTCATTAATTTTTTTTTTCCGATTCCAATTATTTTATCCCATTTTTACATTTCTCGATTTCCATTATTTTTCCTATCCATTTTCGATTTTTTCTTTTATTCAATTTTATCCAATTAAATTCAAGTATTCATTTTTTTATCCATTTTATTTTCCTCCATTTACCAAAAATTCCTTTTTACCCAATTTCTTAATTCCAAAAAAAAAAAAATCAAATTCTTAACTCATCAATTAAGCCCATTTACCAATATATTATCCTTTAAGTCCATCATATATTTTTTAAGCCTACTCCATTATTATTATTTTTTTTACCAAATAAAAATATATTAGGCCCATATTTTCCATCTCATGTGAAAAGTGTAAAACAAATACACAAAATTCAAGCCACCCCTTCAACATTTCCTGCAGCTTTTTCTACTACTTTCCAGCCCTTAACCCCACGTGACAAGCACCTTACATCAATAAGCACATCCCGAAGTCGTTCACTCCAACAAGCACTTTCCCACACTACATCAGCTGGCACATAAGCCTCAAATGATAGCCCAACAGCAAGTTTCTTCACATGCCAAACACTCTAGCCAAAGCCTTTCTGTAAAACACCAGCCGTCCCGTACACAACATCAGCCCACACTTCACACGTGATTTATTCCACAAGCCAATACTTCCCAACAATATCAATGCTTCACCAAGCCAAAACTCCAGCTGAACAACCGTACCAGCTATCACAGTCAGCTTGCCCGAAGCCTTCGAACCTCACACGCCTTCCCTCAGCTTTCACAAAACGCAGTAGCAAAGCCTCAAGCCGTATCCAATTCACGCAATTTTGCACCAGCCAACATTTCCCAGTTTTTTTCATCACGCAAGCCTTGCACAACAACTTCTCACGGCCTTTCCAATTCAAGCCGTATCAGCCAATTCCTCAAACAGCTTCCATACCGCACGCCTAGCTTCTCCCGCATATAAGCTTGTCCTTTCAAGCCTCACATCACTCTATACGCCCAAACCCAGCCAGCACCCAATACGCCATACCGCATCAGTCACGTGAACACAAACGAAATCCCAAGCCTTCGCCGAAGCCAACTTTACATCACCAACACCAGTTTTTCACAATATAACAACAGCCAAGCCGCATAAACTTACCACACGCTTACAGCACCACAACAGAAATTAAAATTAAAACGCAAATAAACTTGTCAAAATGCAAGCAAATTCAAAAACAAAAAGAGCAAGCTAGCACGAGATTCTGGTGAAACCCCAAAACGCGGAACAATCTTCAAAATGCAGCTTCATTTTTTCTATTTAAAGAGCCCTCTCCTCCTCCATTGGATAAGCTTTGAAAGCCCTTTGAATCGATGCCAAAATAAAAACTCAGAGCTTCACAATCCATCTTCAATTTCATCCCAATTTCAAATCCTATTTTCATAAACCTCCATTAATCCTTCAATTCAACCTTCAATCACATCCTAAAACCTTGACTTAACCACAAAAACAGTATAAATCTTCACCACCATTCCCCATCGTTCACCATTAATGAAGCTCATCCAAATCTACAGAAACCGCAGACAGAATCAAGAAGAAGAAAAAAATCCGAAAAATCCAATGAAGAAGAAAGAGAACTGCGATTGAGCGGATATACACGGCTGAGCTTGTTTCGTTTACAATACTACTCCGACGGTGAGAAAACTGGCGTTGATTTTTGAGAAGTTTTGTTGTTCTTAACGCCGACCCTGTTTTGCCTTTGTTTCCGCGTTAGAGAAGAAGAAGCCTTGCTGCTTCTTTGTTTTTGGTTTACATTTTGTTTGTTTCATTTTATTTTTTATAAAAGATTGTTAAATGTTGTTTGGGCCTGCATCCGAATACATGTTTTTCCATCCACACCATGCGGATCCATTGTTCACTCTCCCCCCTCTTTGATTTTCTTTTCTTTGCTTTGTATTAGTTTCTAGTTTTTTTAAATAAATAGTTACTAATTCTTTTTTTTTATAAAAAGAATTTATATAGAAAAGTTTTTTTTAAGAAGAGTTTTAAGAAAAAGATTTAAATAATATTTCATTTCTTTTATGGGTTTATCTTTTAGATCCATTTATTGTTCTTCATCTTTTATTTTTGGTCGATGACAATCTCCGATTCGTAGATTGTTGATTTCTGATTGGTTTAATCTTCATTATTTCAAATATATGGATGAATGATCATTTGGATCATTCTCCATACTTTGAGATCGTGATAGGTTGCTTTTCGACAAATTCAACGATAATCTCGATTAAGATTAGACCGTTCTCTTTCTTTTAGTGTGTCATGTTTTCGGAGAACGATCCATAATATCGTTTCTCTAACATGTATTAACACGAATAGTTTCCACTTTAATTAGTGGTGGTCGGCCTCATTTGTAGGGTAATTACTCCGTAAATTACTCGGCGGTTGCTTAACATAGACCTAAAGTTGTCCCGATTCGGATTATGATCCACTTGGATCCGGTTGCCTCGATTTTATTTTATTTTCGTGGTTGTGCTTGATTAAGTTCATCATACCACTTTATATTGTAAATATTAATAATGTGAATATACTAACATTTAAATTTAATCTCTCGCACCTTATCCTTTTATTTCAATTCCTCGTTCCCTACCTCTTTATATTGCTTTATCATATTATATCATATATCATTTTGTTATGTTTATATTGTTATACTTGTTATTTCTCCTTTGTCCATTTGGATATCAAAACACTAATAAAGGATTAAAACACTTAAAAGACTTGTGACTTCTAATTTTGGACTATGGTTACTATCCCTTGCTTCGGAGAATGGACTTAGACTTTAAGATCTTCCCCCTTGCTCAAGTTGGAATGGATTAGAAACCTCGGCCTCAAATTATTTCATTGGCTTTTGAAGATGGAAATCCAACTGCCTCAAAGATGCTTGCCATTTGGTTTAATCATTTCTTCCCTTAGCTTTTATTTTCAAGTCTTAGGATAGTCCCTTCATCTCTTCCCATCTTCTTCAATTTTCAAATCTCCTTCCTCTTTTCAAAACTTTCTTTGTTTTCTAACTTCAAACATTTTTCTCAATCAAATCTTTACTTCGGTCATGCGCTTTTACTTTTTCATTTCATTTCTTAATAAATGCTAAACCACATAAGCATATCGAAACTTTCTTTCTCAAAAACTTTAAAACTTTCAAAACTCATTCAATTGATTTTGTGCCCTCGTGCACGTTTCTTTTAACCTTTTTATGTTTAGATATGATTCATCCTTTCTAGCGGAATTATTCGCTAAAGAATGACGACTTATCTTTACATTTTAAAATTAATTCAACTCATTTGCCTTTTCACAATTTGTACCACGAACTACGGGGTTTTGATCTCGCATTGCATTTTGTGGGTACGTAGGCATGAGACGTTCGTCTCTTCAAACACCAAAATCTTAAAAAACACTACAACAAACAAGACCTTAGACAACGCTTTTTTTAGCCTTAGACAGCGCTTTAAAGCACTGTCTAAACCTCCGCTGCTAAAGGTTTAGACAGCGCTTTTTTAAATCTTAAAAGCGCTGTCTAAGCCCCCCCCCCCCCCCTTAGACAGCGCTTTGGCCAAAAGCGCTTTATAAGACCCTCTTATTTTAAAATTTTTAGCGCTGTCTAAGCCCCCCCCCCCTTAGACAGCGCTTTGGCCAAAAGCGCTTTCTAAGCCCCTCCTATTTTAATTTTTTTAGGTATACCTTAGACAGCGCTTTTCAAAAGCGCTGTCTAAGCCCCCCCCTTAGACAGCGCTTTTGCCTAAACCGCTTTCTAATCCCCCCCTTAGACAGTGCTTTTTACAAAAGCGCTGTCTAAGGTATACGAAATTTTTTGAAGGTTTTGTTTTAAACCACATTTTTTCCAGGTTTATAAACCAGAATTTCTACCTGTTTTCAACCAGATTTTGGCAGACAATTATCACATTTTATATATGCCATTTTGGCCTTTTTTCTACCAAATTTTGGCTAACAATTATATATATATATATATATATATATATATATACGAATTCAAACCAATTTTGCCTTAAATGTATCAAAATATATACAAATTTATGTACACATTTACAAGTCATTACATATACTACAAATGTACACATTAATTACACAAATTTATGAACAAACTTTGAGCTCTATCATGAATTGACACCACTCCTCTTTGATTTCGTCCACTTGATCCTTTGTATAAAATGCACACTTGAATTCATCAAAGTACTACATAATAATATAACATATTTTGAATTAATTCCAACTATTTAATTATATGAGATATGTGTAAATATAAAAATAACTCATAAGTTAGAAATACATACATCGGTGGGAATCTCTAATCGGCCCAAAACAAGAGTATCTCGCATAAACCTCAACATGAAATACCCGCAATCTATTTGATTACGTTGATGAGGACACTACATATGAAAAAAAATATGGATTATAAATCCTAAGTTTTATCAAGTGTCATCACTAATATAATAAAAAACGTGGTAATTAAAAATATACCGCCACTTTAATCCATGTAATGGAGTTGGCGCCCCTCCTTGAGGTTTGGATATCTCGTTGGGCCCGAAATGCTTGTAGGACGCTAATAAAATAAAAATGAAGCAATTAGAACAATTCACATAAACTAAGAAAATTTTTGAACATTCTCACTTACGTGTCAATTAGGACCTTCATATCCGGGTATGTTGTCCAATCATTTCCTAACGAGTCAAGATAATACACAATTTCTCGGATAGGATTGATTGCGAGCAACAACTAATGTCCACTGTAATGATTAGGCAAATGTTAGATGGTAACTTGGAAAATAATTATAATAGATGAATTTAGAATGAAATTCTAACCCGATATTAAACGGTATAAAAAACAACTTCTCCGCATCTTTATTGTCCATGAGGATCAGAAGAACGTACTCCGTCACGGTATCCGGTCTACCTAAGATTAAACCTAAGTTGACGGTCGCGGGTGCTAAGAATCCGAATGACACGTCCAAACCATTGGGGCGCATCAATTTGTCATACAAAAACCTAATATAAAAACATCATTAACATAAAGTAAACATCATTAACATAAGTTGTTTAATTAATAAAACAAAGTAGTCCGGATTTACCTAACATATGTATTGACAACGGTGACGCCGATTTCTTCACGACCAAAAACTTGCATGAAGTCCTCATTACCAATCATTTGGTCGTAATCAAAGCCGAAAATCCCTACCTCCATATGTACAGTCCGAAAACCTCCGGTCGGTATATCGGTCATCTCTAGAAATGTCCTGAGGCACGACCTATACTTGGTGGTAGGTTTTTTCCTAGCTACGGTCTTCTTAGCACCAGAACTTTTTACCCGTGCGGAGGCGTTGCTAACCTCCTTTTTTTGTTGTGCGGAGGCATTGCTAACCTCATTTTCTTGAAGCTACATGTCATATAAATAGTTAGATCAAATTAAGAATGTAACAACTTCCTTGAATATATGTCATATAATTGTATATTACCTCTTTTCTTAAAACCGTGGACTCGGTATGCCGTGGAATCGCATTATCTTTTGATTTGGATTTTGTGGGAGTCTATTTAACATAACCAAGGAAAATATGTAAGTAAAATTTTAAGCATAAATTTTAAACTTTGAATATACCAAGGAAGTTAACATAAGTTTTAAGCATACCTCATATCCTACGCATATGAGGTTTGTCGGCCATGCAACAAACGAACCTACTGCTTCGTGCACCGTTCGTGCATCCGAATCATCGCTAGGATATGGTAATGTTGCATTCGGCTCAACTGCAATATCAACTGATACCTTCAAACATCCAGCAGGGAGCTCTCTAGTGTGGAGTAATACTCCGCTAACGTTATGCATTTTTCCCTTGCCAACCATCCGATAGTATGGTGACGACAAATACAGCTGACAATGGGAAATGCCCTAAAACCAATAATAACAAGAAATCGTTAATGTGTATATATGTCAAATACATAATTTAAGCAAATAGTTCAATTTAAGACAATTATATGTAATTACCTCTGGAATGTTCAGCTGAAAGGTACAGTTGATACTGTCTTTGTCCGAAGCATCTCTGTATACTGTTGAGGCACTAGCCTCTCTTTCTCTCCTCAATGCATCAAGCTCAGCTTGCATGGCTTCCATTCTTGCATTAGCTCCCGATTACTAGGAGCCTTTCCTTTTTTAATACTCAGGGAGGTCGGAGTTACTCCAAATCCCTTACCCCTCACCCGACCAGAATACTCAGGGACATCTAATGCCCGACTAAGTATGCTCCTAGTATCATCGGGAGATAAAGACTGAGATAGCTCCTCCTGAAAAATCAGATGAATACCGTATACTTGTCAAATATTTGTGTATAAAAATTTTATTCAATTAATGAAAAAATGTTATACTTACACATTTCTGGTATACGTGTAAAACTTCTTCTTGAGGAACTCCAGATTTACCCACACGGGCTTCCTTCCACAAAACATGTGCAGGAAGAGATGTTTCTGAACTTTCCTACTTCTGCAGCTACACATTAAGTCATACAATTTGATCAGATAAAACTAATATATGATGAACAAATTTGTTATCGCAATTTATAAATACTTACCATGGATTGTTCTAAGAGTCCATATCCGACACGTCCTTTTCGGTACGGATATGCGGGACTTGATGCTCTTTCCCGATTTGTAGCACTTATTCTTTGAAAAACCGGGTCTTGTCTTTTGGATTTGAAAGCTTCCCATTCTTCAGCCGATATCAAACTTTCATATTTTTTAGGAAGCTCCGCATCCACAAAATTACCATCCGCATCCTTAAGGAACTTGGATGATAAAAATGTCTGAAACCCTCTTAGAAGCTTTCCGGCCAATTTCATACAAAAACCTCTTCTTTCTTCTTCGATGTTAAAACATCGCTAAGAAAAACATACAGATTGATAGTTAGTATCGGTAATTGAAAAAACATAATTGATACCGTATAATTAAGGGCCAAATGATTGTACCTTTATCTCACTCCAAATTTTTTCTTTGGACTCATTCAGCTCTTTGTTTCTCCAATCATCACATGTAATGGGGATTTCATTCCTTACTAGTGCACCGATAAAACTAGTTAAGGTATGCCCATTAGGTTCTATAAGCTGTCCCTGGTTGCTCCAATAGACATCTAGTATGATGCCTCGAGATCTTCCTTGGACCACCCTTCTCATTACTGTGATGCCTCTTCGAATTTCTTCTTCCGCGGATACTTTTTAACTAACTTCCTCATGTTGGTCATCAGCCATGTCTAACCTGTAATAAACCAAGGAAACCATCAAATATTAAATATAACTTATAATCAAAGCAATTAAAAACAAAAAAATAAAGAAATCATGCATTATCAGATATAACTTATAATCAAAGCAATTGAAAACAAAAATATAACGAAATCATGCATTATCAGATATAACTTATAATCAAAGCACTCAAGATTCATCCTAATCCCACTTTATCTCTATGTCCCTTTCTTGGATTTCGAATGTTCTTTTTTAATATTCCACTCCACAATTCCATTATATATTTAATTACACAAATTACATCTTAAACCAAACTCATCACGTGAACCTAGCTACACAATTCAATTTAATTAGTCTTAATAATACTAATCTACATGTTCACTTTATCATGCCACCTTCACTCCATTCCTAAGAACATCAAACAAGACTCAAGACACCAACAACTCTCATAGAAACAAAAATGTTTGGTAATGGTAACTGTGATGTTGATAATGAGAAAACCACTGTGTAAACCAAAAACATCAAAACTTAAACCAAAAACAAAGCATGAAAAATACTGATATTTCCCTAAAAACATCAAAACTGATATTTCCCTAAAAACATCAAAACTGAAACACATACCACTGTGAACGATTCTTCAAACACTTTCAGAAATGAACGATTCTTCAAACACTTGCAATGCCTGAAACCGAATGAATGAAAAAGTAAAGAAATGAAGAACTGAAACCGAATGAATGAATGAATGAAGAACTGAAACCGAATGAATGAAAAAGTGAAGAAATGAAGAAGATACCACAATGAAGAACAGTAGAACGAACGATTCAAACACTTTCAATGACTGAAACAATGTATTCGATTTCGCTGTTAGGGTTCGCTGGAGTTCGCAGGAGGGAAAACAAAAAGAACAGAGAACGAAAATAGAAGTCTGAAATTTAATTTTAATAAGACCTTAGACAACGCTTTTGGGAAAAGCGCTTTCTAAGGTATGCCTTAGACAGCGCTTTCCAAAAGCGCTTTCTAAACCCCCCCTTAGACAGCGCTTTTGGTTTTATTTTTTTTTTAATTTAAAAACTTTAAACAGCGCTTTATCAAAAGCGCTGACTAAGGTATATATTTAAAAGCGCTTTCTATAAGCTCTGTCTAAGGGGGGGGGTCTTAGACAGCGCTTTTAGAAAGCGCTGTCTAAGACCCCCCTTAGACAGCGCTTTCATTATTTTTTTGGAACATTTTCCGTGTTTTATTTTAATTTTAACCTTAGACAGCGCTTTCTTTTAAAAGCGCACTACAACAAACAAGACCTTAGACAGCGCTTTTTTTAGCCTTAGACAGCGCTTTAAAGCGCTGTCTAAACCTCCGCTGCTAAAGGTTTAGACAGCGCTTTTTAAAATGTGAAAAGCGCTGTCTAATCCCCCACCCTTAGACAGCGCTTTGGCCAAAAGCGCTTTAAAAGACCCTCTTAATTTAAATTTTTTAGGTACACCTTAGACAGCGCTTTTAAAAAGCGCTGTCTAAGCCCCCTACCTTAGACAGCGCTTTGGCCAAAAGCGCTGTCTAAGCCCCTCCTATTTTAATTTTTTTAGGTATACCTTAGACAGCGCTTTTCACAAAGCGCTGTCTAAGCCCCCCCCCCTTAGACAGCGCTTTTGCCTAAAGCGCTTTCTAATCCCCCCCTTAGACAGCGCTTTTGGCAAAAGCGCTGTCTAAGGTATACGAAATTTTTTGTAGGATTTGTTTGTAACCACATTTTTTCCAGGTTTATAAACCAGAATTGGTACCTGTTTTCAACCAGATTTTTGCAGACAATTATCACATTTTATATATGCCATTTTGGCCTTTTTTTACCAAAATTTGGCTAACCAATTCAAACAAATTCAAACCAAATTTGCCATAAATGTATCAAAATATATACAAATTTATGTTTACATTTATAAGTCATTACATATACTACTACAAATGTACACATTAATTACACACTTTGAGCTCTATCATGTATTGACACCACTCCTCTTTGATTTCGTCCACTTGATCCTTTGTATAAGATGCACACTTGAATTCATCAAAGTACTACATAATAATATAACATATTTTGAATTAATTCCAACTATTTAATTATATGAGATATGTGTAAATATAAAAATAACTCATAAGTTAGAAATACATACATCGGTGGGAATCTCTAATCGGCCCAACATGAGAGTATCTCGCATAAACCTCAACATGAAATACCCGCAATCTATTTGATTACGTTGAAGAGGACACTACATATGAAAAAAAAATATGAATTATAAATCCTAAGTTTTATCAAGTGTAGTCATCACTAATATAATAAAAAACGCGGTAATTAAAAATATACCGCCACTTTAATCCATGAAATGGAGTTGGCGCCCCTCCTTGAGGTCTGGATAACTCGTTGGGCACGAAAAGCTTGTAGGACGCTAATAAAATAAAAATGAAGCAATTAGAACAATTCACATAAACTAAGAAAAATTTTGAACATTCTCACTTACGTGTCAATTAGGTCCTTCATAACCGGGTATGTTGTCCAATCATTTCCTAACGAGTCAAGATAATACACAATTTCTCGGATAGGATTGATTGCGAGCAACAACCAATGTCCACTGTAATGATTAGGCAAATGTTAGATGGTAACTTGGAAAATAATTATAATAGATGAATTTAGAATGAAATGCTAACCCGGTATTAAACGGTACAAAAAACAACTTCTCCGCATTTTTATTCTCCACGAGGATCCGAAGAACGTACTCCGTCACGGTATCCGGTCTACTTATCATTAAACTATAGTTGACGGTCGCGGGTGCTAAGAATCCGAATGACACGTCCAAACCATTGGGGTGCATCAATTTGTCATACAAAAACCTAATATAAAAACATCATTAACATAAAGTAAACATCATTAAAATAAGTTGTTTAATTAATAAAACAAAGTAGTCCGAATTTACCTAACACGTTCAAGCTCACACAAGGTAATTACAATCTCTTTTTGTAGTGTTGGTAAGATCTCGGGATCGATCACCTTACTACAAATTGACCTAAAGAAAAAACACAATTTAGTTATGGAACTTCTTACTTTTTCTGGCAAAATAGAACGTATACCGATCGGTAGAAAATGTTCCATTATAACATGACAATCATGTGTCTTCAAATTCTTCAACTTGAGGTCTTTCATAGAAACAAGTCTTCTGATATCAGATGAGTATCCTTCTGGAACCTTTACTTCACTCAGAGACTTACACAAATTTTTTTTCTCCTTTCTAGATAAAGTAAAAGCAGCAGGTGGTAGATATGTTCGTCTTCCTTTCTTCACGGGTGCTAATTCAGTTCTCATTCCCATTTTTAACATGTCCTCCCTTGCTTTAAGGCCATCCTTAGACTTGCCTTTTATATTGAGTAATGTACCGATAACACTTTCAAATACGTTTTTTTCAATATGCATAACATCGAGAAAATGTCTCACGTACAAAGACTTCCAATATGGCAATTCAAAAAATATCGACCTTTTCTTCCACCCACCTTTCACAATCTTATGTGCAAAAGGCTTGCCAAACTCAGTACGCACATCTTTCACCTTTTCAAAAACTTGTTCACCTGACAATGCGGGTGGAGCTCTACGATGTTCGGTGTCTCCATTGAATGCTTTTCTCCACCCACAGTAGTGATGTTTAGAATGTAAGAATCTACGATGACCGAGAAACACATTCTTCTGGCAAAGTTCCAATCGGATCGTATCGGTTCCGTCTTCACAAACAGGACACGCACGTTGACCCTTAATGCTATACCCAGATAGATTCCCGTATGCCGGAAAATCATTAATTGTGCCAAACAACATCGCCCTCAGATTGAAACTTTCTTTCCTATATCCATCATAAACCTCCACACCGTTCTCCCACAAAATCTTTAAATCTTCGATCAGAGGTGTCAAGTATACGTCTATGTCATTACCTGGTTGTTTAGGCCCAGAGATTAACATAGATAACATCATGTACTTACGCTTCATACATAGCCACGGAGGTAGGTTATAAATCATAAGAATCACAGGCCATGTGGTATGTGAAATACTTTGAAGACCATGTGGGTTCATTCCATCAGTAGATAATGCCAATCGAAGGTTTCTTGCTTCTGATCCAAACTCAGGATAATCATTATCAATCTTCGACCACTGTGGTGAATCAGCCGGATGCCGATACTTTCCATCGGTAATTCTTTCATCTGCATGCCAAGTAAGATGTCTTGCATCGGTTTCACTAGATCTCGGAATTATCGGAAAATACCATAAGACTTTTGCGGGAGATAATCTTTTCTTATATCGAGACAAACCGCATTTGGGGCACTCAGTTAACGTTGCATATTCGTTACGAAACAAAATGCAATCGTTAGGACAAGCATGTATCTTATCATAGCTCATGCCAATAGAGCACAACATTTTTTTTGCCTCATAGGTTCGATTAGGAAGAACATTATCATCCGGTAGCATTTCTCTCATAAGGGCCAACAACTCTGTGAAACTTTTATCCGACCATCCATTGCCCGCCTTTAAGTTGTACAACTTTAATACCGCAGAAAGTCTTGAGAATTTAGTGCAACCTTTGTACAACGGTTTCTCTGCATCGCTTACCATCCTCTCAAACATTTCAGGACAATCATGAAGATCTTCTTCCAGTGCTTCTACAATCTCTTCAACTCGATCACAATCATATGTTTCCGTGTCTTTGTCGTATGAAGCATAGGTCGTATTACTTTTTCCACTCGATTAAACATTCCCGTTAATTTTCTCACCATGAAATATCCAACACTGATAACTTTGATCAATTCCATGCCTCAGCAAATGCGATTTCAATCCATGTGCGTCAACCTTACCAATATAACAACAACGCAAGCAAGGACAATGCATTCGTCTGGGGTTTTCAGCGTGTTGAACAGCATACTTAACGAATTCCGCAACCCCACTCTCGTACTCTTTGGTTATTCGATCGGCACAGATCCATGTTTTATCCATAGTTTTCCTACTTAAAAAACGTATACATAACCAATGTTAATATAAACTTCAATAACGTATCCGATACGCCAATATACCAACTTTAATTACCTCATCACTTTCATTAATTTAAAATAACTTAATATTTTAATATTTTAAAAAACATTAATAAAAATAATTTAATATTTTAAAATAAAGGATGTCTAGTGTTATTTTTCCAAAATCATTTGAAAAAACAAACTAAAATAAACGGTTTATAGAAAAACTGAAACAAATGGATTTATAAAAAGATCAAATCATTTTTCTTTTAATTTTCTTAAATAGTGTAGATGTTTAAGAATTGGCAGAATTTTTGACCAAACAAGAAATGTTAAATTCAGTTCAGAATGTCCTATCAGATGTTGGGACATTATCAAACAGAGTATGTGAACTTAGTTCAGGATGTCTCATCAGATGTTGGGACATTGTGTAAATAACTTAAGTTCAGTTTTTCAAGATGTCCCAACAGATGTTGAGACATCTCAGACCTGCTACCAGAATTAATTATTGATTAACAGATCAGAGATATTTAAGGAGAGTTATCTGGAATTAATTAATGATGGATAAAAACAGAACAAGGCGCATCTGTAGGGAGATTTATATTGAAGATTCAGATTAAAACAGAAGACCTAATGCACCTAGAATCTAGGAGGTAACAAACCCTAAATTCAAGGTGGAAGCTGCTGCGCATTAGGGCTGGACCATTCTACAGAAAGCCCAAAATTCAGATACCTATTTAATCAACAGAAACTCATAGAATTGAGTACGAATTTCAGAAGACCAAATAGGGTGTCTAGTGTTTTAATAGCAGGTTGTTTTTATGTACCACTTTATAAGCTTTTAAGCAAAAGTGCATTTGTGACTTGATTGAAACTGTTAAGTAAGATCAAGCTGTATTGTTTGAAGGATGTCTTCAATTTTTGTAAACTTGTAAACTTGATCACTGTGTGATTGAGGGGGAGTGGGTAGGGTACTCTTATCTAAGGTGTGTCTTAGGTAGAAATTGCATTGGGTAGTTATTAAGTGATAGATTAAACAGGGTGGTTTAAGTCTAGAATTAATAATACTTATAGTGGATTTCCTCCTGGATTGGTAGCCTCCAGATGTAGGTGTGGTTATACACTGAACTGGGTTAACAAACTACTGTGTTGTTTACTTTTCTTGCTATTTAAGTTTTGGTTAAATTTGTCAAGTGTCCTATCAAGTGTTGGGACATCTCTTAGGACATCCCATACCTGATCACAGAATTTTAATTGGCATCAGAGCAGGCACCCTGCCTGTTTATACTGGGTGAGATCTAGGGAATTCAAATTCTGTAACATGGACAGAGATTTAGGGTCAGTAAATAGACCACCTATACTGGATGGATCTAATTATGACTACTGGAAGCCAAGAATGATTGCATTCTTAAGGTCACTTGACAACAGGGCATGGAGAGCAGTCAATGTTGGATGGGATCATCCTGTCCAAGACACCAAAGATGGATCAAAAGTGCTGAAACCTGAAGAAGAATGGAGTAAGGAGGAAGAAGACTCAGCACTAGGCAACTCAAAAGCCTTAAATGCTTTATTCAATGGCATTGATAGGAACATTTTCAGACTTGTGCATCATTGTGAGCTGGCCAAAGATGTTTGGGATACTCTCAAAACAACTCATGAAGGAACATCAAAAGTAAAAATGTCAAGACTTCAACTTCTCACCACCAAGTTTGAAAACTTGAGAATGAAGGAAGATGAATCAATTCATGAGTTCTATATGAACATCTTGGATATTGCCAATACTTCTGGAGCTTTGGGAGAAAAGATGACTGATGAAAAGCTTGTAAGGAAGATTCTCAGATCTTTGCCAAAAAGATTTGACATGAAAGTCACTGCAATAGAAGAAGCTCAAGACATATGCTCCATGAAAGTTGAAGAACTCATTGGTTCCCTTCAAACTTTTGAGATGGGAATGAATGACACAAATGTCAAAAAGAACAAAAGCATAGCCTTGGTGTCAAATACAGATGAAGAAGAAGATGATGAATCAGCAAATGATAAAAGCTTATCAGAAAACCTTGCCTTGCTTGGAAGACAATTCAAACAGATTCTCAGAGGAATGGAAGGCAAATTCAAACCTAGTGGAAGAAACACAAACTCTGAGAACAGAAGACCTTATGATGCTAACAAAAGATTAAAGTATGATGAAAAGACCAGTCAAGATAAAGGAGTCAAATGCCATGAATGTGAAGGATATGGACACATCAAGATTGAATGTCCTACCTACTTAAAGAGGCAAAAGAAAGGACTCTCTGTGACCTGGTCTGATGAAGACTCAGGAGATTCAGAAGAAGAATCAGCTAAGCATATTACTGCTTTAGCTGGACAGTGTGAATATGATAGTGATTCCAGTTGTGGAGAACTTACTTATGAAGAACTTGAGCAAGCATTCAAAGATCTATACAAAAGAAGCTCTGAAATATGCAGTGAAGTTATAAAGCTAAAGAAGCAGAATGAGGCATTAGAAGATGACAAAGCAAATGATCAGGAGATCATTGACACCTTAAAAAGTGAAATAAGCCTTCTCAACTCTAAGTTGGAACATATGTCCAAATCTGTTAGAATGTTGAACATCAGCTCAAACACACTGGATGTTATTCTCAGCAATAATAAACATTCAGGGGACAAAAGTGGACTGGGATATAACAGAGATGAAGCCAGCTCTAGCAAAACTACTTCAAAAACTACACAGTCAAACAAGATGTCCCAACAGATGCTCCAACATCAGAACACAAAGACAAACATAATGTTCCAACAGATGTCTCAACATTCTGGAAAGAACAAAATGAAGAAGAAGTATCAAAGATGGAGATGCCATCACTGTGGAAGATTTGGGCATATCAAACCTCACTGTTATAAGCTACATGGATATCCAAATCAGATGTATCAGCAACCTTCCAATCAGAAAGTAGAAGGTACCAAGAAAGTGCTGCATAGACATCAAAGAAATCAGCAACCTCCTAAGCAGAAGACAGAGGTCATCAAGAAGGTTTGGAGACCAAAAGCTGACATTCAGACTGATCAAAGCCACATACCCAAGAACCAGATCAACAATCAAGCTTGGAGATCAGCTGAACAACACACAGGGCAGTTCAAAAGAAATCTCAACTCATCTGGTCAAAGAAAAGTACTGCATACATAGCACATACATCTCTGAGAGTATCAGCTAAAGAAGACTGGTACTTTGACAGTGGATGCTCAAGACACATGACTGGATTGAAGAATTTGCTAGTAAACTTAAAATCACATTCATCCAGGTATGTTACCTTTGGAGATGGAGCTAAAGGAGAAATCAAGGGAGTTGGAACCTTGGATTGTCAAGATGTTCCAAGACTAGATGATGTGCTGCTAGTTAAAGGTTTAACTGCTAACCTGATCAGCATAAGTCAACTATGTGATCAAGGATACAGTGTAAACTTTACAAAATCTGAATGTATAGTGACTAACAAAGAACAAGAGGTTGTCATGAAAGGATCCAGATCTAAAGACAACTGTTACATGTGGGAATCCCAAAATCTCAGTCTCACTTCAACCTGCTCTCTAGCTAAAGAAGAAGAAGTGAAATTGTGGCATCAAAGACTAGGTCATCTTCATTTCAGAGGCATAAAGAAGATCATATCTATGGATGCTGTAAGAGGTATTCCTAATCTGAAGATTGATGATGGCAAAATATGTGGTGAATGTCAAATAGGCAAGCAAACCAAGATGTCCCATCCAAAGCTCCAACATCTGACAACTTCCAAAGTTTTGGAACTTCTACATATGGATCTTATGGGACCTATGCAGGTTGAAAGTCTTGGTGGTAAGAGGTATGCCTATGTTGTGGTTGATGATTTTTCAAGATATACATGGATAAACTTCATCAAAGAAAAGTCAGATGTATTTGATGTATTCAAAGAATTATGTCAAAGATTGCAAAGGGAAAAATCCAGCTGTGTGATCAGAATAAGAAGTGATCATGGAAAAGAATTTGAGAATAAAAAATTCTTAGATTTCTGCTCTTCAGAAGGAATCAATCATGAGTATTCTTCACCTATCACTCCTCAACAGAATGGGATTGTTGAAAGGAAGAATAGAACCATTCAAGAATCAGCAAGAGCTATGATCCATGCTAAAAAGTTACCTCTATACTTTTGGGCTGAAGCTATGAACACTGCCTGTTACATCCATAACAGAGTTACTTTAAGGAAAGGAACTTTGTCCACAATATATGAAGTCTGGAAGGGCAGAAAACCCACAGTTAAGTACTTCCATGTTTTTGGAAGTATCTGTTATATTCTGGCAGATAGGGAGCAAAGAAGAAAAATGGATCCTAAAAGTGATGAAGGAATTTTCCTTGGATACTCCATAAACAGCAAAGCATATAGAGTATTTAATTCTAGAACCAAGGTTATCATGGAATCCATAAATGTGATAATTGATGATGCTCCTACAGATGTCCCAGAAGATGTTGGAACATCTGCTGATATTAAGATTGAAGCTGAAGAAAAGAATGATCAATATAACTTCACTCAAAATGATACAAGGTCAGAAGATTCAAGCAAACCTCCCTCCATCAGAATACAGAAGGAGCATCCCAAAGATTTAATAATTGGTGATCCCAACAGAGGTGTAAGCACTAGATCAAGAGAAGTGATTTCAGGTTCTTGTTTTGTTTCCAAAATAGAACCTAAAAATATCAAGGAAGCTCTCACTGATGAATACTGGATTTGTGCTATGCAAGAGGAATTAGGTCAATTCACAAGGAATGAAGTGTGGATTCTTGTTCCTAGACCTGATGACATAAATGTGATTGGTACAAAATGGGTGTATAAGAATAAGTCAAATGAACAAGGAGTTGTTACAAAGAACAAAGCTAGACTTGTGGCTCAAGGATACACTCAAATTGAAGGGGTAGACTTTGATGAAACCTTTGCACCAGTAGCAAGACTTGAATCAATAAGACTACTGTTGGGAATTGCTTGTATCTTGAAGTTCAAGCTATTTCAAATGGATGTGAAAAGTGCCTTTTTAAATGGCTATCTTAATGAAGAAGTATATGTAGAACAGCCTAAAGGTTTTGTTGATCCAAACTGTCCAAATCATGTATACAAACTAAAGAAGGCACTTTATGGTTTGAAGCAAGCTCCAAGGGCATGGTATGAAAGACTGACCACATTTCTTATCAAGCAAGGATACAGAAAAGGTGGAATTGATAAAAACCTGTTTGTTAAAGATGAAGAAGGAAATGTCATGATTGCTCAAATATATGTTGATGACATTGTCTTTGGTGGGATGTCTGACAGGATGGTCAAACATTTTGTCAAGCAGATGGAATCTGAATTTGAAATGAGCCTAGTAGGAGAATTAACCTACTTTCTTGGTCTGCAAATAAAGCAAATGGAAGACTCAATGTTCATCTCACAAAGCAAGTATTCCAAGAACATAGTCAAGAAATTTGGAATGGAAAATGCTGCTCACAAGAGAACTCCTGCCCCCACACATTTAAAGCTGACTAAAGATGAAAAGGGTGAGAATGTAGATCAAAGCTTATACAGAAGCATGATTGGAAGCTTGCTATACTTGACTGCTAGCAGACCAGACATTGCTTTTGCAGTAGGAGTTTGTGCAAGATACCAAGCTGATCCAAAAGTCAGTCATCTCAATCAAGTCAAGAGAATCCTTAAATATGTTAATGGTACTTGTGACTATGGCATAATGTACTTTCATGGTTGCAAACCAATTCTCACTGGCTTCTGTGATGCTGATTGGGCAGGAAGTGCTGATGACAGAAAAAGCACTTCAGGAGGATGCTTCTTTCTAGGAAACAATCTGATTTCTTGGTTCAGTAAGAAACAAAATTGTGTATCCTTATCTACAGCTGAAGCTGAGTATATAGCAGCAGGAAGCAGTTGTTCTCAGTTGGTTTGGATGAAGCAAATGCTCTCTGAGTACAATGTCCCACAGGATGTCATGACATTGTACTGTGACAACTTAAGTGCAATCAACATATCAAAGAATCCTATCCAACATAGCAGGACCAAGCATATTGATATCAGACATCACTTCATCAGAGATCTTGTAGAAGAAAAGGTGATTTCATTGGAGCATGTAGCTACAGATCTGCAGTTAGCTGATATCTTTACCAAAGCATTGGATTCTACACAATTTGAGAATTTAAGGGGCAAACTTGGAATCTGTTTATGTGATATTTAGCAGTTAATGAGATGTGCCAACATGTCATATGACATTGCATGGCATAAGTTCCAGATGGCAAAGCCAGTCTGGACAAGATCCTTGGGAATTCCATCCTTAATCATTTGCACTGTAACGGTTACTTATTTAGTAACTACTTATAAGCAGCTATCAAGATTCTCATCATACTATCACAAGCGAATCACATTAACTAGCAATCCTTCAGAAATCATAAACCCTAAAACTACTGAGGAAGTTCTCAACCAGGAAGACGTAGTTCATGCCACTCCCATCTCAGTGGTACCAATGCAATCATCACCATTGGACGAACTCAGGGGAAGCGCTTCTCACACTAAAAAGGCAAGAACTCTAAAGAGAGGTAAAGATCAAGTCAGAAGCAAAGCTAAAGGCATTCCCTCTCCTGCTAACATGCCCCCAAAATCCTCCAAATATGATGATGATTCCATCAAGGAGATTGTCAATCAAATTCTCTTTGAACAAAGAGTGGTGAGTGGGATCTCAGTTCCTTTGAACACCATGCCTGCACCTCAAGAAGAACCAGCTCAAACTGCAGAGGACACTCCTGCAGAACAAGATGTCCCAAGAGATGTTGGAACATCTGCAGAAGAGAAAGAAAATTCATCTGATGCTGAACAGACTGAGGACCAGAAAAAGGCCTCAAGTGAAAGTGATAAAGAAACCTCTGAGGATCAGATCAAAGCATCAAATGAAGATCAAATCCCTGCTGATCAAAGAACTGAAGAAGAGACTGCTCAATCTCCTCCAGTAGTCAATCTGGAGCAGGACTCTGATGCAGAAATCATAGCATCTGTTAAACCAAGCATAGCCAAGAGGCTAAGATCCAGGAAAGGCAAGATGCAAGCTGAAGCAGCAATTCCTGAGAAGAAGAATGCTAGTCCAAAGAAAGGCAAGGCTAAAGCTACCTTTGGTCCAACAAAACCATGGAGCAAAGTTCAAACCCAGAAGAGAAAAGCTGCCACACCATCAGATTCAGATGTTGGATCAGATGTCCCAACATCTCCTCCCAAGAAGAGACCAGCACCTTCCAGAGCTTCAACTGCTGTTCCAGAAGCTCCTTTGGACAACATATCATTCCATCATGTCTCCAGTGTCAACAGGTGGAAATATGTGTACCAAAGAAGGGTTGCCCTGGAAAGAGAACTGAGCAGCAATGCACTTGAGTGCACAGAACTGATAGACCTCATCTCTGCTGCAGGACTTTTCAAAACAGTCTCAGACCTCTCTCCCTGCTATGAACTTCTTGTCAAAGAGTTCATTGTGAATCTTCAGGAGGATTGCTCAAATGGTAAGTCCTCTGAGTTTAGAAAAGTTTTTGTTAGAGGTAAATGTGTCCAGTTTTCTCCTCAAATCATCAATGAGTATCTAGGAAGAGAAACAGATGGACCCAATGAGCTAGGTAAGACAGATAATCAAGTCTGTAAAGTGATCACTGCAGACCAGGTCAAGGCATGGCCTGTGAAGGGTAAGCTCTCAGTGAGCATGCTTACCAGAAAGTATGCCATGCTGAACAGGATTGGAACTGCTAACTGGGTGCCTACCAACCACACTTCTTCAATCTCAACTGGTTTAGCCAGATTCATCTATGTTGTGGGAACTCAAACCAAGATGGACTATGGAGCTTTTTATCTTTGATCAAACCATGAAGCATGCCAGCTCCTCTGCAACAAAACTACCAATAGCTTTTCCTTCATTACTATGTGGTATAATATTAAGCCAATATCCTGGGATTTTAACTGAGAAGGACACAGTATGCAAGAGAGAGAGCCCCCTGGCTTTTCACTACAAATTATTCCTCAGTCACCATGCTGCAGATGTTGAAGCTCCTTCTGGGACATCTGCTGGTCCCTCAACTACTAAGACTTCAATCTCCAAGAAAGAGTTAATTGCTGAGCTAAAGTGCACATGCAAGGAGCTTGAAGCAAGGAAGCTGAAACTTGAAGAAATCATTCAAAGGTTGGAAAATGAAGAAGACCAGAAAGCTAACTCTGATGAAAACAGTGAAGCTGATGAAGAGACAGAAGCTGATGAAGAAACAGAAGTTGAGGAAGAAACTGAGATTGATGAATCTGAGTGATCAATGTATGTGAGGCAAATGTAATGACATCAATGTATTTCTTTGGCCCCTAATTTTGTGTCTACCAAGGGGGAGAACAACATCAAATCAAATTGTAATTGCTGTTTAAGTATGAATGAAAAAAAAATCTGTTTGTTTGCTTCTGAACTGAATAAGTGTGTATTGATGAATATTTCTGTTGAAACAAGACTGGATACATATATGTTTGAGGGGGAGTAATCTCAAATAAGAATCAACAGAAAAGTAATGATATACTCTGATAAAAAGAACTTCTGCTGCACTCTGAAAACCAGAAAAGATGTTAGCCAAAAATTAGCCAAAGGGGGAGTTTGTAGATGTTTAAGAATTGGCAGAATTTTTGACCAAACAAGAAATGTTAAATTCAGTTCAGAATGTCCTATCAGATGTTGGGACATTATCAAACAGAGTATGTGAACTTAGTTCAGGATGTCTCATCAGATGTTGGGACATTGTGTAAATAACTTAAGTTCAGTTTTTCAAGATGTCCCAACAGATGTTGAGACATCTCAGACCTGCTACCAGAATTAATTATTGATTAACAGATCAGAGATATTTAAGGAGAGTTATCTGGAATTAATTAATGATGGATAAAAACAGAACAAGGCGCATCTGTAGGGAGATTTATATTGAAGATTCAGATTAAAACAGAAGACCTAATGCACCTAGAATCTAGGAGGTAACAAACCCTAAATTCAAGGTGGAAGCTGCTGCGCATTAGGGCTGGACCATTCTACAGAAATCCCAAAATTCAGATACCTATTTAATCAACAGAAACTCATAGAATTGAGTACGAATTTCAGAAGACCAAATAGGGTGTCTAGTGTTTTAATAGCAGGTTGTTTTTATGTACCACTTTATAAGCTTTTAAGCAAAAGTGCATTTGTGACTTGATTGAAACTGTTAAGTAAGATCAAGCTGTATTGTTTGAAGGATGTCTTCAATTTTTGTAAACTTGTAAACTTGATCACTGTGTGATTGAGGGGGAGTGAGTAGGGTACTCTTATCTAAGGTGTGTCTTAGGTAGAAATTGCATTGGGTAGTTATTAAGTGATAGATTAAACAGGGTGGTTTAAGTCTAGAATTAATAATACTTATAGTGGATTTCCTCCTGGCTTGGTAGCCTCCAGATGTAGGTGTGGTTATACACTGAACTGGGTTAACAAACTACTGTGTTGTTTACTTTTCTTGCTATTTAAGTTTTGGTTAAATTTGTCAAGTGTCCTATCAAGTGTTGGGACATCTCTTAGGACATCCCATACCTGATCACAGAATTTTAAATAGCTATTTCTCTTTTCTTTTAGTTTAGATCTTTTAAGGCATTTCTATATTATTTAGAGCCAAACATACTCGTTGATAACTATATATTTTATATATTAAGACAGTTCTTTGAATTAATAACAAGTACTAATAAATGACTCTCAAAAAAGAAAATATTTCTATAATATAAAAAAATTAGATGTTAAGAAAAACTCATGTTTGTCCTATACTCTAAATCTGCTACATCCTTATTTTAGGGACAAATTTGGTCCAATTTTTTTTCTTCTTTCAACCAAACTAGTAATTTCAATCGATTTAGTTAGTGAATCTTCTTGAAACTCCAACTGTTTTGGGTAAAGTTGATGCCAATGAGGAGAAGAACAAGGATCTATCATCTAAATATTAAGTTGATGGATTCCCAACAATTCATATTTTGAGATATGTATTAATACATAATGTAATAATACTTTTAAATTAGATGATAAACAGGCATATTTCTTTTTAAAGACAAACAACTATGATAAGTGGTAACACTGTTATCAATATTTTTAATAACCCGGGAGAAACACATGCACAGATAAACAATAAACATTGAAGAATGTATATGCATTAGTTATAAAAGAAAACTGAGTTACGAAAAGTACTGACTTTTCCCTAACCAACCACAACCAGAACAAAAAGCATGCTAAATCAGGGAAATGAACAATTCCTAAAAAAATCAAAACTGAAACACATACCGTAATGAGATTCTTCAAACACTTTCAGAAATGAACGATTTAACTCTTGCAATGCCTGAAACGAATGACTGAAATCCGAAAACATAAATGACTACATTACTGAAATGAAGAACTGAAACGAAGAACATGAATGAATGAATGAAAACGTGAATGAATGAATGAAAACGTGAAATACATACCGCGATGAAGACAGGAGAACGATTCAAACAAATTTCAATGACTTCAAGTTCTTCTGGAAACGTTCGCTGTTAGGGTTCGCTCTGGAAACGTTCGCAGGAGGGAAAACGAAAAGAACAGAGAATGAAAATAGAAGTATGAAATTTAATTTTAATTAGACCTTAGACAGCGCTTTTGGTAAAAGCGCTTTCTAAGGTATGCCTTAGACAGCGCTTTCCAAAAGCGCTTTCTAAACCCCCCCCCCTTTAGACAGCGCTTTTGGTTTTATTTTTTTTTTTAATTTAAAAACTTTAAAAAGCGCTTTATCAAAAGCGCTGACTAAGGTATATATATAAAAGCGCTTTCTATAAGCGCTGTCTAAGGGGGGATCTTAGACAGCGCTTTTCGAAAGCGCTGTCTAAGACCCCCCCTTAGACAGCGCTTTCATTATTTTTTTGGACCATTTTCCGTGTTTAATTTTAATTTTAATCTTAGACAGCGCTTTCTCTTAAAAGCGCTGTCTAAGATGCGCTGTTAAAAAGCATTTTTAGCGTAGTGGCGCTGTCTAAGATGCGCTGTTAAAAAACATTTTTGGCGTAGTGAAACATTCTTCTTCTCATCTCTTCAATCTTTTTTCAAGCAAACCATTTCAAACCAAAAAATGCAGTAAACATTTCAAAGGGTTCCCGTGGAGTACCACGGACAAGTCGGGTGCTTAAAACCTTCCCGATTTGTAACCAATCCCCGTACCCGTTCTCTGTTCGTTTCTTTTAGCTTTTGCTTTTAGATTCATTAGGCTTTCTTCGTTCTTTTTGCCTTTTTCCTTTTGGAAATAAATAAAAGCACGGTGGCGACTCTGTGTATATCGAGTGAAGTTAATCAATAGCTTACACTCACAATTTTACCGCTACAATTGGTATCCCCCAAAGTAGGTTTTTTAACACCGAACTGGGTCAACATATTCTGTGTACTTTATATTATGCAATTTATAGTTTTCTGTATGTATGTTCTTGACTGAGATGTCCTAACATGTTGTCTTGATATCTGTTGATGACTGTGTTGCATTACTTCAAAATAGTAGTTGTGTATTCATCTTTGTTTCCTAAAGTGCAGTAATCATTATCTTAACATTAAGATAAGACATTGGAATATCTCCATAAACAGAATTTCAGAGAGACTGCAAACGAAGGAGTGAGATTATTACTTTGGCTAAAAGTTTATCACGGTGATGGTTTGATTCTAGAAGTAGAAGTAGAGGAGAATTTAGATGTTTTGGGAAGATTGACTTGTGAATCCTATTGTTAGTATTCTACATCATCTTTCGATATTTTTAGTTCTTTTGCGTTATATATTGGTAGTGTATCCCTAATAGTCACTTATATTCAATCATTTGTTTATAAAGAAAAAAATATGAATATATAGGATAACAAGTTTTTTTTTTTGACTAAACGGATATCATCTTTATTCTATAGTTTACTTTTCTCTATAAAGTAACCTTTGGAATAAGTTATAGGTAAAACCTTTCCAAAGTGTCTGTACTATGTATAAAGCCAAATTAAAATGACAATGGTCTCGAATCTGCAAGTAAATAATTAGTGCCAACGACAAATGGGAAAAGACACGGGAGTCAATTGGTAGGTTACAACAAAAAATAAAATTATAATAATGCTCCCAACTTGCATGGTTCCTAAAGTTTTTGCTCATTTTTATTCCACTTTTTCATATCACCATCGTGTGATTTTTAGGTGTTTTCATTTTGTTGGAGCCGAGCTCCCACTTTTCCATTAAAGTTTAAATAAGATAATGTGATTGTTGGATGGAGAAAAAAGAGGTACTCTTTTCTTTTCGTATTATAATTTATTTTAACAAAAAAAATCCTATACTTTTTAATATTTAAAAACATTAATTAATCTTATACTATTAGATATAAAAGGTCCAGTTGGGAACTAGAGAGAATGGTTGAAATTAATTGAACAATAAATGAGCATAGTAAAAGTTATCCCTTATAAAAAAAGTTGTACAAAGGAAAATGAAATTGGACTTAAAAATTTAACATCTTCCGTCAAGGTAAAAGTTATCCCTTATAAAAAAAGTTGTACAAAGGAAAATGAAATTGGACTTAAAAATTTAACATCTTCCGTCAAGGTAAAAGTTATCCCTTATAAAAAAAGTTGTACAAAGGAAAATGAAATTGGACTTAAAAATTTAACATCTTCCGTCAAGGCGATAAGTTTGCGGGCAACAAGTTTGTCCATCAATTTTTTTTTTTTTATAAAAAAACTTTATTTCTTCCATCATAACTTCAATTTGAGCCTTTTGAATGTGAGGATAACGATAGGGTCACACTTTGAAGATTTTGGTTTCATGAATGAATGAAATGAAGTGATCTTGAAGCCTGGAAGGAGGTAATGTGGTAGGATTATAAAACAAATGTTGATACTGTGTTAATAATGTGGATAAGTCTGGATCAGTAGCATGTGATGTGAGGGAATCAAGTTTGTTGTCATTTGTCACTTGTAAGCCACACAATGTGAACACTTCTGAAATAACATTTGTATGAGACAATCGAGATAAATGGTGCAACTGTGCTTGCCCTGGTTATTCCGGAGATTGGCCCTGTAGTGTGATGCATTTATCTCCAAGGAAAAACTTCAAGATTAATGCATTATAATCCACTACGTGAGGGCCCAAAGTTGCTAGCAATGAAGAGCCAAGGATCAAATCTACACTAGCGAATGGTAGGATAAAGCTGGTTATAGTAATAAGATGCATGGTTTTAAATTACCGTCCTCAACCGCAATTGCACCCCTCAATCGCAACTGCATCGGACGCAATTGCGGTGTGATTTTAAAATTACGTCTCTGGCTATATTAGTAACCACATCAGATAATTTCAATAATATTTTTTCATGTATTTTCATCAAAAGTCAAAATATTAGAATCCTAAAACTCAATTTGTTTCATATGTAATGAAAAAACTTAACATTAAGTGTTTTTCAACAATGTATTTCAATCACCTTCCTATAAAAATTCACACCGCAACGACCGCAATGACCACAATTACAACACCAGCAACTGCAACCGCAACCGCATCCGCAGTCGCAACCGTGTTTTAAAACCATGATAAGATGCCACTAAATGGTCACTGTCATATGGGAAACCTTACCCTCAGACACCATCTTATGATCATTGCCAACTAATACATTGAAATGTGGAATAGGTTCTATTGGAATTTTTAAAAACTTGGTCAATCATGGTTGGACAAAATTATTTGTGCTACCACCATCGACTAATATCTACACCTAAAGACCATTCACACTCCCTGTAAACTGCAACATACCCACTTATGAAAATCCATTTATGGCATTAAAGGATAAATGGTGATCACTAACTTCATATGACTCATCAATTGTAGAGTGGGATTTTTCATCAATGGTTTGGTCTCCTGGTTCAGGGTCATCATCATCTAATTGTAACAACATAATATATTTGTTAGGACATCTATGTTAAGGACTAAACTTATCATTACAGTAGTAAACAGGTCCTTCTCTCAATGTAATTACATTTCTGCAGGGTTGATATTTTTTATGGTTTTGGGTTTAATAGGTATGGTGAAGGGTTTAATGCTTGGTGTTGGTAGTAATGCAAGTTTCTTTTGCGGTTGTTGCATGGAAATTTGGTTTGGTGGAATAGTTCGAACAAGGGTGAGATTGTGAATTAAGTTTTGTAGCATGGAAAAATGTATCCTTGAATAAACGTGCAATAACAACCACTTGAATCATGGTAAGGGGTGCTTGAGAGATTACCCCACGTTAAGATCCTTTTGTAACCCACGAATGAAACAATCAAGTAAGGCATTTGGTTCTAAACTAGTGGAACAATTTGCAAGCGTCGTGAATTCCAAATAATAATCATCCAGTCTAAGCTAATTTGAACAATATGTGACTCGAAGGCGATCAAATGCCAAAGCCAAATTCTAATTTGATCAGACGAGATAACTCCTTCCATGAAATGAACAAATGTGCTCGTTGAAGCATTTGAAACCATGGAATCACCGTTTGATCAAAATACACTACAATGATGGTCAAACGTTCAGGGTCAATCGTATTATATACTCAAAGAATTGATTCGCATAAATAATCCATTTGAGAGCTTGCGAACCATCAAATATGGGAAATTCGAGTTTCATGTTACGAGTCTAGAAAGGTTGAGCAACATGTGTTGGATAGTGAGTGATGGCATTGGATTCCATCAGTTGTAAGGTGGAAGAATATTATGCAATTGCAGAGCTATGAGATAACTACAAGAAAATATCTATTTTGCTGGGTGTTTTTCACCAGCAAATAATTGTATTTGCTGGTGTCGCGCAACACAGAAAATTAAAAATAATAAATTTATGTTATTTTAAATATCGAAAATGAAGAGAAATTTGAATTTTTTGAAATATACATTGCAGGATGAAATACATGCGACAACATTTTTTAAAAAAATTTGATGGAAAATTGAAAGAACAATCAATGAGCAGCAGGTAACTATTCTGAAAATTTTTGTCTACGTTATAGTTGCGGGTGTTTATCACACCGCAAGTAAAAAGTTCTGACACAATGTTGCGAGGTATTTCCCACGCAGCAAGCATCAACGGAAAGAAAAATTGCTGGATGTTTTCCATGCGGTATTCTTCTTTTATCTTTCCAATAAATTCTTTCTTTCTCAAAACTCAACTATACATATTTCTCTTTCCATAAAAAAACTATACTAGTACATATTTCTCAGTCTCTCAAAATTCTTTCATTCTCTCATATCTCTCTTTCTCTCCATCTCTTAGCCAAAATAAAAATCTCTTGTTGGTGTTGGTGGATAAATCGGAAGCGAGTTTTCTTATTGTTGGTGGATTGAATTCGAAAATATTTTCAAGAATTTCTTCATAAATTTCTCTTGTTTGTAAGGTATACATATTAATTTTTTTTTATATAAATTAAGGATTTAATTTCTTCACAAGTTATTGTTGGTGGATTAAATTTTTTCAGGTTATATGATAAATTTACGGATTCAATTAGGTATAATATATTATATATATATATATATATATATATATATATATATATATATATATATATATATATATATATATATATATATATATATATATATATATATATATATAATTTCTCTTTTTTTTATGTTTGATATTTTTTTTTATTTTAAAACAAAAATGATTAAAAAAAATTATATTTATTTTCGTATTTTCTTAAAACAAATAAGATGAGTTTGGAAAATCAAGTATTTTATAATGGAAAATCGAGATGAGTTTGAGAAGATGAGAACACTAGAAATTATTTATCAAAATAGATAGTTTTAAAACATAATAATTATAGATAATTTTTTTTCTTCGTATTTTATAATGTTTTATAGATAGTTTTGAAACATATTATCATTAAGAGTATTAAATTTATCTATTAATAGTGCATTTATGGAGTATAATAATTCTTAATGATTCACTTCTTTTTTGTTTTTAAATAAATTGTTTATATTTTGTAGAACTAATTTTTTTTAAGTGGATTATTTTTTTATTTTAAAAACAGTTTATTATTATAAATTGATTATTATAAACAGATTATTATTTTTATTTTAATAAAAAATTACTATTATTATTATTAATATTAATTTTAATATATGATATTATTATTGTTATAATTGGGATATGATTGGGCCTTTAGATGCATTCCTTACACATTCCATCCACAAAACAAATGGGAAGACTTTACCTTACACCCCTACACTTAATCTCATACCCCCACATCTAAATTTTTTTGACCAAATTGTCCTTGTATAAATAGTTAAAAAATCAAATTTACTTTCCATTTTTACCATTCGTCCAAAGTTACAGAGAGAAAAAAATTTTCGATTTTCAGAAGTGTTTACCGGAAGACTATAAGTAAGTCTTCCGGTTTGATAATTTGTTTACCGGAAGAGTTTTTGAAAGTCTTCCGGTACCGGAAGACTTTATGAAAGTCTTCCAGTATGATGGGTTGGTTTTAAAATGACTTCCGGAAGACTTTGATGAAGTCTTCCGGAATGATGCGTTTTTTCAAAGTGTTCCGGAAGAGTTTCATAAAGTCTTCCGGAATGGTTTTTCCAAAAAGTGTGTACCGGAAGACTTGAAGAAAGTCTTCCGGAAATTTATTTATTTTTTAATTTTTTTTTAATTAAATAATTGTTTTATTGTTTTTTTTTCAGTGGTGCATTCACGAGGCAGAGATGGGAGGATACCAGTTCGATCGATGGGACGATGCAATACGAGTAGGACACGCGCAGATGATGTTGGTACATATGCAGCTGCAGCAGATCCTGTGGGGTATCCTGGAGGTCCGTACGATACCAGTATTTTGGTTTCGTACGAGCATCATGTGGTCAGACGTATATGGTTTTGTGAGGTAAGGAAATTATAATTTTTTTACTACTAGTATAAAAAAAATTGAAATTATAATTATTTAGTTTTGAATAAAAACCGAAATTATTAGTAGCTATTGTATAATTTGTTTAATTTTATTTGATTTCAAGAGAGAGGGGCAAAGAAGGAATTGAAGGTGGCAGGACATGGGTTGAAGTTGACCCAAATGGTTCCACAGCAGCTTCCACCGGAGATTGATGCTATCATATCTAGGTCCGGTTTAGCTTCTCTACAGAGATCAAGTTTGAAGAAGATCGATGCAAACTTGGTTTCTGCATTTGTGGAGAGGTGGCATCTAGAGACATCTTCATTTCACCTGTCGTTCGGTGAAATGACGATTACTCTAGATGATGTGGCATGTCTGCTTCACTTGCCTATCAGGGGGTATTCTGGAACCCTCAACCCATCAGCGAAGAGCTAGCCATTGAGTGGGTCGTTGACTACCTTGGAGTGTCATCGAGAGTGACACTATTCCAGGTTCGTGAGTGCAGAGGTTCGTACTTCAAGATAGAGTGGTTATATGATCGATTCGTAGAGCATCGAGCAGCTTCATCATGGTCATATGCGACCAGATGTTATTTGATGATGTTAGTGGGTTGCACGATCTTTGCGGATAAGTCGTTTACACTTGTGGAGGCACGATACCTGGCATTATTTAGGGACTTGGATGAGTTGTCCAACTATAGTTGGGCAACAGCTGCATTGGTGACATTGTATAGGTTTCTTGGAGATGCGTCCATGTTTAGTTGCAAACAGCTTGATGGTTATCCGACTCTCTTACAGGTATATATTTAAATTCAGTTTATTGATATATTTTTAAGTCTAATGTTAATTTTATTATGTTAAAGTTATATATTTAAATTCAGTTTATTGATTTTCTTTTAAGTCTAATGTTTATTGATTTTTTTAACAGTGATGGATTCATGAGTATTTTCCTACACTTGGGAAAAAAGGAGAGTATTGGATACCTGCTCAGAACTGTGGTCTCCCGCGAGCGATGAGGTGGACATACAAACAAGGGGCGTTAAAGGTGGATGAGTTACGACCTATTATGGATGAGCTGACACCGACCGATGTCATATGGCGGCCATTAGAGGATCATAGAGTTCATCGTCTTTTTGATGAGATTTCTCTATATAGGGGTTGTTTGAGGTGGGGAGATACTATTGTTCCATACATGCCTGACAGGTGTCTTCGACAGTTTGGATACCGTCAGTACATTCCACCTGCACCTATTGATCCTAGGATGGCTGGTGATATTGATGTTGAGTGGATTAGTTACATCCATAGCGTTGGCCAGATGATTCGTTCGGTTGCACTGGTGACTACCCCATTTGAGGTAGAGGATGGATACCTTGAGTGGTATTATCGTGTTTCGCATCCTCAATTGGTACCTCCTACCCATGATGAGCCGCCAGTTGCATCTATTCCTGAGTACGATGCGGGACCATCTAATCCTGCATGGGGTTGTGTGTCTACATTGATTCATCACTACCTTTAGCAGAATGCAGCTGAAGAGGATGATCCACATTTTGCTGATCTGTTTGCAGCTTTACGTATTGCTCGTTCACAGTGATGTATAGTTATGTTTATGTCATATTTTATTGATATTTTTTAGACTTGGTTTCTTAATATATTGACATTTGAACTTATATGTACGATCATATTTATGTTATATGTTATTTATAGTTTTTCGACTAAAAAATTGAAATTATAATTTAATTCCATCGACTATAATTCATAAAGTGTAGCAAACATATAATATAATTCATGAATAAAAATGAATAACATAGTTTATAATTCATAATGTGTTTGTAATATAGGCGTAAGTTGTTGCCAATGTTGTAGACGTGCAGCAAATCCTACCATCCACGATGTTGCTGTTGGATAACGAAAGTTCTTCCAATCTGTTGTCACTGGTGGCAATGGAAATCCTTCTTTCATGTTAACCTATATTCAAAATTAAACAATACATTATTTAACATTACTCAAAGCATTTACTAATAATATCAAATTATAACAATGTTTACCTGAATCCAATGATTTGAGTTTACAAATCCAATGCAATAAAATGAGACATTCGGTGAGAATGTAGTTGTCATAGGGAAGAAAGTCAAACATTCGACTCCTAAATAGACAAGTACCACGTTATACCGATTCGCAATCACGTAACCCATATCTGGTAGAGTCAACCATTTATTTATTGGTTGAGAACCACTTCCCTCTATCTTCAAAGAATCTCTCACTTCAGCTAACCGATCAGCAAATAAATTGGCATATAAAGCTGATCTTTCATTATGTATAATTTCCAATTCTAAGTCCCGACGAACCATTGGCCAACCATCTTCAGCATAACCCCGCAATGAAGCAATCACTCTAAATCCACAATTACCATCTGACAATACGTTGACTACGTCATCAATAAATGACCTAATATGATAAGGAAATTGAAGGATGAACCGTTTAGATGATTGTGAAGTTTGTGATAATTTTAACCTCTTTTTCACAGGTTGTGATGGTTGAGATTTCTTTTTTGAATTTTGTGATGGTTGAGATTGTCGTTGTGAAGATTTTGATGCTTGATCAACATATTCATGATACGAAGGATCCCTGTAAACATCATACCCTTCAGGTTTTTTTGTCTTTTTTCTTGACTCCACCTTTTGTTTTTGTTTTTTCAGGTGGTGCTAACAAAGAAGTCGTTGTGGGAAACGCAAGTTCATAAACCCTACTATGTAATGCCCTTCTTACAACAACATCTTGTGACCTATACCTTTTCCATAACTCATCCATTACAGATTTCATATCCACATCTGATTCCTCATCTAAGTCTTCTTCCAACTTAATTTTCATACTTAGTTTCCTCCAATGTACATGCATATCCTCAATTGGTATCGGAATACCACTAATTTTATACCCTGCCAACTCACACGCGCAAGGTAATCCATAGGTTGTTCTAAGAGTACATCGACATTTGTCCTTGTTAGTTCCAATATAATCAATTCTAGTTAACTCTTCAGCAACGCGCCTCAATGCAGCTCGCGACACTGAAGTACGTAAATATGTGTAAAATGGACTTGAATAGACATGTGCAACTTCATACACACTCTTTTGAAAAGAAGCTCGAATGTTGCTAATTTGTATCTTTAAGTTGTCATTCATGGTCTCCCAACATTTGACCATGTCACCTATACTGTTTCCCAACATCTGCTTTAACTTCCAATGAGCAGACCCAACCCTATAATAATACATATTTAAACTAAGTAAGAAAAATACAAAATTCACAAAAAGTATATTTTGGGATCTAAATTAAAACATACCGATTAGTCGTCGTGTTACCCATATGTAGGACTCGATTAATCCATGCGCAAACAAACTTTTGTCTATGTGGTGTCAACCATGTGTCGTTCACGTACTCAAAAAATTTAGGACAATCAACACACTCTTGCTCAAGTTCTTTAAAATGTTGAGCATACTTAACCTCATCACTAGCCCATACAACATTCGTCCATAATTTGCCAATTGACTCCTGCATATCAGGAGCCACTAATAGTTACCTTTTTGCACCAACATTTTTGTTAATGTGAAACTGACATAGCAAATTATTTGTCCGTGGAAACACAGTCTCAATGGCTTTCATCAAAGCAAGATCTCTATATGTCATCATCACTTGTGGAAATAAATCTTTCTTCACAAACAATTGTTTAAGCTTATCTAACACCCAACAAAAAGTCTCAGTCTGCTCAGACTCAATATACGCAAATGCGACAGCAAAAGTCAACTCGGTTGATGTCATGCCAACAATTTCAAACAAAGGTTGCCTGTATTTGTTTGTCTTATAAGTGCTATCCATAACTAACACAATAGGAAACATATTCAACAACTTAACTGAATCTGGATGTGCCCAAAATATATCTTTAATAACTTCAGAGTCATCTCTTTTTCTACTCTAATAAACATAACCTGCAGCCTCGATAAGCTTAAATAAATGTTGTATCTCACTTCTAGGACCTCTTATCTCTTTTTCCATCATACTCTTCTGCTTGTATATTTGCGTGATCCGAGTGACACAATCTGGATCTCACTCGTACAAGGAATGCAATATATTTCTAGGTGCAACCTTTCTCTTTGTTAAATCAGCAACATGTTGCTTCTGATCCGCTGTCAACCTACCAACAAATGAGTGACCTTCTAATCTATCAGATAAATCATGGTTATGAACGCCACATTTTACATCAATCTTCCATCCAGATCCATCTTTTGTCGGAGTTGACCTGATCTTAAATGGACATCCGCATTTTTTTGTCGCACTTTCTATTCCACTACGAATATCCTTGTATTTCCCACCTTTATCGCAACCAAATATTATTTTGTTACTTCTTCCTCTCTTGCCTGTTTGTGTATCTGAACGAGTGATGATGACCGTCACTTTATTTCGTAATCCGGTGTCTTTAACCCATCTTATCACCTCATCTCGTATACCAAATCTCTCTGACGTTGTAAATACATCTGATGTATTCACACATATCGGTTCTTTTTCGTATAAAGGTATTGCACCTACAAAATAAAAATATTTTTTTAAAAAAAGAATAAAAAAAACAAAAAAAAAAAAAAATTACAAACCAGAAGACTTTATGTAAGTCTTCCGGTATTGTATCTCTTACAGTACCGGAACACTTACATAAAGTCTTCCGGTACACATATTCAGGGATACCGGAAGACTTAATAAAAGTGTTCCGTTCCGGAACACTTTTATTAAGTCTTCCGGTGAGCAAACATTACAATACCGGAAGATTTACACAAAGTCTTCTGGTATGTTAATTAACGTACCGAAACTCATCTTAAAAGTCTTCCGGAACGTATTTTTTTGGGACCAATTTTTACTAAAATCTGACGGTCTGACACAAATAGTAAAAAAAAATAATAATATAATAATAATATAATAAAATATAATAAGATTAAAATGGGCATTTTGAAAAAATTGTAGGGGTAAAGGTATTGATGTAGGGGTATATGGTAAAGCCTTCAACAAATGAAATGAAAAACTAAAATGGTCGATATAGTTTGACCCATTTTGAATTTCATTGAAAATAGGTGTCAAGCTAATAAAAAAGCGCTTAGGAGAAAACCCTAATCACCTTTTAATTTTCCAAGTAAATTTACTTTTGTTTTCATGTTTTCAAAACATAGGCATTAATTGATGTAGAGCATAAAGTTGCAGAATGTCACTAATTCAGTCTACAGGTTCCAACAAGTAGGTATTAAAACAAATCATTGCCTCACACACAATTTTTCCAGCAAAAAATCTACTTGCCAAATGAATATGTCGTGAAAAAAGTTTTATTAAAATCAATAATAAGTCCTTTTTGAGTTTTACATCAGTGACCACAACTCCTGCACCGAAGGTAACATGTTTTCTGGTAAGAAATGGAATTGTACAAAATATATCCATAATTAGTTCTCTGATGTTTAATTAGAACTATGGTCATCAATCTTCGAGAGGAACTAATTGTCATGCCTTTGCAATTCATTCAATTACACTTGGACCTTCTACTAATCCAACACAAGTGTTCAAATCTGGAAGGATGAATATATTTACAAAAGAAAATTCCTTGAGCCTATGTGTTGGAAGAGGAAAAGGTTATATTGAAATTTTGTAAGGAATTGGAAGTAGAGACTATTTTAGAGGAGGATAATTTTTATTGAGAGAATGTTTTACAAGCTTGTTTACTCTATCTTTTTTTAGTGTAATATCCTAAACAGATAGTGTTTAGAATCATGCATTAGGAACATTAATCATATGTGTGCTGTTACATGAAGTAGTGTCAATCAGACACAAGTACATGAAACAACATAAGATACATCATATTGATATGTTCCTCTCAATATGAGTATTTTATCTCAATTTAACAATTTTATTTTAGTTTAGTTTATTACATTTTATTTTATTTTATTTTTTTAAATTTAAAATATTTTGTATATGAGTATTTTGTTGATTTACCTGCAATTTTTGTTGAATTTTGTTGTTGTTTTACACCATAGGATCTAACTACCAACATAATACCCATACAGATTTTAGTTGGAACAAATTTTAATATAAAAATTCGCAAGAAAACATATCATTTTTAATTTTATTAGAATGTAAATTATGACTCAAATAGCAAAAGTCAATATTGTTAGGTCATCATCGGAATTCGAACTATAAATCATATGATTATTTGTAATTTCTATCAATTAAAAAAGAAATTATAAACTTACTCTCATCTCAAAACGGTTTGATCTTGTCAAACATAGTTAAGTGTGAAGTTGCCCATAAAAGAAAACTCGATCATGGATACATAGAAACCATTTGACCAGAAGTTATGAATTAGGAATCAGAAATTATGCATTTGGACAATAAATAGTTAATAGTATAGTTGTTAAAGTGACTGTTATATGTTAGTAGTGGTATAGCTACAATGGAGGGACTGATTTATGGAGAAAAAAAGAGGTAAAAGTCACTTTAATGTATACCATTTCATGTTTTACATCCGACTTTAAGGCTATGTTTGGATACAATAAAAAGAACGGAGCGGAATGGAGTAGAACGAGGTGGAATGGAGTGGAGAGGAACAGAATGAAATAAAGATATCATTTCATTGTTTAGGTATTTCACGACGGAATAGAGCAATTTTATCATTCCGCCCAAATTGGATAGTATAAAAATTGATGGAAAGTGATGGAATGCATTCCATCAGGTTCCGCTCCATTTTTTAATTAATCCAAACAATGAAATTTAAGTTTATACCATTTCATTCCATCTTACTTCATTTCATTAATCCAAACATACCCTAAGCATCTTAATATATAATATAGACATCTTTTGAAATTTGAGTATTTAAATTCTCTAAAATAACTGAAGTTTAAAATGAAAAAACCTAGAGTTTATAAACGGTCCGCGACTGCGAATATCTTCGCAACAAAACGGTTTTGGAGCATTCTGATACTGTTATTCATTGTTTTAAGTCCGAGAAAAAAATCTCAAGAGAAACACCGTTACAATAAATATATTATAACATTAAATCCTTACTGGTTTGTGGAGAAAACAAAATCAAGAGAAATCATGAGAAGCTTAAGTGTTGAGAATGAAGAAATCAAAGAAAAAATAATAAGGAAAGGGTGAAGTAATAAGGAAAGGGTAGGAAAAGGTGAAGTAATAAGAAACAGGGAAAGACATTGAAGAAATTAATGAAAAAATGAAGTTGAAAAATTGAATATAGGGTGAGAAGAGAGAGATACGATGTGTATAAATAAAATGTGTTGGAAATATATAAAAGATATTTCCACGTGATTCCAAGTGGAAAGTTTTCCATGTGTCATATCAGTAACATTATTATACGTATGCCTGCAAATTACTACAAAGGTTAGACTTTATGTTTTGCGTGTTTCTAGGATAATGTTCTGACATGGAAAATGGGTCTCAATGTTCCGACCTGGTTTCTCCATGGAAATATATTTTTGTCTTATTATGCATAAAGGTTTCGACGTGTGTACCCCATGTGTAGGTACCGACCTGGTATACATGTGGGAACATGTCCTTGGATATAATATTTGCGACGTGGGATCTCATTGTGAAATTTCTGACTTTTAAACCACGTGAGAATCTACAATGGTCATATTATGAAACTTTATCCTCCAATATTTTTTTCCCCAAAGGGTTTTAATTTTTGAAATATTCTTAGCGACTTGTTTTATACATCACTAAGTATTTTTAAAATTTTTTAAATTTCCCTCCATCAATGATTATGCGTTTTAATTTTATATTATTATTTTGTGTCTTGTTTTTCACGTCACTAATATAATTTTTAGTGACGTGATTTTCATTTGGGTTAAAACAAGTGGTAAAAACCAGGTTTTCTTGTAGTGTTATATTACTCATTTTACAGTTCAAAATAAATTGTTCACTTTAGAATAAACAAATATGATATTTAAATAATACAAACATTACTTTTCTAAAGATAGTTCAAAACCAATGTACAATATGTGTTTGTTTCAAGTGTGTGTCTATGTTGTAATCGTGTAATGTACACATGCTCCCTTTTAATCATCAAATTTCGCCGAAACATATTGCTTGTGTTCCCATTTGAACTTTAAAAGTCAGTGGTGTGCTCATAATGCTTACTTACCAAATCTCCAAACTCAAAGTCTTGGTGGGTAGCAACTTATGAGTGCGGAATGTGGACACCATTATTCAAATCATTCTTAATAATCACACCACCACCAAGAAAACAAGAAAAATGTACATCACTTCATTATCATCAAAGTTGAAAACTAACATCACCTACTGGCCACTATATAACCAACTTCTCTTTCCATTCATGTCCATTTCCCATTGAAAACATGGTTTCATCAAAACATTACCAACTTTCATTTTCAATCACCTTTCTTCTTTGTTTCCACCTGGTAAATTCTCAGATCCTTGATGTTCCAATATTATCTCCCATATTATCTCCAATATTATCTCCATTAGTCCCTGACATATTAAACTTCTTAGACCATAGACTTGAATTAGTTTTCTCAATCATTCAAGCCTTCAAAAACACAATAACTTCAGATCCATTAGGAATAACATCAACATGGGTTGGTTCTGATATATGCAGCTACAAAGGCTTCTACTGCGATAACCCGCCAGATAATCGATCTGCCACCACAGTTGCCTCTGTCGATTTCAACGGCTTCAACCTCGCTGCACCGTCTCTCGACAATTTCATCGATCAACTACCTGACTTAGCTCTCTTCCATGCAAACTCCAATAATTTCTCAGGTACCATTTCGCCGAAAATAGCATCGCTTAAATATCTATACGAACTCGATCTGAGTAACAACATGCTATCCGGAACATTTCCAACCTCGATCCTAAACATGCCAACACTTTCGTTTTTAGACATTAGGTTCAACCAACTCACTGGAACAGTTCCTCAGCAGATCTTCATCAAAACATTGGATGCAATTTTTCTCAATAACAATAACTTTCTTCTCACTCTTCCAAACAATATAGGCGAAACAACAGCAGCTTATATCACATTCGCTAACAACAAATTCTCCGGTCCGATTCCTCCTAGCATAGGAAAAGCCTCGTCCACTTTGATCGAAGTTTTATTATTAAACAACCAGTTAACAGGTTGTCTTCCTTACGAAATAGGATTCCTTCAAAACCTCCAACTTTTCGATGCTGGTAGTAACCTTTTAACAGGTCCGTTACCGTGGTCGTTTGCGTGTTTGAAGAAGGTGGAAGAGTTAAACTTTGCTAGGAACATGTTGTATGGTCAGGTTCCAGAAGTGGTTTGCGCGTTGGAGAATTTGTCGAATTTAACGTTGTCATATAACTATTTTAACAGATTGGGTCCATTATGCAGAAAGCTTGTAACAAATGGTGTGCTTGATGTGAAGAATAACTGTATTTTCGATCTTCCTGATCAAAGACCGATGGAGGAGTGTGTGAAGTTCTTTTCTCTTCAAAGAACTTGTCCGCGTCCTGGAACGTTTAATGTTATACCGTGTCGGAGTCCAACACGGACAAAACCACCAGGAAATAAGAGGAATTTGTTGACATATTCAGCACTTGAGAGAAACAGAATGGTCCTGAGTTAAACTATTGGAGAAGGGTCCGTTTGATTTTAAAGGTCTTTATGTATATGTTTCACATGTTGATGATGCTTCATATATCAGTGACCTAACATGTAATTGCTAGCAGCAGAATATTTACAATCCAGTTAACAATACAGTAGAAGAATGCATCTACAAGAACAAAGTGATACTACTAATGTAGTCTGCAACTTTTCAGTTTTTTAAATAAAAACCAAGTGTTAGAAAGTAGAGCATATCAAGGTCCAACTGAGCACAAATATTTTAAATACAGAGCCTCTAATAGTAGTAGTAGCAATGTAATGAGCCAAATATTTGCTAAATCTTTCGAGCTGTGTATTCATACACTGCCTTTTCTATACATCATATGTACACTGTAAGTTACAACAAAGTAAATGGTTGGTTGCACAAAAATCTAAGTGAAATAAAATAATAAAATAATAAAACTAGTATATTTTGTGTATACTTTATACGTGTATATGTAAAACTAGTGTAAGCATATCTTTTCTGAAATCTGTAAGTTAGTATTGTTAAACAACACAATTTTGAAATATTTTTGTTAAATTCCAATTGTTTTGGCTCCACAAAGGCTCATTAAGGCCAACCAAACTCAAAGGTCAAATTCAACAAGGGCACGAAAAATCAATGGTGAACAAAATGGACCATCGTTTACATGCTCCATACACAAGCACGTCCATCCTTTCATCTAGACCCCTAATGTGCATCCAATAGTCATCCTATTTTATGTCGGACAAATCGGAGGCTATATATATATATATATATATATATATATATATATATATATATATATATATATATATATATATATATATATATATATATATATATATATATATATATATATATATATATATATATATATATATATATATATATATATATATATCCTCCGAGTCACACTCAAATATTTTTTTTGCTTATACTTGTAAAGTTTCACCTTATTCATATATTGTCTTGAGTGGTGGAGTGTTAATTTTTGTGTGTGTAGATATTCATTCTAATCAACGTAGAACCATAATCATTATATTAAAACTTCATTGTTGTGGTCGTCTTCAATCAAACATTCATTTTTATTCCAGTATGAAATAATGGTGCTATTTGTGGGAATTGTCGTCACATTCTCACAAATTCTCTTTCGACTCTTTCAATTTTTCAATTATGCCGCCGAAACCGTTTTACGTTAGGACTGTCAACAACAGTAACTGATTTCTTAATTGTTTTTCTCATACATCTACGATGGTCGGTTTGAAAGCAACACACAATCGAAGAGAAACTGGCAATCTCTTATCAATCTCTTCTCAACTATTCAAATTTTTATTATAATGCTCTCCCGGTTCTCTATGTTGTCAAGTAAGATCCTTTGTCTTCATTGATGATTCCCAAAATAGTAGCTCGAGAAACTTATCCAATGCCTCCACCATAAATCCTAATTCCTCCATCACAAGATTTCTTCATCCACTTGTTACACTTGGATTTTCATCTATTAGAAAGTCAACAAAGAATGTCAATGAAAAGACGTTTTTGTGAGAAAACATTATTGAAGTATCTTTAAGAGGATCATTAATGGCAATTTATCGACAAACCAACGACGAAGGGTCGACCGAGCTGTAGATACGACGAGCATGGTTGGAGGATTCTCAAAGATAAATCCCCAAGACCCAGATCGCTTGGAAATATGTTCAGAATCTCGAAAATGACAGTCGATAGAAGCCCTCATTCTATCAAAAAGGACCCGTCGACAAATATTATGCACCCTAACATACAATCAATGCTCCCTAACATACCTGAAAATCCTCGTCCCTCTCCCATTTGCATTAGGCGTTCAATGTCTCCAGTTTTTTGCCTTCACAAATATTATATACCAAAGATGCTAATCACTCCTACTGTAAACTTATCAACACATTTTAGTGTCGTGGTTTTACCAATTCTTAAATAGCCATCCACACTATCATCATATGTTTCGTATCCCAACATACAGATAACAACAATGTATTTCTATAATGGTGAAAGACTTGCCCTACCCGTTGCATTAACCATCATTTGGAAATACTCATTATGTTGACCTAGAGCTTCAATAATACGAAGGAACACATGTTTATGCATTCAGTACCTTCTACGGAACTGCTCATTTATGGATATCGGAGTTTCTAAAAAATAATATTTGAACAATAGACAGGTCCCTCTTCACGATTCCTCTATATATTCCTTCTTTGACGTCTAGGCCTTTTTAAATTGTAATTCCTCGTGTCAAAGTCATTAGAGCTCAAACAAGGAAGTGTCAAAGCAGTTACTTCACACAGATATTTACGTAGGCCTATTTTAGTAGTATTAGCTAAAATATGAATTTTGGTCTTTTATAGTTTTGGACTTTTGACTTGGGAAGCAAGCTAACCTAATTCTATAAATAAGGAGTAACCCTAAATTTGTAAAATATAGAACACAATTTGTATTCACAGATTTCTGCAGTTGTAGAGTGAATAAGAAAAAGAAAATCCCACGGTTTGTGGATAATCACATTCTTCTCCAAATATTGTTAGAACCCTAATTTCTTTCTCGTATCAAATTTTCTTTTCTTTATAGTTGCATAACAATCTTGTTCATCAAGATTGATTTAAATTCTCCATAGGTTTTGGGGGATTTCCAACATCTGATATCTAGAGCTCCGGTTTAAGTGATTCAAGGGCAAGAAATCGTAATAAAGACGAATCATCCAAACGGGAATTTTTTGGCAAACCTTCTGATTCTCAAGAAAGATAATTATGAGAATTGGTGCAAGCAGATTAAATTTGTTTTTTGTTATCAAGATCTTTGGGATCTTGTGAAGGAATGAGTAACAACGCTCGCGAAAAACGCAATGGATTAAGAAAAGGTTGCACACAAAGAATTGAAGAAGAAAGATTATAAAGCTCTCTTTATAATTCATTACTATGTTAATCAAGATAATTTTGAGAAGGTTAGTGATGTAGAATCAACAAAGGATGCATGGGAAATTCCGGAGAATTCGTTTGGAGGCGCAGAAAAGAAGAAAGAGGTGAGGTTACAAACTCACAAGAGAACCTCTGAATTGCTTCAGATGGAAGAAACTGAAAGCATTACATATTTCTTCACAAGAGTTATGAACCTTGTGAATCAAATAAAAGTATGTGGAGAAACGTTGACAACCAAAGTAGTTGTGTCAAAGATTTTGAGATTCTTGGCTCTAAAGTTCGACCACGTGGTAGCATTCATAGAATAGTCGAAATATTTGTCAATATTGACAAAGGAGGAGCTTCAAGGGCTCTTGAATCTCATGAACAATGAATGGTTGAAAGAGCTGCAGGAAAGTCGAAAAGTGATATGGCTTTGCAGGCATAATCAGCAAAAGAAAAGAATGGAAAAGGAAGTTTGAATGGCAACAAAGGTAAATGAGGCTACAACAATTCGACTGGTCAAAATCAGCAAGAAAGAGGTTGGTCGAATCAAAGAAAAGCCTATAACCAAGGAAACCAAAGAGGTGGTGCTGCAAGGTAGAGGAAAAGGTGGTGGCGAAACCCTGGCAAGAATCACATTCGGTGTTACAATTGTCATAAGTATGGTCATTATTTTAGTGATTGTCTTGAAAAACAGAAAAATCAAGAAAGTGATGCAAAGCTGGCGAAACATGAAGAAGAAGAGATGTTGTTGATGGTCAAAACAATTGATGAAGAAAGATTCCAAGATCAATGGTACTTGGACTTAGGATGTTCATCACACATGACTGGTAGGAAAGATTGGTCTGTCAACATAAAGCCCTCGATGAAGAATATGGTGAAATTTTCAAATGACAATACTCAAGCAGCTGAAGGTATTGGTGACGCTCTGATTATGAGGAAGGATGGCAAGAGGTCAGTAATTTCCAATGTACTATACATACTAGGAATGAAAAATAATTTGCTTAATATAGGGCAGTTGGTCGAAAATAACTACAACGTGTTGATTGAAGACAAGATGATGAAAGTTCTTGACGCAAGTAGTAGGTTGATCTTGAAGGCTCAGAGGTCTCAGAATAGAAGCTTCAAGATTGAACTTAAGGTTATGGAGCATAAGTGTCTTGCAACTGTAGCCAGTAGGGATGAATGGGTGTGGCACTATAGACTTGGTCATCTCAATTTCAAAGATATTAGAGATTTGAATAAGAGAAATAAGGTTTCGGGATTACCATAAATCAACATCCCAAACAAAGTATGTGAGGAATGTGTTCAGGTGAAACAACACAAGAATAACTTCAGCAAGGATGCATGAAGCAGGTCGAAGGCAATTCTTGAATTCATATACTCGGATGTATGTGGTCTTATCCAGGTTGATTTGATTGGAGGTAACAAATACTTTGTAACATTCATATATGATTTCAGTCAAAAATTATGGACTTACCTGATCAAGAAGAAAAGTAAAGTAATTGAGGTATTTTCCAATTTTAAATCTTTGGTCGAAAGACAAAGTGGTCGAAAGCTCAAGATTTTAAGGACTGGTGGCAGTGGAGCGTATGTTTCGAAAGATTTCGATGCATTATGTGTAAAATAAGGGATTGTGCATTAGATGGTGTCACCCTACACTCCACAGTAGAATGGAATTACAGAAAGAAAAAATAGAACCATCATGAACATGGTGAGAATTATTTTGAAAGGCAAGCATCTACCCAAAGAATTATGGGGAGAAGTGTAACAGCCCAGGCCCCTCGCAAGGCAATCCCGGCACTGCCACCTCACGATCTTCTCTACTCCTCTCACTAGTAGAGTTTTTACCTTCCGTGGGAATCGAACCCTGTACTCTGGGGTTCAAGTACATGTTCATTCCATTCCCACTACCACTTGAGCTACAGCATGTACTTGAACCCCAGGGTACAGGGTTCGATTCCCACGAAAGGCAAAAACTCTACTAGTGAGGGGGGTAGAGAAGATCGTGAGGTGGCAGTGCCGAGATTGCCTTGCGAGGGGCCCGGGCTGTTACAAAAAAAAGGAGCCTTTTTTTGTAACAGCCCAGGCCCCTCGCAAGGCAATCCCGGCACTGCCACCTCACGATCTTCTCTACCCCCCTCACTAGTAGAGTTTTTGCCTTCCGTGGGAATCGAACCCTGTACCCTGGGGTTCAAGTACTTGTTCAATCCATTCCCACTACCAATTGAGCTACTAGCTCAATTGGTAGTGGGAATGGATTGAACAAGTACTTGAACCCCAGGGTACAGGGTTCGATTCCCACGGAAGGCAAAAACTCTACTAGTGAGGGGGGTAGAGAAGATCGTGAGGTGGCAGTGTCGGGATTGCCTTGCGAGGGGCCTGGGCTGTTACAAGAAGCAATGTCGACTGCAACGTACATTTTGAACAGATGCCCGACTAAGAAGTTGGAAGGAATTACGCCAGAAGAATATCAGTCTAGTGTCAAGCCTACCTTGAGTCATCTGAAGGTATTTGGAGCTATAGCATATAGACATGTGTCATATCAGTTGAGAAGAAAGCTTGATGACAAGTCTAGTCAAATGATTCTAATATGATATCATTCAACTGGAGGTTACAATTTGTTCGACCTAGTAAACAAGCAAGTTGTGATCAACAGGGACGTGATCATAGATGAGCTTAAAGAGTGGGATTGGACTGAAAATGTCAAGAAAGATTCAGTGTGAATCTTATGTGAAGAACCAGCTTGTGAAGTCGAAATAGATGTTCAACAAGAAGAAGTTAGAGGTGAAATAGGCCAAAGAAAACCTCAAAGAACAAGACACATGCTTGCAAGGTTGCAAGAATGTGTGATTACATCAAATGATATGGTCAATGAAGTAGGTGAGTTGGTACACTATGATTTCTATGAAGATGTCGAACCTGCAATGCAGTTGAGGCATTGAAAGAGTTGAAGTGGGTGAAAGCAAAGAATGAGGAACTAGAGTCCATCGAAGTCAAAAAAACTTGTTCACTTGTCGAAATTCCTCTAGGAAAGAAGGGAATTTATGTAAAATGGGTATACAAGGTGAAACAGAATCCTAAAGGAGAAGTAACTCGTCACAAGGCAAGACTTGTGGTGAAAGGATATCTTCAGAAGGAAGGAATTAACTTCGACGAAGTTCTTGCACCAATGGCTAGGATCGAAAAAATCAGGTTGGTTGTTGGTCTAGCGAACATGATCAATTGGCACACATGTCAGATGGATGTGAAGTGTGCATTCCTGAATGGCCCCTTAGACGAAGAAGTTTATGTTGCACAACCAATTAGGTTTGTGAAACAAGGCAAAGAAAGAAAGGTGTACAGTCTGCACAAAGCCTTGTATGGACTTAAGAAAGCTCCAAGAGCTTGAAATAAGAAGATAAATGGATTTCTAAGGGAGAAGTAATTTGTGAAGTTCACAACAGAACATGAAGTATATGCAAGAAGAAGCAATGGAAAATTACTTATATTATGTCTTTATATCGATGATTTGTTGATAACATGAAGTTGCAAGAAGGAGATCGAAGACTTCAAACATGACCTGAGTGAGGAGTTTGAAAATTTTAGACTTGGGAAATCTCTCATATTTTCTTGGCATCGAATTATACAAGAGTGGTAGAGGTTTAATGATGCACCAAAGAAGATATGCATGCGAAATACTGAAGATAATTATGATGTAAGATTGTAACCCAACTTCGACTCCAGCTGAGCCCAGATCGCAACTGTCGAAAGACACAGATGAAGATGATGTTGATCCAACCCAATATAGAAGACTCGTTAGGTTACTAGGGTACCTTTGTCACACAAGGCCTGACTTATCATACATTGTTGGTATGGTGAGTAGATTCATGCAGAAGCCAAAAGCATCACACCTAGCAGCGATGAAGAGGATATTAAGGTATCTGAAAGGAACTTTTGATTATGGAATTTTGTTTCCTGCAGCTGATGAATGAAAATAATGCAAGATAGTGGGATATGCTGACTCAAGTTGGTGTAGTGATACTGAGGATCGAAAATCTACAGCTGGATATGTGTTTATGTTAGGTGGTGCACTAGTTGCTTGGAGTTCGAGAAAGGATCCAGTAGTGGTGTTGTCATCATGCGACGCATAATACATGGTTGTTTGTCTTTGTGCATGTCAAGCATCATGGAAGGTAAATCTGGTTGAAGAGATTACAATGAAGAGTCATGTAGCAATTACCATGAAGATCGATAACATGTCTGCTATCAATTTGGAGAAGAACCCGATAACACATAACAGAAGCAAGCATATCGAAATGAGGCTCCATGAAGAGCAGGTAGCGAATGGGAAGATTAATTTAGAACACTGCAGAACTGAGAATCAGATTGTAGATATCACGACGAATGGAGTGTTGATCATAGTATTCAAGAAGCTAATGTCTATGATGAATGTAGACAACTTAGACATAATGAATTAGGTGGTGCGTTAAATTGTAATTCCTCGTGTATAAACTATTAGAGCTCGAACAAGGAAGTGTCGAAATATTTAGTTATCGAAGCAGTTACTTCACACAAATTTTTACTTAGGCCTATTTTAGTAGTGTTAGCTAAAATAGAAATTTTGGGCTTTTATAGTTTTGGGTTTTTGACTTGGGGAGCAAGCTAACATAATTCTATAAATAAGGAGTAACAGTAAAATAGAGAACACAATTTATATTCACAGATTTCTACAGCTGCAGATTGAATAAGAAAATCTCATAGTTTGTGGGTAATCACATTCTTCTTCAAATATTGTTAGAATCCTAATTTCTTTCTCTTCTCAATTTTTCCTTTTCTTTTTTATAGCTGTGCAACAATCTTTTTCATCAAGATTGATTGAAATTCTCCATAGATTTTGGGGAATTTTCAACATGCCTTCTAAAGCTCGAGGCTTCTTCCAGAAATAATCGATGTCACGGTGCTTGTTGTAAGTTTCGCTGATTCTCTTCTAAAAATTTTTTTTTTTATCAACCCCAACAACTGAATCCTTTGAAACGTTGAGCCATGATTGAATGAAAATTTCATCCTCTTTTTGATTTGGAATAGAAGGAGGACTACCACTATTTTACATAAAATTAGACCAAGAGTTATGATGATTGTGATTCATTGACAAATAAATACGTAGAAGACAAAAAATTAAAATAAGATAAAATCAATAGTTTAAAATTAAACTAGTCGTTGAATGAAAATTATAAAAAAAATTAGTAACATATTTATAAGATTAAAAAATGATCGGAATTTTTTTTCTTACATCCAACAATGTTACCGTTAATGCAACAATGTGTATCATTGATGTAGTATGTAGCTATGTTAGTACCTTTAATTTTTCTCATGTAATATTGCAGTTGGAATTTATCAACGGTTGACCATTAATGTAGAAATGTAGCAATGACAAGTAAAAAAGTTCACAAACTAACCAACGGTCACAAACTAGAAGATGATATTTTTCCTCAATTATCCAAACCCTTCTGACACAATATCTTTGGTAACTTTGTAGTAACTCAAACAAAAGAACGATAATCATGCTCTAACACTACCAACTAGCCATTATAACCAAAACCTTATCCATCCATGTCCATTTCCCATTGAAACATGGTTTCATCAAAACATTATCAACTTTCATTTTCAATCACCTTCCTTCTATGTTTCCACTTAGTAAATTCTCAGATCCTTGATGTTCATGTTCCAATATTATCTCCATTAGTCAATGACATATTAAACTTCGTAGATCAAAGACTCGAATTAGTTTATTCAATCATTCAAGCCTTCAAAAACACAATAACCTCAGATCCATTAGGAATAACCTCAACATGGGTTGGTTCTGATATATGCAGCTACAAAGGCTTCTACTGCGATAACCCGCCAGATAATCAATCCGCCACCACCGTTTCCTCTATCGATTTCAACGGCTTCAACCTCGCTGCACCGTCACTCCACAGTTTCATCGATCAACTACCTGACTTAGCTCTCTTCCATGCAAACTCCAACAATTTCTCAGGTACCATTTCACCCAAAATCGCATCGCTTAGATATCTATCCGAACTCGATCTGAGTAACAACATGCTATCCGGAACATTTCCAACCTCGATCCTGAACATACCAACGCTTTCGTTTTTAGACATTAGATTCAACCAATTCACCGGAACACTTCCTCAAGAGATCTTCATCAAAACATTGGATGCAATTTTTCTCAATAACAATAACTTTCTTCTCACTCTTCCAAACAATATAGGCGAAACAACAGCATCTGATATCACATTCGCTAACAACAAATTCTCTGGTCCAATCCCTCCTAGCTTAGGAAAAGCCTCGTCCACTTTGGTGGAAGTTTTATTATTAAACAACCAATTAACAGGTTGTTTACCTTACGAAATAGGATATCTCCAAAACGTCCAACTTTTCGACGCGGGTATTAACCTTTTAACAGGTCCGTTACCGTGGTCGTTTGCGTGTTTGAAGAAGGTGGAAGTGTTAAACTTTGCTAGGAACATGTTGTATGGTCAGGTTCCAGAAGTGGTTTGCACGTTGGAGAATTTGTCGAATTTAACACTCTCTTATAACTATTTTAACAGATTGGGTCCATTATGCAGAAAGCTTTTAACAAATGGTGTACTTGATGTGAAACATAACTGTATTTTCGATCTTCCAGATCAAAGACCAATGGAGGAGTGTGTGAAGTTCTCTTCTCTTCCGAAAACTTGTCCGCGTCCTGAAACGTTTAATGTTATACCGTGTCGGGGTCCAACACGGGCAAAACCACCTGGAAATAAGAGGAATTTGTTGTCATATTCCACCCTTGAGAGAAAAAGAATGGTTGTGATTTAGAATATTGGAGGAGTGTTCATCTGATTTTAAGGGTCTACATGTTTATGCTTCTTCGTGCATTAGTGACTTAACGTGTAATTGCTAGCGGCAGAATATTTACAATCAATGTAGGAGATTCATATATATAAAACAAAGTAATACTACTACCGTAGTATGCAACATTTCTGTTTTTTAAATAAAAACGAAGTGCTAGGTCCAGCTGAGCCCAAATATTTTAAATACAGAGCATCTAATAGTGCTAGTAGATGTCAATCTATCATCTATTCACACACCTTCTATGAATTTAATTGGACATATTTAGCAATGTAATGAGCCAAAAGTTTGCTCAATCTTTAGGATGGTTAAACAATTTTGAAATGCTTTTGTTAAACTTCAATTGTTTTGTGTTGTCCAAAGGTTCATTAAGATCGATTAAACTCAAAGGTCCAATTCAATGAGGGCGCGAAAATCACTAGTGGATAGGTGGATCGTCGTCTACATGTTTCATGCACAATCATATCTAGGGATGTTCAAAATCAAATCAACCCAATAGAAAATTGCAAATCAAATCAAACCAAATTGAAACCCTAAAGAATCACATGTATTTCGGATTTGTTTTGGTCATCTTTTAACAAAACCTCACTGTTTGGTTTGTGATTTCTATTTTACGAACGCGAAACTAAACCAAACCAAATTGCATTATGTTGCAATCTAAACTTCACTTATCTCATATCTAACCCAAAACTCAAATCTATTGTGCCTTAACCTTACAATTATGATATATTTTCTCTTACATACACTTAGCTTTTTAGTTTTAATCTTCTCAAACCTATCCTAATAGTATTATGCATTTTTCTCATCTTTTTTATCATATACGTCTCATCTCTTCTACATTAATCTCTAATCTCACATGTTTTCATTTTTACGTTACTATTTCGTTTCTTATTATGTTTTTATCGCATCTTTCTTCTCTAATCTCGTATCTCTTATGTTTATTTTCTTTTTCATCTTCCCTAATCTCCTTCTCCTCTATTTTTTTTTATTTTTTTTTTATATTTTTGATATTATTTTATACTACTATTTTTTTCCATTTTTGTTTAAACTGATTTTTGTAAATTGAAAGAAAAGTGTTTGTCTAAATATGATGAGTTTTATTGTAACTTTGTAATGTATGAATGACTAAACACAACGTTATGTTGTTCTCTATATGACTCAATAAAAATATTGTAAAAAATCAAACCTACCGAACCAACCCAAACCGCATTAGTTTGGTTTGGTTCAGATTTTTTTTAAAAGCCAATCGAACCAAACCAAACCACGTGCTTTTTTCTCTTGCGGTTCAGATAGGTTTTTAGTGTCAAACCGCCCGAACCGCACCGCGAACACCCCTAATCACATTCATCCTTTAATCTAGACTATTAATATGCATCCAATTGTTCTCGACATTCTACAACGGACAAATAAGAGACATTTATAATTGTCTCTTCTATATATGTGTGACCCTAAGTCACACTCAAGTATCTTTTTCACTTATATTTGCGAAATTCCACCACATTCATATATAGACTTGAATGTTAGAGTGATAATGTTTTTGCAAAAACCCTTCTAATCTTTGTGGAACCATAACCAGTGTATTAAAAGTTTCACCAAAGTGATTGTCTATTAAATCATCATTTAATCAACTAAATCATAATTTCACTTGCAAGGAAATGATACATGGACTAAATTAAATTATTTAATCGATTAAATTATCATTTTATCAATTAATGTACAACTCTGGCCTGATTTATAAGCAAAAAAGACAAATTTCACGCTTATTAAGAAAAATAGTTAGGTGCATTTAATTTTTCTTGATTTCATATAAAAGAGATAATACAATTACTAGTATGCCCTCAATTAAATTGTCTTCTACTAATAATGTTAAGTAATTAATGCAATGATACTTTTGAATAAAAACATTAAATGCACATAAGTTTGTTGACATTTGCTTATATTTAAGGCCAAAAAATTCAGAAGACTTTTGCTTATAAATAAGGCTGGAGGGAGTACTCTAAAAGGTGGCAACCTTAATCTAGAAAACTAAATTCTAAACGACTATACATTTTAATTGATTAAATTAACATTTAATTAATTAATTAAGGCACTCCAAATGGAGACAACCTTAATCCAAAACAAGAAACCCTAGACGATTATATGTTTTAATCAATTAAAAAAGATTCTAATCGAATAGGAAGTCATTTTCCATGCTCAAATTGATTAGACCATGTCCCTAATCGATTAGCTGGTGCAAAATATTCACAAGTTGATTAGAAATACTTCTTAATCAATCTCACACAAGCCTAGATATGTTTTCAATTGATTTTGAGAGATAACAGAGGATTTAAAAGATTGTGAGTGTTTTCATGCACTTACTTTATTATTTTGAGAGCTACTCATAATTATTTAGCACTAGTAATATAAAAAGATTAAAATAGTTAAGGCACAGGATAAAGAACGAGCTTTTAGAGACTTCAGATTTTTTGATGTTGATATTAGCATTTGACTTTCTTTGTACCAACATAAGGACCTTCTAACTTCTTTTTTTGATTTAATTCAATGGTTTCCTTCCTTGGTGATGCTTTTGATTATTTTTCTTTATTATTTTATAATCACAAAACCACAGTCAAATCCACATTTACCTACACAACACACAAAACCACACATTTTCCTCAATGTAACAACAGTTCACCTTCATGGGACTCTGATTATGGTGATAATAGACACACCACATGAAGATCTTCATCCAATGAGGCGTCCTTCTTCCCGTCGACTACGGAAAATGCTTGAGCACCAACATATAGAGAAGTCATTCATTCACCATCAATAGAATTCGTTCACATGATGTGTCACTAAATGCCACATTCCTAGGTCTTTGGAGAAACCCTCAAATCTCGAGATTTATGGTGGTACCGGAGATCCTGACAAGCACATCTAGCACATGGACAAAGTGTTTGACTATCTCCATATATGATTGCTGACAAAGGGGAAGAAATGGAGAAATGGATAACCATATATGATTTTGATTCATTTTTATACTATGATAAATCCCAAACATTTAATAATTTTGTTGATTAGTTTTAGAGACTATTGTACTTGTTGAAATTTTTACTTGATTAGAATTCTCTGGGGAGCTTGTACATCTCACTCTGTGTACTTAAGCTAAGAAACTTTTGAAGGTCTAAAACTCAAGAGGAGCTTACAAACATATCTCTGACTTTTAGTTGTTTATTTATTAACTAAAAATTGTTCATCAAAATACTTGTGTTTGTCATCCTCAAAAAAGGGAAGATGATCGAACAAGTTTGGTTCTACATCTATAATCCTTAACTTTTGATGATAAAAGAAGTATAAAGAAAAATTATGTACACTAATAGTTTCATTAAGTGTGCAAATTTTTAAACATAAGGAAATAAGATTCTCTACTCTGGACTAAGTAGACTCTAGACAAAGTAGACTCTAGATAGAGCAGACTATCGAGAAAGCAGACTTTGGACTTTGGACTCTGGACAATGGACTTCAACAGATTCTAAAACAAGGTTGAAATAGGAAGAAGTATTTAATTGATAGACCATCTAGATATCCAAGTCAACACTTTTGGAACAAACAATCCATATTTACACTAATAATCCAAGCCTAATTTTTACTAGACTCTAAAGTCTAATCTTTAAGGCTCTGAACTCCGATCCAACTTCAAATTATCTCAAATACGAAGCCAATGATTTAGATAATAATGTTGAAAGAATATTATTGGATATAATACATTCAATCGGAAAAATCAAATGTTTCTTTAAAATGACAAATATGCTATAACTATTGAGGAATGCACTACCATCAAATCTCCACAATTCACGAATCAACCGTGTACCATTATTACAGCTATGAAATTGAAGATGTTTCCAACTCTATCCTCCAACAATACTATTCATCATCAATTTAAAGAGGCCAATGAATTTTAAAGATTACAAAGGGAAAAATAATAACAACAATGGTGTGAGTAAAAGAAGAACAACAAACGAGAGAAAAACCAAATTACAACACTAACTACACTTAGAGGTTTTACTTGTATATTTTCTTATGTGTAAACTTTGAAATTCATCTTGTGTATCTGCTTGTTTAGAATAATTCTTGTAAACATATTTTTATTTAACTTTGGTTAAATTCCTTGAGGGGATAAGTTTAGTTTGTAGCCTCGAGAAGTCATTTATAGATGGTCTTTGAGTTTGTACTCAGTTTGATTGGTAGATTAAGTTCTTGTGTGAAGGAGAAATCACTCTAACGAGTATAATGGATTAACTTAGTTAACAGTGCACCAATATAAAAATCCTATATACTTTTATCATTGTTATTCTTGTCATTGATTTGCAAAAAGTTGTCGTATTTGAAACCCAATTCATATCCCCCCTTTCTTATGTTTCTTGAACCTTCAGTTTTGCTTTATGAAAGAAACAATATGGTTGATTGTAATGAGATGAGGGAAATTTCCTTTGTAATTTTCTTGCTTTTTGCATTTCAGTGCACCGAATATGGCTGATGAATACCAGTTTCATTATGAATTTCAAGAATTAAACCGGATATGAAACAATTTACCATTACTTCAGGAGGTAAACCCAACACTTGGTTAACTAGCTTCTCAACGTTTGATGATATTCTGCCACTGACCAATGTTGGCGCAATTTGAAGAGTTGGGCTAGATGATTTTCATAAGTTGATGGGCCAAAACGCAGTTCTAAGGCCCGAGCAAAACTGTGTCAATCAGTTAATTGTTGACTTTGAACTATCCACTTATACCAGCCTAGGGCTTCACCCTTCATGTAAAATGCGACCATAGGGAGTCGTTATTCCATTGGAATATTATAAAATCCAAAGAATGATTCTGATTCGAATAGCGAATCCAACGTGTTTGTACCATCAAATCCATTCAGTTCTATTTTGGGATTTCTTGGGCCATGATAATGATGTGGTTGTTGTTGGGTAATGGGGGAAATGTTTGTGTGTTGTGTGAATGGGGTTTGAAAAGGGCTAGTTGAATAAGGTCTAAAAGCATAATGAAGTTGTGGTATGGTAGGTTGTGGTGGTTGAAATGTGAGAGGTGGTGGTGGGGTGGTGTGGAGAGTTGAACATGGGAGGAAGAGGGTTGTGTTATGGGTTGGATAATGGGTTGGGGTATATGTAAAAGTAGAAATACTTGAGGTTGTAGATCTAGTGTGTTGTGTTGTTGTTACCATGGTTGCGAATTGTTGTTGCAACTGTTGTGTCATGAGGGAACTGAGTTCCGCGAAACGCGCTTTCATCCTTGCGTCTAGGCTTTTGTCCAGCTGACCCAATTGTTGGGCAATGGCTTCTTTATTGTGCTCCATTGTAGACTCAAGAGCTTTGTTTGAAAGGATGAGATCATCCAAACACAGATTTGTGTGTTGAGTAGATTCATCTAGGTCTTTAGGGGTTAAGTTGGTTATTTTAGGAGACATTGAGGAAGGTGATGAAAGCACCAATGATGTAGATTAAATTCTGCAGCTATCACTCAATTAGGGTTTTCACCAACAAGCACTAATTAAGAAGGAAAAAGAAAAAGAAAATTCTGATTTCATATATCTCTTGCATATTGTAGCAACAGTATATATATTAGGGTTTACAAAGATAAAACACTAATGGACCTAAAACAGATTGGGCCAAAAACCACTTAGAGAAAATAAATCAATAAAATAAAATAACTAATAGAATATATTATCTTTCATCCATGCTGGTTGGGCCAATCTTCATTTGGGCCTTACATTAATGCCCTATTAAGCAATAGAGTATATGCCATACAACTTCAAATGTTAATATGAAGCAATAGCTTCAATAATCTTGGTGATTTCAATAGTTATTATAAAGTTTGATAAGTCATCACCTAATGTATTTAGTATATGTTTAGTCTTCAACTTTAGATCGTGCCAAATATTTGCATTTGGTTTGTAAAGTAGAGATTGTGTGTTAGACAAACCACTAAAATTTTCTTAAATCTCTGGTAAACAGCGATGCTGAGAAGAATTCATTCAAAAATGTTTTTTCTTTTTTATTGCGGCCATGTGATTATGCTTCCTAGATTATCTATTCAATAATTTTGTTTGCTTAATCCAAATTATCTACTCATCACAAAGCTCTAAAACGTGCAGTGTGTGGTGTGCATAACAAAAATCGTGATTAATAGTAATAATCATCGTTCAATGCTTAGGTTAAACAATTAGACAAAAATTGGCCAATCATTATATGAAGGAATTGATTCATAGAACTTCCAACTATCCTCTTACACGTTTTAAAGATATTTTTTTTAATGAAACGTTTTGTGGAGGGTAAATTCTTAGGTATCCATAATAAATAATTGAGTATCGGTATCTTTAGTGTAAATTGTGATAATATTTTAATTTATTTTAAAATAAAATAATATAATAAAATGATATGATATTAAATCATAATTTTTGATTGATTAAAAATACCGATACCCAATTAAATTCAAGAATATCGAAGTGTTCACTTTATGCAGACCGCACCTTGTGACTCCCATTTCATGATGTGACAAGTGACAACCACAACCACTTGTGGAGGAAAATTGAGAAGAGTTAAACGCACTTTAAAATAATTTTTTAATAATAATTTTTTATGAAAATCCAAAAACCAAATATATATATTGGGGTGGTCCTACACACACATTGGTTGTATAATCAAAAGTCACATAATAGCTTTTGAAAAAGCAATGCCAACAAAAAAAAAACAATCTTTTTTTTTTTAAGTAAAAGAATGTCTTTGATTAATCAATCATATCTTAAATATGCTTTATGTTATGTTATCATGAAAATAAGGTTTTTGCAATGGTGCTTTTCCCTACCATAGATTCTCAAGTGGTGGTGCAAGCTATGGCTAATAATTCAGAAGATGAAACAAAATTTGGCTCAACTATGATTAAGTAGTTGATGTAATAGGTTGATGTAAAAATGTAAGGTTTATTCAAATATAAGTTCAATAAGTTAATTTTTAGTAATTTTTAGCTTTGAGTTTTTCATTAATTTTTTTTTCAAATGTTATTTAATGTAGTTTTTAAGCTCATAATTTTAGACTTTTTTATTTATTTTTGTATCTAATTATTTTAATAAAAACTTATTTTTATCCATTATCATTTTTTATAATTTAAAATGAAATTAACATGTTTTGATTGCAAACATTTAAAAAGTCAAATTTTGTATATATAAAAATCATGAATATCTTATTTGAAAAGTTCTCTTCTTCCTCATTTTCATTTTATCTTTATCCTTTCTCAACCTCTTTCAATTTCACTGAAAAAGCAAAATTAAAAATCATGAATATCTTATTTGAAAAGTTCTTTTCTTCCTCATTTTCATTCTATGGTTCGTCTTCAAAATTTACACATATAAGTTAATATATTTTGACTTTATATTAAATTTTACACATAAATTTAAAATATTGTACATGTCGTTATTGATTTAGTTTTATTAAATAAAATTTGATTTGATAACAATCTATCAAAGATATATAATGGATTTGCTAAATTATTATTTTTTAAATTATTGATTTATAAAAATCAATAATTTATTTATGTTAATCCATAAATATATTATTTTATGTAATTTTATATTTATGATAAATAAATATTAACTAAGTTATTAATTAAAAATATCATTTTATGTAATTTTATATTTATTAGTAGAACTGCTAATTTATCAAGTATTTCAATTAGTATAAATTAATAATTAACAATTACATAATAAATTATTAGTATCAATTATTTGTTATCCATCATCAAATATAATATAGACTATCATTTGCTTCCTCGCCCAAAATAAGTGTTATATTTAAACAAATTATTAATTTCAAAATACTTTCATTTTAGCTTATCAATACGATTTTAATTTTTATTTTCAATTATATTTTTTAATTAATACAATTAATTTATTATTTTCTCACTTTATATTAATGTTAATTCAAATACACAAATAAAAATCAGGATAATAGGTAAAATTACTATTTCTTCTTTTTTATTTATTAAATTTTTCTTAATACATGTGAATGTAAAAAGTAACATTTATTTTAAGATGGAGAGAATATTTTTTTTATCAAATAAAGCCTATCCCCACTTTGCATATTATAATAATTTTATAATGTAAAATATTTTTGAATTCTTACAAAATCATAAATATTCAAATTTAATATATATAAATTTTAATTGATATTTTAATTCTCCATAATATTATTGGAATTATATTTTTTTAAAATTATTTATTTTAGTAATTAAATTTAGATTTAAATTAAATGTATTATCGTTCTTCTATTTTTTTATTGATCAAATATAATATAATAAAAGATACTGGGTTTATCTCAATCCTTCATACAAAAGGATCAACGACAACTCCAAATAATTGGAGACCAACAGTAACAAAAAAAAATCCTACATAAAATCAGTGGGACATTTCATCTGATCATGCAAATTACACCAAAGTCTATTATATAACCATTCTATGGATGATTTCTTCCGCATTACCAATAGCATCGTTAAAGTCAATTTGATTCTGATACCACCATATACTCCAACAAATAGCAAACTAAATTATATAAGCGATACGATTTTTCATCTTCCTTCTGATTTTGACAAACCACTTCATTTGATGATTAATACAGAGAATTTGTTATTACACCCCAAAGGTTTCTTTGGCATCATGCAAATTTCTTTTTTTACCTCCAGTTTTCGGATTTGTACATCCGGATGCACCATTTTTTTTAAAACGCTTATTTGTTCCAGATGTGCATATCAGGAATATTTCTGGATCTACATATCAGGAAAAAGACCAGAACTTTAATTTTTTTTAAATCAATTTTGTTGGTTGGTCACAGATGTTAATTTATCGTCACAACTTAATATACATTTGAAAACATCTATATACATAATGATACTCTTGTCAAAATACAGTACATAAATGTAATAAAAATAGAATATATCATACAAAAAACTATTGTGTGTGCCGAAGGATCTCTCTTGGCTCCTCACACCATCATGGCTCGAAGTTTGTGGTACTATAGTGTCCCTCGAGTAATCTCAATAATCCTATCCATGGAAAGTCAACCACCAGAGCCCTCAGGGAGGTGACCGTCTGTAATGTCCTCCCTCGTTATTTGTTATCTCAAGACAACGAGGTAGGACATCCTGTGTGTGGTCCAACTGAGATTGTTGCTCCTCTAATATCTCCTGATGAGCAGGTCTGGGTGGCGATCCCTCAGTAGTGGGCACCAAGCATGGGTGTGAGACGGTATAGAACCACATACTCGACATCAATGCTCCAGTCTCTTAAGGCTCTGGTCTCCCGAGCCTCTTCCGGTACCAAGTGGTTATGGAAGTCAGCATATCGCTCACTTATATGTGTGCAGGTCAAACATAGAGGAGCAGACTCATAAGGAATCATGGGGATAGTCTACATGTAAGCAAACTGACGCAAGATGCCCTCCAGCAGATATCGAGCAGTGATGGTCGAACTGCATGCCAACCATCCTGAGAATAGTTATGCCTCATCAAACGGGTGTGTCACATTGTGATCTACATAGGCGTCATAAAATATGTCATCAACAACCATCCGATCAAGATAAATTTTGTAAGGCTCGGGCGCCTGGTTCCCTTTGAGCGGGATAAAGGCAGCAACACGCGAGATGTAACACCCCGATTTTATAATTTAATTATTTATGAATAAGTGATAATTTATGGTATTTTGTGGAATATTAAGAAGAAGGAATTATTTTATTAAATAGTGATATCATAATAATTGGATATTATTTAAATATTATTATTAAAAATAAAAGAAAAGAAATTGGAGGTCTAAGGGGTATAGTGGTCTTTTGAGATGTTTATGAGAAAAGCGATACGATCAAAATTCTCATAATCGTGTTTTGGTGAAGGTTGAAGGTTTGTTCTGAAGAACAAGGAGACCAAAAGGGAATTGCTCAAGAGGTGAAAGAGATAACTCAATTGAATAAGGTATGGGGAGTAGTTCTCTTTCAATGTCTGTAATGTATGGATTGTCTTATGAGGAAAGGGGATTTTTGAGGGGAAACCTTAGGGTTGGGTAGTTTGTTTTGATAGAATTTGATGATTTGTTGTTCTTAGAGGTTATAAGTGATGATTATATAATTATAATATGTTGTATGATCGTTTTCTGATGTTTTCTGCTATAAATTGGTGTTTTGAGGGTTTTGGGGCGTGGATGAGATGTACAGAAAATCGCAAGGTTTTCTGTTAGAAATCGCCTTCTAGCTTAGCGAGTAGAAGCTTGCTTAGCGAGCGAGTGGAATTTTGGAGAGTTCACACACAGAGAGTTGCTCGCTTAGCGAGCTAGCTGTTCGCTTAGTGAGACCTGTAGCTTTTTTAAAAATACTTTTTTTCTTGGATGACTTGTGATGATTTGTTTTGTTATGCTATGAAGCTATGATGTTGCTGTGAGTTGTTACCATGCTATAATAGGCTAAATTTGTAGGAAATATGATGAAATGGTCTTACGATGATTATGTTGTAAGATGATGCTATGTAGTAATGATAATATGAATAGGAAAATAGATATATGAATGACGAATGTTGTATAATGATGAATGTTGAAGCAAATGTTGATTAAGATGATATTGTTGTTGTTATGTCGTGCATTCATGGCATTCTTATGATGATTAAGGTTTCAATCCCATTGTATGGATTGAGGTTTTGTTGTTTATGTTGTGCTCCCTTGTGGAGGGTTGATGGCCAGTGTCCATCACATGTTGAAAATCAGTACCACATGCATTCATGAAGTTGCATTTCATTATTGGTGGCATAACATGAATGCATTTGTTTTATGATGATATGACTTGTTGTCGCTGTTGTATGTGGGTGAGATTTGATGTAAATGATGTATGATTGTATGTCGTCTTATAATTTCGTTTTTATATTATATATATTGAATGTGGATTACTCACCCTATCTGCCTTTCGTAATGGTCTATTATGTCATCCTGCATATTCTCAAGAATAGTTCGGTGATCAGAAGTAGCTCGAAGTGCGTCTCTTGTTGTTTATAGAGTCTAGGTGGTGTCCTACTGTGTGTCGTGTAACACTGGGGAACGCTTGGTTTATTTTTTCATTTTTGTTTATTTTTAACACTTGATGACAATGTTTTGGATTATATATGAATCTTTTTTATCATGATGATTAAGATGTTGATTAATGATCTGATGCCATGAATTGAGGTTTTGTTTTATTTATGACATAAGTTGCAACCCTTGTTACGAGACAAGACACATACATGATATTTAATTGTTGATTATGTTAAAAATTTGATTCCCTTTTGTGTTGAACTCTGATTATTCGTAAATAATATTTTTGAATTTGTTGTGGGGTAAAAAGGGTGTTACATTAGTGGTATCATAGCAGGTCAGTCTGTCAGGTCGTGTTTCGTTCTTGTTGGTCTGTTGTCGGTCGTTATTTGTTAACGATTATTCCTCCCTGATGTTATGAGTGTTGTACAGAATGAGTGGAAACAACATGTATGCTCTTGCGGAAGTTGTTGCGGCGCTGGCTGAGACTACGACTAGAAATAATGAACTGGATGAGTTTCTTGCTTTGGAGAAGTTCCAGAGTAACAGTCTGTCGGTGTTTGAAGGTGATCATGAACCGCATAATACACAGAAGTGGATCAAGGCGATTGAGAAGATATTTAGGTTGATGGCGTGTACGGATGCGCAGAAGGTACATTTTGGTACCCTCGTGTTGTTTGAAGAGGCTAAAGACTGGTGGGATAATACCCGTCAATGTTTGGAGGATGATGGTACTGCAGTACCTAGGAAATGTTCAATAGGGAGTTTCTGGGAAAGTATTTTCCGGAAGATGCTCGTGGTAAGATAGAGGTAGAATTCCTTGTGATAAAGCAAGGAAGTATGACAGTAACAATGTATGCTGCTAAGTTTGAGAGTTTGGTGAAGTATTGTCCTCACTACAACCGTGCTGATATTGAATTGTCGAAGTGCCTCAAGTTTGAGAATAGGCTGAGACCAAAGATCAAACAGGGGATTGGATGACAACAGATCCACAAATATGCTGAGTTGGTGGACAATAGTAGAATTTATGATGAAGATAGTCGAGCTCGATCTGCTCACTACAAGCAACTGAGTGAGAAGAAAGAGAAAGGCCAGTTTATAGGGAAGCCTTATGTGACTCCAGCTGAGAAGGCTTCAGAAGGTTTCAGATGGAACCTGCTCCCTAACTACAAGCCAAGTGGGGGAGCAGGTTCCATTCTTCCCAAGTTTCATAAGTGCGGTGAATTCGGTCACAAGTCAGATATATGCAATAATCTAGTGGCGCGATGCTACATGTATGGCAAGAGAGGTCATCAGGTTGGTGATTGTCCGAATGAAGGTCCAACTTGTTTTAATTATGGTGAACAGGGACATATCAACACCCAATGCCAGAAGCCTAAGAAGACTACTACCGATGCTTAGACAAATGGCAGAGTGTTTTCTTTGAGTGGTTCCGAAGCTCCTAAGAAGGACAACCTTATTCGAGGTATATGTTTTATTAATGGTGTTGAATTGATTGCAATTATTGATACTGGTGCTACACATTCTTTTATTTCTCTTGAATGTGCTAATAAGTTGGGTTTGAAGTTATCTAGTATGAATGGTAGTATGGTAATAGAAACGCCAGCTAATGGTTCTGTTACTACTACATTTGTGTGTCTGAAGTGCCCTTTGACTATTTTTTAGAAGGACTTCTTGATTGATCTAGTGTGTTTTCCTTTACACCAAATTGATGTTATTCTTGGAATGAACTGGCTAGAGTTCAATTTTGTGCATATCATTTGTTATGCGAAGACTGTTGAGTTTCCAGAAATCAGTTATCATGGTGAATTGATGTTCTTGACGGCTAAGCAAGTAGATGAATTATTAGAAGATGAAGCTCGGATATTTGCAATGTTTCCATCATTGCAAGTCGAAGGGAAGACTTCAAGTATTGATTTACCGGTTGTTCAAGAGTTCCTAGATGTGTTTTCGGAGGATATAAGTGATTTACCTCCAGAGCGTGAAGTTGAGTTTGCAGTGGATTTATTACCTGGTATTAGTCCTGTGTTTATGGCCCCATATCGGATGTCTGCTATAGAATTGAGTGATTTGAAGAAGCAACTAGAAGAGTTGTTAGAGAATAAGTTTGTTCGACCTAGTGTTTCTCCGTGGGGTGCTCCAATTTTGTTGGTTAAGAAGAAAGATGGTAGCATGAGGTTGTGTGTTGATTATCGGCAGTTGAACAAGGTTACTATCAAAAATAAGTATTCACTTCCAAGAATCGAAGATTTTATGGACCAGTTAGTGGGAGCTTGTGTATTCAACAAGATTGATTTAAGGCCTGGTTACCATCATATTCGTGTTAAGTCTGATGATATTCCGAATACAGTGTTTAGAACAAGGTATGGTCATTATGAGTATATGGTGATTCCATTCAGTGTATCTAATTCACTTGGTGTGTTCATGGAGTACATGAATAGAATCTTTCATGAGTACTTGGATAAATTTGTGGTAGTTTTTATGGATGATATTCTGATTTATTCCAAGACAGAAGAGCAACATGCCGAGCATTTGAGAATTGTATTGCAAGTGTTGCGAGAAAAGAAGTTGTATGCAAAGTTGTCAAAGTGTGAGTTCTGGTTGTAAGAACTGAGTTTTCTTGGACATGTGATTTCCAGTAGTAGAATTGTTGTAGATTCATCAAAGATTGATGCAGTCTTATAGATCCATCAAATCCCTACCAAATGACGGGATCGAAGGTTTCTTGAACCCCTAAAAAGTTTAAGAAATGGAGTTAAGAGAAGGTTATGATCGATTTGAATCAGTTGTCGTATTGATTTATTTTCTAATTTCATGTTGTTAATTGTTATTGATTGGAAAAAACTCGATTAATCTTTGATACATATGAATTGGTTACCATTAAAGAACATGTTTATGTTATACTGAGAAATTCAGTTTTAATTTGAATATAATTTTGTAGTTCGTCTTTTTCGGGTTTGTTCCGTATCTTAATCACATGATTGTATATTTGGGTTTATTTTTCTGCTTGGTTAATATATTGTTATTTTGTGGTTTGTGGCCATCTTTGATTAGTCTCTTGGTTAATATATTGCTATTATGTGGTTTGTGACCATCTTTGGTTGGTTTCTTGATCTGAGATCTGGATAATTTATTAATAAAATAATTTATTTTTTCAGTAGAATCATTATCCCTCCTTGCTTTTTATTTTTCTTTATTTTCAAAATTCACATATTTTTCATGCGTTTTAGGATAGGTTTCATTTTGATTTTATTTGGTTTGGATTAGTTTGGTGGATTTTGGGTCTGTGAACTTAAGAACATTCAAAGATTTTATTGAGTGTTTTTGAAAAAATTCAAAGGAAATGGTCATTTTGATCTGAAAAGGGAGGGTTATGTGGTGTTTTCGCATTAATAAGAGAGAGAATGAAGAGAATAGATTCACGTCAACTGTCACATCATTAATAACTAACGTCGTTAACATTATTTGACATAAATAACTTATTTAACTTTGTTTGATAACATAAGAGACTAATTTAAAATTTTTAAAAGAAAAAAGATCAAAATGGATCTCGAACTATAGATAAGAGACCAAAAAGATATTAACCCTATATATAATACTATTAATATTTTTATTTAAAATTATATATATAATTCATTAATTAATTTATAACAAATAATTTATAGCATATAATATATTATATATTTCAATCACACATTTTAATAAATTATTTATAAAAATAACATTAAAATAATATTGTGATCACATACAAAACAATTAATATAACTTAGAAGAAAACATGCCATATGTCATAAATTGAACCAAGAGTATATACGTATTTTTTGTTGACCATTTTGTTCTCTTTAAGTTTACAAGTGGATGCTGTTTAATTTTTTACTTTTAAATATTATTAATTTTTTGTTTTATTTTTGCAACTGTACATTTTTTAAGACGGTTGTCATTTATAAAAAAATATAACAAGAAAATGTTGTGACGCATATTCCATTAGAATCGCCACCGACACTCCATTACCTTTCTTTTGGCCTAGAGATTTTTCTTTTTCCTGTTTAATAATAATAAAATTCTAATCTTAGAAATTATTTTACAAGAATAAAATTTAATTAAATAATAAAATCAAGATTAATTGAAAAAATATTTTTAAAATCTTATCATTGAGTAAAGTTTAATTATTAAAATATAATTGTATTTTAGATTAATTTGTTTTAATTAATTATACTCAAAACAAAGAGAGCATATTCAACTTAAGTCAAAACAAAAAAGAAAGCATATTTAGTAAAGACACAGCAAAGAAATGAATACGTTACTCTACTTGAAACTCAAATTTGAATGAGGACAAAAAAAATATCGATTTAATTCTTTGGGTCTACTAACGGTCCCGCTAACTAAATTCTTTAGCTCATTCCCTAGAATTTTAAAAAAGATTTTTATATTAAAGAAAATAAAAGTTTTGTTTGTTTCCTTTGATGCAATTTTTTTTAAATTCTTCTTTAAAAATTCTCTCTAAAGTTTCATTGATACAACTACATGGAGATTGGAGAGTGATAATTTTTATACGAGATTCTCCCAAAAGTAGGTCGCATTATTAGTAATTTTATATTTGGTTAGATAATAATCAACATAAACATTTCATCTTTTAAATAATATAAAATATTTGAATTCGTTATTTTTTAAAGATAAATTTTTTAATATATTTTTTTATTAAAATTTTGATATTCAACTTTGCGATCAATTAATTTAAGGAATTTTTTATATGGAATGATCAAACACAAAGATTATTAGCATCTAGTAGGATTCGAACTTAAGACCTTGAGATTAACACACTATCAAGACTCAAGCCTCCACACTAACCGATTCTGAGATAGTAATGAAAAATATTAACAGACTCTAAGATAAGTTTGATAGTAGAGTTGAAGTCAAAATAACACATCAGGTCTTCGATGCCAAGTTCTCATGCCATATGCAAACCGTGATATATTACCATCGCCTCAACATGAAGGATGTTGGAATAACCAATATTGTCTGCAAAATCGTGAACCCAGGCACCATCAGCATTTTGATTAATCCACTAAAACCCGAGACGTTGGAATTATTGAGGCTATTAACATCAACATTCAAAATCATATTACTATATTTGCATGCATTCCATGTGATCATTATTGTTGGATGAGACATATTATACTTGAGAAAACATTTAACTAATAAATTAACATAATTCATTGTGATGACCCTTTCAAAATATAGGAAGATATTGTTTCATTCGCAAGACAATGTTTGTTCCTAGTGCGCCACAATCACCAACAAGCAGGCAAAAAGATAGAGCCACCATAGATGGCATGTATATCCAATCTTAAAAATTGTCCCCTTGGAAGAAGATGTTGGTTAAAATCTCAATCACAAGAACTATGGTTAATAATAGAGAGATGGAGAGAATGAGAGAATGAGAGAACTAAAGAAAATTTGGTGAAAATATGACATTCTAACATTAATGACGCAAAATGGGTATTTAAATTATCATACAAAATAACACAACTAACTAACTAATGAGAAAAACAAACTTTTCAGACCTACAACAGTGCAACCGGTTGCCCAAAATCTCTACCTCAAAAATATAAAGGTTGGAAGATGTGTAAATCGTTGCACATTTACTGAAACTTGTTGCTCCAAATCTCTGCCTGAAAATTTAACAATGCATAACAGAGGTGTAATCAATTTCACATTTACTGCAATTTGTTGCACTGACTTGAATTATATAATTTTCTCAACACACCACCTTAATTGAAGTCTTCCAACTCTTCCATACGCATGTACTCACTCAACCTCTTGAACACTTCAATTGTTACTTCTTTGGTTAGAAAATTGACCACTTGGTCTTCACTTTTGCAATACCCCAACTTCAATTTTCCTTCACTTACATGCTTTATCAAGTAGTGAAATATCATCTTTATATGTTTGCTTTTCCCATGTACAATGAGATTCTTAGCAGGATTTACAGCGAAAACATTGTCTATCATCAAAGTCACAACTTCATACTCTTCGATGCACAACTCCTTCATCAAATTCATCAACCATACAGCTTGACATGCACACATAGATGCTACAATGTTCTCGGCCTTGCAAGAAAAGAGCGCAATAACTGATCCATTTTTAGAACACCAAGAGATTTGTATTTCTCAATAGATAAAGATGTATCCAACAATAAATTTTCTATCATCTTTATCTTGATACCAATTTGAGTCGGTATAATTGAGCAATTTACAACTTCTTCCTTTATTTGTTGCGGGAAATAAATTTTCGCAGCCAATGCAACCTTTGGTTTCTCCATAAATCTACTCACCGTGCAAACACTAAATTCCAAGTCTGGTATCGTATTGCATATTACTGCAATGATTCAATTAGCCTCTTGTATCGCGTTGGATTAATAATTTGCTCGTCTTTATTCTTTGACATCTGTAATCTTGGCTCTATAAAGGTCATTTCCAAATTACAATGCACCATTTTGAACTTCTTTAATATCTCAAGAGCATACCTCCTTTGATGCTTGATCAATTCCTTTTTGAACTTGTGAAACTCAATTCCAAGGAAATATATCATGAGACCAAGATCAGACACTTCAAATTCCTTTATTAAGTCACTATTGTACTCGAAAATGCAAGCTTCATTGTTACACGTAATCAATAAATCGTCAACATAAATACATAGGATGATCACTCCTTCGTTCGCATCCTTCTTCACATACATACCATATTCTGATACACACATATCAAATCCCATCTCGGTTAGAAATCCATTAATTCTATTGTTACAAGCCCTTGGTGTTTACTTCAGTCCATACATCGCCTTCTACAATCTATAGAACTTGGATTCCTAATTTTTTACAATAAAACCAAGTGGTTATGCCACATACACCTCCTCATCTAAATGACCATTCAAAAACTCATATTTGAAATCCATTTGGTAAATTGACCAATTGTTGTTATTTGCAATACCAACAACTAGTCCAATGGTTTCAATTCTAGCCATTGGTGTAAATGCTTATTCAAAGTCTATACCCTCTCTTTGCAAAAATATCTTTGCAACTAATCGATCCTTATGCTTGATTATCTCACCCTAGGGATTTTCCTTAACTTCGTACACTCATCTTACACCAATCATTTTCTTTCCTTCTGGTAGAGCAACTAGTTACCATGTCTTATTTTTCTCAATTAAATCCAGATCCTCATTCATATCATACATCCACTTTGGACCACTCAAGGCCTCCTCCGTTTTCATGATTACATATTCAGACATGAGCATAAAATGGACAAGGTCACCATTATCATTTATTTCATTATCTGGGAACAACTCATAATCTTCTAGTCTTGCGGGCATGCCTTTTTTTCCTTGTTTATCTTCTCACATTTTCTTCAACTTGAACTTCACCAGCTGCATTTTCAACATTTTCAAACAATATAGAAACAATTCCAGCACCATTTGAGTTGAATTTTGCACGTTGTCATTCCTTCAATTCATCAAAAAATCATGTCCATATTGATTACGATTCTTTTTTTGACTACATCATAGAGTATGTAGCCATCAGTATAGTGATGCCCAACAAAGTATCATTTTCTCTCCCTTGTCATCTAGCTTCTTTCTAAACTGGTCCGAAACATATCTTTACGCCACCCGATGACAATAACTAGCAAGTGTACTAGTATTGTTGTGAATTAGATACCTTAGAAACAAAGTATAATTGGTTCCTTGATCAGTTAGGAAACCCACAGGGGTTAGGGTTTAGGGTAACCAAAGATAAAAACAAGGATTGGTTATAAACTACTATTCTTTCCTTTCTCTTTCAACAAGATTACAAGTATACAAGAATAACAGATAACCTCTCTCACTATTGAATTAGGGTTTTATCTTCCTATTTTCCCTTCTTCTAAATATGAGACTAGTATGCTATTTATAAGAAAACTAACACACTGACCTATTGGGCTTTTTAACAATTACCCATTACAAGCTAACTTAAACAATTGGATCCATAACACAAGGCCCAATTAAACAACAACATATGAGCGGACTTTGACGGCATGTTAAACCTAGAGTTCGTTCCAATATCTCACAAGTATGTATCGAACTAATGAAGTAAGATTTGTATCCACGAGGATTGGATTTTAACAAGGTAAACGAGTGCGAGAAAAAGAAACTAAAAGGGGGGTTTGATTGAAAATTGTTTGTTTGATCCAAAAACAAGAGAAGAATGATATTGGAAAATATATGATGATAAAGGCGATTAGGTCTTTTCATTAGAATCCCATAATTTTATTCTATTGATGAGATACACATTAATAGACATTCATAGACATAAGATTTACATGACAAATTAACCTTACCATTGCACCCAAACCGTTGGTGTGCAACTCACTAGTCGAAGCATTAATTCCCTGATCCCTCCTGAAGGTTCTTGGTTTGGTTGCATATATTGAAAAACATTATAATTTGCCTTGATGTCTTGTAAGATGTCCTTGACATGTTGCTTTGATCTTCTGGTGTGCTGTGCTTTTGTGATGTCAGAACAGATGTTGTAACATCTATCCTTACAGTTCTGGGACTTTCTAAATACAAAAAGTTTTGATTTAATTTTTGTATTATTTTTAGCAGGATTTTGGTCTTTTGTTTTGCTCCAGGATGTGTGAAAATCAAGGGAGTGTTGTTGTCAAAATCAGAAGTTGTTATGCGTTAGTTTTTGAAGAATTATTGAAGATCTTTTCTTGCTTGATTCATGTGATCTTTTTGAGGAAAGTTCTGATCAAATCCAAGCCCACTCAGAATTCTATATTATTAATGTTTAACCTAATTTCTCAGTATGAAATATTGAATTATAAAGCAGAGTGCTTTTGAGTGTTAGGGTTTTTTCCTTGTGCGTGTTTTATTTGTGAGTCATTCATACATCACCTAGATGTTTGAACTGGACTGATTTTTTAGTTGTAATTCGATCCACTCTAAGCTTTTAAGCATGAGTGTTTGTTCTTGATCAAATATTTTAAGCAAGATCAAGGTGTTGTGTTTTGGAAGAGTGATCTTCTGTTTCTCTTTAGTTTGTTTGTTTTATCACAATGTGTGATTGAAGAGGGGTGAGATGGTGATTTCTCATATCTTGGTGTTGGTTTCTAGGTAGAAGTTGCACTGGGTAGGTTCAAGTGAGAAGTTGTAAACTGGGATTGTTTAGGCTTTGAATTGCTCTACTAATAATGGATTTCCTTCCTGGCTTGGTATCCCTCAGAGTATGTGTGTTTGCGCTGAACTAGGTTAACAATCTTGTGTGTTTTTATTGCTATTAATTATATTGTGTTTATATTATTAATACTCATATAGTAATATCGTGACATCGCCTTCAACATCACGTATCAGATACCAGAATTTCAATTGGTATCAGAGCAGGCATCCTGCTCTGTATCTGAGTGAGACCCAGGGAAGTTACTTTATGGTATAATGGACAAGGAGTTAGGGTTTGTGAATAGACCACCCATTATGGATGGAACTAATTATGATTACTGGAAACCAAGGATGGTTGCCTTCTTGAAGTCCTTAGACAACAAGGCCTGGAAAGTTGTTCTAAGAGAATGGAAACATCTTGTTGTTAAGGACAAAGATGGGAATGATACTGCAGAGTTAAAATCAGAAGAGGACTGGTCTAAGGAAGAAGATGAGCTTTCCGTGGGAAATTCTAAAGCCTTGAATGCCATATTCAATGGAATTGACAAAATTACCTTTAGATTGATCAATACTTGATTTGCTGCCAAAGATGTTTGGGATATTCTCAAAACTACTCATGAAGGTACTTCCAAAGTTAAGATGTCAAGACTTCAGTTGCTCTCCACAAACTTTAAAAACTTAAGGATGAAAGGTGATGAAAGTATTTATGATTTTCATATGAATATCCTTGAAATAGCTAATGCCTCAAGTGCTCTTGGAGAACCAATATCTAAAGAGAAGTTGGTAAGAAAAGATCTCAGATCTATACCTAAGATATTTGACACGAAGGTCACATCCATAGAAGAAGCTCATGACATTAGCATGATGAGATTAGATGAACTTATTGGATCTCTTCAAAATTTTGAGATTGGGATAAGTGACAAATCTGACAAGAAAAACAAAAATATTGTCTTCTCTTCCAACACTGAAGATGGAGTAGAAGATTGTAATCTTAATACCGAGGAAAGGCTATATAATGCTATAGTACTTCTTGGGAGACAGTTCAACAAAGTTATGCAAATGATGGATATGAATTCAAGACCAAATGTTAAGAACAACTCATCTGACATCAATAGGTCAAATGATTCTGGTAGAAAGACAATGGCTGAAGAGAACTCTTTCCAAGGAAAATGAGTTCATTGCTATGGATGTGAAGGTTATGGGCACATAAGATCTGAATGTCCTACACATCTCAATAATCAAAAAAAGGTCTTAATGTGGCTTGGTCAGATGAAGATACTGAAAGGGAAGCTGAAGAAGAATCTGCTAAGACTGCTACTACCCTAATTGGAAGATATTATTCTGATTTCAGTGATGATAAAGTCACATATGATGAGCTAGTCACCTTATATAGATAACTATGTCTCAAAAATGAAGAAGTCTGTAATTTAGAAATGCTCCTAAGAGGGAGGTGAATTAGGTGTTAACAAATTCTTCGAGTTCTTTTTCCGATTTCCGATTTTTCTTGACGTATGTAGTTTTAGTGCTTGAAAATAAAAATTGGAAAGTAAAAATGACACAAGAGAATTATCCTGGTTCCTCTTACAATCTAAGAGTACGTCCAGTCCCCTTACAACATGTAAGAGATTTCACTATAGTTTAAAATGATTGTACAAGCCTAATCACATAAATGGTGAAGCCTACTATCTAATTTATAGGTAGCTAAAGAGTAGGAAGAACAATCATCTTCAAACTCTCACTTGTTTCCAACAATCCTGGACAACAAGGTAATCACACTAATTTATCCATAACAATCCTAAGGATAAATAGTCACAATGATACAAAGAGATAAGTAGTTCTTGAATAGATGAAAATGGTGAAGTCTTGAACTTTTTATCAATACAAGTATTGATCTTCTCCTTTGATGAATTTTTCTCACTCACAATAATATATATAAGTGTTCACTATTTTATGAAATGAAACTTTAAAAATGATATGAAAATATTTAATGTAAAGTTTCACTTTTTGAAGATTTTGAATAAGTGTACTCAAAATTATATGAAAATGTAGAATAAGTGAGTAAGAAAATATTTATAAAAATTTTTTGGAGGTCAAGTAAAAAATTCTGATTATAAAATGTATTTATAAGTGCATAACACCTTTTTGAAACATTGTAAAGTTATGCAAAAATATCATGAACAATTGTCAAGTTAAAAGAAATTGTTTCATGAAAAGATGCGTGAAAAGGTGTTAAAAAAATTATTGTTTTTTTCAAATTCGTACAGGACTTATTAAGGCAGTTTTAATGGATACCTGATTTAACAAATGCAGAACAATTTTTGAATTTCAAAATTAAAATACTACTTCAGACGAGTTTAAATTACGGCGGTTTTTATTCCTGTTACGACGATTCAAACTGCCATAATTGACCAAAAACTGCATGTTTAAATAAATTGAAAAACTAAAAATATGTCTAAATATTTATTTTTTAATGCATGAAATTTGTGGCATGTGTTTTCTTTTATTCCTAAACATGTATATTATGCATGTGATATTTTTGAACTTGCATATATATTCTTAAGCAATAATAATTATACCTTTAATTTATTCCAAGTTGTTCTTCAATTCTTGAAAATTTATTGATAATTTATTGCATAATAAGTTAATGATGTGTTGATTGTGATTATGTGTGATATATGTGTATGATGTATGAGAACATAATATGATGATATTTTGAAGTGATTTAATTAGTGATTATTATGATGAATGATGAAGGGAAAACTAGGATGATGTGTTGTCTATGGTGTGTGTATATGTGAGGTGTGTGAAGAGTATATGATGATTTGATATATGATGATGTGTTGTATATGATCTATATATGTGAAGTATGTGAAGAGCATATGATGATTTGATAAATGATGTTGTGTTGTCTATGACGTGTGTTTGTATGAGGTATGCGAAGAGAATACAATAATAAAAATGTTATGATGATTATGACGATTAAGATGTTTTATGAGATACATGATAATATCCTGATGAATGATGATGCGTCTTGACTAGCCGTGGTCGTATTTATTTGTTGTTATGCATCATGCATTCATAGCATTGTTTAGGACGAGTAGTCCAGTGACGTTTTGCAGGATGATGATCCAGTGAGGAATTGTAGGACGATAATGTCCAGTGATGGCCTTAATCCCATTGTGTGGATTAAGTGCAAATGATGATGTGCTCTGGTTCCAAGCAGGAATCAATCCTATTGGTGAGGATATTTGGAGATAACGATGAATAAGTCATCAATGATGCTTTTCGGTACCGCATGAATGAGTCCATATGATGTTGCATTTGCACTATTTATGGAATTGCATGATGTTTTGTGATAAGTGAATTATATGATTAATTATTAGAGTAAGAAGTTTTATGATGAATGTGATGTTGTTGTTGTTTTGAGTATGAAGCATATGATCGTTATGTTGCAGTGATTTAATTGTTATACATATGATATCTATTTCTTATATCTAGTATAATGATTTGTGATTACTCACCCTGCCTGTTTGAATGTTTCTTCTATGTGGGTAACATGCAGATATTTGAGATGAGTTTGCGGTGCGTGAAGTCTTAGCGTGAAGTTGTTTAGCTTAATTCTAGAGTGTCCGGTGTCTTGCTCTGGTAGATGTAACATCGGGGGGTAAATGCTTAATTAATTTGTTTTTTTAATTTGTTACGATGAGTTTTTGAGTTGTTATATGTTGCGTTAAGCAGAATGATGATTGTTGACTTTGACCAAAAGGTCTTTATGTTTTAATGAAATAAGAGGAAATATTTTGAATATATGATTCCGCTGCGAAGTTTTGATTTTGGAGAAAGTATTGTTCTAATACATTATATTTAATTGATGTTTTATGAAGAAAATGTGACACCTTCTATGATTACTCTGATTTATTGCAGTTTATCTATCGTGATTATTTTGTGGGGTTAGAAGGGTGTTACACTGGGCACTAGAGTGAGTTAATCCCTAAGTCAAAATTTCTAATTAGACTATCCCTAGTTAATTAGAGAATCGAACAATTATCGTATTTTCGATAAGAAGCCTTACGCCAATATGCCACTACTTACCTAGGTTATATTGCATGTCGTGACATATAATAGGCAATGAACACAAGTAATAATTGAATAATAAAAAATATGTCAGAGCAATAACATTAATATTAACCATTCATATGTCCCAATAGAATACAAGTAGGTTCAACATACAAAATGGCTTAACCTAGAAGAAATCTAGCCACTGATAATGTAAAATAAATATACCATAAGTATAGATTCATAGTACATGAAAAATCACTGAAGAAAATGCTCTCCAATGGATCCAGTGGCCTCCAAAAGAACCTAAAATCACCATTTTCCATCATATTCAGTCTAGGAATCCAGTACCCTTCAAAATAGGCCAAAAACTATTTTTAATAGAAAAAAATGTGCCACTTTAAAACAGTGCATCACGTTCGCGATTGTCGACATTGCGCTATGATGCAATCCTTTTTACGTCGCAATGTGATGCAATGCACACACAAAAATTCCTTGGGAGAAACTCATGTTTTCTTTACTTTTTGTTCACAATTTCCATTAAGTTTTTGTATATTCCTTGTATTGACTTTTTGCTCAATTTTTCACACTTTAACATGTTTTTTTTTACCATTCTTCAACTGAATTTACCTCAATTTCTTCCTAAAAATTATGTAATGGTGATTGTCATAAATATTGAACCAAATACCTTCAAGTGATTCAGGTTTGGCTTGAATCTGGGCCAAGATTCTTTGAGTTTTTTATTTTTCATCTTCTTTGTTGGATACATATTTAACATATATGCATTGTGAACACTGCTTCTCCCCAAAACTATTTCGGCCAATTCTTCCCTTTCAACATGCTTCTTACCATGTTCATAATCGATTGATTCTTCCTCTCGAAGATTCCATTTTATTTAGGCATAAGGGTGGCACTACCTCATATACAATTCCCTCTTGATCACAAAACTCCCTAAAATCAAAATCATTTGAGACATATTTACCTCCACCATATGTTTTTAGAGTTTTAATTTTGTGATCAGTTTGACTTTCCACCATGGATTTGAACTTATCGAATACTTCATGCACCTCAAATTTTCTTTTAATCAAGTAAATTCATAACACTGTACTAAAATCCTCAATGAAAGTGACAAAGTACCTACTTCCTTAGATTGATTCAACTTGAATTTCTCTACATACATCCAAATAAACCACCTAAATATGACACTTGTCCTTTCCAACAAAACGAGCTTGCAAAGCAACTTCAGCCTTTACTTCATCAACATTCCTCTCCTCCATTTTCGGCTCATGAGCCTTAAGAGAACTTTGCAACTCTTATTTGCTCATATTTGAAAGATACTTGGACTCTTCAATGGAAACCACTACGTTATCGAATCTTTAAATCAATTATCTCAAGATTTTACCAACCATATACTGATCGGTGATTACCTCTATGCAAGCTTTCACTTTATTCACCAATCTTGTGATTCTTGTAGAAAAATCACTAATGGTTTTCTTCTCCTCCATTTGAATTAACTCCAACTGCCTCTTGTAAGTTCTTAACCTCACCACCTTTTCCTTATAAGCTCATGCATAGATTTTCTCCAAGATTTCCCAAGCTTGCTTTGAGGATGTGCAGTCACAAGCCTTTTCATAGTTATCAACATCAACACATTGATGAATGAAATACAGAGGTTTGAAATCTTTCGTCTTCTCCTCTTTAAACTTAGTTCTTTGGGCACTTGTTGCATCTTCTACAAGTGTATTAACACTATTTTTAATCACTTAAATAACATCTTGGTAATCAAACAACACCTTCATATATTTGCACCACCTGTCATAATTCTTCACATCAAGAATTGAAAGATTTGCAAGGATACATTCATTGGATATGGAAAGTATTTTCGTACACTAAGCGTTTGTTCAAAGAACCAGGCTCTTGATGCCAAATGTTTGGTAAAACCTTAATCACACGAACAATGGTGAATTAGAGAGAATGAGATAATTAAAGTGTTTTTTGGTGAAAATAAGGCATTATAAAATTATTGAACCAACATGGGTATTTATACCATCATACAAAATAATACAGCTAACCAACTAATGAGAAAAACAAACATCCCAGACCTGCAACTGGTTACACATTTAATGCAATTGATTGCATTAAGTCTCTGCCTAAAAAATACAAAGGCTGGAAGGGGTATGACCTATTTCGCATTCACTACAACTAGTTGATCCAAATATCTGCTTAAAAACTTACAACTGTAGAACATGGTGTAACTTGTTACACATTTACAGCTTTGTTGCACTGACTTGAATTATATTATTTTCTCAACAGAATAGTGGGTCCAAGAAGCCAATAGATTTCCAAAAGCAAGTAGAAAATTCAAAATGTCTTAGGCAGTGTAGAGTCATCTCAGCATCCTAATTTCATCTACAGGAAATATTTGTTTGGAGCATACCATGATGACACAACATCAATCTCGTAGGAAGAGACTTATGAAAATTTGTCCAAGGAAAGAGTTTCACCTTCTTAGAAGCAGGAATATGACACACCCACTTCCAAGAGTTATTGTATTATATTATGAAAAAATTCGAGTCTCTTGAGCCAGTTATAACCATCTTGAGCAGTATAGATACCATCTAAATTACCTTTCTAAGTTAACCGATTAGGTACCAGAGAGTTCAAATAAACGGGAAGGGTTTCTAAAGGTCACAAACATCCAAAGGAATATTAAAATATAATGAATTGAATTTCCAATTCTCATCCAAGAAAATAACATTCACTTGCATTTTCATACCGTGGATATCCATATAGAGAACCTGCATCGATAATTTTCCTACCCTAGACAATTTGGGAAACCAGAAAGTGGAGTTTCCATCCCCCAATCTAAATTCAAAGCCATCTTAAAAGTAGAGAAAATTTTCATAATTTCATTCCAAACAAGTGGTCCTGATTCCTTTTTCATTTTAATGAATATTTCCTCACTTATGCACTTATTGTAGTTTTATATTTTTTAGAATCCCAAACAAGGGAGACTTTAGGGTCCCCTCCCAGAGTGATGTCACTCAGGCGACATCCTCATAGAGCATGTGGATTGCCCTTGTGATAGATGATCTGTATAATATCGTTATCTCTCGTTAGTCATATGAGAATGAGTCATACCACGACTCTCTAGAAAATAGGTAGTCAATTGTCTCCCCTGGTCATGGAGGGAGCAGATACTTCCTTTAGTGTGTCTTAAACCCTAGGCCTAAAAGACCCTTATATATATTTCTCCCTAATGGGAGAGGGAGATAAATTATAACTCAACACCTTAAATAACACACTTGCACAACAGGGTCTCTCACCTCACAATAACATGACCTCTAAAACCACCACACAAGGCTTCTCACCATCATGGGAAAGACTTAACCATTAAAAACCATTATAAGCCTACTAATGCATCTATGTACCAATTACATTGAAGGGGTAACATGCATACATGTACTCTTTGACTAGTACAGTGGTGCCACGGAAAAACTAACATGGGTCACACCTTCTTCATCACAATCACCCTACTTATTGTTACCCTACACTTCCAGACCTAGCCATCCTCTTCTATGGTTAATAGGAGAGGTTCATCACTTACACTAGAAGGTACCGGTGGTAACAATGATGTTGACGCCCTGGTGGAGATGCTTGCCACCATGGAAAACTACGTCGTCAGAATCAAACATTGGAAGACAAAGTCTACAACATTAGAGAACACTATCAGGAGTTTAATTCCATAGAGGAGATGGAAGTATTGGATCCTCATCTACTCTCAAAAGAGGTATGGAAAATGACTGCCACTAAAGGATTCAAACCTCCCTTTTAGCCATGTTTGATGGGCGTAGTGATCTTTATGAATACATCACCTTCATCAATATACATATAGCTAATATTGGAGAACCTGACTCCTTGAAGTCCAAGATACTATATTAAACCTTCAGGGATGCCTACATGCAACGATATATGGGTCTAACTCGAGCCTCCATCGCCAACTATCAAAAGATGGTAAGGAAACTTGTGCATCATTTTGCTACCAGCCAACACAAGAAAAATGTCCACCACCAACCTATTTAATATATCACAAGGTCCATCATAGTCACCGAGGTACTATCTCACCCGATTCAATTAAGCTACCATCAATATCGTTCCCCCAAACCAATAAATTTTTGTGGAGGTGTTCTAAAATGGGATCAAGGCGGGACACTTGAATGAGTCTTTTTCCATGAAGATATCACTTTTTTTAGTAGAAGTGGTTACATATTAGAATGTTACATAAGGGTTAAGGAGAACCATGCCAAGAAGAAGGCGCGAGACATCAAGGAACATGTCCCCAACTTTGAAGTTTCACACTGCCAGAGGAAGATTAATTATACATGTCTAAAAAAATAAGACTGCATTCAAGAGAGTGGGTGTTCTGGACTGGGCTAACATATCCTGCGTCGGGCAGAGGCCCAATCGTCGGGCACGAGCCATGGGCCAATACAATGAAATGTGGGGAGAACGCCTCCCCCATGTGCGCCACGTCACCCAACTGTCCACTATTGTCTCTTGATATTTAGGGACAGTTGTACCAAGGGCAAGACCACATGCTAGGTCTTATCCGCTCCTACGTAGTTCTTGGTAGTTCTTCCTTGGGCCTAGATAATCCAACCTATGAGGAGAACCTTGGCCCAGAGCTGGGGGCGCATTATAAATACCCTCTGTCGCCAGAGGGTCGGGTATTCTAAACTCTATTTTCCATTCTACCTATTATGTATTTGCATTCTCTTTTTTCCATCGGAGCGCCATGCAGGTACACCCCCTCCAGTTCACCACCGTAGTTTCTCATCACTGGAAGGTCCCTCCTGATTAGGTCAGATCAGTGGCGCCATCTGTGGGAAAATAAAAGTTTTCTCCATCTTTTGAAACAGAAGAACAAAACTTCACGTCGTCTCTTCAACCATCCAGCATGACCTGCGAACACGGAGACAATCGTGCCCATGGCCTCATCGACTATACCACAGGTGGGGACGAAGATCAACATGTCACTCATGAGTCCGCCGCTAGAGACATACGAACTTCCACCCCTTCAATTGAACCCGAGACAAATGGCATCCCCTAACCTCAGCTCGCAACTCCCTTTCAAACTATCCTGATACCAGTCGAAGGGGATGCTACAATCATAGTTATGGCGAACGCGCTCAACTAGACAAACCTCGTGTTGTTCCAACAACAGGAGAGGATCATGGCACTGGAAACGGAGCGTCAATCCAACTCTCCCCGGAAGAGGTCCCATCGATCGCAAACCTCTTCACCCTGTAGGCTCGGTCATGGACCTCAACTCGAGAGACCTCATCCAGAAGCTACCTAGAAAGCGAGCGCTCCCCTCCTCTACGTGGACGACGCTCCCCTGAGCCAATGAAAAACAAGGTCAGGGGGCACCCCGAGCAGCTAAACGTCCAGCCAAGGACATCTCCTCGTCGAGACCAAAGCCCCAGGAATAAGGATTACTCATCCTTGAGGAGCGACGAGGACGATCCTCGCTGCCCGTTCTCTCAGGCCATCATGGAGACTCCACTCCCCGCGGGCATGGAGAAGCCCCCTCACATTGCAACGTACAATGGGACAGTCGACCCCGATGATCATGTCGACAACATCAACGCCATTCTAGACTACCGCAACGACATCAGGGGAAACGTCAAATGTAGGTTATTCTCCATGACACTTAGGAAGGGAGCCATGGCATGGTATAAAATCTTGGCCCCTGAATCCATCACGTCCTAGAGAAGCATGATATCAACGTTCATAAGGCACTTTGTAATACCACATTTTTAATATTTATTCGTCGAGTATTTTTTGTGCTTTATAGGTCTTGTTTAAGGCGTATATTTTTTTGTTTTGGTGTTGTGTCAAGTGGGACAGGTAGAGTTGTGGTGCGTTTAGTAATATTGGGTGTGATATTAATAATAACACTATTGAATCATTATTTTTATTATTATTATTATACAAATAATATTAGTAATATTAGAATTATAATTATTATTAGTATTAATGGGTTAATTAGAATGAGGGATATTTAGTAAAATCTTAAATTGGGAGTTTAGAGATAGATTAGGCTAATCAGATTGAGAGAAGAATCAGTCGTATTATTTTATGAAGAACGAAGAAAGGTTTGGAAGAGGAAGAACACCTAAGGCACTCCCATAACCAAATTCGGAGGAATTCTGTCTGAATTCGAGGTAAAGGGGGAGAAAGGATTCTAAATTAGGTGATTTAACATGAAGGGGTAGTGGGGGTTCCTTTCCCCGTAGGAATTTCTGTTGTTTTGATGAATTATGATGAATATATGAGTATATGCTTGTTGTTGCAAATATGTGATTATACCTATCTGATTCTGTGGATTATTGAGGATATATGTTGTTTTGGTTGTTTTGTGTAAGCATTCTATGTACAGATGTTAGCTATTGTAGCAGTAGATAACGAATCTGGATTTAAGAAACGTGTAAAACTGAATCAAGTAATGAAAGATGAAAGAAGAACATGAATAATGATGTAAAAATGACATAGAAATAATAATAGGTATGGTATGAAGTGTAAAATCGAGTATCATAGGAAACAACTCTGATATGGTAGAAAAACCCAGAAAATTGCAAGGTTCTGCCCATACGCGTATGGGGCATGTCCATACGCGTATGGTGGCCGTGATATGGGGTCATTACGCGTAATCTTGGGTCATTACGTGTATGAGTGTGAAAATGTAGGGTTCTCTGCCCAAATTAGTAAGGTACGCGTAGGAGGCCAGGGTATTACGTGTATGAGGCAGTGTATGGAGTCACCATATGCGTATTGGGAGGTATAGGTGGTGCAATACGCGTATTGTGCAGCGTACAAGGGGCGTAGGAATGGTCCATATGCGTATGGCCTGGGCCAATACGCGTATGACCAGAGTGGTAGGGCAAAATCTGTCATTTTGCGATTTCTGTCCCGATTTCACATGCATGGCCGATTTTTTTGGTATGAGACATTGAGATGGACCTTTAGACATATTTAATCAAGAATTAATATCGAGAAATGGAATAATGATGGAACTTAGGTGGATTTAACTAGTTTAATAATCGGTTAGGTCGTGTGAGGTTAGTATTGGTGAATTGTGTGAAACTATTGTTGGATATTAATCGGAAGGATCGTGTAGATGTATAATATGGTGATTATACATGTTGTATGCATATTCATGATCATGCATGCGTTATTGTATTGTTGTTGGAATGAATCGTTGTCTGATGGGCGTATGCGATTCATCTGTACTTTGTTATGGAGAATGGTGGGATAATCATTGTCAGATGGGCCTATGTGATTTATCTGTGTTCGATTGAATGAACAAAACCGGTACCACATGCATTATGTCATTGTTGAGTCACATTGCATAATTATTGTTGATTTCATTGTTGCATAATTATTGGTGTGATGTTTTGTTGTATATGTTGCTTGAGTGGGAAACTACCCTTGACGTGTTTTATGCACCGTTATGATTTGAATTTGTTTCTCACCCCTTTGTTGTTTGTTGTTGTGTCTGTGCTTCCTTGGAAGTACATATAATCCAGGTACTTGAGAGTGCGTGGAATGTGTTGTTGTTCGAGTCTTAGGATGCTCAGATACGTAACATGGGACGAGGATAATTTTATTGTCTATTTACTTTTGTTACGTATCTTTAAACTGTGTTGGTCATTTTATAAACCTAAGATATTGAGGATTTTATTGGTGATTGATGGCATGTTTCCTAGGCTGAGCAAATTTCTTTTCCACTATTTTATTGAAAGATTGTGCTGGAAAATTTTTGTTGATGTGACATTCCACTAATAAAAACTCTGACTTTTCGAATTAAACCATTATTATATAAATTGGGAAAAGTGGGGTGTTATAATTGGTATCAGAGCAAGTCAGTCCAACCGGCCAGATGTTGTTGTCGAGTCAGTCCTTAGAATATGAGTTGTTGTTGTGTTATAACCTGAGATGTTGTTATATCAGTATGGAAGGAAGGAATGATTCTGCTCTTGCTACTTCTATGCAAGCGATGGCACAAGCTGTTGAGAATATTGGCCTAGTTGTTGGTAATGTTAGGTTTCGTGATCTGGTCAGTTCAGAAGCAACAAGCCACCTACTTATGAAGGGGAATTCTGAATCCAAATGCTGCACAAAAATAGCTGAAGGTCGTAGAGAAAATCTTCAGGACCATGGGGTGCAACGATGATCAAAAGGTGAGGTTTGGTACTCACATGCTTGAGGGAAAAACTGAAGTCTGGTGGGACAACAATCACCAAAGGCTAGAAGTTGCAGGTACTGCTGTGACTTGGGCTGTGTTCAGAAAAGAATTTCGGGAGAAGTACTTTCCAGAGGACATCTATAGTGCTAAAGAGGTTGATTTTTGGAGCTTAAGCAGGGTAATATGATCATGGCTGAGTATGCTTCCAAGTTTGAGGAGCTAGTGCAATATTGTGCACATTATAACACCGATGATGCTATGACTTCTAAGTGTATGAAGTTTGAGAACGGACTGCGTCCTGAGATCAAACAGGGAATTTCTTGTCAAAAGATCAGGAACTATCCATAGTTGGTTAGTAGGAACAAGATTTATGATAATGACAACAGAGCTAGGATTGCTCACTAAAAAGCTGTGAATGATCGGAATAATAAGCCAAGGTTTAGGGATACTCCATATAGTGCTCCAACTGACAAGGATAAACAGAAAGCTACTGCTGACAAGAAGTCAAGTGAGGGAGGGGGAAAACCCAATCCTGTGAAGTGTTTCAGATGTGGAAGCACAAGTCATCGTGCTAATACTTGCCAAAATGAAGTGAAGAAATGCTTCAAGTATGGGCGAACAGGTCATGTGGTGGCAGATTGCAAAGATACTTTGCCTACTTGTTATAATTGTGGTGAATAAGGTCACAATAGTACAACTTTCCAGAAATCAAAGAAGTCCGTGGGAGCTAGTGGGAAAGTGTTTGCTTTAGTGGAAGCCCAGTCCACTAATGAGGAATGTTCTGTCAAAGGTACTTTTTTTATTAGTGGCATTCCTTTGATTGCTATTATTGATACGAGTGTAACCCACTTGTTTATTTATGTTGATTGTGTGAAGAGATTAGGGATTGTACCGTCTACTCTAGATCAGAGAATGACAACTGAGACTCCGTCTATTGGTTATGTGGTTACCTTGTTAGTATGTCTGAAGTGTCTGTTAACTATCTTTGATAGAGATTTCAACATGGATTTGATTTGCTTACCGCTTGGTAATCTGAATGTTATTTTGGGGATGAACTAGTTGCAGTTCAACTGGGTGTATATTGATTGTTATAGAAAAAGATTGTTATTCCTTACTCCTGAAGAGGAAGTGTTGGCTAATTCCTTATCTACTAAGGAGTTGAGGACATTGTTGGAAGATGAGGCAATGATGTATGCATTGTTCGCATCTTTAGTTGTTGAAGGAAGAGTGTCAGTGGGTGATTTACCGATTGTAAATGAATTTTCGAAAGTATTTCCTGATGATATTATATAATTACCTTTGACGAGAGAAGTTGAATTTATAATTGATTTGATTCCGGGTACAAGGCCTATTTCTATGGCGCCGTACAAGATGTCTGATTTAGAGTTGGCTGAATTGAAATATCAGATTGGAGAGTTGCTTGATAAGAAGTTTATTAGACCAAGTGTGTCACCGTAGGGAGATCCAGTATTGTTGGTGAATAAGAAAGATGGTAGTATGTGTCTATGCATTGATTATCATTAGTTGAATAAAGTGACCATTAAGAATAAGTATCGGCTTCCAAGGATCGATGACTTAATGGATCAGCTAGTTGGTGCATGTGTTTTAGTAAGATTGATCTGAGGTCAGGTTACCATGATATTCGAGTAAAAGAATGTGATATTCATAAGACTGCATTTAGAACTCGTTATGGACATTATGAATATGTTGTGATGCCTTTCAGAGTGTCTAATACACCAGGTGTATTTATGGAGTATATCAATCGTATCTTCCATTCTTATTTGGATCAGTTTATTATGGTATTCATTAATGATATTATTGTTTATTCTAATAATGAAGAGGACTATAGAGACCATTTAAGAATTGCATTGTAGGTGTTGAAGGAAAATAAGTTGTTTGCAAAATTATCGAAGTGTGAGTTTTGGCTTAAGAGTGTAAGTTTATTGGGTCATGTTATCTCTGGTGATGGTAAAATAGTAGATCCTTCTAAGGTAGGTGTTGTGTTGCAATGGGAACCTCCAAAGATAGTTATGGAGATTAGAAGTTTTCTGGGATTAGCAGGTTACTATTGAAGATTTATCTAAGGGTTTTCTAATTTGGATTTGTCGTTGACTCAATTGACTAGAAAGAGTCAGGTATTCATTTGGGATACAACTTGTGAGGAAAGTTTGAAGAGTTGAAAAAAAATTAACTTCGGCACCAGTGTTAGTTTTACTAAGTCCTGGTAAACCTTTTGTTGTGTATTATGATGCATCCAAGATGGGATTAGGTGGAGTCCTAATGAAAGATGGTAAAGTTGTGGCTTATGCTTCGAGGCAGTTGAGAGTGCATGAAATAAATTATACTACTCATGATCTTGAGCTAGCTGTAGTGGTTTTTGTATTGAAGATTTGGAGGCACTATTTGTATGGGTCAAGATTTGAGGTATTTAGTGACCACAAGAGTTTGAAATATTTGTTTGACCAAAAAGAGTTGAACATGAGGCAGAGAAGATGGTTAGAATTTTTGAAAGATTATGATTTTAGTTTGAGCTATCATCCAGGTAAGGCTAATGTAGTAGCAGATGCATTGATCCGCAAGACAATTCATATGTCGGCATTGATGGTGAAAGAGTTTGAATTAATTGAGCAATTTAGAGATTTGAGCATGGTTTGTGAGACGACACCTGAGAGTGTTAGGCATGGTATGCTAAAGGTGAATAATGACTTTTTGGATATGATTAAAGAGAATCAAAGAATTGACGTGAAGTTGGTGGACTTGATGCCTACAGGAGGCAATGATCCTGAAAGTGACTTCCAGGTGGATAATTCAGGTGTGTTGAGATTCTGGGGTAGAATTTGTGTGCCTGATAATGCGGAGTTGAAAAAGGCAATTTTAGAAGAAAGACATCGGAGTAGCTTAAGTATTCATCCTGGAGCTACAAAGATGTATCAAGACTTGAAGAAGTTATTTTGGTGGTTTGGTATGAAAAGAGATATAGCACATTTTTTTATGCTTATTTAGTGTGTCAGAAATCGAAAGTGGAACATCAGAAGCCTTCGGGAATGATGCAACCATTGTAAATTCCAAAGTGGAAGTGGGACAGTATTGCTATGGACTTTGTTACTAGTTTTCCGAATACGAAGAAGGGATTTGATTCTATTTGGGTGGTTATGGATAGACTTACAAAATCCGCACATTTTATTCCTATCAGTATGATTTTTCTGTTGACGAAGTTGGCAGAGATTTATATCAGGATTATTGTGAATTTGCACGGTGTTCCCTAGAGTATAGTTTCGGATAGAGACCCGGGGTTCCCTTATGAATTTTGTAAAATTTTGCAAGAGGCTTTGGGTTCTAAGTTTAAATTGAGTTCGGCTTATTTTCCTCAGACGGATGGTCAGTCAGAGAGGACTATTCAAACCTTGGAAGATTTGTTAAGGACTTGTGTGTTGGAATAGGGTGGTGCATAGGAAACTCATTTTCCATTGATTGAGTTTACGTACAACAATAGTTACCATTCTAGTATCGGAATGGCGCCGTTTGAAGCTTTGTATGGTAGGAGGTGTAGGACACCTTTGTGTTGGCAAGAAACTGGTGACAATGTGGTGCTTGGACCTGAAATTGTGCAACAGACTACTGAGGTAATTCAGATGATCCGTAAGAAAATGAAAGCGTCTCAGAGTAGGCAGAAGAGTTATCATGATAATCGGAGGAGAGAATTAGAATTTGCTTAAGGTGATCATGCATTCTTGAGGGTTAATCCAATGAAAGGTGTTGAACGTGCTTTTAAGTCGAAGAAGTTGGATCCTAAGTTTATTGGACCGTACACCAGATTTTGCAGAAAGTTGGTATTGTTGCTTATAGAGTGGAGTTACCGCTAGAGCTTTCGAACTTGCATGATGTATTTTATGTGTCGCAACTTCGAAAGTATGTGTCTAACCCATCTCATGTGATTCTGAGGGATGATGTGCAGGTTAGAGAGAATATTACTATGGAAGCATTACCAATAAGGATTAAGGATCTAAAGATGAAACAACTCAGAGGTAAAGAGCTTCCTCTGGTGAAGGTAGCTCTGGGAGGAGCTGTTGGTGGAAGTGTGACTTGGGAACTGGAAAGCAGGATGTGGGAGTCGTATCCAGAACTTTTCATATCATGTACATTTTCGAGGACGAAAATATTCCAAGTGGGGGAGAGTTGTAACACCCCATTTTTAATATTTATTTGTTGAGTATTTTTGGTGCTTTGTTGGTCTTGTTTAAGGCGTATGTCTTGTTGTTTTGGTGTTGTGTCCAGTGGGACGGGTAAACTTGTGGTGTGTTTAGTAATATTGGATGTGAAATTAATAATAAGATTATTAAATCATTATTTTTATTATTATTATTATTATTTTTATACAAATAATATTAGTAATATTAGAATTATAATTATTGTTAGTATTATTGGGTTAATTAAAATGAGGGTAATTTAGTAAATAATTAAATTGGGAGTTTAGTGATAGATTAGGCTAATTAGATTGAGGGAAGAATCATTCGTATTATTTTGTGAAGAACGAAGAAAGGCTAGGAAGAGGAAGAACACCTAGGGCACTCCCATGACCAAATTCGCAGGAATTCCGTCTGAATTCGAGGTAAGGGGGAGAAAGGATTCTAAATTAGGTGATTCAACATGAAGGGGTAGTGGGGGGTTCCTTTCCCCGTAGGAATTTCTGTTGTTTTGATGAATTATGATGAATATATGAGTATATGCTTGTTGTTGCGAATTTGTGATTATGCCTATCTGATTATGTGGATTATTGATGATATATGTTGTTTTGGTTGTTCTGTCTAAGCATGCTATGTACAGATGTTAGCTATTGTAGCAGTAAATAACGAATCTGGATTTAAGAAACGTGTAAAATTGAATCTAGTAATGAGAGATGAAAGAAGAACATGAATAGTGATGTAAAAATGACATATAAAAAAATCATAGGTATTGTATGAAGTGTGAAATCGAGTATCATAGGAAACATATCTGATATGGTGGAAAAGCATAGAAAATTGCAAGGATCTGCCCATACGCGTATGAGGCATGTTCATACGCATAAGGTGGGCGTGATATGGGGTCACTACACGTAATCTTGGGTCATTATGTGTATGAGTGTGAAAAATGTAGGGTTCTCTGCCCAAATTAGTAAGGTACGTGTAGGAGGCCATGGTATTACGTGTACGAGGCAACGTATGGAGTCACCATACGCGTATTTGGCGGCATAGGTGGTGCAATAGGCGTATTGTGCAACGTATATGGGGTGTAGGAATGGTCCATACGCGTATGGCCTGGGCCAATACGCGTATGACCAGAGTGGTAGGGCAAAATCTGCCGTTTTGTGATTTCTGTCCCAATTTCGCTTACATGGCCGATTCTTTTGGTATGAGAAATTGAGATGGACCTTTAGACATTGGTAGGGAAAAATCTGTCGTTTTGCGATTTTTGTCCCGATTTCGCTTGTGTGGCCGATTCTTTTGGTATGAGACATTGATATTTAATCGAGAATTAATATCGAGAAATGGAATAATGGTGTAACTTAGGTGTATTTAACTAGTTGAATAATTGGTTAAGTCGCATGAGGTCAGTATTGGTGAATTGTGTGGAACTATTGTTGGATATTGATCAGATAGATCATGTAGATGTATAATATGGTGATTATACATGTTGTATGCATATTCATGATCATGCATACATTGGTGTATTCTTGTTGGGATGAATCATTGTCGAATGGGCGTATGCGATTCATTTGTAATCCATTATGGAGAATGGAAGGATAATCATTTCCGGATTGGCGTATGTGATTTATCCATGTTCGATTGAATGAAAAAAATTGGTACGACGTGCATTGTGTCATCGTTGAGTCACATTGCATAATTATTGTTTATTTCATTGTTACATAATTATCGGTGTGATGTTTTGTTGTATATGTTGCTTGAGTGAGAAACTACCCTTGACGTGTTTTATGCACCGTTATGATTTGAATTTGTTTCTCACCCCTTTGTTGATTGTTGTTGTGTCTATGCTTCCTTGGAAGTAAAAATAATCCAGGTACTTGAGAGTGCATGGAATGTATTGCTATTCGAGTCTTAGGATGCTTTGATACATAACACGGGACAAGGATAATTTTATTGTCTATTTACTTTTGTTACGTATCTTTAAACTGTGTTGGTGATTTTATAAACCTAAGATATTGAGGATTTTATTGGTGATTGATGGCATGTTGTCTAGGTTGAGCAAAATTCTTTTCCGCTGTTTTATTGAAAGATTGTGTTGGAAATGTTTTGTTGATGTGGCATTCCACTAATGAAAACTTTGACTTTTCGAATTAAACCATTATTTTATAAATTGGGAAAAGTGGGGTGTTACACACTTCACAGCCTCTCGATGCCACCAAAAAATAAAGGCTACCCTTGAAGCCATCATATAAGGGAAGAATGAAACATTGTTCTCATACATCGAGTGATTCAACCAAGAAGTTGTCCAGGTGGACACAACCGACTACATGAAGAAGTACCTCCTCGAGAAGGGTCTTCTCCCCGGCAGCGAGCTCAACCTGGCAGTACAAATTAAACCTCCTCGCACCCTCGATGAAATTTTGCACAAAGCCCAAGCGTACATTAGGTACGAAGATAAATAGGCCACCCACAGTGTTAGGAGAAATCGCACGCAGGACGACACCAAAAACTCCAAATATGACGATTACACTGCCTTCGCCGCACCGGAGAGACGATAAACCCCGCGAGGTCCGAGAAGGAAGAGGACTGGCCGGACGATTCTACAAATACACATTTTTGACCGCTCCCCGCGAGCGTATCCTTTCCGAATGCATCAATTCAGAATTCAAACAAGGTAGGGTACGGTTGCCCAAACTGACAACACCCAAATCGCACACCGACAAATCTAAGTATTGTCGCTTCCATAGAAGCCACATGCACGTAAATGAAGATTGTGTTCAATTGAAGGACGCAATTGACATCCGGATCAAGGAAGGCCACCTCAAGCAATACACTAAGAGGAACGATGCACCCCGACCTTAGGACCAGGCCGCAAAGAGAAGCCGCGAGGACACCCCGTCCAACGGTTCTCCTTTCCCGGTAGTCCTCTGTGTATCACGTCATGAAGATTTCCACCTCCATGACATCCACACAAAAGGACATCTAGCTACTCACATCCTATGGGAAAACATCCCAGCAACCTTGGTAATCTCCGGAGGCGGGGTGAACAACGAGAAAGCCGCGATTTCTATGAAACGGAACTTCGAGAAGCTCCTGCTAACCGCACCAAACCAACTGGTGACATTAACCAAATCTCGGGGAAAATCCAACCTCATATCCTTCTTTCTCGAGGAACTCCCGGGCTAATCGCCTAATTTGAGCATCCCCTTACTGATAAGGTCAAAAATGGCGTGTTTCAACGTCCGACCCATTCTGGTCGACCAAGGCAGTTCTGTGGATATCATATACGCCCACATGTTCAAGACCCTCAAGATGGACAGGACAAACCTATCCCCATACGTCTGATCCAACCTCCAGGGATTCAACGGGGCTACTACAAGGCCGTAGGGATACTTGGAGCTCCACGTCCTATTCGGGGGAAATGAGACAGGCAGGGAAGTCAAAGTCCAATTCTTGGTGATCGAATGCCCATCCCTGTAAAATTGCATTTTTGGCCGACCTACCCTGGCTGAGCTGACCGCAGTACCCTCAGCGATCCACTTGAAGATGAAATATTACACTAAGCTGGGCCGCATAGTCACAATGCATGGGGACATAGAGGCGACCCGAAGGTGCTACGTTGCAACAGTCAAAGGACAAGCCGTGATCAACACCTCCAAAAGCAACAAGAAGCCCTAGGAAGAGGAGCGGCCACCTTCCCCACAGATCAATTCCATCGACCTCAATAGTCGTCTCGGCAAAGACGACATTAAATACTTGGCCCATCAATGGGTAGGCTCCAACTCACCTAGTGCGTCTAGTACCCAACAGCGAATTCGAGCTCGTCCCTCTAGGTGACGACCCCGACAGGAGTGTGAAGATTGGCATTAGACTCCCATCGGCGACAAGGGAACAGCTCTAAACCTTCCTCAGAGAGAACACAAACCTATTCATGTGGAGCATTGTGGAGATGCTCGACCTTGACCCCAAGGTCGCTTGCCATTAGCGTCATAGCACAGCGTAGACGCAAATAGTCTCCCGAGAAAGCAGAGGTTGCCGAGCAGACTGTAAAAGACCTCTTAGAGGCAAATTTTATTTCTGAAGCCCAATACACAGCCTGACTCTCTAATGTAGTCCTTGTTAAGAAAAATAATGGAAAACGGTGAATGTGCGTTGATTATACCGATCTTAATAGGGCATGTCCCAAAGATGCTTTCCACTTACCTAACATTGATAAATTGGTAGACAATTCTGTGGGTTTTAAACTCTTGCCCTTCATGGATGCATACAACGGATTCAACCAAATCCCCATGTTGGACACAGACAAGCAACACACGACCTTCATGACCCCGACGGGTAATTACTTTTACAATGTTATGCCCTTTGGGCTGAAGAACGTTGGAGCTACATACCAACGCATGATGAAAAAAGTCTTTCAAGGAGAGATCGGGGACATGCTCAAGGTCTACATGGATGACATGATCGTAAAGTCACATGAGAAGCTTGACCACGCCCAGTACCTTAGCAAGGTCTTCGAACAAGCAAGGAGATGCAGAATAAGGTTCAATCCAGAGAAATGCACCTTCGACGTACAAGCAGGGAAGTTCCTCGACATCTACCTCATCTAACGAGGAATCAAAGTCAACCCCAAAAAATGTGGACATTTTCATAATTCCTGACACCTAATTCAAAGAAATCCATTCAGTCCCTCAACGGGATGCTCGCCTCTTTATCTCGTTTTATTGCCAAATTTGCACAACACTCACTTCCTTTCTTCAAACTACTATGGAAAGAATCCACCTTCGAGTGGACCGAGGAGTGCGAACAAGCCTTGCTCCACCTTAAAAAGGAGCTCTCCGAACCACCAATACTATCACCACCTCGGGAAAAGGAAACATTATACATATACCTGTCAGTGGCCACCAAGGCGGCCAACAAGGTAATCTTGAGAGGCTTGAAACGCAGACTATGTGAAGCAAAAAGAGCTTGGGTCGAAGAGTTGCATAGCGTACAAGGGCCTACCGCACGACCCCACACTTAACAACTGGGGAGACCCTATCCCGACTAACATACGGAACCGAGGCGGTAATCCCTGTGGAAATTCGCAAACCTTTAAGGCGAATAGAACGACACTTCGACGAGAAGCTAAACAGCGAAGCCCTACGGATAGAACTCGACCTTGTCGAGGAAATAAGATCTGAGGCGGCTCTTCGAGAAGCATCACTAAAATAGAAAATAGCTCTACGCCACAATGCAAGAGTTATCAAAAGAGACTTCCAGGTCGGCAACCTCGTCCTACGGCGGAAACAGAAGAATCCACGAGAAGGCAAGTTGGCCGCAAATTGGTAAGGCCCATATTGAGTCTGAGCCAAGAAGGACAATGGGGCATATTATCTCAAAAACCTGCAAGGAGAATAACTTACTCGACCATGGAACACTGAAAAACTCAAGCAATACTACAGTTAGACAACATCGCAACTGCGAGAGCATGGAAGGTACGACCATGATTCTCCATTTCAAATCAAAAGGAGGGCTTACACCCCTGAGAGACGGGCACGACCCTCCTCAACAGAGGATACTTCGAACGAACTCCTATGTCGCAGTACCATGTTGGCAAGGCACCCAGCTCGCGATAGGAAATCCCAAGCCACGGGGTCAGAGCCTCGATCGCGGACCTCGTCACGTTTATCCACGGACGTCAAACTTGCAGCCTTGTCGGTTCCCTAAACTGAAGAGTCCATCAAGTCGAGCAACAAGTTCACATACATAATTAAGATTAAAAGGAACTTTCATTTCATTACATAAACCGACCAAAAATTGGCTAACACAAAATTACAAAAGGGGGTTGCACCCAAGTACAAAATGGCACGCAAGCCAATAAAACGATGGCACACAGGCCGACAAAATAACTATGGCGCACAGGCTAGACCAACTCATTATCCTCACCCCTTTCCTCTTCTTCATCAGCCGAGTCAAAAAATGGACATACAATCTCCTCATCAACCATTTCATAGTTGAAGGCGGTCCCCTCGGTCACCAGCCCTGGGTTGAAGATCTTTAGCTGATCGACGGTGTTATTAAAACCCTCCTTAAAGGTTGCCACGCAGTTGCTTTCAAGTTGCCTGACTTGAGCAATCAGATCACCCCGACACCTCAAAACCTTTTCCTCCTAGACAAGGTAGAACAGGCTTTCTAGCTCCGCCACCCTCGAGCGTAGCCGCTGATTCTCCTCGGAAGCCTCTTTAAACTCGACACCTTGGTCTTTGAGTTTCTTATTCTCCTCCAACAGAGCGTCCCGTTCGAGTCTAACCTCACCCAGCTTGATCATCGGCCCTTCTTGGAGCTCATACTTCTATTTATAATCAAAGAAATCATGAGAGAGCTATTCATTCTTCATCTTTTCTGACTTGAGCGCCTCCATGACGACCTCCAACTTGGACTGTAGAGATGGATAAACTCCCCGTCCGATTTACACTCGAGCACAACTTTGGTGTTTATCAGTCGAACCTCGAAGAAGGGCACCTCGTCATCTTCCAAAACGGGATTACCTAGTCGGTACACACATTGTGAGAGGGTAAAACTTTGGACATAGGCCACTAATTTATCATAGGTTGCCGCATCCTCGGACCCCTGGTTCTCGGGCTTCACGAAGAAATGGTCAATCAGCCAGTTAAAAGGATTTTGTTGCCAATCAAGTGGAATGGTAGAGACAAGACGTTCCTCACCCCGAGCATCTCGGTGTGTATCATAGATACTATTCAGAGCACGTGGAGTGAGGGGTTTCACCGTATACCATATGTCCTTGAAGTTTCGGACATAATCATGGTAAGTCTTGAAAAGCCTCATCGACTGCTTGAATGAAACCCAGCTGTGTCGCTCATGCGCGTTCGACCACTACAGGTGGAAGACCTGGAAAAAGAGGGGCAGGGTGCAGTCGATCTCAAGATGTTGGCATACCAGTTCGAATACCCGAACGAATGCAATAACATTAGGATGATGTTGGGAAGGAGCCAAGTCGAGCCTTCTGAAGATGCTCTCCTGAAAACTGGTGAAAGGAAGTCGGATACCTGCCTCTCTAAAAGTGAACTCGTACATCGGGAATTGCATTCCCCAAAAGGCCAAGAAAATCCGTTGCTCGAGAAGAGGGGCATATCAATCCCAATTGTGGGCTTCCCCCGGGGCCAAGTCTTCCACGACCATATGAGCTGTTCGAGAATCTTGTAGAAAATGCAAGCCCATTTCCAATGGTTCCTCCCTGACCCAAGATAGATCGGACTCTCCGGAGGCGGCAGGCACATTCCTGTCCATAGCATGCTCTTATTCGTCCCAATCCTCTTGTCTACTTTTATGTCGACGTCCTCCACATGGACATCCTTAACTATTTGGTCAACGTTACCTGAAAAGCCGAGAAAAATGGTGAATTCAACGTCGCATCAAATTCACCCTTCCACCGCAGTTCAAGTGAAAGGTGCGAGGATCAAAGCCAAGGAAGATAAGTGCTTAAATCATTCATCATAACCCCCAAAGAATTCCCAAGATAATCATCAAAAGATGCCCAGGACATTCAAATAAGCCCGGGACATTCAATCAAAGATGCCCGGGACATTCATGGAAAATTCAAAAAATGCCCGATACATTCAAGTAATGCTCAGAGATTCAACGAAAATTCATAAAACTATCCGGCACCTTCATGGAAATCTCAAGGAGTGCCCAAGACATTCATCAGAATTCCCCCAAATAGGGCCCGAGGAAGGGCCTCCTCGGCTACTCCGGTGGAAGAAACCACTATGGAAAAACAAAATAAACCTAAATTACCAAAAAAAGAAGAGTTTTACCTGACATGATTGTTGAAGAGGTAGATGGCGCGGTTGCGATGACAGTGGTAAGGTGTTTTCCAGCAAGAGAGGAAGAGCGTCCGGTGAACGTATGAGGATATTTAAAAGTGAAAAGTGAGGAGGAACTCCCCAAACCCCTTTTATAGGCTCCCACGTGGGAGAGCGTGCATAGACCATCATTGCCTAGGCTACCTAGATTCCCCTAGGCAGTTAGACATTTAATGTGCCATCACACATAAAACAAAGTGACGCACATTAAATGCCATTATGGTTGGAAACAAAAAAACAAACAAACATGTCACCCTTGGGAACTCCAAGGGGCGCCGAGAACACGTATCCTCGACACCACAAAATGCAGAAGCGCACACGTCCTCGACACTTCAAAGAAACGAAAGCACGTATGTCTTCAACGATTCAAAAGCGTAAAAGAAGCATCGAGCACAACTCCACTCGAGTAGGTAATTCTTCCCAACATAGTGAAACTCCAATGAGGCCTTACCACCACTTTTAAACAAGCCTCGACAAACGCGGGAAAATGTCCTCGACATCCATTGGCCTCGCCACCCATGATCCTTTTGCCCGACATGCTTACTCTTAAGTCATCACTCTGCACCGTAGTTGCGACTTAGGGGGCTCCAGTTCTGGACTGGGCCAACGCAGTCTGCGTCAGGCAGAGGTCCAATCGTCGGGCACGACCCACGGCCCAATACAATGAAATATGGGGAGAGTGCCTCCCCCACGTGCGCCACATCACATAACTGTCCACTATTATCTCCTGATATTTAGGGACAGTTGGACCAAGGGCAAGACCACGTGCTAGGTCTTATCTGCTCCTATGCAATCCATGGCAATTCTTACTTGGGCCTAGCTAATCCAACCCATGAGGAGAACCTTGGCCCAGCGCTGGGGGCACGTTATAAATACCCTCTGTCACTAGATGGTCTGGTATGCTGAACTTTATTCTCTATTCTACCTATTATGTACTTGCATTCTCACTTTGGTATCAGAGTGCCTTGCAGGTACACCCCCCAGTTCACCACCATAGATGCTCATCACTAGAAGGTCCCTCCCGATCAGGTCAAATAAGTAGGTAAGACGATAAAAAGCTTCACATCTCTGAACACCCGTCGTGAATAGATTTAGCGTAAGGTTCTAAACCAGGTAGATAGTGCAAGTTCCATAGAGTCATGGGAGACCATACTAAATATTATAAATAACTCAGGTAATAAATCAAGAGGTTGATCCATAAGGGACATCTCAAGAAATATGTGAAGGGTGACTATTCCTTTGGGCTAGACAAGTCCAAATCACGAGGGCGAGATAATGTAGGAATCCCAAAGCCTAATAAAGAAAAAGATGTATTTGTAATGAGATGGGAATAAAGTTGTGCATCACACGCTTAAAACTATAGTAGGAGAATTCGTTGGCGCGGGGAGACTAGCTTTGCTCATAAAAGGTACGCTCACCAAATTATAAATATAGAAGACCTCCCCAATGTTGAAAGCGAAGGCGAGACAAATACACCAGAAGCCACTATCACTTTCTCAAAGAAAGATGCATTTGGTATCCACCCTCATAACGATGACCCTATGGCCATCACCGTCAGGTGCGATGAATGGGAGATCAAAAGATTCCTTATAGACCAAAGAAGTTCTGCAAACATTCTTTATTGTGAGGCATTTAAGAGACTCCGCCTCAACCCAGAGGACCTAAAGCCCTTCAAGGGCTCGCTGGTTGGGTTCTCTAGGGAGCAAGTGCAAGTAAAATGGTATATCACACTGAAGATCACCTTTAAAGAATGGGACCAAGCCAAAGAAATTAAGGTAAGGTATTTGGCTATTGATGCCTCCTCATCTTACAATATGATTATATGGTGACTAAATTTTAGCCAACTAGGCGTTGTTATATCCACTTTGTATTGATGCATGAAATACCAACTCTCTTATGGGTGAGTGGGAGCTATCCAATGAGATTAGCAGATCGTCAGAAAATGTTATGTAGAGAGTCTCATGTTAAAAAGGGTCTGCACTCTAGGCGTAAAAGTTAGGAAAGTAGGTTCAAGAATAAACCCGCTAGGAGAAAATCGTAAAGGTGAGGAGGCTCATCCTCTAACTAGTGAAGATATCAAGGATTGAAGGCTCTGAAGGAATGCCCTCTAGCACCCCTTGCACTACTGTCGTTTATTTGCTTCTCTTCCGTTGTTTGATTATTTTATTGTTAATTTTTATAGGCGAGGATTGTACCTCTGTCATCGTAAGAACATGTTATTTTATGGGGTGCACTCTTTTCCTTATGCGATTTCCATAAGACACGAGTTTTAATGAGGAATCATGCTTCAGAATTTGTTACAGGGTTTGAGGAAAACTTAGGCAGTGAAAATGCTTTTTTTGTTATGTTAGTTGGAGCAGTCAAGGCCATATAGATTGCTCCATCAAATCATTGAAAGTTTCTTTGGTTGGAAACTAATTATACAATGGAAGTGAAGGCATTTAATTCTTATGTTTCTATTCCTTCAGCTTTAAGGCATCTTTGGGAGAATTGCAAGATGATCACTAGTGGTATGTGATTTGTGGTCACTCATATTTACAAGGAAGATATATTTTGGTTGGAAACTAATTATACAATGGAAGTGAAGGCATTTAATTCTGATGTTTCCATTCCTTCAGCTTTAAGGCATCTTTGGGAGAATTGCAAGATGATCACTAGTGGTATGTGATTTGCGGTCACTCATATTTACAAGGAAGAAATATGTGTGTGAACATCCTTACTATCGAGGGTTTGAAGATTATAAGATGCATCTATTTCAATGATATGCCTTTAATGCTTTGTAATAGTTTGGCTAGGAATAAGTTGCGTTTACCTAACTTATGTTTGTTACTTGTGGAAGATTTCACCTAGTCCTCATTCACTTTGTATCTTTCTTTCCCTTTTATATCATTGATTTTTATTATAAAAAAAAGATTTGGACAATCTCGTTTTATAGGAGATCAACCGTTAATTGATCCAATGGAGATTGACACTGGACTTAGTAGTGAGAACCACAGTTTGATATTCCGCTACTACGATCGGATGAGGGTTGAAACCATTTGATGTTTGATCTCCAGACCAGATTAAACTGGTGATAAAAAAAAATTCACTACAATTAAAAAAATAGTTACCGGAGTTGAATTGATTACAAATTAATAAACAATCAATGAATCTATTAACTTTTTCTTAAACTTTGACTATAAAGGATATACTCCATAAAACTCTTAACATTAATACTATTTATACTCTAATTGAAAAATATGTCAATTATCTTATGGATGTAAGTGGCCAAGAAAAAAAAGTTGTAATTTCAACTGACATTTTCTATCTTATGTTTGTCAAGCATCAAATTTTAATAATATATCACCTATTCAAGAGTTATGCTAAAGTTTGGTTCCAAAACTGACAAACCACAATTCATTTCTTAGACTTTGTTTGGTAATGCCATATTTCAAGCTTGAAGTTTTTTTAGCTTATAAGCTCATATGGAAAAATGAACTTGTTTGACAGTGACATTTCTTACAAGCTTATAGCTTTCTTTAGCTGACTTATAGCTTTTTCTATAAGCTAATTAATACTTAAAATTTATCAATTTTTCTTTCAACTTTATCCCTGTTATCTTAATAAAAAAAATTAAATACTAATTAAATATATCTTTTTATGTTATTTTACAATTATAAGTATGTTTAATAGTTAATTTTACCAAAACATTAAAAATCCAATAAATTGCTTATTTACTATGACTCATAATCACAACTGTTTTAAATTTTACATCCACAATTCAGAGATCTATGACAATTTATATTAAAATGAATTTTAGTATAAATATTAATTATGAATTTATTGTTAAAAGTTTCAAGTCATTTGGAATGCATAAAATATTATTTTAAGATTTTTGTAAGGCATGTAATTTGATTTTTTGACAATCAATATATATTTTGGGTCTAATAGTCGCTAGATTAATTAATAACTAAATTGGATTAACAGATTTTAATCATAATTTCATATTTATTAACTTAAGAACTAATTTTATACTCCTTCGGTAACTATTTATAAATAAAAAATTAATATTTATTAAGAAAATTCAACTTTTTTATATTTTTTAAAAATATATTTTATAAGAAAATGTAAAAATAATTTCAATTAGTTGATTATGAAAAAAATAATGAAAAAGCAAATTAATTTTACTTTGGAGATGATGCACTTTTAGAATGAATTGTTAAAATGAAATAAAATTAATATTTTTTCTCATAACTTGTAAAAAAATGCCATCAAATCACTATTATAATTTATAAACAAGCTTAACTTTTTTTTATTCATTTAATAATCAATAATTAATACATTTAATTTATAATTGAGATACATCAATTATTTAATAAATCAAATGAATAAAATTTATTGAGATATATCAATTATTTAATTTAATACATCAAATTTTGTTGGCACAATTGCAATCCCGACCTACGAAGAATGTATGTATTTCTTTTCTTTTTTATGGATCGATACAGAGGAAATATGCAGAATAAACTACATAATAGTGTACTCGTATCATATCATGTTTTTTATTAGTAATATATTAAAAGGGGCGTAAAATGGGTTCTCCATCCCAATACAAAACAATAAAAAAGAAAACAACAACTAAAAAACAATCTTACAAGAAATCAAGAGGAAACTTAGTTCAATCATACAAACTACATCTCATATGAATATTTTCACCTATGACAAGCCACTTCTAAGAACCCACCATAATACTATGCGAAACCGTGTCGACATTGAAGATTTCATCATCGAAAATAATACGGTTTCTCACTCTCCAAATGTTTCAGCAAGTTACAAACCAAATGGAGCAAATATAATCTACCTTGCACTTCCCCATCAATTTCAAGAACAACGACATAACATGGTTATACGAATTGGTTTCGCTAAACCAAGGTAAACCGATCCAATCTAACTCCCTCTTCCAAATTAATTGAGTTTTGTGACACAAGAAGAATACATGATCATTATCCTCGACATCATTAAAGCATAAAACACACACCTTATCATGATTAGATTCCACAATACCCCGAATCACAAGATTCATGCGGGTCAGCAATCTATTGAGAAACAACCACCAAGCAAAATTTTGAACTTTCAAAGGGATAAAACACTTCTACAATAAATCTAATGCGGTTAGAATCGAATCCTCCAACGACACAAATAATTCAACATTCACTAAGTGATCATAGTACAATTATATCAAATAAGCATTACTCAACTCCAAGTTCCACATCCAAGAGTCTTCACGGGACTGACAGAGAGCTGGACAGAAGCCAATAACATTTCCAATTCCATTAAGTCTCCTTCCAGGTTTGGGTAATCACAAAATGAGCCTTTCTAACATCCCACCTCCAAATCCCTTCCTCCCACACTCGCAATCATGTACCATCTAACCTTTGGAGTCCGTACTATCTAATAGAACAGGAAAAACGCAATTTAGAGCAGCACTCCCAATCCACTTGCAAGACCTGAACGGGACAACAACACCACAACCAATCTTGGAAGAAAGTATATTTGATAAGTTCACATCATTATACAGTTTCTTGGCCAGTAACATGTCACGCATCCTGTTAGGTGGAAAAGATCTCGATCGTGGAAGAGAGGAGGAAACACAGTTTCGATCGACATAGCATTGGAGGAGATATGTTTGCTCGACACCACATCCATTGACATATCCTTGGTTGACACAAGCAATTTGTTTGAAGTAGTATTGGTTGAGGAGAAAGGGCTGTCAGAAGGATTCCGACAGTATAATAATGAAGCTCAATACCGAGTCTTTTTATTGATTATCTTGTGTTTTCCTTTGTTTGCTTCTTTATATGCTTTCCTCTTTATATTACCAAGCATTTTACTTATTTTATCCAAACGAACATCGTATGATCGTCTTACATAACAAACGCAAATTCAAACAACAAAGCAGTCTTGGGATTAGTGTGGCCGATCCCGCAAGTAAACCTTTGTCAGGAGGCCAGCGATTGTTCGCGCGAAAATCACGTGCGAACATATCCACAACGACATTTTACGAGAGCTAGTAGCATCATAATCATTTAACACATGGCTAACTAAATTTCTATATCTGAACTTTAAAATGGGCCACCAAATTTCGTTACCGTCTTGCATAAACTTCCAAAGCCACTTCAAAATCATAGCCATATTGAATTTACCCGCATGTTTAATACCTAAACCACCACATTTCTTTGATTTTCAAATAGAACTCTAACTAACCCAAGCAATACTTTTGGTATTAATCGATACAGACCAAAGAAATTGACGTTGAATCGCTATAATTTCCTTCACAATCTTTCGCAGAGCCTTGGAAAAAGAGATATGGTGAATGGGCAGATTGGCTAAAGCAGAATTAATGAGAGTGACTCTTCCACCTATCGATAAATTACGGCCAATCTAAGCCGATAAACGCACCTTCAAACACAAAAGGACAGGATTCCAGAAAGAGAGCTTCCTATGGTTGGCACCCACCACAATACCTAGGAATCTGAATGGTAACACACCTGATTTACAGAAGAGGAACCGTTCCGCATCCTGAAGAAATTCATCTTCAACTCCCACTCCATAAAGACAACTCTTAGAAAATTTAATTCTCAACCCAGATATTAATTTAAAACCTCAAATAATTGACTTAAAAGCCCAAAGGTTAGAATAGTCAACATCACATATCATTCGTGTATCGTCTACGAATAAAAGAATATTAATTTCGTCGTTATCGTTAAGCTTGAACCCGGATAAAATATTCAACCCAGTTACCCTACTGGCCATAACAACCAACTCTTCAGCCACAATAGTAAAGATGAGATGAGATAACATGTCACCTTGTTTTAAGCCCCGTGAAGCCTTGAAATCCAACGAAGGGTTACCATTAATAAGAATTGACATATAACTATTGCAAACCACCCCTATAATCCACCGCAACCAATTAGGACCAAACCCCATAACCTTAAGCATATCAACAAGGAAATCCCATCAACACAGTCGTAAGCCTGCACGAATTTGACTTTAAATAGCAGGCACTTTCTCTTCGTTCTCTTTTCCAAGTCAATAGTTTCATTAGCGACAAGAATACCATCCAGAATTTGACACACTCGGTATGAATGTTGTTTGGGAAGACGACACCAATCTATCAATACACTGGCTCAACCTATTGGCTAGTAGCTTCAAAATAATCTTCAGGATGCAACCTGTAACACCCCGATTTAATAATTAATTAAATTAATTATTTTGAGTAGACTTGTTATTATTTGTGATGTGTGATGTTTGTTATTAAGAAGATTAATTGATTTAAGTTGTTTTAAGTTGATTTAGGAGATAGGCTTATTTTGGGAGTTTTAATAGTAACATTGAGAGGTGTAGATAGAAGCCCATTAGTGGATTGATTAAATGAATTTTATTAATAATAATAATAGCATTATTTTATGACATTTTCATTAAAATAAGAAAATAGATTAGTAAGGGGTTTAGAAAGAATTAGTCATAATCAGTTTTTGGAGAGAAGAACGTGTTTTGGGAGATCAAGAGCTAGGGCTAAGGATTTCCAAGAAGAAATTCGTAGGGCTTTGCATCCATAGATCCGAGCTCCATTCAATCCAAAGGTAAGGGTGGGATTCGTATCTTATAACCGGGAGAAAATAATATGTATGTATGGGATAGGGTTATTTAGTTTTCCTTGTTGTTGTATGATGTTTTGTGTGCGATTTTGTATGAATTAGATGAATATTTGATCGTATAACACATGTGAATCCTCTGTTGATTGTTGCTGTGTATGATTGATGTGATGATTTTCTGAGATGTGTGATGAATTGTGACGAATTTGGATCTAGATGATGATAATAGGTTGATAATTGGTGTAGTAATGATAGATGAGTAATAAGATGAAGAATTTGTTAGTCTAAAACATGATAGAAACCCAATTAGGACTGGTTTAGGATGATGGAATGAGGAACCCATAGCAGAAGATGGAATGGTGAGGTTTTTGCTGATTTGCGTAACAGATCTGGGTTACGCATATGGGACTAGGTGTTACGCGTAAAAACTGGTGGTTATGCCACCTGTTACACGTATGGGCATACATTGTTATGCGTATGGGAAGGCCTGACGCGTTTGGTACGCGTTTGGGCAGCAGTTGTGCGTTTTTGTGATTTCGCAGCGATTCGCATATCGTTTCGCGTCCGTTCCTTTTTCTGATGATCTGTAAGATGTTTGGTGACTAATAATTAATGATGAATGTAATTAGAGATTAATAATAAGTTGATTCAATATTGTTGTTAGAAGAATTTAGAGGATGGAATTAGAGAATGATAAACTAAGACAATTAAGACGATTTTACACTATTGTGATGATGTACTCTGATGTAGGTCTTATGACCAACGAGGTGGTGATGTTACGATGTGAGATGAACTAAGGCGATGTGTTGAACGATGTTTACGATGTTTGATTGTATTGTATTCCATTTTCATACCGCATACATTTTCATTATTAAGATGGCCTAGAATGGCAAACACGATGTTTAAGATGAAGACTTATGTCTTGCTGATGCCCACCTAAATGGCAAGAATTTTAAGATGGGAGTTTGCTCTGAATGGTACAACATGCATACATTGTCGAGTCTCATTGATTTTGCATTATTGGATGAATATGGAGATATCATGATTTATGCGATGTTGTGACGTTTATGATGTATATGATGTGAATGGGTGATTGAATGACTTTATCTTATATGTATTGATTATTATATCTTGTTTATAATTGTCTATATCTCACCCCTTCTATTTGAATGTTACCATTGGTTGGTAACGTACAGGTGATCCCGAGTAGCGAGAAGTTTCCGTTAGATGGTTTGAGTCGTTGGTCGCTCTGATACGTAGCACTTCGGGGGGATTAACGAATGCATGAATTTGTTTTCATTATGTTTTGTTTATGATTGGATTAAAGATGCTTTCTTTAGAAAATGATGTTTCTTTTATAAGATGGTGTTTTGGATTTTGATGAGTTATTACGAAGTTGAATTTTTAAATATGAGATGTTTATGACTTTAATGATTTTCCGCTACATAATAAAGACTTGATTCATTACTTGATGTGTTCGTGATGTTTTATTTAAAAGAAGAAAATGTGATACCCCGTTTTTATTGAACTCTGATTTATTTATAATTAATTGCGGGTAGAATAGGGTGTTACATTAGTGGTATCAGAGCAAGTCGATATGTCTGGTCATGTTAACGAGTCGTAGAGGTTAACAATCAAGTATTGTTATTTTTGTGCCGATCTTTGTCCTTGTTGTGGTGTTTAGTTGTGATGGCTGGAAGAAACGACGCTGCTATGGCTGCTGCAATGCAAGCAATGGCACAAGCTGTGCAGAACCTACCTAATGCTGGAGAGAACGAGGGATCTCGTAGTTTGACGACTTTTCATAGGGAGAATCTGCCTACTTTCAAGGGTAAGTATGACCCTGATGCAGCATTGGAGTGGTTGAAAGAGATTGAAAGAATCTTCTGAGTGATGTATTGTACGGTAGCGCAAAAGGTTTGTTATGGTATGCATATGTTAGCACTTGAGGCTGACGATTTTTGGCTGGAGACTCGTGTGAGATTGGAAGAGGCGGGTGAAGAGGTCTCTTGGGTTGTTTTCCGCAGAGAGTTTTTGAGGAAGTACTATCCTGAAGATGTTCGCGGCAAGAAAGAAGTTGAATTCCTTGAACTGAAGCAGTGGAATATGTCAGTGACTGACTATGTTGCAAAGTTCACTAAGTTGTCTAAGTTTTATCCGCATTATGATGGATTTGGAGCAGAATTCTCTAAGTGCATCAAGTTTGAGAATGGGTTGCGTTCCGAGGTTAAGAAGGTTGTGGGGTACCAGAAGATCCAATTTTTTTCTGATCTGGTCGATAGTTGCAGGACCTTCGAGGAAGATAGTAATGTTCACTATAAGATTGTGAATGACAGGAGAGGTAAGCACCAACAGAATCGTGGCAAGCCTTATGATGCTTCATCTGGCAAGAGTAAACAAAAGATTTCTTCGGGTCAGAGGACTAGTGGGGAGATGCTCCTACCAGTATTGTTTGTTACAAGTGTGGTCAAGCTGGTCACAAGAGTAATGCTTGTATTGCTGAGGTTAAGAGGTGTTTCCGATGTGGCAAGATTGGACATACAACAAATGATTGTAAGCATAAAGAGGTAATTTGTTTTAACTGTGGTGAAGAGGGACACATTGGTACCAAGTGAAATTTTGTGATCAGGTACGAGATGTCGAATGAGATGTTTAAACACTTGAAGACTTGACCAAAACTTAAAGTGCAGGAAAATTAAACAACACAGGAATTTGTTAACCCAGTTCAGTGTATAACCACACTTACATCTGGGGGCTACCAAGCCAGGAAGGAAATCCAATATAAGTAATAATAATTCTAGACTTAAACCACCCAGTTTAATCTATCACTTAATATCTACCCAAGGCAATTTCTACCTAAGACACAACTTAGATATGAGTACCAACTCACTCCCCCACAATCACACAGTGATGTGTTTACAAGTTTAATAAAATTGAAGTCATACTTCAAACAAAACAGTTTGATCTTACTTCACAATTTCAATCAAGACACAAATGCACTTTTGCTTAAAAGCTCATAAAGTGGTACAAATTGACAACCTGCTATTAAAACACAAACACCCTATTTAGTCTTCTTAATTTCGTACTTTATTCTGAGAGTTTCTGTTGCTTAAATAGGTGTTTGGATTTTGGGCTTTCTGTAGATTTATCCAATCCTGATACGCATGCAGTCATCACCATGAATTAGGGTTTGTTACTTCCTAGATTCTAGGTGATTCAGTTCTTCTGATTATGCTGAAGTCACATAACAAAACTCCCTACAGATGCGCTCTATTCTGTTTCATTCATCCATAATTAATTCCAGATAACTTCCCTTAATTTACTCAGTTCTGTTAGTCATTAATTAATTCTGGTAGCAGGTTTGAGATGTCACAACATCTGATGTGACATCCTGAAAACTGAACTTACTTCATTTACTGATACAATGTCCCAACATCTGATGTGACATCCTGAATTAAGTTCATTTACTTATACTCTGTTTAATAATGTCCCAACATCTGATGTGACATCCTGAACTAAATTCAACACTTCTTGTTGGTCAAAAATTCTGCCAATTCTAAACATCTACAAACTCCCCCTTTGGCTAATTTTTGGCTAACATACTTTTTATGGTTATCAGAGTGCAGCAGAGTTTCTTTTATCAGAGTACAACATTTCTTTTCTGTTGAGTCATGTGTGAGTTTACTCCCCCTCAAACATACATGTGTTCAGTCTTGTTGCAACAGAAATTTTTCATTAAAATCACATCTTTAGTTCAGAAGCAAACATGAGTTTTTCATTAATCAGTAATTGGCATCATACATTGTTGTTGTTGTTTGTTCAGTTCTCCCCCTTGTTAGACATAAATTGGGGCCAAAGATACTAATTCAAAATTACAATGCAGAAGCAGATATTACATATTCCTCACATATAAGTTTCACTCAGACTCCTCATATTCAGTGTCTTCCTCTTCCTCAGTCTCTTCATCAGAAGCAGCAGCTTTCTGAGCATTCTCTTCAATCTCCAACCTTTGGATTATCTCCTCAAGCTTCTGCTTCCTAGCATCCAGCTCTTTGCATGTATTCTTCAGCTCAGCAATCAAGGCAGCTTTGGAGATTGGAGTCTTTTTCAGAGGGAGCCTCAACATCAGTTGCATGATGACTCAAGAACAGCTTGTAGTGGAAGGCCAGAGGGCTTTCTCTTTTGCAAATTGAGTCCTTCTCAGTGAGGATACCTGGATACTGACTCAGTATTATTCCACACAGCAAGGAAGGGAAGGCAATTGGCAGCTTTGTTGCAGATGATCCAACATGCTTCAATGTCTGATCAAAGATATAAGCCCCAAAATCCAGCTTTGTTTGGGTGCCCACAGCATATATAAACCTGCCCAATCCAGTTGCTATTGAGGAGGTGTGATTGGTAGGAACCCAGTTTGCAGTGCCAATCCTATGCAGCATTGCATACTTTCTTGTCAGCAAACTCACAGACAGTTTCCCTTTAACTGGCCAAGTCTTTACCTGATTTGCAGTGATGACCTTGCACACCTGGTTATCTGTCTTTCCTAACTCATTAGGTCCATCAGACTCTCTTCCTAGATAGTGATTGATAACCCTAGGAGAGAATTCCACACATCTCCCTCTTACATATACTTTTCTGAAGTCAGCAGACTTACCATCAACACAGTCTTCTTGGAGGTTGACAATGAATTCCTTGACTAGCAGCTCATAGCAAGGAGAGAAGTTGGACACTGTTTTGAACAAGCCAGCAGAAGAGATGAGATCAATTACCTCTGTGCACTCAAGTGCATTACTGCTCAGCTCTCTTTCAAGTGCTACCCTTCTTTGATATACAAACTTCCATCTGTTCACACTTGTCACATGATGGAAAGAGATGTTGTCCAGAGGAGCTTCTGGAACAGCAGCTGAGGACCTTGGGGGTGCTGGTTTCTTCTTTGGTAGGGATGTTGGGACATCCTCTTTAACATCTGAATCTGGAGGGGTGACAACTTTCCTCTTCTGAGTATTCACCTTGCTCCATTGTTTTGTAGGACCAAAAAAAACTTTAACTTTGTCCTTCTTTGGTGTAGATTGCTTCTTCTCAGAAGTTGCATGTCCTGCATTCTTCTTTTCCTTTCTAGTCCTAAGCCTTTTGGCTATGCTAGGGTTTACAGAAGCAATGATTTCTGTATCAGAATCATGCTCTATGTTTACAACAGGAGGAGGTTGAGCAGTCTCCTCTTCAGCAGGTGGATCAACAGAAGCTTGATCTTCAGTGGAGGCCTTGTGCTGGTCCTCAGATGTTTCATCATCACTATCAGTGGAGGCCTTTTGCTGGTCCTCAGATGTTTCATCAGCATCATTTGAGGAGGCCTTTTGCTGGTCCTCAGATGTTTCAACATCTATTGGGACATCCTGTTGAGCAGGAGTGTCCTTTTCAGCCTGATTTTGTTGTTCTTCTTGTGGAGCTGGCATGGTGTTCAGAGGGATAGAGATGCCACTCACAACTCTTTGCTCAGACAATATCCTGTTCACCAGTTCCTTTATAGAATCATCAACATATTCTGAAGCTTTTGGAGTGGTGTTTGATGATGAAGGCATGCCTTTGGCTTTGCTGAAAACAGGTTCCTTTGCCCTTCTTATAGTAGGAGTTCTTGGCTTTTGAGCAAGAGGAACACTTCCTCTGATTTCGTCCATTGGAGTTGAATCCATGGGTACCACAGAGATGGGGGTTGCATGCACCATATCTTCCTTGTTGAGGATTTCTTCAGAGATGTTAGGGTTTTGATGTTGAGCCATTTTCGAATGTGGTGAAGAAAGAGATTAAGATTGGTTGAGTTTGATGATCTCTGAAAATTAGCTATAGCATGCAAGTTATTTTGAGAGAATGATGAGAAGATGAATAGCTGAAAGTGAGCTGATATTCTTATAAGAGCCGTTACTTGGAGAATTTCTAGGAGTGGAATACACAAAGTGCTTGACCAGACTGGTGTTGCCATCTGGTGATCATGCCACACGATGTCATATGACATGTTGGCACATCTCCATAACTGCTAAACTTCACATAAGCAGATTCCCAATTTACCCCTTAGGTTTTCAAATTGGGTAGCATCTAAAGCTTTAGTAAATATATCAGCCAATTGCAGATTTGTAGCTACATGTTCTAATGAGATCACTTTCTCTTCCACAAGATCTCTGATGAAATGATGCCTGATATCAATATGCTTGGTCCTGCTATGTTGGATAGGATTCTTTGATATGTTAATAGCACTTAAGTTGTCACAGTACAATGTCATGACATCTTGTGGGACATTGTACTCAGTGAGCATTTGCTTCATCCAAACCAACTGTGAACAACTGCTTCCAGCTGCAATATATTCAGCTTCAGCAGTAGATAAGGATACACAATTTTGTTTCTTACTGAACCAAGAAATCAAATTGTTTCCTAGGAAAAAGCATCCTCCTGAAGTGCTTTTTCTGTCATCAGCACTTCCAGCCCAATCAGCATCACAGAAGCCAGTGAGAATTGGTTTGCATCCATGAAAGTACATTATGCCATAGTCACAAGTACCATTAACATATTTCAGAATTCTCTTGACTTGGTTTAGATGACTAACCTTTGGATCAGCTTGATATCTTGCACATACACCTACTGCAAAGGCTATGTCTGGTCTGCTAGCAGTCAGATATAATAAGCTTCCAATCATACTTCTGTATAGGCTTTGGTCTACATTCTCACCCTTGTCATCTTTAGTCAGCTTTAAGTGTGTGGGGGCAGGAGTTCTCCTATAAGTAGCATTGTCCATCCCAAATTTCTTGACAATGTTCTTAGCATACTTGCTTTGGAAAATGAACATGGAGTCCTCCATTTGCTTTATTTGCAGTCCAAGAAAGTAGGTTAATTCTCCTACTAGGCTCATCTCAAATTCAGATTCCATTTGAGTGACAAAATGTTTAACCATCCTGTCTGACATCCCACCAAAAACAATGTCATCTACATATATTTGAGCAATCATGACATTTCCTTCTTCATCTTTAACAAACAAGGTTTTGTCTATTCCACCTTTCCTGTACCCTTGCTTGATAAGAAAAGTAGTCAGCTTTTCATACCATGCTCTTGGAGCTTGCTTCAGTCCATAAAGAGCCTTCCTTAGTTTGTACACATGGTTTGGACAGCTTGGATCAACAAATCCCTTAGGTTGTTCTACATACACCTCTTCATTAAGATATCCATTCAGAAAAGCACTTTTCACATCCATTTGAAATAGCTTGAACTTCAGGATACAAGCTATTCCTAAAAGTAGTCTGATTGATTCAAGCCTTGCTACTGGTGCAAAGGTTTCATCAAAGTCTACTCCCTCAATTTGTGTGTATCCTTGAGCTACAAGTCTAGCTTTGTTCTTTGTAACAACTCCCTGCTCATTTGACTTGTTCTTATACACCCATTTAGTGCCAATCACATTTATGTCATCAGGTCTAGGAACAAGATCCCACACTTCATTCCTTGTAAATTGACCTAATTCTTCTTGCATTGCACAAATCCAGTACTCATCAGTAAGAGCTTCCTTGATATTTTTAGGTTCTATTTTTGAGACAAAACAGGAACCTGAAATCACCTCTCTTGATCTAGTGCTTACACCTCTGTTGGGATCCCCAATTATCAAATCTTTGGGATGATCCTTCTGGATTCTTATGGAGGGAGGTTTGCTGGATTGTTCTGTCCTTGCATCAGTTTGAGTGAAGTCAGAATGATCATTCTTTTCTTCAGCTTCAGTTTGACTGTCAGCAGATGTTCCAACATCTTCTGTAACATCTGCAGGGGCATCATCAATTATCACATTTATGGACTCCATGATAACTTTGGTTCTAGAGTTAAATACTCTATAGGCTCTGCTGTTTATAGAGTATCCAAGGAAAATCCCTTCATCACTTTTAGGGTCCATTTTCCTTCTTTGCTCCCTATCAGCCAGAATATAACAATTACTTCCAAACACATGGAAGTACTTAACTGTGGGTTTTATGCCCTTCCAGACTTCATAGATTGTGGACAAAGTTCCTTTCCTTAGAGTGACTATATTATGGATGTAACAAGCTGTGTTCATAGCTTCAGCCCAGAAGTACAAAGGTAACTTTTTTGCATGGATCATAGCTCTTGCTGATTCTTGAATAGTTCTATTCTTCCTCTCAACAATCCCATTCTGTTGAGGAGTGATTGGTGAAGAGTATTCATGATTTATTCCTTCTGAAGAACAGAAATCTAAAAAAAATTTATTCTCAAACTCCTTTCCATGGTCACTTCTTATTCTGACCACACAACTGGCTTTTTCTCTTTGTATTCTTTGGCATAAATCTTTGAATACATCAAATACATCAGATTTCTCTTTGATAAAATTTATCCATGTATACCTTGAGAAGTCATCAACCACCACATAGGCATACCTCTTACCACCAAGGCTCTCAACCTGCATAGGTCCCATAAGATCCATATGCAATAATTCCAAAACTTTGGAAGTTGTCAGATGTTGGAGCTTTGGATGGGACATCTTGGTTTGCTTGCCTATTTGACATTCACCACATATTTTGCCATCATCAATCTTCAGTTTAGGAATAACTCTCACAGCTTCCATAGATATGATTTTCTTTATTCCTCTGAAATGAAGATGACCCAGTCTTTGGTGCCATAGTTTCATTTCTTCTTCTTTGGCTAAAGAGCAAGTTGAAGTGAGACTGAAATCTTGAGGTTCCCACATATAACAGTTGTCTTTAGATCTGGCTCCTCTCATGACAACCTCCTGTTCTTTATTGGACACTATGCATTCAGTTTTGGTAAAGTTTACACTATAACCTTGATCACATAATTGACTTATGCTGATCAAGTTAGCAGTCAATCCTTTTACTAGCAGCACATCATCTAGTCTTGGTACATATGGACAGTCCAAGGTCCCAACACCCTTGATTTCTCCTTTAGCTCCATCTCCAAATGTTACATATCTGGATGAATATGACTTTAAGTCTACTAGCAGATTCTTCAATCCAGTCATGTGTCTTGAACATCCACTGTCAAAGTACCAGTCTTCTTTAGCTGATACTCTTAGAGATGTATGAACTATATATGCAACACCCTTCTTTGACCATTTGTATTGAGGTTTCTTTTGATGCCTCTGCCCTGTGTAGTGTCCATTAGAAGAGCTCCCAGGTTGTTTGTTGAACTTGTTCTTGGACATGTAGCTTTGATCAACATGAAGACTAGCTTTAGGTACCCATACTTTCTTGATGTCCTCTGTCTTCTGCTTAGGGGGTTGCTGATACATCTGATTTGGATATCCATGCAACTTGTAACAATGAGGTTTGATGTGTCCAAACCTTCCACAATGATGACATCTCCATCTTTGATACTTCTTCTTCATTATGTTCTTTTCATGATGTTGAGACATCTGTTGGAACATTATGTTTGACTTTGTGTTCTTTTCATGATGTTGAAGCATTTGTTGGGACATCTTGTTTGATTGTATGGAATTTGAAGTAGTTTTGCTGGTGCTAGCTTCAACCTTATAAACTTTGTTAAATCCTAGTCCACTTCTATCCCATGAATGTTTATTGTTGTTGAGAATAACATCCAGTGTGTTTGAGCTACTGTTCAGCATTCTAACAGATTTGGACATATGCTCCAACTTGGAGTTGAGAAGGCTTACTTCACTTTTCAAGGTGTCAATGATCTCTAGATCACTTGTTTTTTCATCCTTTAGTGCCTCATTCTGCTTCTTCTGCTTTATACTCTCCATGCATATTTCAGTGCTCCTTTTAACCAGTTCTCTGTATGATTGCTCAAGCTCTTCAAAGGTAAGCTCCCCATCACTGGATTCACTTTCAGATTCACATAATCCAGCTAGAGCAGTGATATGCTTAGCTGATTCTTCTTCTGAATCACATCCTGAGTCTTCATCAGACCAGGTTACAGAGAGACCTTTCTTCTGCCTTTTTAAATAGGTAGGACATTCATTTTTGATGTGTCCATATCCTTCACATCCATGACATTTAATCCCTTTTTCTTGATTGGTCTTTTCATCATAATTTGACCTTCTATTAGCATCATAAGGTATTTTATTCTCATAAGAGTTTGTGTATCTTCCACTTGGTCTGGTCTTGTCTTCCATTTTTCTGAGAATCTTTTTGAATTGTCTTCCAAGCATAGCAATGTTTTCTGATAAATTTTCTTCAGGTTCTTCTTCATTATTTTCTTCTTCTTTATCAGTATTTGATACCAAGGCTATGCTTTTGTTCTTCTTTACAATTGTGTCATTCATTCCCATCTCAAATGTTTGAAGGGAACCAATGAGCTCTTCAACTTTCATTGTGCATATGTCTTGAGCTTCTTCTATTGCTGTGACCTTCATGTCAAATCTTTTTGGCAAAGATCTGAGAATCTTTCTTACAAGCTTTTCATCAGTCATCTTTTCTCCCAAAGCACCAGAAGTATTGGCTATTTCTAAGATGTTCATGTAGAACTCATGAATTGTCTCATCTTCCTTCATTCTCAAGTTTTCAAACTTGGTGGTGAGAAGTTGAAGTCTTGACATCTTCACCTTTGATGTCCCTTCATGAGTTGTTTTGAGAGTGTCCCAAACATCTTTGGCCAGCTCACAGTGATGCACAAGTCTGAAGATGTTCCTATCAATGCCATTGAATAAAGCATTTAAGGCCTTGGAGTTGCCAAGTGCTGAATCTTCTTCCTCCTTACTCCATTCTTCTTCAGGTTTCAACACTTTTACTCCATCTTTGGTGTCTTGGACAGGGTGCTCCCATCCATTGTTGACTGCTTTCCAGGCCCTATTGTCAAGTGATCTTAAGAATGCTACCATTCTTGGCTTCCAGTAGTCATAATTAGATCCATCCAATATAGGTGGTCTGTTAACAGATCCTACATCTCTGTCCATGTTTCCAGAATTTGCAGTCCCTAGATCTCACCCAGTTAAACAGGCAGGGTGCCTGCTCTGATGCCAATTGAAATTCTGTGATCAGGTACGAGATGTCGAATGAGATGTTTAAACACTTGAAGACTTGACCAAAACTTAAAGTGCAGGAAAATTAAACAACACAGGAATTTGTTAACCCAGTTCAGTGTATAACCACACTTACATCTGGGGGCTACCAAGCCAGGAAGGAAATCCAATATAAGTAATATTAATTCTAGACTTAAACCACCCAGTTTAATCTATCACTTAATATCTACCCAAGGCAATTTCTACCTAAGACACAACTTAGATATGAGTACCAACTCACTCCCCCTCAATCACATAGTGATGTGTTTACAAGTTTAATAAAATTGAAGTCATACTTCAAACAAAACAGCTTGATCTTACTTCACAGTTTCAATCAAGACACAAATGCACTTTTGCTTAAAAGCTCATAAAGTGGTACAAATTGACAACCTGCTATTAAAACACAAACACCCTATTTAGTCTTCTTAATTTCGTACTCTATTCTGAGAGTTTCTGTTGCTTAAATAGGTGTTTGGATTTTGGGCTTTCTGTAGATTTATCCAATCCTGATACGCATGCAGTCATCACCATGAATTAGGGTTTGTTACTTCCTAGATTCTAGGTGATTCAGTTCTTCTGATTATGCTGAAGTCACATAACAAAACTCCCTACAGATGCACTCTATTCTGTTTCATTCATCCATAATTAATTCCAGATAACTTCCCTTAATTTAATCAGTTCTGTTAGTCATTAATTAATTCTGGTAGCAGGTTTGAGATGTCACAACATCTGATGTGACATCCTGAAAACTGAACTTACTTCATTTACTGATACAATGTCCCAACATCTGATGTGACATCCTGAATTAAGTTCATTTACTTATACTCTGTTTGATAATGTCCCAACATCTGATGTGACATCCTGAACTAAATTCAACACTTCTTGTTGGTCAAAAATTCTGCCAATTCTAAACATCTACACCAAGTGTCAGAAACCAAAGAAGGCTCAGACGGGAAAACTGTTCGCGTTGGCAGGAACTCAGACCGCTAGCAAGGACATGCTTATTAGAGGTACATGTTTCATTAATAGTATTACTTTAATTACTATTATTGATATTGGTGCGACACGTTGTTTTGTTTCTGCTGATTGTGTTAAGAGATTGGGTCTTAAGTTGTTTGCTATGAATGGAGAGTTAATCGTCAAGATTCCGGCTTCGGGATCAGTAACTACTTCTCTCGTGTGTTTGAAATGTCCTTTGTTGATTTTCGATGAAGATTTCTTGGTTGATTTGGTTTGTATGTCGTTGACTGGGATGGATGTAATCCTAGGTATGAACTGGTTAAAGTATAATTATGTTCATATAAACTATTATCGTAAGTCGGTGAGGTTTTCCACTCCTGAGGAGGAAGAAGTTGAATTGTTATCTTTCAGAGAGTTGCAGAATTTGGTGAAGGAAGAAGCTCAGATGTTTTCATTGATGGCGACGTTGTCAATTGAAAGCAAGGCTAAGATTGAGGAATTGCAAGTGGTAAGTGATTTTCCTGAAGTTTTTCTCGATGATATTCCTGACGTGCCGCCGGAAAGAGAGGTCGAATTTACGATTGATCTTGTACCTAGTACTAGACCTGTTTCTATGGCACCATATAGGATGTCTGCATCTGAATTGTCAGAATTGAAGAAGCAATTAGAAGAAATGCTTGAGAAGAAGTTTGTGAGACCAAGTGTATCACCATGGGGAGCTCCAGTGTTGTTAGTAAAGAAGAAAGATGGAAGTATGAGACTTTGTGTAGATTATAGACAGCTGAATAAAGTTACGATCAAGAATAAGTATCCAATTCCGAGGATCGATGATTTAATAGATTAGTTGGTGGGTGCATGTGTATTCAGCAAGATAGATCTAAGATTGGGTTATCATCAGATCAAAGTGAAAGATGAGGATATTCAGAAGACTGCGTTCAGAACAAGGTATGGACATTACGAGTATTTGGTGATGTCTTTCGGTGTGACTAATGCGTCGAGAGTATTCATGGAATACATGAATCATATATTTCATGCGTATTTGGATCGTTTTGTGGTTGTGTTTATCGATGATATTCTGGTTTATTCTAAGTCAGAAGATAAACATAAATAGCATTTGAAGATTGTGTTGGAAGTTTTAAAAGAAAAGAAGTTATATGCAAAATTGTCCAAGTGTGAGTTCTGGTTGAGGGAAATCAGTTTTCTTGGTCACGTGATTTCAGGTAGTGGTATTTCAGTAGATCCTTCTAAAGTAGAAGTTGTATTACAATAGGAAACTCCAAGATCGGCTACTGAGATTATGAGCTTTTTGGGGTTAGCTGGTTATTATAGAAGACTTATTGAAGGATTTTATAATTTGGCACTTCCGTTAACTAGATTGACATGCAAGAGTGAGGATTTTGTTTGGGATATTCGTTGTGAAGAGATTTTTACAGAGTTAAAGAAGAGGTTAACGTCGGCTTCGGTTTTGACATTACCCAATCCAGATGAACCATTTGTGGTGTATTGTGATGCTTCATTGATGGGTTTAGGAGGTGTGCTTATGCAAAATAATAAGGTTATTGCATATGCATCAAGACAGTTGCGAGTGCATGAAAAAAATTATCCTACGCACGATTTAGAAATTTCTGCAGTGGTTTTTGTGTTGAACTTTTGGAGGCACTATCTGTATGGTTCCAGATTTGAAGTGTTTAGTGATCATAAGAGACTGAAGTATCTGTTTAATCAAAATGAATTGAGTATGAGGCAATGCAGATGGTTGGAATTGTTGAAAGATTATGATTTTGGTTTGAATTGCCATCCGGGTAAAGCTAATGTTGTAGTTGATGCCTTAAGTCATAAGACTTTGCATATGTCAGCAATGATGATTAAGGAATTGGAATTAATTGAGAAGTTTCGTGACATGAGTTTGGTTTGAGAAGTAACATTGTAGAGTGTGAAGTCGGGTATGCTTAAGATTAATAATGATTTTCTGGATAATATCAGAAAGGCTCAGAAGTTAGATGTGAAGCTGGTAGATATTATGGTTGGATGTGGTAAATCAGAGAAGAGCGACTTTAAGATAGATGCAAATGGTATCTTAAGATTGCATGATCGAATTTGCATTCTTGATGATGCTGATATGAGGAAGAGTATACTTGAAGAGGGTCATAAAAGTAATTTGAGTATTCATCCAGGAGCTACGAAGATGTATCAAGATTTGAAGAAGTTGTTTTGGTGGTCTAGGATGAAGGAAGATGTGACACGTTTTGTGTATGCATGTTTGACTTGCCAGAAGTCTAAGGTCAAGCATCAGAAGCCGATGGGATTAATGCAACCTCTAGAGATTCCAGAATGGAAATGGGATAACATTTCTATGGATTTTGTTACAGGATTACCTAATACTGCGAGAGGTCATGATTCAATTTGGGTAATCGTTGATAGGTTAAAAAAGTCGACTCACTTTATTCCTATCAATATCAGTTTTCCGGTGTCTAAGTTGGCATAAATCTACGTCAGAGTGATTGTGAAACTGCATGGTGTTCCGTTGAGTATTTTGTCGGATAGAGATCTGAGGTTTACGTCAGAATTTTGGAAGAGTTTGAAAGAGGTATTGGGATCTAAGTTGAGGTTGAGTTCAACTTATCATCCTCAGGAAGATAGTCAAACTGAGAGGACTATTCAGTCGTTAGAGGATTTGTTGACGGCATATGTTCTTGAGCAGGGAGGTTCTTAGGATACTTATCTTCCGTTGATAGAATTCACGTATAATAACAGTTATCATTCTAGTATTGGGATGGCACCTTTCGAGGCATTGTATGGTCGGATATGTAGGACTCCATTATGTTGAGATGAATCTGGTGAAAGTATAGTGCTTGGACCTGAGTTAGTCCGAAAAACTACCGAGAAGGTTAAGTTGATCAGAGAAAAGATGAAAGCGTATCAGAGTAGACATAAAAGTTACCATGATAAGCGAAGGAAAGATTTGGAATTCCAAGCTGGCGAGCATGTGTTTTTGAGAGTTACGCCTATAACTGGTGTTGGGAGGGCGTTGAAGTCTAAGAATCTTACTCCGAGGTTTATTGGTCTGTATCATATTTTGGACAGAGTTGGGAAGGTTGCTTATCGAGTGGCTTTATCGCCTAATTTGTTGAATTTGCATGATGTGTTCCATGTTTCGCAACTCCGGAAGTATCTTTCTGATCCGTCTCATGTTGTTAGTATGGATGATATTCAGGTACGGGATAATCTCACGGTGGAGACTATACCGGTACGTATTGAGGATCGAGAGAGGAAGACCTTGTGAGGCAAAGAGATCACTCTAGTGAAAGTTGTTTGGCTAGGAGCTGTTGGTGAGAGTATGACGTGGGAATTAGAAAGCAAGATGCAGGAGTCTTATCCTAAGTTTTTTGAGCAAGGTAAGATTTTTGAGGACGAAAATGTTCCAGTGGGGGGAGAGTTGTAACACCCCGATTTAATTAAATTATTTTGAGTAGACTTGTTATTATTTGTGATGTGTGATGTTTTCTATTAAGAAGATTCATTGATTTAAGTTGTTTTAAGTTGATTTAGGAGATAGACTTATTTTGGGAGTTTTAATAGTAACATTGAGAGGTGTAGATAGAAGCCCATTAGTGGATTGATTAAATTAATTTTAGTAATAATAATAATAATAGTATTATTTTATGACATTTTAATTAAAATAAGAAAATAGATTAGTAGGGGTTTAGAAAGAATTAGTCATAATCAGTTTTTGGAGAGAAGAACTTGTTTTGGGAGATCAAGAGCTAGGGCTAAGGATTTCCAAGAAGAAATTTGTAGGACTTTGTATCCATAGATTCGAGCTCCATTCAATCCAAAGGTAAGGGTGAGATTCGTATCTTATAATTGGGAGAAAATAATCTGTATGTATGGGATAAGGTTATTTAGTTTTCCTTGTTGTTGTTGTATGATGTTTTGTGTGCAATTTCGTATGAATTAGATGAATATTTGATCGTATAACTGATGTGAATCCCCTGTTGATTGTTGTTGTGTATGATTGTTGTGATGATTTTTTGAGATGTGTGATGAATTGTGACGAATTTGGATCTAGATGATGATAATAGGTTGATAATTGGTGTAGTAATGATAGATGAGTAATAAGATGAAAAATTTGTGAGTCTAAAACATGATAGAAACCCAATTAGGAATGATTTAGGATGATGGAATGAGGAACCCGTAGCAGAAGATGGAATGGTGAGGTTTCTGTTGATTTGCGTAACAGATCTGGGTTACGCGTATAGGACTAGGCGTTACACATAACAACCGGTGGTTACACCGCCTGTTATGCGTATGGGCATATGTTGTTACGCGTATGGGAAAGCCTTACGCGTTTGGTACGCGTTTGGGCAGCAGGTGTGCGTTTTTGTGATTTTGCAACGATTCGCTTATCGTTTCGCGTCCGTTCCTTTTTCTGATGATCCATAAGATTTTTGGTGACTAATAATTAATGACGAATGTAATTAGAGATTAATAATAAGTTGATTCAAGATTGTTGTTAGAAGAATTTAGAGGATGGAATTAGAGAATGATAAACTAAGACAGTTAAGACGATTTTACATTATTGCGATGATGTACTCTTATGTAGGTCTTATGACCAACGAATTGGTGATGTTACGATGTGAGATGAACTAAGGTGATGTGTTGAACGATGTTTATGATGTTTGATTGTATTGTATGCCATTTTCATACCACATACATTTTCATTATTAAGATAACCTGGAATGGCAAACACGATGTTTAAGATGAAGACCTATGTCTTGCTGATGCCCACCTAAATGGCAGGAATTTTAAGATGGGAGTTCGCTCCGAATGGTACCACATGCATACATTGTCGAGTCTTATTGATTTTGCATTATTGGATGAATGTTGAGATATCATGATTTATGCGATGTTGTGACGTGTATGATATATATGATGCGAATGGGTGATTGAATGACTTTATCTTATATATATATTGATTATTATATCCTGTTTATAATTGTCGATATCTCACCCCTTCTGTTTGAATGGTACCCTTGGTTGGTAACGTGCAGGTGATCCCGAGTAGCGAGAAGTTTCCGTTAGATGGTTTGAGTCGTTGGTCGCTCTGATACGTAGCACTTCGGGAGGATTAGTGAATGCATGAATTTGTTTTCATTCTGTTTTATTTATGATTGGATTAAAGATGTTTTCTTTAGAAAATGATGTTTCTTTTATAAGATGATGTTTTGGATTTTGATGAGTCATTACGAAGTTGAATTGTTAAAAATGAGATGTTTATGACTTTAATGATTTTCCGCTGCATAATAAAGACTTGATTCATTACTTGATGTGTTCTTGATGTTTGATTTAAAAGAAGAAAATGTGATACCCCATTTTCATTGAACTCTGATTTATTTATAATTAATTGCGGGTAGAATGAGGTGTTACACAACCAATAAGACTTATAGGTCTGAATTTAATGAAACCTTAAGCATTATCTACCTTTGGCACCAAAGTGATGAAAGCAGAAACAAATGATTTGGGCAGGGCAACAGTCTTGAAAAAATGGAAAACGCAGTTTGTTACGTCAAGACCTACTACATCCCAATATCGTTTCAAGAAGTTAAAATTGAATCTGTTAGTTCCAGTACATTTGTTACCATCGCATTGACAAAATGCTTCATAAACATCCTCCCTCAAAAAATCAGCTTCTAAACAGTCCTTCTCTAATTCTGTCAATTTAGTAATATCACCCAATCCAATCTTGGGCCTGATAGTACCAGAACACAAAAACTTATGACTGAAAAAAAATCCTCGACAGTAAATTTGATACAAGATAGGTCCTCAATAAAATTATTGATCACTCTAATAGCAGAACTAGAATTTCTTCTGGTGTGAGCTTTAAGTGAGGCTTGAAAGAATCAATAATTCAAGTCACCCTCCAAAACCCACTTCAGTCTGGCCTTTTGATAAAATCATACACTCTTTGATGCGAAGTTTACTCCAAATCTCTTTTTTGACTTGCAACCTTTGGATGAGAATATCAGCAGGCTAGGTTCCACTAAAATCTACCATAACCGATTCAATCTTATTAAGATCATCAATCTTATCATCGATATTGAGATCGGTCCACCCAAAGACTTTTCGATTCCACCACTTTAGTCTGTCTTTCAGCACCTTAAACTTCACTTGCAAAATATGACTAGGAGATCCATAAACAACAACAAAGTTCTAGTAGTTATAAACAAAGGAATGGAAGTCTTTATGGTCCAACCAGTTATTGAAAAATCTAAAGGGTTTAGACCCCCAATTGAAGGAATTTGATTTTAGCCAAACCGAACGATGGTCGGACACATCTCGATTGCCAACAATTTACGATTTAAAATCCCACAAATTGACCATACTATCATCAACGAGAATCCTATCAAGTCTGCTAAGACATGTACCGCTCTAATTAAACTAGGTAAAACGATTACCCACAATTGGAAGGTACACAAGACCCAACCCTTCAATGAACAAAAGAAACTCTGTCATCTCAGTAAAATTAGGAGTACCCCTACCTATCCTCTCCTCCATAAATTTTATTGAATTACAATCACCCCCAATTATCCAACCTCCAATAGGGAACCGATTCTTAAGATCAGATATCTCCTCCTAAACTTTCTGCTTATCAGACATACCGCACGAGGAGTACACGTAAACAATTTACAAATTAAAGCCACGCCACATTAGGCTGACACCTAAAAAACCATTACCACTAAAACTGAAAGAATAATAAACACACCTTTTTTCCAAATTGTTAACAGCCCACTGTAAACACCCCAAATTTTCCCTCACTTCCTCTCACACCATGGCTTGTGATCCTTCATTTTTTGCATTAGCATTAGCATAAGCATATCATATCTCACTGCATAGTTCATTTCATCTGCATCTAGGGTTTGTGATCTGAGCAATCCAAGAAGTGATCTGAGCCATCCCAACGGTCTTGAATCTTACCAAGAGGGTCCATGTGTGTTCCATGATCATAATATGCTCCCCAAAATTCACAAAAGTCAAGAGATCACAAGGCATGACAAAGGCATAGAGGCAGACTGAAGATTTCCTGCACAGATGACCTAAACTTAGGGTTTTGGTTTCAGAGGCCTTAATCCCAAAATGTTTTGGTCATTCTTGTTTCTAATAGTCTTAATATGTTATAAGGATCATGTGTACCAAATTTGATGAAGAAACTCATTGTGGAAGTCATCTGATCATTGGGTAACTTCTTGAGCAAGTAAAGTCAAAATCAGGGCATCTGAGGCCTCCATCAAGGATACCAAAGGGTCATCATCATCATCATTTTGAGTCTCTATGATCTTTATTTGATCTTAGAAGTGGTTGGAAGTTCACAATGTTGAAGAATTTTGAGCCAAATGCAAACTGGCTATTTTTGGAAATGACTTGTAATGGAAACTTTCCATTTTGGGAAAGATATTCAACCTATTCTTTCATGAACAAAAATGCTTCAAATGAAAAATTCTTGGGCATGAAAGTTGTAGATTATGTCTTCCCATTTTCAAAAAGTACTAAAACATGTCTTGATTCATCATAGAACTCAAGATATGGCATTTCAAAGTTGGTAAAAATCCTATAATTTTCAAGTGTGCACCAAAGAGGGATTTTTGCAAATTCAAGTTTCAAGCCATTTTATGACGTCTAATTGACTTCTAAGCATCATACAAACATAGTGCAATGCATTTGGACCAGAATTGTGCCTTGGATTGCAAGTTTCATCAAGCCATTTTCACAAAATTCTCAAAGTTGGAAATTTGCAAAACCTATTGAAACTCTTCATCCACTTGTGCCAGTTGCATAAACTTCATCCTAGGGCCATCCATGAATCATGATAAGGCCAAGACACCCCTAAAGCCAGCTCTGCACCATGCCCATACCTCAAGTACACAATGTTGACATTTTTGCAACTTGGCCCATACTAATCACACAATGCCACCACCCACTTTCTGATCACTCTCATTGGCCTATACTAATCTTATGGACCTCATTTCACATAACACACAAGCCTGAAACATTCTACAAGTCAGATTGCAAGAAAATCACAAAAAACTTCCCTTCTTCGATTCTCTCAAACCAGCCATCAAAACTCAAAATTTCTTTCACCATTCAACTCCACATACCTCAAGGATCATTTCTCACCCCTTGCCATGGCCTAAAAACCTCTCAATCAGAAACATGATTTCTGAGTTATCAGAACTGAAACACTAAAACCAAGCCATACAAACTTGTTCTAAGCCTTACAGAAGCTTCAGGGAGTTCATTGGGGTGGATTAGCATCAAGGAGAGGTTTAGAAAGCTCAGATTGAGAAAGCTTCATCTAAGGTAACCATCAAGAACAAATTTTCCAGAACCTTTCTTTTAAGTTCTTAAATGATTATATGTGTCTCCCTGATCATGCTGATATGATTTGTTTTGAAAATGGTTGAGAAACCAGGATGTATGCTTGCTCTGAAACTTTTGACCTAAATTTTTTTTTCTTCGATTCACCACTTTGATGCATGATAAATGTTTTTCATGGCCTGAATCTTGTTTAGAATGGTTTGGGGATCGTTTCTGGAGAATTTGGGGGTCTGGGGTAGCCTAGGGAAGAAGTTGGGGTGAGGTGCTCGCCGGAGAAGATGACCGGAGCTTGCTCCGGTCACCTGAAAATGTTTAGGGTTTAATTAGGGTTTAATTAGTCAATTTGAATCTGGGCCTTTGGATCTTAGGGTTAGCGCGTATTTGAGTGGCCCAGATTGCATCATTAATGTTAATCCATAATTAATTAATTTAATTAAAATCAATTAGCCAGATTTGATCAGGACCATAGGATCACGCGCGCAGTCAACATTTCCCTCCCCAGTTTGAATCTCAGCCACTGGATCTTCATACTTTGCATTTTATTTAATTTTAATTCATTTTCTTTTCATTTCTTTTGTTCATTTTATTTAAAATAGCAAAAAACATCAAACAATTCTCAAACTTTGCATTTCTGTTTTAAATATTTTTCTTAACCTAAAAACATTTTTTATTTTATTTTTTGCATTAAAAACTTATTTTTAAAATATTTAAATGTTTTATTTAATTAATTAATTGATTTAATTAATTGATTTAATTAATTAAATATGCATTTAGGTTTCTAAAAATCACCAAAAAATTCATGAAGCATCCTTAAGCATTTAGAAACATTTTAAAACTCACCATACAAATTTATTTTTAGGTTTGATCACATTTTCACAATTTTCTTTGAATTAGGATTCTTAAATTTCACATTTTTTAACTCTAACTTGAAAAATTCATTTTTGCCTAACTATGATGAGTTCGAACTTGGTTCTTCTTGCATTGTTTCACATATTGCATATAGTTTCTAGGTTATTTATCTCATGATCTTATCTTGCATTTTCAATTTGATTTGCATTTTCCCTTTAGAAGCACCCAAAAACCCTAGCAAACTTAGAAATTTCATAACTTCCACTAGGCTAAGCTTATGACATTCTCCTTTGGGGTGTGATCTTATATGGGATTAGGGTTTATTTGAGCTTAATTTAAATTTTTTATCATGATGATTTCTTATGCTTTGGTCATATGCATCTCATGTTGTCTTAAAACCCTAATTTTTCATCTTCATTTGCATTCTTCTTTGCATATCATGAACATGTGAACTTTCCATGACATTTCAAGAATTTGTATGACATCTTAGACATCTTAGGACATGTTTGAAACATTTTTTGATCATTTCTTCATTCATTTGCTATGCTTTGCATCCATTACATTTCATGAACATTCATGTGTTTCCATGCTTCTAAACATGCTTCCATTGCATCTCATCTTTGTATGATCATTCATATGCATCTTGTATGACTTTGCATCATATCATATTCCATTTACATTACATATTCACTTCTGACTTTGGTCTTTGCATCTTCATTTGTATTATTTCTTTTTATTTCATGTCTTATGCATTCATACTAACATTTTAGGAACTTTTGGTAAGTTATCTGGGAGGTGGATTTGCCTTCACCTCCCACTTCTTCTCCTAATTCATATGCATTCTTATTTGTCTTTGAAGTGATCTTGCTTCAATTATGTCTCTATTGATCCTTTCTTTTCTCCTAAGTTACTTATCTTCTTCAGGAAGTAAGTAACTTGTTCTTCTTCCTCCTTCTCTTTTCATCTGCTTCTTCCATGGTGGCCTTCTTGAAGATCCTTTCTCTTAAGCCTCACAAACCATAGGATATCCAAGCATGATAACTTTTAGGGTTGTGTATATTACCCCCTAGCTTTTTACCTTTAATTCTCTTTTCTCATCTCAATAATAAGAGACTAAACTCTTAAAGCTTTAGGACTTTGGAATTAGGGTTATGCATGCATCCTTATCTTAGGATGGAGTGTATAACTTTAATCCTTAGTGTTAAACCTTTAATTTGTTTACACATTTTAATCAAAACACATTAACAATCACTAAGACTTTATCTTGTAACTTGGGCCTTACATTAGGGTTCTATCTTTTCCTTATGGTTAAGAGGGACTAACCCTGGACTTTAATGGACAAGTCCCCCTCAAGTTGTCTTACAAACCATAAACTCCACTTCTTAATCTCAACCTTTAATTAAAATCCATTTAATAAAGGCTTGTTATATAATTAATTTAATCCCTAACCATGGATTAAGTTGAGGTATCTTCCTCAGCTTATGTGTTCTCATCTATTATCCTTCTATTAGGATGGTGTAATGAGTTCACTAATCTGTGATTAGAGATTAAACTCATTACTTAACACTAAACAAAAACCAAAAACATCTAAATAATCACAAGTAGGTTAATGATCTTAATCCTACATCATCATGGTAATTAAGTTGAGATGCTTATCTCACACTTAAGTAGGCTCATTATCCCTAATCAGGGAGGATATAATGAGTTTACAAGCCCTTGATTTAGGCTTAAGCTCATTAACTTATGCAAAACACCAAAAACAATAAAAAACTGAAAACACAAAAACAAACAATAATCGTCTCCTCCGGGATTCTTTTCTCATCACACTCATCCACAAACGAGAACTTGCTTCTTCCGTCTAATGCAAGACAGTTAGCACTCGAGCCAGACGAGTTACACACTTGAGCATAGACAAGTAAGCAGTTCATAGTCAATTTATTTTCAGTCTCTTTGAGTCGAACTATGGTGTTCTGACTTCCTCATTGCACGAGAGGATACGTAGGCATAACTTAACAGTTATCGAACAAAAGACTATGTGTCTTCCCTCTTTTTCAGCTTTCTTTTTAAGCCTCAGTTCCTGAGCAATTCACACCTTTTGCACTGACACCTGTACTTTCTTTCCCTAGCTTTTGTACACAGATAACACATACACTTACCCTTTTTAAAACACAATCTTGTAAGCGTGGATCCCGTCAAGTACGATGGACGATCTGGGTGATAATACCTTCCCAGGTTGTAACCAACCCCCTTTCTCAGTCTCTCTGGTTCGCAACCGTCTTATCCATCTCTTTCTAGGTTTATGCAGCATTACCTTTCCTTCGGGATAAAAATGCCTAGCTGGCGACTCTATTCAATTCAACCTATCTTTCTCTTTTGTCGACCGTTCGCGTTTACACCGGGACGTAAGTCCGGGGAGCGACACCCACTTGATTGACCAACCAAATTTTTAGCATACCAATCGAAATTGTCCGACCCCTAAATACTTCTAAAATTAGTATCCTCCATACCCAAGTACTTAGTTTCCTGCATCAAGCATATATCATTTTGTCCCAGCAAAATAGTTTTGGCTATCTTCCTTCTCTTGATGGAGCTAAAACACCCATGCACATTGTAGGATATTAAATTCATGGTAACCTGATTTCATCACCCTTCATGGTATCACACGTCTCTTTATCTTTTTTATTCTAGATCTCTAATTTTCCCTACAAATACATCTTCACCTCTATGGCCTTCAATACCAAGTTGCTTAATCTTATTCCATACATTTAAAGGAACCTCATCCAACCTCCTTAAACACCTGTTATTACCTTGATTCACATCCGTATCAGTCAACGAATCACAACAGAGAACATAACCACCTGAACATTTAGAGGAAACATCCTCCTCCAAATTACAATTATATGAAAGACCAGGGCTGGGGTCACCTGGATTGATATTTACTTGAGCAACTGCAAAAGAGTGGAGAAGGGAGGAAAAGTAAGATGGAGTAAAAGGAATTTGCAGTTTATTCATAAAACTCGTTCACTAGATTTTTCTTCCTTGGTTTGGGCTGAAAAATAGGGACAATAATTCTACCAGGGGTATCTGAAATCGGGTCCGATACAAAAAATTTCACACCAAGCCCAAAGTTGGGCTTTGCAACAACCAAAGCACCCGTAATAGACACATCACCCACTGTTGGTATGTGGGCCATAGACGTGTGAATACCTTTCACGCAACCATGTTGACCAACATTAATAGTAGGCCTGCCACCAATTAATGATCCCTCTGAATTCGCCTCATTTTGACCATTGCAACCATAGGAAAAATTATCCTTTTCATACTTTTCATCCAAATCTTTGGGATTCCCATCAACTATCCTGGCTTCAGACCCTAGATAATCACTGACATGTGAAATATCCTGTCCCCCACAGTTTCCCACTGTAACACGGTGGGAGAACTGACTTTAATTATGTTGCGGATAGCAAGAGTCGCCACCGACTTTTATTTTATCCAAAGGAAAGGGTATAAAAGAACAGGAAAAACCTTAAAAGATTTTTGAGTTCGGGGGGTAGGTTATGTAAAGGGAAGGTGTTAGCACCCTTTACATCCATGGTTATCCATGGGCTCTTAGTTACTTAGCTCACTTTAAACTGTTTTTGAGAAGTGTAGTGTGTGATTGAAAATTTTCTTAAGTACTTTATAATGATCCTTGTACGGATATATATAAGGACTTTGTTTTGAAAATTGTTTAAAATGTGAAGTGTAATGAAGTATTTTTGAAGGAGTGAGCAAGTACTTAAGAGGAACCTACCCTAATTTGAATCTTTACTGTTCTTAAATGTTCTTTCAATGGTAAGAATATCCCTATTATTAAGGAATAGGTAGTCATTACCTTGGATGTTTGAGGGACAAATGAAGGGACAACTGTAATTAGGCAATTGTAAGGTGTATTTAGCAATTCGAAAGGGACTTATCATCTTTATTCGAAAGGGACAAGATCATTTACAAAAGGCAACCATGACGGGACTTGATCTTATAATTCTTTAAAGGGACAAGATGATGTTAATGAGAGAAGGGACTTTGCTTTATACACCTTACTTGACCTTTTTTGTTTAGGCAACATGAGAGGTAACCCTTAAGAAGTGAGATGGCGATCAAAGATCGACTTACGTGTGTGCGTGTACAAATTCAAATATTTATCTTATAATTAGTGATCTAAGTTAATTTTAAAGCAAACATGTTATCACTCCCTATTTTACTAACCATAGCAATATATTTATGAATAAACAATAAGAGCTACAACTATTACATGGCTTTTACAGTTACATTTAAATAATAATTATATAATAAAATGATAAGTATAAACAATAAAAAAGGTTAGTGATAATTATAAGAAGAAAATGTTAGTAATAATATACAAAATATATATATAATTTAATTAAGTATTTTTAGATTTAAATAAACAACTTTAAATAATTTTTGAGATGAAAATAAGATGATATGAATAATAATAATAAGCCATATAATAATTATTTACAAAGAAAATATTATTAATTATTTAAATTAGATATTAGATAAGTTTAATTAATTTTAATATTTAAAGATTAGGGTTAGGAATTTTAAAGAAAATAGAATTAGGGTTTATAATTTAAATTACAATATTAATTTAGCTATTTACAAAATTAAATATATAATAATAATATATACATATTTTAATAAAAAAACTAAGATTAAAATTTTTAGAAAATAAATTAGAGATCCCTTTTAGAAAAATATGAAGTTAATATATATATATATATATATATATATATATATATATATATATATATATATATATATATATATATTACATATGATTATTTAAATATATTTTCTTATAAGAAATATAATTTATATTAAATATAAAACAAAACAATAAAGAAAATAATGAGAAATTGAATGAAAAAACAAAACTTACCTGGGGTTGGGATTCGAACTCAAGCTCTAGCAATGGCACTTAGCTGTTTCTGCATCAAACATTAAATCAAAATATCAAGAAACATTACAAACATCATCATGAACAATAATATACAATCAAATTTCATTTATATTGCTTGTATCATTGAAATCGAAAAATCAAATTTCAAGCTAAAGATGAAATCGGTTTATGCATTTTAATGAGTTTTGGATGATGTAATGCATTGGGATAGCATCAAGGATGATCAAGGAAGAGATTGCAGCCTTCAAAACACTTTGATATAGCCTGCAAAATAGAATCCGAATTATGAATTTTTTATGAAAATTTAAAGTATTGTTCTTACTCTTGGAAGCAGTCAAATTCCTCCCTTTGTGTTGTGATCTCTTCATGTATATATAGTGAGTGAAATTAGATCAAAAAATCATATCCTACTTTGGACTTTTGGATCACTTGAGATTGAAAAAGATATGCTTTCAAATATTGGAAAAAAAATTGATATCTTCTTACTATTTTTGGTTGATATGATCTTATATGATTTCAATCATCTCTAAATGGCCTTTATGACTTTCTAGAACAAAAATCAAATCAAATATTGAGAAAAAAAATTGATATCTTCTTACCATTTTTTATTGATATGATCTTATATGATTTCAATCATCTCTAAATGGCCTTTAAGAATTTCTAGAACAAAGATCAAATCAAATATTGAGAAAAAAAATTGATATCTTCTTACTATTTTTGATTGATATGATCTTATATGATTTCAATCATCTCTAAATGGCCTTTAAGAATTTCTAGAACAAAGATCAAATCAAATATTGAGAAAAAAATTGATATCTTCTTACCAATTTTTGATTGATATGATCTTATATGATTTCAATCATCTCTAAATGATCATTAAGACCTTCTAGAACCAAAATCAAATCAAATATTCACACTTTTATATTTTATTTTGATTTAAAATGATTTTTAATGTAAAAAATCATAATAAATAAAATAAAATGAATAAAAATATGAATAAATAATTTTTAATTCGTGCATGATGTCATGGAAGTGTTTGGGTCATAAAAAAGCAAGCCCATTTGGTGAATTATGGTTTTAAGACCCCATTTGTTTCATAAACCTCTCAAAAATTTCCCAACTTTGCAAGGGCACAAATCCCTCAATTTTAATGCTATGAAGTTGTTCTTGGACATTTTGGAAATCTTAAAGAGTACTCTAACCAACCTCTTTGGTATCATGTTCATATCTTTTACCATTCTCAAGTTATGCTCTTTTGAAGTTGTTGACTTTTTGTTGACTTTTAAAAGGACCTATAATGTCTTAGCTCATACCTTCCAAATGAAGCATTTTTGGGTTTGGCTTTTGAGACACAAAGTTGTAGAGAATTCAATTTCCTTCAAAATGAGCTTTGTATGGAAAAATTTTGATGAAGCATATGAAAGTTATGGTTGGTCAAAGTTCAGTTGACTTTTCCTGTGAAAACCCTAATTTAGAAACTCCTGATTCTTGATGATCTGAAATCTCCTTGATGAATCATGATCAACCCTTGATCAAATGATGAATTTTACTTCATATACTTGATGTTTGTAAAAAATCATGAAGTTTGACTTTGGTTTGACCGCAGTTGACCTCAGTTTGACTTTTTAACTACTTTGACTGATTTTAACCTATCTGATCATCTGATTGAGCAAACCTTTGGGAAAAGTATTGAAACTTGTCACGGGGATTCCTAAACACATATAAGATGTTATGAAGCTTACTTGAAGTCTTGGAAGTCCATTTAGCCTGATTAAAGTCGAAACCCTAGTTTAGGATGCATTGCTTAGGAGGATGCATTGTCTGAGGGAAATGTCAAATCTTCTGACTGATTGTGAACTTTGTGAACCTTATGAACCTCATGAGATGTCTTGTGAACCTCGTGAACCTTGTGAACCTCTTAGTATACAATGGCTTGTCTTGTGAGGGCAAATTTTGGGGTGCAACAGCTGCCCCTGTTCAATTTTTTGAAACCTGAGGGGTTAGATTGGTATCTGTGCCAGTCGTGACCTGGAAGGTTGAAGGGGATTGAACACAAAAGCCCAAAAATTTGCACTCACCGGTGCGTAAAGTAATACTGATGATTAACTGTATATGCTTGAGTGGGCTTGAAGATGCCACTTGGGAAGGAACTGGAGATGGGCTTAGAGATGCCATCAGGATGAACTGGAGATGGGCGTAAAGATGCCATCAGGGTGAAAAGTTCTTCAAATATACTTCTTGGAGAATAAAGTAGTCCAAAGTATGAAGATATAGCTTTTTGGGAAGATAAACAACGTCCCAACATTACCTTTGGGAAGATAAACAACGGCCCAAGGTAATGGAATAGCTTTTGGGAAGATAAACAACGTCCCAACATAATGGTATAATTTTTGGGAAGATAAACAACGGCCCAAAGTGATAATAGGGTACCTGGGAAGATAAACAACGGCCCAAGGTAATGATATGACTTTTGGGAAGATAAACAACGACCCAAAGTCATGATAGGGTACTTGGGAAGATAAACAACGGCCCAAGGTAATGATATATCTTTTGGGAAGATAAACAACGGCCCAAAGTCATGATAGGGTACTTGGAAAGATAAACAACGGCCCAAGGTAATGGTATAACTTTTGGGAAGATAAACAACAGCCCAAAGTCATGATAGGGTACTTGGGAAGATAAACAACGGCCCAAGGTAATGGTATAACTTTTGGGAAGATAAACAACGGCCCAAGGTAAGGGTATAACTTTTGGGAAGATAAACAACGGCCCAAAGTCATGATAGGGTACTTGGGAAGATAAACAACGGCCCAAGGTAATGGTATAACTTTTGGGAAGATAAACAACGGCCTAAAGTCATGATAGGGTACTTGGGAAGATAAACAATGGCCCAAGGTAATGGTATAACTTTTGGGAAGATAAACAACGGCCCAAAGTCATGATAGGGTACTTGGGAAGATAAACAACGGCCCAAGGTAATGGAGTAGCTTTCAGGAGGATAAACAACGTCCCGAGGTATAAGTATAACTTTTGGGAAGATAAACAACGGCCCAAAGTCATAATAGGGTTCTTGGGAAGATAAACAACGGCCCAAAGTTATGATAGGGTACTTGGGAAGATAAACAACGGCCCAAGGTGATGATAGCTTTCAGGAGGATAAACAACGTCCCGAGGTATAAGTTGTTGATGTTGTTTTCCCTGCATATAACTATCCTGCAAGGAAAATATTAGTTTATGCACTATGTATGCATGCATAGTATGATGCACTTAAGTAATGTATTATGTACTTATGGATATGTATGTTATGGTATGATGTAAATGATGTATGTATGAATTATGCAGCCTGAAGCGTCTGGATATCTTCGTATAACAACTGCTGGCCAGGGAAAATAAATCCCGATTTGTTGCTGAAGAATATGAGGAACTCGTTCCTGTCTCGTTTGATAATATAGTACTCATAACCTCCCGTCTTCGTTTGATGGTATGGTATCCATAACCTCCCGTCTTCGTTTGTCGTACTCCTATTGAAAGAATAAATTCCCGACTATCCGTCTGAGGATAAAAGAGATGGATATAAATTCCAGGGGAGATGTGACTCGAAGTATTTATGAAGATGGATTTGCCCTACTGGGGGACTTGTAGCTGTCTGGTGAGGATGAACCGGTGAAGCTTTGTTAAATTCCTTCCCTCGTTCGTCCTTAGTAAATACTATTACTGCATTTTATGCATTTCTGGTAAACATCAATCATATTAAAGCATTTTATGCATTTCTGGTAAACATCAATCATATTCAAAAGCATACATACATTCAAACACAACCAATGGACGTTTCGCTTATGTAAATAGGGTAAAAGTAAATCTAGATTCAAAGATGGACTTTTATTTATATCACAAAGTGACCCGTACATAGGTAAGTTTGTACAAGAAGACAGATATCCTAGTAAGAGGAACTTATCGTAAAAAATGTTTACAAAACAAAGAAAATCAGCTATGTGGGAAATAATCCTATTGAGTTTCAATTCTACTATTGCCATTATCTTCAAGTATCTCATATTCTGCTGTCGAGACGGAAATGATTGGATTGAGCTTTATCTGTTCGAGCTTGAATAATTAGCACAACTGGTTGCAGTTTCATGGGTGATCCAAACAAGACATAGTCATACGCTTTAATCCCTAATTTTTGCCTGGATTGCCCTTTCAGGTTTTCAATCCACCGGGATACCCTTTTTTGCCCAAGCCGCCTTTTCAGGTTTTCGACTTGCCGGGTGTACATTTTTTTTTATATATATATCCCTAATTTTTGCCCGAACCCTTTTGGTTCACCGGGATGCCCTTATTTTTGCCTAGGCCAGTCAACCTAGCGGGTCTCTTTTTATGCGTAGTATTTTTTAACTATGTCTGCGTTTACAGGCTGTGGGAAGTCTTCACCATCCATAGTAGTAAGCATCATGGCACCTCCTGAGAATACTGTTTTGACCACAAATGGTCCTTCATATGTAGGAGTCCACTTGCCCCTAGGATCACCCTGTGGTAATATGATACGCTTGATTACCAAGTCACCAGCCTGATATACCTTCGGCTTAACCTTCTTATTAAAAGCTTTGATCATTCGTTTCTGGTACATCTGGCCATGACAAACTGCTGCTAACCTCTTCTCATCAATCAAATTTATCTGGTCAAGTCGAGTCTGAATCCACTCATCTTCATCCAAGCCTGCATCCTTCATGATTCTTAAGGAGGGTATCTGAATTTCAATGGGCAGAACTGCTTCCATACCATAGACTAAGGAGAATGGGGTTGCCCCTGTTGAAGTACGTATTGTAGTACGATAACCATGAAGAGCAAATGGTAACATCTCATGCCAATCCTTGTAAGTAACAGTCATCTTCTGTAGAATCTTCTTAATGTTCTTATTAGCAGCTTCTACTGCCCCATTCATCTTCGGACGATACGGAGAAGAGTTGCGATGCTTAATCTTGAACTGTGTGCAGAGATCAGTAATCATAGTGTTGTTCAGATTAGAGCCATTGTCAGTAATAATCCTTTCAGGGATTCCATGCCTACATATGAGATTATTCTTAATGAATCGAGCCACCACATTCTTGGTAACAGATGCAAATGAAGCTGCCTCTACCCACTTTGTAAAGTAATCAATAGCAACCAGGATGAAACGATGCCCATTAGAAGCAGTAGGCTTGATCTCACCAATCATATCAATGCCCCACATGGCAAAAGGCCAAGGAGCAGTCAACACATTCAATGGTGATGGAGGTATATGCACTTTGTCAGCATAGATTTGACATTTCTGACATGTTCTGGAATGTTGATAGCAGTCAGCTTCCATGGTAGACCAATAGTAACCTGCTCTCAATATCTTCTTTGCCATAGTATGACCACTAGAATGAGTGCCAAAGATTCCATCATGCATATCTTCCATAATCTTTGTTGCTTCCTTCTTATCCACACAACGAAGCAAAGTTGAGTCATGATTGCGTTTGTACAAAATTCCATTACTTAAAAAGAACTTAGCAGAAAACCTCCTCAGAAACTTTTTATCTTTGACAGATGCCCCTTCAGGGAACTCCTGAGTTTCAAGATATCTTTTCACTTCATGGAACCAAGGTTTCTCCTCTGCTTCTTCAGTATCAATCTCATTGCAGTATGCAGGCTTCTCAAATCTATCAATAGTAATCTTGGGAGCTTCATCATCCCAGCTAATCTCAAACATAGATGCCATGGTGGCTAATGCATCTGCCAACTGATTTTCTCTTCGTGGAATATGTCCAAAGGTAATCTCTTTGAAATGTGGGATTAAAGACAACACATGCTCTCTGTGAGGAATGAGAATATCATGTTTGGTATCCCAGTCTCCTTTGATCTGACTTACTACCAGGGCTGAATTTCCATACACGTCAAGGAACTGAATCTTCATATCAATGGCAGCTTTGATACCCAGGATACATGCCTCATATTCAGCCATGTTATTGGTATAATAGAAACAAAGTCTGGCAGTAATTGGGGTATGACAACCTTCAGGGGAACTGATCACAACACCAACACTATTACCAAGTGCATTAGAAGCTCCATCAAAAACCATAGTCCATCGGGATCCTTGTTCAGGTCCGTCATATTGTCCAGGTTCTTTGGTAATAATCATAATGTCTTCATCAGGGAACTCAAAACTCATTGACTGATAATCATCCACTGCTTGATGAGCCAAATGATCAGCTACAACACTTCCTTTAATGGCCTTCTGAGTAGTATACTGTATATCATATTCTGTTAAGATCATTTGCCATCTTGCTATTCTTCCGGAGAGAGAAGGTTTCTCGAATATGTACTTGATTGGATCCATCTTCGAAATCAATAAGGTAGTATGAGTCAACATATACTGTCTTAGTCGGCGAGCAGCCCATGCCAAAGCGCAGCAAGTTTTCTCGAGCAGTGAGTATCTTGTTTCACAGTCGGTAAACTTTTTTCTAAGGTAGTATATTGCCTGCTCTTTTCGACCAGACTCGTCATGTTGCCCCAATACACACCCCATTGAGTTGTCTAATACTGTTAAGTACATAATCAAAGGTCTTCCATCAACTGGTGGCATCAAAATTGGAGGTTCTAACAAATATTTCTTAATTTCATCAAATGCAGTCTGGCACTCATCATTCCACTCCATTACCTGATCTTTCTTCAACAACTTGAAGATTGGCTCACAGGTAGCTGTTAATTGGGAAATAAATCTTGCAATGTAATTCAATCGTCCCAAGAAACCTCTAACCTCCTTCTCAGTACAGGGAGCTGGCATCTCTTGTATAGCTTTCACTTTTGCGGGATCTACTTCTATACCTTTTCCACTGACAATGAAACCCAGGAGTTTACCAGACCTAACTCCAAAAGTACACTTGTTTGGGTTCAATCTTAACTTGTATTTCTTCAACCTCTCAAACAACTTATGTAGATGATCAAGAAGTTGCTCTTCATTCTGGGACCTGACTATCATATCATCCACATATACCTCTATCTCATGATGAATCATATCATGAAACAAAGCCACCATAGCACGCTGATATGTTGCCCCTGCATTCTTCAAACCAAATGGCATCACTTTATAGCAAAAGGTGCCCCACTGTGTAACAAATGTTGTCTTTTCCATATCTTCAGGTGCCATCTTGATTTGATTGTAACCAGAGAAACCATCCATAAAAGAGAATACCTTATGTTGAGCAGTGTTGTCTACCAGAACATCAATATGAGGAAGTGGAAAGTCATCTTTGGGGCTGGCCTTGTTCAAATCCCTGTAGTCTACACACATACGTACCTTACCATCTTTCTTAGGTACCGACACCACATTTGCAACCCATTGAGGATAAGAAGTCACAGCTAAGAACCCTGCATCAAACTGTTTCATTACCTCTGCCTTAATTTTCTCTGACATTTCAGGACGCATGCGACGAACCTTCTGCTTCTTTGGACGACAATCTTCTTTTACTGGTAAACGGCGAACCACAATGTCTGTATCCAATCCTGGCATATCTTCATAAGACCAAGCAAAGATCTCCACATAATCATGTAACATCTGAATCAATCTGCTCTTGACACTATCCTCCAATTCAGCCCCTATCTTGACCTCTTTCCTATTTTCTTCAGTTCCCAAATTCACAACTTCAACTGGCTCTTCATGTGGCTGTATATCTTTCTCTTCTTGTTGTAACAACCTAGCAAGCTCTACAGGTACTTCACAATCGTCCTCATTTCCATCTTCAGCTTGATAGATTGGATTCTCGAAATTATAATTGGCAATAGTAGAACTGTTATCAACAGGATCCAGAGTGGATGAGGATCTGCATTTTAGTGATGTGGGTGTGTGTAAGAACACATAGCTGATAAAGCAAAAATAATAAAAGAAAAACAAGGAACACAATATTTACGAAAACGAAACGTCCACTGATTTTTATTGAATGCAGTATGCAAATGAAATGACACCCCATAACAAGCACACCATTGTGCCCCGGGTAAGGCACAAGGCTTAAGAGTTTAATTGTTTTAAAAGTAATAACACAGTAATAGCATTTACTCCTGACTAAAGGAGATAGGAATAACATCTTCAGCCTTCCAGTTATTGAGCCCAGCACCCACAGTAGGAAAAATCCAAGCATCCAAGTTATAATCTTCATCATAGTCACCCACAGCATTGATCTGATCCTTTATAATCCCTTGATTAGTTATATGAACAGCACGAGCGCGACGAACAGCCTTCTGGGACTCTGCAGTGAAACCCAAACCAAATTTGTCAGATTTGTAAGGGATGTCAGGAAGCTGACCCCAGATCGTACAACCACCTTCATCCACCACAACTCTAGCATCCTTGAGGGAAGCCATTGTAGGAGGTACTCTGGTGACCACAGGAACTTTCTTGACAACAGGAGGAGCTTCAACATTAGGAACAACCCAAGGAACTACTTCAAATGTATGGCACAGAGTTTCAACATATTCACCTTCTACTTCAAGATATTTAAATGTGTTCACGTGGCTAATCATATATCCTTCCTCTCTGTAAACAGTAACAACCTTTCCCTTCACTGGATATCTCAGCTTCTGATGTAAAGTAGAAGTCACATCACCTGCCCCATGAATCCAGGGACGCCCAAGCAAACAAGAATACGACGGTCGAATATCCATTACATAAAAAGCAGCATTGAAGACCTGAGAACCCACTTTGATTGGGAGATCAATTTCTCCATGCACCACTCTCCTCGAGCCATCAAAAGCTTTCACCACTATATTACTGGGCTTCAACACAGCATCTTCAGGACTAAGCTTATTCAGGACTTCTTTGGGTAACACATTCAACGAAGAACCATTGTCTATTAACACATGTGACAGGGTAGTGCCCCTGCATTCAATAGAGATATGTAGAGCCTTGTTATGATCCCTTTTGGCCGGAGTCAAATCAGCATCGGAGAAACCTAACCCATTATCATAGGTCAAGTGTGCAACACAATTTTCAAACTGGTCTACAGATATCTCATTTGGTACGTGAGCAGTCTTTAAAAATTTAATCAAGGCTTTGGCATGAGCCTCTGAACACAATAATAAGGACAACATAGAAATCTTGGAGGGAGTATGCCCCAATTGATCAACAATGTCATAATCACTCTTGCGAATGATTTTCAATACTTCTTCCATCTGCTTAGAAAGATCATCAGCAGCTGGCACATCAGTTTGTACAGGTTCAATAACAGGGCCTTTGCCCCGAGCATCAGCAGTGGAGGTAGTAGCTGGAGTAACTGCATTCTTGGGGATAACTGGAGGGGAGAAAACTCTTCCACTTCGTGTGATCTTACTAGATCCAGCAATATTATCAACATCCAGATTTTCACCAACAACAGGTGCATCAGCCAAGGATTCTGCTTAACACCATGAATATAAACATCGGATCCATAATGCCAAGGCACAGCTTTATCGGAAGTATATGGAATAGGACCCGGAGTGGTAATGATCATAGGAGCCACTCTAGCTTCAGCAACAATCTTCACAGGGCCATCAGCAGTGATCTTAACTGGACCCTTACGAGTGATTTATACAGGACCCTTGGAAGTAATCCTCACCGGTACCTTATCAACCATATCCACCTCTTCAACCTTCGCACCTTTAGTTATATGTTCAACCATACTCTCCACAGAAGGTGTCCTCTCAAACAATATTGTGTAATTGTCCATGAGACGTTGAATTCCGTTCTTCAACTTCCAGCAACTATCCGGCCTATAAGCACAATATAAACAATCTTCATGACAACCTGGAAAGAACCCAGCTTGTACCAACTTCTTCTTGATGACAGACAATGGTGTAGTCACATCTGCAACTGAGGAAATACGTGAAACTTCATCAATAGCATTGACAGTTTTCTCATGATTTGGCATGGGCGCAGTAATCACATTTGGAGTACCCGGAGGGTCAAACTCATTCTCTCCCGCATCAATCATATCTTGAATTTTATTCTTCAATGCCCAGCAACTATTGGTATCATGTCCCTGACCATTTGAATGATATGCACATCGTGCATTAGGATTGTACCTGGGAGAGGTAACATTGGGATTCTGAGGAGGGTCCCTCAAAGTGATGAGTTCACCCTTCAACAAGTGTTGCAAGGCTTGGGCCAGTGACATATTGATCTTGGTGAACTGCCTTCTAGGCCTCTGTTGATTGCCCTGTGGTGGCTCTGGTGTTGCAGGAGTTGGATTGGAGATGTGAATTGCACTCACAGATTGATGCCTCCTACTACGATCAGATTGACCATAAACAGCATTCGACTCTTTCTTCCCACTAGGGGGCTTCTTTGTAGTACTTGATGAAGAAGCACCCACTGGGATCTTGCCACTCCTTATACCACTTTCTACGCGCTCTCCTGTCATTATCAGCTCAGTGAAGCCAGATGATGAGCTTCCAATAAGATGACTGTAAAAAGAACCATTCAACGTACACATGAACATATCCACTAACTCTCTGTCAGTTAGAGGGGGTTGTACTCTTCCAGCCAAATCTCTCCACTTCTGAGCATACTCCTTGAAATTTTCTTTAGCACCCATAGACATGCTTTGGAGTTGCATGCGAGTAGGGGCTAGATCAGCATTGTATTGATATTGCTTATAAAAAGCCTCAGCAAGATCATTCCAATCACGGATGTTGACACTCTCCAACTGATAGTACCATTCCAATTGAGCTCCAGATAAGCTCTCTTGGAAGAAGTGGATCCACAACTTCTTATCAGCAGTATGGGGTTGGATCCTCCGGACATAGGACCTCAGATGCAGCTTGGGACAAGAGACACCATCATAAACAACGAAAGTAGGAACCTTGAAACCAATGGGTATGACCACCCCAGATATCAAACTCAGGTCTTCAAAATCTAGCCCAGAAGATTTTTGCAATTCCATAGCATCCATTCTATCCACCAACCTCTTGAACTTATCTTCATTAGGATCATGATAGTAGTTATCTTCAGAATCAGAATCCCCCATTGTATTATGGAGACTGCCTCCCTCTTTCTCAGACTCTTCAGACTCATAATCTTCAACCTGTTCTTTGGTCTTGACAGGACCTCTGAATCTTCTTCCCATGTTGATGAGGCCTCCTGACCTTCTAGTCTTCTTAGTCTTTTTGGCCAGCAGTGTCTTCAATTCATCCTGCCCCTTGGACAAGTTCAGGATCAACTCTTGGAACTGTGCATTCTGTGCCTGGAGATCTTTGACTGTTTGTTCAAGAGCCATTGCTGAAATAAATAGCGAGAAGATAAGATACTTGTACATAAGAAAACCTGTGATGCAATGATATGGTATGTAAATGCATATGCAATGTTTTCAAGGACCGCAGGATTTAAATTTTCTTAAACAATCAAGAAGGTAAACTTTTATTAGTAATAAATTCGTTTTCCCCTTGGGCTTACAATAAAAATGAAATGAAATAAATACAAAAGATGGGGTTTTAAGTCTCCCATGGACGTTTCCTCTTTGTGTTGAGGTATGAGTTGAGATTCCGCTCCTCGTGAAGTTGTTTGGTTAACTCCAAGATTCTTTCTTGACTTACTTTGTAATGAGTCTCTTACAAAGTTGGTCCTGATAGTATTCCTACGAGCAGAAGCCATGACCTGCAACAAAGAACAAAGGTAAATCCTTTGGTCCTTGAAATGGTTAGTGAAAATGCTATGCTTATGATGCATGATGATGTCATGATGTTATGCTTAATCACAAACATGTGGCACACACAAACAAGTCACACAATAGCCCTAGGTTTAAAGGCTTGCATGAGGTTTAAAGGTAAATACCCTCCCCTGAAGTTTAGTTGGTTCATCCTGTCCTACAAAAGTAACCAGGTTCTAAGGGATCTCAATATCACTGATCCTTCACAAGGGTGGTTGTTCAGTAGGCAACTTACTTGCCAACCAAAACCCTCCAAGTTTAAGATCTCAATTAGTGTAGCATCGAGTATCAACCAACTTCAGTCTGCACCAAAGCCGGTTATCTCACTACTTTTCTAAAGGCCAAGATGGGATAACTATGGTTCTAAAAGTCAGTTAGTGTATTGACAACATATGGCAGCCTCATATTATCCTCAACTTGACTTAAGGAACATAAGCACCAACCAAGAAGTCACACTAACTATGGCTACCAGATCAACCATATCGGTATACGCCGTACAGTTTCCTTGGTCTATTGTCATTTACCTAAGGTACACTAGATCCGGGTTAGGATCTTTCACACATAAGAGCACCCAACAGATAAGTATAAAGCAAACAAGACAAACAAATTTAAAGTGATCTAATTCCTAAGGGTACCCCTCTTTTATTAAATCCCCAGCAGAGTCACCAGTTCTGTAACACGGTGGGAGAACTGACTTTAATTATGTTGCGGATAGCAAGAGTCGCCACCGACTTTTATTTTATCCAAAGGAAAGGGTATAAAAGAACAGGAAAGACCTTAAAAGATTTTTGAGTTCGGGGGTAGGTTATGTAAAGGGAAGGTGTTAGCACCCTTGACATCCATGGTTATCCATGGGCTCTTAGTTACTTAGCTCACTTTAAACTGTTTTTGAGAAGTGTAGTGTGTGATTGAAAATTTTCTTAAGTACTTTATAATGATCCTTGTACGGATATATATAAGGACTTTGTTTTGAAAATTGTTTAAAATGTGAAGTGTAATGAAGTATTTTTGAAGGAGTGAGCAAGTACTTAAGAGGAACCTACCCTAATTTGAATCTTTACTGTTCTTAAATGTTCTTTCAATGGTAAGACTATCCCTATTATTAAGGAATAGGTAGTCATTACCTTGGATGTTTGAGGGACAAATGAAGGGACAACTGTAATTAGGCAATTGTAAGGTGTATTCAACAATTCGAAGGGACTTATCATCTTTATTTGAAAGGGACAAGATCATTTACGAAAGGCAACCATGACGGGACTTGATCTTATAATTCTTTAAAGGGACAAGATGATGTTAATGAGAGAAGGGACTTTGCTTTATACACCTTACTTGACCTTTTTTGTTTAGGCAACATGAGAGGTAACCCTTAAGAAGTGAGATGGCGATCAAAGATCGACTTACGTGTGTGCGTGTACAAATAAAAAAAAATTAATCTTATAATTAGTGATCTAAGTTAATTTTAAAGCAAACATGTTATCACTCCCTATTTTACTAACCATAGCAATATATTTATGAATAAACAATAAGAGCTACAACTATTACATGGCTTTTACAGTTACATTTAAATAATAATTATATAATAAAATGATAAGTATAAACAATAAAAAAGGTTAGTGATAATTATAAGAAGAAAAGGTTAGTAATAATATACAAAATATATATATAATTTAATTAAGTATTTTTAGATTTAAATAAACAACTTTAAATAATTTTTGAGATGAAAATAAGATGATATAAATAATAATAATAAGCCATATAATAATTATTTACAAAGAAAATATTATTAATTATTTAAATTAGATATTAGATAAGTTTAATTAATTTTAATATTTAAAGATTAGGGTTAGGAATTTTAAAGAAAATAGAATTAGGGTTTATAATTTAAATTACAATATTAATTTAGCTATTTACAAAATTAAATATATAATAATAATATATACATATTTTAATATAAAAAACTAAGATTAAAATTTTTAGAAAATAAATTAGAGATCCCTTTTAGAAAAATATGAAGTTAATATATATATATATATATATATATATATATATATATATATATATATATATATATATATATATATATATATATATATATATATATATATATATATATTTATATTTATATTTACATATGATTATTTAAATATATTTTCTTATAAGAAATATAATTTATATTAAATATAAAACAAAACAATAAAGAAAATAATGAGAAATTGAATGAAAAAACAAAACTTACCTGGGGTTGGGATTCGAACCCAAGCTCTAGCAATGACACTTAGCTGTTTCTGCATCAAACATTAAATCAAAATATCCAGAAACATTACAAACATCATCATGAACAATAATATACAATCAAATTTCATTTATATTGCTTGTATCATTGAAATCGAAAAATCAAATTTCAAGCTAAAGATGAAATCGGTTTATGCATTTTAATGAGTTTTGGATGATGTAATGCATTGGGATAGCATCAAGGATGATCAAGGAAGAGATTGCAACCTTCAAAACACTTTGATATAGCCTGCAAAATAGAATCCGAATTATAAATTTTTTATGAAAATTTAAAGTATTGTTCTTACTCTTGGAAGCAGTCAAATTCCTCCCTTTGTGTTGTGATCTCTTCATGTATATATAGTGAGTGAAATTAGATCAAAAAATCATATCCTACTTTGGACTTTTGGATCACTTGAGATTGAAAAAGATATGTTTTCAAATATTGAAAAAAAAATTGATATCTTCTTACTATTTTTGGTTGATATGATCTTATATGATTTCAATAATCTCTAAATGGCCTTTATGACTTTCTAGAACAAAAATCAAATCAAATATTGAGAAAAAAATTGATATCTTCTTACTATTTTTGATTGATATGATCTTATATGATTTCAATCATCTCTAAATGGCCTTTAAGAATTTCTAGAACAAAGATCAAATCAAATATTGAGAAAAAAATTGATATCTTCTTACCATTTTTTATTGATATGATCTTATATGATTTCAATCATCTCTAAATGATCATTAAGACCTTCTAGAACCAAAATCAAATCAAATATTCACACTTTTATATTTTATTTTGATTTAAAATGATTTTTAATGTAAAAAATCATAATAAATAAAATAAAATGAATAAAAATATGAATAAATAATTTTTAATTCGTGAATGATGTCATGGAAGTGTTTGGGTCATAAAAAAGCAAGCCCATTTGGTGAATTATGGTTTTAAGACCCCATTTGCTTCATAAACCTCTCAAACATTTCCCAACTTTGCAAGGGCACAAATCCCTCAATTTTAATGCTATGAAGTTGTTCTTGGACATTTTGGAAAGCTTAAAGAGTACTCTAACCAACCTCTTTGGTCTCATGTTCATATCTTTTACCATTCTCAAGTTATGCTCTTTTGAAGTTGTTGACTTTTTGTTGACTTTTAAAAGGACCTATAATGTCTTAGCTCATACCTTCCAAATGAAGCATTTTTGGGCTTGGCTTGTGAGACACAAAGTTGTAGAGAATTCAATTTCCTTCAAAATGAGCTTTGGATGAAAAAAATTTGATGAAGTATATGAAAGTTATGGCTGGTCAAAGTTCAGTTGACTTTTCCTGTGAAAACCCTAATTTAGAAACTCCTGATTCTTGATGATCTGAAATCTCCTTGATGAATCATGATCAACCCTTGATCAAATGATGAATTTTACTTCATATACTTGATGTTGGCAAAAAATCATGAAGTTTGACTTTGGTTTGACCGCAGTTGACCTCAGTTTGACTTTTTAACTACTTTGACTGATTTTAACCTATCTGATCATCTGACTGAGCAAACCTTTGGGAAAAGTCTTGAAACTTGTCATGGGGATTCTTAAACACATATAAGATGTTATGAAGCTTACTTGAAGTCTTGGAAGTCCATTTAGCCTGATTAAAGTCGAAACCCTAGTTTAGGATGCATTGCTTAGGAGGATGCATTGTCTGAGGGAAATGTCAAATCTTCTGGCTGATTGTGAACTTTGTGAACCTTATGAATCTCATGAGATGTCTTGTGAACCTTGTGAACCTCTTAGTATACAATGGCTTGTCTTGTGAGGGAAAATTTTGGGGTGCAACACCCACATCTGAAACATTCCTATTATATGAATTGTCTACATCCCCATAGGTCTTCTAGGTGTTGGGGGAACAAATTATTCCTCACATTCATCTAATGAGTTCCACGCGCCTTCATCTCCCGAAGATTCTGAAACCTTAGATTCAAACAACAAACCATCCTTAATTTTACCCTTCACCCACTTATGCCCTTGAAACTCCTCAGCCAACTTAATATTAAACTTAACGTCATTAATCACAACAACAAGTTCAATATTAAATCTCAACTCCAAGGACGTTTTAACCAGGATTCTTGCATCATCAAAACGCTTCCCCTTCTCGGCCTCTTCATCACAACAAATAAAAGACCCAACTTTCCCAACAATTAATTTGAAAACACAGTTGTTCCATGCATGGTAAGAAAGGCCATAACAATACAACCAAGTAAATCTAACATTGTCCACATCATTTGGAAACCAAGGAACGATATCACATAAACAGTTATCAAAGCAATCACTCGTTTGATGCACAAAGGAGAAAATGGTTTCCTTCTCATTATCTTAAAGCAAGCACAAGTTCGCTCTTAAAGGAGTAACTTTCACATTAAATAAACATTCCTCATTGATAAGATCCTGAATGTTGAAAGCTACGAAATCCATGTTAACCTTCCCTACAATAGCTTTACCAAACCTCATAAGTTCAACTTTGTCAATCTTAAACTGTATAGTATTAGCAATTGATGACTCAATGATCAACCTATTAGGAAACCCCTCATTGGTCATACCAACCACATGGGCAAACGATTTTTCGAACGTATTATGGACACCTGCATCACAGAACCATTTACCAGCCTCCTTAACACTATCATCTTTCTTGATTACCCCTTTCTCATTAATCCTATCAGATCACCGTTGGAACTGTGAAATATTAGCAAAAATCTTACTACCATGAAGTTGAATATTATCCAACTTTACCACCATTATGCAAGCGTCGCGAACCATCCTAAACCGAGCAAACCCATATCTCCTGCCCCTCTGATCTCAACTCGCAAGAATGAATACATCAGAAATTAGCCCGTACACCTTAAAAACTTTAAGCAAGTCTTTCGCATCCATACTTTTGGGAAACTCGGTAAAGAAAAACGAAGTTATAGAAGTATTGATATCAACACTAACCCCCTTCCCATTCCTCTATTTCCAAACAGACATGCAAGTAGCAAAGCCATGATGTTTCTTTCTTCCCACTACATTCCAATCCATGAGAACTTAACTTGTAAGAAAATGTATTAAACACACCCGACTGAAAACAGTTGAGAAGGTCCCTAACCCGAAGGTTAGGAGTTTAAACCAAACTTAACTATTTCAGTGAATCATATTTATCACCCTCACACAAGATCATCAACTAATGCATGCTTAAGATGGAATGAAACAGATTGAGAAAATAAAATTTAAAGAGAGGAGATAGTTTCTCTCACTAAAGCATCTATTGTCTCAAATCATATCATATTCAAATCATGAAACTTATCATAACTTGTCTTTCTAATTCAAATCTTTATCCAGAATTTGAGATGGATTATAAATTATGATAAGAAAGTAAATAAATCATTCATCACTTAATTACTATATTTTTAAAATAAAATTTTGAAATTTTATATGACATATATAATATATTGCAAGAAATTTAATATTAAATTAATAAACTAATATATCTAGAAAAAAATGAATAAGAAAAAACAATGGTTCTTTTTTAAATTATTGTCACATAAATATCATAATCTTTTTCTTACCTCAATACATAAATATAAATAAATATTGACATTAAGTAATAAAAAGACAATTTAATAGAATTAAATTATATGAAATTGAATTATTATTAAAATTTTAAAAAATATGAATAAATTTAACTTCATATTTTTATTAAAATAATATTATTGCAATGATAAGTATTTTGTTTACCTTATAATATACATCTTATATTTATTTAAATTATCAAATATTGTTGCGCATTGAAACTAGATTCTATCATAAATGATGAATTTATTGTCTGATGCGGCAGGGTTGACCTACAAGGTTATCACTCCAACGTTCAAGTCAATAAGAGAGTAAAAAGTAAAGTTTCAATGGGAAATGATTTGAATTTCTGAGAAATGACATGATATCCTATTTAAGTAGGAGAATTGGTTAGTAACTAAATGTGTATGTTGAGGCATGGGATGCATTCAGTTGTCAGATTAATCTTGACAGCTAGGATTGAGCTTTCACGTCTTTAGGTCTTATAGGCATCCCTAAACAATTTCTTCCAAGCCCGTGTCTTTACTTTGTATGGTGGGAGTTTGCGACATGTGACTGTCTTTGCACGACCATAAAATATTGGGACGTGGAGGTGTTTGATGAAATGTTGTCGCTCTTAGGAACAAACGCATTAAATGTTCCTCTTGTAAAATGTAACATGGTGTTGAGAATGGTCATCGCGTCTCCCTACTCTAGAAAGTGATGATGTTTTTCCTTCATTTAGGGCACTTGATTGCTTTTTGAATCATTTCGAGAAATTATCCACCATTGATAGTATGAAGTGATTATATGACCAATGCTAGAAGAGTGTATAAAAGGCTTTCATATTGTCATTTTCCCTTTTCGGCTGTTATTGACCTGTAAAAGAAAGTGTTATGCTTAATTATACTTCTTTTTTAGAAATGTTTTTATTCACGTGTTTGATCAAACTCACACAATTTCATTCGTTGGTCATCACCTTGCATTGTTGATTGTTTTTTTTATCTGAGTTCTAATGTTTAAATTTTTTCTTTGGTCTTCATTCTACATCTTTTAGGGTTTCTAGGACAACAAGCATTTGAGCTTTTTTGCTTGCCACACTATACCGACACTTTTTTTTTACTATTACAACATATTTAATCATGGTTATTGTGTCAAATTCAAACAAGATGGCCAATAAGGATATTTTAGGGGATTTGATGGGTTCAAAGATATTGGAAATTGTTTCCGCTTTTGTTCATGAAGACATTTTTAATGAAATGGTAATTGATGAGGGTACAATGGATGAATGAGGGGATGTGTCACCCTGAAAATAAGGGGATATGCCATAAATATGACAGGTGTGCGATCCTTTTTCCTGAATGAATGTTTTCTCCCATAGGCTATCATTTCCCTTTAATAAAATTGAAGTTGGCATCCTGAACCATTTACTTATTTCCCTTCATAATTGCATCCAAAAAAGTTTGGCATTTGTTACAAGATTTCAGTACTGGAGAAAATATAAGGTGAGAAAGCTGATTTTGACGTTGTTCTTTCATCTTTTAAGACACAAAATAACACCAACTACACAAACGACTCTGATCTTCTTTCTCGAAGGCAAAGTATTACATATTTTGAGGCTTATTTTGACAGTGTGAAATACATAAAGGATCCTTTTTTCTTGGTCACTCCTCTTGAAGAGGAGGCTCATGCGGAGATATTCTACTTAGAACCTGGTACTTTGCCCGCATGCACACATATCTTTTTCAAGTATTGGACACAAAACCAGTACTTGACAGGAGCAGGAATGTACTGCTACAAGGAGGGGGGATTGTTCTAGGATGAACTATACTTAAAAAAAAGTTGGTAGCTTTGTGTCAAGAAATTTGTTATGTTGGTGAAGTTGTTTCGTCCGATGTGGCATCCAGAAACCGGTTAAAAGGTGCATACATACCCGTTAGCTAGTGGATGCTAAATCAAAGATGAAAAGGAAGATAATTTTTAGTAAGTGGTGACAGATTCTTGTTTTCACTACTTGTTATTTGCAATCTTTCATGACACCTTTTTTTTACAGTGTAGACATGATGAAGAGTGAAAACACTATGCAGAAATTAAGAAAGGAGATTTGGGTTGTTGTTGTTTTGGTTGGAATCCCGGGTATGCCTTTTGTTGTAGGGGCTTCCACCTCGGGTACACATGTTTGAACGCCTTCTGGTTTGATTGTCATACATATTACTCTGGATATCCCCCATTCAGCTCGAAAAAATGATAGGGTTTCCCCTATTTGAGTCGTGTTAGATGAGATATTTCCATCTCCATAGCAATTAAGAAAGGAAAATATATCCACTATTCTTGAGATAAAAGAGGTTGAGGTCGAAAGACCTATTCATAAGCTTCCTCGACTTAGATCTACAAGGAAGGGGAAACTCTTGCTCAGTTAGAGTCAAACCGTGTGTTGTTGTTGAAATTCTGGGATCAGGTACGTGATGTCGAATCAGATGTTTAAACACTTGAAGACTTAAACAAAACTTAAAGTGCTGGTAAATTAAATAACACAGGAAATTGTTAACCCAGTTCAGTGTATCTCCACACTTACATCTGGGGGCTACCAAGCCAGGAAGGAAATCCAATATAAGTAATATTAATTCTAGAATTAAACCAACCAGTTTAATCCTTTACTTAATATCTACCCAAGGCAATTTCTACCTAAGACACAACTTAGATATGAGTACCTACTCACTCCCCCTCAATCACACAGTGATCTTTTACAATGATTAATAAAATTGAAGTCACACTTCAAACACAACAGCTTGATCTTACTTCAAAGTTTCAATCAAGACACAATTCACTTTTTGCTTAAAAGCTCATAAAGTGACAAACAATTAACACCTGCTATAAAACACAAACACCCTTTACAGTCTTCTAAAATTCGTACTCTATTCTGAGAGTTTCTGTTCCTTAAATAGATGCTTGGTTTGTGGGCTTTTTGCCAATTATCCAGTCCTGATAAATCCCACAGTCATCACCTTGAATTAGGGTTAGTTAGTTTGTTATCTCCTTGAATCAAGGTGAGTTAGTTATTCTGTTATACTGAAACCAGATAACTAAGCTCCCTAAAGATGCGCCTTGGAGTGCTTATCTCTTAACAATTAATTCCAGATAAATTCCCCTGAATTTAATCACTTCTGTTATGCATCATTTAAGTAAGATAGCAGGTTTGCGATGTCACAACATCTGGTGTGACATCCTGATGTCTTGAACTAAATTCATTAACAGTTACTTTATTTGTCAATGTCATAACATCTGGTGTGACATCCTGAACTAAGTTCACTTATTCTTGTTTGTCAAAAATTCTGCCAATTCTTAACATCTACAAACTCCCCCTTTGGCTAATTTTTGGCTAACACAATCTTCTGGTTTTATCAGAGAGCAGTAGAGTTCTTTTATCAGAGTGCAGCAGAGTTCTTTTTTGTTGAATCATGTGAGAGCTAATAATTTGCTCCCCCTCAAACCTGTATGTATACTGCTATGACTTGTTCAACAGACTTTGATATACCAATGAGCATTAAAAAAAACTTAGTTCAGAAGATAGAAAGTAACTTCAGCATTGTTCAGCAAACAACAGACATTGTTCAGTACACTTCTCCCCCTTGTTAGACAGAAATTTGGGGCCAAACATTACATAAGCAGAGAGAAAAACAAAGCATTCAAAATTACAAAGCAAAATTACAATGCAGAACAGGCAGGACACTTTCCACCACACACAGCTTCACTCAGACTCATCATACTCTGTATCTTCTTCATCCTCAGACTCAGCATCAGATTCATCAACATCTCTAGCAACTTCTTCTAGCTCTAGCCTCTGAATTATGTCCTCAAGCTTTTTCTTCCTTTCATCCAGCTCTTTGCATGTTGTCTTGAGTTCTGCAATCAGGGCTTTCTTGGATATAGGAGTCTTGGCATTAGATGGTCCAGCAGATGTCCCACTTGGAGCTTCAACATCTGCAGCATGATGGCTCAGAAACAGTTTGTAGTGAAAGGACAATGGACTTTCTCTCTTGCAGATAGAATCCTTATCAGTAAGGATGCCTGGATATTGGTTGAGAATGATTCCACAAAGCAGAGAGGGAAAATCTATTGGAAGCTTGGTTGCTGATGTTCCTGCATGCTTTAGAGTTTGATCAAATATATAAGCCCCATAGTCCAACTTTGTTTGGGTGCCTACAACACATATGAATCTTCCCAGCCCAGTAGCTATAGAAGAGGTGTGGTTTGTGGGGACCCAGTTGACTGTTCCAATCCTATGCAGCATAGCATACTTCCTTGTTAGCAAGCTGACAAATAGTTTGCCTTTGACTGACCAAGACTTGACCTGGTTGGCAGTGATGATTTTGTAGACTTGGTTGTCAGTTTTGCCAAGCTCATTTGGCCCATCTGATTCTCTTCCTAGGTACTGATTTATCACCCTAGGAGAAAAATCAACACATCTCCCCCTTACATATACCTTCCTGAAATCCTCAGATTTCCCATCAGCACACCCCTCTTGTAGATTAACTATAAACTCCTTGACCAGCAGCTCATAACATGGAGAAAAGTTGGAAACAGTTTTGAATAAACCAGCATTGGAGATTAAGTCTATTACCTCAGTGCACTCCAAAGCATTGCTACCCAACTCTCTTTCCAAACCCACCCTTCTTTGATAAACATACTTCCACTTGCTCACACTAGAGACATGGTGGAAGGACACATTGTCCAGAGGTGCTTCAGGAACAACAGAGGCAGTCCTGGGAGGTGCTGGCTTCTTCCTTGGTTGGAATGTTGGAACATCCTCCTCAACATCTGAGTCAGGTTGAGTTGTAGCCTTCCTCTTCTGGGTGCTTACCTTGCTCCATTGCTTAGTAGGTCCAAAGGCAACTTTGAGCTTGTCCTTCTTTGGAGTTGACTGTTTCTTTTCAGGAGTTGCATGTGCAGCAGGCTTCTTCTCCTTCCTAGCCCTAAGCCTCTTGGCTATGCTAGGATTAACAGATGCAATGATCTCTGTGTCAGAGTCATCATCTAGGGTTTCAACAGGTGGAGGTTGGGAGGCCTCTTTTTCAGCAGCTTGATCAACATGAGCTTGATCATCAGTTGCTTTATCATCAGTGGCTTGATCATTATCAGTTGAGGCTTTGTTCTGGCCCTCAGATGCTTCAACATTTCTTGGGACATCCTGTTGAGCAGGTATGTCCTCTTCAGCCTGGTTGTTTGGTTCTTCTTGTGGAGCAGGCATGCTGTTCAGGGGAACAGACACCCCAGGCACAACTCTTTGTTCAGAAAGGATCCTGTTTACAAGCTGTTTGATGGATGCATCCACATAATCAGAAGCTTTGGGGGTGCTTCTAGATGAAGGAGTTCCCTTGCTTTTGCTGAAAACAGGCTCCTTAGCTCTTCTTGCATTGGGAGTTCTAGGTTTTTGAGCAATAGGAACGCTTCCTCTGATCTCATCTATAGGAGTAGCATCCATTGGTACTACAGAGATTGGAGTTACGTGCACTACATCTTCTTGATTGAGACCCTCATCAATGAAGTTAGGGTTTTAATGTTGAGACATTTTTTCGAATGTAGTGGAAAAGGAGTTAGGTTTGATCGATTTTGATGAGCTTAGTTACTCAGTTGTAGCATGCAAAATGTTTTGTGGAGCTAGTGGGAATGTGAGAAGCTGAGAGCACGTTTTCACATTTATAGAATCCGTTACTAGTGGAGTTTTTAGGATTGGAATACTAACAGTTATTGGCTAGACTGGTGCTGCCATCTGATGATCATGCCACACGATGTCATAAGACATGCTGGCACTTCTCCATAACTGCTATATTTCACATATGCAGATTCCCAATTTACCCCTTAGGTTTTCAAATTGGGTAGCATCCAAAGCCTTAGTAAATATGTCAGCCAATTGCAGCTCTGTGGCTACATGTTCTAATGTGATCATCTTCTCTTCCACAAGATCTCTAATGAAATGATGTCTGATGTCTATGTGCTTAGTTCTGCTGTGTTGGATAGGATTTTTGGAGATGTTAATTGCACTTAAATTGTCACAGTACAATATCATGACATCTTGTGGGACATTGTATTCTGTGAGCATTTGTTTCATCCATACCAGCTGAGAACAACTGCTACCAGCTGCAATATATTCAGCTTCAGCAGTGGATAAGGACACACAATTTTGTTTCTTACTTAACCAAGAAATTAAATTGTTTCCTAGAAAGAAGCATCCTCCTGATGTACTCTTTCTATCATCAGCACTTCCAGCCCAGTCAGCATCACAAAATCCAGTGAGGATTGGTTCACAACCATGAGAGTACATTATGCCATAGTCACATGTACCATTAACATATTTCAAGATCCTCTTCACCTGGTTTAGATGGCTCACTTTTGGTTCAGCTTGATACCTTGCACACACACCTACTGCAAAAGCTATATCTGGTCTGCTAGCTGTCAGATATAATAGACTTTCAATCATGCTTCTGTATAAGCTTTGGTCCACATTCTCACCCTTGTCATCCTTTGTCAGTTTTAAATGAGTGGGGGCAGGTGTTCTCTTGTGACTTGCATTGTCCATCCCAAACTTCTTGACAGTGTTCTTTGCATACTTGCTTTGGGATATGAACATGGAGTCCTCCATTTGTTTGATTTGCAGTCCAAGGAAGTAGGTTAGTTCTCCCACTAGACTCATTTCAAACTCAGACTCCATTTGAGTAACAAAATGTTTAACCATCCTGTCTGACATCCCACCAAACACTATGTCATCCACATATATCTGAGCAATCATGACCTTTCCTTCTTCATCCTTCACAAACAAGGTTTTGTCTATTCCACCTTTCCTGTACCCATGTTTTATGAGAAAAGTGGTCAGTCTTTCATACCATGCTCTTGGGGCTTGCTTTAGACCATACAGAGCCTTCCTTAGCTTATATACATGATCTGGACAGCTTGGATCAACAAATCCCTTAGGTTGCTCCATATATACTTCCTCATTAAGGTACCCATTTAGAAAGGCACTTTTAACATCCATCTGAAATAGCTTGAACTTTAGGATACAAGCAATTCCTAGGAGTAGTCTGATTGATTCAAGCCTTGCTACTGGTGCAAAGGTTTCATCAAAGTCTACTCCTTCAATTTGTGTATATCCTTGAGCTACTAGTTTAGCCTTATTTTTTGTAACTACTCCCTGCTTATTAAACTTGTTCTTGTACACCCACTTAGTGCCAATCACATTAATGTCATCAGGCCTAGGAACAAGATCCCATACTTCATTCCTTGTAAACTGGCATAATTCTTCTTGCATAGTAGAGATCCAGTACTCATCATTCAGAGCTTCCTTGATGTTTTTAGGTTCTATCTTTGAAACAAAGCAGGAGCCTGAAATCATCTCTCTTGATCTAGTGATGACACCACTGTTGGGATCACCAATTATCAGATCTTTAGGATGATCTTTCTGGATTCTGATGGAGGGAGGTTTGTTGGATTGCTCTGACCTTGCCTCAGTTAAAGTGAAATCAAGATTATCACTTTCTGTTTTAACTTCAGTTTGATTGTCAGCAGATGTTCCAACATCATCAGCAACATCTGTATAGGCATCATCAATAATCACATTTATTGACTCCATTATAACCTTGGTTCTGGAGTTAAATACTCTGTAAGCTTTGCTATTTATGGAGTATCCAAGAAATATCCCTTCATCACTCTTAGGATCCATCTTCCTTCTTTGATCCCTATCAGCCAGAATGTAACACTTACTTCCAAACACATGAAAGTACTTGACTGTAGGTTTTCTGCCCTTCCAGACTTCATAGATGGTGGATAAATTCCCCTTTCTTAGTGTGACTCTATTGTGGATGTAACATGTTGTGTTCATAGCTTCAGCCCAAAAGTACAGGGGTAACTTCTTGGCATGAATCATGGCTCTTGCTGACTCCTGAATAGTTATGTTTTTCCTCTCAACAATCCCATTCTGTTGAGGGGTGATAGGAGAAGAATACTCATGATTGATCCCTTCTGAAGAACAGAAGTCTGAGAATTTTTGATTCTCAAACTCCTTTCCATGATCACTTCTTATTCTGACTACACAGCTTGCTTTTTCTCTTTGGATTCTATGGCACAGATCTTTGAATACATCAAACACATTAGACTTCTCTTTGATGAAGCTTATCCAGGTATATCTTGAGAAGTCATCAACAACCACATAGGCATATCTTTTTCCACCAAGACTCTCTACCTGCATTGGTCCCATAAGATCCATATGTAATAATTCCAAGACTTTGGAAGTTGTCAGATGTTGGAGCTTTGGGTGTGACATCTTGGTTTGCTTGCCTATTTGACATTCACCACACACTTTACTTTCATCAATCTTGAGTCTTGGGATCCCTCTTACAGCCTCCATGGATATGATCTTCTTTATTCCTCTGAGATGGAGATGACCCAGTCTTTGATGCCACAGCTTCACTTCTTCTTCTTTGGCTAAGGAACAAGTAGATGTGAGGCTGGAATCTTGGGGTTCCCACATATAGCAGTTGTCTTTTGATCTGGCTCCCCTCATGACAACTTTCTGTTCTTTATCAGACACTATGCACTCAGTTTTGGTGAAGTTGACACTGTAACCTTGGTCACATAACTGACTTATGCTGATCAAGTTAGCAGTTAATCCTTTTACCAACAGCACATCATCTAGACTTGGTACACCTGAGCAGTCCAGGGTCCCAACTCCCTTGATTTCCCCCTTTGCTCCATCTCCAAAGGTTACATATCTGGATGAGTGTGACTTTAAGTCTACCAGCAGATTCTTCAGTCCAGTCATGTGCCTTGAGCAGCCACTGTCAAAATACCAGTCTTCCTTAGCAGATACTCTGAGAGATGTATGAGCTATAGAGGCAACAACCTTCTTGGACCATTTGTGCCTGTTGTGAGGTTTCCTTTGATGCATCTGCCCTGTGTAGTGTCCATCTTTAGAGTTCCAAGGTTGTCTGTTGAACTTGTTCTTGGGCATGTATTTGTAGCTTTGATCAGCATGAAGACTAGCTTTAGATATCCAAACTTTCTTGGTGACCTCTGTCTTCTGCTTAGGGGGTTGTTGAGACCTCTGATTTGGATATCCATGCAGCTTGTAGCAAAAAGGTTTGATGTGACCAAACCTTCCACAATGATGGCATCTCAATCTTTGATATTTCTTTTTCATCATGTTCTTGTCATGATGTTGAGACATCTGCTTGGACATCTTGTTTGACTTCATGGGATTTGGAGTTGTTTGGCTGGTGCTAGCCTCAAAGTTTTGAGCTTTATTAAATCCCAGCCCAGTCCTATCCCCTGAGTGCTTGTTGTTGTTGAGAATGACATCCAGTGTGTTTGAGCTACTGTTCAGCATTCTGACAGATTTGGACATATGCTCCATTTTTGAGTTGAGTAGGCTGACTTCACTTTTCAAGGTGTCAATGATCTCTAGATGACTTGCCTTTTCAGCCTTTAATTCCTCAATCTGCTTCTTCTACTGTATATTTTCCATGCATACTTCAGTGCTCCTTTTACACAGCATCCTGTAAGATGCTTCAAGCTCTTCAAATGTTAGATCCTCATCACTGGATCCTCCTTCAGTTTCACATACTCCAGCTAGAGCAGTGATGTGCTTTGCAGATTCTTCTTCTGATTCACAACCTGAGTCTTCATCTGACCAGGACACAGAGAGACCTTTCTTCTGCTTCTTTAGGTATGTTGGGCACTCACTTCTGATGTGTCCATATCCTTCACATCCATGACATTGGATCCCTTTTCCTTGGTTAGTCTTCTCATCATAGTTTGACCTTCTATTAGAGTCATAAGGTCTTTTATTCTCAGAGGTTGAGTTTCTTCCACTTGGTCTGGGTCTGTTTTCCATTTTTTTGAGAATTTTGTTGAATTGTCTTCCAAGCATAACAATTGATTCTGATAAGTTGTCCTCAGAGTCTTCATGACTTTTTTCTTCTTTATCAGTGTTTGAGACCAGGGCTATGCTTTTGTTTTTCTTCACAATTGTATCATTCATTCCCATCTCAAAGGTTTGAAGGGAACCAATGAGCTCCTCAACCTTCATTTTGCAGATGTCCTGAGCTTCTTCTATGGCAGTAACCTTCATGTCAAATCTTTTTGGCAGTGATCTGAGAATCTTCCTTACCAACTTTTCATCACTCATCTTCTCTCCCAAGGCACCAGAAGTATTTGCAATTTCCAGGATGTTCATGTAAAACTCATGAATGGTCTCATCTTCCTTCATCCTCAAGTTTTCAAACTTGGTGGTGAGAAGTTGAAGTCTTGACATCTTCACCTTTGATGTTCCTTCATGAGTGGTTTTGAGAGTGTCCCAAACATCCTTGGCCAGCTCACAGTGATGCACACAAATATGTTCCTGTCAATGCCATTGAATAAGGCATTTAAGGCTTTGGAATTTCCAAGTGCTGAATCTTCTTCCTTCTTGCTCCACTCTTCTTCAGGCTTCAACACTTTTGCCCCATCCTTATTGTCTTGGACAGGGTGCTCCCATCCTTTGTTAACTGCTTTCCAAGCCCTGCTATCAAGAGATTTTAAGAATGCTACCATTCTTGGCTTCCAATAATCATAGTTGGATCCATCCAATATAGGTGGTCGATTCACAGATCCTACATCTCTGTCCATGTTCCCAAAATTTGCAGTCCCTAGATCTCACCCAGTTAAACAGGCAGGGTGCCTGCTCTAATGCCAATTGAAATTCTGGGATCAGGTACGTGATGTCGAATCAGATGTTTAAATACTTGAAGACTTAAACAAAACTTAAAGTGCTGGTAAATTAAATAACACAAGAAATTGTTAACCCAGTTCAATGTATCTCCACACTTACATCTGGGGGCTACCAAGCCAGGAAGGAAATCCAATATAAGTAATATTAATTCTGGAATTAAACCAACCAGTTTAATCCTTCACTTAATATCTACCCAAGGCAATTTCTACCTAAGACACAACTTAGATATGAGTACCTACTCACTCCCCCTCAATCACACAGTGATCTTTTACAATGATTAATAAAATTGAAGTCACACTTCAAACACAACAGCTTGATCTTACTTCAAAGTTTCAATCAAGACACAATTCACTTTTTGCTTAAAAGCTCATAAAGTGACAAACAATTAACACCTGCTATAAAACACAAACACCCTTTACAGTCTTCTAAAATTCGTACTCTATTCTGAGAGTTTCTGTTCCTTAAATAGATGCTTGGTTTGTGGGATTTTTGCCAATTATCCAGTCCTGATAAATCCCACAGTCATCACCTTGAATTAGGGTTAGTTAGTTTGTTAACTCCTTGAATCAAGGTGAGTTAGTTATTCTGTTATACTGAAACCAGATAACTAAGCTCCCTAAAGATGCGTCTTGGAGTGCTTATCTCTTAACAATTAATTCCAGATAAATTCCCCTGAATTTACTCACTTCTGTTATGCATCATTTAAGTAAGATAGCAGGTTTGCGATGTCACAACATCTGGTGTGACATCCTGATTTCTTGAACTAAATTCATTAACAGTTACTTTATTTGTCAATGTCACAACATCTGGTGTGACATCCTGAACTAAGTTCACTTATTCTTGTTTGTCAAAAATTCTGCCAATTCTTAACATCTACAGTTGTCTCGTCCTGGTCTGAGGACGAATAGAGAATTTTGGTAATCAATTTCTAATGAAGACTACGTTTTTTCAGTCTTTTTAAGGAAACTCGACAAAAATAGTTGGCCAAATTTTCTGATCATACTCGTCAAACATTAACTAATATGGAATTCAGAGTTTCTCCCCGCAGAGAGGCTTTCTTACCTTACCATCCTAACCAAGAAAGGGAGAAATTTAAAGAACATACCAAACACCATACAATTGAACAAAATCGATACTTGTTGGAGGTTTGGGAGGCTTCCAGTTCAATCCTGGATATGAACGTTGTTATAGAGCCTTTAGAGTATCTTGACACATTGGTTGAAAAGGTGAAGCTGTTTGTCCGGGAGGAAACTGAGAAAAATGGTGCTTTGGCTTCTATCCATACGTCTTTCTCAAGGTGAAATCTACTCTAACAGAAGTAAATATGTTCTTAGATCCTACCCAAAAAAGATAGAGGAGCTGGAGAAGTCTTTGAAATATTCTCAAGAAAGCCAAAGGAAGGTTGAGGATGAACTTCGTGCGATGCCCAAAGAGAATATCAAGAAAGCTAGAAGAAGGTATTCGTATTAATAAGGATGCCTTTGAGAGTTCCTAGAAGCGGGTGGAATATTTTTATCCTACCTTGCTGGTTTCTTAAGATCATGTTCGTTTTAATTAGGCCATTGAGAACAAGAAGGTGATTTCTTTGGAGGACTAATGTGTTCTTTTTTACCAGTATACTTGTATCCGACATATGTGCAACATTTACGTTCTTATCATTTAATGTATATACACTTCAAATCCTTATTTATTCATATGTTACCTGATTTATGGCATTGTTTTTGGTACCAGGTTCATTTCTTTGGGATTCATCTTTCCCTCTAAGTCTGTACTCGAAGTTTATTGGATGTCTTTGGGGACCATATCTACCCAAGATTCGTTACCCCTTCCCATGTCCCTAATTTAAAACATGGTTCAAGGTCGAAGTATTGGCGGAATCATCGTTCCCCTAGAGTGGCTAGCTACCGAGAGCGTGGTGAGCCGGTTATTTGCCATTTTTTAGGCTTGCTTTCTTTGTGTATGCATTGGCATGGTGGAGTTTTGATTGCTTTAGTCACACGCCTGAGAAATTTATGACAACACCCCCGAGTCTTTGTTATGGGGCTTTGATCTCTCTGGTCGTACCCCAAACTCCTTTACCTTTGATAATCACAAAAGAAAAGATAGTTTAGTGAAAAAATCCCTCCTTTCTTTAATCGAACGATAATAATACATTATGATAATTTTGTTTTTACCAAAAGAACTTGAATTTACATAACCAAGTGGCCATGCCACCACTTGTGGCCTTGAGATTTATGGCAGCAGTAGATTTGTTTGGATCGGCCATTTTTGCTCATTAGGCCAAGACGATGTGTTTTACTCGCAGCGGGTCAGATATCCGATCAAAGAGGCCACATTAATTTTCATAGACTTACCATCGCTTTTCTTCTAGTCTTATTGTAGGGTCTTGTAAATTCTCTTTTCTACAAAAAGGTCAACACTTATCCTCACCAGCTCATCATGCATGTTGTGGTATTCCAACATTGCTGCAAAGGGATGGTCAATGATACAGTTATAGACACTCCTACAAATGATTACTAGACTTTTGCGAAGGGATGACCAATGATACATTTATAGACACTCTTGTAAAGGACTCCTAGAATTTGAAAATCAATAATCTTGTATCCCTCCCTTATCCTAAGATGATCAATAATCTTGATATCTCTCATTTCTCTTAAGATGATCATCGATACTTGTAGTTTGATGCATCTTGTGTCAATTACTTTTTTTTGAAAAGTATTTAAATTTATTTAGTTGATTTTATTGATTTTAGTATATTTTATTTATTTTTAAAAAGTTAAAATATTAAATTGAATTTTATGAAAATATAAATTATTTTTTACATTGATGATTTTGTAATTTAAAATAATAATAATATTATTTTATTAGGTGTGCACTAAAACATGATAATACTAATTTATCATATGAATATCCATATGATATCCTAATTCAATTCTTTATCTTATTTCAATCATATGCATGAAACGAACACTAAATATTTTATAAATAAATTTTTCATACTTATTTAAAACTTTTAGTTTATTTTGGGTGATTCCATGCTTCATTTTCGCCTGTCTTTTCAACGAGTGTGCATGATGAACAATATAAAAGAAACGGAGTCTAACCTTAAATTATTATTTTTTGAATTAACAAACAAAAGGTAGAGCAATTTGAAGGAGATAATATAAAATAAATATGTAAAGCTCCAATCTCACCCATTTTTTCAGGTGAAAAAGCATTCCAACATCGTAAAGCAAAATTAAACGACATTTCTTTTCTATTAAAAAAATATATATAAAAAAAAAAGCTAAAAAAATGCACAATTTTACAGATTGTTCAAATTAACTATAATTCCTCAGTCAACAGCCTTTGACGCCGACACAGACAACGGAGATGTAGAATTTCTGCAAAACTCAGAACTTCCACCATTGTCGTTTTCACTCTTCACCACAAAGTGTCCCAACTGATCCACATTGTTAACCAAATTCTCTTCGCAGAGAAACTCATAGCTGAAAATCTTCTCCACCTCTCTCCCAAAATCATGGACGAAAACATGAGTTTTTCCCACTTTCTTACTCCGAGCCAACACCCCCGCCGTGAAAATCGCCGACATTCTCCCCGGAGCCGCCGGGAAATACCCTCTTGGGCCATCCACAAGAATGACATCCCAAGAGATTTGGTAAATATGGTTCGGTAAATCGTTGATTCCGAGTTTACAGTCCGAGAACAAGAGATTCTGCACAGGTTTACAATCGTGTTTGGACTGTTGTTTCGCTTGAGAAAGAAGCTTAGGGTAGTCACTAACTTTAGTTGTGAACTGAACATCGTAAGCTTCGATTCCTGGGTTGGACTGTTCGAATTTCGAGATCATGTATTCGTTTTCGTCAACGAAAACTGTGCGACCGTTTGGATTCAGTGCAGACCAGAGGAGTGACTCGTGGGTTAGACCGAAGATGAGGAAGTTTGGGTTTGGTGTGAGATGAAGAGTTGTTGCTATGGTGTTGATTTCTGTGAAGGACATGGATTTGGTGGTGGAGTTTGAGAGGGAAGCGTAGTGGATGAGGGCTTTGGTTACAGAGAGTGGGAGAGGGGAGGAGGAGGAGGATGCGGCGGAGTTGGCGGCGGAGGTGGAGATGGTTGTGATGAGAGAGAGAATGAAGAGTGTAGTGAAGAAGGTGATGAGGAAGAAGGAGAGGCAGAGGCGGTGAGAGAGAAAGGATGGTGTTGGGGGTTGTTTGTGAAGAGAAGGGTGGAGGAGGATAAGTTTGGTATTTGAATTATTCTTCATTTTAGTTTCAGAGAGGGAGAGAGAGAGAGTTGTTTTAGAGAGAGAGAGAGAGAGAGAGGGGAGGGGTGTTATAAGTGTGTGTACTATGGGTGAGAGTACATTAATGATAAAAAAATGAGGGTAGTTTGTAGGAGTATTGTAGGAGTAATAGTGTTCCGGCTAATAAGGGAATGGGGCCGGAGGAATCACGGAGGAGATTGAGAAGGGGTCACCGGTCACGTATCCAGGCAGAGGTCGTGGCTAATGTAAATACTGGGGACCACGTCTGTGGGTCCATTTAAGATGCTACACGTATACAAAAATCTGCCTCCAATACTAAGTTTTATTTTATACTAAAAAATAAACACATTATTGTGCTAACTTTTTTTTATTCAAACTTTAAAAAAAAATCTCCAACAAGGTATTTATTACTAGTACTACATCTCTCCAACAATTTAAAAAATATATTAAATATATATTCTAAATCAATTTTCACTCTGTTTTGTTTTTGATAGTCTAGGGTCACCAAAAAATTTAATTTGGCAGATCCTTGTATTTATAAACTACCAGCAAACCAACGGAATTCCACATTGTTATTATTATTTTTATTTTCTTTTCTAAATTATAATTATGACTTTATTTAAGTATTTAGTAAATTAATAGAATAATAATTTAATAAGAAATAATTATTAAAATTTATTTTTTAAAATAATAAATTAGTAATCTATTTTAAAAACATATATTAGAGTTATTTTTTTTAAACTTTTTTAAACCTCAAAAATGGATAAAGAGAATAGAGATACAAGAGAGCGAAGGTGTACAACAAACCACCTTCATGGTCAAAGAAAAACAAAAATGAGGCATACCAAGTCTATTTGAATTTTTAACACATTTTTCTCTGAGGAAAAAGGAGAGAAGAAAGAGGGTCTCTTTGCCTCATCCATTTTAACATATTTTTAGTCATCATTCTTACCGTTAGTTAAAATTGAAATCTTTTGTAGAATGAAGAATGACCTCAATCCACTTTTAAAACTTGTCGTTGAAACCAAAAGTTGCAAATACATTTAAGAGAAAGTTCCGATCCAAATTATCAAAGGGTTTGACAATACCAACCTTCAAAACCAGATTATCGATTTGTTAGGCAAAAGGTTAATTGCCTATGGAATTAGACTCTAATATAGTCCTTAATTTGTTTACATCTTAGACCATTTACAATGGTTTACAAACTCAACACCCATTTTTTCAACTCCCAACACTCCACATCATTTTCTCTTTCTTCCACCTAATAACTCAACACCCATTCAACTTTTACCCTCTCCAATGGTTTTTCACTCAACACCCTACCCCACCACTTTTTATTTTCATATTCTTATTTAAATTTTATTTTTATTTTTATGATTACATAAAATTACAATTATCGATTAAAATTAAATTAAAATAATAAATACTTAATGATCTTACCTGATCAGGAGAGCCTTCCAAGGATTTGAGACTGGGCCAGAGAGTAAGGTGAATGAAGGGGGGTGTACCTGCAAGGTGCTCCAATGCTTAAGTCAGAAGAGGTACAGAGTAAGGTTATTAGAAAGTGAGTTAGAATACCTGACCCTTTGCTGTGAAAAGGGTATTTATATTGAGCCCCCAGCGCTGGGCCAAGGCTCCCAATGGGCTGGATTAGCTAGGCCCAAGGAGGAGCTGCCAGGGGACGCGTAAGAAGCGTTAAGACCTAGACCAAGATCTGCCCCCTGGTCCAACTGCCCCTATCCCTAAGGAGACAATATAGGGGAGTTGGGTGACGTGGTAAGTGAGGTGCTGTTATGGTTCTGCCCGACACAAGCCGGATGCCCGTGATGTGGTCGATGATGTGTGGACGGAGACCATGGGATGGGCAACTCGCCCTTTGCCCGACACGTAGTTAGAGATCCGAGGAAACATCCCTCGGGTGAATGGTCCTACGTCTGACGTGTCCTCGTGCTTGGTCGTTTGGACATGGGCCTGACGAGCACTGGGCCATGCCGTGCATAATGCCTTGGCCCAGTCCAGAACAGGAGCCCCCCAAGTCGAGTCTCTGAGCCAGAGCGATGACTTACGTTTCAACTTGTGGTTCCCCGAGCTGACGGGGAAGTACGATAGTTCGACAGATGGGGTTGTAACAGACTTGTTCGTGACTGATCCTTTCGCCGGAAATGTCGGGGATGGAGGTGATCGGTTGGTCTGCACCTCTTTTGTGGCAGACGAGGGTGTGACGTGGGGATGTGGCGTCTAGGTGAGTCGGGGAGACGGATAGGTGCCCGGGTCGTTTCAGTTTCTTATTTTGGAGAGACGTGTCTCAGACTTAATGGTGTCGCTTCGTTTAGTGTGCAAAGGCGGCGTAGGCAGGATAGGTAATGATGGTCTAGCGCGTTGGTCCACGCGCCAGGCAATATAAAAAGGGGTTGAGTAACTTCATTTCTACTTTTTTTTTTGTTCACACGTTCACCGGAGTTCTCCACATCCTCTATTGTTTGCTCGCTCATCCGTCTGAACCGCCGTCTCCGCCCGTCCTCCTATCCGAACCACCGTCTGCTGCTCGTGCGCCACCGTACCCTTTTCAACTTAACTATGTCAGGTATGATTTTCCTTGTGATCCACTGTTTTTCCTTGTTGTTTTCCGTCAAATGTATGTTATCTTTGTGGAAATGTGGTTAGGTTTGACTTAGGAATAGTGTAGTGGACCGTAGATGTACAGTAGATGATAGAAAATAGGGTTAGGATCATACTGTACCGGGCATAAATTTCATGTGCCGGGCAATATTTGCATAGGCTATATGAAATTTCTGCCCGGCCTCCATAGAGTGCGCGTGTCACTGAGTTGAGTAGTTAGTGTCCGTCGCCGCTACGCCCTTTCACTTGACCTGCGGTGGAAGGGTGGATTTGATCTGACGTCGAATTCACTCTTTCTGTCTGCGTTTCAGGTGCTACCGGGCGTTTACGACCGAGGAGGGAAGATTCCGGGTCCTCGACCGAAGATGCGACAATCGCTCGTCTCCCTGTCGTGCGCGTGTCACTGAGTTGAGTAGTTAGTGTCCGTCGCCGCTACGCCCTTTCACTTGACCTGCGGTGGAAGGGTGGATTTGATCTGACGTCGAATTCACTCTTTCTGTCTGCGTTTCAGGTGCTACCGGGCGTTTACGACCGAGGAGGGAAGATTCCGGGTCCTCGACCGAAGATGCGACAATCGCTCGTCTCCCTGTCGGGGATGGGAGCGTCCGAGATGGTACCGAACACGCCTCATCTTCCGGGCAGGCTGACTTCTCCTGGGTTGCGGACGAGCCTTTGGAGGAGGAATCAGACTTTTGCGATGAGGCCATCATTGCTTACGCTATGGTCGAGACCATAGGTCGGGAGGATCCACCAAACTGGTACTGCTGCGCCCCCAAGGAAGAAGATCGCATTTGTCATCATTTCCCGGGGAAGCAGTTCACCATGTATGAATTTGCTTTCCGTGAAGTGGGGATTAGACTGCCCTTCAACTCCTTCCAGATGTCGGTCTTCAAGTGGCTTCGGCTGGCGCCGTCCCAACTGCATCCTAATGCTCTCGCATTTATGCGGGCATTTGAGTTAGTCTGCCAGTTCCTCGGCATTGGTTGCACCCGGGCTCTCTTCTTCCACGTCTTCCATCTCCAGCGGTCTGGCTCCCGTGGGCGTCATAGTTGGGTCTCTTTCAAGCAGCCCGTGCGTCTGTTCAAGGCGTACGAGGATTCTGTTCGTCACTTCAAGAACCGATGGTATGTGGTGATGCCGATCACCCGTGCAGCCCTTCACTCTCTATACTACTATCAACGGAAGCCAAACGGGGAGGAGACGCTTATGTCGAAGATACCGCTGAGGTGGCAGCGTGATCATTTCGATCTCTCCACGGCCCATTACCGGATCAAATATGCGATGCTCGACCAAGAGGATAGGCTCGCGTATAAGAAGTTGGTTGATTACGTGCAGAGCTTCAGCTTGGGGTTCTGGGCGAATCGACAGGGCGTGCCCTATCTGGATGAGGCCGGGGAACTAATCACCGAGACGCGCTATATTAATACGAAGGCTCTGCTCGAGTGTGATACCGAGGAGGAAGCTCTAGCGTTATTGAGTGGGTAGATTTTGTTTAGCTTTTTGTTTCGGTTAATGTCTTCGCTCGCTAATGTTTGTGTGTAATATTTTGCAGGTGCCATGCCCAGTGCCCGTGATCGGGTGTTGAAGTTAGCGAATCAGGTCGGTGCGGCTGACCGGGTGCCCAAGAAGAAGAAAAAGACTGTGGTCCGTGTCTTGGAGACCGCTGGTGATGCTGGGGCCGGTCCTTCGAATGTGGCGAGCGTGACTCCTTCCTCTCCTCCTCGGGCGATAGATATACCTGACAGCCCGCCGCTATCTGCCTCTCCCCTCCACAAACGGAAGCGTCCGTCGGGGACTCTTTCGAGGTCGTCGCTGGGAAGCCCGAAAGGACCGGGCAGCTATCTGCTACCTCCTTGCTATGTGGAACGGTCGTTTTTCAAGGCCGAGGAGGGGATTGCGGTGCCGGCGCCCGAGGCCAAGGCTATTCTGGATCAAGATGCTGGTGCTCGGCACAAAGATCTGGCCAGGGACATTGCTGCTGTCATCCGGGTGATGGAGACGGCCATGGTCTTGACCGACACTTCGGTCTCCACTGCCTCGCTGGAGGATGCTCTTTTGCAGGTCCGATCGGAGAAGGACAAACTGTCCAAAGACCTGTCGGACTACAAAGAGGAGCATCAGCTGCAGGAAGGGCTGAGCCAGAAGCTGGATGAGGTGGAGAAGGAGCGAGACCAGTTGAAGGCTGCTAAGGCGAGCTTGGAAGAGCAGGTGGCCGATCATCAAAAGTTGACCGAGGACAATGCTGGCCTGAGGGCTCAGATTGAATATCTCGAAGAAAAGGTCCGTTCTCTGGCCGACGAGACCGAGGAGGAGCGTGCCCTTGGTTCGCGCGGTGAGCTGCTGGGGCATATCCGCACTCTCAATCAAGAGCTGGTGGCCGTTTTCAAAGAGGGTTTCGATAATGCTGTCGAACAACTTGGGCTTCTGAATCCCGAGTTGGTGACGGCGGGGTCGGCCCATAACTACTGTGTCAGGGATGGTGAGATCGTCTGCCCGTTCGAGGCGGAGGAAGAGCTGGGTGGTGAGGAAGAGGAGGAGGAAGAAGAAGTGCTCCGAGCGGAGTCTTAATTATGTAATTTTAATTTGAAGTTTTTGTTATGGCCTGCGTGCCCGTTATGTACTTTGGCCTTCGGGCATTTGTAATCTGGCCTTCGGGCGTACTTGGCTTCGGCCGTTGTTACTATTTTTAATATATGAATGTTTTTGTTGTCATTCATTGTGTTCGTTTATGTTTGATATTTGCTTTTATGAATTCGTACTCTGCTCGACTTCGTTAATCTCCTCGGTTTAGGGAACCGATGAAGTGTCAGGCTTTGTGCCCGTTGGTATCGAAGCCCGGGTCCGTTGTTCGAACCCTGGTCTCGAGGCTTGGGCTTTCCCATCGCGAGCTGGGTGCCCTGCCTGTCCTGGTACTTCGACGTTGAGTCTTGGTCAAGATCCCACGCGTCGGGGAGGGTTGTGTTCGCTACGAGATCCCGGCTCGTTCCCGGGTCTCGTGGTTCCTCTCTGGGGTTTTGGAGACGAAGAGCGTGGTCGTACCACCCACGTTTCCCCGTGATACATTTAGCTGTAATATTGTCTAAGTTTTTCTGCGTTCCATGGTCGAGCGAGTTGTTCTCCTTGTAGGTTTTCTAGGTAATAGGCCCCGTTGCTCGTCTTGTCGCGGACGCGGTAGGGGCCTTCCCAGTTGGCCGCCAGCTTGCCCTCTCTTGGGTTTTTCTGGTTTCTTCTGAGGACCAGGGTGCCGACCTGGAACTCTCTTCTTATGACTTTCGCGTCGTGGCGTAGTGCTATTTTTTGTTTGAGGGTCGTTTCCCTGAGGGCTGCTTCGGAACGTATCTCCTCGACCAGGTCGAGCTCGGCTCTGAGGGTTTCATCGTTCATTTCCTCGTCTAGGGGTTCCTCTATCCTCCTCGTCGGTGTCCGTATTTCCACCGGGATGACTGCTTCGGTGCCGTAAGTCAGTCGGAATGGGGTTTCCCCGGTGGTAGAATGCGGTGTCGTGCGGTAAGCCCATAGGACGCTGTGTAGCTCCTCGACCCATGCCCTTTTCGCCTCGCCGAGTCTGCGTTTGAGGCCACGTAAGATTATCCTGTTGGCCGCCTCTGCTTGCCCGTTCGTCTGCGGATGTTCGACAGATGTGAAATGCTGTGTGGTGCCCAGGCCAGCGACGAAGTCCTGGAATCCTCCGTCCGTGAACTGTGTCCCATTGTCTGTGACAATTGCCTGGGGTATACCGAATCGAGCGAGGATGTTGCGTTTGAAGAACCGGAGAATGTTCTGCGCGGTTATTTTAGCCAGTGCCTCTGCCTCGATCCATTTGGTAAAGTAGTCCACCCCGACGATGAGGTATTTATTCTGATTCGATCCGGTTACGAAGGGCCCGAGGATGTCCATGCCCCACCACGCGAAGGGCCATGGGGAAGACAGTGATTTGAGGTCGTTTGGGGGTGCGAGGTGCATGTCGGCGTGTCGTTGGCATTTGTCACATCTTTTGACGTGCTCTTTCGAATCGCTTTGCATGGTCGGCCAGTAGTAGCCTGCTCGAAGGGCCTTTCGTGCGAGCGATCGCCCGCCGAGGTGTTGAGCGTTGATTCCCCGGTGTATCTCTCCAAGTATGTCGGGGACTTTCTCTTCCTCGACGCATTTAAGTAACGGGACGGAGAACCCTCTCCGGTAGAGTTTTCCTTCGAGGAGTACGTACGAGCATGCTCATCGTTTGACAGTGGTCGCCTCTTTCGGGTCGGCTGGGAGCTCGTCTCTTGTGAGGTAATTGTAAATGGGTGTCATCCAACAGTGAGCATCCCCGATAGCGTTGACCTCGAATGGAGGAGGAAGTTTGTCGATGCTGGGTCGAGGAAGGATTTCCTAAATTACTGATTTATTCCCACCCTTTTTCCTCGTGCTGGCTAGTTTCGAGAGAACGTCTGCCCGTGTGTTGTGCTCGCGGGGTATGTGTTGAACTTCCCATCTTTCAAATTTGTCAAGCTTTTCTTTGACAAGGGACAAGTACTCGAGGAGGTTGTCGTTCTTGGTTTGGTACTCTCCTCGCACTTGTGAGGCCACGAGCTGGGAGTCAGTGGATATCTTTACCTCTTTCGCTCCTAGGTCTTCGGATAACCGTAGGCCTGCGAGGAAGGCTTCGTATTCGGCTTGATTGTTCGATGTCGGGAACGCTAGTGCCAATGATACCTCTATCAGGATCCCTTCTTCATTCTCGAGGATGATCCCGGCCCCGCTGCCTGACGTGCTAGAGGCGCCGTCGACGAAGATCGTCCATTTGTGGGCGCTCTCTGCTGGTGTCGGGCAGTGGGTCATTTCCGCGACAAAGTCGGCCAGCGCCTGGGCTTTCAAGGCTTTCCTACTTTCGTATTGTATGTCGAATTCGGAGAGTTCCAGTGACCACTTGAGCATCCTCCCGGCCATATCCGGACGCCCGAGCAGCTGTTTGATTGGCTGGTCGGTCCTCACCTTTATCGTGTGTGCGAGGAAGTAATATCGTAATCTCCTCGCTGTATTGATGAGGGCCAGGGCGATCTTTTCGATTTGCTGATATCGGAGCTCGGGGCCTTGGAGTGCTTTGCTCGTAAAATAGATGGGCTTTTGTCCTTCGTCGGTTTCTCTTATTAGGACGGCGCTGACGGCCTCGGTCCCCACGGACAGGTATAAGTATAGGGTTTCTTTTTCTAATGGTCGTGATAAGACCGGGGGTTCGGACAGAACCTTCTTTAGATGCAGTAATGCTTGCTCGCATTCATCGGTCCAGTCGAAGGTAGCCTCTTTGCGAAGGAGTCTGAAGAATGGCAATGCGTGCTGGGCCGACTTGGCGATGAAACGGGAGAGTGAGGCGAGCACTCCATTGAGTGACTGGATCGATTTCTTGGTCCTCGGGGTCGGAAATTCCGAGAATGCCCGGCATTTGTCGGGGTTGGCCTCTATTCCTCTTTCGGTGAGATAGAAACCGAGGAACTTTCCTGCCCGTACGCCGAACGTGCACTTTTCGGGATTGAACCTCATTTTACACTGTCTCGCCTGCTCGAACACCTTTGTTAGGTGTCGAGCATGGGTAACCTCCTCGTGTGATTTGACGATCATGTCGTCCATGTATACTTCGAGCATGTCCCCTATTTCATCCTTGAAGACTTTGTTCATCATGCGTTGGTACGTAGCGCCAGCGTTCTTGAGCCCGAACGGCATCACATTGTAATAGTAATTGCCCGTTGGGGTCATGAACGCTGTGTGTTTCTTGTCTGTGGGCGCCATAGGGATCTGGTTATATCCACTATATGCGTCCAGGAAGGACAAGAGTTTAAAACCTGCAGAGTTATCAACGAGCATATCTATATTAGGGAGGGGGAAAGCATCTTTCGGGCAAGCCCTATTAAGATCAGTATAATCAACACACATACGCCATTTTCCATTATTTTTCTTAACGAGGACTACATTTGAGAGCCAGGTTGTGTACTGGGCTTCAGAAATAAAATTTGCCTCTAAGAGGTCTTTTATAGCTCGCTCGGCAGCCTCTGCCTTTTCGGGCGACTGCTTGCGCCTACGTTGTGCTATGGGCTTGGCTGCCCTGTCTAACGCTAGCTTGTGACACGCGATCTCGGGGTCCAGCCCGGGCATTTCTGCGGCGTTCCACGCGAAGAGGTCGGAGTTCTCCTTGAGGCATGCCACGAGTTCTTCTCTAGTTTCCTCGGGTAGTCCCTTACCTATCTTCACCGTCCTTTCTGGATCGTCCCCGAGGGGAATGAGCTCGAACTCTCCGTCGGGGATTGGTCGAACCGGGGCGAACTTCCCCTCTTCGGTCTCGTCCAAACCGATGCGACAGTCGAGGTCGATGGCATTAACACCCCGGGGAGGATCCTCGGTCCTGAGTTTTTTGTTGTTGCAGTTGCTCTTCGTGCTGACCACGGTCTGTCCTTTCACTGCGGCGTCGTAGCATCGCCGGGCTGCTTCGATGTCACCGTGGATGGTGACCACACGTCCCAATTTGGTGTAGTATTTCATCTTTAGGTGGACGGTGGATGGGACCGCGGTGAGTTCGGCCAGCGTCGGGCGTCCAAAGATGCAATTGTAAAGGGACGGACAGTCCACGACCAGGAATTGGATTTTGACTTCCCTAGCCGTTTCTTGTTCGCCGAAAGTGACGAGGAGCTCGACATATCCCCACGGTCTGGTTGTTGCTCCGTTGAATCCTTGGAGATCTGATCCGACGTAGGGGGCTAAGTTGGTCTTGTCTAGTTTCAGAGTCTTGAAGAGATGGACGTACATGATATCCACTGAGCTGCCTTGGTCGACCAGGATGCGTCGGACGTCGAACTGGGCCATCTTTGCCCTTATCAACAGTGGGATGCCTGAATTCGGGGATCCGCCCGGAAGTTCCTCCAGGAAAAAGGATATCGGGTTGGATTTTCCCCGGTACTTTGTCAGTGTCGCTTTCTGCTCGGGGGCAGTCAGTAGGAGTTCGTCGAACTTGCGTTTGACGGAGAGGGCAGCGGCTTCCCCGTTAATTCCCCCTCCCGATATCACCAGTGCGGTTGGGAAGTCTTCCCAGGGGCTGAGTGCAGCGATTCTGCCTTCGGGCAGTGGTTCGGGGAGGAAGAAATCTTCCGGGCGTGACACGCAGAGGGCCACTTGGTAAGGAGAGTTGTCAGGGGGTGTTTCTTCCCGGGGTCTCTTCTTTTCTGGCTCGACATGTCTGGGAGCTTCGTCCTTCTTCGTATACTGCTTTAGGTGCCCCTCTTGGATTAAAATCTCTATTGCATCCTTTAGGTGGACGCAGTCTTCTGTCACGTGCCCGTGACTTCTGTGGAATCGGCAGTACTTGGATTTGTCGGTGTGGGGCTTTGGCGCAGATGGTTTTGGGAACCTGACCCTGCCCTGCTTAAATTCAGAGTTGATACATTCTGCAAGGATACGCTCTCGAGGAGCTGTTAGTAAGGTGTACTCGCTATATCTGCCCGCGGGGCCTCTTCCTTCTCGGAGCTCGCGAGGTCTTTCTTCTCTTCGCTTGTCCCCGTTGCGACGGGGGATGCTCGTGTCCTCGCGTTTGGAGTGCTCGGTATCGCCGGCGTTACGTCCGCTGCGGGCGTTGTGTGCCACCTGTTTTTCCTCGTATCTGATGTAGGCCTGGGCCTTATGCAGGAGTTCGTTCAAGGTGCGGGGAGGCTCGATTCCGACGGCTCTGCTAAGCTCACTGCCGGGCAAGAGACCTCTTTCGAGGAGATACTTCTTCATGTGCTCGGTGGTATCCACCTCGACAGCTTCCTGGTTGAATCGCTCGATGTACGAGCGTAGTGTTTCATTCTTCTTCTGTACTATGGCTTCAAGGGTCGCCTCAGTCTTGGGGTGACGACGGGAAGCTGTAAAGTGCCTGGTGAACATGGACCTCATGACTCTCCATGACGTAATGGATTCAGGGGCCAAGCTTTTGTACCAAGCCATGGCCCCTTTCCTGAGGGTCGTTGAGAACAGTCGGCATTTGAGGTGCCCGGTTATATCATTACGGTAGTCGAGCATCGCGTTAACGTTGTCGACGTGGTCGTCTGGATCGGTAGTCCCGTCGTATACAGCTAGATTGGGCGGTTTCTCCATGCCTCTGGGGAGCGGAGCCTCCATTATTGCCCGTGATAAGGGACAGTGCAGGTCCTCCTCGTCGCTCCTTAAGGGGGATAGTTCGTTGTTGTCGGGGCTGTGCCCGTGCCTTGGTGATGCTCCTGCTCGGCCTTCGTCATGACGGGCCCGTGCCCTGCTGACGTGAGGTTCTGGGGAGCGACGTCCTCGCTTCTTTGTTGGTTCTGAACGTTGTTGTGTCCTCCCCTCCGGCTGGAGTCGGGTCTCTTGGCGCTCGGCTTCGAGGGCCATGATTCGTTCGTGCTGTTGATAGAGCATAGAACCGGCCTGATTGAGGGCATTTACCATGGCAATCATTGTGGCGTCTCCTTCGACGGGAACGGGAATGGGGTGAAATGTCTTTGCCCCTGAGTTGTGAGCATGAGGGACATCCCCGTTGTTTTGTGGCTCTGGAGACGGGGTGGATGGACGACCGTCTCGAGCGTCTGTTTCGCGGGATGGTGGGCCGTCGTCCATAGTGTAGTCGACGAGGGGACGGCTGCGCTCGCTAGGTTGTTCTCCGGCCATGTTGGAAGGACAGAAATAAATGAGCTTTGATCCTCTTTTGATGAAGATGGGGATAGCTAGTTTCCCACAGACGGCGCCACTGATCTTACCTGATCAGGAGAGCCTTCCAAGGATTTGAGACTGGGCCAGAGAGTAAGGTGAATGAAGGGGGGTGTACCTGCAAGGTGCTCCAATGCTTAAGTCAGAAGAGGTACAGAGTAAGGTTATTAGAAAGTGAGTTAGAATACCTGACCCTTTGCTGTGAAAAGGGTATTTATATTGAGCCCCCAGCGCTGGGCCAAGGCTCCCAATGGGCTGGATTAGCTAGGCCCAAGGAGGAGCTGCCAGGGGACGCGTAAGAAGCGTTAAGACCTAGACCAAGATCTGCCCCCTGGTCCAACTGCCCCTATCCCTAAGGAGACAATATAGGGGAGTTGGGTGACGTGGTAAGTGAGGTGCTGTTATGGTTCTGCCCGACACAAGCCGGATGCCCGTGATGTGGTCGATGATGTGTGGACGGAGACCATGGGATGGGCAACTCGCCCTTTGCCCGACACGTAGTTAGAGATCCGAGGAAACATCCCTCGGGTGAATGGTCCTACGTCTGACGTGTCCTCGTGCTTGGTCGTTTGGACATGGGCCTGACGAGCACTGGGCCATGCCGTGCATAATGCCTTGGCCCAGTCCAGAACACTTAATAATTTATTTTTTAATTTTTTGTAAAATTGATTTGGATTTTGATAATAGTTGGGATTTTGATAATTGTTGGGATTTGGAAAATTGTTGGGATTTTGGTTAAATGGAAAATTAGCATAATTTTGAGTGTTAAAATGATTATTGGGATCCATTTCACTAAAAAAAGACACTTAACTTCAAAATAAACACTAATAATAAAATTAAGATAGTGAAAAACTTAGTTTTTTTTCTGTGTCCAAATCAAATGAACCAAGTCTCTATTTATAGAGAAAAAAAATCATGAATTTTGGTAAAAAAAAAAAAAAAAAAAAAATTAATTTGCAACGAAATAATTGAGTTCAAAGTATTAAATGGATAAAAATCTGATCAGCCAATCAAACACAGCCACGTGGCAGATTAAATGGTGTTGAGTTTTCTCAACATCTCTCTCCTCCAACACACACTCAACACTACATTACACACCCATTGCACATGATTTTGTGGTGTTGACTTTAAATAAATCTACCATTGCACATTGCACATGGTCTTATGAGACCACTTTGCTCATTTGAGATTATGGAATGATCATATGAGCTAATCTGCCAGCAAAGATTTTAGAAATTATGTTATGTCTATGATGCATAGGTACGGATACGTACCCGGTGCGGATATTGGTACCGATACAGGATACGCATTGATGTTGGGAAGCATCCAACTAGTGATAAAGAATTGAAGAACAATACTAATCACATAATCTTTGATAATGTTCCAATAAGTTTGGAAAAAGAAAGCACTGAATCCATCAGACCCAGGCACCATCCTTGTTTAGAGAGAAGCATGCATTGGTTATTTCAGATGCAGAAGGAGTCATTTTGAGCACGTTGTTAGTAGCCTCAGTGATCAAATTAGGAATGGTTATCTTTATAAGATCATTACGGGTCACATTGTTGCTAGAGCGAAAAAGATTGATGAAATGATTCACTTAAATTTAGGCAATATTAGGGGGATTTATGACCAAATATTCTCACGTTTGATGGTGATGGAAGTGATGAGTTTGAGACATTCTTGATATTGGCAATTATGTGAAAATAAGTTATGTTCATATCACTCACAATGTTCCATTTGACCCTGGAATTCTTCTGCCAAAAGATCTCTTCCATATTCAAAGCCTTGTCCAGTTGAATTTGAGCTTGTCTTTTATGATTTAATAAATCATTAGTGTGTGACCTGTGCCATTAATTTGAGTATGGATGTTGTTAAAAGCCACCTTACAATAATTGATTTGATCATGGACATTTCCAAAAATATTTTTATTACAAGTAATCATCTGAGCCTTTAGGAGCTTACGTTTTTGGTTTAAGATGAACATATGACTGACACCCATAGATATCAGTACACCAAGCATATTTGATAACGTTATAGCAATCAAGATGAGAAGACCACATTCTAAGAAATATAAAGTTTGAGATAAACTTTGTTTGACAAGTGACTCTAAACAAGAAGAGGGTGTGGATTGTGTATGTTGAAAAACGATGTTCAATTATAAAAAACTTGATTTATAAAAAATTTAAATCAGAGTTATAAATCAAGCAAAATCAAGCAAAGTGTATAATATGTAACATAATAATTAAAAGAGTGAAAATGGAAGAGGTGGAGATATGAAAATGCATTGAAAATAAATAAAAAATTGAAATGTAAATAAATAAGGGAGGAGAAAAATACACCATTAATTTATACACGCTCAACCTAATTATTTGGTCTATTTTTAAATGCATATAGATAAAGGCGAAGAGAAATGCACCATCAATTTATACACACTCTCAACCTAACCATTTGGTCAACTTGTCTCTAAGAATTTCTCCGTAATAGTTTTCACTATATCAAATGTGAGTTTTTTTTTATGGATTATGTCCATGACCTTCTTACAACCAAACATGAGATTTTGAACAGGCTAATCCCTAAACCACACAAGAGATTTTACACATGGATAATCTCATAACCAAGCAAATCTCTTACACCAAGTTGAAGTCAAGAACCAAACAAATTTTTTGACAGCTGTTGTACCCTAAAATTTTCCCTCCCACAATCAAGATAATGTGTCTCAAGATTTCTCAATGGTCACAAGGTCCCCAATTGGTCAAAAAGATTGAAGGTTTCATCAGACAAAGTCTTCTCCTGAACAATGGATCCAGAACTAGGGTTTTGAACTTCACCAAGCTAAATGGACTTCCAAGGCCTCAAGTGAGCTTCATAACATCCCACATGTCTTCAAGAATTCTCATGTCAAGTTTCAGAGCATTCCCAATAAGTTTGACTAGTCAGATTTTCAAGTATTCAAAAATCAGTCAACTTGGTAAAAAAAGTCAAATTGAGGTCAATTGTGGTCAACTTAAAGTCAAACTTCAATATTTTTTGTCAACATCAAGATTATAAGGTAAAATTAATCATTTGATCAAGGTTTGATCATGATTCATCAAGGAAATCTCAGATCATCAAGAATCATGGAGTTTCTAAATTAGGGTTTTCACAGTGAAAGTCAACTGAACTTTGACCAGCCATAACTTTCGCACACTTCATCAAAAATTTCCCATCCAAATCTCATTTTGAAGGAAATTGAATTCTCTACAACTTTGTGTCTCACAAGCCAAGCCTAAAAATACTTCATTTGGAAGGTATGAGCTAAAACATTATAGGTCCTTATAAAAGTCAACAAAAAGTCAACTTTTTTCAAAGCTCATAATTTGAAAATGGTAAAAGATATGGACATGAGACCAAAAGGGTTGGTTAGAGGACTCTCTAAGCTTTATAAAAAGTCCAATAACACCTTCATTTCCTTAAAATTTAGGGAGTTGTGCCTTGTCAAATTTGGGAAATTTTCAAGGGGTGTATGAAGCAAAAAAGGTCTTATCTTCAAAATTTTCCAAATGGACCCATAAAATTGCAACCCAATCTCAAAGATAAAGTCATGCACGACCCAATGACCATTTATTATGATTTTTAAATTTTATTTTATATTATTTTGGATTTTATTTATTAAAATTCAATTTTAATGAAAATAAAATATGAAAAATCAAATAATAAATCAAATATTGGTTCTAGAATGATTTATATGACATTTAAAGATGATTGAGGCCATCCAATTTCGTGCAAGCTTGTTATGGTAATGATATATTTGATTTTTTGACAAAAATAGAAGTGAGATTTCTTCAAGCTCAAGTAACCAAAATCCTTGATCCAAAGTCCAAATTTTAACCTAATTCTATCCCTCATATATACACAAACATAAACAAATGCAAGAGGACGAAAATTGGGAGCTGGAGACATTGTTTCAAACTTCAAAAATCACAAAAAAAACTTCAAATCCGTTTTACAATTTTACAAGTTTTCAAAGAGTTGTGAAGGTTCTAACATGTTCTTTGGGAGTTCTTGAACGCATACCAAACATCAACATCATCAAAAGCATACCAAATTGCATAAACCGAATGTTATTTTTCTTCTTTTTTTTCAATTTCGATTCTGAATATATATGTGTTTAAACTCTAATTTGATTGTATAGTTTTGTTTGTGATGTTACAAGGAACGTTTCTGGGCAAGCATTTTGAAGATTCATAGCCATATAGGGACAGAACCATAATTAGGGTTCTTGAGGTTTCAACTTAGGGGCACGCGGTGAAGGCGATTTCTTGAGAAATTGATGATCTAGTTGTGTTTAGGGACCTCACATTGATTGATCTGGACCATTAAAATTGATTTATTCATCGTATTTGCAACGTTTAATTTTGCAGGTCTTATAGCGACGATAAAGACCCGTCACTAAAACCTCTAGTGACGGAAAACCGTAGGTATAGGTCTAAATGGACGGACGGAGGAAGAAAACAAGCTCTGCGCGCGAATTTCATTTTTAAATTTTGGTTTTATTATTTAATTAATTAATGTTGGATATTTGGCACAGGTGGAGTAGCGTCCCAGTGGCTGTGTGTTGGCTTGGTAAATGGGAGGTCCTGGATTCGAATCCAGGCCTCCCCAATTTTATTTCTGCACCTTATTCCTTTCTTTTTCTTGTTTTTTTTTCTTTCAATTTTTTTTATAATTAATAATTATATATTAGATTAGATTAATTAGATAATCAATTTAATTAAGATAATCACCATTAATTTTCTTATTAAAAATATAAAACAGTTTTTTTCTTAAATAATATTTTCTTAAAAATAATAATAATAATTTCATTGATTTCTTCTATTTAATTTTTCTTTTAATTTAGAATGTTACTACTTTTTTTTTATAATTTTAATTAACTTGTAAATTAATTAATTGTTTAATCACTATAATTTTCTTGAAACTTCTTTTAAATCATTATTTTAATTAATATATTGTTTTATGTAAATAATTTTGATTAATTTGTAAATAAAATTAATTAATTAGATTTAAATTTAATAAACCCTAATTTTCTCTAAAAAAATCTAATTTTTTTAAATTAACCCTAATTTTTTCTCTAACCCTAATTTCAAAACTTAATTTATTTATTTTTGCTTTCTTGTTCTTTATTTATTTTTTATTTTTATCTTATTTTAATTATTAGAAAAATGTTTAGGCCATTATTATTTGTTGTAACTTTTTTTCCGATTATTATGTATCTGCCCCAAAGTGATGTAATAGCGTAAGATTTATTGTTTTTTCACATTTTATTTTATTTATTTTATTTATGGTTAGTAAATAGGGAGTGCAAAACATAAATGAATAAATTGGACTTAGCTAATTAAAAAATATTAAATATCTGAATAAAATCACTCACACACGTAAGTCGATCTACGATCGTCGTCTGTACCTCCTAGGGTTACCCTTCTTAAAGTTGTCTTTATATGGTCAATTCCCTCGAAAGTGGGGGTGTCTTAAGCAAGATCCATTCACAAATAAATCATCTAGTCCTTTCCCGGTTTAAAAGATCAAGTCCCTATGATGTTGCCTATGATAATGATCTTGTCCCTTCGATTAAAGATGATAGTCCCCCCCCCCAATTGCTAAAGACACCCCTTCAGTTGCCTTTATTGACCATATGATGACCCTACGTCCGTCCCTTAACAAAATCCAAGGTAATGACTACATATTCCTTAATAATAGGGATAGTCTTACCCTTGAAAGAATATAAAAGAACATGAATGACTTAGTCTATGGGAGGAACTCTATTACTGGCTCACACCCTTTAAAATACTTTTCACACCTCACAATTTTTAAACATTTTAAAAACAAAGGCTTTGTATACATCCATACGAGGATCATTACAAAGTACTTAGACAAATTTCTAAACACACATTACACTTTCCCTTTTAAAAAAAAATTAAGTGAGCTAAGTAACTAAGAGCCTATGGATAACCATGGATATAAAGGGTGCTAACACCTTACCTTTATATAACCTACCCCCCGAACTCAAGTCTTTTAAAAATAGGTCTTTCCTGTTCTTTTATGTCATTTCCTTATGGATCAAACAAAAGTTGGTGGCGACTCTTGCTCTCCGCAACATTTATAGAATGTCAGTTCTCCCACCGTGTTACAGGACTGGCGACTCTGTTGGGGAATTACTAAGTAAAAGAGGGGTACCCTTAGGAATTAGATCACTTAATTGTTTGCTTTGTTTGCTTTATATTATCTGTTGGGCTTTTGTGTGAAAGATCCTAACCCGGATCTAGTGTACCCTAGGTAAGTAGCAATAGACCAAGGAAACTGTACGACGTATACCGATATGGTTGATCTGGTGGCTACGTTAGTGTGACTTCTTTGTCGGTTCTTATGTTCCTTAAGTAAGTTGAGGATAACCCGAGACTGTCACATGTTGTCATTACACTAACTAACTTTGTAGAACCCTAGTTAACCCATCTTGGCCTTTAGAAAATAGTGAGATAACCGACTTTGGTGAAGACTAAAGTTGGTTGATACTTGATGCTACGCTCATTGAGATTCTAATCTTGGGGGGTTTTGGTTGGCAAGTCAGTTGCCTACTGAACAACAACCCTTAAGAAGGATCAGTGATATTGAGATCCCTTAGAACCTGGTTACTTTTGTAGGACAGGATGAACCAACTAAACTTCAGGGGGGGGGGGGGTACTTACCTTTAAACCTCATGCAAGCCTCTAAACCTAGGGCTATTGTGTGACTTGTTTGTGTGTGCCACATGTTTGTGATTGAGCATAACATCATGACATCTTAAGCATGGCATTTTCACTAACCATTTCAAGGAACAAATTATTTATCTTTCTTCTTTGTTGCAGGTTATGGCTTTCACTCGTAGGAACACTATCCGAGTCAACTTTATAGGGATACATTCTAAGCTTAAGGAATTGGTCTCTAAAGTTTCTGAAAGCTCCCAATTCATCAAGAAACATGGTTACCTGCTGGATTTAGTTACTTCAGGATTCAATGAAGATATGATGACTGTGTTATTCCAGTTCTTTGATCCTAAACATCATTGTTTCATGTTCCCCGACTATCAACTGGTACCTACAATTGAGGAATTCTCCAAACTCCTGGGTGTGCCTATCCTGGATCAGAGACCCTTCACAGGCTTAGAGAGGGAGCCTAAACCTGAAGTCATTGTTGCAACCCTACATTTGAAGAAATCAGACATTGTCTTAGAAACGAGAAATGGAGTTAAGGGTATTCTTGCTAAGGTATTTATGGAGAAAGCTCAGGTGTTCTTGGATGCTATGAGTTATGATGCTTTCGAGGAGATCTTAGCCTTATTAATCTATGGCTTGGTGTTGTTTCCTAATCCAGACCAGTTCATAGACGTACACGCCATCAACATATTTCTGACTCACAATCCTGTGCCTACCTTACTTGGAGACATCTTGCACTCTCTTCATACTCGTACTACGAAGGCACGAGGAACTCTGATGTGTTGCGTACCCTTACTGGCTAGGTGGTTTATTTCTCACCTTCCTCGATCTGTGATGAAGAATGAACAAGGGTTAAGGCGGTCTAAGAGGATCATGTCACTTTCTCATTCAGATATTCATTGGTGTTCTCGATCTAGGGAGAATGTTATTTCATTGACCATTATGGAGAGTTCCCTAATGTGCCACTCCTTGGAATTAGATGGGGCATTACTTATAAACCTTCCTTAGCTCTACTTCAGTTAGGTTATGCTCGGAGTAATGGTCCTCATGACATGCTTATTCAGGGTATTGTGTTTGACTACGACAACGATCTTCAAGGTTACCGTCAAAGGTTTATACGTGCTTATGGTAAAGTGAACAAGGTTGATAGCAAGACTCTCGAACCAAAGTACTCCATTCCTATGGAACCTTACCTCAGATGGGTGCAATCTCATGCTCAGACTCTTATGATGCCATATCTTGCTATTCTACCAGTTACGGTGGAGCCTATTGTTGAAGGAGATATTCCTTATACCATTCTCCATCCTGACATGCCTACTGATCTAGAGGAGTTGCAGAAATCTTGGATCCAACTGAATGAGCAAAGGGATACTTTTGAGGTTTAGTTCATAGCTAGCCAAGAAAAAGTGTTAGAGCTGACAAAGCAACTTCACGAGGAGCGGAACCTCAACACAAAGAGGAAGCGTCCATGAGAGACTTAAAACCCCATATATATTTTTTTGTAATTTATTGTTATTTCCTTTCATTGTAAGCCCAAGGGGGAAATTACTTTAACGCTTACTAATAAAAGTTTTATTTTTGTCTTTAAACAAATTTAAATCCTATGTGGTCCTTGAAAACATTTCATATGCATCTTCATATCATATCATTGCATGACAGATTCTCATAACAGGTTTCTCATCTTCTCGCTGTTTATTTCAGCAGAACTGGCTCTCGAACAATCTGTCAAAGATCTCCAAACCCAGATTGCTCAATTTCAAGAGGTGATCCTGAATTTGTCCAAGGGGCAAGAAGAGTTGAAAGCTCTCCTCACTAAGGACGTGAAAAAGAAGAATCCTGAAGACAACAAGAGTGATCAGTTGGAACAACTACAAGCTGAGATGGCAGAGATGAGAATCCAAATGAATGACCAGGTGGCTCTTATCCAGAGCTTAGCCCAGGGGAAAAAAGAGCTGAGAATCTTTGTCAACAAACTTCAAGATAACAGAGTCGGGAATCAAATCATCAGTCAATCTCCGATGAAACAAGTTGACTTTGTTGAAAAGAAGATAAGGATAAGAGAAGGAAAGAGACATGTTACCACTGATAGTTCTTCAATTGAAGAAAGAAGGTCTTGTAAGGTTAATCCACCTCGACACAAGGAATGTAGAAGGCAATTCATCCAATTCAGCACGCCAATGTCCCAAATTTTGCAATGCTTGTTGGAGATGGAGCTAATTTCCTTGGAAAATTCTCCTCGAAAACCCAATACTTCCTCCCCTTGTTATAATCCCAATGCAAGGTGTGTGTATCACTCCAACTGTCCCGGACATGACACTGATAATTGTTGGGCATTGAGGAATAAGATTCAATACCTGATTGGCGAAGGAATCCTCGAGGTTACGCCAGAAGATCAAATTGAATTCTCCTATCGTCCATCAAATATCGAAGCTGCAAGCCAAATCACCCAAGGGAGCCAGAAAGAAAGCTCACCAACCCTTTGCGAAGTTTGGGACAGCCCAGTGGCATGTTTGACTTCATGGTGAAATATATTGCTCCTGAAAGTTCACAGATTGCACTCGAAGACATTCAGCAAACTGGATGGGACATCATTTGATTTATTTAGTTGTAATTTCTTTTGTTTGCTCAAGCACTTACTATTATGTCGAACTTTGTTTTACATTAATGCATTGCGTATGTTTGTCTTGAATTAATCCATTTGTTTCACTAAATTTAAAATATGCTTCTTACTTATCTTTTGTGATATTTAACTCTTGACAAAGCTCTAAGCCTTTAGAGGGAGGATGACGAAAACAATACCATAATCTTATGTAGTATGCTTTTGAACAGACTATGCTGACGATGTACATGCATTGTTTCAATTCCTAAACAATGGAGATATAAGGAAGTTAATCCCTAGTCAACCCTTTTGAGCCTATGAGGTAGGAGTTTTCCTTCTCACTCAAATTAAAACCCTTAATCATAACCTGGGGCAGGGTAGTTCCTCGGTTAATTCAATTATGTCAGTTGTCCTTTTGTACACAACTAATGATGGTTCCCTGTAATCATTAAGTCTGACAGTCAATATCTAGCAAAAGAAAAGCTAACTAAGTCAAAACCTATGAAGGAGACTTAATAAAAATTGAGAAATCCCGCTGACTGTAATCTTGAAACAAACAGTTCAGGCAAAAGGAAGTGATAACAAAGTCAAAAGAAAAGGAGGTCACTACAAATCCTCCACACAAAAAAAGATGACTATTTTCAAATAAACTTCTGGTTTCTGAACCATCACAAATGTCAGTGTTACAATTCCAAACTCCTTTGGAGCCTCAATACATAAGTTAACCGAACATAGAACTGAAGAACATCACGGAGAAGGGGTTGGAAACAAATTTGAGCCTTTATCCTTTATTTCTTAAACCGCGAACCAGGCCACGTTATAACCCTTTAAAAGTCCTAACTGAAGCATGGTTAGTTCGAAAGTGTACTGCTACAAAAAGGTATCCTGACTCCTTTAGGGCTTATTATAAATCTTTAGTTAATATCACAGTTTTCATAAACATTGTTGTACTAAAATAACTCTTTTTCAAAACTTCAAGACGGACATAAGCATTGCATTTTGAATATCATTGTTTGTATGTAACTAAGTGTTTAACAACAGAGAAACTTACATGATGAATATTCAATAAATCAAAGTATTCCCGATAGACAAAGTTACTTCCTGGATCAAAGCCAATGTATACAAGGGGAATAGTCATTATCTCCCAATCAAGGGGGCATACCATGTTACTGTCCAATTCATTTGGCTCAATCAGGTCAAGATTCAACTATGCTTAAGTAGCCAGGGGCATGTCTCCTCATCTATCTGAATTACCAAAGGTAACATTACAGAGTTCACTAGGCCAGGGGCATATTATTGTGGGGCATTCTGCTTATTTCTCTTGAGGTAGCTCCTTCCGTATACTTCTATCATGGGACAAATCATCCTCAACTAAGGGGCAACGCTCTCTTTCCAAATCTAATACCCGGAGCGTATATGGTCCACCACAGTCTGAAAGCACGTTTCTCTATTACTTCTTTCGAAGGAATCCTTACCTCAACTATCCATAACCCGACCATCCAAGTTTTTCGATATATTTTAGCTTGTACTGTTTTTGGCCGGGAGAATCCTAACAAGGTGAATGTAAAAGAACTTCTATTTTTGCAAGGGTGCCTCACAAATAGACGAATTAATTCGGTCCCTTTTATGTTTGCTCATATCACTACCGTTTTAAAGAAAACAAGGACCATTTCATTTGGAGGCTTGATTACATATATTGTTAGGACCTTGAATCTCGATACTGAGATATCCACCTTAATAGCCTTACCTCCCTGCACAATTAACCTAAAATTTCTGAAAGACATGAAATTGTGCAGAGCGAGGAGAGGGGGGGTTATGAAATCATGGTTCATTGTGTGGCTATCTCATTTGTTGTATTACCTTGCATTAGACGTACCGATGTACGAGTTGATAGGAATTGGACCTACATTTTAGACACTCCACCTGTTACCGGTCCAGTGCCTCCTAATGTTCCTATTAGGGACGGATATGAAACTGATGGCACGTATGATCAGAGAGAGAACTCCCCAGATCATCATATGTCTCCCTACCATGTACCACCTGCACACACTGCACCATCTTCTCCTCACCCTGTTGTAGGTACAACCCCTGGCTTCTATATCACTGAAGAGATGTGGCGTGGGCAGCTCACCAGAGAAGCAAGACGTGATGACTTACTATCTTCCATCTAGGAGCAACTTACTACCAACACGACTTTCATGCATGAGTCATGGAAATAGACAGATAAGCCTTTTCAAACCATCTTTCAATCTCATACCAACTTATCCGCTCGATTAGACCAGTTTATAGCTTCTCACAGCGATCGTCGCTGCAACAGATCTCGTCATCCCAGACGCTCACTGCATGGTGATGAGAGTACCAACAGTATGTTGTAGGTTCTTCAAGTTATCCTCGCCCTATCTTATTTCGAAACATTGGGGGACAATGTTTGGTTTAAGTGTGGGAGGAGATTTTATTTTCTCGCATTTCCTTTCCATTTTACTTTTTTGCTTTTTAGTTTGTTTTTCCTTGTTTCATTAGTTACTTTTTAGCGAATACATGTGCCTAACGAGTCATTTGTGATGTGTATCTTTAGTTCCCCATTTCTTTAGCCTTACCAATTTTTTTTTGAAAAATAAAAACAATATTACTTTGAAATATTTGGGCTTTGAGTCAGGTTTGAGATAAGATGTAGGGGACTTGGGAAAACTTTTTGAAACATTAGTATTGTTTTAAACACCATAAGCTTAATGATTATAGGAATCGATCATGTGACCTTAATTATCATTTTAGAAAATAGGTCCTTTAGTAGTTTATCCTAGCAGTCAGCTCTGACCTAAGCATGCTCTACATAGGGGACCGATGAATATAACTGAATTTTGTCTGTTGTGTTATTTAATATTTAAAAGGCAACTCGGGATAGGTGACCCTCACAAGGTCATTTAACCCAAAAAGTTGTAAAAAATTGTAAAAAGAGAAAAAGAAAAGAAAAGAAAAAAGAGAAAAGAAAAAGAATAAAGGTTACCCATTGTATGTTGATTCAGAGGTATCTGGTGCTGGACTTGGTAGGGCGGATTATGATATGATCCCCCACAACTACAATTGGGCCAATAAAAGGGGTTACACTAATTTGTGTACCAGAGCCCCATTGCTTAAAAGGCATAATCACTAATCGGTCACTCTACTATGAGTATGTACGGAAAACGAGCTTAATGTGATTGTGCCGGAATGAAGAGGACCCAAAAGAGATGAAAAGGTAGGTCACATATTGGTTTGTATAGGAAAGAAGTTTATGTCCGTTTTTTCGCAGAAGTGTTATTACAATGCCTTTGGTTCATTTAGTTAGTACCTATCACCTCATCCTAGTTCGAACTTAGAAGCCCTTTTATCCCAAATCGTTCACTGGTACCGATTTTTCTTTCATGAGCTATAAATTATTTTACTTGAGGACAAGCAAATGTTTAAGTGTGGGAGAATTTGATAACATTGAATCACACTGCATATTTGACTTGGATTTCACATGTTTATTAGGATTTTTATTGCTATTTTTCTTTCTTTATGCTTGTTTTTGTTTTGTTTTCAAGTTTCTATTCTATCCAGAGCTTCTTGTGCAAAATCGAAGAAAAACAAGCAGAAAACCCAGTTTTGAGCAAAATGGTCACATGGCATCCACCATGGCGGCCGTCATAGGGTATGCCACAAGAAGAATGTTTTCAAACTTATGATAACTTCCACATTCTCCACTATCTTTCTCCCTCAGTTCATGTGGCGGGCGCCACCTTTATATTTCGTTTCCCTCCCAAAAGAAGTTGGAGGGCACTTCAGTCTTTCCAATCCTTTTTCCTTGGCTATAAATAAAGTGCCCTTTGTTCATTTCTCTTCATCCAAACTTAGTTACAACTTAGGCATATGTTGTTTAATTTTGTAATTGATAATCCCTTCATATCTAAGAGTTATCACACGATTTATCGAGTCTGTAATCGAGTTTGGAGCACTTTGGTAGAAGTTAATCCTGCCACCATTTTCGTTTCTAGTTGTGTTTATGATCAGTGAATTTTAATGCACATTCTACCATGTTTGTACTTAAACTTTTCTTTGGTTTTATTTGTTTATTTTTATATTTTAATTTTGTTTTCTATTTTATTTTATTTTTGGCTTAATTTGATTTTCGTACTTAATTTTCAGCTTTAGCAACTTTTACGGAAATGATCATAATCGGAGTTCCAGGAATCTGAATGAGGCGTTCTACTAGTCGACGGAAAGCTAAGAGAGAGAGCTACAACTTCCGTGTTGGAGCCGAAGTCAAATTCGGAGTCATATTTTCCAGAATTTCGTTTGAAGCTGTTGTATTAGTTTTATTCAGTTTCAGGTCATTTAGAATTGGGCATGGGTTATGTATTTGACCCTGTTGGGTTGTAAACGGGTTTTTTTTTTTTACCATATAACCTAGCAGCCGCAACTGTCCACTTAACACTTTTTACGATTTTAATTTTTTTACGCTCGAAGAGACGAATTATGCAGAACTAATTCCAAGGATTAATTTGCTGTAATCGGTTTTCGCCGACACTTTGAGGTTCTTATATTTTCCAATTAATCTATTTCCTTTCAATTCTGATCTTGATATCTTGTTTGCTTAATTTGATTTATCTAAGGTTAGATTGATATATTTCGATGATTGCATGTTCCTATACTTTAATCGCGTTTGCTTAATTCGCGTATGTTTATCGTGTTTGCTTAATTCACGATTGATATATTTCATCTGTTTGCTTAATTCGGAAATTAGGAATAGTTATCATATAATATCAATTACGCTTGTTTGATTGTTATTATAATAAAAAAGGAAATAAAGTTCGCTTAGGAATTGAGAATTATTTGGGTCGATGATAAGTTGGGAAATCAAAACAGCAGATTAACCGTTTCAACTTATTTTGATAATCACTTAATTGAATTTTTTATGTTAATCGAAACTCAAACCCCCCATTGTTCCAATTGGTTGGTTAATAATAATACAAGAATCCTTGTGAGATGATTCGAGTCATTGCCGCTATACTACGTTTTCAAAAATTACTCGTTTTTGATCCGTGCGCGACACACAGATCAGTTTACTTCAAGTTGTACCTGATTCAAAGTCTCCGATTTGGAGTAGGTTTCTATTTATTGCATTGCCTTTACTTTATTTAGTTCTCGCACTCGCTTTACATTTATTTATCTCTCGCACTCGCTTTACATTTATTTATCTCTCGCACTCGTTTTACTTTATTTATTTATCGCACTCGCTTTACTTTATTTATTTCTTGCACTCGCTTTACTTTGTTTATTTCTCGCACTCGCTTTAAATTATTTATTTCTCGCACTCGCTTTACTTTACTTTTAACATGATCCATTTTAATATGTTCATTTACATTTCCATGTCTAGCTAAATTTTATTGGTTAGAATGTAAAGATCATGGTAAAATAATGTTTCATATAATGTGTTTATAAAATTACTGGGGCTATTTTGATTTTTAACACAAGTTTTCTGTACTTCAATTCTATTGGGTAAGATCGAAAGTCGTCCAACCTTTAGTTAAACTAATTAGTCTTAACTATTCAAAGGAAGCGACAACGCTTTGTCCAGTTAAGTAAGAGTTTTTAACATAATAGAAAAACATGTTTAAGACTATTTTCGGACGCGTTTATAGGTTTAGAGTCTGGTTCACATGAACCTATATTTATTGAAAATTCCAAGTCAAAATACTTTTCAACTGAGTCTAGAACTATATTAGTTAAAAATAGGTTTATTACTTTAACACAATGCGCTCCTTTTTATAAGTGACAGTAAGAGGGTTTGATTAAGGGATAAACTCGGTTCTGAATACGCGAAAGCGACAATTCCCATTAAATAAGGTATTTTCATAAGTAGAAAACATTGCCCACAAGTAGTTTTATTTACAAACATTTGGAACATTATTAAACTGTGTGAATTACATTCAAGCCTGCTGTTTTATTTGAATTTGCATCCTCGTACTTTATTTTCATTGTGTATTATTTACTCCCGTTTTTGATTTGCCTTAGATAAACATCGTAACGATAGATAATGATAGATTGACGTTTGGTACCTGTGGGATCAATAATCTTTTATATTATTCTGACGCGATTCTTATACTTGCAAAAACACCGCTTCAGTTATGATTCTATTGAAGGAGTTAGGTAGAAATGAGGGTGAGGCTACTACAATTCTGGTGGATAATGTTTCTTCTATTAATCTTGCGAAGAATCCGATTGCACACAGAAGGAACAAGCATATAGAGATGCAGATTCATTATTTGAGGGAGCTAGGGAGTAAAGGCAAGTTACGATTGGGATATTATCGAAGCAAAGATCAAGTAACAGATTTGTTGGCCAAGGGGATGTTGGACTTGGAGCAACTGAAATGAGGTGATGTGTTGAAATTCTGTTTTTGGCATTTCAGTTGTGGTAGTCGATTGCCAACTTTGGTGTAATCGATTACCACGTGGTATTTTGGCCAGGAAGTGAAAAAACGGGCCTGTAATTGATTAAAGGGTTAAATATGTTTTTGATCCCTATAAATATGTAAATTTTGATTTTTAGTCCATATAAAAAAATATCGAGTTTTAGTCCCTATAAAATTACTTTTGCACGTAGTTTCAGTCCCTCTACAGGGACTGAAACTGCATGCAAAAGTTATTTTATAGGGACTAAAACTCGAAGTTTTTTTATAGGGACTAAAAACTAAATTTGAGATATTTATAGGGACTAAAAACATATTTAACCCTTGATTAAAACATTTGATGTAATCGATTTATGAAGGTGTTTTTCTATTTTTTTAGTTGTGCTTTAGTTTCAGCTTATTGAAATAAGTTGTTTTGTAATATCCTTTGTTAGTTGGATTTGCCATATATATAAGGTCTTGTAATGCTCCCAATTATGGTTAATTCCAATTCTTACTCACGCTCAATCTCTATCTCTCTCTCTCTCTCTCTCAATTCTTATCTTCATCTTCTCCAATTCACCTTTCTCCATTAATTCACCAAGTTATTTTTGTGTATGTTCTAACAAAATCCTCTTGAGAAGGAAAGAAAAGATATATTTCACTCTCAATTCATTAAGACAATTTTGTGAAAAAGGAAAGAAATTAAATAAAGAGATTAGAAAATGAGAAGGTATTATAAAAAAATACGTTTTATGATTTTTTTTTTTAAATGAGAAAAAGCCCTCTAGGATAACAATTTTGCTCAAAAAGGGAAATATATCACTCCTTAAATGAGAAGAAGCCTCTAAGTTTCAAAAATAGGACAACCCTAATTCCAAAAAGTAAACTCTATAATGAATATGTGTTTTAATCGATTAAGCGCATTCTTAATCGATGAAAAAACCTTTTCCTTGCTCTAATAAATTGATTAAAGTCCCTAATATATTAGACAATGTACAAATACTTCCAAAGTGATTAGGAACACTCACTACTATGGAAAACACCTTTAACCTCAGTTGGATATGATGAATAAAGTCATTAAAAGTGAGCCACTTTACTGATCAGTTGAAATTCCACCGACGGGAAAGGTGTAATGGTCAAGGGTTTGATCCCCAGTGATAACTTTTTTGAAATTACTCCAATCTCAGTTGCTCAAAAATCAAAATAGTGTGACAAAACAGAAACACGAACAATCAAATTACTCCAACCAATCCCTTATCTCCTATACCTTAAGACCGAAAACTAAGTCCAATAAACCGCATAGTAACCATCACAGAACCACCAAAGACACTCTTGGACCTTCAATTGATGTCATTTCAAGCCACAACGAGACCGCCTAAAAGACAACACCTACACCAATCCCCACACAAGAAGAACAAAAGCTACTGCAGGAATAAACTAAACCACTACAAAGACACCAATACCGATGTCCACAATGATTCAATCTCATAGAACCAACACTCCTAGACCCGAGCCACTCAAAACCAACACATAACTATTCCTGAATCCAACCTAGGCATTCCTTTGGGTGAGAAATCCATTGCAATAAACACAACTAAAACATTTTCTCTTTGTCTTTAGCCAATTCTAAGACATAATATGAATATCATCTTTGTATCTAAGATTTCCATAATCTAATAATCTAAAAATCTTGTCGTTCCTCTTACTCCAGATGTACCAAATATAGGAAAACCAAATAACTATGAATCTCTCTCTCATAGCTTTGCCTCCGGTGCAATACCTACAAAATGAACAAAATTCTGCAAAGTAGAATTGTGAGAAACATATGATATATTGAGACATCTTAAGACCTCGCTCCATACCAACACAATTGACAAATAGTCGAAGAAAATATGTTCAACATTTTCTTCTTTACCGCAATCTAAAGGACATGAATTTTGAGATGCAACTAGGATTCCTCTTTTAACTAAATTTTCTCTACTAGTGATTCTATTATGCCAGATTCTCCAAACCAAAACCGAGACTTTAACCAGAACCAATTTATTCCACGCTTGCGACAGTTCCTGATTTTCCCTAATTTAAATCACCAACCCCTCCATGATCACCCTATAAGCTACTCTGACCAAATAAACATCCTTGTGCTACTTCCACTTATCTATCTCGCAATCCCTCAAACATATTCTATTAACCTTTTCTTTGATTTCTCCCTTATTCCTATCATTTGCCCCATTTAAATTACACTCCCAAATTTTGTTCCATACTGAATCGCTGCCATCACTTTTATTAATTATAAATTCACCCTATATTATTAAAACAATGGAAATAAAGGAAATTTAGTGTAAAATATTTTACATTATCAATCAATCATAACTATATATCAGAATAAAATATATTTTTATTTTTAACAAATTGATATTACATGACAATTGTAGGTATTTTAATTGGCTGCATGTGTAAAACCGTCTTACTGACAGTGCACTACCTTTAAACTCTAAAACAATTTTAGCTTTCAATGTATCACTTCAATTTATGAGAATCATCAAAATTTAATTTGCAATGAATTTATTTATGCTTCAGTTTTCTTTTATTTGGTTTTAACTGCCCCTTTGAATATTACGAAGTCAGTTGGATCAGAGTGCATGTGCTAGGTCTTCCTTACTTCTACGCTGACCCTATCAGTCTCTCATTTTGGGCCTAACATTTCAGTCCATATGGGGACCTTGGCCCAACGTTGGGGATCACTTATAAATACACTCCTTCTTTGGAGGATCGTGTATTCAATTCTAATCATTCAAACACACTTTGTACTTGCCTTCACTCTCCCTCCAATACTTATTTTAGCATCAGAGTGTTTTACAGGTACACTCACTCCTTTCCTACAACAACTGTTGATGTCCTACGTTGAAGATCACGAGATCCATATTACTAGTATTTATTTATTGTTTTTTTTTATCTTTTGGATGTTCACCTGTTAAAATAGAAACATGACATAGTTTAAATATGTGGTTCTCAAGTTTAAATTATAGTGTAAATACAATCTTAAATGAAAATTCCATGTTATATCATTGTGTTTGACAAATAAATATATTTATATAATTGTTGCTAAATGTACGAAAATTGTAAGGATAAGTGAAAAAGTGCAATAATAAAACATAAATATGCACCATGATTTTTCAAAGAGATAACTAGCATGTTTACATCTTACTCCCATAGTCTCACAATAAGTATTCTTTATGAGATTTTTATATTTTTTAAGATAATAATTAATTATGTTGATTTTAATGATAAAACATGAACCATTTACTAAAATAATCTTATTAATAATAGGTAGTGAAATAGTTATATGAATTAAAATATAATAAATAAAAATAAGTTAATGAAAAAAATAATAATTATCACATTGATATTCTAAAAAGACAAATAATTTGAAACGAATAAAAATAAAAAATATGACGTCTATTTGTCACCTATTGTGAGACGAAGGAAATATTATCTCATTTCAAAGTTCTTATTTTTTACAACTTTTCAACTACCCCAACCTATATGTCAAAGACTTCAGATTTTCAAGTAATGGTATTTAAGAAATTCTAAAAAATTTAACATAGGAAATCGGGAGAACAAAAAAAATAAAAGGGTTGAACATTCATTGAAAATGAAAACGATCTTTGATTCATTGTTTTTTTGGTGTATTGCATCTGCTGCTTATTTGCAGTTTTTGTTGTAATTTTGATGGCATAGTTTGCGCCTTTATTTAGTAACTAACGGGAAATTCATGTGTCGACATAAATTCTGGCGTGGATCGCGGATATATTACTATTTAATTTTGTAAATTTAAATAAATCAGAAAATATTAAAATATTATTGGAAAAAAAAGATATCAAGATTATTGTATAAAATTTTAAAATTTTATATTGTTAAGAAAAACTATTAAATACATAATTTATAAAAAGAAATAGTGAAAAATAGAAAAAAAAAGTTTTAAAATAAAAATTAAATATATAAATTAAAGAAAATAGAAAATATATAAATATAATTATAAAAATAGAAAAATAAAAAAATTAATCAAAGATAAATATAAAGATAAATATATAAGTTAATCAAAGATAAATATTTAAATGAAATATATATTTTTAAAATAAAAAAAAAATTGTATCAATTTTCTAATTTTTGAAAGTAAGACATCAATAATATATTTCAATTATTTTTATATTATCTTAAAAATTAGTGTATTTTAAACTTAAAAAAAAATCTAAAGAAAAATATTAGATACATAAATATTAAAAAACAATTTATTTTTTGAATTCTTATATTATTTTAAATATATTTATTTTAATTTTCTTTAATTGTAAAAAATGTTATAACATGTGCCTTCATAAAGATTTATGTTTGGTTACCCGTGTTCACACGGTACTGGTGTGTTACTCGTGAATTCATATAAATTTTGATCTCATTAACTGTGCGTTCACACGATACTGATGTGTTACCCATGTATTTACATATATTTTGATCTGATTATCTATGCGTTCACACGATACTAGTGTATTACCCATTTGTTCACACTTAGTTTGGTCAGCTTATCTGTACACTCATACAGTACAGTACTGGTGTGTTACTCATGCGTTCGCAGGAGTATCTGCCCGTGAATTTAATAGTTTGAATTCATTGGGTTAATAATAATTATTAGAACATTGAGGTCTATATTATTAGAAAATTTAATAGTTTAAATTCATTGTCTTAATAATAATTACTCTTGATTAATATATTAATTCATGAATATTTAAGATTATTACAGTTCCTTTTATAAACAAAAATAATTTAGATGAAATAATAAATCTTATGAAAGAGGTTCTGACATTTAATTAATTGTAACTTTTTATTATTTTAAATAGACGGTCCAAATTTCTATTCATATATATATATATATATATATATATATATATATATATATATATATATATATATATATATATATATATATATATATATATATATATATATATATTAGTGGGATACCCGTGCGTCTGTATGGGTACTGCTGTAGACCGCGGAACTGTCACCGGTTTGTTATAGTAATTGAAACAAATAAAAAATAGTAAGATATTACTAAAAAAAATAAAAAATAAAAAAGGACTGAAAAGTAATTGTATAAGTATTTAAAAACTATTGTTAAGAATAATATTAAACACATCTAAAAACACAATTGTTAAAATAGAAAGAAAAATGTTTTTTTTTAGGGTCGATAGAGTAAAAAGTTTAATAAATGTGACAAACAAATATCCAAAATTAGAATTATTTGAAAATCAGTAGAAAATTAATTTTATTATTGTTTAAAATATAAAAAAATATTTGATTAACAATTTTAACTTTAATACTATGTATATAACTGTGACAGAATGAGACTTGTTTCAAACTAAGGAGTTATCATAGCCAATAAATAAACAACTATCCAGTCACACAAAAATTCCTCAAACTCATAACTAATAACTCATCAAATAGGCCAAGTAGTTTTCTTCAAAGCTTCAATAAAGTCTCTATATATAATAACCAAAACAAAAAATATAATAAGGATGTCACTACATATGAATATCATGCAGCATCAAACCCTAAGAGATATCATGTTCACCCTTAAATTTTATTTATTGGTAGTAGTATAAGCCATAACCTCTAGCAATAGAAAATACATGAGAAGCAGATCAATAAATGAAACAAACTTTTCTATACAATAGATTTTCACGATGTGAAATGTATGGTACAAAACTGGTGTTACTTGGTTCAACTAACTGTCTCTAGTATCATACAAAACTTTGTTTTTGTAATCAACTTTATGTCGCATGGATCGGGAGTAATGTCCTCTTATGTATCTTCTTGTGTAGGAAAGCCATTTACTTGATGCTATGCTCCAGGTATTCTTATCAGTTATAAATTTATGTTGACATTAGCATGATAGCTGAAAAGATAATAAACAAACTCATAAATACGCGTGACTTAGTTTGTAGATAAGTTTCATCATAAAAGTCAGTTAAACTAAATTGAGTTGATGCTAGAAATGCATCATATTTCAGTATTAAGAAAACTAATGGATTGCAGAAACATGTTATTTACACCAGAAAAAAAACATATCAAGTTATAATTTCATCTATCAAATATTTTCTCTTGTTTACCAGCTCACACATCTGTAAGGAAAAAAAGAGGATATGTAACAACACAGAGTGTTGAGTCCAATAATAATCCCTTTTATAATAGAAATGCGCCTCTTGTTCTCTGACATTTCCTATCATATTAGACATAATAAAAAATTGTATCATTCTCATGAACACAAAGCACAAGCACCAATATATCTTCAAAAACAAATTTTCTCACTACTTTGAGCTACACAATATAATAAGGCTTTATATGAGGCATCTCTCTTTGTCCTTTCACCTCTTTCATTGTTTCCTTGTCTAAAATAAGCTGAAGTTGTTTTCATAAGATCTTGTCTATATTCTCACATCCTAACCATTTCAATCCAAACAAATCCACATCCCAAATTTGGCTAAAATAAATATGTACATCCTTTTGTTTTGCTACACATTTACATGTAAACTACATATTCATATAATCACTTTTCACATTATTTCATGAAATCAATACACAAAAACAGAACATATCTAAAAACATGAATTCAAGATCCTATAAAAATTACAATTTTCTTATAATTAATATATACCAATTCACATAAAAATTTGGGGAAAACAAAAATAAAAGAGATAAAGTCAAATACCATTGCCTTAATTTGTGATAGCTGACGAACTACAACCCAAAATAATGTGATCAGTTCATATGCTCGAACCTCATTTTAACCTTTAATGATCCTACTTTCCTCTTGTTTCCTTTTTCAATTTCTATAGGAAAAAGAGGAACTGAAACACGGAGAAAGAATTATAAAACCAAGACAACATTCAACTTACAACCATGCTCATAATAACAATTGATAGAAATACTTCATACCTCTAGAGAACTTTGCAATGAAGCAACTGATTCAAATTCCACAAAATCAAAATAGGATCTCTACTGCTAACGAAACAAACATTGTATCACTAACTGTAGTCAATGTGCATTCAGTAAAATAGATGTTCAAAATGCTTAAAATAAACACACCTTGTTACTTCTAACTTGAATACCATCGCGTTTAATGGAATTGAATTTCTTGAAAACCCTGTCCAATTGCTATCCATAGAAAAACATCACAACTGAAAGTATATAAGTAGCTTCAACACAAAAAAACTACTATCTGAACCAATAAAAGAACAAATCACTTGCTTGAAGTTTCCAATGAAATAACTAAAAGCCATCAACAACCACAACGATAAAAATTATGAATTCTAATTAAAACAAATCTCACATTAACCACAATAATAAATAATCAACAACCACAAATTTGAAACAAAAATATAAGAAAGAGATTGATTTGGAACTTTCATCGAACACTTTGCAGGCAAGGTGCAAAGCTCTAGATTTTGAAAGCATGTTGTTAACAGAAACCCGTCCACCACGACACTCATCGTCGGAAACCCATTTCCACCACCACCACCACACTCGTCCCCGGAAACCCATTTCCAACACTACCACACTCGTCGCCGGAAACCCGTTTTCACCACCACAAAAATCATCGTCGGATACTTGTTTCTACCACCACCACACTCTTCGTTAAAACAAAATAACTTTAAAAAAACATAGAAAATGGTAAAAACTTCAACATAATTTTTGTTAGAAAGATGAAACGAACAAACCTCGATCTGCATCATTTATGTGAAAGTTTACTCCTTGTTAGAAGTCGTAGAGTAAGAAATTGAAAACCTCGTCGAAAAACCACATATCATTGTAAAACCGACATAAACGCCAGATCCCATCGGAAATGCCAGATCCATCGACGTATCCCATAACACGTGAGCCAACAACACCAAACCTTAAACAAAAAACACTAAATCAAAATCAAAATCGAAAGAGAGAGAAGACGGAGAACTTTAGAGCAGGGATGAAAAACTTTAGTATCAGATACAAAGACAGTGGAAGGTAGTCTTTGCTTGTAGAGGCCAATTCTTTTCAAGTTTTCAGAGGGATGGTTGCAGGCGCATATGAGATAGTGTAAAAGTTTGACAAAGACGGTTTAGAGTGTAGCTACTCTTATTGTTGATTGAGACAAATCAACATAAACATGACTTAGTTAGCACAATACCATTTTGTCAAAGTGGAATTTATGTGTTTTTTAAGAGTAAGTAAATACAAATTGTCTTTTTAATACTCTCTCAAACACTCATTTTTTCATTGGTTGAAACATGTGTGGGTCCTATCACTTTATGTGTGGATCTATTTTTAAAGTGAGAGTCTCACACATGTTTCAACCAATGAGGGAGTGTGTGTTTGAGAGAGTATTGCTTAAGGGTGGCAAAACGGGCCGCCCGCCCCGCTCCGTTTATAGCCCGCCAAAAAGAGAGCGGGGTGGGCATGCCCACCAAGTTGAAATGTGCATAAAAGTCTAGCCCGCCCCGCCAATGTGGTGGGTTGGCGGGTGGCGGACATGTCCGCCTTCATTATTTATTTATTTATTTCTATTTTTTAAATAAATTAAAAGGTTTCTTATTACATTTCAATAAAAAAAACATCAAACCCACCGTTAGAAAACATAAATGGCAAAATATTAAATTCATCAAGTATTAATCTTCAATAAAAATAGAACTTTCAACTAGCTTTCACCTAAAATATAAGCAAACATATTAATTTCATAGGTGCAACAGGTTTTGGCGGGCCGTGGACTCAAAATCCAACCCAACCCGCCATTTTTAGGCGGGTACACGGGCCGATCCGGCGGGCCACGACCCGTTTTGCCACCCCTATATTACTAGCACTCCTCTGTTTAATAGTTTGAATTCATTGTCTTAATAATAATTACTCTTGATTAATATATTAATTCATGAATATTTAAGATTATAACAATTCCTTTTATAAACAAAAATAATTTAAATGAAATAATAAATCTTATGAAAGAGGTTCTGACATTTAATTGCAACTTTTTATTATTTAAATTGACAAAAATAGTGGTCCAAATTTCTATTCATATATTCAACTCTACGTATAAAGAAAAAACAATTTTAAATATGATTTCATAATATTAATAATTTCACAAACTATAATAAGAATATTCTATAATCTTATACGCTAAAATTTATTACCAACTGTATAAATCTAAATTCAAATTTGTACAATCTTATAGGCTACAATCCTATCTTACAAACTTATATTCTGAAGAACTTAGAATTCATCGCAGCATCGCCTCCACATAAATTAGCCAAGCATTTTCCATGACTTTGTATTTAAGCCCCCAAGGAAAGGAATTGTGGAAAATATATTTCCTGATTAAATTAAAAGAATAGTTTCCATAACCTGTATTTAAAATAACCCCCAAGCTAAGTCAAACTCAAATCAAACTGTCAAGAAATCTATTTTGAGTTTATTAAATCCACATCCAATATTTTAATAAATATATAAATTGTATAACAATTTTAAATTATAATTATAATTTGACAAATATTTATTAACTTTTTCGCATCAATAACAAATACATGATAAAAAATTCTAAATAATAAGTTCAATTTTCAGTAAAATCATTGTGATTAATGGAAGAGATAAAGAGAATATTGAAAGCATACTTTTAGATTTTTGGGACAGTGTGATACATAGGCATGAAAAGCTATTTTACAACTATTTTATAACTAAAAAAAATTATTTTCTTAAATGGGTCTTATCTAATATACATACAAGATAAAAAAACAAAGACGCAATTAGGGAAGAAAAATATCATAATAAATTAAAAATATATAAGAAGTATCTGAAAAATATTATCTACTATAATAAATTATAAAGTTAGTAATCCATCACTTTCAATTCAATTTAATATGTCTGTTCCATAAGGATCTTGAAATTGTTAACATAGTAAATAAAAAACAACACTATCAATATTTAAAAAACAACAATATTATTTCCTAGAACTAACCAAAAAATCAAAATCAATTCATGAATATATTTACCCGGTACAACATCAAGTATACGACAGTTTAAAAAAAAAAATTTGCAAATGAATACAAACATTATGGCTCCATCTTAACAAAAAATATTTTCTGCAAATATTTATAAACACATTAAAATATAGTACTAAACACAAATAATAAAAAATGAGTAAAATAACAAAATGGAATTCAAAACCTTGAGTTGAATCTCGACTAAAAATCTTATAAACTCAAATTATTTCCTCGTCCCTCCAAACTTAACTCGAATTCTCTCTGATTTAGCTGATACATGTTCATAATTTCTTTTCTTCTCTCTGGAAAAATTCGGTCGAATCCTACAAAAGATTGAAATTATAATTTTACAGGTCAAAGTCTTTGAACCTATTTGTTTAGCATAACTTTCACCCTGCAAGATCAAATGAGACAATTAATGAAGCAGAACTAAAAAAAAACTCAAAAACCTAATCATTTCAGATCTAACATATTCAAACTATTAACACAAATCTTACAGATTTAACATAAAAACCATAACAATTAGATCTAAATAGTTGTTGGAAACATAACAATCATATTTAACAAAACATTCAACAATAAAGAATAAAGAAGAAAAAGTGAGAGATTAAACGAGAAAGAGAACCTTTCAAAAATCTGAATGAATGCTGAATAAAGAAGAAAAAGAGAGAGATTAAGCGACAAAGAGAGAAAACATCTTTATACCTCTTCAATAATGTTTTTCAAATTTCAAATTAAAGTAGAGTAAAATCATAGGAGATAATTTTTCTTATATGATAGATACATAATTGGACATTAAAGATAGTTTTTCAATTGAATCAAGAGTGTGACACATGTATAAAAGGGCATTAGAATAAAATCATAGATAGTTTTTTTTTATATGGTAGATATTATTGTTTTATTTTTATTTTTTTTGCCTTTTTAAGAAAGAAAAAAATTCATTTGGGTTGGGGCAAGGCAAGTATGAAATAATTTAAAAGTATTATAAGAATGAATCATAGAACTAAAGTGGAATATGTAGATACTTCTATATTTGAATGGTCATGGGTAATACCACCCAACTACCCAACTTATTTAGATGGGTAAATAAAATTTAGCTTAATAGATTCATCATTCATGAGTAAGTATCCAAACTGACACTTGTGAGATAATGTTGCGTAGTCACGAACACATCGTGTCTTGTTTGGAAATGCCATAAACACTTTGCAACTCACATGCAAACGGATTTGATATATATATATATATATATATATATATATATATATTTGATATGAGTTTGTCGGTTTGTCACCTTATAAAGTGTTTCAGTCAGAATAGATGTATATACCAAATTTGAAGTCCTTGTCCCTTCATACAGAGTGAAGTAGAAAAAGATGGGTAGTTCTTTACACATTTTCTTCTTTTCTTTCATGGCTCATGGCCATATGATACCCACCATTGATATGGCCAAGTTATTTGCAGCAAAAGGTGTGAAAGCCACAATCATTACCACACCTCTCAATGAACCTACTATCTCCAAAGCTATACAAAAATCCAAAACTATTGATCACAATATTCATATTCAAACCATAGAGTTTCCTTCCTCTGGTTTACCAAATGGATGTGAAAATATTGACTCAATCCCTTCACCGGAATGGTTTCCTACGTTCTGTTTGGCCACAAAGTTCTTACAGAAGCCACTCGAGGAATTACTACTCCACCAAAATCCAGATTGTATTGTTGCCGACATGTTTTTCCCATGGGTGACTGATTCTGCTCTCAAATTTGGAATTCCTAGACTTGTGTTTCATGGAACTTGTTTCTTTTCCTTGTGTGCTACAGAGTGTATGAGACTCTATCAACCTTTCAGAAATATTTCTTCTGATACTGAATCCTTTGTTATTTCTAATCTTCCTGGTGAGATTAAAATGACAAGGTTGCAGACAGCACCTTTCGAAAACTCGGAGGAATCCGAAGCAATGGTTAAGCTAATGCACGAAGCAAAGGAATCGGAACTTAAGAGCTTTGGAGTGGTTGTTAATAGCTTTTATGAACTTGAAAATGTTTACGCAGATTATTACAGGAACATACTTGGAAGAAAATCATGGCATATTGGTCCTTTGCCTCTTTGGAATAAAGAAGCTTCTATTGATCAACATCAACATGCATGTCTAAAATGGCTTGATACGATGAAACCAAACTCAGTTGTTTACGTGTGCCATGGTAGTATGGCTCACTTTTCTAACTCTCAGCTTAGAGAAATTGCCATGGGACTTGAGGCCTCAGGACAGAAATTTATGTGGGTGGTTAGGAAAAGTGAAGAAGACGGAGAAGAATGGTTACCAGAAGGATTTGAGAAAAGAATGGAAGGAAAGGGAATGATAATCAGAGGTTGGGCACCACAAGTGTTGATCCTTGAACATGAAGCAGTTGGTGCATTTGTGACTCATTGTGGATGGAATTCGGTTTTAGAAGGAGTCACTGCTGGGGTGCCTATGGTTACTTGGCCTATGTGTTCTGAGCAATTTTACAACGAGAAATTGTTGACTGAGGTGCTTCAAATTGGTGTTCCTGTTGGAGCTGAAAAATGGGTTGGTTTGGTGGGAGATGAGGTTCATTGGGATGCATTGAAGAAGGCTGTGATGAGGATTATGGAAGGTGGAGAAATAGAGGAAATGAGGAAGAGAGTGAAAGTGTTGTCAGAGTTAGCTATGAAGGCTGTGGAAGAAGAAGGATCATCTTATTCTGATTTGAATGCTTTAATTCAGGAGTTGAGTTTGTTCAGGAATTGAAATACTACAAAATAATGTTATTGATATGGATATCTTATCTAATAAATTTCAATGGTTTGAGGTCACACTCAAATTTTATGTTTATGTGTATTTTAAGTTTCATGTATTGAATTTTTATACTAATAATAATAAAGTTTTATATTTAAGAGTGCTTAGGTTTTAATAATTTGTTTGATAGTGTTACTCCTGTAGAAATGTTATTTTGTTTTTGAATTATTGTTAGAAAATTAGTTATTATAATTGAAAATTAAAAAGAAATCATAAATAACAAAAAGACCAAACAAAATTTATGAAGATCTTAAATTTATATGCGAGGATAGCATTAACTAAATATTAAACAAAACAATGAGGATCATTTAATGAAGATTTGGGATGATTTTAAAAAGTTTCTAGCTCTAAGGACCATTTAGGACAAGAGGTCATGTGACCACCTTGGAAAAGCTATTTGGGCAAAAGAAAACAAAAAAGCATTAATAGTAACAAACAATAAAAAATAAATGTTCTGCGGTGGTTCTGAAATTTTATCGAATCAGTCATTAAATAGTTAAGGGTTCAAAGTTGAAGAAGATTCAATTGGGATCAGTTTGGAGTTCAATTCAATAATAATAAAAATATATGCATTTTAATATAATACTAAATAGGGTCTTACTAATATGTGCCCGACACATGTTAAGGATACTATGATATACAATGAAATTATATTTAAAGTTTTAAAAAATTAAATATACACATTTCAAAATAATATTTTTATAAATAAATTATTAAATACATGTTAAGGATACTATAATTAATAAATATTAAATACAATAAAATTATATTTAAAGTCTTAAGAAATTAAATATACACATTTCAAAATAACATTTCTATAAATAAATTATTAATATATGTCTTTAGGGTACATGTTAATATTTTCCTACTAAATATAATAAACAAATATAACCATCTTGAATCTTCTATTGCTGTTTTGATTAAGTCCTCTCTCCTTTTTCCAATCCAATGATACAGAGTGTTTAGTATATTTTGTTAGAACATACAAAAAGTAATTGAGTTGAATTAAAGTCTTAAGAAATTAAATATACACATTTCAAAATAACATTTCTATAAATAAATTATTAATATATGTCTTTAGGGTACATGTTAATATTTTCCTACTAAATATAATAAACAAATATAACCATCTTGAATCTTCTATTGCTGTTTTGATTAAGTCCTCTCTCCTTTTTCCAATCCAATGATACAGAGTGTTTAGTATATTTTGTTAGAACATACAAAAAGTAATTGAGTTGAATTAATAGAGAAGAATGAATTTAGAGAAAATGAAGTTGAGAATTGAGAGAAAAATTAACGAGAGTGGAGAGTGATTAAGGGTGAATAAACAATTGGTATTAACCTCAAATAGAAGCATACAAAGCCTTATATACATGGAAAGTACAAAGGTAAAATAGGATATTATAAAACAGTTTATTGAAATAAGCTAAAATTTAAGCATAACAGAAAAACAGAAAAAAGCCTTCGTAGCCGATTATACAAAATGATGTAATCGATTAGGCGCCTGTGTTTTGCAGTTCTTGGCCAAATTAGCACGTGGTAACCGATTACACCAAAACCCGTAATCGGTTACCACAACTAAAATGCAAAAAATCTAGATTTCAACACACCACCTTATTTCAGTTGCTCCAAGTCCAGCATGCTCAAACTTTTCTTCAACATTTTGAACGCCTCATTTGTACCACCATTTGGTCAACAAATATGTTACTTGAACTTTGCTTCGACAAAATATCAATCGCAACTTGTCTTCACTCACTAGCTCCCTCAAATAATGAAATTGCATCTCTATATGCTTGCTCCTTCCGTGTGTAATCAGATTCTTTGCAAGATTAATAACATAAACATTATCCACCAGAAGTGTAGTAGTTTTTGTAACACCTTTTTTACTCACAACAAAACTAATAATATTATTTAATTAAAAACCAGAGTTCCACGAAAAGGGTATCACACTTACTTCAAAAACATCATGTAAACAACAAATATGTGTCTTATCACGTAACACGGGTTGCAACATTCATTCATAAAATGCACAATGTTCAATCTTACGCAGTGGACACAAATTCAACTTGTTTAATATTCTTTATAAAAGAAAACATACAACTAAAATCAAACATCATCATCAAGCGTCAAAATTAAACCAAAAACACCCAAAATAAAATCATGTGTTCCCCAATGTTACATGATTCAGAGCAGGACACCACCTAACACTATACACAACGAGACGCACTCCAAGCTATCTCTGAAATCTCTAACTAAGCTTCAGAATCTGCAGGATGACATAATAGACCATCACAAGAGGCAGGCAGGGTGAGTAATCCAAATTCAACAAAATAATACAAGACTGAATTATAAGAAACATGCAATCACACAACATTTACAACAAACTCACGCACATAGAATCATCAATAAGTCACATCATCAAACAACAAATGCGATCATGTTATGCCACATAGAATGAAATGCAACATCATAAATGCACGTGGTGCTGGTTTTCAACATGTGATGGACACTGACCATCTACTCTCCACAAGGGAGCACAACATAATCAACAACACCTCAAATCCACACGATGTGATTGAAGCCTAAAATCAACATAAAGGATGCCATGAATGCAAGATACACAAAACAACATCATCATCATCTTCGTCAACACGTGTATCAACATTCATCATTAATCATCAACATAGCCAATTCATACTAGATTTACATCATGTCATCATTTCTACAACGTAATCATCTTTTCATCATGTCATCATCGTTATTATTACGTTTAACATAAATAAGCATGGTAATAATTTCCAGCAACAACATAGATACATGGCACAACAAACAAGGCATCATAAGTCATCGAACAAAGAGAAATTATTTTTCTGAAACTATAGGTCTCGCAAAGCGAGGCCCCTAGCTCGCTAAGCGAGCAACTCCCTGTAAAGCTCTCTCCAAAATACTCACTCGCTCGCTAAGCGAGGAGGCGATTTTCCGCTGAAAACCCTACGATTTTCTGCAGAACTCAGACACACCCAAACATCACCGAACCTCATATTACATCAGAAAAACAACAGAAAACGACCAATTACCATATTATCATCATAAAATCATCAATATCAACATATAACAACAATTAATCCTCTAAAACTACCAACAAAATACCCAACCCTAAGGTTTCCCCTCAAAAACCCCTTTTCCTCATGAAATAATCCAATATTATGATGATTGAATAAGAATACTCCCCATACCTTGATCAATGTAGTCTTTTCTTCCACTTTTGATCAAAAATCCTCTTAGTCTCCTTGTTCTTCAGAGCAAATTCCACCTTCACCCAAAACATGATTATGAATTTTTGATCGTACTCTTCTATTCTCATAAACTATTCAATTGACAACTTTACCAATTAGACCTCCAAACTCTTTTATTTTATTTTTTTAATAATATTAAATAATATCCAAATCTTTTATTTTCCACAAAATATCTAAAATGCCTCTTATTCATAAATAATTATGTTTAATAATTAAATTATGAAATCGGGGTGTTATAGTTTCACCCTCATTGCTACCTAACTTCTTCAATAGATTCATTAGCCACATCGCTTGACACACACACAACGAATCACCAATGTACTTGGCCTCACAAGACGAGAGTACTACCATTGGTTCCTTCTTCGAACACCAAGAGATTGGTGTCCTACCAAATATAAATATGTATCCATCTGTTGACTTTCTATCATCTTTATCACCACACCAATTGGAATCGGCGAAACCAAGTAAAAATTGTATTTTTCCCTGTATCCGATGCGGGAAAGAGAATTCTGCAGCCAAAAGTCCCTTTAACATAACGAAAGATTCTCTTTACTGCTGCCGAGTGAGATACCTTTGGTCTCTCAAAGAATCTACTCGTAATACCGACACTAAATGCCAAGTATGGTCGCGTATTGCACAAATACCATAATGACCCAATCAACCCTATATTGACTTGGATCCACATCTTGCTCATCTTCACTTTTGGACAACTGTAGTCTTGATTCACATGGTGTAATGACAACATTATAATGCTCTATTCCACACTTCTTCAAGATCTCAAGAGCATCCTTTGATGCATGAGCAATCCCTTTTTTGACTTTGAAACTTTATGCCAAGGAAATACATCATTATGCCAAGACCCTTCGTCTCAAACTCAGTCATAAGTTCACTTTTGAACTTTGATATGCTCTTCTCACAACTGTCAGTAATCAACAAATCATCCACATATAGGCAAAGGATAATAACACCATAATTTGTATTTGATCTCACATAAACACCGTGTTCGAATACACACCGCTTGAAACCATTGTCAATAAGAAATCTATCAATGTGTTTGTTCCAAGCTCTTGGAGCTTGTTTCAAACCATATAATGCTTTATGCAATTTGTAGTACTTCAACTCTTGGTTTTGCACTACAAATTAAGGGTTAGCTCAACATAAACCTCTTCTTCAATTGGCATTATTCAAAAATGAAGATTTGACGTCCATTTGAAATATCTTCCAATTGTTGTTATTTGCAATTGCAGCAACCAATCAGATGGTTTGATGCCTAGCCACAGGTGCAAACACTTCTTCAAAATTTATGCCTTCATGTTGCAAATATCCCTTTGCTACCAATCAAGCTTTATGCTTGATCACCTCGCCTTTGGGATTTTCCTTCACTTTATAGACCCATCACACACATATTGGCTTCTTTCCAAATGGTAAGTCGACCAAATCCCAAGTACCATTGTTCTCAATAGATTCCAGCCCCTCATTCATTGCACAACTCCAATTTGGATCGCTTAGAGCCTCTTTCGTGTTCAACGATTCAGATGCATCCATAAGCGCAAAGTGAACGAAATCACCATCATTGATTTTGTTATCCCAGAATACTTCACAATCTTTGAGTCTTTGAGGCAAAACTTTTTTCCTTGTTGGTCGTCTACTATTTTCCATGCTTTCGGTTCGAACCTGTTGCTATTATGTGCTTCCAACAGGATGGAAATTGAGATTTTCGTGCCCGTAATCGATTACAGGATCTTGGTAATTGATTACGGCTTCTGCTACACCAGTTCTAGAACCTACATAATCTATAATTTCACATGGTAATCGATTACCACTTTTAGTGTAATCGATTATGCCACCTGCAAGAGCAAAAATTCTACTGCTGTCAAATTTTCGCAGCTCGTCGACCACAACATCTCGACTTATTATGATCCTCTTGTTTGCAACATCAAACAACTTATAGCCTATATTAGGATAATAAATAAAGAACAACATCATCTCACCCTTGTCGTCCAACTTATTGCGAAGCTATCCCTGAACGTGTCGAAAAGCTATCGAATATCTTTGTCCTATCATAAGTTCACTCAGATCCAGGTACATGATCTATCTCACTCATAGAGGATGACCAAACTAAAACATAACAAGCAATAACAAACAAGTCAAACCAAAGCAATAAATAAATCAAAGTAGGTCGAATCCAATTAGAGATTACTCCCTAGCAGAGTCGCCAGTTTTCTATAGTGGGGAAATCATGAGTGTAAGTTATCAATTAACTTAACTCAAAGCAAAAAGAGTCGCCACGACACTTTTATTTTATTCCAAAATGAAAAGGAAAAAACGAATAAATTCTAATGAATCTAAAAGCAAAAAGCTAAGGAAACAAACAGAGAAAGGTTAAGGGGATATGTTACAAAATGGGAAGGTTTTAACCACCCAAAATGTACATGGTACGCCATGGGAGCCCTTTGAAAAATTTATTGCTTTTGGTTTAAAAATGGTTTGGTAAATAAGAGTGGGATGATGAGAAAAGAATTATTATTTTTAATATTTTTGTGTTTTGAGAGGTTTACCACCTCATACCTACGTACCCACAATGTGCAATGTAAGATCAAAATCTCATAGTTCGTGGTACAAATAGTGAAATTTGGTTGGTTTTGATTGATTTTATTAAGTGAAGATAATTTTTCATTTTCAAGTGTATAGCCTCACAAATCTACCATGAGAATGAGGGCATGCACTCATACATCATTATAGGGAGGGCACCAACTCAGATAAAATCGACGAGTATGCCACTAAACCCCCACGAATGACAAAGACTCAATTACATCAAACTTCAACCATCGAGATATGAGGGTCTTGCACCCAACTAGAGAATAATGACTCATAGTCTAAACTTGCAAATAAAACAAAAAAAAAGTGCACAAAGTCACAAAACAACTAAAATGAGTTTGGTTCTTTTTATTTTTGAATTGAGGTCAAAATGATTATGTTCATTGACATTTATTTTAAGGAAAAAAAAGTAAAAATCCACTTGACAAAAAGTCAAAGTTTTATTTATTAAAAAGGTGAAGTTTTAAAAAAATAAAATAAGAATCCTTTGAAAAAGAAGGAAGTTTTGAAAATTGAAGAAGGGGAAGAGATAAATAGGCAATCCTAAAAAGAAAATAAAAGAGATAAAGGAGGAAAAATCTAACCAACTTGATGACTTCCAAGCATAAGCATAAGAGTTCTATCCTTAAAAGCATAAGTTAGCAAATGGACAAATAAAGGCTAAAGTACAAACTCCATGATGATACAAGCAAAGGGAAGGTGTCATAGAATCTAAGTCCAACATTTCAATTCCAATGCAAAGAATAGTAACCTATAGTCCAAGATCAAGATCACAAGTTTTTTAGATGTTTAATCATTTATTAATATTTTTGTGTCCAAGTGGACAAAGGAAAAAACACAAGGATATATGAACATAAACATAAACATGATAACGAATGATAAAGCATAATAAAAGTAAAGGAGATAAGGGAGCAAGAAGGAAATAAAAAATAGTAATATAATAGTATAATAGTAATAATGTATACATAACAGTGGTATGGTGAACTTAATCATCCATAGCCAAAAGAAGTAACCAAGACATTTAATGCCAAAAAACGAAAAGGCAACCGGTTCCGCTTAGTATCTTACACTACGGTAATTAACCGATACGATTAGACCCAAATTCGATGAAACTTGAAAGAAGATTGGGATACCCAAAGAAACTACGCATCAAGCTTCAAAAGTCGTGGATCTAACGCAAGTGATTAACCACCTTGAGATTACGCGATCAATACGAGGTCAGATCCATGAAAGTGTAAGTATCCAATTGGATTTTTATTTCGAAGTAGGGGCACATTTAGGTCTATGTTAAGCAATCGCCGAGTAATTTACGGAGTAATTACCCTACAAATGAGGTCGCCAAAACCAATTAAGGTTAACGATGTTAATGCTAATACATGCAAGATAAACTATATGTAAATCACCATTCGAACGCAATGCCGCATAAAAATAAAGATGAATACCAAATTGAGTTATACTTATGGTATTTTTTTCATCTTTAAGTTCAATCACTCATTTTGGTGGATTGAAGTATGAAAATATCTCACTAATGCAAAGTACCTAAAGTGAATTAAATTATTCACTTAGAGGTTGATTTGAACTAATGAATATTAACCACTCTAATATACACCCAAAGTCCATTGAATTTAAAGAGAAATCAGTCCCAAAAATGTCGCCCAAGGTAAAAATAAGAAGAAGGGAGAAAAAGAAGCAAAATGAACCAAAAATAAGTCAAAAACAAGTGAAAAAACGCCACTAGAGCAGTGTTAATCGGTTAACACGTGAAAATTTTGAATTTCTGCACAATTTCTAATGGTTAACCAGTTAATCATTTTGTACTGAAAATGGTTAATCGGTTAACACTGCACCAGTAGCAAAAAATTGGCCAACATTCAGCATGATCCTCTTTTAAAACAACTTTCAAACACCTTATGATCATGAACTGAATTGACACGAATTTTAAAGTGTAAAAATAGTAAGATCCCTGCAATAAAACAATAATTTATGATAAAAAAAGATCAACAACTAATAGCACCAAAGATCTACATCTTGAATGATGGTGATGAAGGTGTAACAATGAAGGAAGATGAATTACCAAGAACAAACTTCAAATTGATCCAATAACAAGCTTGATCTACTGAAATTGATGAAGAAAAATGAAAAGAATGAAGGTTTACCTCAAGTTATTCAAGAATTCAATGCAAGTTCTTGATAACTTTCAAAAGAAGAAAATGAGCTTTAGGTGATTTTTGTGGTTTGAGGATGTATTTTGCAAGGGGTTTTTTGGCTATCAAAAACTTGTGAAATGAATGAAATGAGAGTGCTATTTAAAGACTTTAGGCATGAGAATTTGATGGAATGGAACTTGCTTTGGAAAATCAAAATTAGGCTTAAGATTCAAATTTGGAGGGAAATTAATAAAAGAGTGATGATTAGTGAGGGTTTATGGTGGGAAATGTTCAAAGTGATGTAGAGGAATAAAATTGGAATGGATCTAGACTATTTCAAATGAGATCAAGGGCTAAAATGTGCTGAAATTGAACAAAATATTCAAATTTCGCAATGGTTAATCGGTTAACACGTTGGTTAATCGGTTAACCAAGTCAAAATTTGAATATTTTTTTACTTTTGATTGCTTGCTTGTTTCTACTCGATTATTTTGCTTGTCGAAGAAGGCATGGAAATAAACACATGAACCTTGGAATTCCTTGAATAAATCAATTAATCTGGAAAATCCTTGATCAGATAAATTTGAATTGTTCACGGATCAACTTCGACTTTTTATCTGTGAAATTCATTAGAGCTGCGGGACTACTATTTTTGACATTTTTTACCTGTTCTTCCCCTGAAAATGTTAATAAAAGAAAAAAAATTGGATTTTAATTAAGGATTAGTAAACATAAACAAATAAAAACACATAAAAGCAACGGTGATCCCCTGTGAGGCATAAACCTGCAACCAAAAAAGACCGAGAAATCAGTGCGTGATTTTGTTTGTATGCAAAATGATGCGAATGCAAACACAAACTTAGGGGACAAAATTAGGGTATTACACTTATATCTAATTTTATATTAAAATAAATATGTTTTATTATTATCAAACATTAAATATGTTTATGATCCTCCTAAATATTTCAATTTTTGGCTTTAGTCCCTCAAAATATTTCCTTCAAAGAATGATCCTCCTATAATGTTTTATCAACACTTTTGGTCCCTCTTGCAAATTAGTGACGATGTTTACAACTTCGCGACATAATTAACGAAATTTTTATCTTCGATTTTATACTTAACGACTGAATTAGCGATGCTTTTAGCGGCAATTTTAGTATTCGGGACCAAAAGTGTGGATGCAAAATTTTAGAAGGACCATTCTTTGAAGAAAATATTTTGAGGGACTAAAAATGAAAGTGAGATATTTACGAGGACCAAAAAGATATTTAATCATTTTATCAATTAAACATCACTCGAATTCTGATTAAGTCTTTACAAATCTTAAACTCTTAGCTACACTAATTTAAATTCCAATCCATTTGTAATTACTTTCATAACTAGATTTCAAAAGCGCCACAAGACATTTATTTTTTCTTGTTTGTTATTATTAGTGCTTTTTGTTTTTCTTTGCCTGAATGACTTTTTCAAAGTGGTCACATGACCTCTTGCATATGTTGTTTATCTTTTTGCCTACAAAATCTAGTTCCTTTCAGAATACAACCTACTGTCACATAATGCAAACTAATTTTATCATTAGATTCATAATTCTTGTAATCTTTGATAAAATTCTCTTAAATGGTCATTAGATCGAGCTAGAAACTTTTAAAAATGATCTCAAATCTTCATTAAATGGTCATTAAGCTAGAAACTTTTTAAAATGATTTCAACGAATGAGGTTTTTTAAAGTGGTCACATGACCTCTTGCATATGTTATTTATCTTTTTGCCTATAAAATCTAGTTCTATACAACATACAATGACACTTAGTGCAAACTGATTTTATCATTAGATTCATAATTCTTGTAATCTTTGATAAAATTCTCTTAAATGGGCATTAGAGCGAGCTAGAAACTTTTGAAAATGATCTTAAATCTTCATTAAAGGCTCCTTAATCTAGAATATTTTTTAAATGATCTCAACGAATGAGCTTTTTCAAAGTGGTCACATGACCTCTTGCGTATATTGTTTATCTTTTTGCCTACAAAATCTAGTTCTATACAACATACAGTGACACTTAGTGCAAACTAAGTTTATCATTAGTTCGAGCTAGAAACTTTTGAAAATGATCTCAAAAATTCCTTAAATGGTCCTTAAGCTAGAAACTTTTTTAAATGATCTCAATGAATGAGCTTTTTCAAAGTGGTCACATGACCTCTTGCATATGTTGTTTATCTTTTTGCCAATAAAATCTAGTTCTCCTTAAGCTAAAAACATTTTTAAATGATCTCAACGAATGAGCTTTTTCAAAATGGTCACATGACCTCTTGCATATGATGTTTAACTTTTTGCCTACAAAATCTAGTTCTATACAACATACAGTGACACTTAGTGCAAACTAATTTTATCATTAGATTCATAATTCTTGTAATCTTTGATATAATTATCTTAAATGGTTATTAGAGCGAGCTAGAAACTTTTGAAAATGATCTCAAATCTACATTAAATGGTCCTTAAGCTAGAAACGTTTTTAAATGATTTCAACGAATGAGCTTTTTCAAAGTGGTCACATGACCTTTTGCATATGTTGTTTATCTTTTTGCCAACAAAATCTAGTGATATACAACATATAGTGACACTTAGTGCAAACTAATTTTATCATTAAATTCATAATTCTTGAAATCTTTGACAAAATTATTTTAAATGGTCATTAGAGCGAGCTAGAAACTTTTGAAAATGATCTCAAATCTTCATTAAATGGTCCTGAAGCTAGAATTTTTTTTAAATGATCTCAACGAATGAGCTTTTTCAAAGTGGTCACACGACCTGTTGCATATGTTGTTTATCTTTTTGCCTACAAAATCTAGTTCTATACAACATACAGTGACACTTAGTGCAAACTAATTTTATCATTAGATTTATAATTCTTTCAATCTTTGATAAAATTCTCTTAAATGGTCATTAGAACGAACTAGAAACTTTTGAATATGATCTCAAATCTTCATTAAATGGCTCTTAATGTGGAAACTTTTTTAAATGATCTCAAATCTTCAAAATATAGAAAAATTCTTAGTTAAATATAATTTACAAACAAATAATCATAACTTTTTTATTAATTTATAAATAAAATAATTTTTTCTCCTTCTTTATCACTCAACTAAAAGAAAATTAAATTTTAATTTTTTTTCTCTTTATTAAATATTCTTAAGAATATGGATATAAATATGTTTGCATACAAATATTTTTTCAAAATATGATACTAACATTTGATATGTTAAAATTTTAATTATTAGACATTTTATTTAAGTTTCTTATTTATCTTAATTTACAAGATAAACTATTATATAAAAGATTAAAGGATTTAATATTTATAATTTAAGAAATACATATATTTAAATTTAAGTAAATTATTTTTAAAGATGAAAGTATGATTTTCATTAGCTGCTTATAAGGCATACTAAATACAATGATTTAGACATAATTAACATAAACTAAATACCAGAAAATTAACCAATTACCACACTTAAATTACTTTTAAAAAAAAACTTAACAATAATAACTATTAATTTACTAACAACAATTAAAAAAATAAACATTTCTTCAGGAGTAATACTATCAAACAAATTATTAAAACCTAAAGCACTCTTAAATATAAAACTTTATTATTATTATTAGTAGAAAATCCAATACATGAAATTTAAAATACACATAAATATAAAATTTGAGTGTGACTCAAATCATTGAAATTTATTAGATAAGATATCCATATCAATAGCATTATTTTGTAGTATTTCAATTCCTGAACAAACTCAACTCCTGAATTAAAGCATTCAAATCAGAATAAGATGATCCTTCTTCTTCCACAGCCTTCTTAGCCAACTCTGACAACACTTTCACCCTCTTCCTCATTTCCTCTATTTCTCCACCTTCCATAATCCTCATCACAGCCTTTTCCAATGCATCCCAATGAACCTCATCTCCCACAAAACCAACCCATTTTTTGGCTCCAACAGGAACACCGATCTTAAGCACCTCAGTCAACAACTTCTCATTGTAAAACTGCTCAGAAGCCATAGGCCAAGTAACCATAGGCACCCCAGCAGTGACTCCTTCTAAAACCGAATTCCATCCACAGTGAGTCACAAATGCACCAACTGCTTCATGTTCAAGAATCAACACTTGCGGTGCCCAACCTCTGATTATCATTCCTTTTCCTTCCATTCTTTTCTCAAATCCTTCCGGTAACCATTCTTCTCCGTCTTCTTCACTTTTCCTAACCACCCACATAAATTTCTGTCGTGAAGCCTCAAGTCCCATGGCAATTTCTCTAAGCTGAGAGTTAGAAAGGTGAGCCATACTACCATAGCACACGTAAACAACTGAGTTTGGTTTCATCGTATCAAGCCATTTTAGACATGCATGTTGGTGTTTATCAATAGAAGCTTCTTTATTCCAAAGAGGCAAAGGACCAATATGCCATGCTTTTCTTCCAAGTATGTTCCTGTAATAATCTGCATAAATATTTTCAAGTTCATAGAAGCTGTTGACTACCACTCCAAAGCTCTTAAGATCCGATTCCTTTGCTTCATGCATTAGCTCAACCATTTCTTCGCATTCCTCCAAGTTTTCGAAAGGTGCTGTCTGCAACCTTGTCATTTTAATCTCACCAGGAAGATTAGAAATAACAAAGGATTCAGTATCAGAAGAAACATTTCTGAAAGGTTGATAGAGTCTCATACACTCCGCAGCACACGAGGAAAAGAAACAAGTTCCATGAAATACAAGTCTAGGAATTCCAAATTTGAGAGCAGAATCCGTCGTCCATGGGAAAAAAATGTCGGCAACAATACAATCTGGATTTTGGTGGAGTAGTAATTCCTCGAGTGGCTTCTGTAACAACTTTGTGGCCAAACAGAACGTAGGAAACCATTCCGGTGAAGGGATTGAGTCAACATTTTCACATCCATTTGGTAAACCAGCATTTGAGGAAGGAAACTCTATGGTTTGAATATGAATGTTGTGACCAACAGTTTTGGATTTTTGTATAGCTTGGGAGATAATAGGTTCATTGAGAGGTGTGGTAATGATTGTGGCTTTCACACCTTTTGCTGCAAATAACTTGGCCATATCAATGGTGGGTCTGATATGTCCATGAGCAAGAAATGGAAAGAAAAAAATGTGTAAAGAAGTACCCATCTTCTTCTTCTTCTTTACTATGTAGGAAGAGGGCGAGTTCAATTTGGTATATACATCTAATTTTAGAGTGAAGCATTTTATAAGGGGACAATTTTTGAGATTAAAATTTAAATTAATAGTTAACACTCTTCTAACTTAACTAAAGTATAGTAGATGAGTTATCCCATCCACCCTATTTAATAATTTTAATTTTATTTTATTTAGTAAACACTTTATTCAAATATTAGTGGTTTTTTTAACAACATGCCACCACTATTTTTAATTTTATTTTATTATATATATATATATATATAATTTAGCTAAAGAAAATATTATTAGTTCTATAATTAACTACCCGCCTTCTTTTTTATATGTAGAATAGTTTTTTTTTTGTGGATAACATTTTTACTAAAGATATAAAGCAAGACATTTTTTTCTTTTGAAAGTAACTAGTGGGATACCCGACGGGTCCCGGTCGGTTACGCATATTGGTTTAAAAATAGATTTAATTTATTTAAAATCATAAATTAAAAAAAACTGTCATAAAATAAATAAATAAAAGGAAAAATATAAAATTGAATAGTAAATAGTTAATTATTAAAAAAATTGTATGGAAAATAATTTTTTTTAGATATTTATTTAGTTAAATATTATAAAACATTTCAGAAAAATTAATAGCATTAGGAAATTATAATTCAATAAGATGATTGTTGAAAATTAAGTATTGATAAAGTTGTTCTGGACTGGGCCCAGGGCCACCTTGGGCCTTGGCCCAGTTACGTCGGGCAGGTGCTCATCTGCACGAGCAGCAGTTTTGTCTTGGCGAGCATTAAAACAAGGTGTCGAGCACAGTGATGCCGCACGGGCAGTAAGCAGGTCCTCCATCTTGCCTGCCACGTCACCCCAACTGCCCACGAATATCTCCTGAGATATAGGGGTTGTTGGACCAGGGCAATGACCTAATAACTGGTCATACACGCTCCTACGTGTTCCGGACTGGGCCGCAAGAATGTATAGGGCCACGGCACAGTACATGTCGAGCAAGGGCCCATATGCTCGAGCAGGATAACCTCTTGGACAAATCACCTGCTTATGCGACGGGCATGCACTAAGGACGGGCAGAGAGTATGTCTGCCGCCCAGTACATGTCGAGCAAGGGCCCATATGCTCGAGCAGGAGAACCTCTTGCACAAATCACCTGCTTATGTGACGGGCATGCACTAAGGACGTGCAGAGAGTATGTCTGCCGCCCAGTACATGTCGAGCAAGGGCCCATATGCTCGAGCAGGAGAACCTCTTGGACAAATCACCTGCTTATGCGACGGGCATACACTAAGGACGGGCAGAGAGTATGTCTGCCAGCTCATCCACCACGTCACCCAACTGCCCTTTATTATCTCCTGAAAGATAGGGGCAGTTGGACCAAGGGGCAGACCTTTTGTCTAGGTCTTCACGCTTCTTACGCGTCCCTTGGCAGTTCCTCCATGGGCCTAGCCAGATTAAGCCCATTGAGGGGTCTTGGCCCAGCGCTGGGGGCACATTATAAATACCCTTTCTTAGCAAAGGGTCAGGTATTCTCACTCATGCTAAACTCTCATTGCTATTACCATACTGTACCTCTCTAACTTTGGCATCGGAGTGCCTTGCAGGTACACCCCCCTCCATTCCATCCATCCATCAACTTTGCTACGTTCGACCGACCAAGGGAAGGCCCTCCTGATTAGGTAAGATCAGTGGCGCCGTCTGTGGGAAACTAGCTATCCCCATCTTCACCAATAGAAGATCAAAGCTCATTCACTTCTGCCCTTCCAACATGGCCGGAGAACACAACAACAACCAAGGCATCCCCCTCGTCGACTACACGACGGAGGATAACCTCACTTACAACGAAGCAGATCCAAGAGACGGGCAGCCCGCCACACCGTCGCCCGAACCTGAGGACAACGGAGCCCTTCCGCCTCAGCCCCCGGTCCAGCCGGTCGCCACTTTCCAGCCCATTCCAGTGCCCATTGAGGGTGACCCCACCATGATTGCTATGGTGCACGCCCTCAACCAGACCAACTTCATGCTCTCCCAGCAGCACGAACGGATCATGGCGTTAGAAACTGAACGACAAGTCGGCCGACCTCAGCAAGGGCGGGCGCAACCTCAAGAGAAGCAGCGCGCCGACGCTGCCCGGAAGCGGGTGTCGCACCTCGAAAAATACGATCCTAAAATAAACAACAGAGTCGCCACCTAATTCTATTTATTCTACGAGAGAAAAGGGAGATATAGATACAACCTAATAAAGGATAAGAATGGTCAACGAAACCACTAATCTAAGTTCGGGAGTCAGTTACGCAAGGGGAAGGTGTTAGGCACCCCTCACGTCCGTTGTACTCAACGGGAACCTCTTAGTCTAGTTTGCGCTTTAAATGTTAACTTGTTATTATTGTCTTCTTTTAATGATTAAGTATCGATATTCGTTTATTATTTGTTATGGGGAAAGGTTAAGTTTTTTATTATTGTGACGGAGAGATAGTTAATTTTTTATTATTGTGATTTATGACGGAGAACATATTAAGTTTTTTATTATTATGCTCGCGAAGGATTAAAATCCCCGTGCCTACGTATTCCCCTGTGCAATGGGAAAGTCAGAGCTTCGTAGTTCGTGCTACTACGATTTATGTTTTTTAATTGAACGATTGTTTGAAAATGCATTCTACTGCTAAGCGTTGGCTTATCTGCTCACGATAGGAGGCTGAAGCGCTAGCTTGTTTGCGAGATAGAAAGATCTAAACAATATTCGTTTTGAGAAAAGATGTTTGATCTTTATTAAAGATGTTTTAAAACGAGAGGGCGAATGAACCACGCGTGGGGATAGCCCATGTTGCGGTTGCATTCAAGAACGTGCGGAGTGCGAGACTTCGGAGTTCAGTTACTTGCTAATTAATTATGAAAATGATTTGAATTGGTTAGTAAGTTTTAATTTGTATTTGAAAGAAAGAGACAAGTCGTCATCTTTAAGAGAAGTATCTCACCTATTCCACCACAAACGTTTAAGAAATGAGAAATCGAAAGAAGCTTTAAACTTGGATATAGGATCGACAAGCAATGCCACATTCTTTCTTTGAGAATAAATAAAATCGGAAGAAGCTTTAAACTTGGATATAAGTATCGACAAGCAACGCCACGTTCTTCCTTTGAAAGTAATCGTTTGTAAGATTTTTGTTTGTGTTTGTGGGGATAGGAGGAACAACTTTTTCTATGGAGATGAATCATGCCTGATCCTTTAAGATTGTTGAATTGTTTTGAATACGATTGGTGATTGAACCAACGCGTGAGGCTAGCTCATTTGCGATTCAATCCAGAACGTGCGGAATGCTAGACTCCGGAGTTCTTTTTTTCCATAAATTAATTAAGATGAATTGAATTATTTGTCCTTTAGACGTTTTAGAATCGATGCGATTAATAACGAAGGATTGAACGAACAAAACGCGTGGGGCTAGCCCAGTTGCCGTTCGTTCTAGAACGTGCGGAGTGCTAGACTCCGGAGCTTTATTCCTTGTTAAAATGAATTAAAATACGCAATAAAGTCGTGCAGATGGCAGTCACTTAGTGACTGACTTACGTGTGTGCGGTGTAGGCGTATGGATTTAAAAGATTACTTGGCGTTGGACCAAGAACATAAATTATGTTTAAAGAAAAGATTTTAATTGTTGTTTAGAAACGTTATATTCGTGCCTTGATTAACACACTATAGTCGAGAAGGAGAAAAGAAAAAAAAAGAGCGAAATTCAAGTCGTGCCAGTCATACATTATCATCACATAGCTAAACAGGGAGCAAGAAACACAAATGTACATCATATATAAAAAATTATGTAGTAGTAAATAATTAATTAACTAAATCAAAAATTAATATTACTATTATTATATTTTTTTACAGGAAAACAAATAAGTAAATAGAATATAATTTAACAAACATAATAAATTAAAATAATATTCAACATATTAATTAACATAACTATTTTTCTAAACAAAATAAACTAATGGTTAAAACAATAAAAGGAAAATGAGGAAAAGAAGGAACAAGAAACGGGCCAGGCATGGTAAAAAAGGGAGATGGGTTAGGCCTACAGGGCAAAGGCTCATGCTGTTGAAGGTAGGAGCGGGTCGGGTCTAAATCCGCGACCCAGTTCATGTTAACACACAAAAAACAATGGAAACACACAAAGCCTCCGCGTCGCCTCTCTCTCACGCTCAAAACCTCCTCCTCTCAGAAACTCACAAATTCACTCAGAACTCTCTCTCGCTCTCGCTCGTCATCTCCTCCAACACAAACAAACCACAATAAGCTCATTCTCACAAATCCTCACTCGAGACCTTCCCTCTTCAAATCGTCCCTCACGACCTCACAAATTCTCACTCGGGATCCTCTCTCTCAGACGCTCACCAGCTCTCAAATTCCTTCTCAAAATCTCGCCCTAACTCTAAATCCCAAACTAAATTTTCACGGAAAAACTCAACCAAACCCTCAAATTGGGCAAAATCCCCAATTGAAACCCTAGAAATGATAACGGCGAGAACAAACAGAACAAAAGAGTTTCGAATCATCCTCCATGGAAGGCGAGCGATGATTCACGAAAACAAACTGGAAAGGGTGTCCATACCTGAACTGGAGGAGGTCTGACTTTGAAGCTTTAGCGCGAAAAACGGTAACTCTCTGTTTCTCTGTATTTGTTACTTCAACTCCTCCCACGTCCTTTGTTCGAAAATGCTTCTTCTGCCTGTGTTATTAACGTTGCTGTTTCTGTTATGGCGGCCAGTTTCTTATATCTCTGCGTTTTTTGATGAACAACAGGGTCTGAGATATGAAGAAAACGCTTGGAAGGTGGTGCGGTGATGGTTATTTTTTTTGTAGTTCACGATGAATGGTGAGGATGGGGGGTCCTGATGCGGTTTCGGTTATGGAGGTTCAAGGCTTCTGGTAAGCACTTTCTTTTTCGTTGTCTTTCTGCCAATTTTGTTAAGATTGCTTTGATACTTTGGATGTTGTTTGGCTGTCTATCCCCCCCGGTTGTTGATGCCCTTCTTCCTTTATATCAATACATTCCGTTTTTTCAGTCTGATTGCTTTCCCCCCAAAAGCATTGATCTGATGTTTGCTTTAATCTCAAGTGTTGTCCTTTTCGGTGCAGGTTTTGTCCCACTTGGAGCAAGATCTTTTCATGTTTTGGCAAAAGTGATAGGGATAGGGTTGACAATAGCTGTACTTGCAGCCGTTCTGAATTTAGTTGCAGCAGGTTTGTCACTTTACGGTTTTGACCTGTCCTTTTCTTGTTTGAAATGAAACACAATAGTTAGATTTTGACTGAATTGGATTCAATTTGGGCTGGAATAGTTCAATCTCTCCTTTTTCCTTTTACCACCACGAACCTTTGTTTTCACCGTATGTTACCTTTTTACTGCCACAACTTTTATACCTTTTCCTTATTATTACTTACGTTGCCTTTGGCTCATACTTGTTTTTTTGCAGGCCTAACAATGACTCCTTCGATCGAAATCTCAATGTAACAAGCGGATATACTTCCTGAGTAACCTTGTGAGAGGATACATTTGCACAATTTGGGTCGGAATTTGCACCTGGGAGTGTCTTTGAAAACCTGTGAGTTGGTAGGGATGGTTTTCTGAGTGTCTGTTAAATGACCGTTTCGCAACCCCAGAATTCTGCACTTGTGAATTCCTTGGCATGAAGTTGGTAGCCGATGGTTGAGCTAACAAAAGATGGGTGATAAGCTCAATTGACTATCAATGTTTGATTGCGGCAGTGCATTTTGGCCTAAAGCAAAACTTTCCTACTGGCATAAGATGCTGCCTTTTTATTCATAAGACGGGCACATGACCAAGAAACATGGTACTGAAATGAAGCTTCTTCTTAAGCTAGTTTGAGGAGGCCGATGACGATTAACGTAGGAAATACATCGTGCGTCTTCTGGGTTGTTTATGCAGGTTTGTCCTTCTTTGAATACAACATGAAGCGATTTCTCGCGGTTACACTTTTGGAAACTATTCTTATTTTTATCACCTTTGAGTATTAATTTTCCCTTGTTTTTACTGGTAATTATAATCCCTGCAAAGGTTGATATACATGACATTAGTTCCACCCTTGATTTAATCACTCTCCTCCTTTTTATATGTAAACTTTCTCGGAACACGGCATGGCCCGGAGGTGTTGAGCGCTGCATTTTGTAGCTGGATACAGGATTCTACAGGGTATATCTTTATGTTTCGTTGGTGTGATGTGGTTACATTGGTTCTGCCTTATTGTAAAAAAAACCTGAATTCTGAAACCATCTTGAATTTGTCTTTGCAGATTGGGATGCACGGCGGGGACCGAAGGCCGGGATGGAGCAAAAGAGAGTGAAGTTCAAAATTTGCAGAATACCAACTTGTAGAAACTAACTTGTAGAAACTGTATTAGATTTCCAATTCTTGTAATTCTAACAAATGTAGCTTCAAATCAAATGATGGTACTCATTTATTTGTAAGCTTGCTTTGATATGGCCTAAAACAAACTTGTATCAATCTCGAAACAAAATGCAATATGGATTGCCAATTCTTACAAGTAATTTGTCAACTTCTCAACCAAAAATTTAGGATTTGAATCCCATACATTTCATGTGGCTAACAATCAAACAGTATCTTTATTCTTCTTTCCCTTATGATCTAAGTCAAATGACCCTTTTAAGAAACGGTGCTTCACAGTGCACATGTTCAAGATATGCAAAACCGAAAAAAGTAATAAAAAGAAATGAATGAATTTAGAAAAGTAGGATTATAAGAAAATGTGAGGCAAACTAGAATTTAGAACGAAAAAATTAAATTAGCGATAGGACATAGGTGATACATGAGAAACAACAGTGGAGTCGAGTTGAGAATTAATGGCTTGAGATTAGTAACTTCGAAATTGGGCTTGGAAATGAACTTGGTAATGAACTTGTAAATGAAATTGGAAATTGGACTTTGGAAATAAATAGTGATGGAATTGAAATGAACAAATCGGGATTGAGGACGATTTAGAAGTCTTTTCTTTGAAATAGAATAGGAATCAAGAATAAGAATTAAAAAGAATTAGGAATAGAATTAAACTGAACGGATTTTTTTTTAAAAAAAGGACTTGGAAATAGATTAGGACTAGGACACACACACAAAATACAAAGAGTGAATTCGGAAATGGGAAGGTGAATTGGAATTTGAAATAAGCAACAAAACTTGGAATTGAGCTTAGAAACCGACTTGCACTTTTAAAATTGAAACATGACAAAGAAAAACTTGGAATTAACTCAATAGTTGAAACCGCAGCTTGAAACAAGATTTGAAGCTAACATTAATTCTCTCAACAGCTACCAGAAAAAACAAAGTCCATAATCCAATCTCAAAATTCCAGAATCCAAAACTTACAATATCAGTCCACCAATCCAAATTTCAAAAACATCAAACCCTAATAACCTTTTACAGACCCCAAATATTTGTTACTCGACCCCAAACAGATCACTCTTGCCAATCCTGTAAAACTTCACAATATTTGGTATGCACCTGGGTATGCTGATGACGAGACGAAAGATGAACAAGAATTTAAAAATTTCTGGTCAAAATTTGGGGTATGACAGCTGCCCCTATTTAATCATCCTGAATCTGAATGTCTGGGTAACAAAGAGGTTTTTTTTTTGGACATTCAAGATGGAGGAGGATTAAATATCAGAATGCCTAAAATTTTGACCGAAAATGCAGATGAAAATGATATGCAATGCAAAAACGCAAGACGGAAGCTACAACGCTGCCGGGAAGAAAAGTTGACCCTAATGGGGATTAGACGCACATGACTGGATTACAACCCACGCGAGAATTTCTCCTGAGTGAAGCCAGATTACAACTGTCTACAGGTCCTAAGTTGACTCAAGATCCTTGAACAGAATTCCACATTGAGGAAATCTACTTCCGAGATTTGAGACCTCATTTGGAAAAACCTTTTGTTGGCGTATCAATAACGAAACAGAAATCTACTGCCGAGATTCTGAAACGAAAAACAATTCTTCTGAAGTCTACTGGAGATCTAACTGCCGAGATGACCAGAGATTCTAAGAATGAGATACCTTCTGCCGAGGTATCAAAATGAACCAAAAAATCTACTGCCGAGATCTTGGAACAAAAACAAATTTGTTGAAGTCTGCTGGAGATCTACTGTCGAGATTACCAGAGATTCTAAGAATGAGATGCCTTCTGCCGAGGTATCAAGATAAAATTCCTACTGCCGAGGATTAACTAAGGATACACCTGTCGCCAAATCTTCTGCCGAGATTTAACTAAGGATGTCATCGTCTAGCTCATAAAAGTAAATACCTTCTGCCGAGGTAGACTGGAAATCTTCTGCCGAGACTTGCCAGAAATAAAAGGAAACACCTGTTGTCAAATCTTCTGCCGAGACTTAACCAAGGATGCCAATGAATAGAACTCTCACCATACTTCCCTTCCTCTGAAAGAGACAGCCATATGATGGAGAAACAACTTCACGCTCAAACTTCTCAACTTGTATGGAAGAGATGGCCATTTGACGGAAATTGAAAAAAATTCACAACAAACTTCTCAACTTGTATGGAAGAGATAGCCATTTGTTGGAAAAATAAAAGAGATTCATATCAAACTTCCCGACTTGTATGGAAGAGATAGCCATTTGATAGAACATTCATCATACTTCCCTTCTTCTGAAAGAGACAGCCATATGACGAAGAACAACTTCACGTTCAAACTTCTCAACTTGCATGGAAGAGATAGCCATTTGACGGAAATTGGAATCACGACAAACTTCCCACCTTGTCTGGATGAGATGCCATTTGCCGAACAAACTTCTCACCTTGTCTGAATGAGATGCCATTTGTTGAAAATTGGAATCACGACAAACTTCCCACCTTGTCTAGATGAGATGCCATTTGCCGAACAAACTTCTCACCTTGTCTGGATGAGATGCCATTTGTTGAAAATTGGAATCACGACAAACTTCCCACCTTGTCTAGATGAGATGCCATTTGCCGAACAAACTTCTCACCTTGTCTGGATGAGATGCCATTTGTTGAAAATTGGAATCACGACAAACTTCCCACCTTGTCTAGATGAGATGCCATTTGCCGAACAAACTTCTCACCTTGTCTGGATGAGATGCCATTTGTTGAAAATTAGAATCACGACAAACTTCCCACCTTGTCAAGATGAGATGTCATTTGCCGAACAAACTTCTCACCTTGTCTGGATGAGATGCCATTTGTTGAAAATTAGAATCACGACAAACTTCCCACCGTGTCTAGATGAGATGCCATTTGCCGAACAAACTTCTCACCTTGTCTGGATGAGATGCCATTTGTTGAAAATTAGTAAATTCATACCAAACTTCTCCGCTGAACAGGGGAGATGCCATTTGATAGAACAGAAACCTTGCTGGGGATGAACAAACTGCTTGAAAAGAGAATGTCATCTGTTGATTCACTGGGAAATCTTATGGATAAGAAACAAGCTTCTCAAATAAGGAGACGGCCACTTGTTGATTCCGATTAGAGGTCCAGGGATAAGAACAAGCTTCTCCAATAAAGAGACTGCCACTTGTTGTCAGGTATAAGTATTCCAAGAGGATGGTGTAACAACACTGCTGGAGAGCACAAATCTGTCTTCAATGGGGGACCTTCAATTCCTTCTGGGAAACTAAACATCCGAAGGTGCAAAATGAATCCACTTTCCATCTGGAATTGCTAGGGATGGAACGAATGCTCGGAAAGAGACCGCCATCTGTTGATTTACTCAAAAGTTCGAAGATAAAACAAGCTTCTCAAATAAAGAGACGGCCACTTGTTGCCAGGTGTAAGTAATCCAGGAGAATGTTGTAACAACACTGTTGGAGAGCACAAATTGGTCTTCAATGGGGAACCTTCAATTCCTTCTGGGAATCCAAGCATCCAAAGGTGCAAAATAAATGCACTTTCCAATTGGTAGTGCAATCACCAAAAATTGCCAACGACCAAAAATTCAATCCAGGAACGAGCTGGGAAGAAACTGTCAGTCAAGACACTATCCCCTGAGGAATGAACTCAATTGGGGTCTTATCCTGTCCAAGTGTGGAAAGGAGAACTAAAGCAAAATCTTCCACGAGGGTAAGAACTCAGCGGGGAATTAGAAAGAATGTACATTTTCTGCCTAAAGTTGGCAACTCCATTTGGAGAGAGACACATCACTTGGGGATAAACACGATCAAGGTAAAGGAGATATGCATTAATGAATGCAACATGAATATGAATATGAATATGCATATGAATTCAATCATGATGTACATGTATGTATATGCGTTATGTTTATGCTGACAAACAGACAAAACAGACACAAAAGATAAACTGGTGACGAAATAAACATCACAACAAACGGATACTCGATCAATCTCGTCAAAGTGAACGTAATTACTGAAGATAAGGTAAAGAGCCATCCATGGAACAAGGTCCTGCTTACAAAGCTCAAATCTCTTTGAGGAGAGAAAGATACTTCAATCGGGAAATAGACCCAAGAAAATCTTCTAACTCCAATGTCCATCAGCAAGAAGCAACCATGCAAACTACGTTTGCTTAGGATGAAGTAAATTTGTACTCCGTTGGGGAGAGAAAATCAGATTCAGCTGGAGAAGCTAGAATCAAGGCTCAATTGGGAGTATTAGACTTAGTAACTCACTTTAAGTACTAAGTGGTGCAAAACAACCACCAGAAAGTACTGAGTCATGCCCCTGACATATCAAAGCAACTTGGTGTGAGGACCCATTTATCTGGAGGTACTTGCAAGGTATATCCCAAAAGCGTCTTGCTTAGGGGAACACGTGGTCATGCGCCCACAAAATGGTTTGTGAGAAAAGATTATCACAAGAGGATTTTATAGAAGACTTGTCATTCAAGATGTCCCAGTGTCTTCAAACTCTTGTAGAGATTCATCGAATCTCGACGTCACTGCCTCAGATTAACTGTACTTGGCACAAATGAGTCTTCAATACTTATCCTTTTAGGGATGATAAGAATGTGTAAGCACAAATTGGGAAACGACTTGCCCCTGTTTAGCAAAGTCTTCAAATAACATGCCCCTATCTGGAAAAGTATTCAAACAACATGCTCCTGCGGCAAAGTCTTCAAACAACATGCTCTTGTCCAGCAGAGTCTTCAGGCAAAATGTCCCTGGCTGGCTAAGTCTTCAAGCAAAATGCCCCTGGCTGGCAAAGTCTTCAAGCAAAATGCCCCTGACTAGCAAAGTATTCAAGGCAACCTGCTCCTGGCTGGCTAAGTTTTCAAGTAACTTGCCCCTGACTGGCAAAGTATTCAAACAAACATGCTCCTGCGGCAAAGTCTTCAAACAACATGCCCCTGTCTGGCAAGGTCTTCAAGTAAACTTCCCCTGTCTGGAAAAGTTTTCAAGCAACATGCCTTTGGGGGTGATCATTCTCTGAAATGGTTGTTCAACTACTCATCAGAGTCTCAAATCTCAAGAGATTAAGCTCATCACTGGTGCCCATACATAGGTTTCCATGATATCAAGCAAATGCTAACAAGCAAAAAGGTTAATGTTAAGACTGCTAATGCAACACACATGTTTGTCTCGAAGTTTTCTTTTATGTTTTTTTTTGAAAAGATTTTCACAATAGCCTGTGACCGAATCACTAGCTAGGAGGTGATATTCATTTTTTTTATAAAGCCAACACAAATTTTTGAGCAAAGCTCATGGGAGTCGGGAAACACTTTCTCATCGAGGGTGCTTTCGAAATAAACCCTACTTCAATTAGGACTTTTGAGGGTTGTAATGTGGTTTGGTTCACGGTTTTAAAAAAAAAGGATAAAGGCTCAAAGTTTATTTGGTGCCCACCCACTCTCCGTGATGTTCTCCAATCCTAGGTTCAGCTAAATTGACACATACATTTGTCTTGATAGCGTAGAGATGAAGATCCAAGGTTTGCTTAAAATGACAGTCATCTTATTTGTCCTCTATGGATATCAGTGACCCCTTTGACTTTGGTATGGTGGTCACTAAATCTTAAGCTTTTGAGGTTGAGGATTAAAAGGCCTCTTCCAACTCGAATTTCTCTTTGGTCCCTGATTTTTGCCTAAGTCTCTTTTTGGGTGCTTGACTTAGCGGGATTTTATTTATTTATTTTTTTAAATCATTGGAAGGCTGAAAGTTGAGACTGTCACGTCATTAATTGTAGTGGATTCCCTGATGGGATGTTTCATCTTATGATTTGATTGTGTAACCAGATTAACTGAACACTACCCTGCCCCAGGTTAAGCGTAAGGGTTTTGAAATATCTGAAAGAAACTCCTACTTCTAGGCTCGAAGTGGTTGACTAGGGATTAACTCCTTATTTCTCCAGTGTTTGGGAATTTGAAACAATGCCTGTACATCGTCAGTAGGGTTTTAATCAAAAGCATTCAGCTAGAGGATTTGTGTTTTAATTTCGTCATCCTCCTTCCAATTCTCTGCCTAGGCAAGAGATGGGATAATATTGGCGTTATAAAGTTGAAAAAGCATTATGAGTGAATACGAATGGATTACTTCAAGACAAACATATTCATTGCATTAATCATTCAAAACAAATAAGTTCTTACATGCCAAAACAAATGCATTAACAAAACATAGCAAAATACACATGAAAAGCAGTAAACGAGCTAAACATTTGAGAGGATAGCTCCAAAGCATCGAAACGATCGCGTGCATTCAGGAACTTATCCTATGCTCCAGCAACAGATTGACTTAGACAAGACTCTCTTGAGTTTTTATCAGCACAAAGGTACTCCGTCAACAGATGGGATTCCTCCATTGAAGGCCAACACCCCGTAGTCGATCATCTCTTGAACCTTTTCCTGGAAGACTTTGCACTCTTCAATTGGATGCCCCAGTACTCCACCATGAAACTCACAACTAGTATTTGGATTGATCCCACGGGACCGAGACCTCGTAGCTCTAGTCTTCCTGGGTGTCATTATTGAGTTCCGAGCAAAATGAGACCACAATTGACTGTAAGTCATTGGGATTGGGTCAAACTGATGGGCCGCTCCTTCAGGACTGTTTGGAGACCTCCGCTGATTCTGACGTCGCTGACGAGTAGAGGTAGAATTTGACCGACGCTGAAAAATGACCAAATCTTTGGCCAAAGAAATCAGTCGCCCTCTATCAATCTTCAAGCTGTGAATCTCTTCCTGGAGTTCAGTGTTCTCCTGCACAAGTCTGTCTATTAGAGTCTTCATTGTAGTTGAGAACATTCCCATACGATTTCTCAACATGGTGACCTCGTTTCTAAGCTCCCTGTTTTCCTGCTCAAGTTGGTCCATCTTTCTCTGGTGACTGGTCGAGTACAGTTGACTGACGGAGGATAAGACATGTGTGAGTTGGATTATTGGAAGATGATATGCAATGCAAATGCAAATGCAAATGGTATGCGAATGAATGCAATACTCAGAACACTCAAAATCACAAACAACTCCAGAATTGAATATAAAGGCAAGTGTTGGATCCAAGGTACAAGTAACTCGGAATCTCTTAACTGGTAAGCCTTAAGTGGAGAGTTCTAAATTATTTACCCAGAAAGCCCACTCACAGGGTAGCTTCTATGGTGACGGTATAGGGAAACCCAAGGTCATGGACGTTTATCGTACTAACGCCCCGCCGCAGGCTAGCTGCATTGTGACGATAATAACGATAAGGTCTACCTTGAGTGGAGTTCTCATGCTAGGCGTGCAAGGAGCTAGTCCTTGGAGCCTAACATTACACAACTACCAAAATGAAACAGGTTCTAGGGGGTCCCAAAATCACAGCCCTTTCGTGAATCAGGTCCCGCGACAGGCTAGCTGCGTTGTGACAAGATCTATGAAAAGTCTAACTATCTAGGGGAGCTTTCATGCTAGGCGTGCAAGGAGCGAGTCCTTGGAGACTAACACTAATAACATCCAATTCTAACTTAGGTGTTCCCTCTTCTTTTTCAAAACTCAAGTACAAATTCATACCCTGTGATATCCTGAGATCCAACAGGCAGATATAATGAGCAGATAATAAAGAAGGAAGCAATAGATAGAATAATCAACAGTAAATAAAGAAGACAATCAAACAAATCATCAAACAAACGCATACTATCCTAAGCTAGGCTCGACTCTCTAATGCACAAAGCACTTTTTCATCCCCAGCAGAGTCGCCAGCTGTCGCACCTCGAAAAATACGATCCTAAAATAAAAAACAGAGTCGCCACCTAATTCTATTTATTCTACGAGAGAAAAGGGAGATATAGATACAACCTAATAAAGGATAAGAATGGTCAACGAAACCACTAATCTAAGTTCGGGAGTCAGTTACGCAAGGGGAAGGTGTTAGGCACCCCTCACGTCCGTTGTACTCAACGGGAACCTCTTAGTCTAGTTTGCGCTTTAAATGTTAACTTGTTATTATTGTCTTCTTTTAATGATTAAGTATCGATATTCGTTTATTATTTATTATGGGGAAAGGTTAAGTTTTTTATTATTGTGACGGAGAGATAGTTAATTTTTTATTATTGTGATTTATGACGGAGAACATATTAAGTTTTTTATTATTATGCTCGCGAAGGATTAAAATCCCCGTGCCTACGTATTCCCCTGTGCAATGGGAAAGTCAGAGCTTCGTAGTTCGTGCTACTACGATTTATGTTTTTTAATTGAACGATTGTTTGAAAATGCATTCTACTGCTAAGCGTTGGCTTATCTGCTCACGATAGGAGGCTGAAGCGCTAGCTTGTTTGCGAGATAGAAAGATCTAAACAATATTCGTTTTGAGAAAAGATGTTTGATCTTTATTAAAGATGTTTTAAAACGAGAGGGCGAATGAACCACGCGTGGGGCTAGCCCATGTTGCGGTTGCATTCAAGAACGTGCGGAGTGCGAGACTTCGGAGTTCAGTTACTCACTAATTAATTATGAAAATGATTTGAATTGGTTAGTAAGTTTTAATTTGTATTTGAAAGAAAGAGACAAGTCGTCATCTTTAAGAGAAGTATCTCACCTATTCCACCACAAACGTTTAAGAAATGAGAAATCGAAAGAAGCTTTAAACTTGGATATAGGATCGACAAGCAATGCCACATTCTTTCTTTGAGAATAAATAAAATCGGAAGAAGCTTTAAACTTGGATATAAGTATCGACAAGCAACGCCACGTTCTTCCTTTGAAAGTAATCGTTTGTAAGATTTTTGTTTGTGTTTGTGGGGATAGGAGGAACAACTTTTTCTATGGAGATGAATCATGCCTGATCCTTTAAGATTGTTGAATTGTTTTGAATACGATTGGTGATTGAACCAACGCGTGAGGCTAGCTCATTTGCGATTCAATCCAGAACGTGCGGAATGCTAGACTCCGGAGTTCTTTTTTTCCATAAATTAATTAAGATGAATTGAATTATTTGTCCTTTAGACGTTTTAGAATCGATGTGATTAATAACGAAGGATTGAACGAACAAAACGCGTGGGGCTAGCCCAGTTGCCGTTCGTTCTAGAACGTGCGGAGTGCTAGACTCCGGAGCTTTATTCCTTGTTAAAATGAATTAAAATACGCAATAAAGTCGTGCAGATGGCAGTCACTTAGTGACTGACTTACGTGTGTGCGGTGTAGGCGTATGAATTTAAAAGATTACTTGGCGTTGGACCAAGAACATAAATTATGTTTAAAGAAAAGATTTTAATTGTTGTTTAGAAACGTTATATTCGTGCCTTGATTAACACACTATAGTCGAGAAGGAGAAAAGAAAAAAAAGAGCGAAATTCAAGTCGTGCCAGTCATACATTATCATCACATAGCTAAACAGGGAGCAAGAAACACAAATGTACATCATATATAAAAAATTATGTAGTAGTAAATAATTAATTAACTAAATCAAAAATTAATATTACTATTATTATATTTTTTTACAGGAAAACAAATAAGTAAATAGAATATAATTTAACAAACATAATAAATTAAAATAATATTCAACATATTAATTAACATAACTATTTTTCTAAACAAAATAAACTAATGGTTAAAACAATAAAAGGAAAATGAGGAAAAGAAGGAACAAGAAACGGGCCAGGCATGGTAAAAAAGGGAGATGGGTTAGGCCTACAGGGCAAAGGCCCATGCTGTTGAAGGTAGGAGCAGGTCGGGTCTAAACCCGCGACCCAGTTCATGTTAACACACAAAAAACAATGGAAACACACAAAGCCTCCGCGTCGCCTCTCTCTCACGCTCAAAACCTCCTCCTCTCAGAAACTCACAAATTCACTCAGAACTCTCTCTCGCTCTCGCTCGTCATCTCCTCCAACACAAACAAACCACAATAAGCTCATTCTCACAAATCCTCACTCGAGACCTTCCCTCTTCAAATCGTCCCTCACGACCTCACAAATTCTCACTCGGGATCCTCTCTCTCAGACGCTCACCAGCTCTCAAATTCCTTCTCAAAATCTCGCCCTAACTCTAAATCCCAAACTAAATTTTCACGGAAAAACTCAACCAAACCCTCAAATTGGGCAAAATCCCCAATTGAAACCCTAGAAATGATAACGGCGAGAACAAACAGAACAAAAGAGTTTCGAATCATCCTCCATGGAAGGCGAGCGATGATTCACGAAAACAAACTGGAAAGGGTGTCCATACCTGAACTGGAGGAGGTCTGACTTTGAAGCTTTAGCGCGAAAAACGGTAACTCTCTGTTTCTCTGTATTTGTTACTTCAACTCCTCCCACGTCCTTTGTTCGAAAATGCTTCTTCTACCTGTGTTATTAACGTTGCTGTTTCTATTATGGCGGCCAGTTTCTTATATCTCTGCGTTTTTTGATGAACAACAAGGTCTGAGATATGAAGAAAACGCTTGGAAGGTGGTGCAGTGATGGTTATTTTTTTTGTAGTTCACGATGAATGGTGAGGATGGGGGGTCCTGATGCGGTTTCGGTTATGGAGGTTCAAGGCTTCTGGTAAGCACTTTCTTTTTCGTTGTCTTTCTGCCAATTTTGTTAAGATTGCTTTGATACTTTGGATGTTGTTTGGCTGTCTATCCCCCCCGGTTGTTGATGCCCTTCTTCCTTTATATCAATACATTCCGTTTTTTCAGTCTGATTGCTTTCCCCCCAAAAGCATTGATCTGATGTTTGCTTTAATCTCAAGTGTTGTCCTTTTCGGTGCAGGTTTTGTCCCACTTGGAGCAAGATCTTTTCATGTTTTGGCAAAAGTGATAGGGATAGGGTTGACAATAGCTGTACTTGCAGCCGTTCTGAATTTAGTTGCAGCAGGTTTGTCACTTTACGGTTTTGACCTGTCCTTTTCTTGTTTGAAATGAAACACAATAGTTAGATTTTGACTGAATTGGATTCAATTTGGGCTGGAATAGTTCAATCTCTCCTTTTTCCTTTTACCACCACGAACCTTTGTTTTCACCGTATGTTACCTTTTTACTGCCACAGCTTTTATACCTTTTCCTTATTATTACTTACGTTGCCTTTGGCTCATACTTGTTTTTCTACAGGCCTAACAATGACTCCTTCGATCGAAATCTCAATGTAACAAGCGGATATACTTCCTGAGTAACCTTGTGAGAGTATACATTTGCACAATTTGGGTCGGAATTTGCACCTGGGAGTGTCTTTGAAAACCTGTGAGTTGGTAGGGATGGTTTTCTGAGTGTCTGTTAAATGACCGTTTCGCAACCCCAGAATTCTGCACTTGTGAATTCCTTGGCATGAAGTTGGTAGCCGATGGTTGAGCTAACAAAAGATGGGTGATAAGCTCAATTGACTATCAATGTTTGATTGCGGCAGTGCATTTTGGCCTAAAGCAAAACTTTCCTACTGGCATAAGATGCTGCCTTTTTATTCATAAGACGGGCACATGACCAAGAAACATGGTACTGAAATGAAGCTTCTTCTTAAGCTAGTTTGAGGAGGCCGATGACGATTAACGTAGGAAATACATCGTGCGTCTTCTGGGTTGTTTATGCAGGTTTGTCCTTCTTTGAATACAACATGAAGCGATTTCTCGCGGTTACACTTTTGGAAACTATTCTTATTTTTATCACCTTTGAGTATTAATTTTCCCTTGTTTTTACTGGTAATTATAATCCCTGCAAAGGTTGATATACATGACATTAGTTCCACCCTTGATTTAATCACTCTCCTCCTTTTTATATGTAAACTTGCTCGGAACACGGCATGGCCCGGAGGTGTTGAGCGCTGCATTTTGTAGCTGGATACAGGATTCTACAGGGTATATCTTTATGTTTCGTTGGTGTGATGTGGTTACATTGGTTCTGCCTTATTGTAAAAAAAACCTGAATTCTGAAACCATCTTGAATTTGTCTTTGCAGATTGGGATGCACGGCGGGGACCGAAGGCCGGGATGGAGCAAAAGAGAGTGAAGTTCAAAATTTGCAGAATACCAACTTGTAGAAACTAACTTGTAGAAACTGTATTAGATTTCCAATTCTTGTAATTCTAACAAATGTAGCTTCAAATCAAATGATGGTACTCATTTATTTGTAAGCTTGCTTTGATATGGCCTAAAACAAACTTGTATCAATCTCGAAACAAAATGCAATATGGATTGCCAATTCTTACAAGTAATTTGTCAACTTCTCAACCAAAAATTTAGGATTTGAATCCCATACATTTCATGTGGCTAACAATCAAACAATATCTTTATTCTTCTTTCCCTTATGATCTAAGTCAAATGACCCTTTTAAGAAACGGTGCTTCACAGTGCACATGTTCAAGATATGCAAAACCGAAAAAAGTAATAAAAAGAAATGAATGAATTTAGAAAAGTAGGATTATAAGAAAAGGTGAGGCAAACTAGAATTTAGAACGAAAAAATTAAATTAGCGATAGGACATAGGTGATACATGAGAAACAACAGTGGAGTCGAGTTGAGAATTAATGGCTTGAGATTAGTAACTTCGAAATTGGGCTTGGAAATGAACTTGGTAATGAACTTGTAAATGAAATTGGAAATTGGACTTTGGAAATAAATAGTGATGGAATTGAAATGAACAAATCAGGATTGAGGACGATTTAGAAGTCTTTTCTTTGAAATAGAATAGGAATCAAGAATAAGAATTAAAAAGAATTAGGAATAGAATTAAACTGAACGAATTTTTTTTTAAAAAAAGGACTTGGAAATAGATTAGGACTAGGACACACACACAAAATACAAAGAGTGAATTCGGAAATGGGAAGGTGAATTGGAATTTGAAATAAGCAACAAAACTTGGAATTGAGCTTAGAAACCGACTTGCACTTTTAAAATTGAAACATGACAAAGAAAAACTTGGAATTAACTCAATAGTTGAAACCGCAGCTTGAAACAAGATTTGAAGCTAACATTAATTCTCTCAACAGCTACCAGAAAAAACAAAGTCCATAATCCAATCTCAAAATTCCAGAATCCAAAACTTACAATATCAGTCCACCAATCCAAATTTCAAAAACATCAAACCCTAATAACCTTTTACAGACCCCAAATATGTGTTACTCGACCCCAAACAGATCACTCTTGCCAATCCTGTAAAACTTCACAATATTTGGTATGCACCTGGGTATGCTGATGACGAGACGAAAGATGAACAAGAATTTAAAAATTTCTGGTCAAAATTTGGGGTATGACAGCGGGGACGCTCCCCCCCGCGAAGGAACCAGCGCTCCCCCGAGCCAAGGGTGAATAGGTCAAGGATACGCTGCGAAGGGGACAGGTCGGGAGCTTCACCCCGACGTGGTCGCAGCCCCAGGAATGACGAACTCTCCCCGCTAAGAAGCGAGGAAGAGGATCCCCATTGCCCGCTCTCACGGGTTATCATGGAGGCCCCGCTCCCCAAGGGCATGGAGAAACCCCCGAACCTGCCCACCTACGATGGGACCACTGACCCGGACGATCACGTCGACAACGTCAACGTCATGCTCGACTATCGCAACGATATCACCGGGCATCTCAAGTGCAGACTGTTCTCCACGACCCTGAGAAAGGGAGCCATGGCATGGTACAAGAGCTTGGCCCCAGAATCCATCACATCCTGGAGGGGCATGAAGTCCCTATTCACAAGGCACTTCACAGCCTCCAAGCGTTATCCGAAGACCGAGGCCTCTCTAGAAGCCATTATACAGAGGAAGAACGAGACGCTGCGCTCATACATCGAGTGATTCAACCAAGAGGCCGTCGAGGTGGACACGACGGAACACATGAAGAAATATCTCCTCGAGAGGGGGCTCCTGCCTGACAGCGAACTCAGCAGAGCTGTCGGGATCGAACCTCCCTGCACCCTGAATGAGCTTCTGCACAAGGCCCAGGCCTACATCAGATATGAAGAAAAGCAGGTCGCCTACAGTGTCCGGAACAGCCGCGGCACTAGTGAAACCGACCATGCTAAGCGCGAGGAGCACAGCGCTCCCCGACATCAAGGAGACAGGACGGATAATGGGGCCTACTACTTAGAGAGCCTGCAAGGCGAAGAACTCGCTCGACCATGGAACGCAGAGAAACTTAGACAATATTACAACTAAAAAAGCACCTACGGAGCCGTGGAAGGTACGTCCACGACCTCGTCGCCAAAACAAAGGGGGATAATGCCTACACCTGGGCGAACACATCCCCCGACGTCGGCAACCTCGACCGAGCCCCGGCGTCACAGTACCACGCGGGCAGGACACCCAGCTCGCGATGGGAGGTCCAAGCCCCGGGATCGGGGCACCCGATCGCAACCCCGATCCCGAGTCAAGGCGGACAACAACCCGCCACCTCGCCGGTTCCCTAAACCGACGAGCCTAAACGAGTCGAGCATAAAGAGTTCACAACAAGAATCAAACGTAATAAAACAAACAAGCAACCCGCCTTCAATTCTCATGACACATCAGCATGGGGAATCGAGAACGACGGCGGGCGTCCATTCGTCCCTCGACATGACCCTCTGTCTCCCCAGCCAAAGACTGGCCGTCTCATATGTCCACGAGCACCCGACGCTCGACATATCCTATGTGGACCCATCATGCTCGACCTCCAACCCCTCCTCGACATCAAAATGCGCCCGACTCTCTCTCTCTCTAACTCATCGCTCCAACCTGGAGACTCGACTTGGGGGGCTCCTGTTCTAGACTGGGCCCAGGGCCATCTTGGGCCTTGGCCCAGTTACGTCGGGTAGGTGCTCATCTGCACGAGCAGCAGTTTTGTCTTGGCGAGCATTAAAACAAGGTGTCGAGCACAGTGATGCCGCACGGGCAGTAAGCAGGTCCTCCATCTTGCCTGCCACGTCACCCCAACTGCCCACGAATATCTCCTGAGATATAGGGGTTGTTGGACCAGGGCAATGACCTTATAACTGGTCATACACGCTCCTACGTGTTCCGGACTGGGCCGCAAGAATGTATAGGGCCACGGCCCAGTACATGTCGAGCAAGGGCCCATATGCTCGAGCAGGATAACCTCTTGGACAAATCACCTGCTTATGCGACGGGCATGCACTAAGGACGGGCAGAGAGTATGTCTGCCGCCCAGTACATGTCGAGCAAGGGCCCATATGCTCGAGCAGGAGAACCTCTTGCACAAATCACCTGCTTATGCGACGGGCATGCACTAAGGACGGGCAGAGAGTATGTCTGCCGCCCAGTACATGTCGAGCAAGGGCCCATATGCTCGAGCAGGAGAACCTCTTGGACAAATCACCTGCTTATGCGACGAGCATACACTAAGGACGGGCAGAGAGTATGTCTGCCAGCTCATCCACCACGTCACCCAACTGCCCTTTATTATCTCCTGAAAGATAGGGGCAGTTGGACCAAGGGGCAGACCTTTTGTCTAGGTCTTCACGCTTCTTACGCGTCCCTTGGCAGTTCCTCCATGGGCCTAGCCAGATTAAGCCCATTGAGGGGTCTTGGCCCAGCGCTGAGGGCACATTATAAATACCCTTTCTTAGCAAAGGGTCAGGTATTCTCACTCATGCTAAACTCTCATTGCTATTACCATACTGTACCTCTCTAACTTTGGCATCGGAGTGCCTTGCAGGTACACCCCCCTCCATTCCATCCATCCATCAACTTTGCTACGTTCGACCGACCAAGGGAAGGCCCTCCTGATCAGGTAAGATCAGTAAATATAAAGAATGCTATTTGAAAAGAAGAAAAAGCATAACGAAAAATATTAATCAACATGGTATATTTTACTGTATATAAATATTTTAATCAACAGTGTACTTATGTTCGTGAGTAAATACACAAATTATATTACATCAAATTTTATCTATATTAACATTATTCAATATTCGAAACAATAATATGATTGATAAATTAATATCATTAAATATTAAGAACAATAACATGATTGATAAATTAATATTATTAAATATTTGAAACAATTAAAGTTGTAACCGTTTATAAGAAAAATATTTTTTCCCGTATATATAAATAAATTAATCAACAATTTATTTGTTCCTATATAAAAATATTTGAATCAACAATGTATTTTTGTCCGTAAGTAAATACACTAATTATATTACATCAAATTTTATCTATATTAATATTATTCAATAATTGGAACAATTATATGATTGATAAATTAATAATTCTATATTTGAAACAATGATGTAATTGATAAATTAATATTATTCAATATTTAAAACAATTAAAGTTGTTTTCATTTATAAGAATAATATTTTTTCGTGCATATATAAATAAATTAATCAACAATGTATGGAGTTATAATAAAAAAGTTGATAGAGTTATAATAAAAAAGTTTATAAAATTTATAAAAGAGATAAACAAATATTCAAAATTGAAATTAGTTGAAAATTAATTGAAAAGCATAGTTTAAAATATTTTTAAAAACGAAAAGTTTGTAGTACAACGACATAAATTTTACATAAATTTTCTTTAAATGCAAAAAAAAAGTAAAAACTCCCGCGTTCGAACAAATTTTGGTATGATTATCCATGCATTCACACGGTACCCATGTGTTACCTGTGCGTTCGCATGGGTACTGGCGTGGACCGTGGATATGTCATCAGTTAGGGTATGAAAACAAATTGTAAAACTTAAAATATTAGAGTTATAGTAAATATAAGTTTAAATAGTAATGCATATAAAAAAATAATTTAATCAACAATATCTTTTTTCCAGCATATACATATTATTTTTGTTTTAACAATATTTATAAAATAAATAGAATCAATCGTAAAGTTGTTCATGTTTTTAACAACAATATTTTCTCCCCTGTAAAATAATATTTTAATTAATAACGTATTTTAATCAGTTGATCCCGTATATAAAAGTATTTATATCAAATATCATTTTTGCTTTGATATTATTTATGAATATATTTAAATTAAAAGTAAAGTTACTCTCGTTTATAAAATTATTTAAATCAAAATGTTAGTTTTGTTTTGACAATATTTATAAAAATAATAGAATCAATAGTATATTTATTCTCGTTTGTAACAATAATATTTTTTTTCCTATATAAAAATATTTTAATCAATAATATATTTATTCCCCCTTTATACATATTAATTTTGTTTTAATGTGATTTTTTCCAATTACAACCAAGTTGAAATAATATAGCCAATTAACTACCCGCCTTTTTTTATATGTAGAATAGTTTTTTTTTTTTTGTGGATAACATTTTTACTAAAGATATAAAGCAAGACATTTTTTTCTTTTGAAAGTAATAAACGAGCACAACTCGTTTAATTTCTTTCATCAACTTATTTTTTTCTCGCTTTAATACTTTCATTTTCCTGTCTTTAACTTATTCCTTAATAGAAAAGACATATGAAAAGTTAGGCAACTATTTTTTTTATGATAATACTTACGTGATTCCTCCGTCTTTAATAAGCATGCTAATGTCCACACACTCATTTATTTTCTCTACATGCTAAAGTAAACACCTCGATTTATTTTATGAGAAATGTTAACAAATGTTATAAGAACTCTAAGTCTTAAAATCAATAAAAATATTTGTATTTAACACATTAAAAATTTAGATGATTATTATTTTTTATTTGAACTCTTAAAAAAAATGTCTTCTGAAATGAAATATATTAGAATACAAGGATATTATAACCCTTACAAATTTAGATGATTATTATTTTTTATTTGAACTCTTAAAAAAAATGTCTTCTGAAATGAAATATATTAGAATATAAGGATATTATAACCCTTACAAAAAAGGGAAGAAATTCTCAACCAACATCATTTTAGATCCTAAGAGGATTTCATGCAAAAATCTAGAAAGGAAGAGTTTGGAGTAAGGAATCTCCTGGGTATATCTCCATTTCCACACAATAATCTTGATATTCTAATAAATATTTTTAATATTATAAGTAACCAAATTAAAAATGAAGTTGTTTATTTTCTTTCACATTGACCAAATCACCGCCAACCAAATTGCTCATTTAATTAACTTACTCGAATTACTGCCATACCAATCCAAACAAAAATTAGCCACAACCCCACAAAAGAACTCTCAGACTCCACACCATAAACCAAGTTTCTACCAAACCAGTTTCGCAAAAGAGCAAAGTGAAGAGAAGATGAACCAATTCTTCCTCCACCAAATTACACAAACCACATAATCCATTCACCTTAATTCCTCTTATTCTTAAAGCATTAATAGTTGGTAATCTATTCCAAAAAACTTTTCAACCAAACACTTTAATCCTAGTTGATACCTTAAAACTCCATAACTTTTTGAAAGCTGCTAATTAATCCTACTGTAGATAGATGTTATCAACATCATTCACCATACGATTGTAAGATGATTTAACCGAAAACACATCATGTTCTCCATCATCCCATCGAACTGTATCCTTTCCTTCCAACAAAACAATTTTGCCTTGCACCAGACGCAAAAGATGAACCCTGTTGATGTTGTGTTATGGATGCTCCAATTCAGGAATTCCCAGCTCGTCCCACAACCAATCTCCATTTATCCATCTACCCATATCGATGACCATTGCGTTCTTCTTCATGTTGGCCTAAAATAACGATTGGAACGATTCTAGCCTTAAGGATCCTCTTCCAATGCGTTGTATACTCGATCAAAATTCTCCACTTCCACTTAAGGATAATGATGTTGTGGTTCCGGTTTCGTTAGCAGCGGCTGGTGTAACACCCCGATTTCGTAATTTAATTGTGTAGCTTGTTGTTGCCGAATAGTTGGTGTTAGACGACCATTGTTGTGTTGATTAAGAGATTATTTGAATTATTTTAGTGAATAATAAATAGTAGGGATAATTAATTTAGATTATTCAAATTATTATTATTATTTAATTAAAATAAGAGAAGAAGAGGTCTTGAGGATAGGTTGGTAATTGTAGAGAATAAGTTGAGGGCAAAGTTGGAAAAGAGTATTTGGGGTCCTAGGGGCAATTTTGACAAAAAGGGAAATGAGGTTTGGAATACGATCAGTTGCGATCGCTTTTGGAAAAAGGAGGAGAGAAGAGGTATGAAGAACGATGAAGAGGAAAGAAGGCTTGAAGAGATTTCTGGAGATTGTTGATGAAGAACGCGAAAAAACTTCACTCTAAGGTATGAGGAGTATCGCTTTTCAATATATTTTGACGTAGAGTTTAGGTAATGGGGATATTTTAGAGTTTTGGGAGAAAACCTATGGTTAATGAGATTATGAATGATGAATTGTGATGAATTGATGTGTTGTGAAACTATTGATCCAAACAAACCTTTCCTCGTCAATGACCTCGACGGACCAAGGATGAATTGAACTAAACCATTTATCTAAGCAATCTTTAGTTTCAGCAACAATAACATCTTTAAAACCTTCAACAATGTCTTCAATCAAGCACTTAGAAGCATCAATGGGAGAAATTCTGATGTTGAATAAACCCCTTCATTAATTTTCCTTTGTATGTCACTAGCAAAAACACCATCCTTTACCATTCTAAATTTTTCCTTAATGAACCTAAATATATCCTCCTCTTCAATAGTCACCAGAATATTGTTTGCTCTTGAAGCCTAGACATTTACTAGACCAGGCTCACCACCTCCCATAGCTTGGACGAAAGATCTCCCATTAATTTTCTTCTCTCTACCAACTCTACCGAAAGAGCCATTAGCATTCACCCATTTCAAGCTTCCTAGGTCTTCTCCCAAAAACCCTTTCCTCAGCCTGAAACCTAGGGATATTGGCAAACAACGTTATACCCTTAATAATGAGATTATCGAGTTTGACCGCCATGATACGTGGTTCTTGTATTTTCCTAAATTTAGCGAAACCAAACCATCTGCCTCGTTTATCTCTTCTTGCGGGGATAAACACTTCAGAAATCAGCCCGAAAACTTTAAACTCCTAAAAAAGATCTTTCGCCTTCATCTCTTCGGGGAAATTAGTTACAAAAAATGATGTAATTTCTTCCCCTAAGAGCTCCCCTACCATTGTTCTCTTTCCACGCATACGATCTTTCGAGCTTCGTGAACCTATCCTTGTTCCCGACTTTAACCCAATCCATATCTTCAGCAAGAACGAAAACCAGACAAAAATCCACCCAACAGGCAAACAAAAATGAAAAAACAGATTATCTCCAAGTTCTTCTAAGGATTCTAAGTAATAAACCCAGAAAATTTACAACTTGCCAAGGCCCCTAACCCTTAGGCTATAAGTTTAAGTAAAAAAAACAAGAGCAAATTTCCAGATTAATACTAATGAAACCTGAGCAGGGATGAAATCGTTAAAAAATAAGCCATAATCTTGAAAGATTGATTGAAATAGTAAAAACCTAGGGAGAAGTGAGAGCTTCCACTCTTAATTTTATATAATTTTATATACCATTTTAAATACAAGTGCTTCTCACTCTTAGTTTTTATTTTATAAATACAAGTGTCCAAGTTGTATTTGTTTGTACGTGCCTCTTAACTTTGTTTGTAAAACGATACTTATTTAATGAAAATATTCTTTAGTTAAAGAGACTTTTATTTAAATGCAGATAAAGTATATATATATATATATATATATATATATATATATATATATATATATATATATATATATATATATATATATATATATATATATATATATATATATATATATATATATATATATATATATATATATATATATATATATATATAAATGAAATATTTTTTGAAAATTTATTATAAAAATTTCTTTCAAAAAAAATATAAGAATTAAAATTTGAGAAATTATGCGTAGTTTTATTTCAAAGGATAAATAATACATAAAAAAGTTTTTAACTTGTACAATAAAATGAATATATTATATTTTAATCCTCACCTCGATCAGAATTTACAATAAACTTAAAACAAACATATTTTTGGAAAAATGTCTTAGCTTTGATGAAACACTTTAAACAATGTTCATCTTCCCCTTTCTTTGTCATAACAGATAATCATGCAATCAACATCAGGAAATGAATTTCATACTTAAATAATTCATTTTTTAAAAATTATTCTCAAAATAATTCAAATTTAAAATAAAAAAATCTAATCTACCCCATTTTGAAAAAAAATAAAATTGAACAAAGTGGTGATGTTAGGCAAATTGGCGACAACACCTAATTTCCTAATGGAGTTGCCAATTGCACATGTTGTTACCAACCCAATTGGCGCCAATGTATAAAGTGAAAAATGAATCATCGATTGGCCTGACATCAGTGTATAGTGTGATATTTTTTAAATAAGTAGTAAACATTGATATTTAATTTAAAATATTGTTACAGACACTAACGATGACAATCATGTTAGTCATACCGGCCACCGATTCCACACTCCCTAGTTGCCCTAACTTGTTGCACTCGCTGTTGATTCACTACAGGTGTTTGAGGATTTGAGGTCTCAGGAACATCACTAGAATCCCTATAAAGTTCTTGCATTTCTAAGAAGCCTTGTGTATGGAGCGACACACTACCATAATTGAGTTTGCGGCCTATGTCAGAGTAATTGTGATGTGTTGATAGGATTATTGGTGTGTGACCTGGACGATTGAATGGAGATATTAGTGTGAATGATTCGTTGGTGAAAGGTTGAAATGGTTATTGTGGTGTTTTATAGCCATATGGTTGTTGTAATGTTTGGCCATTCTTGCAATGGTGTGATGTTTGGGTGTTTTAGGTATGGTATGAGGAGAAGTTGGTGTTATATGTTACTTGAGTGTTTTGGCTATGCTAGGATGATGTGTTGGGGGTATATGCATTTTGGGTGTCTTGAAAAAAATTGTTTTTTTGGCGATGGTATGAGTGATGTTCTTGGTATTGTATTTGGGTGTTTTGCATGCTTTTATTGCGGGTTTGTGTGTTTGTGGGTCGATAATTTTTTTTGGATATGGGGTTGTGAGTAACAAGTCTGGTAATTTTGTGGGGGCTTAAATGTTGAAGTTTCTTGTGTGTAAGTGGTTTATCGTGGATTGTATTGATACCTATCTTTGGATACAAACCTAGTTGCAACCAATCTGTACCAAGTCGTATAGATACCTATCAAAGGTCAACCTGTGAAGGTCTTAGGTCGAACTATGAAGGTTTTGTGTCTACCTAAGTGAGTCATCCTGAAGACAATGGCTATAAGCTTTATTATTAATGCATGGAGGTCGACCTATAGAAATTATGTGTCGATCTATGTTTAAGGCAAAATTCTATAGGTCGGCCTACACGCGTATGAGTCGACCTATCCTATTGTGTTTTCACCAAAACTTGTTTTTCAATGCATTTTTCACAAAAACCTTGTTTTCAATGTATGTATAATGAATGAATCTTTTCCAAACCATTTTAATATTTCCCAATGATAAGATGCTCATCTAGATTTAGAGGATATTGTCCAATATATATTAACGCTACACTATCCTAGTTTCGAAAAAGTCTTCTTCTAATGATAAGAACTTGAGACAATCAAAGCGCAAAGACAGAGGTGACTATATGAAATTGTTCATCTCTGAACCTAATTTGTCACATGAAGACATAAGCTTTATTTTCTTCATAGGGTCTGCTCGGGTCAACCTGCTAATTCCTTTTGCATTAAAGGTTTTTCAAACTAACCTTCACTAAGCCTGAGTATTTGGTGAAAGATCCCAACATCTCTTTTGAATATTCTCAAAGAACTGAATGACTCGGTCTCTAAAAAAAATCACATCACCTAAAAGTTCAAAATTTCAAAACATCAAATTCATTCTTTAAATTCAAATTATATAAATAATCATCACGTATAATAAAATATAAATTTAAATAAATTTTGAATAATATTTAATTTCAACGTAAACTTAATAATAAAATAAGTGGCCGTGTTTACTAAATTTAATGTGAGAGAGAGAGATATCAATTTGGTATATACATTTATTTTAGAGGGAATCATTTTATAAGGTAACAATTTTATACTATCAATTATGAAAAATTGAATATTGAACTTTTTAACCAATGATTGTACTATTTTATTTTGTTATATTTCATTATTTATTTAATAAATTATTTTTAAATGATTGATTTATATATATAAATAATTGTAAATTTATAAATATTAAAATTTTATTTATATTCATATATAAATATAATTAAATGTTGATGTATGATATTAAAACTTAAATTAATAATTAGTACTCTTGTAACTTAACTTAAGTATAGTATATGAGTTATCTCCTCCACCCTATTTAATAATTTTAATTTTATATATTTAAATTTTATTTTATTTAGTAAACACTTTATTCAATGTTTTTGTGTAAATAATTTTTCTCATATTATAAATTCAAATATTAGTGATTTTTTAAATAACATATCTCCTCTTTTTCTAATTATATTTTATTGACATCTTTATATATATATATATATATATATATATATATATATATATATATATATATATATATATATATATATATATATATATATATATATATATATATATATATATATATATCATTTAAGATAAGAAAAAGATAAAAATTATTTATTATATGAATTAACTACCGACCTTTTATTTTTATTTTTTAAATAGGTAGTAGAATAGTTATTGGGTTGTTAAAAACTCTATTTCCTAATTAATTTCTTTTATCAACTTGTTTTTTTCCCTCTTTAATTCTTTCATTTTCCTGACTTAACTTATTCCTTAATAGAAAAGACATATGAAAAGTTAGGCAACTATATTTTTATGATAATACTTACGTGATTCCTCCGTCTTTAAATAAGCATGCAAATGTCTACGCAATCATTTATTTTCTCTACCATTGTTTTAAAAATTGGAGTGGTCATCAAACCATTATCAAACCGTTGAGGATATTCAATCACTCTGGTTTATTGGTTGACCCAGTGGGTCACTGATCGAATCGCATGATTAAATCAGATTAAATTAGATAATTCGGTTAAATAGATCTTTCTTTATAAAAAAAACTATATAGATATAAAATTGGTTTAACCGGATGATTCAGTCTCTATAAAATATAACTAATACTTAATTTTTTTTTAAATATCATATCATAAGTTCACAAGTTCATTATCTAAATTCAAATTTTAAACAAATGTATCACATATAACAAAATAGTATAAAATTACAAAGTCTAATTGCAAATAAAGTCTAATTGCAACATAATTTAATTAAATTGTTTATAACAAAATAACTCCAATATTTTTTTATAAGCAATTGCATTAAAGGGGTAAAAGGGATTCTCTGACCCGAACAAAAGCGGCAAAGGCAAAGAAATTACATGAAGTCTAACGGATAGTACAACCAATCGATAAAATTACGTTTCCTACAACCTAATTCTAACCATCTCCAAGAAATTGTAACCATATGATTGAAGATGATATCGACATCCCACACGTAACCGTTAAACATGATGTTGTTTCGATAAGTCCAGATGCACCAAGAAGATATAACCCACACATAACAACTCATATCCTCCTTGCTATTAGGAAAGAGAGTAAGAAACCACAAAAGTGCATGATTGCAGTAAGAGTCGGCAACAACGGGTTGAAAATCTAACCAATCAGATAAAAGGTTCCAAAAAGCATGAACCTTAGAGCATGAATAAAATAAATGATCAGCATTTTCTTCTTCTTAGAAAAGATAGCACAAACCTTATCATAGGGAGAAGTTACGATGCATTTGGCGGCTAGATTAAGGCGGGTTGGCAACCTATCGCATATCAATCTCCATGTGAAAATATTCAATTTTAAAGGAACCTTGGTTTTCCACACTACCTTCAAGAACTGCTTCGCTGCATCTGAGAAATTAAAACATGTGACATCATTCATCAATATGCCATAACAACTTTTAACCGTGAATTCTTGGCTATCCTTCGGTCTCTAATCCCACCTGTCTTCAGCGTCGTTACGAACCTGAAAATCATCAAGAGAGGCTTGCAATTCCAAGATAGCCTGCTGATCAATAGTAATACCTGGCCGCCAACAAGACTAAAAATTACAGATCCAAGTATCCTGGATCTAATGACCGTAATAGTTGATCACACAGTGTTTGCCCGCAGCAGCTTGAAACAGATGCGGAAAAACTGTCTTCAAATTCTAATTCCCACACCATAACACGTTTCATAACGTAATTTTGCTTCCGGACCCAAGGATCGGTTTCACCAAAGACGAAAATTTGAATCCTGAGTTTGCAAACTTAATACTAAGCAAATCCTTCAACCACAGCGAGACGAGTTTAGGATGAGATTCCGATTCAGATTCCATAGCCAAATATCCAAGCCTTCCATATCTATAAGAGAGAAAATTCCTCCATAATTCGTCCCCGTCCGAGAGGAACTTCCACAACCATATGGAAAGCAAGGAAAGATTAAAAGACCCTATATGCTTGATTCCAAGACCACCAAGCTCTTTAGATTTACAAAGAGTGCTCCATTTGACCCAGACAATGGAATTTTTATCCTCCGAACCCAACCACAAGAAGCGATGCTGGATTGCTATAATTTGTTTAACAATTGCCGAAGGAGCTTTAAAGAAAGTAAGATGGTGGATATGCTTGTTAACTAGGACGAAATTGATTAACGAAACTCTGCCACCTATGGACAAATTTCTCCCAGCCCAGGTATTCAGCCTTGATCTTAAACAAACGAGAATAGGCAACCAAAAAGATACTCTCTAGTGATTTCCTCCAATAGTGGCTCCCAAAAATTTGAATGGCAAAGAGCCTGAATTGCAGCAAAGGAAAATTGCAGGTGCTCTCATAAACATGTCATCAATTCCTACTCCGTAAATACAACTTTTAGAGAAATTGATTCTAAGTCCGGAAACCATTTCGAAACCTCTAAGAATGGACTTAATGGCCCATAAATTTTGATAACCTCCTTCGTAAAATAGCAACGTGTCGTTAGCAAACTGTAAAATATCGATAGATTGATTTCCTCCAAATCTGTACCCGGTAAACAGATTCAAAGTGGATTTCTCCTGACTATCAGAGCTCGAGAATCCGCAACCAATGTAAACAGTAGTGAGGCAAGAGGATCGCCCTGTTTCAACCCTCTCGTAGCGGCGAAATCTTTTGACGGGGAGCCATTAATCATTACCGAAACCCAATTGTTGCAAACATTGCCTTTAATCCACTTGATCCAATTATTTCCAAAATTCATAGATTTAAGAATGTAGATAAAAAAACCCAATCGACACAATCGTAAGCTTGCGCAAAGTCAACCTTAAACAAAACGCAATTCCTCTTCTCCCTCTTCGCGGAGTCTATGGTTTCATTCGCTAACAAAACAACATCCAAGATGTTCCTTCCTGAGATGAAAGCGGATTGAACTGGAGAAACCAATTTCGCAACGATTGTTGCAAGCCTATAAGCCATAATTTTGGATATAACATTAGAAACGCAACTAACAAGGCTGATAGGTCTGAACTCACCAAAGTGTTGAGGGTTATCCACCTTGGGAACCAAGACAAAGAAAGAAGACATAAAAACCTTCGACAAAATACCATTCACAGAGAAGTGCAAGATACAACTAATAAACTCTGAACCAACAACATCCCAGCACTCTTTGAAAAACCTAAGAGAGAATCCATCCGGTCTGGGAGCCTTGTTACCATCACACTCAAAACAACATTACGAATTTCAATAGGTGTGAAAGGAGCATCCAACATTGCTTTATCCAACGAATTCAGCTTGCTACAATCAGAGAGATTCAAGGCAGGTTTGACAAATTCCTCCTTATTGAACTTGGCCTTGAATAAAGACACGACGACTTCTTTAATCGAAACCATATTCTCTTGCAAAACACTATCGTAAAGCACAACGGAAATGAAATTCGACATGTTCCAAGCTTTAAGAGAACTGTGAAAAAAACTGCTATTAATATCCCTTTCCTTCAACCATTTGGAACGAGATTTCTGAAATATCATACTCTCATTTAGCCTCAAATTGCTCCAAAAAGCCTTGTGATCTTTTTCTTTCTGAACCAACTCGGCTTCGGATAAACTAGACAAACTGCCTTCCAACAACTCATCGAAACATCAAAACATGACCCAATCCACATCAAAACATCTTGCACGAAATTAAATTGATTTATTCATAATTTTATTCATTTTGTTTTTATTTATTATGATTTTTATATTAAAAAATCATTTTAAATTCAAATAAAATATAAAATAATGAAAATTTAATTTGATTTGGTTTCTAGAAAGTTTTAAGTTACAATTATACTTGATTGATACAAGAGTAATGAGAATCATCCTAAAATAGCAATGTGAGATCAAGGATATTCAAGTTTTAAGATCAAATATTTTTCAATCTAAAAAGGTCCAAAAATCCAAAGTTTTGATGAATCTCTTGACCTAATTTCATTGTGTCATATATATACAACATATAACAAGCATCAAGCCACGGATTCCCAGCCTCTTGCACATTGTTCAACTTCACAAAAAATCATACAAATTCAAATTTCGGATTTCTAATTGCAGGAGGTTATAAGGTATTTTAAGGACACAAGAAGAATCCTTGGACCTCACTGATCATGTATCATCACTCATATGCATCCCCAACATCATGAATCACTCAAACCGAATCAACATTGGCTTGGATTTTTAAATTTTCGATTCACTTAATTCATGATATATTAACTGTTTTTAATCCTTGATATCTGTTTATTGATGTGTGTGGATTGTTTTTATGTGTTTGGATTGAAGTTTCGTGGCCAGAATCAAAAGAAGCCATTGTTAGGGTTTCGGTGGAGTTTTTAGGGTTTCATGCTAAACCAAAAATAAATAAATTTTAAGAACACAGGGAGATTGTGTGAGCCATGAGGATCATAATACACTGATCAATTGAAGGAAATTTCACTGTTTGCTTGATGTTTGAGAATTCGCAGGGCTTAGCACGCAAGGAAAATCGCAACAAAATTCGCAGGAAAACCTACGAATTTCAGAGGAAGAAGATGATCCCTGCGCGCGCGTTTCTGGAATTCAAATTTTGTTTTATATTATATAGTTTTTGTTTGTATTTAAGTTACAAATGTTGCAGATGGCCCAGTGGTTAGTACGCGTACGAACGAAGCCAAGGACAGGGGTTCGAACCCGTCCTCCATTATTTTTTGGTAAAAATTCCATGATATTTGCAGGTTTAATATATAATGAGCAATGGTCATCCTTTGTTCACCAGCCACACATAGCTCAGTTGGTTGTTGGTTGTGGATGCAGGCTGGGAGACCTGGGTTCGACCCCAGGCTCCAGCAGGTGAGTTTTATCATTTTTTTGCTTTTGTTTTTTTTTCTTAATTTAGTTGTTTTATAATTCTTTTATTTTCTTTTAATTAAATATTAATAAACATAATATAAATAGATTAAAATTGTGTATGCTTAAAAATTAAAAAAAATGTATATTATAATAATTAAATTTATATTTTGTTGTATATAAAATTTAATTTATTTTTGCAAACTTTAATTTAATCATAATAATTTTTATTAAGTTATAAACCCTAAAATATTTTTTAAAACCTAATTATGTTTCTATAAACCCTAATTTTTCTTTTACATAAAATTTAATTGTATTATAATTTTTTTTTAAGTCATTTATTTATAAATCTTAAATATGCATATATTTTATAGTTTATTTATAATTATTTAATTTTTGTATGTGATTTTTAGGATATGCTTAAAAATAATTTTGTAAATATAATCATAATTAATCCTATTTTTTTATAATATGTAAATATGACCTAATTTGTTTATATTATTAATTTTGCATTTAAATAATTGTTAATATATGCTTAGGAATAATTAAAATTGTTAAATTAATTTTGTAATTATATTTATTTCTATAATATGTTTATCATTAACTTATTTTTCTATATAATTTACAAATAACTTAAAATTTTATAATTAATATAATTGTTCATTTTTTTTCTTATTAATCTTAAATAGTTGCTCATATAAAAATTTGATCTTTTTAATTATTTTAATATTTTTGTTTATTTCATTATTATTATTATTATTAATTATGATTATATGATTATTACTAACCCCATTTATTTTTTTAAATTGTTATTATTATTTCTACTAACCATATTATAATTGCTTATTTATTTTGCTTACTTATTTATTTTGTTTATTTATTTTGCTCATTTATTTATTATTTATTATTATTATTGTAATTGCTCCTGGATGTAATATTTTGTAATGTTTAAATTAATTATTTTATGCCATGGTTAGTAAAAATAGGGAGTGTAAACATGTATGTTATTTAAAATTAATTTAGATCACTTAATTCAAAAGATAAATATTAAATTGAACACTCACACACGTAAGTCGATCTTTGATCGCCATCTCACTTTCTAGGGTTACCTCTCATTGTTGCCTAATCACAAGGTCAAGTGGGGTGTATAAAGCAAAAGTCCCTTAAAAGAAAAGTCATCTAGTCCCTTCATAATCAAAGATCAAGTCCCTTACATGGTTGCTTTCGTAATGATCTTGTCCCTTTCGAATAATGATGACAGTCCCTCCAAAAATGCTTAATACACTCTACAGTTGCCTTCATTAAACAGATGTCCCTTTCACATGTCCCTTACATCCAAGGTAATGACTACCTATTCCTTAATAATAGGGATAGTCTTACCATTTAAAGGATTCAAGAACAGAAAGAATTAAACTTTAGGGTAGGTTCCTCATAGTTACTTGCTCACTATTCAAAAACTCTTCAAACATTTCACAATTTCAAACAATTTTCAAACACAAGTTTTTTACGCATCCGTACATGGATCATTATCAAACTCTTATGAAAATTTCTATTCACACACTTCACATTTTCAAAAAAAACATTTTAAAGTGAGCTAAGTAACTAAGAGCCCATGGATAACCATGGATGTAAAGGGTGCTAACACCTTCCCTTTACATAACCTACCCCCCGGACCCAAAAATCTTTTAAAAGGTCTTTCCTGTTCTTTTATGCCTTTCCTTTGGATAAAATAAAAGTCGGTGGCGACTCTTGCTATCCGCAACATAACTAAAGTCAGTTCTCCCACCGTGTTACAGAACTGGCGACTCTGTTGGGGATTTGTATTTAAGAGGGGTACCCTTAGGAATTAGATCACTTTAAATTGTTTGCCTTGTTTGCTTTATATTACTTGTTGGGCTCTTATGTGTGAAAGATCCTAACCCGGATCTAGTGTACCTTAGGTAAATGGCAATAGACCAAGGAAACTGTACGACGTATATCGATATGGTTGATCTGGTGGCCATAGTTAGTGTGACTTCTTGGTTGGTGCTTATGTTCCTTAAGTCAAGTTGAGGATAATATGAGGCTGCCATATGATGTCAATGCACTAACTAACTTTTAGAACCCTAGTTATCCCATCTTGGCCTTTAGAAAAGTAGTGAGATAACCGGCTTTGGTGCAGACTGAAGTTGGTTGATACTCGATGCTACGCTCATTGAGATTCTAAACTTGGAGGGTTTTGGTTGGCAAGTAAGTTGCCTACTGAACAACCACCCTTGTGAAGGATCAATGATATTGAGATCCCTTAGAACCCGGTTACTTTTGTAGGACAGGATAAACCAACTAAACTTCAGGGGAGGGTACTTACCTTTGGACCTCATGCAAGCCTTTAAACCTAGGGCTATTGTGTGACTTGTTTGTGTGTGCTACATGTTTGTGATTGAGCATAGCATCATGACATCATCATGCATCATAAGCATAGCATTTTCACTAACCATTTCAAGGACCAAAGGATTTATCTTTGTTCTTTGTTGCAGGTCATGGCTTCTGCTCGTAGAAACACCATCAGGATCAACTTTGTGGGCATACCTGCTAAGCTTAAAGAGTTGGTTTCTCAAGTGTCTGATCACTCCCAGTTCATCAAGAGACATGGTCACCTATTGGATCTAGTCACTTCAGGATTCAATGAAGACATGATGAGTGTTCTGTTTCAGTTCTTTGACCCTAAGCACCATTGCTTTACATTCCCTGATTATTAGATGGTTCCTACAATGGAAGAGTTCTCTAAACTTCTGGGTATACCTGTTCTTGATCAAAGACCCTTCACAGGCTTGGAGAAGGAGCTTAAACCAGAGGTTATTGCTGCAGCTCTACATCTGAAGAAGTCTGACATTGTTCTGGAAACGAGAAGCGGAGTTAAGGGTATTCTTGCCAAGGTGTTGATAGAGAAAGCTCAGGTGTTCTTGAAGGCCATGAGCTATGATGCTTTTGAGGAGATCTTAGCCTTACTAATTTATGGCTTAGTATTGTTCCCCAATCCAGATCAGTTCATAGACGTTCATGCCATCAACATATTTCTGAGTCACAATCCAGTGCCTACATTGCTTGGAGACATTCTGCACTCTCTTCATACTCGTACTACAAAGGCACGAAGAACTCTGATGTGTTGCATACCTTTTCTATCTAGGTGGTTTATTTCTCACCTTCCTCGATCAGTGATGAAGAATGAACAAGGGTTCAGGTGGTCCAAGAGGATCATGTCACTCTCTCATTCAGATATCCATTGGTGCTCAATATCTATGGAGAATGTTACTATCATTGACCGTTGCGGGGATTTTCCTAATGTGCCACTCATTGGCATAAGAGGGGGCATTACCTACAACCCTTCCTTAGCTTTACGACAGTTTGATTACACTCGGAGTGATGGTCCACATGACATGTTGATTCAGGGTATTGTGTTTGACTACGACAACGATCTTCAAGGTTACCGTCAGAGATTCATACGAGCATGGGGAAAAGTAAACATGGTTGACAGCAATACTCTGGAGCCTAAGTACACTATTCCTATGGAGGCTTATCTCAGATGGGTACGATCTCGTGCTCAGACTCTCATGATGCCATATCCTGCTATCCTACCAGTTACCATGGAACCTGTTGCTGAAGGAGACACTGCTTATACCATCCTTCACCCAGACATGCCTACTGACATGGAAGACTTGCAGAGATCCTGGATCCAGTTGAAGGAGCAAATGGACACTTTCGAGGCTCATTACAAAGCAAGCCAAGAAAGAATCCTGGAACTAACAAAGCAACTTCACGAGGAACGGAATCTCAACTCATACCTCAACACAAAGAGGAAACGTCCATGGGAGACTTAAAACCCCATCTTTTGTACTTATTTCATTTCATTTTTTGTAAGCCCAAGAGGCAAAACAAATTTATTACTAATAAAAGTTTACCTTCTTGTTTGTTTAAGCAAATTTAAATCCTGCGGTCCTTGAAAACATTGCATATGCATTCACATATCATTTCATTACATCACAGGTTTATTTGGGCACAGGTTTCTCATCTTCTCGCTGTTTATTTCAGCAATGGCTCTTGAACAAACAGTTAAGGATCTCCAGGCACAAAATGCACAGTTCCAAGAGCTGATCCTGAACCTGACCAAGGGGCAGGATGAATTGAAGACACTGCTGGCCAAGAAGACTAAGAAGACTAGAAGGTCAGGTGGCCTGATCAACATGGGAAGAAGGTTCAAAGGTCTTGCCAAGACCAAAGAACCAGTTGAAGACTATGAATCTGAAGAGTATGAAAAAGAGGAAGGCAGTCTCCACAACACTATGGGGGATTCTGATTCTGAGGCTAATTACTACCATGAGCCTAATGAAGACAAATTCAAGATGCTGGTGGATAGAATGGATGCTATGGAGTTGCAGAAGTCATCTGGGCTGGATTTTGAAGATTTGAGTCTGATATCTGGGGTAGTCATACCCATTGGTTTCAAGGTTCCTACTTTTGTTGTTTATGATGGGGTCTCTTGTCCCAAGCTGCATCTAAGGTCTTATGTCAGAAGAATCCAACCTCACACTGCTGATAAGAAGTTGTGGATCCATTTTTTCTAAGAGAGCTTATCTGGAGCTCAATTGGAATGGTATTATCAATTGGAGAGTGTCAACATCAGGGATTGGAATGATCTTGCTGAAGCTTTCTATAAGCAGTATCAATACAATGCTGATTTGGCTCGCACTCGCATGCAGCTGCAAAGCATGTATATGGGTGCCAAAGAAAGTTTCAAGGAGTATGCTCAGAAGTGGAGAGATTTAGCTGGAAGAGTTCAACCCCCTTTAACTGACAGAGAATTGGTTGATATGTTCATGTGTACGCTGAATGGTCCTTTTTACAGTCATCTCATTGGAAGCTCATCATCTGGCTTCACTGAGCTGATAATGACAGGAGAGCGCGTGGAAAATGCTATAAAGAGTGGCAAGATCCAAGTAGGTACTTCTTCATCAGGTGCTGCAAAGAAGCCTCCTACTGGGAAGAAAGAATCCAATGTTGTTTATGGTCAACCTGATCGTAATAGAAGGCATCAGTCTGTGAGTGCAGTTCATATTTCAAATCCAACTCCTGCAACAACAGAGCAGCCACAGGGCAACCAACAGAGGGCTAGAAGACAGTTCACTAAGATCAACATGTCAATGGCTCAGGCATTGCAACATTTGTTGAAGGCTGAACTTATTACTCTGAAAGAGGCTCCTCAGAATCCCAATGTTACCTCTCCCAGGTACAATCCCAATGCACGATGTGCATATCATTCAAACTGTCAGGGACATGATACTAATAGCTGCTGGGTCTTGAAGAACAAAATTCAAGATATGATTGAGGTTGGGGAGATTGAGTTTGATCCTCCGGGTACTCCAAATGTGATTACTGCTCCCATGCCAAATCATGAGAAGACTGTCAATGCCATTGATGAAGATTTACTTATCTATTCAGTTGCAGAGTTGACCACACCATTGTCTGTTATCAAGAAGAAGTTAGTGCAAGCTGGGTTCTTTCCAGGTTGTCGTAAAGATTGTGTCTATTGTGAGTATAATCCAGATAGTTGTTGGAGGTTGAAGGACGGAATTCAACGTCTCATGAATAACTATACCATAGTGTTTGAGAGGACTCCATCGTCTGTAGAGAGTATGGTGGATCATATTACTAAAGGTAGGAGGACTGAAGAGGTTGATATGGTTGACAAAGTACCGGTAAGGATTACTTCAAAGGGACCTGTTAAAATCACTCATAAGGGTCCAATTAAGATTAATGCTGAAGGCCCTGTGAAGGTTGTTGCTGAAGCCAGAGTGGCTCCTATGGTCATTACTACTCCTGGTCCTATTCCGTATACGTCTGATAAAGCTGTGCCTTGGCATTATGGGTTTGATGTTTATATCCATGGTGTTAAGCAGGAACCCTTAGCTGATGTGCCTGTTGATGTTGACAATATTGCTGGATCTAGTAAGATCACACGAAGTGGAAGAGTCTTCTCTCCTCCAGTGACTTCCAAGAATGCAGTTACTCCTGCTACTACCTCCACCACTGATGCTCGGGGCAAAGGTCCTGTTATTGAACCTATATCTACTAATGTGCCAGCTGCTGATGATCTCTCTAAGCAGATGGAAGAAGTACTGAAAATCATTCGCAAGAGTGATTATGACATTGTTGATCCGTTGGGGCATACTCCTTCAAAGATTTCTATGCTATCCTTGTTGTTATATTCTGAGGCTCATGCCAAATCTTTGATCAAGTTTCTGAAGACTGCTCATGTACCCAATGCAATTTCTGTTGACCAGTTTGAGAATTGTGTTGCCCACCTGACCTATGATAATAGGTTAGGGTTTTCTGATGCTGATTTGACCCCTGCCAAGAGGGATCATAACAGGGCCCTGCATATCTCAATTGAATGCAGGGGCACTACCCTGTCACATGTATTGATAGACAATGGTTCCTCTCTGAATGTGTTGCCCAAAGAAGTCCTGAATAAGCTGAGTCCTGAAGATGTTGTGCTGAAGCCCAGTAATATAGTGGTGAAGGCTTTTGATGGTTCTAGAAGAGTGGTGCATGGAGAAATCGATCTCCCAATCAAAGTTGGGTCTCAAATTTTTAATGCTACGTTTTATGTGATGGATATTCTTCCTTCATACTCTTGTCTGCTTGGTCGTCCCTAGATCCATGGGGCAGGTGCTGTAACCTCTATATTACATCAAAAGCTAAGATATCCGGTGGAAGGAAAAGTTGTTACTGTCTATGGAGAGGAAGAATATTTTGTCAGCCATGTGAATACCTTCAAGTATCTGGAAGTGGAAGGTGAATACGTTGAAACTCCGTGTCAGACATTTGAAGTGGTTCCTTGGATTGTTAATGATTATGTAGCTCCTCCGGTTGTCAAGAAAGTTCTTGTGGTCACCAGAGTACCTCCAACAATGGCCTCCCTCAAAGATGCTAGAGCTGTAGTGGATGAAGGTGGTTGTACTATTTGGGGTCAGCTTCCTGATATCCCATACAAGTCTGACAAGTTTGGTTTGGGTTTCACTGCAGAGTCCCAGAAGGCTGTTCGTCGTGCTCGCGCTGTTCGTATCACCAATCAAGGGGTTATGAAAGATCAGATCAATGCTGTGGGAGACTATGATGAAGACTACAATCTGGATGCTTGGATCTTTCCTACTGTGGGTGCTGGACTCAATAATTGGAAAGCTGAAGATGTTATTCCTATCTCCTTTAGTCAGGAGTAAATACTATTACTGTGTTGTTGCTTTTAAGTTTGTAATTTCTTGAACAATTGAACTCTTAAGCCTTGTGCCTTACCCGGGGCACAATGGTGTGCTTGTTACGGGATGTCATTTCATTTGCATACTTCATTCAATAAAAATCAGTGGACGTTTCGTTTTCGTAAATGTTGTGTTCCTTGTCTTTCTTTTCTTTTATTTTTGTTTTATCAGCTATGTGTTCTTACACACACCCACATCACTAAAATGCAGATCCTCATCCACTCTGGATCCTGTTGATAACAGTTCTACTATTGCCAATTATAATTTCGAGAATCCGATCCATCAAACTGAAGACGGAAATGAGGACGATTGTGAAGTACCTGTAGAGCTTGCTAGGTTGTTACAACAAGAAGAGAAAGTCATACAGCCACATGAAGAGCCAGTCGAAGTTGTGAATCTGGGAACTGAAGAAAACAGGAAAGAAGTCAAGATAGGGGCTGATTTAGAGGATAGTGTCAAGAGCAGATTGATTCAGATGTTACGTGACTATGTGGAGATCTTTGCTTGGTCTTATGAAGATATGCCAGGGTTGGATACAAACATTGTAGTTCACCGTTTACCAGTAAAAGAAGATTGTCGTCCAAAGAAGCAGAAGGTTCGTCGTATGCGTCCTGAGATGTCAGAAAAGATCAAAGCAGAGGTAATGAAACAGTTCAATGCAGGGTTCTTAGCTGTGACTTCTTATCCTCAGTGGGTTGCAAATGTAGTGCCAGTACCTAAGAAAGATGGTAAGGTACGTATGTGTGTAGACTACAGAGATTTGAACAAGGCTAGCCCCAAAGATGACTTTCCACTTCCTCATATTGATGTTCTGGTAGACAACACTGCTCAGCATAAGGTATTCTCTTTTATGGATGATTTTTCTGGTTACAATCAGATCAAGATGGCTCCTGAAGATATGGAGAAGACAACATTTGTTACACAATGGGGCACTTTTTGCTATAAGGTGATGCCATTTGGTTTGAAGAATGCAGGGGCAACATATCAGCGTGCTATGGTGGCTTTGTTTCATGATATGATACATCATGAGATAGAAGTATATGTGGATGATATGATAGCCAGATCTCAGAATGAAGAGCAACATCTTGATCATTTGCATAAATTGTTTGAGAGGTTGAAGAAATACAAGTTGAGATTGAACCCAAACAAGTGTACTTTTGGAGTTAGATCTGGTAAGCTCCTGGGTTTCATTGTCAGTGGAAAAGGTATTGAAGTGGATCCTGCAAAAGTAAAAGCTATACAAGAGATGCCAGCTCCCCGTACTGAGAAGGAAGTTAGAGGTTTCTTGGGACGATTGAACTACATTGCAAGATTTATTTCCCAATTAACTGCCATCTGTGAGCCAATCTTCAAGTTGTTGAAGAAAGATCAGGTGATGGAATGGAATGATGAGTGCCAGATTGCCTTTGATGAAATCAAGAAGTATTTGTTAGAACCACCAATTTTGATGCCACCAGTTGATGGAAGACCCTTGATTATGTACTTAACAGTATTAGACAATTCAATGGTGTGTGTGTTGGGGCAACATGACGAGTCTGGTCGAAAAGAGCAGGCAATATACTACCTTAGTAAAAAGTTTACTGACTGTGAAACAAGATACTCACTGCTCGAGAAAACTTGTTGCGCTTTGGCATGAGCTGCTCGCCGACTAAGACAGTATATGTTGACTCATACTACCTTATTGATTTCGAAGATGGATCCTATCAAGTACATATTTGAGAAACCTGCTCTCTCCGGAAGAATTGCAAGATGGCAAATGATCTTGACAGAATATGACATACAATATACTACTCAGAAGGCCATTAAAGGAAGTGTTGTAGCTGATCATTTGGCTCATCAAGAAGTGGATGATTACCAGTCAATGAGTTTTGAGTTTCCTGATGAAGACATTATGATTATTACCAAAGAACCTGGACAATATGACGGACCTGAACAAGGATCCCGATGGACTATGGTTTTTGATGGTGCCTCTAATGCACTTGGTAATGGTGTTGGTGTTGTGATTAGTTCCCCTGAAGGTTGTCATACCCCGATTACTGCCAGACTTTGTTTCTATTGTACCAATAACATGGCTGAGTATGAGGCATGTATCCTGGGTATTAAAGCTGCTATTGATATGAAGATTCAGTTCCTTGATGTGTATGGAGATTCAGCCCTGGTAGTTAGTCAGACTAAATGAGATTGGGATACCAAGCATGATAACCTCATTCCTTACAGAGAGCATGTGTTGTCTTTGATCCCACATTTCAAAGTGATTACCTTTGGACATATTCCACGGAGAGAGAATCAGTTGGCAGACGCATTAGCCACCATGGCATCCATGTTTGAGATCAGCTGGGATGATGAAGCTCCCAAGATTACCATTGATAGATTTGAGAAGCCTGCATACTACAATGAGATTGACACTGAAGGGGCAGAGGAGAAGCCTTGGTTCTATGAAGTAAAAAGATATCTTGAAGCTCAGGAGTTCCCTGAAGTAAAAAGATATCACTGACAATGGCTCTAACCTGAACAACACTATGATTACTGATCTCTGCACGCAGTTCAAGATTAAGCATCACAACTCTTCTTCGTATCGTCCAAAGATGAATGGGGCAGTTGAAGCTGCTAATAAGAACATTAAGAAGATTGTACAGAAGATGACTGTTACTTACAAGGATTGGCATGAGATGTTACCATTTGCTCTTCATGGTTATCGAACTACAATACGTACTTCAACAGGGGCAACCCCATTCTCCTTGGTCTATGGTATGGAAGTAGTTCTGCCCATTGAAGTTCAGATTCCCTCCTTAAGAATTATGAAGGATGCAGGCTTGGATGAAGATGAGTGGATTCAGACTCGACTGGACCAGATAAATTTGATTGATGAGAAGAGGCTAGCAGCAGTTTGTCATGGCCAGATGTACCAGAAGCGAATGATCAAAGCTTTTAATAAGAAGGTTAAGCCAAAGGTATATCAGGTTGGTGACTTGGTAATCAAGCGTATCATATTACCACAGGGTGATCCTAGGGGCAAGTGGACTCCAACATATGAAGGACCATTTGTGGTCAAAACAGTATTCTCAGGAGGTGCCATGATACTCACTACTATGGATGGTGAAGATTTCCCACAGCCTGTAAACGCAGACATAGTTAAAAAATACTACGCATAAAAAGAGACCCGCTAGGTTGACAAGCCTAGGCAAAAATAAGGGCATCCCGGCAAACCAAAAGGGTTTGGGCAAAAATTAGGGATATATATAAAAAATGTACACCCGGCAAGTCGAAAACCTGAAAAGGCGGCTTGGGCAAAAAAGGGTATCCCGGTGGATTGACAACCTGAAAGGGCAATCCAGGCAAAAGTTAGGGATTAAAGCGTATGACTATGTCTCGTTTGGATCACCCATGAAACTGCAACCAGTTGTGATACTTACTCAAGGTCGAACAGATAAAGCTCAATCCAATCGTTTCCGTCTCAACAGCAGAAGATGAGATACTTGAAGATAATGGCAATAGTAGAATTGAAACTCAATAGGATTATTTCCCACATAGCTGATTCCCCTTGTTTTGTAAAATTTTATGACAAAATCCTCTTACTAGGGTTTATGTCTCTTTGTACAAATTTACCTATGTATAGGTAACTTTTGATATAAATAAAATTCCATCTTTGAATCCAGATTTACTTTTACCCTATTTACATAAGCGAAACGTCCATTGGTTGTGTTTGAATGTATGTATGCTTTTGAATATGATTGATGTTTACCAGAAATGCATGTATGCTTAATATGATTGATGTTTACCAGAAATGCATGAAAATGCAGTAATAGTATTTACTAAGGACGAACGAGGGAAGGATTTCAACGAAGCTTCACCGGTTCATCTTTACAAGACAGTTACAAAACCCTCAGTAGGACAAATCCATCTTCATAAAGTCACATCTCCCCTGGAATTTATATCCATCTCTTTTATCCTCATACGGATATTCGGGAATTTACTTTCCAATAAGGGTACGACGAACGAAGACGGGATGTTATATCTATCCTACTATCAAACGAAGATGAAGGTTATATATACCTTGTTATCCCCAGCAGACGGGAGGTTATGCATACCCTACTATCCCCAGCAGACGGAAGGTTATCCTTCAACAACAAACCGGGATTTATTTTCCCTGGCCAGCAGTTGTTATACGAAGATATCCAGACGCTTCAGGCAGTATCATATCATACATACATCATTTGCATCATACCATATTATACATATCCATGAATGCATAATACATTACATAAGTGCATCATATCATACATGCATACATAATGCATAAACTAATATTGTTATACAGAATGCTACCTTGTTTTCAGGTTAATTCTCCAGCAAACAGACTTGTGATTATCAGGACTGCTTTATCCTCCTGAAAGTTATCATCCCCCAGGATTGCTTTATCCTCCTGAAAGCTTCTTGTCCCTCAGGATTGCTTCATCCTCCTGAAAGCATATCATCCATCAGGACTGCTTTATCCTCCTGAAAACATACTATTACCTCAGGATTGCTTCATCCTCCTGATAGCTCATCACCACCTCAGGATTGCTTTATCCTCCTGAAAGATTATTATTACCTCAGGACTGCTTTATCCTCCTGACAACTTCTTGTACCTCAGGACTACTTTATCCTCCTGACAGCTTCTTGTACCTCAGGATTGCTTTATCCTCTTGAAATCATATTATTACCTCAGGATTGCTTTATCCTCCTGAAAGCGTATCATTACCTCAGGATTGCTTTATCCTCCTGAAATCATATCATTACCTCAGGATTGCTTCATCCTCCTGAAAGCATATTATCATTATTACCTCAGGACTGCTTTATCCTCCTGAAAGCATATTATTACCTCAGGACTGCTCTATCCTCCTGAAAGCTATCATTATACCTCCATATTTTGGACTGCTTTATCCTCCAAGAAATGTATCTAAAGAAATTTTCTCCAAGTGGCATATTTAAGCCCACTCAAGCATATTCAACTAGTCACCTGCATCATTCTACGCACTGGTGAGTGCAAATTTTTGGGCTTTTGTGTTCAATCCCCTTCAACCTTCCAGGTCACGACTGGCAAATATACCAATCTAACCCCTCAGGTTTCAGAAAATTGAACAGGGGCAGCTGTTGCACCCCAAAATTTGCCCTCACAATACAAGACTTTGTGTGCTAAGAAGGTTCACAAGGTTCACAAGGTTCACAAGATTCACAATACTTATAAGACCTTTCATGAGGTTCATGAAGTCTACAAGTCACTTTATGAGGTTCACAAGGTTCACAAGATTCACAATGCTTACAAAACCTTTCATGAGGTTCATGAAGTCTACAAGTCACTTTATGAGGTTCACAAAGTTCACAAGACCTCCCATGAGGTTCACAAGGTTCATAAGACACTTTATGATGGTTCACAAGGTTCACAAGGTTCACAATTGGTCAGAAGAGTTGACAATTCCCTCAGACAATGCACCTCCTAAGCAGTGCATCCAAAACTAGGGTTTTGACTTTAATCAGGCTAAATGGACTTACAAGACTTCAAGTGAGCTTCATAACATCTTATATGTGTGTAAGAACCCCCATGACAAGTTTCAAGACTTTTCTCAAAAGTTTGCTCAGTCAGATGATCAGATAAGTCAAAATCAGTTAAAGCAGTTAAAAAGTCAAACTAAGGTCAACTGTGGTCAAACCAAAGTCAAACTTCTTGATTTTTTGCCAACATCAAGTATATGAAGTAAAATTCATAATTTGATCAAGGGTTGATCATGATTCATCAAGGAGATTTCAGATCATCAAGAATCAGGAGTTTCTAAATTAGGGTTTCCTTAGTAAAAGTCAACTGAACTTTGACCAGCCATAACTTTCACATGCTTCTTCACCAAGTCTCCACTCAAAGCTCATTTTGAAGGAAATTTAATTCTCTACAACTTTGTGTCTCACAAGCCAAGCCCAAAAATGCTTCATTTGGAAGGTATGAGCTAAGACATTATAGGTCCTTTTGAAAGTCAACAAAAAGTCAACAACTTCAAAAGGGCATAACTTGAGATTGGTAAATGATATGGACATGAAACCAGTGGGGTTGTTTAGAGGACTCTTCAAGATTTCTAAAATGTCCAAGAACACCCTCATAGCATTAAAATTGAAGGATGTGTGCCCTTGCAAAGTTGGGAAATTTTGGGTTGGTTTATGAAGAAAATGGAGGTCTAAAACCAATTTCTTCCAAATGGGCTTGCCAAATAATGACCCAATCCACATCAAAACATCTTGCACATTGATGTATTCATAATTTTATTCATTTTTTTTATTTATTATGATTTTTATATTAAAAAATCATTTTAAATTCAAATAAAATATAAAATAATGAAAATTTAATTTGATTTGGTTTCTAGAAAGTTTTAAGTTACAATTATACTTGATTGATACAAGAGTAATGAAAATCATCCTAAAATAGCAATGTGAGATCAAGGATATTCAAGTTTTAAGATCAAATATTTTTCAATCTAAAAAGGTCCAAAAATCCAAAGTTTTGATGAATCTCTTGACCTAATTTCATTGTGTCATATATATACAACATATAACAAGCATCAAGCCACAAATTCCCAGCCTCTTGCACATTGTTCAACTTCACAAAAAATCATACAAATTCAAATTTCGGATTTCTAATTGCAGGAGGTTATAAGGTATTTTAAGGACACAAGAAGAATCCTTGGACCTCACTGATCATGTATCATCACTCATATGCATCCCCAGCATCATGAATCACTCAAACCGAATCAACATTGGCTTGGATTTTTAAATTTTCGATTCACTTAATTCATGATATATTAACTGTTTTTAATCCTTGATATCTGTTTATTGATGTGTGTGGATTGTTTTTATGTGTTTGGATTGAAGTTTCGTGGCCAGAATCAAAAGAAGCCATTGTTAGGGTTTCGGTGGAGTTTTTAGGGTTTCATGCTAAACCAAAAATAAATAAATTTTAAGAACACGGGGAGATTGTGTGAGCCAGGAGGATCATAATACACTGATCAATTGAAGGAAATTTCACTGTTTGCTTGATGTTTGAGAATTCGCAGGGCTTAGCACGCAAGGAAAATCGCAACAAAATTCGCATAAAAATTCGCAGGAAAACCTACGAATTTCAGAGGAAGAAGATGATCCCTGCGCGCGCGTTTCTGGAATTCAAATTTTGTTTTATATTATATAGTTTTTGTTTGTATTTAAGTTACAAATGTTGCAGATGGCCCAGTGGTTAGTACGCGTACGAACGAAGCCAAGGACAAGGGTTCGAACCCGTCCCCCATTATTTTTTGGTAAAAATTCCATGATATTTGCAGGTTTAATATATAATGAGCAATGGTCATCCTTTGTTCACCAGCCGCACATAGCTCAGTTGGTTGTTGGTTGTGGATGCAGGCTGGGAGACCTGGGTTCGACCCCAGGCTCCAGCAGGTGAGTTTTATCATTTTTTTGCTTTTGTTTTTTTTTCTTAATTTAGTTGTTTTATAATTCTTTTATTTTCTTTTAATTAAATATTAATAAATATAATATAAATAGATTAAAATTGTGTATGCTTAAAAATTAAAAAAATGTATATTATAATAATTAGATTTATATTTTGTTGTATATAAAATTTAATTTATTTTTGCAAACTCTAATTTAATCATAATAATTTTTATTAAGTTATAAACCCTAAAATATTTTTTAAAACCTAATTATTTTTCTATAAACCCTAATTTTTCTTTTACATAAAATTTAATTGTATTATAATTTTTTTTTAAGTCATTTATTTATAAATCTTAAATATGCATATATTTTATAGTTTATTTATAATTATTTAATTTTTGTATGTGATTTTTAGGATATGCTTAAAAATAATTTTGTAAATATAATCATAATTAATCCTATTTTTTTATAATATGTAAATATGACCTAATTTGTTTATATTATTAATTTTGCATTTAAATAATTGTTAATATATGCTTAGGAATAATTAAAATTGTTAAATTAATTTTGTAATTATATTTATTTCTATAATATGTTTATCATTAACTTATTTTTCTATATAATTTACAAATAATTTAAAATTTTATAATTAATATAATTGTTCATTTTTTTTCTTATTAATCTTAAATAGTTGCTCATATAAAAATTTGATCTTTTTAATTATTTTAATATTTTTGTTTATTTCATTATTATTATTATTAATTATGATTATATGATTATTACTAACCCCATTTATTTTTTTAAATTGTTATTATTATTTCTACTAACCATATTATAATTGCTTATTTATTTTGCTTACTTATTTATTTTGTTTATTTATTTTGCTCATTTATTTATTATTTATTATTATTATTGTAATTGCTCCTGGATGTAATATTTTGTAATGTTTAAATTAATGATTTTATGCCATGTTTAGTAAAAATAGGGAGTGTAAACATGTATGTTATTTAAAATTAATTTAGATCACTTAATTCAAAAGATAAATATTAAATTGAACACTCACACACGTAAGTCGATCTTTGATCGCCATCTCACTTTCTAGGGTTACCTCTCATTGTTGCCTAATCACAAGGTCAAGTGGGGTGTATAAAGCAAAAGTCCCTTAAAAGAAAAGTCATCTAGTCCCTTCATAATCAAAGATCAAGTCCCTTACATGGTTGCTTTCGTAATGATCTTGTCCCTTTCGAATAATGATGACAGTCCCTCCAAAAATGCTTAATACACTCTACAGTTGCCTTCATTAAACAGATGTACCTTTCACATGTCCCTTACATCCAAGGTAATGACTACCTATTCCTTAATAATAGGGATAGTTTTACCATTTAAAGGATTCAAGAACAGAAAGAATTAAACTTTAGGGTAGGTTCCTCATAGTTACTTGCTCACTATTCAAAAACTCTTCAAACATTTCACAATTTCAAACAATTTTCAAACACAAGTTTTTTACGCATCCGTACATGGATCATTATCAAACTCTTATGAAAATTTCTATTCACACACTTCACATTTTCAAAAAAAACATTTTAAAGTGAGTTAAGTAACTAAGAGCCCATGGATAACCATGGATGTAAAGGGTGTTAACACCTTCCCTTTACATAACCTACCCCCCGGACCCAAAAATCTTTTAAAAGGTCTTTCCTGTTCTTTTATGCCTTTCCTTTGGATAAAATAAAAGTCGGTGGCGACTCTTGCTATCCGCAACATAACTAAAGTCAGTTCTCCCACCGTGTTACACATGTCATCAGTGATGTCCTCATAGATTGAAGCCTCCCTTGGCTAAGTTTGACTTTGTTCAACACTAGGCTGACTTTGATTTTGTTCAACACTAGGCTGACTTTGACTGGTCACCACACTAGGCTGACTTTGATTTTGTTTAACACTAGGCTGACTTTGACTTTGCTCACCTTGTGGTCTATTCATCTTCTGCAGACATCATAGAAAACAAAGCAAGCAAACCAACATTAGCAGAAACATAACATAATGCAGAAACATAACATAATGCAGAAATAATTACCTTTCTTTTCAGGGCAGTTGGATGTTGTTTCTTGGCCTTGCATGATTTCACATTATGGTCAGTCTTTTCACACCTAGTGCATCTATAAGATACACTTGGTAGCCTTCTTCTAGCACCTTCCTCCTCACTCTCCCTAATTCTGAGTTTTCTAGGTCTACCAGGACCCTTTTTGTACTTAGGAGGCAACAGATCTTTACACTCAACCTCAGGCCACATATCAATCCCATTTATAGGACTAATAGCAAAACCATAGGCCAATGCATACTTCTCTCTTGAGTAACACTCATGTACAAACAGCTCAGGGGGTTGTTGCCTAAAGCCTAATGCAGCAATAGCATGCCTGCATGGGATGCCAACTAATTCCCAAAAATTACAGCTGCAAGCTCTTTTGGCTATGTCCACAATAAACTTTTGTCTGTTATATGCATGACTGACTTGAAATACTTCATCCTTAGACCAAGTAGGTAACCAATGAGCACTATTAGCAACCTCATTATCTAACCTTCTCCTAGGAATAGGCATTACCCTATGTGGCCACTTATCCAGTTTCATAGTAGAGTTACTACATCTATTCATTAGATACATCTTAATCCATTCATACATTGTCAGAATTGGTTTATCTCTAGCAAGCAAAATAGTTGCATTAAAAGATTCAGATATATTGTTCATCAATACATCACACTTAGAATAGAAACTAAAAGCATGCTTACACCAACTTTCCTTTGGAATTCCCATGAGCCAAGCCCAAGCCTTAGTGTCTATTGCCTTTAACTCATTCATATTTTGTTGCCATGCTTGCTGGTATGTTGCCTTTGCTGCCCCCATCATAAGATCTCTAATTAGAGCTCCACCACCAAACTTCTTCTTGAAATTAGCATACAAGTGCCTTAAGCATAGCCTATGATCGATCCTAGCTTCCATTTCCTCAAAAACTGCAACCAACCCCTGACCAAATGAAGATAATTAGTATGAAACAAAAAACATAAAAATACCAATAAAATAATATCACATAAATAAAAACATATGTTTACCTTTTGCTGGTCAGAAATAAAAACATATCTATTTTCAATGCCAACATCTTCCATCACCAAATTTATGAACCACCTCCATGATTCCTTAGTTTCAGTTTCAACCACGCCAAATGCAAGTGGAAAATACTGGTCATTGGGATCCCTTCCAACATCAATCAAAAGCTGACCTCCATATCTAGTTTTCAAGTGACACCCATCAACACCAATTAAGGGTCTACAACCATTCATGAAACCCTTCCTACATCCATCAAAACAAAAATAAAAGGATCCAAATCTAGGTTGAATGGAGGATGATGCTCTTTCTATGTTTATCTTTACAGTATTCCCAGGATTTTCCCTATTCAACTCAGCTGCATATCTCCATAGGCTAGCATATTCTTGATCTGCATCACCTTCTATGATTTTCTTGGCAATCATCTTAGCTTTCCAAGCCCTAGAAACAGTGATACCAACTACAAAGGTTTGCCTAATATACTGTATGATATCAATGATTCTCACCTTCTTTGAAGTTTGAAGCATCTTAACCACAACCTTTGAAACCCACTTTGAACTAGCTGTTTTGTTATCTAAAACCCTAGAACATGTGTGAGTATCCTTTATAGTCTTTATAGCATAAGTGTGCTTGTGGCCCACTTTGGAACAAAGCATTAAAAAACCACATTTCACTTTACATTCCACTCTCACTCTATACCCCTCATTTTTCACAAATCTTATTTCCCTCCCATTCAAAATAGTCCACTCATGAATTGCTCCCCTAAACTCATCTAGGGAATTGAACTTCATACCCCATTTGAACTTGAAATTTTTATTCAGCTGTTCTTTTTTAAACTTCTCAAACTTTGGTTTTTTCTCTTCATCTGAGTTATCAAAATCAGAACTCAACAACAGTTCACTCACATAATCCTCATCATCCTCATCTTCCACACATTTCTTACTACAACCAGTTAAGAAACCACTAATTATTGGACCTTGACTAACTGGTATAGTGACATTTACACCTTCAAAACCATCTACAAGAGCAGTGGTCCTCTCATCCTCACTATCGTCCAAACTTCTACAATATCTTCATCACTATCCTCTAAATCAGACAAATGATTGACACACCTAGGGTTTATTGCACTACCATTAGCATCATGTTCAACGAAAAGTTCACCGTCAACTTCATTTGCAGAATGGTAACATGCGAAATCATATGCATCCTCATCGTTCTTAATCTGAAAATGCTTAGGAGCAATTTCAGGGATCCTAGCCCACAACTGGTACGATCCTACAGGGTAACCCCATCCACTGACTATGTTGTTAATATGACTAATGATAAACCTATCTAAGTGTTCCCCAGAAACTATAGTAGAAACACCACCCCTATATATTGTTTCGCCGTCACTGTGCTTCAAAAACTCCCCTCCATGTCTAAACACCACATTAAACAATAATTTTTTCTGAAAATAGAAACAGAAGAAGATGAACATGACGAAAATAGAACTACTTAACATCATCAACATTGCTAAACAAACCTGTAAATCGCGGTTCGCATCCATTGCTTCCTCTCCGTCCTTGCGTTCTCCCATGGATTCGACTTCGTCTTCAAGCTCACTTCCTGCTACCAAACCTTTCAATTTAGGAACCCTAACTCACGGGGGGAATTTCGAATTGTATAAAAGAGTAACATATTACACAGTCACACACAATTGCCTAGTCAGCCTTGTCCACATCAGCAAGGCAGTAAAAGGGGGTGGTATAATCTGAATTTGGGTTTTATGAGGGGGCGTCAATTAAAAAATATCTTAAAGGGGGTAAAATCAAAACCCGCCCTAATGACGGGGGGTTTATATAATTATCCCTTAAAAGTTAACATTTTCCACAAAATTTAATGAAAATGACCCATTAGATAAATGAAATATTTGTTAAGAGACTAAGATATAATATTTATTAGATAAGGGATTAAAGTGAAATTTAAAATTAAGTTAAAGGAATTTATCACTTATTAATCTAATACTTTTATAAAATAATTTACTCTAGTTTAAATTTTATCTTTTGAATTTTTTAAGATGTAAAGTTATTGATTAAATTATTATATGAGATTAATTGTTATGCACTGTCACTGTAAATTCTTTTACACAATCAGTGCATCACAACCACTCAATAATATTATTTTTTAAATAATTAAAATCGAAATCAAATTATAATTAAAAATTAACAGTCACGATTAACTGATAGTGTAAAACTGTTTTACACTATCGGTGTATACCAATTAAATTTTTATTATATTTAATATTTTATTTAATATTTAATATTTATTATCTTATATTATAATCAATTTTATTTAATATTTTATTTTAGATAGATAATAAAATCAATCCATCCAAAATACTATTTTCAATTTTATTTGAACACATTTTTGTAGACAATACCATTCAAAGAAAGAAAGAAATTTATTTTAAAAAATGTAAACAATATCCCAACAACATGAAATTAGATGTTAGCATCCACTAATCATTTTCTAAACAAACTTAACTCCTCAAGTAAAGCATTCAATTGTGAGTAAGAAGATCCCCCTTCTTCCACAGCTTTCTTTGCATTTTCTGCAAGCACTTTCACCCTTTTCCTCATTTCTTCTCCTTCCTCTCCCTCCATAACCCTCTTCACACCTTTCTCTACTGCATCACTTTCAATCTTATCTCCAACCAACCCAACCCATTTCTTAACTCCAACCGGCACACCAATCTTATGCACCTCAGTCACCAATTTCTCATTATAAAACTGCTCAGCAGCCACAGGCCAAGTAACCATAGGCACACCAGCACACACTCCTTCTAAAGTTGAATTCCATCCACAATGTGTCACAAATGCACCTATTGCTTCATGCTCAAGAATCAATGTTTGTGGTGCCCAACCTCTTATAATCAATCCCTTTCCTTCCATTCTTTCCTCAAATCCTTCTGGTAGCCATTCTTCCTCCTCTTCCTTCTTTCTCCACACAACCCAAATAAAAGCTTTCCCAGACGCTTCAAGTCCTTTCGCGATTTCTCGAAGCTGAGAGTCGAGAAACTGTGTTGTACTTCCGAAACACAAGTAAACTACTGAGTTGATCTCTTTCGTGTCAAGCCATTTTAAACACTCGTGTTTGTCAATAGTTGCTTCTTTTCCACGGTATGATGTTATTTCTTTCTCTTTATCTCTATTCTGAACTGAGAATGGACCTATATGCCAGTTTTTTATTCCAATTACCTCGCTGTAAAAATCAGCATAAACACCTTCAAGCTCATAGAAACTATTAGCAATAACACCATAGCTCTTCTCCTCGGATTCCCTAATTTCTCTAAATAATTTCGCAAACCCTTGGCTTATTGGATCGTCTTTGGTGATTGAACTCGGCATCTGCAAAATTGTGATTTTGATATTACCAGGAAGATCCGGAATCAAGAACTGTTCAGTATCAGAAGCAACATTTTTGAAAGGCTCGTGTTTTCTCAAACACTGAGAAGCACAAAGTGAAAACAAACTAGTACCATGGAACACAATCCTAGGAATTCCGAATTTCGCAGCGGAATCAGTTGCCCATGGAAAGAACATATCAGCAACAATAGCATGTGGTTGTTGCTGAAGCAGTAGCTCTTCAAATGGCTGTTGCATTAATCTAGTAGCTTTGAAGAATGCAGGAGCTTGAAGAGGAGAAGGGATTGAATCAACATTCTCACATCCTTCAGGTAAACCAACTTCTACACAAGGGAAGTTGATGGTTTGAATATGAATATTGTTGGAATGGTTTTTGGATTGTTGAATGGCTTTGGAGATGATGGGTTTGTTGAGAGGTGTGGTGACAATGGTGGCTTTAACGCCTTTGGAAGCAAAAAGTTTGGCCATATCAATGGCAGGTATCATATGGCCATGACCCATGAAAGGAAAGAAGAATATGTGTAATGGATTGCATTGAATATCCATAATTCTTTTGATTTTGCACAAAATGAGAGAGAATGATATAATAGTTTTGTGGGAATGAAAAAGAATAAAAGTTGAGGTTTTATTACCACTATTTGCTTTTGGTAAAACATCAATGGAGGGAATATTTAATTTTAAATATTATAAAAATATTTATTTTAATCAACATTTTCATTAGCCAATGACACGCTGAAAGTATTGTATTTATTAGAAGGGATTATTTTAATGATACAATAAATATGGTCAAAAGTTTGATTAAATTTTCAAATTGAATGGATTTCATTTTATAATCTTTCTCTTTTTATTATATGAAACATAATTGAATTACTTTATTTATTAGGAAAGAAACAATAAAATATTAATTTTTCCCTTCCTTGACAATTTTTTTTGGTGAATTTTTATTTACCTATCTCAAAAAATTGGAAGAGTTATTCATAGAATAAATTAGTCTATATGGCATTAGAAACATACAAAATTTAAACTATTAAATAAATAATAAATAAATAACATTAATGGATTGATTGAAGATAATAACCCAATTTTTTATGATGGATAATAAAGTTGTCCTTTTTTTTAAATTTCCGTACCACCTTTTTATCTCATACTTTTGTACTAAAATACTAAAAATGTTATGTTACCAAAAACAATTTTATTATTAGTTAAACAAATAAAAATATTATTTATAAGTATTAAATATATAATGCTCAAAATTGAAAAGGTTTATATTTAATCATTTCAAAATATTTATAAATTATCAATAAATTAAATAACACAAAATATTTATAAAAATTATCAAAAATTATTTTAAAATATTTATAAATTATCAAGAAACTATTTTTTTTTTTGGAACAAACAATCAGACTTCGACCCTTTTTAATATTCAACATTTTAATCAATCATCTATATCCCTACTTTCACTACTACTTTGATAAATTGATCAATATGCATTCCTGCAAGATCTCTCTCTTCTTTTACATGATCTTGTTGAGTACAGTCATAGTAGTGAAAACAAGATCATGTAATAGAATAAAATCAAACATATAATTAGTAGTGGCAAATGGAAAAAAATGGCTAGCAAGATCTCAATGATTTTATTTGTATTTTATTTGTAAAAGGAGTGGGACACACCCATGAGCATCTAGACACGCGCGCGCCGCCGTCCGGCCGGCTCGGTCCGGTCTAAATTCGGTGGAAATTAAATAATTTCATTTAATTATTTAATATTAATTAATTACGAAATGCTGACGTGTCACGTTCCAAGTTGCCAAGTCTTAACCTAAGTTTTGACTAACTCCACTACTGACCAACCCAGTAACCGCCAGTTTTGACTGGGCCGGTCCACTCTCCCACTTTTCTCTCCACGATCCACGATTCGCTGCCTATAAATACAGGTCTGCACTTCATTTGTATAGTGCACCGAAACATTGTTTTTCTCTCCTCTCTTCATCTAAATTTTTTTCTCTTTCTTGACTGGTTTTTTAACCAGAAACTACGATTGGTTTATAACCATCTAAGGTGTAATCTCTAAGATCGATTTATCAGCCTGCAACTAATAAATCGAATTTGACGGGTTGTTTTATCCTGGAGACGTCGTTGTAAATTCGACTGCATTGCATAATTTTGGCAGTACGACGAAACGTCTTAAAGAAAGCGACCTAGTACGCGACTCGTCCCGATAATTTCTTTGTGCCATTTTTAATTTTTTCAAAACCGAAAAACAACAACTTTAAGACGGTTTCATAACTGCCATGGCAACTGAGGAAATTATCGGTACTAATGCGGTCGCCACTGTCTCTGACAAACCGTTTAAGTTTGAGGGATCCAATTTCAAACGTTGGCAAGCTAAGATGAAATTTTTCTTAACATTGAAAAAGGTTGCCCACGTTCTGACTGAGGATATCCCGGTTGTCCCTTCTGGATCTGCTGAACTACCTAATGGTAAGTCACTTGCAGAATCAGACGGGTCTTCCCAAACGCCTGAATCAGATGCTGCAAAAGCTAAGGCTGCAGCAGATGACTTACAGCTCAGGAAAGAGATCGCCCTATGGCACGAGAATGATTATTTGTGCAAAAATCATATTCTGAACGGTCTTGCTGATGACTTGTACGACTACTACAGTAGCTACAAGACCGCTAAACAGGTTTGGGAGGCTTTGCAAAGGAAATATGATACTGAAGAAGCAGGTGCGAAGAAATATGTTGTCAGCCGCTATTTGAACTACAAGATGGTGGATGAAAAGTCGGTGGATGCTCAAAGCCACGAAATTCAGAAAATTGCTCATGAAATTATTACAGAAGGTATGCCCCTTAATGAACAATTTCAAATTGTTGTTATCATTGACAAACTGCCCCCTGGTTGGAAAGATTTCAAAAATTTACTTCGCCATAAAACAAAAGAATTTTCAATCGAGAGTCTGATTACTCGTCTCCGAATTGAAGAGGAAGCTCAGAAACAAGATCAGAAAGATGAAGTCTTAGTTGTTTCTAACAACAAAAAGAGATTCGGTGCGGTTCTGAAGCCTACGGGCAAACCTTTAAAGAATCAGAACCGCAATGCTGTGAACCGAATTAAGAATGGGAATCCCTCTAGGGCCCCATCTGCTCCATTTGTTAGGCAACAGCCTCCACCTCAAAGAAATGATGCTCCGGTTTTCTCTTGCTACAATTGTGGAAAACCGGGCCATATGGCAAAAAAATGTAAGAGTAGGCCTAAACCTGTTGCTGGCTCAAATGCTCAGGTTAACCTTACTGATGAGCAATTCATTGCTATGATCACTGAAGTCAACATGGTTGGTGGAAGTGATGGCTGGTGGATAGACACTGGCGCCACTCGTCATGTCTGCTATGATCGTGCTATGTTCAAGACATACATGATTGCTGAAGATAAGAAAGTGTTGTTGGGAGATGCTCACACCACTAACGTTGCTGGGATTGGAGATGTAGAGCTGAAGTTCACCTCTGGAAGGACTTTGATCTTGGAGGACGTCATGCACGTTCCTGAAATTAGGAAGAATCTTGTTTCTGGTTTTCATCATTATTGTAAAAAGACATAAATACCTTCACTTTTATGGTAAAAAGACACATACACCCTTATTTTTAAAAAAAGACACAATTGCCCTTTTTATTGTAATGAGTTCTTCAACTTCATTCATCATCCATGCCATTCTTCGTTCAAAGTCATATAATAAATTTAGCCAACCAAATTTAAAGCACTCATAACAAAAACAATCCACGTCTCTCCATCACATATAAAGACAACAAAGAAATCAAATTTGACTTATGTGGCTTATGTGAAACTTATTTGGCAATGGCTTAGTGATTTTGAGTAAAGATTAATGTGAGGGAGCAAGAAGATTGGAAAGAAGACAATTTTGGGTGATTTTGATACAATCTAAAATATTTGCAATTTTAATTAATTGCTTTAACTTATTTTATTTTAAATTAATTGAACTAATATAACATTATACGTGGAAATACATTAGATGAAAAAAATAACGAATTTTTTTTAAACAAAAAATCATATGTGGCAATGCCCTTTCATTAAAAAAAAGTAGAATAAAAAAAAGTAGAATAGTTTTAATGGTAGATTAAAATAGCATAATTTGATGAATTTAAAATAACCTTTAGATATAAATTATAGTATATTATATATAAAAATATGATCATTAATAATAAGAATGGTGTACCTTGTTAGACCGAAGAGATTATCGTCGGAGACAGTAGATATGAGAAGATTACTACCCTCATTACCATTATCGTTTAGGGTTTTCAGAATATGTTAATTGTCTAATGGGACGACACTTAAATAGTTAAACAACTGAGGACAAAGATCTATTATTAGGCTTAACGGAATTGTTCAACTCATCACGATCCATTCAGGTATAAAACTCAATCAAACAATTCAACTTTTTAGTGTTTAATAACAATAGACCATAATATAACTAATTAATAATTAATTATATTAATTCATAATTAATTAATTAAATAATTAATCTAACATAATTTTCATAACAAACGATGAATCTGTATTTTCTTTTACAAAGAAATATTTTAAATTCACAATATATGACAAAGTAAATTGAGTATTAACTTATTATAATGAGTAGTCGTTAAATAAATAAGAGAATAAAAAATGAATTGACATTAAACGGAGACGTTTAGAAATCTCAATTCACTGCACCCCTAAATATAGTATTAAGCAAAACTTAATTAATATACTAATAACTAAATATAGTAATATTTTAACATTTTGTTGACTAATTCCAAAATTAAGAAAATTATAATAAAATTAATTTAAAAAAAAAATCATATTACTTTTATATATTATTACTTTTCTAATTTTAATTATAATATATTTAATACTTAGAATACATAATAATTTTATTATTGTTTGACTAATAATAAAAATTATGTTATGATAACATTTTTAGTATAAAAATATGTGAGATGAAAAGGGTGTTAAGGAAGTGCGGAATTATTATTCTGTTATTGTTTTTTTTCTTATAAAAATATGTATATTAATTGAATTAGTTACAGTTAAGATTAACATTGTGAAAATAGAAATATTTTAAAAGGAAATCCATTCAATTTTTACTTTCGATAATGAAACATTCAATTTCAAAAGCCATTCATTGAGGTTTTTATAAAATAAATATTTTTATAATATTTAAAATAAATTATTCCCTCCATTGAGGTTTTACCTAAAGCAAATAGTGGTAATAAAACGTCAACTTTTATTCTTTTTCATTCACACAAAAAATATTATATCATTCTATCTCATTTTGTGCAAAATCACAAGAATTATGGATATTCAATGCAATCCTTTGCACATGTTCTTTTTCCCATTCATGGGCCATGGCCATATGATACCTGCCATTGATATGGCCAAACTCTTTGCTTCCAAAGGTGTTAAAGCCACCATTGTCACCACACCTCTCAACAAACCCATCATCTCCAAAGCCATTCAACAATCCAAAAACCATTCCAACAATATTCATATTCAAACCATCAACTTCCCTTGTGTAGAAGTTGGTTTACCTGAAGGATGTGAGAATGTTGATTCAATCCCTTCTCCTCTTCAAGCTCCTGCATTCTTCAAAGCTACTAGATTAATGCAAGAGCCATTTGAAGAGCTACTGCTTCAGCAACAACCACATGCTATTGTTGCTGATATGTTCTTTCCTTGGGCAACTGATTCCGCTGCGAAATTCGGAATTCCTAGGATTGTGTTCCATGGTACTAGTTTGTTTTCACTTTGTGCTTCTCAGTGTTTGAGAAAACATGAGCCTTTCAAAAATGTTGCTTCTGATACAGAACTGTTCTTGATTCCTGATCTTCCTGGTGATATCAAAATCACAATTTTGCAGATGCCAAGTTCAGTCACCAAAGAGGATCCCATGGGGAATATGATTAGAGAAATAAGGGAATCAGAAGAGAGGAGCTATGGAGTTATTGCTAATACCTTCTATGAGTTTGAAGGGGTTTATGCTGATTTTTACAGCGAGGTACTCAGAATAAAAAACTGGCATATAGGTCCATTCTCAGTTCATAATAGAGATAAAGAGGAAGAAATAACTGCATACCGTGGAAAAGAAGCAACTATTGACAAACATGAGTGTCTAAAATGGCTTGACACGAAAGAGATCAACTCAGTAGTTTACTTGTGTTTCGGAAGTACAACACAGTTTCTCGACTCTCAGCTTCGAGAAATCGCGAATGGACTTGAAGCGTCTGGGAAAGCTTTTATTTGGGTAGTGTGGAGAAAGAAGGAAGAGGAGGAAGAATGGCTACCAGAAGGATTTGAGGAAAGAATGGAAGGAAAGGGATTGATTATAAGAGGTTGGGCACCACAAACATTGATTCTTGAGCATGAAGCAATAGGTGCATTTGTGACACATTGTGGATGGAATTCAACTTTAGAAGGAGTGTGTGCTGGTGTGCCTATGGTTACTTGGCCTGTGGCTGCTGAGCAGTTTTATAATGAGAAGTTGGTGACTGAGGTGCTTAAGATTGGTGTACCTGTTGGAGTTAAAAAATGGGTTAGATTTTTTGGAGATAAGGTTGAAGGGGATGCTGTGGAGAAAGGTGTGAGGAGGGTTATGGAGGGAGAAGAAGGAGAAGAAATAAGGAAAAGGGTGAAAGTGCTTGCACAAAGTGCAAAGAAAGCTGTGGAAGAAGGTGGGTCTTCTTACTCTCAATTGAATGCTTTACTTGAGGAGTTGAGTTCATTTAAAAAATGATTAGTGAATGACATCTAAAATCTCATATAGTTGGGATAATTTTACAATTCTTAAATAAATTTCTTTCTTTCTTTGAATGGTATTTATTTAGAGCAAGGCTATATTGACACAACTTTTATATTGATATGACTTTTGATACAAATATTTGGATGCATATCATTTTTCATATGGAGAATAGTATTTTTTTTAAATAAATCTAAAAACTGTTTTTAAAAAATTATTTATATTAAAATATTATTTTACAAAATATAAACTATTTTTTTAACTAGTCTTTACACTTAACTAATCAAATTTATTTTACTGACAATTTTTTATAAGATTATCTTTTTATATTATACGCATTTATTAATCAAATTATAAAATATTAACTATCTTTTTATTCTCTATTATTCAAATTTATTTTACCACTTAAAACTATTTTTTAATGTGAAGACACATATTAATCAAATCATAAACTCTACTAAAACCTAGTTCTTACAAGTCATTAATCAAATTTGTTATTAGAAAAAGATATTAAAACGTTATTGTTGTACCTCAAATTATTTGACCTACGATATTTTTCTTTGCATGTGCATAAACATTCATATTTATGGCATATGTTTTGCATTGTTTGATAATACTCCACTCACGAAGCAGGTATTAACAAGTGTCAAGATCATCTCCAACAAAGCAATTTCATTCCTAGAATAGTCAAGGCAAGGTTTTTATATCCATAAGCCCAAGCACAAGGTCGAAACACAAAGCCATGACCAAAACAACCCAATTCAGGCACACAAAAAAAGGGATATTTTTTACTGTGTTAATTGATTAACAATAAGGTTTTAATCGATTAACCCATGCGCACCAGCCCAAAAAGTGCATTTTGAGCTTGTAATCGATTAATCAATTTTGGCTAATCGATCACACTTGCTGCATTTTGCCAAAATCCCGCAATTTTCAAGTCTGTAGCCACACTTTTCCACTTCGTTCCAACACCTCAATCTTGCATCATGCATGTAGAATATTCTAGAATACACCATTGTAAATATTCTCATACACCAATTCAATTACATTCCACCATACAAGCACATTGCACTTGCATTTTAATCTAATTAACTTCCCAAATTGCATTTGAGTCCCTCTAACTAACCGAGTTAGGACCCAACTCAGTGAGTTGATCCCAACAAACTCCATACCTATGTCAAACCCTGCAACACCCTGTATAATATATATCTAGAATAATACCATACAGTTGTTTATTTGGTACTGACACTATCATACGTGCCTATTGGCGTAATTCACATATTTGACCATTATAGATCCAACCTATGGTACAAGATATGGAAATTAGCCAAAACAATAAAATCTAATATCAAGGTACAATATCCTTCATTATACAAGAAAATATTACACAACGGAAAACTCAAACTAAGTTTATCTTGAAACATCCAAGCATAGCTCCACTTGTAAATCAAACTTGTAAAAATACCTGAAAAATAACAACGATAATAGGGTGAGATAATAATCTCAGTGAGTTCCCTATCTTATGGATTCTCTCGGGTTTACAAGGTTCTAACCAATCATAACTCAAGTCAAAAGGGAAGGGACAAGACTTTAAGTTCACAATCTTCACCATTTTCTTCATCAAATCATCTCATCTTCATCATCTCCATCTTCATTAAGATGAGTTCTAGTTATACACCTTAAGTTGTAGAAGTTAGGGTTGTTGGAACCAAAAATAGAAAGTTGAGAAATTATGAGTAATTGTGATAAATTGATGTTCCAACGGTTCAAATACGAATTAGAATGCGTAGTATAGTCTGGTTATGAGTGAGATTACCTGATAATACTTGTTGTTATATTCTATTGTGTGTTGGTTGAGATTGATTGGATTTTTGGAGTAAGGAAAGCAATTTTTTTAGCTTTTGCGAAATGGTCAACTAATTAACAGAATATGGTTAATCGGTTCTTCTTCTTAAGATTTGCTTATCTTCTTCCTCTTCTTTCTCTTTATTTCTTCTTTCTCTTCTTTCCCTTTACTAACTTTTCTTCTTTCTCTTATTCGATATATATATATATATATATATATATATATATATATATATATATATATATATGTGTGTGTGTGTGTGTGTGTGTGTGTGTGTGTGTGGAAAAATATCTCCAATTGATATTTTGTCATCCAACACCAGTTGACCAATTATTAGTGTTACCAAAAATATCATCTCCTTAACTAATTAATATTGGTTTGTCTCTTTATTAAATTAATTAATCACTTCAGAGTTTACTGGTTGCTCTATTGATCCCAAGTGACAACACTTAGAGCACTTTAGAGATTTCATTATTCCAATCAATCAAAGATAGAGTAAATAGAAACTCATTTGATCTCATCCGATATCCAATTGAGCATTTAAGAGAATTTGGAGTATTACAAACCCTCACTTCAAACCTAATCCAAAGCCACATTTGCTCCCAAACCTAAGTTCTATTTAAACAACTTTGCTCCCAAGCCAAATGGGAGGAACCATTTTTTTTCCAATTTTCACACTTTTCACTCTTGATTCTCTCTCACTTTTGCTGATTTTTCTCCATTTCACTCTCTCCAACTTCATATTTTTCCCCTAACCACACAAAAGCTCATCCACCATTGAAGTTTAACAAGATTTTCATGGGAGCTTATTAAATCTTTGAGATAAGCCACCACAAAATCATTTTTTCATCACTACATTATGCATCAACCTTGGGTTTATCCATTAATTCTCAATCTTTGGAAACTACTTTTGAAGATTATTGGTGCAAATTCATATTTAGATCGATTATCGCATTTTCTTCGTATTTTCTTGCAAGAATCTCTAGGTTTCTGGTTTTCTAAGCTTCTATTCATCACATTTTGATCACAACAAACACCAAGGAAAATCTCCTCCTTGTAGGTTGGTGATTCTCACTTTATTTATTGTTTTCGATCATTTTTCACTTTCGCGATGCAGTCCAAAATGCTTATTTTTCTACTTGAAATATGGATTTTACATGATTGATTTTACTTGATCTTTATCGCTCATGATTAATGTGAATTTTGCATCCATTTTGATGTTCCGATACACTACGATTGCATGCAATAAGTGATTCTGAGAAGTGTTTTTTGAACTATTGTTGCTATTGTTTTTGCATGTGTAATCGATTAACATGATTAGGCTAATCGATTACACCCTTGCTTTTTCCCTTGGAATTGTTATTTTTCGTGTGTTAATGGATTAACCCTAAAAGGGTTAATCGATTAACACGTTCTTATTTATCCATTTTCATGCTGTTTTCAGACATATTTATTTTATTTTCCCATATTATCCTTTTGTATGCCTATATTGGTGTTTTAGCCTTCATTTTAGATCAGCACCTCCTTGCATTAATTTTTGCTTAATTAATTGTATGATTTCTCATGTCTTGCTTATGATATTTCCCCATTTAAGCACTAAATCCATGTTAATTCTTAATTTACTTGTCATCTCACTTTGATACATTGGATTTACTCTCGTGGGTCAATTTAATCATGTTCAATACTATTTCACCCATGCTTTAATAATATTTTAATCCATTTAAAATATTATTGGCATTTTCCATCCCTTGATTAGTTGATCGAACTTAGTTTCGATTAATTGATTACTCAGCATCTAGCCCTCCCTTTGTTCCTTTTCGATCATCTTTCTCGCCCGCCTACTCCTTAGGTCCTTTCCCCAATGGAGCAACCATTTTCAAGTTAGACTTTGAGACGTTGCAAGACTGGAGCTTTATACAAAGCACAATATTAAGAGGAATCTTCTCAAAGCTTGTTAATCATATTTCAAGTACGCCACGAGCCTTAAGCGATAAGGAAGGAGTGGGCTGGAGAAATCCTACATCATTCCATTTACTTTGGGTTTGGACCGAATGGCCCAGTTCCAAAGTATTCACCCATATCCATAGACTTTAGTACACATTGATCGATGATCGATGAGGTCTCCTTCGTGCAATTTTGTAATGATAAACATCAACAAGACTCAAGCTCGAGACAACATTATAGCACCACTCTATAATCACCAACACATTGGTCGAACAACCTCTTTGGCTCTCACTTCCTTTTGAATCTCCCTTTTGTAACTTACAATGTTAGTCTCATTGCTTTGGTAAGCTCTTGACATGTTAGTCTCATTGTTTTGGTGCACCTTTCATACTTACCATGTTAGTCTCATTGCTTTGGTAAGCTCTTGCCTTGTTAGTCTCATTGATTTGGAAAGTCTTCTTTCTCCTAGAGTTTGTCTTGTTAGTCTTATTTCTTAGATCGACTCTCTTGCTTACCATGTTAGTCTCATTAATTTGATAATCTATTTCCATGTTAGTCTCATGCTTTGGCAACCCCCCCTCTCTTGTTTGCCATGTTAGCCTCATGCTTTGACACTCATTCCATTCTTTTCCTTTTATGTTTATCTTCTTAGTTTCATACTTAGATATACCTTTACTTAATCAATAATTATTTTCAATTCAAGCAAATTCTCTTCCATTTAAGTATGTCTTGTTAGTATCATATTGATACAAACACTCTCTTGTTTTCCATGTTAGTCTCATGCTTTGGCAAATATTTTATTCCTTTCAAGTCTATCTTGTTAGTCTTATGCTTAGATAGACCATTCATAACTTCACAACTCCTTTGAAACTCAAGCTCCTTTTCATCCTTTGTTCTTACTAAGGAGCTATGATTTCCTCATTGCACTATGTGGATACGTACAAGGGCCCCAATCCTCCGCAAGCACTTTTTCTCTTTCCCTTTTTTTTTCCTTTCGCGAGTAACATTTAGATATAATACACATCCAAGTCTAGAACAAGCAAAATATTTCTCGTCGAGTACGACGGATGCAAAGGGGTGTTAATACCTTCCTCTCGTATAACCGACTCCCTTACCCATTTCTTTTCCCCTGGGTTTTATCGATATTTTCCCTTTCCTTTTGGAATAAATAAAGTTCAGTGGCGAATCTGTTGTACCATCGAGTGTGCGATGTGCTTGGGTATATTCCTGCTAGCTCCAGTCATAATTAAAAACTTAGAGATTAATTATTATGCAATGTCAGTGTAATTGTTTTACATTGTCAATGCACCACAACCACTCATAAATATTACTTTATAAATAATTAAAATCAAAGTCAAACTGTAATTAAAATTTAACTGTCACGATTGACTGACAGTGTAAACCTTCTTTACACTATCAATGTATACCAATTATATTCAAAAAATTCATATTCATCGTATTTATAAATAATACATACGGTATAAGTGTAGAAATGCATGTCAACAAAGACCTTATGTTTTATTTATCTTAGGTTGCAATTGGTAAGTAATTTTTTCATTTTTGTCGAGCTTGGTCTCGTTTTCTTTTGTAATCAGGATTGAGTACCCTTTGTCCTATTATCAATATACATCTTGCTTACAAAAAAAAATAACATTTCACATATCAGAAATGTGGACAAATTTTGTGTTTACCTTGTTTATAACGGCTATGAGTTACAAATAAAATGAACAATCCAATGTCTCTTTATCCAACTCAAAATTGTTAGTATCATGTTCTACTTCACACGTGACCGCGAGGCACAAGGCAAGTTGAATGTCATGAAATTAGATTAAGACTCTGTTTGCAGTTGATTGATAAGCTAGTTGATAACTTATAACTTATGACTGATAGTTGTTGGATGATAGCTTATAGCTGATGACTGGTGATTTATAGTTGAGAACTTAATTGAAGTGTTTGATATAATTAGTAGTTCAATTAGATAATAAATTAAAATGACATAAAATACATTTAATATATAATTATTTTATTTAAATAAAAATAAATTATAAAGGGTAGTAGTGGATTTTAGTTAAAATAGTAAGGACAAAAGTGGATGAAAAAAATGATAAGATAAGTTATAAGCTAAAACGTTATTTAAAATAGCATCTGAAAAGTAAGCTATAAGCTAGTAAAATAAGCTATAAACTCGTACTGAAAATATTGTTACCAAACATGTCTTTTATTATCATATGAGCTTATAAACTATAAGTTATAGGCTATAAGCTCAAAAATGATTGTGCCTGTTGAGAATCGGTTACAAATCAATTAGTATTGATTTACATTTAATTAGTCATAAGTGTAAATTATATTATTACCTAGTCTGTATACCTATTTTACATATAAATATACAGCATGTGTGATCATATTCGACACACAGAAATAAAATCACAACATGGTATCAGAGCCCGATTTAAGATATGTTGGGACAATCCGCTATCAGACCACCCACCATTTAGTTCCACGCTTCAGACGTTCAATCCTGGTCATGATGGGGGTGTTAAAAGTCCCACATCGAACAATATATGGCCTGAACATGTGATTAGAAGTGGGAGCAATCCACACCCTACTAGCCGGTTTTGTAGGGTGAGTTAGACCCAACCCACACATTATAACATGATATCTAGGGCTGGTTGACCCATTGTCTTCCAGAATTTTTTTTTCGTTTCCGCAAATTATTCGGCCATTCATGGCACTACATTAGCACACCACCGCTCTCGATAAATTTTTTGATGAAGTAACATATAACCGACGTCGTCTCCTTCCGATCGGCCGATACGCAAAATCGCTGTCACGATCCTCCTTCCGACACGCCCTCACGCCATCCCACCGCCAGCGTTTTTCGTTGTTGACACCGCCTAAACCCTAAATCCTAAACCCTATATCATGGGCGATACCGATTCCGCCACTTTTAAAAATTCCACATATCTCGTGTAAGAAAATCACCAGAACAACCAACTATAATATATGGGTTGAAGTTGTCAAAATGTGGTTTCATGGTCAAGGATATGAGGATCACTTAACTACAAAATGCGATAGTATTCCCGCCTCCAAACACGATAAGTGGAAACAAACTGACGCCTCATTATGCAATGTGTTATGGTTTTCCATAGCAATTAATCTCCAAGCACAATACCAAGCCTTTACGACTTGCTATGAGATTTGGGAAAAGGCTAAGAAAGTGTTCTCTAATTTTGTCCACTATATTTAGAGTGTCATCACCAGACTCAACTCTTTGAAATTGGAGAATATGGATATGCAAGTCTATCTGAGTAAGTTTGAAATTTTACAACCCTGATGCAATTTATCAAAGATCCAATAACTTAAGTTGAACAACAAAGTAAGTATTTCATGATCGTGGCACTTGTCGGACTACCATCAGAGCTTGATTCCGTCTGGAACCAAATTTTATCAGGATCCAATGTTCCTAACTATGAAACAGTTAGTGAACAACTGTTGCATTTGGCTACACCTCATGCCTTTGGACCGGTCTCCACTTCATCTCTCATTGAATCATATGTTCTTGCTTCCCACTATCATGGTCTTGGTGGACGAATCAGAGGATAGGGTGGACAACGTCATAATATTCGTTATAACTATTGCAATCGTTATGGTCACATTGAAGTTGATTGGCGTACAAAGGCAAGAGAACAACAACGAAAACCACGGGTCGCTATCATTGCTCATTCAGACAACATTAGAGACATTATTATTCATGCAACTGATTACAATAATTTTCTCCAATTCAAAGTAGCCCATCAACCATCATCATCTGTCATTGTTGCTCAATTGGGTAATCCTATAGCCTTTGTATCTACATCTTCTCTTGGTCCTTGGGTCCTTGACTCTGGTGCCTATAATCATATGATTAGTAATAAATTCCTTCTATCTCACTTTTCTTATTCTGATTCATTTCCCTCTGTGATTGTGGCTGATGGTTCTATAATCAAAGTACAAGGTCTGGGTGAGGCACACCCACTTCCAAATTTGTCTTTAGAGTCTGTTATTTACATTCTTGGTTGTCCTTTTAATATTATATTTGTTCACAAGCTTACTCGTAATCTTGATTGTTCAGTCACTTTTAATGATAATTCTGTTTATGTCAAGGATCGATGTACAGGATGGACGATTGGAGCATGGAGTGAATCTGGAGGATTATATCATCTATCTCCACCGGTGGCATGTGGTTCAACTTCTTCTTAAGACCTTACACATTAATGTTTGGGTCATCCTAGTATTAATAAAATGCGTCTTTTAGTCCCTGGTTTTTCTAAGCTTTCACTTTTGATTGCCAGTCGTGTCAATTAAGCAAACATACTCATAGTACTTACTCTCAACGAGTAAATAAAAGTGTTGCATCAGCTTTTGCTTTAGTTCATTCTGATATTTGAAGTCCTATTCGTGTGAAGTCTACCTTAGAATATTACTATTTTGTAATTTTCATCGATGATTTCTCACGATGTACTTGGTTATTTCTAATGAAAAATCGTTTAGATGTTTTCCTTATATTCCAAGAGTTTTATGCTGAAATTAAAAACCAATTTAACACTTCCATTAAAATTTTACGCACTAATAATGCTCATGAATATATTTCATCCTAATTTCAATATTTTTTAACATCACGGGGAATTATCACCAATCATCATGTGCTCATACACCACAACAGAACGGTGTTGCTGAACGGAAGAATCGCCATTTAGTTGAAACCGCACTGACTCTTTTACTTCACCATAATGTACCTTCTCATTTTTGGGGTGATACTCTCCTCACAGCCTGTCACCTTATCAACCAAATTCCTTCATCAGTCCTTCACGATCAGGTTTCATACATTATCTTGAATCCACAACATGACATTTACCTCATTCCGCTTCGCGTCTTTGGTTGCATATGCTTTGTTCATGATCTTAGTCCAGGTAAAGAAAAATTTATGCCAAATCTCTAAAATGTATTTTTCTAGGCTACTCATGTATATAAAAAGGATATTTTTGTTTTTGTCCTCAACTTCAACAGTACATTGTTTCCTCTGATGTTACATTCTTTGAAAGTTCCCCATTTTTCTTTGTTTATGTGTCACCTGATGATACTTGTAACTTAGATGCTTAAGATGTCCCTTCTGTCATCCCCACACCCATTAAGCCTCCATTTTAGGTCTACCAGCGACGGACACCCCGTCCATCGGAAGTTAGAGATGATATTAATCCACCAACACCACCTCCTGCTCCAAATGTTCCACCAGCTACGTCACATGAACTTGACCTCCCAATAGCATTACGAAAAGGTATTTGATCTCATACTCAAAATCCTAAATATGAATGTGTTTTAAATTATGACCGTCTTTCTACTTCCTATGTGTCTTTTGTGTCTGCTTTGGATTGTGTGTTTATTCCTAAGTCTATAGGTGATGCTATAACTGATCTCAATTGGCGTCAGGCGATGGTGGAAGAAATGGTTGCATTGCATTCAAATAACACTTGGGATACTGTTACTTTACCTTCCGAAAAAACTACAGTAGGATGTTGATGGGTTTATACAGTGAAGGTTGGACCAGATGGTCATATTGATCGTTTCAAAGCTCGTTTGGTAGCCAAAGGATATACATAGATATTTGGCATTGATTATGGTGACACTTTTTTTCTACAATGGCCAAGATTAGTTCAATTCCAATTCCCTTTCTTATTTCAATTCCAGTTCCAGTCAGAAATTCTTTCGTTCAAACAACATCTTATTTCTCACCCTTTGAAACAGACAAACAAGCATGGATCCCGTCGGATACGGCGGACGATCTGGGGTGCTAATATCTTCCCAGTTCGTAACCGAATTCCGGACCCAGATCTTTGGTTCGCAAGGCCTCCTCCTTTCCTTCTTCTTCGGTTTGTGCAACATCTTTTCCCATTCATTCGGGATAAAAATGCATGGTTGACGACTCTACCTTTTCCGCGCCACTTTCGCGTTTGTACTAGGATGAAAACCCCGGGAGCGACAGACATTGCCATTTGAAGATATGGTGTTATACTCGGGATGGTTTGCCTGCAAATCACGTCTCGTTGATCCTCATCTTCCTAAGCATGTGATGCGGTAGTTCGGCTACAGTTAGACCATTCCCAAACACCCTTTGTCTCTGCTCCTTCTACTTTGACACGTAGACATATGAATGTCATGTTTGATGATTATGAGAGGCATCTTGTACAGGAGGAGATATGAAGTACCATAGCCCAGAGTGACTACATCTACATCGACAGGTACATCAGGTGGTTCTTCATGGTGTCACATTTGTATATGGTGCAAGCTTCTTTAGAATATCAACTGAGGCTAACTTATTAGGAGATACTAGAGGAGGAGCAGACATAGTTATATCACATTGAGGATGTCTTGTCTAGATGTCGTCGCGTAATGGAGATTGCGTAGGTAGGCTTTGATAGAGGTATCTTTCCTGATGGGTTTGATATGAGATAGGCCTTATATGCCATCATGACGGAGGCACGAGGTGCATTGATGTACCGGAGACATCGCAAGAGAACGGGGGGAGTGGACTCAGAGGAGATGTAATCCAACATTCATAGTATTGTAGTAGTATATAGCAGTTGTACTTTGGATTCATTACAGATTGTATTTTATTTTCAGTTCATGCTACTTTACCATGTATTTTGACTTTATTTATGTATTTCGTTTTTGGACCATATGGATTTATATACATCATTTTTTGCATATCGATTGTATGGTTTAAATATCATCACATAATATAGTACATAACGTTTATAAATCCTCATCTGAATAAACATAAACAAAACATAACATGCATTGTTCTAACATGTTACAAAGATGCATCTCTGGAATAATAAATGTGTAAAAAACCTTTAGTGTAGGATGCATGGTTTCTGTTTTAAAATATTACGGAGATGCATCTCCGGAATAATAAATGTGTAAAAAATCTTTAGTGTAGGATGCATGGTTTCTGTTTTAAAATATTACGGAGATGCATCTCCAGAATAATTAACATTTAGTTTTTAGACAAAATGCGTCCGAAAATGAATCTCCAAAATTTGAGGTATTTTAGGTTTTCCGTATGGTGTTTTCCAACCCGTGGATGGGATAAGAAATTCACTAAAGTTGGTTGTATGTTCTTTTGACACACAAGTTTAATGCAATTTTTGAATTCAACACTAACTTGTTTATGTTCTTTTGACACACAAGTTTAATGCAATTTTTGAATTCAACACTAACTTATGGATACCCTTTTGAAATAATATACTTGGAAGGAGATTCAAATCCATTTTAATTAGAGTTTATTCAAAATTTATTGATGATAGGATGTATATGATTAACTTGAAGCACACAACATGATGAACAAACAAACAAATCAAACATAATACCACACCATTAAGAGACATAATGTTCTACTTGCATACATTGACATTATTGTGCATGTGATCTCAAATCCTCAATCAAAGAGTTAAAATCATTGTAAGAAGATCCACCAACCTCCACAGCTCTTCTAGCCATCTTCCCAAATTCCTTTGCTCTATTTCTCATTTCCTCTGCTTCATCTCCAACCATGATCCTCTTCACTGCTTTCTCTACAATATCTTTCTTCACAGGCTCACCACCTCCCATTCCAATCCATGTTTGCACCCCAACACCAACACCAATCTTAACCACATCACTCAAAAACTTTGCATTGTAAAACTGTTCTCCATACATAGGCCATGTCACCATTGGTAACCCTGCACTCACTCCTTCCAATGTAGAGTTCCAACCACAATGTGTCACAAACCCTCCAACTGATTCATGATCCAAAATCATCACTTGTGGTGCCCAACCTCTTATGATTAGCCCTTTACCACTGCCTTCAATTCTCTCCTCAAAACCTTCCGGTAGCCATTCCGGTGCTTCGCCTTCGGGTTTTTGAGTTTTACCACCTTTCTTCACAACCCATATGAATGGAACTTCGGAAGCTTCAAGACCCATTGCAATTTCCTTAAGCTGCGCGTCACTGAAAACCGTCATACTTCCGAAACAAACATAAACAACTGAATTAGGTTCCTTTGATTGAAGCCATTTTAAACACTCGTGTTCATCTATAGATGCTTCTCTTCCTCTACAAGCTTTTTCTTCACTGTCTCTTTTGCATAAAGAAACTGGTCCTAAATGCCAAGCTTTTCTTCCAAGCTCATTTCTATAATGATCAGCATAAACCGGTTCGAGTTCGTAGAAGCTGTTCGCAATCACACCATAGCTTTTCATCTCTGATTCATTAGACTCTTCTAATAATTTAGTAAAGACTTTATCATGCTGAGGAAGTTGCGGTAACTGCATCTTCGTCAGCGTGATTTCTCCGGGAAGATTAGGAACAAGGAATGGTTCTGTGTAAGACGACACTTTATCTTGAGGTTTATACTGTCTTGTACAAGCCAAAACACAGAGAGGAAAGAAACCTAAACCATGAAACACAATCCTAGGAATATTGAATTTTGCTGCGGAATCAGTAGACCAAGGAAAAAACATGTCAGCAACTAAACAATCTGGTTTTTCTTGTTCTAAAACCTGTTCAAGTGGCTCCCTTAGAAGCAAAGTGGATTTCATGAACTTGATGAACTTGTCTGGTGCTAATGCCGACTCTGAATTTTCGCAACCTTCCGGTAAACCGGTATCTTCGGGTGAAGGGAACTTGATGGTTGTGATGTTGATTTTGGCTTTTCCAATGGTTCTGGAAATGAGAGGCACGTTGAGATGAGTTGTGACAATGGTGACTTTGAGTCCTCTTGAAGAGAAAACTCTTGCAAGGTCTACACAGGGAATGATGTGGCCGTTGGCTAGAAAGGGGAAGAAGATTATGTGAAGATCTTGATTCTTGTTAGCCATGGTGAGTTTTTGAGTTGTGGTTTTTGGTAATGAGAGGGAAATGAAATGATGAAATTTTGTTGAAGTTTTGTTGTTTATATAAATATATTAATTTAGTTATAGTCTTGAAGTCGCGTTTTGCATGGGCTATTAATATATTATTATTTTTTTATAAGGTTTTGATTTGTATTATTGTTTGAATATTGATTTATATGTATTTATTTATCCAACACTTAGCTATGATGTAGCATGCATGGAAGAGTTCTCTAACCCACGCGGCCCACGAGCTCTTATTTAAAAATAGCAGAGGATACTGATGTTGTTTTTAGTATTTAACATTAAGGTTTAGCTCTTTATATGTTTGAATATCATAAAATAGTAAAATAGAGTTGACCCAAATAGAATGGATCAGAATCGAGCGGAGCAAAATGAATATTATTTTCTATTATTTGAAATTTTTAAGATAGAATAAAATAAATTATTCATTCATCTCAAATTAATAGGAAATACATGGTAAGTGATGGAAAGAATCCATGTCATACTATTCTGCTCTGTTCCATCAAATCTTATATGATTTGAATAATGAAATATCAATTCATTTTATCTCATGTTCTGCTTCATATGATTCCATCAATTCAACAAAGTTTTATATTTGTAAATTTCATGTGAAAAATAAACTCAATTTAAGGGTGGCAAATCAATTAGGAGTCTATTTTGTCACTGTACATAGTTTAAATGTGAAAAATATTTTATAAAATCATTATGAGCAATTGTTTTAAAATATTAAATTTTGAGTTATGTAATACATATTTTAAGAAATTATTTTTAGTTATAATTTAAACAAGTCAAATTTTGAGTTATGTATACTAGTCATTTCTTATACACTCTCGGAATCAACTCTACTAGTAAATATCAATATTTTTAGGCTTAACTAACAACGAAGTCATTTAACTTAATTTAAGATTTCACTTTAATCTCTAATCAAATAAATATTATATTTTAGTCCCTTAAAAATGGTTTAGTTAATCAACATAATCATTTCCATTAAATTGTGAGAAAAATGTTAACAGTAACTGATGTGACATACCAGCAAAGTAATAGATAAATTACTGAATCAACCTGTGTATTGGAAAATTGATATTTTGTTTAAATGGCTAAAAACTCTCTCAAATTATTAATAACGTGTAAAAATAATATAATAATTCTTCTTTTGTAAGCTCATCTTAAAAATGGTCATTTTACTGCTGAAACTTTTGTAAATTCTACAGCTGCGATAAGTGGCAGAGTCAGAAATTTTCTGGGCAAAAATTTAAAGACAACAAAAATTTGTAAAAATTATGGCGGTTTTAAAATGACGTTTAATAAAAATGTCACTATTTACAGTAAAATATGGCGGTTTTATAAACTCACGTAGTATTAATAGAAAAATAACACAGTTTTGACCGTCTTTATTTTTACAGTTACTTTACGGTGAATTTTGTTTTTATTTTTTTTTAAATCAAAAATTTTCTTTTTAAATTGTGGAAATTGATTCATAGAATTGTATAGATTCTTAATATATATTCTATATTATTTGAGGATAAAATTTATTATTTTCATCTTCTTGTTTACAACATTGTATTTTATTTTTTTATTTTAGTAATTGTTTTTTATGTTAATTTATATTCTTCAAGCAAGCATTTTTAATTTATGGTTAATTTGGTCCTAAATTATAATTTTATTCTTTATTTTAATTCTTGCATATTTTTTAATGTAGTTGAATCTAAATATTATAATATCAAAAAAAAAAAATTATGTAATATATATTTAATTGCATAAAAATATAATTTATTTGCATAATAATATTTTTTTTTTGGCTTAAACACGTATTTTTATGCATAAAAATATTATTTTTTTTGTTTAAACTATAATTTATAACATTAGACATGTATTTTTTTTCTTAATTTATAATTTATACTTTAATTTTTTGTTTAAATTTATATGTTTTCTGCATTGTTGTTAATTCTGACGTTTTAAACCACTGTAATAACATTTTAAGTTTATATATTTTTATTGTTAATTTTGACGTTTTAAACCGCCGTAATAACATTTTAATAATTTAATTTTTGATTTAAATTTCTATTTTTCTACTTTTTTTTATTTGCGGCTGTTATAACACTTTTATAATTTAATTTGTGATGGATAACATTACTTTTTAACCGCCGTAATTTGCAAAATTATGGTGTAAAGAAGGAAAAAAATTGGACCTGGGCACATCCCTAGCTTGAGTGGACCTTAAAACCGTCCATGGCTGCGATAGAGCCAGATCAGATTCAACAGTATTCAATGACTTGCACTTCTGCCACTACTTGTTCATAAATCACAAATATGTTTAACATGTCAGAACAAATTCACAAATAAAAATATTTAATATTGTCAATGTCACAACAAATTCCTGAGCAAACAAAATCTGCCACAATTGTCAATTTACACCTTAAACTTTTATTAATCTATCTTGTAAACCTATCCATATTTGTCCAAGGATTTCATGGATTTTTTTAGCCGTTCTTGCTTCTCTTCAGCAGTCAATACCTCAAACTTTGGCTGCGCGGCAACACATGTTTTGTTACATTCACCACCAAGTCATTCAACTACAAGCAAAGTACCATGGTGGTATTATCAATTGCAAATTTTTTATAAAAAAACTTAAATCATGTAATATGAACCTAAATCACAAATTAGAAATCTTACGGCTAATAGTTCTGAACCTAAATCACAAGTTTATGACACCATTTCTACAAGAGAAAGCAATTGTTATCGGAGGAATACTCTAGCAAATATTAATGCTTTTGCCAACAAATTTTAACATTAGAAATCAGATATATCATACTAATGAAAGAGGTCAAAGCATAATTACTGCATTATCAATAGAAAAATATTAAATTTACTTTACTTTTCTAGCTATGTTCTTAAGAAAAGAAAAACACTTGTCTTTCATTGTTTAACAACCTAAACATCCTTGCCAGTCCGCAAGATTTTAAGTTCCTGAATCAAGGCATCAATATCCCTATAAGAACTTCCACCTTCTTCAACAGCTCTTTTTGCCTTCTCAGTAATACTTTTGACTCTCCTTCTCATTCCCTCTGCTTCTTCACCCACCACCATTAATTTCTTCACTGCAAACTCCACCTTCTCCCTTCCCACCAACTCTTTCCTCTCTACATCCCACGACCCCCACTCTCTGCTACCCACTTGAACCCCAATCTTCAACACGTCTGTTACCAATTTTTCATTGATAAATTGCTCAGCCGAAAGGGGCCATGTTATCATAGGCACACCAGCACACATACCTTCTAAAGTTGAGTTCCATCCACAATGTGTCATAAACCCACCAACTGCATCATGCTCCAATATCAAAAGCTGAGGAGCCCACCCTCTAAAAATCAAACCTTTATCCATTTCCTTCATTCTCTTTTCAAATTCATCAAGATCCCAATTTTCACTATCACTTTTAGATGAGTTGAGAATCTTCCCAACCACCCAAATGAATGGTTGATCAGAAGCCTCAAGACCATAAGCAATTTCCTTGAGCTGTTTCATCGGTAAGCGAACTACACTCCCAAAACTTATGTAAAGAACTGAATTAGGTTTCTTAGAATTCAACCAATTCAAGCAACTTTGTTCATCAATAGTGGCTTGTTTCCCTCTCTCTTTCTTATCTTCTACACTTCTGTTGCAGAGAGAAACAGGTCCTACAAGCCATGTTTTCGTTCCCAATTCATTTCTTATGTAATCAGCATAAACTGGTTCCAAATCATAGAAGCTATTGATAACAATACCTAAGCTTTTTCCCTCATTTTGCTTCATCCTATCAGAAAACCCAGATTGGTTTCTCATGAAAAACGGAACTTGAGACCCTGTCATCTCAACTCTATCAGGAAGACCAGGGACAAGGAAAGATTCTGAGTCAGAACTCAGATTCTCAAACACGACATGTTTACTCATATTCTCAATGACACAACGAGGGAAACACGCGCTCCCGTTGAAAATAATTCTTGGGACTTTGAGTTCGTCAATGATGTCACCGGCCCAACGATGAAACATGTCAACAACTATACAATCGGGTCTTTGTTGGATGAGTAACTGTTTCATAGGTTCAAGGAGAACCGAGGTATCGATCATGGGACCAGCAGACATGTCTATGTCAAGTAATTGGGTGTTTTCAGGAGTGGTGAGAGAGTAGATGGTGATAGGAAGATTTGATTGTTGGTCGCGGGTGATTGAGTTTTGAAATTGGACAGCGTTGGAAGGTGTGGTTAGGATGGTTGATGTGGCTCCATGTTTGGCAAACACTCTTGCTGTGTCTATCATGGGGATTTGATGGCCTCCACCTAGGAAGGGGAAGAAGTATATTTTAACAGCATCAGTTTCATGGTTCATGTTGAAATGGAGATGATGATAATGTTCACTTTACTTGCTTAGTGAGAAAGTGAGTTATGAGGGAGATACGGGTCTTGATATTTTGAAGATGGGGAATTATACTGGATTCATGTCGGTATGGTCAATCAGAAAAGGATGACATGCGACGTCATGAATGACATATTACAAACATGTTGACAGGTTATTTTATTAACTTGTGCGGTAGATATGACTTTCTATTTGATATGGCTAGAATTAGTGTCTCCCCCAGTTGCACCGAGCACCCCCAAACTTAATGAATAGATCAAATTAACTTTGAGACAAAACATTCTATTATTTTTCAAATTTTTGGAAAATTTACAAAATTTTCAAAAGTCAGGAGTGTTACCAGAGATTTTGCACAACTATAAGAGATTTCTGATTTACAAGTGAATTTTATTGGATTTTATAGAATTATCGGTATATGTTATCGGAAATTTTATAATTACCGGTATTTTTTACCGGGAATTCCAATATTTCTGGTGATATGTCCGATATTTTTTTTTTCAAAATTATTTTGTTATATACCTGATTTTTGAAATTACCGGTAGTTTAAAAACTTAATTTATACCGGTAATTTAAAAAATATGGTAGTTATAAAATTTTGTATACTATGTAATTTTAATTTTTCGGTAGTTACCAAATTTTTGTTTTATTTGTTATCTTACTTTTTTTTGTGAGATAACAAATTACATATTTTTAAAAATATTTTTAAAATATTTTAAGTTATTTTAATGGAATTTTTAAAAAAAATGATCAAAGCATTATAAAATACACAATCAAACACAAAACTAATTACATATTCATGATCAGCGCGAAAAATGGTTTGCAATTTATTTTAACGGAATTTTTAAAAAAATGATCAAAGCGTTACAAAAAAAACTTAAGGGACTAACTTGATATTTTAAAATAACTTAAAGGACTTACTTGGAGCAAAAAAAAAAAAGATAAATGACTACATTGTTACAATTAAATAACTTAAAGAACCTTGTAAGTAATTTAGTCTTTTATTTATTTACGATGAAATCTAGAGGTCGTGATGGTACTATCGTTGGGAGACAGCGTGATCTAGCTAGAGGTGATTGGGTAGGGGTACAAGTGCTCCAGGTGCTGAGTTTTCTCATGTACGGACAGGACGGGTGGTCCCAATCGGTTCACACCGGAAGAGGTGGCTGAGTAGGTTGAGCGGGATCGTTTACAGGCACCCCGTACAGTTCGACGACGTGGAGGTCGTTCTGCATCACAAACCACATATGAGGTGGACGCATACATTCTCAGAGTTGAGCCAGTTGGTTGATCCAGTTACTGAGGAGCCTTTTACTGAGGAGGTTGGTGTAGGTGATACGAGGGAGGTTACTGAGGGTGTTGTGTGGGAGGAGCTTGTTACTACTGTTAGAGATGTTACCGAGGTGACCATTGAGACAGATGTCACGGTTCCTTCGACCGAGTCAGTTGATCAATCTCAGACCTTCTTCTCTTACTCAAACTTCTTCCATTAACAGTGGCGTCTTCAAGCAACCAGAAGATTAAAGATAGAACTTCTCTCCCATATGCACACAGATTATCTGGACCAGAAATCGTGGGCAATCAACAGTATGTATCAGAACCTCCAAATGAAAGAGAGAAAACGAGCATCTATCAATCCCAGGTACTTATTCCAGTTTTCATTTCTGGAACTTGTCATGCTATGTTAGGCCCATTGTCTAACCCAAACATTGATCAGACTCGATTAAAAGAGTTTTTTCCTTCTTATTCTCGTTTTAAACCCATAGGTGCTGGAATGAAACCCAACCCTAGTGGAGAACCCGTAGAAAAAACTAAAAACACATTTAGTCCTACAGAACTAGACTTTACTTATCTGAATCAACCCAGGATTTTTAGGAGTTGTCCATTGACAAAAGATCCGTCTGATTACATAGATTGGCTAGCCAAAGTCGAAAAGGTTAAAGGAAAGTTCTGGAAACAAACTGGCATCTTTGACTTAATCCAACTGTCGAAGGTAGGTCATATCTATTGTACCAACATGATCCTGGCTTCCCTTTAATTTTGGGATAGCACTTACAACAACTTCCACCTTCCTTGTGGAAAGGTGACTCCAACCCTCTTCGACATAGCTGTCATAGTTGGCCTTATTCCAATAGGGATAGATTTTAATCCAACTGTCCTGGATGAAAACTCCATAGCCTTCGAAACCAGTGTCGCCTCTTATTCTTTATTCATTTCCCATTATCACGACAAAAACTCCCCTGAAGTACTTGATGTAGAACACATAACTTTCTTAACCCTTTGGCTATCAAAATTTGTGGTTTGCACAAGATCCCTCCAAGTTGCCAAAAAATATCTCACAATAGCCAACCAACTTCATGTTGGTAACAACCTCTGCCTGAGCGAAATGATTCTGGCGAACCTCTATGAATCGATCAGCGAGAGCATCGAATCCTTGAAGCAAATCAAAGAGAAAGGCAAAATAAGTTTAGCAGACCCCTTATGGCTCCTACAATTGTGGCTTAATGCCACTTTTGAAGCCTCTATTCCCATCAAGAAGGTGGTGGATGAAGAAAGTGTCAAAAGCAGGACTGTCGAATGGTCCAGGTTGGTACAACTAACCCCCTCTAAAGAAGGAATTGGCCTTCAAAGATCCTTCACCAACTATGTGGTAATGTTTGCCAAGAGGTACAACTTCACCCCAAGTATGGCACATTTTGCCAATAGAACCGTTGGGCCTAAATGGTTTACCAAACAGCTTCCCTTCGAACTACAAAAAGACGAAGACACCTTCTTAGTCATTTGGGAATCGTTTCTGACACCAAGGCTCTTGTTTTCACATCAAAACATGACCAACACAAAAATTTCCCTGATTGTTTATCAACCCAATCTCGTCGCTCGCTAGTTTGGATTGATCCAAATAAAACCAAAACCCATTTACCCAAAGAAAGGTTTCATCCTCTTCTACAACTCTTTTCTCAATGCGTCGAAAAACATAGAAATATTATAGAAGTTGAATGATGCAACCTTGGAGATTCGACCAGTGGTCTTTCGACCAACCTTTCTTTGCACGCAAGAATTCGATGTTTGGTGGAGGGAATATTATCTTACCAGATTCTATGATGTAACAACCTTTCAAACTCTCTTGATGAACATTTTTGCTTTTGTGCAGGATCTACCCAAAAAAGGTACTCAACAACATATTAAGGAGATCCAAAAATTTCAAAAATATTTTGAAACTATTTATAGGCCAAATGATATTAGGCGAACCATAGGCGAAGCAACGGTGACTCTGAAGCATAAGTTCACAGAAAAGTTGGGGAAACTAACGTTGCCTTCATATGTTCGACCAGAAGTGTGTTATGACTTGGCGTATAGTTACTATCCACCAAACTTTCCCCCTCTACCATCTGCTGAATTTGGTGTGGCTATGAGCCCTCCCTTTCTAGATTGGTTTGTGTGTGGATCTGATTTGAAATTGCTTCAAGAGACTTGTAAAAAACCTGATGAGCGTGTGGTTCCAACCAAATATCATTTGGACAATTACCCAGGGCACCTTCATGTTGGAATAGAACGCGTACGCGTGGAATCTCCTATCCTTGAAGGTGTTAAAGAAAAACACAATTTTTTTTATTCTTATATTTTCCTTTTTCCTTACTTACTTTCTTGCTTTCCTTTCTAGCTGTCAAGATTACTGCCAAGAAAGCTACCGTCGAAAGCAAACTTGGAAAGGCAGTCGAAAAGTCTTCTTCCACTGTGAAAAAGGTTTCAACAAAACATCCAACTTTGGTTATTTTGTTCACAAGGAAAACTCATTTTACTTATACTAACTAAATCTTTTTTGGTTTTTCAGGTTAGTCAAAAACCACCAACCCCTCAAAAAAGAAAACAAAAGGAGGTACGAGTGATCTTTGGTTCGCAGGACCTTGTCCTTTCCTTCTTCCTCAGGTTTGTGCAGCATTACCTTTCCCGTTCCTTCGGAATAAAAATGTCTGGCTGGCGACTCTATCTTTTCCGCGTCACTTTTGCATTTGTAATAGGATGAAAATCCTGGGAGCGATAGTATGCACTTCAAGTATTTGCATATAAACACATGGATATGGATTATGAACATGTATCAAAAATCAACACAATGAATCATGCAACTTGATGCAAAAATCAGAATTGGCATTAATATGAAAGTATGATCAAACTGCAAACCAAATACAAGCATATACATATTTATGATTATGTATTTTCAAGAATTCAACATGCATATATGCAATGTAATGATCATGCAAGATGCATCAAAACAGAATGTGAAACAATCATTTACATGTTAAATGATGCATTGAACATGGCAACAAGATGCACAAAGAACTTTATGTGCTAATGATCAAATAAGCACAAAATATGCAAAAGGTAACGAAAACATGTTGAAACGACTCGAAACGATGGAATCATGCACCTAAAGTAATCTTAAAAGTTCCCTAAATTCATGCTTTATCACTACATGAAGTTTAAGACACAATGCAATGCAAACATATAATGAAAACAAAGTATTTTTCACTTTCAGAACAGCGTTAACCGGTTAATGCTATAGATTAACCGGTTAACGAACATAAAACAGAAGCAATTAGTTTAAAAAAACATGTGCTAACCGGTTAACCCCAGGGGTTAACCGGTTAACACTGAACAGAATGTTGAAAAAAGTTCAGAAATAAGCACTTATGGTCACAAACTCACTTCTAACAACTCCTAACACATACATGAACATGTTAGCACGATTTTTTTACTTAACTAGGGTCTTCTAACACCTATTAGCTCCTAGATTAAGCTACAAAATCTAGCTTCTAACAATCAAAATAACCAAATCGCAATCAAATCGAAAACAAACCGTAAAATGCAAGCAAAATGATAAACACACGGAGAATGCCATACGACGAGATGAAGAGAATGATTTAAACACGAAGCGGTTTCGAATTATCAACCTACAAATTGGAGGATTGCTTTGGTGAGTGTTGCAGTGTAAATCAAAACGCAAATGAAGAAGAAAATTGAAGATCCGTGAATGCGCAAAATAAATGCGGTTGATGATTCTTCTTGATGAACACTTGCATAATTCCTTCCAATAAGCCAAAAATCACTCCAAAAATAGAATCATTTCTTCAATTAAGCTCCAATGTTGATGATTGATGAAGGTCTAGCTTCAAGTTCTTCAAGTTTCAATGCAAAACTTGAAGAACTTCTATGAAGAAGCTTTGGTGAATTTGGTGAAAAATGGGAGAATTAAGAGAAAAATGAGAGATTGAAGTTTGGAAAATGAAGTGGAACCCTTTGTTTTGGAATGATTAGGGATTATATATAGGGTAGGCTTGGCATGAGGCTTGAGTTTGGAGTTTGCTTGGGCATTAGGTTAGGTTTGGACTTAGGTTAAGAGTTAGTTAAAGTTGGTTAGGACTCTAGAATATACCTTGGAATATTCCTTGAATATTCCTTGGAATATGCTAGAAGAGTCTAGAAGGTGGTAGACAAATCCAATGTGAAATGGAGTGAATTGGTGTGAAAAATGAGAAGACGAAAAAGTGGAGGGAAGTGGAACAAGCAACCACTTTTTGAAATTTCTTCACAAATTTCGTCTCTGTTAACCGGTTAATCATATGCGTTAACCGGTTAACGGTAGAAAAAATTATTTTCTTCTTATCTGTGGTGGCACCTCTTGGAAATGACCTATATATTTTTGTGATATTATTTTCTTCTCCTTGACCTTCAATGCTTGACAAGCCTTGCTCGATCGCATGTTTCATGCACATGCAAATGCTCATGATTTATTTATTATTTTTATTTTTATTATTTTTTGAATGCGGTATGATGCTTTGTCGATCATGTGAAATGACGAAGCATAAACCACTTGAGGTTGACAATTAATTAAGGGGGAAAATTTTAGGGTATTACAAGCAGCAGTAAGAGCAACATCATTATTTCCTGCCATATTGTTCAACAATCAGCATACGGTCATAACACACGAAATTACTTATTCTAAGGACAGACTCTACTACTACACCTGGCCGGACGGACCGACCTGCTCTGATACCAATTATAACACCCCACTTTCCCATTTTATAAAAGAATAAAATAATACGAAAATAATCAGAGTTTACACCAAAGAGTAGGATGTCACATCATTAAAAAACCAACAACAAAACTTATTTTCATTAATGAAATAAAACAACGGAAATAAATGTTTTATTCAAATCACGATAATTTGCCAATAACAACAAAGATCCACATAAACTTGTGGTCCACCAAATCTTTAAATAAAGAAAGATAGGTAACAAAACAATAAAGAATAACAAATGATCAAGACTCCAAAATCTCGTGTTACGTATCAGAGTGACTCCTAAAACTCGATCAAGCAACATGCACTTCATGCACACTCAAGTACCTGGATTATTTGTTCTTCTAAAGAAGCACAGATGCAACAAACAACAAAGGGGAGAACTACATTCAATAATTAACAGTGTATAATACATGTTAAGAGTAGTCATCACACAATCACGCATAACCAACGCATCATCACCACACACTTGTCACCTCCAATTATGATTCAATAAACATATAATAATGTAATGTGACTCAAAAACTGACACAGTGCATGTGGTACCAATACACCATGGTTCATTCAATCGAACCCGATTCATAATAGAATCTGGATAAATCACATACACCCCTACTTGGCAATGATTTATCTCCACCACACTCCACATTGGAGTTCGAATGAATCACATACACTCCTCCTGAGTAATGATTCATCACCACCAGACACCCATGAATACATGACAATAAATATGCATACAACACATGTATAATAGAAATCAACATCTTCACGATCCTCCTGATGACATATAAGGTACATACTCACCGTAATACATACCAGTATTACTACACATGTCCAAACCATTCATCATCACACACAATAACAAGAAATACCTCACACGGTGTTAATTAGATAATTATCTAATTAATCCACCTAAATTCCATTTTTAATTATTTTCTCCACCATTCCTAGTTCCAACAAGTTTTGGAATCTATCCCAACGTCTCAGACCAAAAGAAATTGCATTGGACGCAAAATCGGGAAAGAAATCATGAAAACAAAAAATTTATGCACCTCTGCTGGTCATACGTGTACTGACTAGGGTCATACGCGTATTTCCCATCTCGTCCATCAGCCCTTGTGTACCATACAATTAATGCTCTCTTCTTGCTTACAACCCCTTACGCGTAATGCCTTCCATACGCGTAATACATGACCCTCATACGCGAAACGTTACACGTATTGGAAGATGGTCGTACCAGATGAATCTCATACGAGTAATGCCCATGTAACACATCTTCCATACGCGTAACAACGTGTCTATTACGCGTATGGGTAGAGAATCCCCAAATTTTCCAATTTTCATATCAGTCTAAAATATGTCACTTTCATCTCACCTCTAGCTCCCAGATATGTCATAATCTCATCTCTATACCAGTTTTAGAACCTATTATTCCATTTTTTCACTTTCACCTATTATTATTAATCAAATTCGTGTTCTTAGATCTAAATTTGTTACCCTCAATCTGCAACAAAACCATATCTGCAAACACAACAATCACATAGCAGCAACAACAGAATCTATTTACACAAATCATGACAGAACAAATCAATCCACAAAAATTTCATAACAGATTCATTCATACAACAACAGATCTACACAAACTGAATTCATACATACAAATTCCTACGAGGGAAAGGATCCATCACTATCATTTCATGGTATCAACACCTATTATGAACTCATTATCCCCCCTAACCTCGAATTCCTGATAAAAATTCCTAATAAAATTGATGATGTCAAGCCCTTGCTCCCCCTCTGGTTCTTCCTTATCCAATACTTTCTAAGTAAAAAGATGCAGTTATGACTAAAACCCTTGCTAATTCTCAAATTAGTGACTAAATCCCTTAATTTCCTCCCACTAACCAATTACCAAGTAAATTCTGATTTTTAATTAATAATAATATTATTGATAATAATAATAATAATAATAATAGGCTTAATAATAATATCTCTTATACCACTACTATTAAATATGCCCTCTAATTATCCAATATTACATTATTCACTCAATATCTATAATTTTTTTCGTTCCGTTAATGATATCACACCTACGCGCTCAATATCTAATATTGTTAGTAAGCAAATAATTTTTAATGTGTATTTTAGATGTAAGCCCAAAATCAATGCGATTTGAATTGATCATTCATACATTATCAAATAGCAACAAAAATGTGTATTGAGTCATACATACACCTATATAGAACAACATAATTTTATATTTAGTCATTCATACATTATCAAATAGCAACAAAAATAATCATATTTAGACAATAACTTCTCATTCAATATACAAAAATATGATTAGACAAAAGTGGAATAAAAAACATAAAATAGTAGTATAAAACAATATAAAAAATATTGTAATAAAAAGAAAAAACGAATGAGAGAAAAGATTAGAGAAGATGAAAAAGAAAGATCATAAGATATGCGATATTATAGAAGAAAGGTGCAATAAAAACATAATTGAAAGAGAAAACAATAATATAAAAAGGAGAAGATGAAGATGAAAAAGAAAGAACATAATATAAAAGAGATTAAAGTATAATAGGTGAGATGTAAATAGAAAATATGATGAGAAGAATGTACGATACTACTCGAAGAGATTTGAGAAGGTTGAAACTAAAACTCTAAGCGTGAGTAAGAGAATATTTGTATGGTTAAGGCATTATAGGTTTGAGTTTTGGTTGGATGTGAGATAAGTGAAGTTTAGGTTGTAACATAATGCGGTTTTGTTTGGTTTAGTTTGGTTTGCAAAATACAAACCGCAAATCAAACCGAACTGTGCGGTTTTATTAAAAAATGGCACAGATACATCCGAACCAAGTGCGGTTTTTCGCGGTTTCGATTTGGTTTGATTTGCGGTTTTCTATTGGATTTGTTTGGTTTTGAACACCCATATATATATATATATATATATATATAAAGTAGAATTGAGAAAGTCTTTCATTGAATTTATTATTTATTAGTTTGATTTGGAAGAGACAAGGCTCTATAATCCTAGAGGTTATAATTAATAATACAGTTAACGTGTATTGTATAACATTATGTAACTGCTAATGCATGAAGTTATCCTCTCCGCATTAATTACAAGTTAAATATGATTTAAGGGTGGCAATCAATTAGAGACCTATTTTGTGATAGCTTAAGCATGACATGTTTTGAATTCTTTGCATTAACACCTCTTGCACATTCTTAAAAACAGTTTTTTCAAATAATAAATGTTGATATTGTTAACAAGTACATTATGTTTCGAGTTCGAACTAAAAACTTCGCATGCACTCATTCGCCCCTCAAACACAATAACAAATAGACACCGTCCGTCATTGAATCGGAATGACAAAACCTTTTACCTTTGATTTCAACCATAGAGTTGAGTTAACTCCAACTACACTATTTACTAAATTTAATATTAGATTAAGCAAAGTTTTGAATTGATAATATGAAGAGACACATTACTTTTCTAGCTATGTTCATAAGAAGTGAAAAACACCTGTCTTGCATTGTTTAACAATCTAAACATTCTTGCCAATCTGCAAAATTTTAAGTTCCTGAATCAAGGCATCAATATCACCATAAGAACTTCCACCTTCTTCAACAGCTCTTTCTGCCTTCTCAGCAATACTTTTGACTCTCCTTCTCATTTCTTCTACCTCTTCACTCACCACCATCAACTTCTTCACTGCAAACTCCACCTTTTCTCTTCCCACCAACTCTTTTCTCTCTACATCCCAAGACCCCCACTCTCTGCTACCCACCTGAACCCCAATCCTTAACACGTCTGTTACCAATTTTTCATTGATAAATTGCTCAGCCGAAAGGGGCCATGTTATCATAGGCACACCAGCACACATACCTTCTAAAGTTGAGTTCCATCCACAATGTGTCATAAACCCACCAACTGCATCATGCTCCAATATCAAAAGCTGAGGAGCCCACCCTCTAAAAATCAAACCTTTATCCATTTCCTTCATTCTCTTTTCAAATTCATCAAGATCCCAATTTTCACTATCACTTTTAGATGAGTTGAGAATCTTCCCAACCACCCAAATGAATGGTTGATCAGAAGCCTCAAGACCATAAGCAATTTCCTTGAGTTGTTTCATCGGTAAGCGAGCTGCGCTCCCAAAACTTATGTAAAGAACTGAATTGGGTTTCTTAGAATTCAACCAATTCAAGCAACTTTGTTCATCAATAGTGGCTTGTTTCCCTCTCTCTTTCTTATCTTCTACGCTTCTGTTGCAGAGAGAAACAGGTCCTACAAGCCATGTTTTCTTTCCCAATTCATTTCTTATGTAATCAGCATAAACTGGTTCCAAATCATAGAAGCTATTGATAACAATACCAAAGCTTTTTTCCTCATTTTGCTTCATCCTATCAGAAATCTCAGATTTGGTTCTCCTGAAACTCGGAACTTGAGACCTTGTCATCTCAACTCTATCAGGAAGACCAGGGACAAGGAAAGATTCTGAGTCAGAATTCAGATTCTCAAGCACAACATGTTTTCTCATATTTTCATAGACACAGCGAGGGAAACACCCGTGTCCGTTGAAGACAATCATTGGGACATTGAGTTCGTCAATGATGTCACCAGCCCAACGATGAAACATGTCAACGACTATACAATCGGGTCTTTGTTGGAGGAGTAACTGTTTCATAGGTTCAAGGAGAACTGAGGTATCGATCATGGGACCAGCAGACATGTCTATGTCAAGTAATTGGGTGTTTTCAGGAGTGGTGAGAGAGTAGATGGTGATAGGAAGATTTGATTGTTGGTCGCGGGTGATTGAGTTTTGAAATTGTACAGCGTTGGAAGGTGTGGTTAGGATGGTTGATGTGGCTCCATGTTTGGCAAACACTCTTGCTGTGTCTATCATGGGAATTTGATGACCTCCACCTAGGAAGGGGAAGAAGTATATTTTAACAGCATCAGTTTCATGGTTCATGATGAAATGGAGATATGATGTTCACTTTACTTGCTCAGTGAGAAACTGAGTTATGACTATGAGGAGATGCGGGTCTTGATATTTTGAAGATGGGGGACTTATACTAGATTCTTGTCGGTACGGTCATTCAGAAAAGGTTGACATGCAATCGTCATGAATGACATATTACAGACTGATGTATATGGATAGAATACTCAACCTTTAGTTCGGTGCACACAATCCAACCCTATGTCACTAAAGTATGTTTTCGTGCCTACAGTAAGTGCAGTTTCTTTTAGGAGAAAAATAGGAAGAATCCCACTAGATTTTCGTAACTTTCAAAGGATAATTACATTTATATCATGTTCTGGAAATTTTAAGTGAAACTATTTGCCCTTAAATAACAAAATAATGTGCTCGATATATTATATAGTTAATTTTATTTCCTCCCTCAAATATTAGCAGCATCCAACCAGCTCGCCTGGTAAATTAAGAAAAGGGTCGTCAATTTTTGTTATATTGGCAAAGAAAAATGTCGCAACCATGCCTAAATTAGGCTATATGAGTGATAGAATGTGAACAGGACGAGAAGTCGGGACCTCATATCAAATTCTATATAAATCAAAATGCTAACCAATTTACAGTATAAGTTTGTTTAATACAGTGCTCAAAATGATCCATTACAATCCCAATACCTATAAAGATTTTGAACAGATCTATACAAAGATTAACTGGATATACTGTCTTTAAGCCCTAAAGAATCCAATAGAAAGAAACAATGTTGAGTAAGGAGATTGATAACTCAATTTCCTCTCAATGGTATTAAGTATTAACCACCCACTTTAAAGGTCTCAGACCTTCAGCTCCCCTTTTGGGCTGATAATTGCATTTTTAATAGTCAAAAAAATATCCTATGACTATGATTACAGGACATAGCTAAAGATACGGAGCACTTGAAATCTGTGTTTGTCAAACTATGTGAGCCTCTCAGTAGAGCGCTTTGACAGCAGAGCCGCCTTAACAATATTTCCCCTTGTAATAAGCCCAACCTTGAAAAACAAGTGTGCAAAATAAATCAGCAAAATAAATCAGCTGAAGTCACTGAAGTAATAACAAAAAAGAAATTAAACTTGTAAGAGATTAATAAGTCACCAGCTTTCCATCTTTGTCTACCACGGGTAGTCGACGGTATTTAGTTTCAAGCAACAACCTAATACAAGAGGTAACAATGTCAGGCATAGGGAGAACAATGATCACAGCCAATATTGTTATTATAGGATTGCTGTGTTTGGGAATCACATTTAATAAAGATTCAATTTCATGGATACTAATCAAATAGTTGTAAGGATGTTACAATAAATTGCCAAATATTTTTGCTGTCCCTCATACATTAGTGTGGATGATGAACTATTATGATATCAGTAACATGATAACCTAGTTAGTAAGGTAGTTAATAATTGGAGGTTGGGATAATTAAGGAAAATAAGACTTGGCTATAAATAATATAAGGGAAACTATCTTGTCCTTTGAGAAATTGTCATTTGAAAAAGTTGGGCTTTCAGGCATTTAGGAGACAGCAGACCCAAAGTTCTACATTGGTGTTATGTAATAAAAGGGATTCCTCCCTAATCTTTGTAATAAAATGCATTTCTTACAAACTGGTACAGAGCTAAGAGGAGGAACTATCTTGTCATTTGAGTAGTCAGGGCCATTAGGGCATTTGGGAGGTCGCAGTTCTTTAAAGTTTAAATTTTTGTTAGGTAATCAAGTGGATTCTTCTCTAATTGTTTGTAAAAAAACTTATTCGAATCAGTATGCAAAATCAGTACCTGGCAGCATCCTCCAAACTAGTGGATTCATGAATAACAAGTGGACTTGGAGTCATTAAATCACCAACTACTGTGCCATTAGTCTTGCTAAGAAGCTTTTGTATCTCGTTGAATGTCTGCCATGCAACAAAAAAATAAGAAATGGACATAAGTAGCTAATTAATAGAATGAAACTAGTTAACTTTAGACAATTATAATTTCCTTTCTGTTTAGGAACAAGTCACTATCAAGAACCCATGCTAAATGAAGGTTTTTCTCAAATGCTCAACATAAATATATCATGGGAGAAAGTTCATATCAGTGACACAACAAAATGAATGGCTTCAGAAACAGGTGCAATCACATATTCAGTAAAAAATGAAATAAAAAGTATGGTTATATCCCGACTACTTCAATCCTCTCCGCTTCCTTCTACCCAAAAGAAAAGGAGAAAACCAGACAACTCCTATAATCCTACATTGGAAGGCATTGATGCTTAATCTTAACAAGACTTGGCTGACTTCTAAAATTATTCCTATGTACCTCATTGAAACTCTTAAACTAGATGGCTTTCAAACCATACTTCAAAAGCAAAGAAAGAGTCTTATACAATACATCACCATATTATTGGATCATAGCTGTTTGGAGATCGGGTCTCACACACTAAATACATAAAGATGGACTTGCAGACATTAGACTTAAGACATCAATTTCTTCCATTTTATGACTGAGGTGTAGGGAGGTTTGATGGTTGAAATAAAACATTCAGTGTTAACTAACAAACTTCAATATTTCTTTGATTTTTCAAAAATATGATTGTTATATTTTGTAACATAAAGCAACAGTTTAGTTGATGCAATACATACAATACAAAGTATTGATTGATGTAATACATACAATACAAAGTATTGAGAGATGTTAAAAATTGACTTGTGCAAGACCAGTTGAAGTCTAAAGGTCCGTGAAAGTTCACAGGAGCAATAAAGTTTAACTCCGAGAAAAAGTTACGTTGCCACATGAGGATTAACTTTACAAATATTGATCAAACAGAGGTTTGGTCTCAAGTACTTATGCAGTCGATAATCAATGTTTTCATTATAGATTTCAAAAACCAAACAAAGTCAGAGCCATCAGATGAAAAGTGAACTTGTGTTACATTTGTGGAAGTGTTTCATGTCACACCCAGGTGAATTATTAACTTGGTGCATTAAAAGAGTTTATTCATCTTCATCACAAAAGAATAATACCAAGCAAAATTAATGCAAAATCAACACCATATAGAACCATTTGGCATCAATTTAAGATGAACTATTATGATTGACAGAAAATCACTTGAATGTAATCAGAGATGCAATTATTGCTAATATGACAACATCAACAGTAAGGTAACAGAACATAAAATGGCTATACTTACTTTCCAAGTACTGTCGACATCAGGAAATAAGCCTGCACCACATTGAGAACCACCTAAAAGCCACAAACAACAATCAGTAAAAACATAGCCATAGTATATGCAGAGAACTTGTTTCAGAATGACTAAGTATCCGACTTGCAGCAAAGTTTAACACCACCATTTAGATTCTATACTTACATACCAAAACAAAAACTACTATTTCTTTCTCACAAAAAAGCACACGGACATAAAACATATGAATATCTTCAACTATTCAACAATAACAAAATTTTGAAGAAAGAAATAATTACAACTCTTCTCAAGGCTTATAAGGACATTGATTTAATCATTTCATTTGCTTAGGTAACTGAAAAAGTAGTAGAAAATTTTCCACTCTAGAGTAAACTAGACAAAATATTAATGATGTTCAATTATAGATACCTGATATTGTATCAATTGCTAACAAGTCATAATCTGAAACAACACCAACCTGCATCACCCAAAAATAAAAAAGTAACAAAAAGTAAACACAAGTACAGTGAGTAATTGAAACAACACATATCATTATATCAGTACTTGCATTCTTTAAAATAATGTAGCACATACACCTCTGAAAAAGTGTGTTGTGTCAGTGTCGTCCGAAAACACTTGTGATAACATTTTATGTATTCGACGGTCAGTGTTCCTGGCTACTATAGATCATGATAGAAGTAAATTAAACAAGTACCAGATTCCAGTCGTCATCAACTACAGGAAGACCGCTGATTCTGTTCCTGACAAGAGCCTCCAAAGCTGTAACAACAACAACAAAAAAGTGTCACCATACAAAATCAACATTGGATCACATAATAGCATTGAAGCAATTACTCATAGTACCTTCATCAACGGATGTGGAGGTTTTAACAACATGTAAATTCTGCTTCTTAGTCATGAAATCGGAAACTCTATAACTTCCATTCGCGCGCTAAAACGAAAAACAAAACCTATATAAGAGAAAATATAGCGTAATAAACAAGCTTGATCCGGTGAAAACAACACTCACCGGCACTGAATTGACGGTTTGGGCCGAGACGAGACGGAACCTAGCGGACGGCGAGAAACGCTGCCGTTTCGAGACGGCGGAAGAAGGAAGCGAAGAATGGCTTTGAGGTAAAGCGAACCGATGCGGAGCACCGAGTGCGAGAGTGTTAATCAAATGAATCGAATTCATTATTTTTTATGAAAATGGTTTAAATTTTAAAAGATGAATAAGGATGATACTATTTTTTTTTTGGTGAAGTTTGAAGCGTGAATAGGAAGAAGATGAATCAAATAATTGAATGGGGAAAGTATAATGAAGATGGTGGCGGTGGTGGAATAATAATGAATAAAAAATATTATAAATAGAAAAGAAAGAATAGGGTATTTATATAGGAATAAAAGTAGAAAATTAGTTGAAGGAAAAGGAGACGTGAGCGTACTTTACTTTTCCGTTGAAGGCGGTGTGGAACGCGATTAATGTTGACACTGAGAGATTAGTAGTTGCCTCGCAACGGTGTCGTTTTGCTTTAGCATCGCGTGTGTTTAATGCGTATTGACATTTCCACTTTTTGTTGATTTTGGTCCGTGGTTTCTAGTTTTTGTTGTACTTTGTGGAAGTTTTTAAGCAATTTGACTTACGCCGCTGTTTCTAGAAAATAAATAATTGTATCGTGTTTCAATAAATAAATTAATAAAATATGATAATTCAAACATACTGATTTTTTGAGTGAGAGGGTTGGTCTAGTGGGAGGGTGCTCGGGTCTTAAGGGTTTGCTGAGTTCGAAGGAATAGTGGTTCTGACTGGTTGGACCGGTCGAACTGGGAACCGACTAGATAATCGATTTAGTTCAAATATTAGATCATTTATGTCATTGAACCAGTGTAAACCGGTAAAAACTTATATAAATCGATAAAATCGAAAAAATTGGCGGTTTTTATAAACCGACGGTTCAATTGCATTTCTTTAAAAAATTAATTTTTTTATTATTTTAAAATAAAAAATTAAAATAAATAGTGAAATAAATGAAATTAAAATTAAAATTAAAGCTAAGATATAAAATAAAATAAAATAAAATAAATAAATAATAAAACAAAGTAATGATATCATTGACGAAAAAACTGTTGTCGATGCGGTTGATTTCACTATATATTATTTTAATATTAAAGAAAGAGATTCTAACATTGAAACAATTTTCCCTCATTTGAACTAAATTTGATATACATTTGAGTTATTTTGTTATAAACTATTTAATTAAATTATGTTGCAATTAGACTTGCAATTAGACTTTGTAATTTTACACTATTTTGTTATGTGTGATACATTTGTTTAAAATTTGAATTTAGATTATGAACTTGTGAATTTATGATATGATATTTTAAAAAAAATTAAGTGTTGGTTATATTTTGTAGAGATTGAATTATCCAGTTCGACCAGTTTTATACATACATAGTTTTGTTATAAAGACCGAACTATTCAACCGAGTTATCCGGTTTAATCTGATTTTGTCATGCAGTTCGACCAATGACTCAGTGATTCGACCAATAAACCAGTGAACTAATACCCTCACCGGTTTGATGACCGATCCGGTTTTTAAAACACTGCGAAGGAGTCTAGAACCAAATTCTTGGAGGTTACGTTAGGCGAAAGCTCTTGGGTGGATTAGTCGGTACGGAAGGAAGGATACCACTCTATAAAATAAAAAGTATTGGATTAAATCATTTTTCAACTTGAGCGATTAATCTGATTTTGTCATGCAGTTCGACCAATGACCCAGTGATTCGACCAATAAATCGGTGAACCAATACCCTCACCGGTTTGATGACCGATCCGGTTTTTAAAACATTGTGAATGAGTCTAAAACCAATTCTTAGAGGCTACGTTGGGCGAAAGCTCTTGGGTGGATTAGTCGGTACGGAAGGAATGATATCACTCTATAAAATAAAAAGTATTGGATTAAATCATTCTTTGACTTGAGCGATTAGTCCCAGGCTATCAGCAATTATATATGGAAGATATCTGATTTCTTCGGGAAAAAATCAATAGGATATTATAAATAATCATGAATTTTTTTTATCATATTATATTTTGGTTTAATTGCAACTTTAGTTTTTCTATTTTCATTTTTTTACAATTTTTATTCACTATTTTCGATACCTAAATTTTATTTTATTTTTATTTTAAATCCCTTCTAATTTAAGATCAAAATGGCATTTTGATTTGTTGTTGTATCACAGTCACTAAGCGTGAGAATAGGTCAGACCGGTTTACAAGGCCTAGTCTACTTAAGACCAGGTCAGATCATAATTTTTTAATAATAAGACCAGGCTTATGCTTTTTTAAAAGCCTATTTAATTAAGTAGGTCTGACTTAGGCTATTAAAAAAGCCTATGAAATCTTATAGGCCGACCTATATTTTTATATATATTAAAAATATGCTAAATAGATTGTCTTATATATGCATATATATTAGAAAAAATATACATATATTGACCTAGATATGCATATATATATATATATATATATATATATATATATATATATATATATATATATATATATATATATATATATATATATATATATATATATATTAGAACATATCTTAAATAGATTGGTCTATATATGCATATACATAGGTCAACCTATAAAGTTTCTTAAGTAATATGGAATAATCGAGAACCTTAATGAAAAAATACTTGTAAATAGGCTTTCAGATCAGGCCAGACTTTTAAAAAGGTCAAACAGACAAAAAAAAAGTCTATAATATAGGTCATATTCATGCCTTTTAAGTTTATCGTATGACAGACTCAAGTCTTATAAAGCCTAGTCTAGCCTAGTTTATTTCCACCCTAGCGGTCACATTTATAATAATTAATTTTAAATATTTGTTATTAATTTTTAATTATATCTGGTTTTTAGAAAATTCGAGAAATTTATTATTTAAATTTGGAAAAACAAAATTTTGTTCCACGGAAGGATACAACTCCACACCTAAGTGATTGTTGAGTTGCAATTCCTTATGTCAAAGTAAGTTACTCGACTGGGACAAGAAGGTTGTCGAATAACCTTGTGTGTGTGTGTGTGTGTGTGTGTGTGTGAAACATATGATTGTCGAAGTGTCGAGGAGTTAGTCTTGACATGGATTTGTCTTAAATCTAATTTTGCAGTGTTAGCATAATTGGGTGTTTTTGGGTCTTTTATTTTTGGACTTTACTTAGGGAGAAGACAAGTTAAATATATAAATATGGAGTAACCATATTACTGTAGTGTGATTCACTTGAATAAAATTGTAATTTTGAGAACAGAAACTTACTCTGCATAAATTATACTTCTTCCCCTATTTTGTTTATCGGGAGGCTTTGGAATCCTATTCTAGCATAATCTGGTGCATGCATGGCTCGGTTAATTCTCTTGAGGTCATTATTGGTGTGAGATATTGGAACAAATTATATGTTTAGCATGTCGTCAAAGTCCGCTCACACGATGTTGTTTAATTGGGCCTTGTGATGGATCCAAATGTTTAAGTTAGCTTGTATCATAAGTTAGCTTGTAATGGGTAATTGTTAAAAAACTCATTAGGTTAATATGTTAGTTTTCTTATAAATAGCATATTAGTCTCTCATATTTTGTATAAGAGAAAATAGAAAGATAAAACTCTAATTCAAAAGTGTGAGAGGTTATTTGTTATTCTTGTATACTAGTAATATTGTTTCAAGAGAAAGGAAAGAATAACAGTTTATAATTAATCCTTGTTGTTATCCTTGGTTACCCTAAACCCTAACCCTTGTGGGTTTCTTGACTGATCAAGGAACCAATTATACTTTGTTTCTAAGGTGTCTGATTCACAAAAAATTGGTGCGGTGAGCATGGTGAAGATGCCTTCAACAAAGTATGAGATTAAAAATTTCACTAGAGTGAATGATTTAGGTCTATGGCGCTTGAAGATGAAAGCCCTACTTGTTCAGCAGGGTTGTTTGGAAGCGTTGAAGGGAAAGGTAGCCATGAATGTTGCATTAACGGCAACTGAAAAGAAGTTTCACAGTTGCAAGTTTTCCCACTGTATGCGGTTGATAATGTTGCATAAAGAAAGTTAGTTTTGTTTTCTTATTGGTATAGAGTTTGGTCCAAGGTAGAGATTTTTGGAATATTGGATCGAACTCTGATATGAAAGAGGTTTAGCATGAAGTTGAAGTTGGTTCGCATGCTAGTGCAGAAGTTATACATATTGTAGTCGAAGTTAGTTATAGTGTGTATGTCTAATTGTTTCTTGATGGTATAGAGTTTGTTCCAAGGTGGAGATTTGTGAGATATTAGAACAAATTCTAGGTTTAGCATGTCGTCGAAGTCCGCTCACATGTTGTTGTTTAATTGGGCCTTGTGTTATGGATCCAATTGTTTAAGTTAGCTTGTACGTTAAGTTAGCTTGTAATGGGTAATTGTTAAAAAGCTCATTAGGTTAGTATCTTAGTTTTCTTATAAATAGCATATTAGTCTCTCATATTTTATATAAGGGAAAATAGTAAGATAAAACCCTAATTCAAAAGTGTGAGAGGTTATTTGTTATTCTTTTATACTTGTAATCTTGTTTCTAGAGAAAAGAAAGAATAATAGTTTATACCAATCCTTGTTGTTATCCTTGGTTACCCTAAACCCTAACCCATGTGGGTTTCTTGATTGATCAAGGAACCAATTATACTTTTTTTCTAAGGTATCTGATTCATAACAATTGGTATATCTTAATGCCTTGGGATATCTCTTTAATATATCGAGTAATTTATCGGTATCTTCTCTACCAAGGTTAGCATTGACAATGACATGGCGATTAAGTTCAATATTTAGGAATACATATCTAAGGTTATGAGGTAATTGCTCTACTTTTGCAAATTAACTATTAAATTAGTATAATTTATATAAATAAGACACAACTTACATTAAAAAACACGATAATAATTTATGTATGATTTGTCATACAAGTTATAATACCAGTCCTTCACCAATTCCACACAACTACGGAAAACCCCTCTCACAACGGTTGGAAAAGGGATACCATCATACCGGTCATACCGTTTTTAAGTAGAATGTCGTTGTAAGTTTGATGTTTCTACAATGGTCTGGAAACCGCTATTGAAAGTCAGGATGTGCGCCACATATCACAACAGTTATGCTTATAAATTGTTGTGATATATACACTTAGGTATTGAGTTCGAAACTCATCAACAACAAATTATGTAAAATAGAAATTACCTTTAATCTCGGTTACAATAGATAACCGTCGTTGAAAGTACCCAAAGTTTATTATATATAGATTGCTTGTTTTTCATACACATCACTAAAGAAATGCAGGGATTCAAATTAATGAAGAAGTCTATAATCTGAAAATTAAACTATTCTTGAAAACCAACTTAAACAAACCATTGTTGTTTTCTTATTGCATTCGTCTCATCGTGCATCTCACATTGTCTTACATATATTATGGTATATTGACATTTCTCCTTTGGATGCATCACTATCTTCGTTTATAGTTAAATTTCCATAACAACAATTTATTGGATAATTTGCCTTATCATCATCATCATTTATCATTGTAATCTTTATAATCATAATTTTTATGATTATAAGTGTTGATGGTGAATCATATTATCCAATAAATTATATTTAATAAAATTTAACTATAATCGAATACAACGGTGCATCTAAGGAGTCAAATCATTATGCCATAATATATGAACGATGAGACGCATGCAATTCAAAAACAACAATGTTTTGTTTAAGTTGGTTTACAAATACAAATTAATTTGCAAATTAGAAGTATCTATGCCAATTTAAATGAATGTGTTTTAAGTTATGATTAGTTAAACAAATAATATACATTGAATATAATAAACTCAAACAACATCATACACCAGAACTAAATATTATAAATTTATCAACAAAACCCTAACCGCATACAATATCACAAACTATGTTAACTGTTTCAAGAAAGCACCTTTTATTGAAAATTATCGCGGAAGTATGAATTTCATCTAGTTTGAGCAATGAAAAAGAAACACAAGGTGGATGAAGCTTCCATAATGACTTCATACTTCTTGTATTTTTTCCATTGTTACACAAACCATATGAACCTTATCAACCTATTATATACACTTGCTACCACCGTTTGATGTCACCGTGTATCATCCCCTTAATCTGCAAGAAAATAAAGTAAACTTCAACAATGAGCATCTTCAGTTGAAACCAAACCCTAAAACCATAATCCAATGAAGAGTAAAGAGAGATCAAAAGAGAGAGCATGAGAACATATCATATTCGTCGTCGTCGGAGTTTGGGCTATAACAAATCAAGATATATTAAGTACATCTAATTTGTGTAGCCACGGGGAAGAAATACAAGGTAGATGAAGTTTCCACAATGACTTCATACTTCTTGTATTTTTCTTCATTGCTACACAAACCATATGAACCTTATACACTCATATTATATGCTTGCTACCACCAACATCATCACCATGTATCATCCCCTTAACTTGGAAGGAAACACAACAAACTTCAACGATGAGCATCCTCAATTGAAAACAAACCCTAAAACCACAGTCCAATGAAGAGTAAAGAGAGATCGAAAAAGATATATTATAAAATTTCAGGACGCACCTTCTAATGAAAATAATCGCAGAACAGGAATCGGTTTTGATGTTCATCTAGTTTGGGAAGTAATGAAGAAGAGATATAAAGAGGAAGAAGCTTACACAAAAGCTTCATACTTCTTATATTTATTTTCATTGTTTTTTAAACTAAATGAATTTGCTGCAACTATTGTTTCTTCATTTACTAACATTTTGTTTGCGAAGCTATGAAGAAGAATAAGTACAAGGTGGATGAACTTTCCATCATAGCTTCATGCTTCTTGTACATTTTTTCATACCTACACAAACATTATGTACGATAGCTAAAGTGTGGTCTTTGTTAAGGTAATGAAGAAGAATATGAAAAAATGAGAACAATCAACAAAAACAACATGCAACAAACAAGATAATAGGAAATATCTAACAATAGATAGACGAAGAAGAATACCTTAATGTATGAAACACAAGATTCACGGCTAATGGTGAAAAAAGAAGAAGGTAAAAAATGGGTTATAGGGTTTCGCTATATAGGAAACGACTCTATAATCAATAAGTCAAAGTTAATTCGCTTATATATGGGTAAACTATTTCACAACGGTTAATAATAACAGTCATATAGATAAGTATTTATTTATTATAAATATATCACAACGGTTAACCAACAGACCCGTAGTGATATCCTTTTTATATGTGAATTTTAAAATAAATAAAAAATAAAAGGCTAAATTACAATTTTTGTCCCTCTGTTTTACCAAACTCACGATTTTAGTCCCCCTATTTTCTTTATAAACAGTTTTGGTCCCCATCCCAATTTTGGTCCAAAAAAAACTTATTGTTCATGTACTGTTCATGAACAGTGCATGAACAGTACATAAATAGTGGATCAAAATTAAGATGGGGACCAAAACTGTTTAAAAAGAAAATAGGGGGACTAAAACCGTGAGTTTGATAAAACTGAGGGACCAAAACTATAATTTAGCCAAAAGAAAAGGTGTGTCTTAATGTTAAAGGAATAAAATATTGTATGGCGGTGAGGTTCGAACCGATGAAAGTTTGATTGTATCACAACGGTTGGTTTTGTAACCGCTGTTATATACAAATAATTTTTAATCAAAAAACAAAATAAATATGGTAGCGTCTTAGTAAAGATATGTCACCACGGTGTAGGAAAAACTATGGTAACCATAGCGTTGTTGAGTACACTTTTTATAGTATTGCCAACAAAATTTGTGTTTAAATTAAATATAAATATTAAAGCTAATTAAGATTCAGTACTTAATACTCTTTCCATTTCAAAATGATTGTCCTTTTAGTAAATTAAATTTGTTTCAAAATGAATGTTATTCTCACTTTTCAATGTAGAAATAATTATTATTTTTCCAATTGTATCATTTAATTATTACTCTATACATTACTTCTAATACACTTGTAATATTAATTTAGTAAAATTCAATATTTTATGACAACATTATTAGATTTCTTAATATACAAAAACTTTAAACGACCATCGTTTTAAAACTGACGGAGTAACATTTTTATATTTTCACATACCATAATCATAATTTAATGCTAGCATGTTCCATAATAAAGGCAAAAGTTAAGAGTTAAATGTAGATTTTTTTTTTAAATTATATATTATTTTAATTAAAAGTTGATAATTAATTTTTTCATTGTTTTACTTTATCCAACAACAAAAATTCATTTTTAAGTGTTTTAACATGACAAAAAAGACTTATTTATATTTTTAAGTTTTTTTTAGCATTACCCTTTTCCTATTATGAAGATATAATGAAAAACATGATTTTGGTATTATATATTCTTATTGTTAATTTATATTACAATATCTATTAAGGATGGATAATTGTTTTATTAAATAAAGTTGTTAATATATTCATATATAATATATTGCAATTTCTTCTGTCTGGTCCATCATAAAGAAAAGTTTGTTGATATACAAACCCTTCATAACCATGATATCCCAAATCATAAAAATTTGAATTACTATTCATATAGTGCTTCATATCTTCGAGTTTAATGTCACGTACATTATATTCTAAAACAATAATCTTTAGTAATCCATGAATCCCAAGTTTTTGAATTTTTCTTTAGGTAGTCTCCATTACCCATTCCCATTGGAGGATTATCCTTATTAGGCGGGACATATATTTGACCACTAGATCTTATTAAAGATTTTCCGTTTTTCAAGACAGTGAATAATTTTTTAACAAATTCTTAAGGTACTCATGATAGGTAATTGAATACTAATACTTTAGTATAAATTATAGTAAAATTTTAATTTATTTTAAAATAAAATAAAATAATAAAGTAACTGTAACATTGAATAATAAATTTTGATTTGTTGAAGATTTCAGTACCCAACTAAATTCAAGGGTAACAGAATATTCACCTAATTCTTTTGCCATGCATATATTGATTCTTCTTGAATAGATCGGTCCTACATATATTTCAGCAATTAAAATAATATTAGTCAAGTTAGTAGGAAATCATATTAATCAGTTATGATAATATTATTAAAAAAAACATTAAATCATAATGAATTGTAAATATTTTTGGTTTTCTATTTTAATTATTTTATTTTATCAATATTGTCTTCAATTAATTTAATTATCAATGTAATAAAAAACGTCAACAAAAATATCAAAATTAATTAAGAATAAAAGATTATTTTAAAAAGTTGTTACTTTTGGTTTAATGATTTGTAAAAGATATATATTTAAATATATTTTTAATACATTTATAGTTAAATTTGTACCAATCATCTATCCCACAAAGAATGATACATGCTTAATCAATCCCTAAATTACCCTTCTCTTCTAAAACATTTTACACTACCAAATGCCCTTTTTGGTAATTCAATTAACCAAAATTCATTGACCAATCATAAAGCTTTTTTTGTCCACATGGCACAAAATTTTCAAATTTGGAATCAAATTGTTTTACACTTGACTCTCTCATTTACTTTCCCCTCTTTCTCAATGACCATTATTGTCTCTCTCTTCTCGTCTCTCTTTTCTTCCTCCCAACCCTAGTCGTCGCAGCCATTTTCTCCACCCTTTATACGATCTGCGCCCTCTCCTTTTGAGAAACTGATTCCATTTTCGTTATCCACATCTCATGGCCTTAATGACAAATAGTTTTTTTTTACGACAAGGTTCGTCGACCACCACTTCTCATTCTCCGGCGTCGTAGCTCGAAATGGAAAAAGAAAATATTATTCTTACTCTTCTCCTCACAGATTTGTTTGACCGGCCACTGTTTTTCTCACTATATGATTGGTTTTTATAGGTATTCAAGCTTTTCACTTATCAACTTTTTAATGTTGGTTCCAAAATTTCAACTTAGTGTTATTAATTATAGTTGTTGTATGTGAAAATATGTTGTTTGCCTGTGTTGCTGGATTTTTTAATTTTACTACTTTGGTTTCCTCTTTTCATGGTTCTGTGTATAAACTGACATTTGGACCAAAAGCGTTTGTTGGTGTATCAGATCCCATTGTTACAAGACATATTCTGCGAGAAAATGCATTTTCTTATGACAAGGTACAATCTTATCTCTTGCTTTATTTTGTATTGTGCTCTCTGTAACGCCCTGATTTGATTTTCCCATTTGTTTTGTTGAGTCTTTAATTGATTTAATTGAGAATTGATTTGTTTGTAGAATTAACATGATTATGTGCTATGTTAATGTGATAAAATGTGAATATGTGTTGTGTTGGTGTGTTGGTGCGATTTTACGGTTTCGAGAGTTTCCGGGTAAGATTGATTAAGAGGGTATTTTAGACCTTTACTTTTAGTAATAAGTTAGAATTGTTTAGAATTGGTATTTTGAGAGAAAATAATATTTTGGTTGGAAAAGAGATAAAATGAGTTAAGTGTAGAAAATAGAATTAGTTAATAGTAGAAATAGAAATAGAATTGAGAGAGAGTTATAATAGAAAGTTGGTAAGAGAGAAAGAGAAAAGAAGAGAAAGAAAGAGGAGAGAAGAGAAAGAGAAGGAAAAGAGGAAAAGAGAGAATTTCTTCAAGATTGGTCCGCGGAGAAGAATCGAACGGGTAAGGGTGATAAACTTTGTTATTCTAAGATTGTGTATAATTATGTATGTGTTTGGATGATTGGGTTTATGATTTGGAGAAGTTTTAGAGAATGTTAGCTTTAGGGTTTTGATGAGAAAACTTGGAAATTGGTGGATTAATCGGTTAGAACTTGATATAATCGAAGTATGAGGATGAATACATGTTAATAATCACGTTTGTTGAGTTTTTGAAGAGTTTTAGGGGTTTTTTTATAGGTTTGTTGCGTAACTGAGCAGTTCTGAAATCGTGTTTCTCGCTCAGCGAGCATTTCCTCGCTCAGCTAGAGTTCCAGCACATTGCTCGCTCAGCGAGCGATTCTCGCTCAGCTAGACCTGAAATTTTGGAATTTTGTTTTATTCATAACTTTTGATTCGAGTATCCGTTTTAAGCGTTCCACATATCGATTCGAAGCTAAAAACATGTAGAATCTATTGATGCTAAAATATGTAATTTTAAGCCGACTTTTTCCCGACTTTTCCGATAAAACGTAAATGAGTTAATTATGGAAATATGGGTTTGTTATAATGTTGTGGCCATTGGGCAAGTGATTAATATGCTTAAATTGTATGCATATGTATGTTAATGGTATGTGTTGAGTGCATAATTATGTTGTGAATAATGTATGCATTTTCAAGGATGTTTTGTGTCATTTTGCATATAAGCATTATGTCTGCATTCTTGTGGGTTCCTTGTGAATCCGTTGTAGCGTCGTGTGCTCATGTGGAGTGTGAGCGATGACTACAACACGATCGTGTGCCCATGTGGGGTGTGAACGATCGGATTGTGTGCCCGTGTGGGGTGTGAGCAATCCATAAACATTGTGTGCCCATGTGGAGTGTGAGAGATGGGTGATTAAGTTCACATTGATCGTGTGCCCATGTGGGGTGTGAGCGATCGGATTGTGTGCCCGTGTGAGAAATCCTGAAACATTGTGTGCCCATGTGGGGTGTGAGCAATGGGGGATATCGTATGCCCTACGGGGAGTTACTTTAGGTAACGAGCGATGATTCTATTTGGTTCCTGAGTGAACTTGCTGAATGTTGAGTCGATACCGCATTGCATATGCATAGAGTCGTATGTCGGTCTCTATGAGTTGCATTTTATACATTGTATGTATATGCTGAAATAAACATGATTGTGCATATGTTTATTTGGAATGTCGTGAAATGATTGGTATGTGTGAAGGACATACTTGCGGATATATATATGCATGTTTGATATGTGTATATGTATGTGATTTATACATTGAATGTATATGTGTGATTTAAACATAGCTTGTCGTATGTTTATGCGGAATGAATGTAAATGAAGAATAGACATAAATAATATAAGATTTATGTGTATTGGTAATTTGTGAATGATTGTACATGTTGATTGGTAAATGAAGATACATTGCGATGTATGTGTGTTATGTGAACATGATTAATATATTATTTGTGTTATGTGAATGAAATGGTGATAAGTATGCGTATAAGTATGCTTTATGTTGTGTATGAATGATATGTTGCGGTGAGAATAAGTTGATGTATATGTTATATGTTGAGATATATGATTATACGCAATGTTATTATGATAATGTTTCTCACCTTTCTGCTGTTTTCTGATGCTCTACGAGGCACTGCAGATTAGGTGTGCCGGAGTCGTTTTTGTGAAGCTTGTCTTCATATCTTTTGGTCGGTCGGCTCTAATATGTAGCACCGGGTAGTTAGGTGACCTTGTGCCTTTTTGGGGATACATTTGTATATGTATTCGCTGTGGACATGTTTTGTATAACATGATATATTTGTACGCTTCTAACTTGTAGATATATTTTGATAAATATATAAGTTGAAGTTGTTGATGATTTAAGTTTTCCGTTGTGCAATTTATAATTGAGATATGGGTGTAAGGATTGAAATTCCTTTGTGGATAGCTACCCCATTGTTGCATATCTGTTTGAGCAGGTGTTGTATGTTTTAATTTCACGTAATGTGGCATGCTCCTTTTTATGTTTGATTTAAATTATACTCTGACGAAATTTTATCTATGCCTAAATGATTTAATGTATTATTTGAGGGTATAGAAAGGGGGTGTGACACTCTCTTCAATCTATAGTCTCAGAAGTTGTTTATGTTAAGACGATTAATACTTTATTGATTTTTACTTATATGAGTAAGAATCTGAAAAGAATACAATGAAAAAGATTGGAATGTTGTTTTGCCTAACCTGATAGCTGATTGGAACTGGTGTTCAATGCACAATTAATTTTCCATCCATTAATTGATGTTCAGATTAATCCGGAATATTGAATGGATTTGATTAGAGTGTATGCTCCACTGTAGGTTTTATGTCCTCAAACACTGGGCAGCATCAATAAGTTCAATAGTCGTTTCCTACAACAAAACTATAGTTTTCAACAAAACTCTTTTCGCAGCCTTTATTTCTAAAGATTTCTTCCGCTTTTTCCGACATAGAAACTCTTTCTTCAACAAAGCAAGAAGATGGAGCATGTTGCAACTTTGTGAGTTACTTCTTCTTTTGAGGTTGCAACTTAAGTATTTAAGTTCTCTGCAGGGTGGGTTAGTTACTGGCGTGGATCTGGTTGATGGTTGATAGAACTGTAAGTCTTCATTTCTAATCTATGTTTTTTATGCTTAATTTATAGCAATTATGTTCCATTGAAACAATTGAACTTACTGGTATAAAGGATAACTTAGTTTGTATCACTTGTCAAAGTGACTTATATATTGAGAAATGCATTCAGAAATGGAAAACTTTTATTATTATTATTATTATTATTATTATTATTATTATTATTATGGTACAACGGTTAAAATTGAATTTGGAAAATATATTCATTTTTTATTTTGGTAAATTTCATTTATTCAAAAATATACCTGGTCCATATATGAGAACGTATGACTATGGAACTCTGGCTATGTTGCGTTGTATCTTATCAATGAATCATTTTTCATCCTTTGAATGACTTTTTTCTTAATTTATAAATTTAATCATCTTATGTGTGCTTATAGATGATTGGTCTCACAAAGCCGGCATCTGGTGTCGCATATGTTCAAGGTCTAGACATAAGAGCTCATATGGATGGAATATATACTAGCATGGGAGTATGCCCACAACATGAGTAAGCTGAAACTTCCTCCGATGCTTATGCTTTTCTTGAAATCAAATTTGTATCAATTGAAAGAAATTTATAATTTTTTTCCTCATGATACTATAGCTTGCTATGGGAAAGCTTGACCGGTAGAGAGCACCTACTTTTTATGGCTAACTAAAAAATCTGAAAGGTTCTGTCTTTGATTCAAGTAAGTTCATTCGACATGAATTCTTACTGTTTGAAATGTTACGATTTGTATCACTCTGTTCGAGTCTGATTATTTCAGAAGTGTTAAGTCTTACAAATTTTCCTTTTAAAGTATAAGTAGATTTTTATGTGATATATTAACACAACACAACATTATATATTTCATGTTAGTAGCATTGATGGACTTTATCTTTTGACCGTGGCTGTTCCATCAAGGCATTTTTGCTCTGGTGTAATAATAGGTAGTTATTTTATCGGTCATGTATTATATGGGAGTGGTATCCCAGATGTATGGTGTTGGGTGATTCTGTTATGGCAGCCTGTTTTTTTTTGTAGGGTATAGTGCAATTCAATTGGCTGCTGAATGTAAAGAACACAAACTTTTACAACTCAGTAACAACAAAGTATGCTTTTAATTGGATGTATTATGTCAAGTTAATTTCTTGCGGTGCTACTCTTGAAATTGTGGTCAGTAGTTATTGAATTATATATATGTTATGCATGGTCTATCTAAGAGAGTAGCAACCTTATTTTTCCATATTAAATGTGATGATTGTAATGCAGATGCTAATGTACATGTTGTACTTCTCAATGTAATGAAGGGAGGAGAAAATTGACAAGATTATTCACTATTTATCATAAATAGTAAGATATTAATAGAAGAATGACCTTTTATCACAGTCATTTCCAAGATATGTCCCACCAATTAATGGCATGTGTAAAAAACCCTTGCTTGTCTGTGATGGAACATTTCCAAGATATGTCTGCCAAACATCTGGTACATATCATTGATTGGTCTATCTAATACCAGTGATTGGCCTATCCAATTCATGGAAGTATATAGTTTTGTACTGAATTTGGGAATGGAGAAATGAAGTCTAATGTTAAGCTTTTGAATGTTAGTTAATTTGAACTAAAGCTAACTTTTTTCAATTTTTCTTTATTCTTAAGAGATTGGCTCAAACCTTTAAGTTGTTTTACTGATGTGCTAATGAACAACATGGCTCATTATGCAGGTAGTGTTGAGGAGATTAGCCCACAAACATGAATGCTATATGACTCAATAACAATGAATGGTAGTGTTTAGGAGATTACCCCATATACATGAACGTTATATCAGGAATCATTTCCCTTAGAATTATGATCTAATGTTTTTAATAATATACTGTTGATTTCATGTGGTCTCGTCCTTTGCGTAGTGGTTGTTGATAGTTTTTTGGTGGCTTGCCTCAATGGCAACATGTTTGGCAGCATGTTTGTTCGTTGGTGTTTTGCAGTTATATCTTTGCAGTAGATTGTTCGATTTTTTGAAATCAGTTGCGGTGTGCATCGTTGTCAGTTTCTGGAGCAGCTTTCTGTCTTGGATCGTGCCTGCTAAGTTTGAGGCTGGAGGTTTGTTAGCTTTGGTTCCAAGAGTATATTATTTTGTATTGTCAGCAGAGGTGGCTTTGGAATTGTCGTTGAAATTACGGATTTCCTTTTTCTCTGGTGTTTTATGTTGTATATTTAATTTAGTCATTGGAATCTCGGCTCTCAAAGCTTTTTTATTCTGAATTGGTGTTTGATCCCTTGTGTCCTATTGTTCTAGCTAGCACTTTTTGTAGAAAGATAATAACAGATTCAACATGATAATGGAATTGCATCTTAGGGACCAATATATGCATGATGCAGCGCGTAAATTAGAGAATTTGTCCAATATTTGTTTGAAGAACAACCCAGAACACCGTTGTTTTTATGAGTCAGATAGTGGAAGGGTTGAAACAAGCATTGCAGTATGTGGTTTCCTTTGTTCAGGGAGCTTCTAAAGGAATATTTTATGTCAATAATAATGAAGTTGGCCTTTTATGATGTAGTTTATTTTGATTTTTGCGTTGATATCTTTCACCTTTTGACATTTTATATGCATTACAATAGTATTGACATAAATGTATATTGCATTATGCCAAAGCCTTAAAGTAGTTAGTTGTAGTAATTATATTTGAATGGTCAATGTTTGAAAACTTGGGATAGAAAAGGAGGCATTACAGTTTGTTATCAGATAGTAATAGAAATAAAAAGTTCTTTATGAATTGAAAACTCTTACAAGTAAAATTTTCTCCTTATATTCTTTGTTTATAATTTTTTTATAGTTAGATAAATATTTTGGTTCATAATTAAATTGAGATAATTATACATATAAACAATTGAGAAAGTTATTAAATATATATATATATATATATATATATATATATATATATATATATATATATATATATATATATATATATATATATATATATATATATATATATATATATATATATATATAATTCTCATAAAAATTAAATACAATAAATATTTTTGTTTTAAAAATATAAATGATAAATATATCACATTACATATTCGTACATTAATATGATTCAAAAAAGGAATATGAAAACCATGTATTTTTATTGTTATTAATATTTTTGATAATGTGGATTAACTATAGAAAACAAATTTTGAACAAATACTAACTTATCGTTTTCTTAAAACACCAAAGAAAATAAGAATAACGAGAATTATGAAGTTAATGATCAAAATATTGAATATTAACGAGATCACTAAGTTACTGATGATTTTTTTAATATTAACGGAAACGTGAAGTTACATATCAAAACATTGAATATTAAGGGAAACATGAAGTTACTGTTTTTTTTTTAATATTAACGGGACCATAAAGTTATAGATAATTTTACAATTTTACATAGATTTATAAAATATATATATATATTATTTTAGTCCCCAAGTCTCATAAGTTACATAACTAATAGATGAATTAAACCTATAAAATAAATATAATTTTATTGAAATTAAATTAAATTATAAACAATGTATGTTGGCGATTTGCTACATTTTTTTAAAAAATATTTTAAGTTATTAGTGATTTTATAATAATTTATTATTATATTCTAATTATATCGGTAAGTATTACGAACTCTCTGCATATTTTATCACTTAAACTCATTATATTCACGGGTCACTATCACTAAAATACATTTTATATTTTAATCAAGAAAATATTTATAATTATTGGTGATAATTGTATATATTTTAAGCTATTAGACACATTGGATTTATCATGTTGTTGATTTGCTATATATATTTTTAAAAATATTTGAAGTTATTAGTGATTTTATATAATTTATTAGTGTATTATAAGAAAACAATGAAAGTGATATAGGTAAGTTTTACCAATTCCCTGTACATTCAATCACTTAAACTCATTATATTCACGGATCACTATCACCGCGATACATTTTTTTATTTTAATCAACAAAATATTTATAAATATTTATAGTTATTAGTGAAATTTGTATACGTTTTTTTTAGTAATCAGACATATTGGAGGTATCATGTTGGTAATTTGCTACATATATTTTTAAAAATATTTTAAGTTTTTAGTGATTTTATAACAGTTTATTATTTAAACTCATTATATTAACGAATCACTATCACTACAATATTTTTTTCCTTAAATTTTAATCAACAAAATATTTATATTTATTAGTGATTTATCATGATGGTGATTTGTTACATTTTTTTTAATATTTTAAGTCATTAGTGATTTTAAAACAATTTATTAGTGTATTATAAGAAAACAATGAAAGTGATATATATAAGTTTTATCAACTCCTGTGAATTTTATCACTTAAACTCATTATATTCACGGGTCACTATCACCACAATACATTTTTATTTTAATCAACAAAATATTTATAAATATTTATAGTTATTAGTGACATTTGTTTATATTTTTAGTTATAATACCTATTGAATTTATCATGTTGGTGATTTGATATATATTTTCTTAAAAATATTTTAGGTTATTAGTGATTTTATATCAATTTATTTTTAGTTAATAGAATTTGAAACAAGGTCTCATATTCTATAAAATTAATTCTTTTTAAAGTTATATTTAGAAATCTAGAATGTACAATATTATTATTCATAAATTTTTAGATTTTATGTAAAATATTAATTATTTTAAAATATTTAAAATTCATAAAGAATAATTTCTACCAAAATTAGGATATATTTTAAAACAAACATATATCATAAATTTAAAACAAACATATATCAAATTCAAGATTCTATGTATATATTTTAAAACATACATATATATTGCTTTAAATGATATTACACAAAATACAATTATAACACCGGATATTATATCATAAATTTATTCTATATTCTTTTTCTACAAAAGATGAATGGTTTTAGTTCTACCGGTAGAAAAAGAAGTGAAATTATGAGGCTTATTGTAATTTTTAAAATTTTTAAAATAAATAATTTAAATATATTGCAATTAAATTATAACATAAGACACTACGAGTGATTCCGGAAAAAATAGGCATCGATATTCCTCTCACAGTGCATTTGAATTATTACTCATGTAATATAACACGAGACTCTACCAATCATATAAAACCTAAACATCATTTTAAGATAAATTGTTAACTTTCATCAATTCCTAATTTTAACTACTATAAATTATATCATGAATTTATTTTATATTTATTATGAAATAAAATATTACTCTTAATTATATATGAAATTAAATTATAACACGGGACACTACCTAATGATATCCATTGCGCATTGGAATGATTACTTACGAAATGAACTATTACTCTTAATTATATATGAAATTAAATTATAACACGGGACACTACCTGTTATATTCAGGTAAAAAACATGCATAAATTTTGTTATCAATGTGCATTTGAATTGTTGTGCATGAAATTAAATTATAACATGGAACAATGCCGGTTAGATCCAGGCAGAAAAAATCACAAATTTTTCTCTCATTGCGCATTTGAATTATTACTTATGGAATGCAATTATAACACGACACACTAACAATCATATAAAACCTAAACATCATTATAAGATAATTTGCTATGTTTCATAAATTCCTAATTTCAACTTATATAAATTATAGAATGGAATTGTTATATATTTATTATTCTTTTTATATTTATTTAAATCTTTTAAATCAAACAACTTTAACCCGACGCACGGGTCATCTACTAGTTTAATTTTGATAAGATATATTACACTTTTTATTGATCCTATTGAAATAATAGGATGAAAGACACATCCAAGAATATACTTTTTGTCATGATTAACTTGCACGAACCCCGAGCAAAGAATATTGTAATATCCAGTTTTTTTAAAACCATCTATCTGCATGTTTTTATCAAAGTGAGCTTAGCATAATCAAATTATGTTTTTTTATCATATTATGTTTTAAAATTCTTTAATGTATTAAATATACATTATTACCGTCCAATGAGTCATTAATTGTAGTTGACTGTCTCCATATAAATTTGGATGAACCTTAAACATCAAAAATTGAATGCGAGTAGTGAAGGAAAATTTGCGATCTAAACGCAACAGAAAACAAAATTTTCTCTTTAGAGATCATTACGAAAGATCATGATCTGTGATAGAAATGTTATCTTTTATGACGAAGAAATATTTGAATATAAATCGATGGATGATCACGAGCGTTGTACGATGAACAACACCTATACTCAATCCACACGAACAGATTCCTTCAGTCACAATGCTAGTTGATTAAGATTGAAGGTTTTTAAGTGAGGGAGAGAATATAGAATACGACCAGGGTTTCAACAACAACAACTTTTGAGCTTTTGCACAAGGTTTTTATTTATAGAACTACTTGTGTGGGCTTCAAGCTAAAAAGCTCAACTCAATAATAATATTGATCGTATCAATTATCAGATTCTTCAATGGTTGTTGATGTTGACGTGGGTCTTGAAGTCCGTGCTTGATTGTTGAGAAAAATAAGGGGTGTACCTGCAAGGTACTCCGATGCCAAAGTCAGAACGGGCAAGAGAGTAAGCAAGTACGAGTAACGAGTTCGGGGAATGAATATTTGATACCTGGCTCTTTCAAGTAAGAGGGTTATATAGAGAGCCATCAGCGCATGGCTAACGGTTCCTAATTTGGGCCTGGATCGCGGATTCCCCGAAAATAGGTAACTGTCAGAAACTAATCATCAGGCGAGCAACCCTGGTCGTGATAAGGGTACGTCGAGCACATGAATATTCGAGCAAGGGACGCCTTGGTCGAATTTGGGTGACCTCCGTCAATGTCGAGTAGAGGTGGAGAACGAGTAGAGAGAACCGACCACAGTCAGATGTGGTCGACGAGTTCTGACAGGTCAAGGGGCATGAGTCTGGTGGGTCCCTTTAACGTTTTGGGCTATCGAGCCGCTTCATGAGCATGAGAGGATTGGGACATGCCTAGTCGTTGGGTCAGTCCAGAACAGGAGCCCCCCAAGTAGTTACTTCTGGTAGTAGAAGCGATGACTTAAGGGTGGTCGACTACATATAAGGTAAAGTTGAGAGTGGAGATGTTGTCACTCTCAGACTTGGTGCAGCTGAAACCGTGCACATTTGGTCGTTAAAATGTGACCGTCAGACGGGGATCCCAATCGTTATGCTGAAATGTTGCGTCACACATGCGCCCAGGGAAGCGTGTGCATTTAATGTGTAATAATGGCTACTCTATGGTCGTCCCTATGCAAAAAGTGCATTGTTTATAGGTAGTATGTATCACGTGCTCGCACATGTGCTGGTGGAGTCTATAAATAGGGCGTTGAGTTTCAGTTTCAAACTTTATGCTCTTTGATCCGTTGCTCATTGTTAACTAGTGCTCGAATTCCGCCGTCTACCACCATCAACCACCGCACCTTTCGAGGAGGAACAACCGGGCACGCAAGACTTCTTCTAAAACTCGTAAGTTTCGTTATTTCTTATTTATTTAAACTTCTGATTCTTTTAGATAGAGTAGTTGCATGTGGTTAGGATGGATTTTAGGGCCAATCGGACCCATAGTTTGGACCTACAGGGCTCTAATACAACATTTTCGGCCTCTCTATGGTGATTTTTAGTGTCGATGTCGTCGCTGTTGCGGCATTTTAGGGTTTTAGATTCGTCCTTCGTTACGACTCCGCTCGGTGGCTCCGGTTGAACTTCAACTAGAGTTATGGACTATAGTGTGGTTGCACTTGTGAGTTGATAGTTCTGCTATGTTAGTATTTCTCCCTTCCCCGTGTGACTACTTGGTCGTTACGACGACCGTGACCTATCTTTAAATAAGGCTCAGATCAAGGACAGTGTCCTCGTTCTTTGGTGTGCCCTTTCATTTTATAAGTGGTGGAAGGATAGATTTGATTTAACTTATCAAATTCACATTTACTTTCTCTGCTTTTCAGGTGCGAGGATGTCGAACGACGAGCATATTCGGATGGATGTTGAAAATCTTTCTAGTGATACTTGTAACACGGTGGGAGAACTGACTTTAATTATGTTGCGGATAGCAAGAGTCGCCACCGACTTTTATTTTATCCAAAGGAAAGGCATAAAAGAACAGGAAAGACCTTTTAAAAGATTTTTGGGTTCGGGGGGTAGGTTATGTAAAGGGAAGGTGTTAGCACCCTTTACATCCATGGTTATCCATGAGCTTTAGTTACTTAGCTCACTTTAAATTGTTTTTTGAAAAAAAAGTGTAGTGTGTGAATAAAATTTCCTTTAAGTACTTTATAATGATCCATGTACGGATATATATAAAGTCTTTGTTTTGAAAATTTGTTTGAAAAATGTGAAGTGTTTGAAATGTTTTTGAAAAGTGAGCAAGTACATAAGAGGAACCTACCCTAAGTTAAGTCTTTTCTGTTCTTAAATATCCCTTAAGTGGTAAGACTATCCCTATTATTAAGGAATAGGTAGTCATTACCTTGGATGTGAGGGACAAGTGAAGGGACAACTGTTATTTAGGCAACTGTAAGGTGTATAAGCAATTCGAAGGGACTTATCATCTTTATTCGAAAGGGACAAGATCATTACGAAGGCAACCATTAAGGGACTTGATCTTTTTATCTGTTAAGGGACTAGATGATATGAGAGAAGGGAATTTGCTTTACACCTTACTTGACCTTTTGTTTAGGCAACTTGAGAGGTAACCCTTAAGAAGTGAGATGGCGATCCAGGATCGACTTACGTGTGTGAGTGTACAATTTCAAGTATTTATCTTACAAGTTAGTGATCTAAATTCAATTTTACATACAAACATGTTTTATACTCCCTATTTTACTAACCATGGCATTTAAAAATAAATAATAAAAATTACTACAACTATTACATAAGGGATACAATTACATTATAATAATTAAAATAATTAAAATAAATAAGCGAATAAATAAATAATTGGGTTAGTAATAATAATAAAATAAATAATCACATAAGAAGTAAATAAATAAATAAAGGGGGTTAGTAGTAATAGAACAAATAAGAATAAGAATAATAATAAATAATAAATTAAAAGTTTAATTATTTTTAAGGTTTTTTAATTAATAATAGAAACAAATGATAAATATTATATATTAACAAAATATGACTAATAGTCTAATTATTTTAATTTTATATACATATTAAAAATATCTAATTATTATTTAAATAAGCATACAAAAAAAAATTATATTCACAAGATAAAATTAGGGTTGCTTAATTATTTAGAAAAATAAACTAGGATTTACTATTTAATTAAATTATTTACATGATTTATATAAAGCTATGTATAATAATAATATAAACAAATTATAAAAATAAATGGACATAATTAAAATTTATATACAAATATTAATGTTTATAAAATAATTAGGGTTTAAAAAGTATTATTAGGGTTTTAGAAAATATTAGGATTTTTATTAATGTACAAAATAAATCAATTTATTTACAAATTATATATATATATATACATAAAAATAAAAATAAAAGAAATTATGAAGTTTTAAGAATATTGAATAAAAGTATTTTAATAGTATTTATAAATTATATTAATTTAAATAAAATAGAATTAAATATAAAAAAATAGATTAGAAGAAGAAAAACAAAGAAATTGATAAAAAGAAAGGACCTGGGATTTGAACCCAGGTCCTGTACCTGCCAAAGAAGTCCCATAACCAGCTGAGCTGTGCGCACCATGTGATTTCTTTGTGGATCCAATCAATCAAATAATAAATCTGGAAAACATCATAAATTGCAAAAAATAAGATGTGAAACCTGGCAATCGAACCCAGGCACAGCTGCTTCTAAAACGTGCCCATAACCACTGGGACAAACCACGCGTTTGTGATATTGAATAGCTTCAAGTCCTTATCTTTTAATCCTGCCAAAATAAATGACAAAAGCATAAAACTTTCCTTCAGCCAGGATCGAACCTGGGTCTTGAAGGTCATTCACACGCATACTTACCACCAGGCCAGGCGTTAATAACTGATATTATAATGAAACAAAATCGTAAAAATATTAAAACATATTTTTGAAATTACAGATGGCGCCAAAAGCCATCATCTTCTTCCTCCAGCCCTGCGAATTCATCCACGAAATCTTTTACGATTTTTCCTGCGAATTTGCTTTCATAGCTAAACCTGCAAAATTGATAGCATGCAATCCAGACACCAATCATCCAAATTAATGTTACCAGAAACCTGCCCATGTCTTATACAATCCAAATATCACATTCAAAATCATTTATATAACATAAATCGCAAATCCCCAATTCTAACCTCAAAACCCTAACTATGGCTTTTCACGATTCCTGCAATCAAACTCAAAAATAATTGTCCAGAAAGCTTCTATGTCATCATACAAACAATATTATTTAAACAAAATCAAGCAAAACACGTGAATGGTCATAATAGAAAAATCAACAAGGTGCCATGAACATGCATTCGGTTTCACCATTATAACATGATATTGATGCATATAAGTATGGAATCATGATCAGTGAGGGTCAAGAAAGCCAATGCAACCTTAGTAAAGCTTTGAAATTGCCTAAATCTTAAAATCCGAATTCAACTTTTTTTTAAAGAATTTTTGAACTTTGAAAGTGGTTCTTGAGGCAGCAAAAATCGTGTCTATGCATTGTGTTCTCTTTGTGTATATGTAGTGGATTGATTTAGGTCAAAAAATATGCTCCCTCTTTGGGCTTTTTGGATACCTTGGTGATGAAGAAATCTCTTTCCAATTTTGGCCAAAAATCAAATATTTTCATGCTTCAAGGAGTGAGCACGAATTTGGACAATGTATATTCATGTTAAATGACTTCTATGATTTTCTAGAAGAAGAATCATACTTAAATATTGATTTTTTGATTTTATTTTGATTTAATATGTATTTAAATGAATAAAATTCAAATAAATATTAAATAAAATAAGAAAAATCAGAAATTACATGGGTTGGGTCGTGCTTGGTGTCATGTTGAAGTTTGGATCACAAGATTGCAAGCCCATTTGGAAGAAATTGGTTTTAAAGCCCTATTTGCTTCATAAACCTCCCAAAAATTTCCCAACTTTGCAAGGGCACAAATCCTTCAATTTTAATGCTATGAGGGTGTTATTGGACATATTGGAAATATTGAAGAGTCCTATAACCAACCGCATTGGTTTCATGTCCATACCTTTTACCATTCTCAAGTTATGCCCTTTTGAAGTTGTTGACTTTTTGTTGACTTTCAAAAGGACCTATAATGTCTTAACTCATACCTTCCAAATGAAGCATTTTTGGGCTTGGCTTGTGAGACACAAAGTTGTAGAGAATTCAATTTCCTTCAAAATGAGCTTTGGATGGGGAAAATTTGATGAAGCATGTGAAAGTTATGGCTGGTCAAAGTTCAGTTGACTTTTCCTGAGGAAACCCTAATTTAGAAACTCCTGATTCTTGATGATCTGAAATATCCTTGATGAATCATGATCAACCCTTGATAAAATGATGAATTTTACTTCACATACTTGATGTTGGCAAAAAATCATGAAGTTTGACCTTGGTTTGACCACAGTTGACCTCAGTTTGACTTTTTAACTGCTTTGACTGATTTTGACTTATCTGATCATCTGACTGAGCAAACCTTTGAGAAAAGTTCTGAAACTTGTCATGGGGGTTCTTAAACACATATAAGATGTTATGAATCTCACTTGAAGTCTTGTAAATTCATTTAGCCTGATTAAAGTCAAAACCCTAGTTTTGGATGCACTGCTTAGGAGGATGCATTGTCTGAGGGAATTGTCAAATCTTCTGACTAATTGTGAACCTCATGAAATGTATTGTGAACTTTGTGAACCTCATAAGATGTCTTGTGAACCTTGTGAACCTCATGAGAGGTCTTGTGAACCTTGTGAACCTCATGAGAGGTCTTGTGAACTTTGTGAACCTCATGAGAGGTCTTGTGAACCTTGTGAACCTCATGAGAGGTCTTGTGAACCTTGTGAACCTCATGAGAAGTCTTGTGAATCTTGTGAACCTCATGAGAGGTCTTGTGAATCTTGTGAATCTCATGAGAGGTTTTGTGAACCTTGTGAAGCTTGTGAGCCTCTTAGTACACAAAGTCTTGTCTTGTGAGGGAAAATTTTGGGGTGCAACAGCTGCCCCTGTTCAATTTTCTGAAACCTGAGGGGTTAGATTGGTATATGTGCCATTCGTGACCCGGAAGGTTGAAGGGGATTGAACACAAAAGCCCAAAAATTTTCACTCACCGGTGCGTAGAGTGATACTGATGACTAGTTGTATATACTGGAGTGGGCTTAAAGATGTCACTTGGAGAAAAGTTCTTCAAATATATCTCTTGGAGAATAAAGTAGTCCAAAGTATGAAGATATAGCTTTTGGGAAGATAAACAACGGCCCAAAGTAATGATAGCTTTCAGGAGGATCAACAACGTCCTGAGGTATAAGTATATCTTTTGAGAAGATAAACAACGGCTCAAAGTAATGATAGCTTTCAGGAGGGTAAACAACGTCCTGAGGTATAAGTATAACTTTTGGGAAGATAAACAACGGCCCAAAGTCATGATATGGCTTTTGAGAAGATAAACGACGTCTCAAGATAGCCTTCGGGAAGATAAACGACGTCCCATGATAATGAGGTAACCTTTGGGAAGATAAACAACGGCCCAAGGTCATGATAACTTTCTGGAGGATAAACAACGTCCCGTGATAATGAGGTAACCTTTGGTAAGATAAAAAACGGCCCAAGGTCATGATAGCTTTCGGGAGGATAAACAACGTCCCGAGGTATAAGTATAACTCTTGGGAAGATAAACGACGACCCAAAGTCATGATAGCTTTCAGGAGGATAAACAACGTCCCGAGGTAATGAGATAACCTTTGGGAAGATAAACAACGGCCCAAGGTAACAAGTTGTTGATGAAATTTGTCTGCTGGAGAATTAATCTGCAAAGCAAATATCATGATGTATATAACATTCTGCGAGATAATATTAGTTTATGCATTATGTATGCATGTATAGTATGATGCACTTAAGTAATGTATTATGTACTTATGGATATGTATATTATGGTATGATGTAAATGATGTATGTATGCATCATGTAGCCTGAAGCGTCCGGGTATCTTCGTATAACAACTGCTGACCAGGGAAAATAAATCCCGATTTGTTGCTGAAGAATATGAGGAACTTGTTCTCGTCTCATTTGATAGTAAGGTATCCATAACCTCTCGTCTTCGTTCGATAGTAAGGTATCCATAACCTCCCGTCTTCGTTCGATAGTAAGGTATCCATAACCTCCCATCTTCGTTTGATAGTAAGGTATCCATAACCTCCCGTCTTCGTTCGATAGTAAGGTATCCATAACCTCTCGTCTTAGTTCGATAGTAAGGTATCCATAACCTCCCGTCTTCGTTCGATAGTAAGGTATCCATAACCTCCCGTCTTCGTTCGATAGTAAGGTATCCATAACCTCCCGTCTTCGTTCGATAGTAAGGTATCCATAACCTCCCGTCTTCGTTCGATAGTAAGGTATCCATAACCTCCCGTCTTCGTTCGATAGTAAGGTATCCATAACCTCCCGTCTTCGTTCGATAGTAAGGTATCCATAACCTCCCATCTTCGTTCGATAGTAAGGTATCCATAACCTCCCGTCTTCGTTCGATAGTAAGGTATCCATAACCTCCCGTCTTCGTTCGATAGTAAGGTATCCATAACCTTCCGTCTTCGTTCGATAGTAAGGTATCCATAACCTCCCGTCTTCGTTCGATAGTAAGGTATCCATAACCTCCCGTCTTCGTTCGTCGTACTCCTATTGGAGGAATAAATTCCTGATTATCCTTCTGAGGATAAAAGAGATGGATATAAATTCCAGGGGAGATGTAACTCGAAGTATTTATGAAGATGGACTTGCCCTACTAGGGGATTTGTAGTTGTCTTGTAGGGATGAACCGGCGAAGCTTCGTTGAATTCCTTCCCTCGTTCGTCCTTAGTAAATACTATTACTGCATTTTCATGCATTTCTGGTATACATCAATCATATTAAGCATTTTATGCATTTCTTGTAAACATAAATCATATTCAAAAGCATACATACATTCAAACATAACCAATGGACGTTTCGCTTATGTAAATAGGGTAAAAGTAAATCTGGATTCAAAGATGAAATTTTATTTATATCAAAAAGTGACCCATACATAGGCAAGTTTGTACAAGGAGACAGAAATCCTAGTAAGAGGAATTTGTCATAAGGTTTTTACAGAACAAGGAGAATCAGCTATGTGGGAAATAATCCTATTGAGTTTCAATTCTACTATTGCCATTATCTTCAAGTATCTCATCTTCTGCTGTCGGGATGGAAACGATTGGATTGAGCTTTATCTGTTCGAGCTTGAGTAAGTAGCACAACTGGTAGTAGTTACATGGGTGATATAAACGAGACATAGTCATACGCTTTAATCCCTAACTTTTGCCTGGATTGCCCTTTCAGGTTTTCAATCCACCGGGATACCCTTTTTTGCCTAAGCCGCCTTTTCAGGTTTTCGACTTGCCGAGTGTACATTTTTTTTATATATATCCCTAATTTTTGCCCGAACCCTTTTGGTTCGCCGGGATGCCCTTGTTTTTGCCTAGGCCAGTCAACCTAGCGGGTCTCTTTTTATGCGTAGTATTTTTTAACTATGTCTGCGTTTACAGGCTGTGGGAAGTCTTCACCGTCCATAGTAGTAAGTATCATGGCACCTCCTGAGAATATTGTCTTGACTGCAAAAGGTCCTTCATATGTAGGGGTCCATTTTCCCCTAGGATCACCCTGTGGTAATATGATACGCTTGATTACCAAGTCACCGGCCTGATATACCTTTGGCTTAACCTTCTTATTAAAAGCTTTGATCATTCGTTTCTGGTACATCTGGCCATGACAAACTGCTGCTAACCTCTTCTCATCAATCAAATTTATCTGGTCAAGTCGAGTCTGAATCCACTCATCTTCATCCAAGCCTGCATCCTTCATAATTCTTAAGGAGGGAATCTGAACTTCAATGGGCAGAACTGCTTCCATACTATAGACTAAGGAGAATGGGGTTACCCCTGTTGAAGTACGTATTGTAGTGCGATAACCATGAAGAGCAAATGGTAACATCTCATGCCAATCCTTATAAGTCACAGTCATATTCTGTATAATCTTCTTAATGTTCTTATTAGCAGCTTCAACTGCCCCATTCATCTTCGGACGATACGGAGAAGAGTTGTGATGCTTAATCTTGAATTGCATACAGAGATCAGTAATCATAGTGTTGTTCAGATTAGAGCCATTGTCAGTAATAATCCTTTCAGGGATTCCATACCTACATATGAGATTATTCTTAATGAATCGAGCCACCACATTCTTAGTAACAGATGCAAATGAAGCTGCCTCCACCCATTTTGTAAAGTAATCAATAGCAACCAGGATGAAACGATGCCCATTAGAAGCAGTAGGCTTGATCTCACCAATCATATCAATGCCCCACATGGAAAAAGGCCAAGGAGCAGTCAACACATTCAATGGTGATGGAGATATATGTACTTTATCAGCATAGATTTGACACTTATGACATGTCCTGGAATGTTGATAGCAGTCAGCTTCCATGGTAGACCAATAGTAACCTGCTCTCAATATCTTATTTGCCATAGTATGACCACTAGAATGAGTGCCAGAGATCCCATCATGCATATCTTCCATAATTTCAGTTGCTTCCTTCTTATCCACACAACGAAGCATAGTTGAATCATGATTGCGCTTGTACAAAATCCCATTACTCAAAAAGAACTTAGCAGAAAACCTCCTCAGAAACTTCTTATCTTTGACAGATGCCCCTTCAGGGAACTCCTGAGCTTCAAGATATCTTTTCACTTCATAGAACCAAGGTTTCTCCTCTGCCTCTTCAGTGTCAATCTCATTGCAGTATGCCTGCTTTTCAAATCTATCAATAGTAATCTTGGGAGCCTCATCATCCCAGCTGATCTCAAACAGGGATGCCATGGTGGCTAAAGCATCTGCCAACTGATTCTCTCTTCGTGGAATATGTCCAAAGGTAATCTCTTTGAAATGTGGGATCAAAGACAACACATGCTCTCTGTAAGGAATGAGATTATCATGTTTAGTATCCCAATCTCCTTTGATCTAACTTACTACCAGGGCTGAATCTCCATACACGTCGAGGAACTGAATCTTCATATCAATGGCAGCTTTGATACCCAGGATACATGCCTCATACTCAGCCATGTTATTAGTACAATAGAAACAAAGTCTGGCAGTAATCGGGGTATGACAACCTTCAGGGGAACTGATCACAACACCAACACCATTACCAAGTGCATTAGAAGCTCCATCAAAAACCATAGTCCATCGGGATCCTTGTTTAGGTCCGTCATATTGTCCAGGTTCTTTGGTAATAATCATAATATCTTCATCAGGGAACTCAAAACTCATTAACTGATAATCATCCACTGCTTGATGAGCCAAATGATCAGCCACAACACTTCCTTTAATGGCCTTCTGTGTAGTATATTGTATATCATATTCTGTTAAGATCATTTGCCATCTTGCAATTCTTCCGGAGAGAGCAGGTTTTTCAAATATGTACTTGATTGGATCCATCTTCGAAATCAACAAGGTAGTATGAGTCAACATATACTGTCTTAGTCGGCGAGCAGCCCATGCCAAAGCGCAGCAAGTTTTCTCGAGCAGTGAGTATCTTGTTTCACAGTCGGTAAACTTTTTGCTAAGGTAGTATATTGCCTGCTCTTTTCGACCAGACTCGTCATGTTGCCCTAACACACACCCCATTGAGTTGTCTAATACTGTTAAGTACATAATCAAGGGTCTTCCATCAACTGGTGGAATCAAAATTGGAGGTTCTAGCAGATATTTCTTGATTTCATCAAAAGCTGTCTGGCACTCATCATTCCATTTCATTACCTGATCTTTCTTCAACAATTTGAAGATTGGCTCATAGGTAGTAGTTAATTGGGAAATAAATCTTGCAATGTAATTCAATTGTCCCAAGAAACCTCTAACTTCCTTCTCAGTACGAGGAGCTGGCATCTCTTGTATAGCTTTCACTTTTGCAGGATCCACTTCAATACCTTTTCCACTGACAATGAAACCCAGGAGCTTTCCAGATCTAACTCCAAAAGTACACTTGTTTGGGTTCAATCTCAACTTGTATTTCTTCAACCTCTCAAACAACTTATGCAGATGATCAAGATGTTGCTCTTCATTTTGGGACCTGGATATCATATCATCCACATATACTTCTATCTCATGATGAATCATATCATGAAACAATGCCACCATAGCACGCTGATATGTTGCTCCTGCATTCTTCAAACCAAATGGCATCACTTTATAGCAAAAGGTGCCCCACTGTGTAACAAATGTTGTCTTCTCCATATCTTCAGGCGCCATCTTGATTTGATTATAACCAGAGAAACCATCCGTAAAAGAGAATACCTTATGCTGAGTAGTGTTGTCTACTAGAACATCAATATGAGGAAGTGGAAAGTCATCTTTGGGGCTGGCCTTGTTCAAATCCCTGTAGTCCACACACATACGTACCTTACCATCTTTCTTAGGTACCGGTACCACATTTGCAACCCACTGAGGATAAGAAGTCACAGCTAAGAACCCTGCATCAAACTGTTTCATTACCTCTGCCTTAATCTTCTCTGACATTTCAGGACGCATGCGACGAACCTTCTGCTTCTTTGGACGACAATCTTCTTTTACTGGTAAACGATGAACCACAATGTCTGTATCCAACCCTGGCATATCTTCGTAGGACCAAGAAAAGATCTCCACATAGTCATGTAACATTTGAATCAATCTACTCTTGACACCATCTTCTAATTCAGCCCCTATCTTGACCTCTTTCCTGTTTTCTTCAGTTCCCAGATTCACAACTTCGACTGGCTCTTCATGTGGCTGTATAGCTTTCTCTTCTTGTTGTAACAACCTAGCAAGCTCTACAGGTACTTCACAATCGTCCTCATTTCCATCTTCAGCTTGATAGATCGGATTCTCGAAATTATAATTGGCAATAGTAGAACTGTTATCAACAGGATCCAGAGTGGATGAGGACCTGCATTTTAGTGATGTGGGTGTGTGTAAGAACACATAGCTGATAAAAGAAAAGAAAAGAAAGACAAGGAACACAATATTTACGAAAACTAAACGTCCACTGATTTTTATTGAATAAAGTATGCAAATGAAATGACATCCTGTAACAAGCACACCATTGTGCCCCGGGTAAGGCACAAGGCTTAAGAGTTTAATTGTTCAAAAATTACAAACTTTAAAAAGTAACAACGCAGTAATAGTATTTACTCCTGACTAAAGGAGATAGGAATAACATCTTCAGCTTTCCAATTGTTGAGCCCAGCACCCATAATAGGAAAAATCCAAGCATCCAAGTTGTAGTCTTCATCATAGTCACCTACAACATTGATCTGATCTTTCATAATACCCTGATTGGTGATACGAACAGCACGAGCACGATGAACAGCCTTCTGGGACTCTGCAGTGAAACCCAAACCAAATTTGTCAGACTTGTAAGGAATGTCAGGAAGCTGATCCCAAATAGTACAACCACCTTCATCCACCACAGCTCTAGCATCTTTGAGGGAAGCCATTGTAGGAGGTACTCTGGTGACCACAGGAACTTTCTTGACAACAGGAGGAGCTTCATAATTATTAACAACCCAAGGAACTACTTCAAACGTCTGGCATTGAGTTTCAACATATTCACCTTCCACTTCAAGATATTTAAATGTGTTCACATGGCTAATCATATATCCTTCCTCTCCGTAAACAGTGACAACTTTTCCTTCTACTGGATATTTCAGCTTCTGATGTAAGGTGGAGGTTACAGCACCTGCCCCATGGATCCAGGGACGCCCAAGCAAACAAGAATACGAAGGACGAATATCCATTACATAAAAAGTAGCATTGAAGACCTGAGAACCCACTTTGATTGGGAGATCAATTTCCCCATGCACCACTCTTCTTGAGCCATCAAAAGCCTTTACCACTATATTACCGGGCCTCAACACAACATCTTCAGGACTAAGCTTATTCAGAACTTCTTTTGGCAACACATTTAGCAAAGAACCATTGTCGATTAGCACATGTGACAGGGTAGTGCCCCTACATTCAATAGAGATATGTAGAGCCCTGTTATGATCCCTCTTAGCAGGAGTCAAATCAGCATCGGAGAAACCTAACCCATTATCATAGGTCAAGTGTGCAACACAATTTTCAAACTGGTCTACAAAAATCTCATTGGGTACGTGAGCAGTCTTCAAAAATTTAATCAAGGCCTTGGCATGAGCCTCAGAACACAACAATAAAGACAGCATGGAAATCTTGGAGGGGGTATGCCCCAATTGATCAACAATGTCATAATCACTCTTGCGAATGATCTTCAATACTTCTTCCATCTGCTTAGAGAGATCATCAGCAGCTGGCACATCAGTTGGTATAGGTTCAATAACAGGACCTTTTCCCCGAGCATCAGTGGTAGAGGTAGTAGCTATATTCTTGGAGGTAACTGGAGGAGAGAAGACTCTTCCACTTCGTGTGATCTTACTAGATCCAACAATATTATCAACATCAAGGTTTTCATTAGCAATAGGTGTCTCAGCCAAAGGTTCCTGCTTAACACCATGAATATAAACATCGGACCCATAATGCCAAGGCACAGCTTTATCAGAAGTATACGGAATAGGACCCGGAGTGGTAATGATCATAGGAGCCACTCTAGCTTCAGCAACAATCTTCACAGGTGTCGCTCCCGGGATTTTCATCCTGGTACAAACGCGAAAGTGGCGCGGAAAAGGTAGAGTCGCCAGCCAGACATTTTTATCCCGAATGAATGGGAAAGGTAATGTTGCACAAACCTGAGGAAGAAGGAAAGGACCAGGTCCTGCGAACCAAAGATCTGAGTTCGGGAGTCGGTTACGACCTGGGAAGGTATTAGCACCCCAAATCATCCGCCGTACCCGACGGGATCCACGCTTGCTTGTTTTGTTTCAAAGGGTGAGAAATAATAATGTTGCTGAACAAATGAACCGCGAACTGGGAACTGGAATGAAAATGAGAAGGGGAATCGGAAAAGAAAATGGAAAGAAAGGGGGAAATGTAGGGAAAATAAAGAATGTGCTCGAACGGGCCCTACCCCGCTGCCTACGTACCTCATCGGGATAATGAGGATCAGAGTCGACGTAGTTCGCCTATCTAGGGGTAGAAAAGAAATTGCTTGTGAATTAAGGCTTGAACTGCCTATGCCACTGCTCAGGTGTTGCAGACTCGGACGACGAGCGCGTAACCGTCTTACAAAGTGACAAATAGGAGCAAGTTCGCGTACGGAGCGAAAGAGATGAGAAAAGAATTCCCGGAGGAAAGACGCTTATTGTTTGTTTGAGATTTTTATGAAGCTTTTATTTGTGAAGGTTTGCATAGGTAAGTGTACCTAAGTCTTACTCAATGGGATGTGTACGTCTCACATCATCCCGAAATGGAATGCGCAAGAGGCACACCTATCTATGGAGGAAATCCCCAAAGCTAGTCCCACAAGTGAAGGCTCAAGCACACTGGCCTATTACCATTATTAAGGGTTTTTGTGGTTTTATGATTAAGAAGTGTTTTTTTAGCTTTTCTTTGTGAGGTACTCATGTTAAGACCTATCCACCACGAGTGATGACTCACACCTCGCCCCGAAATGGAACGCATGTGAGCATCTCATAGCAAAATCTCATGTCACATGAAAGTACTCAACCTTTATTAAGTGAATTAAAATTAAGTTTGAAGGTGAGAAGAGAGAGAGAGCGCCAAAGGATCTCAAAGGAAAAATTCTAAAGGGGGACTAAAATAATCCCAAGTATTCACATGCATGGATATCCTAAAGGTTAGTGAGGTTTCTATCCTAATGAAGAGGAAAGAAGAAGATAGAAGAAGGGATGAGAAAGGCCTAGGCCCAACAAAAGAGGGTTAGTCCACATAAACATAAAAGGAAGAGGTAAGAATTAGAGATGTGGAACTCAATTCCCATATCTCACACTTACCATAGCCCCTGCAAGGTTAGCATACACAAATGAATACAAGCACAAAGTTCAAAACCAGAATCAAAATGGTATAAAGAAGGGCCTAAGAGTCCAGCAAGATGAAGAGAGAAGTCACACAATACCAAACAATATCAAAATAAAAGCAATGGAACCAAAAGATGGAATTTAAACGCTTAAAGAAACAAATGACTTGAATATGAAGCAAACTCAAAAATTTAGAAGAACCAAGACCTATCTTAGGACCAGGAAGGTGCCCATACCCTAAAGGAACCCCAATCAAGAAGAAAAAGTTGGCACAAGTGCCCTTCTAAGCCTATGAGAGATCTAACAAACCAAAAGAAGCAAAATGGGACAATGTGAGAACAAAAATCCATAAATAATCAACCAGCCATCTAAAAAATCTACAACTGAAACCAAATGATCTTAAAACACATTATATCAACCTGCCAAAAGGATTTGCACAAATTCAGAAAGGAACTAGGCCAAATGAATGCACAAACACAAGCTAGGACAGAAAACTTATATCACAAGATACCAGACCAAAACTCCAGAAATAATTTCCTAAAAATTCTGAGAAAAATCACATGAAAACTAGAAGATCTTAGGAACACAATGCAAAAAGAATGGGATCAAAACTCCAAATATTGAAATCTATAGAAAATCAACAAGACAGGCTGGTCAAGAAATGAAGCAAATGAAACTAGGTGCAAAGATGAATTGATTCTGGCACGCTAATCAATGAAAAAAAAATATATGACAAAATTTTAGAGACACAAAGGAACATCCATGATTTATTTGGGAATTTTTAGATGAATATTTCTATTTTATACGAATTAAAACCAAACTGAAATAAAAAGAAAATAAATGGAAGAAAAAGAATTTAAGGAAATAAAGGAAAGGTGCATGTAGTAGGGCTTGAAAGTGTAATCCGAATGGGCCTAGCAGGGAGTGAGGGTGCGAAAATCAACCTGGTATGGGCCCAGGTCTGAACACATAAACAACTCTTTTGAACCTCTCTTATTCCTTAAACCACTATCATTATACTAATTAAACCCAATATTAAAATCCTAACAATTATACTAACTAATCTCAACTAATAAAAATCTTTTTATTTTCTAAACAATTTCTAAACAATTATTGTTCTAACCAAATTCTAACCATTATTTCTAAACAATTCTAACAGCTTTTTTTTTAAACAATTCTAACCATTATTTCTAAATAATTCTCAACAAATATCAACTAGTCTCCATTATAATTTCTAAACACTTTCCTAAACATTTTTATATTATGTCCTAACAGTCTTTTTTTTTTTTAATTACTATATTTTCCTAAAAGAAAAGTTAACTAATTATACTATTCTATTTTCTAACGATTTTTCCTAATTAACATTTTTCTAAGCAAAACATTCTAAACAAATATCTTTCTAAACAACATTAAAAGAGCTAAACAATATATTCTAAACGAAATATTATCCTAATTAAACTATTATTAAACTCCTAAAAATTATCTAACTAACCTAGACAATTTTTTTTTATCTACTTAAACTCTATTATATCTAAACAATTTTTTAACTAAATTCTTTTTATTTCCTAAACAAATTTATTATAATTAATCTCCACTAATTAAATTCCCTTTATTTTCTAAACAATTTTTCTAAACAATTATCTAATCCTAAAACTATATTATATTTTCTAAAAAAATTATCAAATCAATTCTTTTATATTTTTTTAATCAATATTCAAAGAACTAAACAATATATTCTAAACGAAATATTATCCTAAACACAATTTTAATTAATTATTCTAAACGAAATTATCCTAAACATAATTTTAATTAATTATTCTAATCAAATTCTAATTGATTAAACATTATATTATATTTCCTAATTAATCTACTCTAACCAATTCTATTAATATTTCCTAATTAATCTATTCTAACCATTAAACAATTAATCTATTATATTTCCTAAACAGTATTCTAAACAAATTTTTTTAAACAATTTCCTAACAGCTCTTTTTTTTTAATTACTATATTTTATATTTTTTTAACAGCTTTTTAATTACTATATTTTTAATCCTAAAACTATGCTATTTTTCTAACTTTTACTAACTGAATATATTATAAACAAAACTCATTATTTTTCTAAACTTTTACTAACTGGATATATTATAAACAAAACTCATTAGAACAGTAATACAGCAACCACAAAGTATCTCTTTCTCCCAACTCTCAGACTTGCCATACCTATTATTAATCCCTCTTTTTTTTAATAAACTGAATGAACAATGCATGTGATTTAAATCAATAGGTCACTTTTCATTTAAATGAAGAAACACACTAAAATAATAATAATCAATCTCATGAAACCGCGGACCAACCAGGAGGAGACACATCACCGTCTCCTCCCTCCCCATGCATGAAGAAGACGCATGTAGCAGCAACAGCAATGGAAAACGCAGCAAAGCAATAACTTCCTTCCAATTTCACATTATCATAATTCTCTCAAATCTTAACGAAAATAAAAAATGCGAAAACCAAAATTCACCTACGAAATGAGATCTACACTACCGGCACAAAAAGTAATTAAAATCACGGCTTAATCATGGAGAAATATGGCGATGAAGTAACACCACCACACGCGGTTTCGATCGTCGCCGCGAACAAAATTTCAGAAACTTATAAAACGCACGCCAACATGAAGCTTAGTTCAAGAAGATCATGAATCTACTAATAACACGCAATAAAACGCACTGCACGATTCGGATCGATCAAGACAACTTGAACACCGAAACCGAAATTCAACGTAACTCCTTCAATTCACCATACAATCCGAAAATTCAAGAATCACGCATGAAGTACACATCAAACAAGCAATATGTAAAATAGATCGAATCAGGCCAACTTTGAACGAAACTTTAAATCCACCATCACTACTTCACAAGACTTCTCATCCTCTCACATAAAATACGCCGCAAATCATCAACATACAACAAAACAAGAAACCATCAAAACTGAAGCAAAAGCAAGATTGAAACGCAAACCTGTTGTGGAGCTTTTCTTCAAGATCCTAAAGAAAACCAGAGGCTCACGACGATCCTGCCGTAAATACTTTGGCCAAATAAAGGCTTGCAAAACTCGATCTGAGTAAAGAGAAACTGAAATTCGTTTGCACTCCTCTTGCTTGGAGCGGATGAAATCTTTCTTTGGAGCGAAAGAGCAATGATGAAGGTGACGGATCCGCGATGAAGTTTCAGAGAACTATTAGAGAGAGAGAGAGTAGGCGCGGGATGAGGGAGTGAGTGAAAAATGAAAGGAGAAAAAGTGTGAAGTCTCCCCTGTGTACTGGCGAGGTGAGGGATTATGTGTGCCGAAAACGTGAGAGTGAGAGTGCATGAAAAATAGTAAGTGTGAGTGGCATGAGGTGTGTGCACGTGAGCTGGTAAGAAGAAATCAGTGAGTGAGAGAGAGTGATGAGGTGGCTTATGTGAGAGAAAGAAAAGGAGAAAAAATGTGAAGTGAGTGGAAGTGTGAAGTGAAGAAAATGAAACTGAGAGTGACATGCGCATGGGGTGCATGAGAGTTTCACGTGACCACTTTCTCTCCCTTGGTGCAATCCTTGCCTTGTACCATTTTTTAATAAAATAACCCAAGAAGGAAATAATGCCTCAAGCTTTCCTCTTCCTTTTTTTTTTGGTCATGAAAATATTATTATGTACCACTAAAAAATGGTTGCAAACAAAATGACATGTTAAAAAAATGTGACACACAAAAAATAAAAGAACCCAATGGTATCTTGACAAATGTCCCAAAAAAAAAAAAAGGCACCTAAACTTCAAAAATTCACATCTTGAGTTCTACTAATGCTATGAAGGCATTCTACGACTTTTTGGAAAGGGAAAATCGTGCTCTACAACTTTCGTGTTTATAGGAAAATCATTCGGAGTCCTTTCGCACATGAAATAATAGCCTGAAGCTCGGGACAAATAATTTCCAAAAATTGGACATTTCTAGATATTCAATTTAATAACTTCTTTTTTTTCTTTTGCATACTCCCGATTTTTGACATTTAATCTCAACTGAATTATTCCTTGACATGATATAGCCTCATAAATTGATAATCCTGATTAAAAAAATCCTGCAATTTTCATGTTGACTTTTCTGACTGTGCAGTTGACTTTCTCGCTTCACCTTCAAGTAACTAGACCAAATCTTGACTTTTTCCAATGAATTTTTGCCTCAACCCTTATATATAAGCCATGCAGACCAAATGAAAGCCTTTGCCCATAAGAAACAGTCAAAATTAAGGACATATGAGGATCTGGTCCATAACCCTAATCATGATTTCCCTCATACAGGAGAAAAATTGTGCTCTTGAACTTTTGATGAAATGACTGACTTCCCTAAGGAACTTTTCTCACCCAATCTCATCCCTAGAATCCTCTTGTCATATAAGGGACTTTGCCTAGATTTCTCTGGTACTCTCCCAACCTCTTGAGTTTTTTTTTTTTTTTTTTTTGTGACTGATCTTGAACTAGTGAATGCCATGTATATTTCTCATGGGACTTGGACCAATCCACTAGGCCTCAAATCCACCCACAGATGATCACATGCCTAATGCTAGGTCATGAGAATGTTATGCTTCATATTTCCATGGTATGATGCTGAGGAAATGATATGAGTATGATGAATATGATATGAGATAATGCTTAAAATGAAGAGGGCAAATTTGGGGTGTTACAGCTGCCCCTATTCAATCAACTGTTAATCTGAAAAGGACGAGAGCAACGGCTATCAGACATTCGAGATAAACTGTGATTGAATACCAAGAAGACCTGAAATTTGCACTCTGATGAAGAATGCAACACTGGGAAATAAACCCAACCAGATGACGCTCTGGGAATAAGAAGGAGAGAAGAAGCAGACGAGCTTCGTCCAAGTTGAAACTGATATCTGGAATACTATCATGTTGACAGACGAGTCTTCGCATGACCTGTGACGCCAGGTGCAGAGAGCGGACGAGCCCTTAAGGATCTTCAAAGTAGCCTGAGATGGACGAATCTCCTTCACTAATCCTTACGCAGATAAGTGGAATAAGACGGACGAGTCTTCTTCGGATAACCCTTACGCAGGCTCCGGGAATGCATATAAGTCTGTGGGATAGACATGCAATCAAGGTAGACGAACCTTCTTCATATATTATCCGCGGATATATGGTATAAGACAGACGAGTCTTCTTAACAAACCTGTTACGCCAGGTGCAGCATCAACAATAATTGGTGCCTGAGACAGACGAGCCTCCTTCGGATTTACCTGTTACGCCAGGACCGGTAACCATTTCGACATTTAATTCCCACTGTCAGGATTCGAAACCTCTTCAATACAGACGAGTATTGGATGATCATCAAGATAACACAGACGAGTGTTATAGGTCAATGATACAGACGAGTATCAGACGATGATCTGAAAAACACAGACGAGTGTCTCAGGCAATGATACAGACGAGTATCAGCCACTGGTATAGACGAGTACCAGAAATTCAAACACAGACGAGCATTTGAAGTAGCAATACAAAAATACCAGGGTAAACATCAAATCCTCACATATAGGCGTAAGCTAGCACAGACGAGTGCTGGGGATGATACAGACGAGTATCCAAGCAAAGCAAACGAGCTTCAGAACACAAACGACTTCTGGGGAATAAAAGCAGACGAGCTTCAAACAAACACAGACGAGTGCTGGACAGTTGCAGACGAGCAACAACAGAGAATACATATCAAGGCACAGACGAGTACAGCGAAGGATCCAATACCCAACACAGACGAGTGTTGGAGAGGTTGCGGACGAGCAACAGCAAATAACATATCAGAACACAGACGAGTGTTGAGGAGTTGCGGACGAGCAACTATCATAACCAAACACAGGCGAGTGCTGGACAGTTGCAGACGAGCAATAACAAGGTAACTATTTCAAAGCACAGACGAGTGCTGGAAATTGTAGACGAGCAACAACAGAGGTATCGTAACACAGACGCGTGTTGAGAATCAACAGCAAAATAATACATCTCCAAGCACAGACGAGTGCTGGAATTTGCATACGAGCCGTCACCAACTGATATAATCAAACACAGACGAGTGTTTGAAATTGCAGGCAAGCAGAATCAAAGTAATCATAAATCACCATTGGGGAAATCAAACGAGCGATACCATTGAGCTAACACAGACGAGTGTTGAAAGATGCAGATGAGCAGCCATAAAGCAGTGATATGTCCTTGCTGGGGAAACTTGCTTAGGGATAACACATACGAGTGTTGAAGATTGCAGACGAGCAATAAACGAATGCCTGATCGGCAACAAGAGATACAACTCTGCAAGGGAAGACAAGTCAAGAGGTCTGGATACCCACTCCGACTGAGGTGATGAATACCTGGCTGTATCACCAAATAAAACAACAATAGGGCAACTTTGCTGGGAAATATTTCACGGACGGAGGTGAAAATCAAATATGAACTCTGTGGGGACAAATCATCTTCAGACTTGGCTGGGGAAGCTTCTTGGGCAAATACTCTGGCTGTGGAGGGCGTCTGATGATTCAAGACTCTGAGAGGATATCAGGCCTTCAAGTACCTGATAGGCAAGGACTCTTGCTGGGAATAGAATACTGTTAATTCCATCTCTGATGACATCAGGCTTTCAGGCACCTGCTGGCTATACTCCACTGGGGAAGAATGGACTGCTACTTCACTGGGGAAGAAGAACCTGCTTGGGCTGCCGCCCAGACTTAGCGGGATAAAATCTCCGTCAGAGATGCCAGGCTTCAGATACCTGTTGGAGAAGAAATCTCTGCTTGGGGAAATACTCTACTGGGGAAGATTAAATTGCTTGAGAGAATGTGACACCATCCTGCAACCTGCAACAACAGAAAATGCACGTGTGTCCCGAGAATTTGCATGGAATGATCAGTTCATCCATCATCACCCGACACTCAAAGAGGGTTACAGTTTCCCTGCATGTCAGTTTTCTTTTCAAGATTATCACCATGTTTAGATGCAATGCTATTTTTGCCAAAAATTCAGGACATTTTGTGAACAAAAATAAACATACAAAGCTTTTTGACTGAATATTATTTTTATTGGATGGCCTCTGAATAGGAAAAGATTTACATCAGGAAGCAACCACCTGGAAAGAGGTAGCCACTATATAAATTGAGAAAAGAAACTATCCTAATGGCAATGTACATGGCATTCCAAGGAGTTCCATTTCTGCTATGACCTGCATGTCTTGAAGACTCTCCATTCTGTTTCGGCTTTCTGAGAGGACAAGGAAGCTATTTCCTATCCTTCTGATATTGTCAAACTGTACGACACGATGATGTGGTTCAGATAACTCGGATCACAGTTGTTCGCTTATTCCCTTATTCTGCGTGGATCGCCCTCTCGGGTTTTCAATCCACCGGGATACCCTTTTTTGCCTGAGCTGTCCAATGTGGCTTTTCAACTCAGCGGGTGTACACATTTTTATATTTATTTCCCTAATTTTTGCCCGAGCTTTTTATTCTTTTTTTAGCTCGCCGGGATGCCCTTTTCTTGCCTGGACTTACATTCTGTTTTTGTGTCCAGCGGGTCTCTTTATGCGAAGTATTTTTTAACTGCGTCTGAGTTAACAGGGGATGGGAAGTCCTCTCCATCCATAGTGGTGAGCATCAGTGCTCCTCCTGAGAACACTTTCTTCACTATGAATGGTCCCTCGTAATTTGGGGTCCACTTGCCCCTGTTATCTGAACCTGGAGGAACAATCCTCTTCAACACAAGCTCTCCCACTCGATACTCTCGAGTACGCACTCGTTGGTCGAATGCCCGTTTCATTCTCCTCTGATAAAGCTGACCATGACAGATAGCCGCTAATCTCTTTTCCTCAATTAGACATAGCTGATTGTAACGAGCATGCACCCACTCAGCCTCATCCAGCTTGACATCCATCATCACGCGCAGTGAAGGAATCTCTACTTCAACAGGCAGGACTGCTTCCATGCCATACACCAGAGAGAAGGGAGTTGCCCCTGTTGACGTCCTGACCGACGTCCGGTACCCATGCAAAGCAAACGGTAACATCTCATGCCAATCCTTGTAGGTGACAACCATTTTCTGCACAATCTTCTTGATATTCTTGTTAGCTGCCTCTACCGCACCATTCATCTTTGGTCGGTAAGGAGAAGAATTGTGATGTTGTATTTTGAAGTCCCGACATAAGTCTGCCATCATCTTATTGTTGAGATTAGAACCATTATCAGTAATGATCCTTTCGGGCACTCCATATCTGCATATGATATCTCTTTTCAGAAATCTTGCTACCACTTGACGAGTGACATTGGCATAAGACGCCGCTTCTACCCACTTGGTAAAGTAATCAATCGCGACCAAGATGAAGCGATGGCCGTTCGAAGCAGTTGGCTCAATCTTCCCGATCATGTCAATGCCCCACATAGAGAAAGGCCAAGGAGATGACATGACATTGAGTGGGTTAGGAGGAACATGCACTTTATCTGCATATATTTGGCACTTGTGGCATTTTCGAGCGAATGAACAACAGTCTGCATCCATTGTCATCCAGTAATACCCTGATCTCAGCAGTTTCTTTGCCATAGCATGCCCGCCTGCATGGGTACCAAAAGATCCTTCATGGACTTCCTGCATCAACAGGCTTGCTTCGTGTCTATCCACGCATCTGAGCAAAACCATGTCGAAGTTCCTCTTGTACAAAACCCCGTCTGTGTTCAAGAAGAAACTAGCAGCAAGTCGCCTCAAAGTCTTTTTGTCTTTGGAAGATGCCCCTGTTGGGTACTCTTGCTTCTCCAGGAATAACTTGATATCAAAATACCAAGGTTTCTCGTCAGACACGGCGTCTACAGAGAAAGCATAAGCTGGAGAGTCAAGCCTGGAGATGTCAATTCTGGGCACAAAGTTCCAACACATGACTTTAATCGACTGTAGACACCCTAAATTTGCCCTCTGGCTTTTGTATCTTTTTCAGCTTCTCGTTTTGCATTCATACGCATTTTGCATACCATTTGCATAAGTTCCAAAGGCATGGGATCGAGATTTCCTGGTGATTAGGGTTTCACATCTTTATCTACGGATTATTAGAGAGTTCAAGGTTTCAGCTATGCAACCATTAGTGGCATCATCCTCTCTTTGTTCCTGTCACTAAATTAGGGTTTATTTCCTTGATTTAGCGGTATTCAGAGGTTTCCCGTCTGAAAGGACTATTTGCTATACATCTGGGCTGTCATCAATTCAGTGGTTGATTTATCGAACAGTGCATGCTCAAGTCAAGTTGTGTTGCGTACTGGATTTATCAAATTATCAAGTTGTGATTCATGAGAAGTTTGGTTCAGGAAATTAGACTATATGTGTTGTTGTTATTGGACCAAGCCTCCCTAAGCCCATGCGAATTTGAGCTTTGCACCTGTGTATTTGGTTTCAAACTCCCAACCGATTCAAAAGCTAGGCCAATGGGCCTTTGGATACTCGACCCAGCATGTTGCTGATCAGCACCTGAATCCAGCGACCACCCCTCTCCTCCATTGTTTCTATTTTTTTAATTATTGTGTTTTCTTTCTTAATTATTCTATTATCTTCTTTATAATTTTGTTGATTTAGTTTTTTTTTATTATTATTATTAACATTTGTTAGAAGTTTTAGTTTAAAACTTTACTAGATTTTGACATAATTTTGTGAATTTTGTTAATCAATTTTAGTATAACTTTATCTAGTTTCGATTAATTTTGTTTAGTACTTAATCTCGATTTAGCTTTGACTTTAATTTCTCATTGATTTAGTTTAATTTAGTGAAGAGTTTTAGTTTATAATTTGTTAATTTTTGATTTAGAATTTTAAATTAGTTAATTAATCGTTAATTTGATTATTGTTCTTAGTGTAGAATTTTCTTAGAAATTTTATTGTTTTAAACTTAGAATATTCTTTTAGTTAGTTATTGTTCATTTAAATTTATTTATTTTTAATTTAAAATATGATTTTTAATTTTTGTTTTAAATTTTTATTAGTTAGTTTAAGTTTAATTTAAATTCATAATTTTATTAGTTTTGTTACTCTTAGTTAGTTTTGTTTCTATTATTTTTGTTTAATCCAAACCCAATTTGTTTAGTTCATTTGGAACCAAGTCAAGGCTAGTGCTAGCAAGATACAAACAGACAAAAAATGCTAGCAGCAGAGGGGACAGAATTGAAAAGTTTCATAAAGTTGGCAAAAGAGCTTTTTTTGGTGCAGAAAGTGAAAACAGTGGCGCCTCCATTCAGCAACAATTTTCCATACATCACCACCTCACCTTCATCACTCTACAAAAAAAAAACCTACACCACCAGACAGCATACAACACTCAGCATCACACATACACACATTTTGACTCTCAAATAGCAACAAAAATACAGCATTCTTCACTTTCTTGCTCCCACTCTTCATCACTTTTTCACAACAACTCAAATCCTCAATAAACCAATCTTCAACTTAAATCACCCTCCATTTTTAGAACATGACCATAGTACAAATCTGGAATCCAAATAGAGATTGAGTTGAAGAAGAAAGACTTTTAATACACACAAAAGAAACAGAAAGGAAATAGAGGACATACAAACTCAACTCACCTTCGTCATCATCGTGCAACCACCGCTCACCGTGCACCCTCGTCATTGTCTCCTTCATCCTTCAACACTCAAATCCATCGCAACCTCTGCAACCTCACCAACAACAACTCAAAAACTTTCATCCTCCGAACCACCCTTTTCGTTTAACCTTTTTCTGCAAAATCTTCACTAAACCATCCATAAATTTCAACCCCTTCACTCATTCATAAACCTTCATTCAATCTCCATAACTTTTTAACCAAAACCGCATCTTGAAAACACCTCAATCAGGCAACAAAACTTGTCGCACCAACCTTCACCTGCAAAACAAGATCAACGAAAAACCAATTCACTCACACACTACAACAACAACATTCAACCTGCATAACTCATAACCTTCATTCAACCAATACACAACAGCAACAAACAACTCTCGCCATCCTCACCTTGATCAAAACCACAACTTCCCCCCTTTCGCCGAAACTGCAACCTTCATCTGTTCACTTTTCAAACCCCACCTCCTTCATCTCCAGCCATCTCATCCTCAAACCAGGCTTTCCGACCGCATCTTCAACAATCATAACGTTTCACCCCAGCTTCACTGCAACAACGCAAGTCAAAAACAGAACACAGAATAAGAAGAAGAGTACACCAAATTCGATTCAAAACTCAGATAACAGAAGAAGTAGAAGAAGAGATAGAAACCAAAGCGAGACCGACAAATCTGAGTTTGAAATCTTACGGTTTGAGCGTGATGCCACCGTTTGAGATCATGTGATTCAAGCCGATTCGCCGCCGTTGCCGAGAGTTAAGGTGATTGTGAAACGAGGTCGAGAGAGAGATTTTTGACGACGCGAAGACGACACGGAGAGATCACGGATTGTTGTTTTCCGTTGATGATGGAGGTCGAGACCATCTCGATTTGGTTTTCACCTCGCTTCCACTGAAGAATCTTCGCCGGAGATTTAAGACGAAGACGTCGCCTTCTGTTGGTTGAAAAGCAAGGCCGCCGTTGAATCAAAGCAGAAGAATGGTGGAATCGTTTGAACTATGTGAAGGTTTGTTCTTGTTTTCTTTTGGATAAGATGAAGATGTAGCGTGGTGATGATGAAGAGAGGTTCGAGCTGACCGCGTCTGAGATCTCATGAGAAGAGGAAGCATTTGGTTGATTTGGGTGTTGACTTCTCAGTTTTATTACTGTGTTTAATTTTTCTTTTCTTTTTTTTTATTACTATTTATTTCATATATTTTTAACCTAGTTTTCTGAAAAGGTTTTCATTTGGGCTCAACTTCCTTCAAGCCCGTTGGATTTCCTTTCCAGCATCCCCATCCCGGCGGCAAACCCTTCTCCTTTGTCATTTGTTTTTTTTATTTTCATTTGAATTAGTTCTTTTCATCATTTATATTTAATAGATATTTAGTTTTTTTTAATTAAGTTCTAGTTTAGAATGTTATTAATTTCATGGTTAAGGTTAGCATGGTTTGGTTTAAGTAATTTTGTGAATAGAATTCTTAATATAATTTTGTTGGACTTAATATTTAATTTTAATATAACTTAGATTTAATTTTTCCCCAATTTGTTTTGTTTAATTAACTAGTTTTTTTTATCTCGGTTCAAGTTTGGTTGGATGTTTTGTAGGAAGCTTGTTCGATGTCGATGATGAGGGATTTAATTTGGTGATGACCTTGTGATTAATTGTTCCGGAAGGATGCGATCCATGGATACAATTCTACTTAGACTTTGACTTTGCATGGACCGGTTCCTGGTCCATTTTGGTTCCTTTTGGTTTTAACTTTGGATGCTGGAAGCCAACTCGACATTTGTTTGAGATCCCGATAATATACAATTGCGCTTGATTGTGTGAATCTTCTTCTGGATATTTATTCTGGATTTCTTTTGCGTGGTTTTTAAAAGGCAACGGACCTTCTCCGTTAGGTAACGCTATGGCCCGATTTTAATTACTGCATGCTGTTGCATCTGGAAGTCCTACTGGTGTAGGCTCTGTTTGTGCATTGTTTATTATTCCATTTCATTCTCATTTCTTTATCTCACTTCTTCTTCATATCACATTCTCATCTCTTCATTCTTATTTATCTCCATATTGCATTCTTTTCTTCTTATCTCATTTCTTATTCATCTTAATTCATTTTCCTCATCTTCTTCCCTTATTCATTCTCGATTTGAGGTATGCTTAGGCCACCATGGAGCTTCTCCTTTCTCTTCTTATTTCTTCTCCTTCATTAGGATAGTGAGCCTCACTAACCTAGGACCATCCGAGCATGTGAATATTGATTAGTCCCCCACTTATCTTTTACCTTTGTGTCTCTTTGAGTCTTCTCTTCTCACCTCATAATCAGGGACTAAACCCTAAAGGCTTTAAGGCTTTGTGATTAAGCTTATGCCTGCATCCTTCTATTAGGATGGAGTGTATAACTTTAATCCTAAGTGTTAAACCCTTAATGTGTTTAAATCTCTTAATCAATTCACTTAATAAATATCAAGACATCACACTTGTAACTTGGGCCTTGCATTAGGGTTCTAATTCTTCCTTAATTGGTTAAGAAGGACTAACCCTAGTGTTAATGGACAAGTCCCCCTCAAGTTGTCTTACAAATCATAAAATTCACTTCATCATCATAACCATTGAATAAAATCCACTTAATCAAAGGCCTGTTTTGTCATGAGTTTAATCTCTAATCATGGATTAAGTTGAGGAGCTTTCCTCAGCTTAAACATTCTCATCTATTATCCTTCTATTAGGATGGTGTAATGAGTCTGTTTAATCCTTGATTATGGCTTAACCTCATTACTCAACACTAAACAAAAACACCAAAAACATCTAAATAATCACAAGTAGGTTAATGATCTTAATCCTACACCAAAGGTGATTAAGTGTGAGAATCTGACTTCACACTTAAGGTATTCTCATTACCCCTAATCAGAGGGAGGATGTGATGAGTTTACTAAATCCATTGGTTTAGGCTTAAGCTCATTAACCTATGACAAACCTTCAAAAGCAATAAAAGACTGAAAGCAAAAAAACAAATAATAATCGTCTCCTTCGGGATTCTTTTCTCATCATCTTCACTCACAAACGCGAACTTGCTTCTTCCGTCTAATGCAAGACAGTTCGCACCTGAGCCAGACAGGTCATACACTTGAGCATTGACAAGCAAGCAGTTCACAAGTCAATTCATCTTTCAGTCTCTTTGGGTCGAACTACGGTGTTCTGACTTCCTCATTGCACGAGAGGATACGTAGGCATAACTTAACAGTTATCGAACAAAAGTCTCTGTACATTCCCCCTCCTTCCTGCATCATTCCTTAAGCCTCATGGTCTTGAGCATTTTATTCCTTTCTTACACTGACACTGTACATATCACACATCACTTTCTTTTACACTGACACCTGTACATCCTTTTCCAGCTCCTTTATACACAAATTGCACTGACACTACCCCTTTAAAACACAAATCTTTTAAGCGTGGATCCCGTCGAGTACGACGGACAATCTGGGTGCTAATACCTTCCCAGGTTGTAACCAACCCCCTTTCTCAGTCTCTCTGGTTCGCAACCGTCTTATCCATCTTTTTCTAGGTCTATGCAGCATTACCTTTCCTCCGGGATAAAAATGCCTAGCTGGCGACTCTATTCATCTCCAGTGAGTTCACGGCTGTGTGTTCTCATTGTTCCTCTCGCCGACCGTTCGCGTCTGTACCTTTATCTGGGCCATTCCCCATTTATCGGGAGCGACATCGACGAAGAGAGAGTAGCCAAAGCATCGGCAAATTGATTTTCGTCACGTGGTATGTATTTGAGCTCAACTGTCGTAAAGAATGTCAACAGTTTTCTAGCATAATCCCTGTACGGAACTAGATGTTCTTGATGTGTATACCACTTGCCGGTAATTTGGTTAATGACGAGGGCTGAATCTCCGAATATATCGAGGTTCTTAATCCGAAGATCAATTGCCTCCTCTATTCCCATTATACACGCCTCGTATTCCGCTTCATTGTTGGTGCAGCCAAAAGTAATTCTGGCAGCGAAGGGTAAGTGGACACCTTCAGGATTAATGAGTACGGCACCAACTCCACGACCATTGATATTGACTGCCCCATCAAACATCAACTTCCATTTGGATTCAGGGTCAGGCCCCTCCTCCGGAAGTGGTTCCTCATAATCGTTTGTTTTGAGGTACATGATGTCCTCATCAGGGAAATCAAATCTCATCGGCTGATAGTCATCCTCAAGAGGTTGCTGAGCAAGGTATTCCGACAATACACTTCCTTTGATGGCTTTCTGAGAAGTGTACTGGATGTCGTATTCAGTTAAAATCATCTGCCATCTAGCAACCCTTTCGGTCAATGCTGGCTTCTCAAAGATATACTTGACAGGTTTCATCTTGGAAATGAGAAGTGTAGTGTGGGTCAACATATACTGCCTTAGTCGGCGAGCAGCCCATACCAAAGCGCAATAAGTTTTCTCGAGCAGTGAGTATCGGGATTCACAGTCGGTAAACTTTTTGCTAAGGTAATAAATGGCGTACTCTTTTCGACCAGACTCGTCATGTTGGCCGAGCACACACCCCATCGACCCTTCTAGCACGGTCAAGTACATGATTAATGGTCTCCCCTCCACTGGAGGCATCAGAATTGGAGGCTCCTGCAAATATTCCTTTATTTTGTCGAAAGCTCTTTGACAATCATCATTCCACCTGACTGTCTGCTCTTTTCTTAGCAGTTTGAATATCGGTTCGCACGTGGCAGTTAGGTGAGATATGAACCGAGAAATATAGTTCAATCTACCTAAGAACCCGCGCACTTCCTTTTCTGTCCTTGGTGCAGGCATATCTTGAATAGCTTTCACTTTAGCAGGATCTACCTCAATTCCTCTTTGACTTACAATGAAACCCAGCAATTTTCCGGAACGCACTCCGAAAGTGCACTTGTTCGGATTCAACCTCAGCTTGTACTTGATCAATCTATCAAATAACTTCTTCAAGTTAACCAAATGCTCCTCTTCGTCTTTGGACTTTGCAATCATATCATCCACATAACATTCGATCTCCTTATGGATCATGTCATGGAACAATGTGACCATTGCCCGCTGATAAGTTGCCTCGGCGTTCTTCAAACCAAAGGGCATGACTTTATAGCAGAATGTTCCCCATGGGGTAATGAACGTTGTCTTCTCCATGTCTTCCGGCGCCATTTTTATCTGATTATAACCGGAGAATCCATCCATGAAGGAGAACACCGAGAATTGAGCAGTATTGTCGACCAACACGTCAATGTGTGGCAACGGAAAATCATCCTTTGGGCTTGCTCTGTTCAAATCTCGATAGTCAACGCACATCCGGACCTTGCCGTCCTTCTTAGGCACTGGTACGATGTTAGCTACCCAAGGTGGGTAACTAGTCACGGCAAGGAACCCGGCATCCCACTGCTTCTATACCTCCTCTTTGATCTTCATTGCCATATCCGGGCGAGTTCTTCTCAATTTTTGCTTTACAGGAGGACAGTCTTCTCTCAGGGGTAGCTTATGCATCACGATGTCGGTATCCAACCCTGGCATATCTTGATATGACCAAGCAAAGATGTCCACATACTCTCTCAGCATACTGATCAACTCGTGTTTGACGTCGGCCTGCAGATTGGCCCCTATCTTGATTTCTTTCTTTGCATCTTCACTGCCAATGTTGATAGTCTCAATCTCTTCTTGATGAGGCTGAATAACTCGTTCCTCTTGTTTCAACAATCTGACCAACTCTTCAGGGAGGTCACAGTCTTCCTCAACCCCTTCATCAGCTTGGTAGACTGGATTATCAAAGTCATGCATAGTCATAGCAGGAACGTTATCCGTGGAATCCGGATGATCAACACTGCACAAATGATGTGCTTATTCAGAATCTGCTTATTTTGAAAAAGAGACGCTAACACAAAACAAAAAAATGAAAAACACATTGCCATTTTTTTTGTGAAAAAGTTTAAAACAAAGAAAGAGAACACAATTTGTCTGAAAATGTCCTTTTATTTCATAGCAAAATAACAATGCGATACAAAACATGGTGGCCCAATACAATGGATCCAAGCATCTTGGGCAGAATGCTGGACTTGACAATGCAGTATGCTAATAAAAGGAAACAAATCAATTACTTTGAGAGCCAGGTGACTTGAACGATGCCTTCAGCAGACCAATTTCCTAGCTCTTCGCCGGGTGTACACGGGCGGATCCAATTGTTGTCCCAGTCTCTATCATTGTCCCCGTCTTGGCTTGCCGTACAAATTTGATCGCGGTCTAGCAACCCAGCACTTGTGAATGAGATAGCTTTACCACTCTGAGTAGACCCTCCAGGTTGATACCCTAAGCCGAATTTGTCATCCTTCTTTTCCAGCTCCAATAGCTTGCCCCAGCCCTGAGCATTGCCTGATTGGACGACCTCCTTTGCTTCCTGGTAGGAATGAATTGACGTGCCTTCGTTGTTTTTCTTTATCGGAGTCAAGATACTGACATCTGCTTCAAAAGCTTGGCACAAAGTCTCGTGAATTTCTCCGTCCATTTCCACATATTTAAACGTTGACAGATGGCTGACGAATATATCTTCTTCCCCGCAAACCGTGATGACCTGACCGTCCACCACATACTTAAGCTTCTGGTGCAGAGTTGAGGTGACGGCTCCAGCTGCATGTATCCACGGTCTGCCCAACAAGCAACTATACGCAGGCTGGATATCCATGACATAGAAGACACTCTTGAAGACTTGAGAGCCTATCTTAACAGGCAACTCAACCTCTCCGAAAACTGACCTTCTTGAACCATCGAAAGCTTTAACCACCAAATCACTCGGTGTCAGGACAATCCCATCAATGTCAAGTTTCATCAACGCCTTTTTCGGGAGCACGTTTAAAGAAGAGCCTGTGTCCACAAGAACATGGGACAACACAGCGCCCTTGCATTCCATCGTGATATGCAGTGCTTTATTGTGATTTCTTCCCTCCGAAGTGAGATCTCTGTCAGTGAAGCCTAAGCCATGGCTAGCATTAACACTTCCAACAACAGCCTCGAGTTGATTGGCCGTGATCTCTTGAGGTACGTAAGCCATTTGAAGTACTTTCAGCAAGGCTTCTCGGTGCGCGGGTGAGCACATCAACAGGGACAAGATAGAAATCTTTGAAGGTGTCTGATTTAGTTGATCAACCACCTTATAGTCACTCCTTTTGATGATCCTCATGAACTCCTCTACCTCCTTTTCAAACGTCCCCTGCCCAGCCACAGGAGTAGTTGACTCGTCAATCGCAGTCTGCTTTCCTTTGTCTTTAGACGAAGCTTCGGCCTCAGGATCCTTTCTCAGTGCAGGGGGAACAAATAAACGGCCACTTCGAGTAAAACCTCCAACACCTCCCACATTTTCAATAGTCAAGTCAGCAACAGGTCTACTCTCCATCTTCTGTCCCGCCACATAGACATCGGAACCATAATGCCACGGAATGGCCCTATCATCGGTGTACGGCACCGGCCCAGGTACAGTTATAGTCACGGGACTAATCTGAGGAGCGTAAATGGTAATCGGCTCTTGTCTGACGGGCATGTCAGCTTCATCGTAGAAGATAGTAATGGTTGACACATCATCAGCCTCTTCATTACTAATCTTGATAAATTGCAGAGACCCATCATCAATTAACCCTTGCAAACCCATCTTCAATTTCTCGCAGCCATTCGCAGCACTTATACAATCTTCACATTCGAGACAACAACCAGGAAACACTTGACCTTTCAACAGTCTCTCTTTCACCATCCTCAATGGTGTCTTGACTTCATCAATTCTCAGCACCAAACTCAACTTATCATCACTCTCAACAGCATTGACTCTTGCCCCGCCATGGTTAGGCATAGGGTTTGAGTTGACATTTGGTGGCGGCGCAAAGTTGATTGCCTTGGAATCTACGAGATCTTGAACTTTGTGATGCAGCGCCCTGCACTTCTCGGTTGAGTGCCCGGGTGCTCCTGAATGAAAAGCGCATCGCACGTTGACATCATAACCAGCTGGAAGCTCTCCAGGAGGTGGTGGTGCCAAAGTCCTCAATTGAATAAGGTTCAAGTCTAGTAATCTCGGCAACAAGGCAGCATATGTCATCGGAATAGCTTCAATCACCCTGTTAGCTGGGCGAGTCTGCCTTGGCTGATATGGTCTTTGCTGGTAGTTGGTTCGAGGTTGCTGTTGTTGTTGATGTTGTTGTGGTGGAGGTAGCATCTGTTGTACAGGAGCTGCAGGAATGGTGACAGCAGCCATATGTTCATAAGGCCTCCTATAACCATGACCCTGGCTTCGGCCAAATACAGCATTGGTCTCGCCTTCTCGCCTTCTCGGAGGTCCGCTAAAAGCTTTCCTCGCTCCACTACTAGCACCGGGGTCTTGTATCTTCCCCATTCTCAACAGCGTTTCAACCCTTTCTCCCGCAATGACAATATCGTTGAACCTTGTAGCAGAACTCGACGCCAGTCTTTCAAGAAATACCCCCTGGAGGGTACCCATAAACATATCGGCCATTTCATTCTCCAACAAAGGTGGTTGCACCCTAGCAGCTAGCTGACGCCACCTCTGGGCGTATTCTTTGAAGCCTTCCTTTGCTGTCTGAGCCATATGTTGCAACTGCGTGCGATTCGGAGCCATATCCATGTTATATTGGTACTGCTTCACGAAGGCCTCAGCGAGATCTTTCCAGCTCTTGACATTGACCCTGCTGAGTTTCATGTACCACTCAAGGGAAGCTCCCACCAAACTGTCCTGAAAGTAATACATCCACAGTTTTTCGTCGTCTGTATGAGCGGCTATTCTCCCCACATATGATTGCAGATGGGTCTTTGGGCAAGCAGTGCCGTTATACTTCTCGAAAGTAGGAACTTTGAACTTATATGGAATCCTGACTCCCGGAACCAAGCCCAAGTCTGTTATATCGAATCCCAAAGAACTCTGGGACTGAATAGCCTTGATTTGCTCGGCCATCTCTTCAAACCTCTTGTTCATTTCTACCCCTTGACCCTCGGCTTCATCGAGTAGAGTAAACTGATCCTCATGGTTGTCCATCTGAAGGTGTTGCAACCCTTCGTTGTTGATATTCACTCCTGGTTGTATAACTGGAGTTCCACCCTGTCGTGCGCCCGCACCAGCATGATTATCAGCATTAGCAGCAGCAGCAGCATTTCGGTTCTGATTTTCAACCATCTCTCGCAGACGCTCTTGATTCTGCCCCATGCCGGCCATTAACGTCATGAAATTGTCCATTCTCTGCCTTAGATCTGCCAAATCTGCCTGCATTTGATCCATGGCTCGCTCTCTGTTAGTCTTGGTTGGGTATCCGTGCACTGCTGGTTGTTCTCGGCCCTTGCGAGGAGCTATAGTGTCTGTTATCACAAAACACATTAGTATCTAATGCAACACCTGCAAAACAACAAACAAGTTATATGGATGCAATGCAGTTGTTTATGTTTCCAATCACAGGTCATTTATGCCCCGGTTCCGGTATTTAGCAAAGAAAACCAGATGGGCACTGATCCTCGACTTTCAGAAACCTTTGCGGGAAACCAAATTCAAACCATAATAGCAAGCAAACCAAGAAATGGTGAGAAACATCATAACATAGATCAGCCCATTAGGCACAATAAAACAGAATTCCTCATAGGGTACGAGTTCTTACAGAGGATAAACAAACAGCTAGGACTCCTACAACATGCCTGTAGGTAATCCAAATACAAAGAAACAAACTAAGAAGCACAACCACCGCTTGAGGCTCCTGAAACTCCATCATCAGACCTGACCTTCTTGACTCCTGCCATCAACTTGAGGTCTTCAATCTCTTTGAGTGCTGCTTCGAGGGCTTGTTGACTGTCTGCGAGCTGTTGGGTCTTCTCTCTGCGAATCCTGTGGGCCTGCTCCACCTCTTCTTTCTTGTAAGCCATCTGAGTCTCAAAGAACTCCTCTTTTTCTTTATATTGCTTCAACTCTTGCTCTCTTTGTCCCTTCAACCAGACAATAGACTGACGAGCATCTCTAAGGGTCTTTGACTTCTTCTTGCGCTCAACTTCTCTTTGGGCTTCCATCATCCCCAACCTGTGGAAATGTGCTTCTTTTCCTGCAAAGTCTTTCTCCTTAGCCTCCAAAGTCGTCTGTATCTTCAGCAGCTTCTCCTCAGCTTCCTTCTTGGCCCTGTTAGCTTGGTGATACAAGCTTACCATCTCGGTATTTTCAACTCTAACTGCATGTAGTTGGGCTTCTAACTTCTTGAATTCCTCCAGAGGCACAGTATCAACGGACTCAGCAACTGGGGGAACTGGTGCTGAAAATGGTAACAAAACTCTTCTGGCTCTGTCTTTCAACCAAGCTTCGTACTCTGGGAATGTCTGATTGTTGCACTTCCCGAAACTAGCTATTCCTTCTCCTTTGATGCTCTTCCAAGCTCCCGCAACCTTCCTCACTAAGGGCATATTATCTTTCACTGAGAAGTAGAAAATAGGGGTCAACTTCAAATCTTCAGGCACATCTCTCAGAGCGTATCCTAATTGTCTTCTTAACAAGATTGGATTATAATTAATCCCTCCAGTTATTCCCAACAAAGGCACACTATGATAACTCCCGCTGCTGGTGATGAAACGTGCGCCTTGCAGCCTTTGAGTGAACCATCTAACATCCTTGGCCAACAACTTTTCCAGCTTCTGAGCCCATATCAGACTATGGTCACTAAACACTCCCGTACTAGGCAAATGCCTCATGAACCACATGTGAAATAACGGAGCACAACAACGGACCAAACCTCCCCTCTTCTTCTCAGTCTTGTAATGAACCGAGTAATACAAATCCCCGAGTAAGGTAGGCACAGGATTCTTCAGCAAAAAGATATGTATGGCGTTTATATCTATGAACTTCTCCATATCAGCAAACAAGATGATTCCATAAATAGAAAGAGCCAAGATAGCACAGACCGCATCCCATTCCTCTTCAACAGCCAATTCTTCCGCCTTCTTTACCAGAACCTCCAAAGAAAACCCAGACACACCTCCTTTAATAATGGTCAGAGACTTCACAGTAGCAGGGCTCAAATAAAGAGCCTCAGCAATAGCCTCAGGTGCAGGCCTACTCATCTCAGAATTGAAAGGAACCTGATCTCGAACCGGCACACCCAGGATCAAAGCATACTCCTCCAGCATAGGACCCAACTGGAAATCGGGAAAGGTGAAGCAACGGAGCTGAGGATCATAATACTGAAGCAATGTATGAATGGCACTCCTCTCTGAAGAATCTAACTCTATCACCACATCAAGAATACTCCCGTAAGCCTTTCTGAATCTCTCTACCTGGTTGGGTGTAATCAGCTTTACCATCTTTTTCAACAAACCAACTTTGATATCAAAGAACTTGAAATGAATATTCTGCTTGCGAGGATCTTCCATCTTTGAAGAGAATACCGGAACCGGAAGCAGAGATATGAACCTGTGAATGAAAACAAAAAACAATGATTAATGATGCAATGATGTAATGCAGATACGAATGCAAGGACATATGGTCATCTGAGACTGTCTGGAATCTGGCCACTGACAAGGTCCCTCTGAATAACTGACAAACCAAAAATTCACTGAGTCACACTCTCTGATAATCACAACCCTCTGAAGAGAATCTCTGGACCATAATATCAAGAATACCAGAACCATAAAACCAGAACTTCGGAACCAAAGTAACTGTATCATAACATGAACTGCACTGATAACAAGGGTATGATGAGGTCAAGGGTTCCTGCAAACCTGTAAACCCATCCCCAATCTCACGGGTGTGCTCCGGGTCAAACATCACGGACTCTCAAAGCCGAATAGCAATAATACTTTCACCATTTCCGAGAAATGGCTCATGACCAAATCAGGGAATCGGTTAGGCATTATGTACTACGCAGGGAGGCCTCAGCTGAGTCCGGGAAATACAAGCATCCCTTATAAGTCCCCAGCTTCAAGCGCTGAGATCGAGAAACAATAGTACATTCAGCCTGCAGGATACAGTAATAATGTCATACGACCAGATGCTTTGACTGAGTTCCTATAAGAGAACCAGGCCATCCTATGCGAGTCCCCAGTGGACCCTCGGGTGCAAATGGGTTTGCCACAAAATGTGGTCTGCCACTGCCACCACTGGAGAGGGTTGTTTCCACAAAGGTTCTCAGTGATCGGTCCCCAGATGCACATAACTATCAAGGTCCTATCCCGAAGTGGAGGAAATCCCCACACAAGATATTTCCAAGACAGTCGCAATCTGGGCGTGAAACACATCGCCACTCATCATGCCACATGCGAGTACAATATGTCCACTCTAATCCTAGGGTGCACTCAAGCCGGGTACTTGGCTTATCTCTCAGAAACAGTATCACCCATCCCACCAAACAGAAAACCAGTCCAGACAGTCCAGTATGATATAAATGATGCGGAAAATAAATACTGAAAACTGTAAATAAAGCTGTAAATAAAGCAGTAAACAAACAACAATACAATACAACAAGCCACATCAAACAAACATCACCCAATGAAACAGCAACACACAAGCGCTAGGAGAGACTCTCAGGGGAACCAGAGATCATCTGGTGTGCAATCCCCAGCAGAGTCGCCAGCTGTCGCTCCCGGGATTTTCATCCTGGTACAAACGCGAAAGTGGCGCGGAAAAGGTAGAGTCGCCAGCCAGACATTTTTATCCCGAATGAATGGGAAAGGTAATGTTGCACAAACCTGAGGAAGAAGGAAAGGACCAGGTCCTGCGAACCAAAGATCTGAGTTCGGGAGTCGGTTACGACCTGGGAAGGTATTAGCACCCCAAATCATCCGCCGTACCCGACGGGATCCACGCTTGCTTGTTTTGTTTCAAAGGGTGAGAAATAATAATGCTGCTGAACAAATGAACCGCGAACTGGGAACTGGAATGAAAATGAGAAGGGGAATCGGAAAAGAAAATGGAAAGAAAGGGGGAAATGTAGGGAAAATAAAGAATGTGCTCGAACGGGCCCTACCCCGCTGCCTACGTACCTCATCGGGATAATGAGGATCAGAGTCGACGTAGTTCGCCTATCTAGGGGTAGAAAAGAAATTGCTTGTGAATTAAGGCTTGAACTGCCTATGCCACTGCTCAGGTGTTGCAGACTCGGACGACGAGCGCGTAACCGTCTTACAAAGTGACAAATAGGAGCAAGTTCGCGTACGGAGCGAAAGAGATGAGAAAAGAATTCCCGGAGGAAAGACGCTTATTGTTTGTTTGAGATTTTTATGAAGCTTTTATTTGTGAAGGTTTGCATAGGTAAGTGTACCTAAGTCTTACTCAATGGGATGTGTACGTCTCACATCATCCCGAAATGGAATGCGCAAGAGGCACACCTATCTATGGAGGAAATCCCCAAAGCTAGTCCCACAAGTGAAGGCTCAAGCACACTGGCCTATTACCATTATTAAGGGTTTTTGTGGTTTTATGATTAAGAAGTGTTTTTTTAGCTTTTCTTTGTGAGGTACTCATGTTAAGACCTATCCACCACGAGTGATGACTCACACCTCGCCCCGAAATGGAACGCATGTGAGCATCTCATAGCAAAATCTCATGTCACATGAAAGTACTCAACCTTTATTAAGTGAATTAAAATTAAGTTTGAAGGTGAGAAGAGAGAGAGAGCGCCAAAGGATCTCAAAGGAAAAATTCTAAAGGGGGACTAAAATAATCCTAAGTATTCACATGCATGGATATCCTAAAGGTTAGTGAGGTTTCTATCCTAATGAAGAGGAAAGAAGAAGATAGAAGAAGGGATGAGAAAGGCCTAGGCCCAACAAAAGAGGGTTAGTCCACATAAACATAAAAGGAAGAGGTAAGAATTAGAGATGTGGAACTCAATTCCCACATCTCACACTTACCATAGCCCCTGCAAGGTTAGCATACACAAATGAATACAAGCACAAAGTTCAAAACCAGAATCAAAATGGTATAAAGAAGGGCCTAAGAGTCCAGCAAGATGAAGAGAGAAGTCACACAATACCAAACAATATCAAAATAAAAGCAATGGAACCAAAAGATGGAATTTAAACGCTTAAAGAAACAAATGACTTGAATATGAAGCAAACTCAAAAATTTAGAAGAACCAAGACCTATCTTAGGACCAGGAAGGTTCCCATACCCTAAAGGAACCCCAATCAAGAAGAAAAAGTTGGCACAAGTGCCCTTCTAAGCCTATGAGAGATCTAACAAACCAAAAGAAGCAAAATGGGACAATGTGAGAACAAAAATCCATAAATAATCAACCAGCCATCTAAAAAATCTACAACTGAAACCAAATGATCTTAAAACACATTATATCAACCTGCCAAAAGGATTTGCACAAATTCAGAAAGGAACTAGGCCAAATGAATGCACAAACACAAGCTAGGACAGAAAACTTATATCACAAGATACCAGACCAAAACTCCAGAAATAATTTCCTAAAAATTCTGAGAAAAATCACATGAAAACTAGAAGATCTTAGGAACACAATGCAAAAAGAATGGGATCAAAACTCCAAATATTGAAATCTATAGAAAATCAACAAGACAGGCTGGTCAAGAAATGAAGCAAATGAAACTAGGTGCAAAGATGAATTGATTCTGGCACGCTAATCAATGAAAAAAAAATATATGACAAAATTTTAGAGACACAAAGGAACATCCATGATTTATTTGGGAATTTTTAGATGAATATTTCTATTTTATACGAATTAAAACCAAACTGAAATAAAAAGAAAATAAATGGAAGAAAAAGAATTTAAGGAAATAAAGGAAAGGTGCATGTAGTAGGGCTTGAAAGTGTAATCCGAATGGGCCTAGCAGGGAGTGAGGGTGCGAAAATCAACCTGGTATGGGCCCAGGTCTGAACACATAAACAACTCTTTTGAACCTCTCTTATTCCTTAAACCACTATCATTATACTAATTAAACCCAATATTAAAATCCTAACAATTATACTAACTAATCTCAACTAATAAAAATCTTTTTATTTTCTAAACAATTTCTAAACAATTATTGTTCTAACCAAATTCTAACCATTATTTCTAAACAATTCTAACAGCTTTTTTTTTAAACAATTCTAACCATTATTTCTAAATAATTCTCAACAAATATCAACTAGTCTCCATTATAATTTCTAAACACTTTCCTAAACATTTTTATATTATGTCCTAACAGTCTTTTTTTTTTTAATTACTATATTTTCCTAAAAGAAAAGTTAACTAATTATACTATTCTATTTTCTAACGATTTTTCCTAATTAACATTTTTCTAAGCAAAACATTCTAAACAAATATCTTTCTAAACAACATTAAAAGAGCTAAACAATATATTCTAAACGAAATATTATCCTAATTAAACTATTATTAAACTCCTAAAAATTATCTAACTAACCTAGACAATTTTTTTTTATCTACTTAAACTCTATTATATCTAAACAATTTTTTAACTAAATTCTTTTTATTTCCTAAACAAATTTATTATAATTAATCTCCACTAATTAAATTCCCTTTATTTTCTAAACAATTTTTCTAAACAATTATCTAATCCTAAAACTATATTATATTTTCTAAAAAAATTATCAAATCAATTCTTTTATATTTTTTTAATCAATATTCAAAGAACTAAACAATATATTCTAAACGAAATATTATCCTAAACACAATTTTAATTAATTATTCTAAACGAAATTATCCTAAACACAATTTTAATTAATTATTCTAATCAAATTCTAATTGATTAAACATTATATTATATTTCCTAATTAATCTACTCTAACCAATTCTATTAATATTTCCTAATTAATCTATTCTAACCATTAAACAATTAATCTATTATATTTCCTAAACAGTATTCTAAACAAATTTTTTTAAACAATTTCCTAACAGCTCTTTTTTTTAATTACTATATTTTATATTTTTTTAACAGCTTTTTAATTACTATATTTTTAATCCTAAAACTATGCTATTTTTCTAACTTTTACTAACTGAATATATTATAAACAAAACTCATTATTTTTCTAAACTTTTACTAACTGAATATATTATAAACAAAACTCATTAGAACAGTAATACAACAACCACAAAGTATCTCTTTCTCCCAACTCTCAGACTTGCCATACCTATTATTAATCCCTCTTTTTTTTAATAAACTGAATGAACAATGCATGTGATTTAAATCAATAGGTCACTTTTCATTTAAATGAAGAAACACACTAAAATAATAATAATCAATCTCATGAAACCGCGGACCAACCAGGAGGAGACACATCACCGTCTCCTCCCTCCCCATGCATGAAGAAGACGCATGTAGCAGCAACAGCAATGGAAAACGCAGCAAAGCAATAACTTCCTTCCAATTTCACATTATCATAATTCTCTCAAATCTTAACGAAAATAAAAAATGCGAAAACCAAAATTCACCTACGAAATGAGATCTACACTACCGGCACAAAAAGTAATTAAAATCACGACTTAATCATGGAGAAATATGGCGATGAAGTAACACCACCACACGCGGTTTCGATCGTCGCCGCGAACAAAATTTCAGAAACTTATAAAACGCACGCCAACATGAAGCTTAGTTCAAGAAGATCATGAATCTACTAATAACACGCAATAAAACGCACTGCACGATTCGGATCGATCAAGACAACTTGAACACCGAAACCGAAATTCAACGTAACTCCTTCAATTCACCATACAATCCGAAAATTCAAGAATCACGCATGAAGTACACATCAAACAAGCAATATGTAAAATATATCGAATCAGGCCAACTTTGAACGAAACTTTAAATCCACCATCACTACTTCACAAGACTTCTCATCCTCTCACATAAAATACGCCGCAAATCATCAACATACAACAAAACAAGAAACCATCAAAACTGAAGCAAAAGCAAGATTGAAACGCAAACCTGTTGTGGAGCTTTTCTTCAAGATCCTAAAGAAAACCAGAGGCTCACGACGATCCTGCCGTAAATACTTTGGCCAAATAAAGGCTTGCAAAACTCGATCTGAGTAAAGAGAAACTGAAATTCGTTTGCACTCCTCTTGCTTGGAGCGGATGAAATCTTTCTTTGGAGCGAAAGAGCAATGATGAAGGTGACGGATCCGCGATGAAGTTTCAGAGAACTATTAGAGAGAGAGAGAGTAGGCGCGGGATGAGGGAGTGAGTGAAAAATGAAAGGAGAAAAAGTGTGAAGTCTCCCCTGTGTACTGGCGAGGTGAGGGATTATGTGTGCCGAAAACGTGAGAGTGAGAGTGCATGAAAAATAGTAAGTGTGAGTGGCATGAGGTGTGTGCACGTGAGCTGGTAAGAAGAAATCAGTGAGTGAGAGAGAGTGATGAGGTGGCTTATGTGAGAGAAAGAAAAGGAGAAAAAATGTGAAGTGAGTGGAAGTGTGAAGTGAAGAAAATGAAACTGAGAGTGACATGCGCATGGGGTGCATGAGAGTTTCACGTGACCACTTTCTCTCCCTTGGTGCAATCCTTGCCTTGTACCATTTTTTAATAAAATAACCCAAGAAGGAAATAATGCCTCAAGCTTTCCTCTTCCTTTTTTTTTTGGTCATGAAAATATTATTATGTACCACTAAAAAATGGTTGCAAACAAAATGACATGTTAAAAAAATGTGACACACAAAAAATAAAAGAACCCAATGGTATCTTGACAAATGTCCCAAAAAAAAAAGGCACCTAAACTTCAAAAATTCACATCTTGAGTTCTACTAATGCTATGAAGGCATTCTACGACTTTTCGGAAAGGGAAAATCGTGCTCTACAACTTTCGTGTTTATAGGAAAATCATTCGGAGTCCTTTCGCACATGAAATAATAGCCTGAAGCTCGGGACAAATAATTTCCAAAAATTGGACATTTCTAGATATTCAATTTAATAACTTCTTTTTTTTCTTTTGCATACTCCCGATTTTTGACATTTAATCTCAACTGAATTATTCCTTGACATGATATAGCCTCATAAATTGATAATCCTGATTAAAAAAATCCTGCAATTTTCATGTTGACTTTTCTGACTGTGCAGTTGACTTTCTCGCTTCACCTTCAAGTAACTAGACCAAATCTTGACTTTTTCCAATGAATTTTTGCCTCAACCCTTATATATAAGCCATGCAGACCAAATGAAAGCCTTTGCCCATAAGAAACAGTCAAAATTAAGGACATATGAGGATCTGGTCCATAACCCTAATCATGATTTCCCTCATACAGGAGAAAAATTGTGCTCTTGAACTTTTGATGAAATGACTGACTTCCCTAAGGAACTTTTCTCACCCAATCTCATCCCTAGAATCCTCTTGTCATATAAGGGACTTTGCCTAGATTTCTCTGGTACTCTCCCAACCTCTTGAGTTTTTTTTTTTTTTTTTTTTTTGTGACTGATCTTGAACTAGTGAATGCCATGTATATTTCTCATGGGACTTGGACCAATCCACTAGGCCTCAAATCCACCCACAGATGATCACATGCCTAATGCTAGGTCATGAGAATGTTATGCTTCATATTTCCATGGTATGATGCTGAGGAAATGATATGAGTATGATGAATATGATATGAGATAATGCTTAAAATGAAGAGGGCAAATTTGGGGTGTTACAACAGGGCCTTCACCAGTAATCTTAATTGGACCCTTATGAGTGATTTTGACAGGGCCCTTAGAAGTAATCCTCACTGGCACTTTATCAACCATATCCATCTCTTCAACCTTCGCACCTTTAGTTATATGATTAACCATACTCTCCACAGAAGGTGGAGTCCTCTCAAATACTATGGTGTAATTATTCATGAGGCGTTGAATTTCGTCCTTCAATCTCCAGCAACTATCTGGCTTATAAGCACAATAGACACAATCTTCACCACAACCTGGAAAGAACCCAACTTGTACCAACTTCTTCTTAGTAACAGACAATGGTGTAGTCAAATCTGCAACTGAGGAAATATGTGAAACTTCATCAATGACATTGACAGTCTTCTCATGATTCGGCATAGGAGCAGTAATCACATTTCACTACTAAAAAAAAGACATTTGGTTAAATGATTTTACATCAGGTATTTATTAAAAATGATGTAAAAAATAACGCGGTGGCAGTTTCGTAAATAATAACATAAATTGTTATAAGGGATTTTACATCGGGTATATAAAAAAACCGATGTAAAAAGTAATGCGGTGGCATTTTTGTAAATAACAAAAAAATTGATCTAAAGCCTTTTACATCGGTTTTTCCAAAACCGATGTAAAAACCATATTAAAAAACAAATAAAAAAATTTAAAAAAAAATTTAAAAAAAAAACAAATATCTATTACATCGGTTATTAAGAAACCCGATGTAATATGTTTCTTAAAAATAATTAAAAAAAATTAAAACAACTTTTTACATTGGTGGGGAAAGAAACCGATGTAATAAATATATAAAAAATAAAATTAAAAAAAAAATAAAACCATATTAAATCGGTTTCAGTTTAAACCGATGTAATAAATATATTAAAAAAAAACAAACTTATTACATCGGTGGTGAAAGACCCGATGTAATAAATCTATAAAAAATAAAATTAAAAAAAACTAAAAACATATTAAATCGGTTTCAATGTAAACCGATGTAATAAATCTATAAAAAATAAAATTAAAAAAAAACTTAAAACATATTAAATCGGTTTCAGTTTAAACCGATGTAATAAATATAATTAAAAAAAAAACATAACCCTATTAAATCGGTGGGTATTTAAACCCATGTAATAGAGTTGTTTTAAATTTTTTTAACCCTAAACATAAAACTATTCATTTCTTTACTGTAGCTCATTTACTCTTCTTCTTCCCGAAACCATTTCCTTTCTTCAGCCGCCGCCGCCGCCGTATCTCCTTTCCTCTCTTCACGCCGTCACCACCTCACGCTGCCACCACCCCTCGTCGTCACCACCCCACGCCGTCACCACCACACTCCGTTCGCCCTCCGTCACGTCCTTCCGCCGTTCGCCGCGTCACTTCCTTCCGCCGTTCGCACACCTCACGTCGTCACCTTATCGCGTCCTTCCGCCGTCCCCGTTGAACTGGTTCAGGCCGCCGCCGTCTCCCTCCTCCGTCCCCGCCGCCCTCCACCATCCTTGCTAGGTATTACATACTGTTTTCTTTAATATATATATATATATATATATATATATATATATATATATATATATATATATATTTATATAGTTTTGTGTATATATATATATATATATATATATATATATATATAACTATATATATATATAACTTTATATATATATAGTTATATATATATATATATATATATAGTTTTCTGTATATATATAGTTTTATATACATTACTTTATTATAGGTGTCTAAATAATTTATTTGATCTGTATGCATTAATTCCGGAACATAGGTATGAATCGTAGTTGGATAAAAGCTAATCGATTAAGTGTTGAGTACGAACATGGTGAAGCTCCAAAGCCCTTAACTGGAGAGGAAGTTTATCAACGACAACAGGGCATTAATGTTGAGTTTGGTAAATACAAAAAGAAATCAAATACGAAAAAGTTATGGAAAAAGAGGTCAGTTTTCTTCGATCTTCCATATTGGTCTAGTCTTGATGTAAGACATTGTATTGATGTGATGCACGTGGAGAAAAATGTATGCGATAGTTTACTCGAAACACTTCTCAACATTCATGGCAAAACAAAAGATGGTTATAATGCTCGTGTGGATTTGGGTTTGATGGGTATACGAGAAGAGTTAACTCCACAACATATAGGCAACAAGATATATTTGTCTCCTGCCTGCTACACTTTGTCTAAAAAAGAGAAAACAAGTTTTTGTGAGTGTTTACAAAGTATTAAAGTTCCGCATGGTTACTCATCAAATGTCAAGAGGCTTGTATCTATTAAAGATCTCAAACTAATTGGCTTAAAATCTCATGACTGTCATGTCTTAATGCAACAACTACTACCAGTGGCTATTCGTGGGATATTGCCTAACAATGTTAGGAAGACTATAACCAGGTTGTGCTTATTTTTCAATGCAATTTGTTGTAAATCCATTGATCCATCAAAGTTAGATGTTTTGGAAAATGAGGCTTCAGTTATCTTGTGCCAATTAGAGATGTATTTTCCTCCTTCATTTTTCGACATTATGGTTCACTTGATTGTTCATCTAGTAAGGGAGATTAGAATTTGTGGCCCAATTTTTTTACGATGGATGTATCCAACAGAACGATACATGAAGATCCTAAAAGGTTATACAAAAAATCCACACCGGCCGGAAGCATCGATTGTTGAGAGGTACATTGCAGAAGAGGCAATTGAGTTTTGTTCAAACTATTTGTCAGAAGTGGATGCTGTAGGGGTTCCTAAGTCTCGTCATGATGGAAGATGTGAGGGTATGGGTACACAAGGTTTAAATGTCAAGAGTTTAAGTATTGATGTGGTTGTTCAAGCTCATTTGTATATTTTGAATAACACGGATGAAGTTCAACCTTACTTATCTGCTCACAAAAGCATCATAAAGAAAAGGCACCCCAAGATGAATGAAAGATGGTTGTTAAAAGAGCATAATAAGAGTTTCTCTGAGTGGTTTAAAGAGAAAATTGCTAATGATGATAGTGCATCTAATACAATTAAGTGGTTGTCCTATGAGCCGAAATGTAACATAATAACTTGGAGTGGATATGATATTAATAAAACTTGCTTTTATACAAAGTCAAAGGATGATCGTAGTACCACACAAAATAGTGGGGTGATGATTGTGGCCGAGTCCATGCACTTCTCTAGTGCTAAAGATAAAAATCCGGTTATGGCATCTACACCCTACTTTGGGGTGATTGAAGAGATTTGGGAAGTTGATTATGTTGTGTTTAAAGTTCCCGTTTTTAAATGCAAATGGATTGATATCAATAGTGGTGTAAGAATCGATGAATTTGGAGTTACATTGGTTGATCTTAGCTAGTTAGCTTATGCGGACGAACCTTTCATTATGGCGTCTCAAGCAAAACAAGTGTTTTATGTCACAGATCCTTCTGATAAAAGGTGGTCGGTGGTTATACAAGGAAAGATGCATGATAGTGATGAAAATCAAGATGCCAACCTTGATATTTCCGAAACTCCTCCTTTCTCAAGAAATGTGCCTACCTTCATTGAAGAAAATGAAGAGGATGATGTGCATGCTATTCGCACAGATCATGGAGAAGGGATATGGGAGGACTAGTAAGTTATTTATTTATTTATTTTGTGCTTGCTTTGATGTCTAATTGTTTATATTTTTGCTTAATTTAATGTATAATTTTTTATATTTTTGCTATATTTTTTGTCTAATTTGATGTCTAATTGTTTTTATTTTATGTGAACAGATACATGGCTGATTCAACAGACAACCCTTCTTCATCTAGTGACCCTACAAAAAAAAAGAGTTAGAGGTCCCACTTTAATGACACAAATTGACAAAGTTCACCAAACAGGTGAGAAGATAAAGGTGAAGTTTGATCCAAAAACCCATGAATGTACGGGTTTTGGTAAAAATGCTTCAAATTTTAAGAGTTACATAGCATCTCTTGCTCGACAGAGATGTAGTATTTTGAAAGATGAGTGGAAAAACGTAGATAATGACATAAAAGAGGCCATTTGGACTGATGTTCAGGTATTTTTGCTTATTTTGATGTCTAATTATGTTTTATATTCATATGCTAATAACATATGCTATATATTATATGTGTAGGCTCATTTCACTATTCCAGAACCTCTTGATGCAAAAAAGGATCCATTGAAGAAAGAGTGGATTAAATATGCTGGAGAGCGATGGAGAGGTTTTAAGACACATCTCACAAGTGAATATATTAGAAAGCCCAAAGATGGTCTCGCTCCGGCATATATCAGATATCCTTATATTAAAGAAGAAGTATGGAAATAATTTCTGAAGTCTCGGGATTCATCTGAATTTAAGGTTAGTATGAGTTATAAATTTTTATTATGTTTATTGTGCATTGTAACATTGTTATTATATTTAGTATGATTAGTAACTTTTTCAATTTTTAATAGGAAAAAAGTGAAAAGGGTGCAAAAAATGTGGCTAAGAATGCATACCCACATGTATTATCTCGTGGAGGGTATCGTTTGCTTGAAGAGAAAATGATAAATGAAAGGAGATTATCGAGAGATGATTCTAATGTAGATGATACGGGTAGCCCATCTCCACCTTCACGCCATGAGTTATGGAAGAGAGCACGACAAAAGAAAGGGGGAGAATACACATCACAGGCTACACAAGTTGTTGCAGAGAAAATTGTAAGTAAAATTCTTCAAGTATCATTATAATTTTGTTTGATAAAAACTATATTGACAAAGTTGTGGTGCATTTGTAGGACTCTCTAGTTGAAGAAGTTGAAAAGGGTGCATTTGTTCCGGATGGACGTCACGATATCTTAACAGCAGCCATTGGAACATCTGAGCATGGCGGCCGTGTTCGTGGTGTTGGAAAACACCATAAACAAAGCACTTTCTTTGGAAGATCACGTCAAAGACAAGATATCGATGTATCGGAACAATTTGCACAATTGTCATCTCAATTGGAAGCAAAAATTAGAGCGGATTTAGCGCAACAGTGGGTTGAAGAGCGTAAGGCAATGCAACAATCTTTCATGGAGACACTTAAGTCTATGGGTATCTCCCAAAGCACAGCAAATAATAATTGCATTGAACAAAGGGAAACTGTGGATGGAAGCGGAAAAGGAAGTTGTTCAATTGTAAAAGTAAGCAAAATGGAAGAGGAAGACAATGTTGAGAGATTAGTAAAAATGGTTCTGAAAAGGAGTGACACACAAATGGATTACTTTGAATTAGAATTAAGTCATTGTGTGAATGTCTCAAATTTTTATATGTCAGCAAAATGTATTAGAGAGTTGTTGATGGGACAACATTGGCTTGACGTTTCTACTTTGCAAGTATGGTCCACGTAAGTATATTTTCTTTTTTATTACTCTCAAATATTTTCATATGTTATAACTCCTGTCACTTTGATTCTAATGTTTATGTTATAATTAGGTATATTCATCGTTTGTGTATTGATACATCACAATCAGAAGTATATGGGATATTGGACTCTGCTTTGTGTTCGTATGTTGATAATGTGGCAAAAACTGAAGCAAAAGTTAGAAAATACATACAAGACATGTTACGTGATCACGAAGAGAAAGTGTGTCACTTGCTACCATTTATTCATGGGTATGTGTATGAAATTCTATTTTATAACTTTGTTAATATGAAATTCTGACTTTTGTACTTCAACACGCACATACAGATCTCATTGGCAATTAATAGTCATTTGTCCAAAAGACAATACGGTGGTCGTCTTCTGTTCACTTCATCGGGAACTTAATCAAACCATGACGAAACTTGTTACAACATAAGTTTATCTTTTATGTTCACTATATCTTATATACATAATTTGTTACAAAAGTAATTCCATATTTTATGTGGCTTTATATGGTTTTTTTGCCTTCTTTATTAGTGCTTTAGGGGTTCATCAAGCGGCACATGGCATTATAAGAAAGCCTACATGGCTTCGACCCATAGTAAGTGGTGTAAATTATAAGTATAAATTTAATTTTATCATATAAGTATTGGAAAATGATGTCATATATTCATTTGTAGACAAGGAAACAAAATAACTCTGATGATTGTGGGTACTATGTGATGAAAAATATGTTGGATATTGTCTCTGCAAAGATAACCGATAATTGGATGACGGTAATAAATATAACTTTACTTTGTTATTTACTTTGCATTTTGCAACTTAATGTGAATTTTCCAAAATAACTCTATATTGTTATTTATGTGTTGTAGGTATTTAATGACCCAACAGAATTAAAAGAAGATGATTTGTATGATTTGCGACTCCGTTGGGCAACATGTTTCTTTGAGTTGTATAAAAGTTAAGCTTTATCTGGTAAGATATATAGAATTCTCTATTTGAAGATATTGACTTTGGTGTTGTCTTTTGGTTAATTGGTGTTATTATTTATTTTCAGGAAATTTGATTTTTGTGTTTTCTACCGAAGTTACAACTCATATTCTTGTGGATATTGTAAGTTGATATTCAAGTGGGGTAAATATTGGTTGAATGTGTATTTTTTGTTGTTGTTGTTGTAGTAGTAAATTTTAGTATAAACCTCCTATATATTGAGATGATTATATGTGTATACTAGTACATTTGGAAGAATATATGTGTACTTGTACATTTGGAAGAATATATGTGTACTAGATATTTGGTTTATTGAATATTGGTGAGAAATATATGAAAATAGCGACCTAAATATGGTCTATGTGAAGGAAATATTAGGTACCAAAAAATTTTAAAGGAATTGCTAAATAATTAGGTACCAAAAAAATTACAGGAACTGCTAAAAAATAGTAAAATTTTATAAATTTTCTACAGTACTTTTTACATCGGGCGAAAGGGGAACCGATGTAAAAAGTACTATATGGCACACTTTTTACATCGGGCCAAAGGGGAACCGATGTAAAAAGTACCATGTATGGCACACTTTTTACATCGGGCGAAAGGAAAACCGATGTAAAAAGTACCCTGTATGGCACACTTTTTACATCGGTTATTTGAAAGCACCGATGTAAAAGCCAACCTATTACATCGGTTTTATCTTCCAACCGATGTAAAAAGTCCTTTTTACATTAGAAAAAAAAATTATATATTTTTTTTACATCAGACTTAAAAATTAACCGATGTGGTTGATATATTTTTTACATCGGTCCTAAAACCGATGTAAAATGTCTACGACTTATTACATCGGCTGCCTTTACATCGGACTCGGAACCGATGTAAAAAGTCATTTTCGCCCGATGTAAAAAGTCATTTCTGCACTAGTGTTTGGAGTACCCGGAGGATCAAACTCAATCTCTCCAGCGTCAATCATATCCTGAATCTTATTCTTCAATACCCAACAACTATTGGTATCATGTCCCTGACAATTTGAATGATATGCACATCGTGTATTAGGATTGTACCTGGGAGAGGTAACATTGGGATTCTGAGGAGGGTCCCTCAAAGTGATAAGTTCACCCTTCAACAAATGTTGCAAGGCTTGGGCCAGTGACATGTTGATCTTAATGAACTGCCTTCTAGTCCTCTGTTGATTGCCCTGGGGTGGCTCTGTTGTTGCAGGAGTAGGATTGGAGATATGAACTGCACTCACAGACTGATACCTCCTATTACGATCAGGTTGACCATAAACAGCATTTGACTCTTTCTTCCCACTAGGGGGCTTCTTTGTAGTACTGGATGAAGAAGCACCCATTTGGATCTTGCCACTTCTTATACCACTTTCTACGCGCTCTCCTGTCATTATTAACTCAGTGAAGCCAGATGATGAGCTTCCAATGAGATGACTGTAAAAAGGACCATTCAACGTACACATGAACATATCCACTAACTCCCTGTCAGTTAGAGGGGGTTGCACTCTTCCATCTAAGTCTCTCCACTTCTGGGCATACTCCTTGAAATTTTCTTTAGCACCCATAGACATGCTTTGTAGTTGCATGCGGGTAGGGGCTAGATCAGCATTGTATTGATATTGCTTGTAAAAAGCCTCAGCAAGATCATTCCAATCACGGATGTTGACACTCTCCAACTGATAGTACCATTCCAATTGAGCTCCAGATAAGCTCTCTTGGAAGAAATGGATCCACAACTTCTTATCAGCAGTATGGGGTTGGATTCTCCGGACATAAGACCTCAGATGCAGCTTGGGACAAGAGACACCATCATAAACTACGAAAGTAGGAACCTTGAAACCAATGGGTATAACCACCCCAGATATCAAACTCAGGTCTTCAAAATCCAGCCCAGAAGACTTTTGCAATTCCATAGCATCCATTCTATCCACTAGCATTTTGAACTTATCTTCATTAGGCTCATGATAGTAGTTAGCTTCAGAATCAGAGTCCCCCATAGTATTGTGGAGACTGCCTCCCTCTTTCTCAGACTCTTCAGAATCATAATCTTCAACCTGTTCTTTGGTCTTGACAGGACCTCTGAACCTTCTTCCCATGTTGATCAGGCCTCCTGACTGTTGCACCCCAAAATTTGCCCTCACAATACAAGACTTTGTGTGCTAAGAAGGTTCACAAGGTTCACAAGATTCACAACATTTTCAATACCTTTCATGAGGTTCATGAAGTCTACAAGTTACTTTATGAAGGTTCACAAGGTTCACAAGTTTCTCAACATTTTCAATACCTTTCATGAGGTTCATGAAGTCTACAAGTTACTTTATGAAGGTTCACAAGGTTCACAAGTTTCTCAACATTTACCAAACCTTTCATGAGGTTCATGAAGTCTACAAGTTACTTTATGAAGGTTCACAAGGTTCACAAGCTTCTCAACATTCACAAGACCTTTCATGAGGTTCATGAAGTCTACAAGTCACTTCATGAAGGTTCACAAGGTTCACAAGATTCACAATGATTACAAAGCTGTCCTGAGGTTCATGAGGTCTACAAAGTCACTTTATGAGGTTCACAAGGTTCACAAGCTTCACAATACCTCCCATGAGGTTCACAAGACATTTTATGATGGTTCACAAGGTTCACAAAGTTCACAATTGGTCAGAAGAGTTGACAATTCCCTCAGACAATGCACCTCCTAAGCAGTGCATCCAAAACTAGGGTTTTGACTTTAATCAGGCTAAATGGACTTCCAAGACTTCAAGTGAGCTTCATAACATCTTATATGTGTATAAGAACCCCCATGGCAAGTTTCAAGACTTTTCACAAAAGTTTGCTCAGTCAGATGATCAGATAAGTCAAAATCAGTCAATGCAGTCAGAAAGTCAAACTGAGGTCAACTGTGGTCAAACCAAAGTCAAACTTCATGATTTTTTGCCAACATCAAGTATATGAAGTAAAATTCATCATTTGATCAAGGGTTGATCATGATTCATCAAGGAGATTCCAGATCATCAAGAATCAGGAGTTTCTAAATTAGGGTTTCCTCAGTAAAAGTCAACTGAACTTTGACCAGCCATAACTTTCACATACTTCATCACCAAGTCTCCACTCAAAGCTCATTTTTAAGGAAATTGAATTCTCTACAACTTTGTGTCTCACAAGCCAAGCCCAAAAATGCTTCATTTGGAAGGTATGAGCTAAGACATTATAGGTCATTTCAAAAGTCAACAAAAAGTCAACAACTTCAAAAGGGAATAACTTGAGATTGTTAAATGATATGGACATGAAACCAATGAGGTTGTTTAGAGGACTCTTCAAGCTTTCCAAAATGTCCAAGAACACCCTCATAGCATTAAAATTGAGGGAGTTGTGCCCTTGCAAAGTTGGGAAATTTTGTGATGGTTTATGATGAAAATGGAGGTTTAAAACCAATTCTTGCCAAATGGGCTTGCCAAATTATGATCCAATCCATACACTATCATCATGCACGACCCAAATGATTAAAAATCAGAATTTTTATTATTTTATTTTTATTTATTTTGATTTAATTCATAAAAAATCATTTTAAATAAATATAAAATATGAAAATATGATATTTAATGGAGATTAAGCTTCTAGAAAGTCTTAATTATTGATTTAAGTTGAAGAGGAAAGAAATCATGAGATTTGTCTTAAAATAGTAAGCCTTTATGCAAGAATATTGAACTTTTAAGACATGATCAATTTCAATCTTTTTGAATCAAAATCTCCACCCAACAATTCAATTTTTTGACCTAAATTGCATCTCATATAAGTATACAATAGAAACCAATCAAGAGGACACGAATTTGCTGCATCCAAAGGTAAGTTCACAAAGTCAAAAAACCATTGAAAAAGTGACATTCGGGTTCCTTCATATAAGTGGTTTTAAGGTAAAATAAGAACATAGACATGTTCCTTGATCATCCATGAAGCAAAACCATCACTCATATTCATCCCATACACGCCATATTGTTCAACCCGAGCCATACTTGTTCTTGCTTTTCATTTTTTCGATTACATTGATTCACTGCATATTAATGGATTTTGCTTGCCTAATATTGTTTATAATGTTGTGTAGATCGTTTCTGGACAGAAAAATCAAAGGAACCGTGGCTAATTCATGAAACACCATTGTTAGGGTTTGGACCTAGGTTTAGGGGTTTCTAATTTAAGGAACATAAATGGATTCTAAAAACATAGAATTAATCGCATGAATGTCTGGATCATATTGTTGTGTTTAATTTTGTGAAATTGTACAGTTTTGTTGCCCATTGATTTTCGTAGGTCTTGCTGGGATTTATTTTTCGCAGGAAATATCGTAGCTGGATTCGCAGCTAATTTTGCAGGTATGAGGTTGAAGAAGAAGCAGATGGCGCGTTCTGGGAAATTTGAATTGTGTTGTAAATATTTTTTGTTTTATGGTTGGTTTATTGTTACAAGCGTGTGGCTTGTCCCAGTGGAAAGGCTTGTGCATATTGGACTATGGGACCTGAGTTCGAGTCTTGGTCTCGTACATTATTTTTTTCTATTTTTTTCAGGTAACAAAGAGACTTAATATATTATATTATGTTGCCATCATATTACCAGGTATGCTCTCCCAGCCAGGTGGTAATGCGCGCGCGTGTGTATCTATGAGGTCCTGGGTTCAACACCACCCCAGGCCTTTTTGCTTCTTGATTTTTTCCTGATTTTTCCAGGCAATACATAAAAACAATTCCTCTCCCTTTCCTTTCACCTGCGCATGTGGTGGTCTGGTGGTATGCCTTGATGCTGGTAAACAAAGCCTCCTGGGTTCAAATCCCAGCCAGGTTTGTTTTGACATTTTTTTTATTTTATTTTTTGCTTTGTTTAATTATATTTAATTGATTTTAGTTTTATTAATAAAATAACTTTATAAAATATTATTTAATATTTATAATATTCAAAACTCATGTTTTTTTTAATTCAAAATTTATTTTCTTTTACTTTGTAAATAAATTATAATATATATATATTAGTTAGGATAAATATTTGTATATTATATTACAAACCCTAAAAATATTTTCTAAATGAACTTTAATTTTGTAAAACCTAATTTTATTTTCTAAATAATTTTTATTTTCTAATTCTTAATATAATGTATATATTTATTTAATATAATTTTTGTAAATGTAATAATTAATAAAAATTAAATTTTTGTAAATATGATTAATTTTTGTGAATATGATATTTAAAACTTATTTTTTTCATATAATATGTAAATATCTTTTAATAAATAATTGTTAATATATGTTTAGAAATAATTAAATTTGCAATGATTAAAATTTATAATTACATTATGTTTAAAAAAATTTATATAAATGTTACAATAATTATTTAATTATTCTTATTCCTAAATAAATGTTTATATATTAAAATTTAATTTTGTGTTTATTATTCTCATCATGTTATTATAATATTTTTATTAATTCTATTATTTTAATTATTGTTATTGTTACTAACCATATTATTATTTATTATTTTTGCTTCACTAATCTTATATATTTTATTATTATTATTATTTCACTAACCTTATTTATTTTTAATATTTTTACTAACCCTATTTTTAATTATTATTATTACTAACCCCTATTTATTTATTATTGCTTATTTATTTATTTTTGCTTATTATTTATATTTTGCTTTTATATTTTTGCTATTTATTTTAATTGCTTATAATTATTTTGTAATTGCTCCTTGGTGTAAATTTTGTAAATGTTTAATTTTAATTTTTATGCTATGGTTAGTAATTTAGGGAGTGCAAAACATGTATTCTATTTAAAATAAATTTAGATCACTTTAATTATAAGATAAATAATATTAAACACTCACACACGTAAGTCGATTTTTAATCGCCATCTCACTTTCTAAGGTTATCCCTCATTGTTGCCTAATCATAAGGTCAAGTGGGGTGTATAAAGCAAGTCCCTTAAAAGAAAAAATCATCAAGCCCCTAATGGTTGCCTTTAAAGATCAAGTCCCTTTTCGAATAATGATGATAGTCCCTCCTAAAATGCTTAATACACCTCACAGTTGCCTTCATAAACAGATGTCCCTCACATGTCTCTTACATCCAAGGTAATGACTACCTATTCCTTAATAATAGGGATAGTCTTACCACTTAAAGGATAAAGAACAGAAAAGACTTAAAACTTTAGGGTAGGTACCTCCTAGTTGCTTGCTCACTTCATTCCAAATTTTCAAACACTTAACAAATTTCAAACAAATTTTCAAAAACAAGTTTTTACGCATCCGTACATGGATCATTATTAACTCATATGAAAATTTTCTATTCACACACTACACCTTTTCAAAAACAATTCAAAAGTGAGCTAAGTAACTAAGAGCCCATGGATAACCATGGATGTAAAGGGTGCTAACACCTTCCCTTTACATAACCTACCCCCCGGACCCAAAAATATCTCTTAAGGTCTTTCCTGTTCTTTTATACCCTTTCCGTTTGGATAAAATAAAAGTCGGTGGCGACTCTTGCTATCCGCAACATAACTAAAGTCAGTTCTCCCACCGTGTTACAGAACTGGCGACTCTGCTGGGGATTTGTATTTAAGAGGGGTACCCTTAGGAATTAAGATCACTTTAAATTGTTTGCCTTGTTTGCTTTATATTATCTTGTTGGGATGCTCTTATGTGTGAAAGGTCCTAACCCGGATCTAGTGTACCTTAGGTAAATGGCAATAGACCAAAGAAACTGTACGACGTATATCGATACGGTTGATCTGGTGGCCATAGTTAGTGCGACTTCTTGGTTGGTGCTTATGTTCCTTAAGTCAAGTTGAGGATAATATGAGGCTGCCATATGTTGTCAATGCACTAACTAACTTTTAGAACCCTAGTTATCCCATCTTGGCCTTTAGAAAGTAGTGAGGTAACCGGCTTTGGTGCAGACTGAAGTTGGTTGACACTCGATACTACGCTCATTGAGATCTTAAACTTGGAGGGTTTTGGTTGGCAAGTAAGTTGCCTTCTGAACAACCACCCTTGTGAAGGATCAATGATATTGAGATCCCTTAGAACCTGGTTACTTTTGTAGGACAGGATGAACCATCTAACTTCAGGGGAGGGTACTTACCTTAAACCTCATGCAAGCCTTTAAACCTAGGGCTATGGTGTGACTTGTTTGTGTGTGCCACATGTTTGTGATTGAGCATAGCATCATAGCATCATCATGCATCATAAGCATAGCATTTTCACTAACCATTTCAAGGACCAAGGGATTTATCTTTGTTCTTTGTTGTAGGTCATGGCTTCTGCTCGTAGAAACACCATCAGGATCAACTTTGTGGGGATACCTCCCAAGCTTAAAGAGTTAGTTTCTCAAGTGTCTGATCACTCCCAGTTCGTCAAGAGACATGGTCATCTATTGGATCTAGTCACTTCAGGGTTCAATGAAGACATGATGAGTGTCCTGTTTCAGTTCTTTGACCCTAAGCACCATTGCTTTACATTCCCTGACTATCAGCTGGTTCCAACCATGGAGGAGTTCTCTAAACTTCTGGGTATACCTGTTCTTGATCAAAGACCCTTCACAGGCTTGGAGAAGGAGCTCAAACCAGAGGTTATTGCTGCAGCTCTACATCTGAAGAAATCTGACATTGTTCTAGAGACGAGAAGTGGAGTCAAAGGTGTTCTAGCTAAGGTGTTGATAGAGAAGGCTCAATTGTTCTTGAAGGCCATGAGCTATGATGCTTTTGAGGAGATCTTAGCCTTGCTGATATATGGCTTAGTGTTGTTCCCCAATCCAGATCAGTTCATAGACGTTCATGCCATCAATATATTCCTGAGTCACAATCCAGTGCCTACATTGCTGGGAGACATCCTACATTCTCTTCACACCCGTACTACAAGGGCAAGAGGAACTTTGATGTGTTGCATACCTTTGCTTTCTAGGTGGTTTATTTCTCACCTTCCTCGCTCAGTAATGAAGAATGGGCAAGGGTTCAGATGGTCCAAGAGGATTATGTCACTCTCTCATTCAGATATCCATTGGTGCTCCAGATCTATGGAGAATGTTACTATCATTGACCGTTGTGGGGAGTTTCCTAATGTGCCACTTCTATGCATAAGAGGAGGCATCACCTACAACCCCTCTCTAGCTTTACGACAGTTTGGTTATGCTCGGAGTGATGGTCCACATGACATGTTGATTCAGGGCATTGTGTTTGATTATGACAACGATCTTCAGGGTTACCGTCAGAGATCCATACGAGCATGGGGAAAAGTAAACAGGATTGACAACAAGACATTGGAACCTAAGTACACTATTCCTATGGAGGCTTATCTCAGATGGGTACGATCTCGTGCTCAGACACTCATGATGCCATATCCTGCCGTCCTACCAGTTACCATGGAACCTGTTGCTGAAGGAGACACAGCTTATACCATCCTTCACCCAGACATGCCTACTGATATGGAAGACTTGCAGAGATCATGGATCCAACTGAAGGAGCAAAGGGATACTTTCGAGGCTCATTACAAAGCAAGCCAAGCAAGAATCCTAGAACTAACAAAGCAACTTCATGAGGAATGAAACCTCAACTCATACCTCAATACAAAGAGGAAACGTCCATGGGAGACTTAAAACCCCATCTTTTGTACCTATTTTATTTCATTTTTTGTAAAGCCTAAAAGGCAAAACAAAGTTATTACTAATAAAAATTTACCTTCGTGTTTGTCTAAGCAAATTTAAATTCTGCGGTCCTTGAAAACATTGCATATGCATTCACATATCATTTCATTGCATCACAGGTTTATAATTGTGCACAGGTTTCTCATCTTCTCGCTGTTTATTTCAGCAATGGCTCTTGAGCAATCAGTTAAGGATCTCCAGGCACAAAATGCACAGTTCCAAGAGCTGATCTTGAACCTGTCCAAGGGGCAAGATGAATTGAAGGCACTGCTGGCCAAAAAGACTAAGAAGACTAGAAGGTCTGCTGGTTTGATCAACATGGGAATAAGGTTCAAAGGTCTTGCCAAGACCAAGGAACCAGCTGAGGACTATGAATCTGAGGAATCTGAAAAAGAGGGAGGCAGTCTCCACAACACTATGGGGGACTCTGATTCTGAGGCTAATTACTACCATGAGCCTAATGAAGACAAATTCAAGATGCTGGTGGATAGAATGGATGCTATGGAGTTGCAGAAATCATCTGGACTGGATTTTGAGGATTTGAGTTTGATATCTGGGGTAGTCATACCCATTGGTTTCAAGGTTCCTACATTTGTTGTTTATGATGGGGTCTCTTGTCCCAATCTGCATCTGAGGTCTTATGTCAGAAGAATTCAACCCCACACTGCTGATAAGAAGTTGTGGATCCATTTCTTTCAAGAGAGCTTATCTGGAGCTCAGCTGGAGTGGTATTATTAGTTGGAGAGTGTCAACATCAGAGATTGGAATGATCTTGCTGAAGCTTTCTATAAGCAGTATCAATACAATGCTGACTTAGCCCCCACTCGCATGCAGCTTCAGAGCATGTCTATGGGTGTCAAAGAAAGTTTTAAAGAGTATGCTCAGAAGTGGAGAGATTTAGCTGGAAGAGTTCAACCCCCTTTGACTGACAGGGAGCTGGTTGATATGTTCATGTGCACGCTGAATGGTCCGTTCTACAGTCATCTCATTGGAAGCTCATCATCTGGCTTCACTGAGTTGATCATGACAGGAGAGCGGGTAGAGAATGGTATAAAGAATGGTAAGATCCAAGTGGGTACTTCCTCATCAGGTGCTGCAAAGAAGCCTCCCACTGGGAAGAAAGAATCCAATGCTGTTTATGGTCAACCTGATCGTAACAGAAGGCATCAGTCTGTTAGTGCAGTGCATATTTCAAATCCAGCTCCTGCAACAACAGAGCAGCCACAGGGCAACCAACAGAGGGCTAGAAGGCAGTTCACGAAGATCAACATGTCAATGGCTCAGGCATTGCAACATTTGTTGAAGGCTGAACTCATTACTTTGAAAGAGGCTCCTCAGAATCCTAATGTTACCTCTCCCAGGTACAATCCCAATGCACGATGTGCATACCATTCAAACTGTCAGGGACATGATACTAATAACTGCTGGATCTTGAAGAATAAAATTCAAGATATGATTGATGTTGGAGAAATTGAGTTTGATCCTCCGGGTACTCCAAATGTGATTACTGCTCCAATGCCAAATCACGAGAAGACTGTCAATGCCATTGAGGAAGATCTGCATATCCATTCAGTTGATGAATTGACCACACCATTGTCTGTCATCAGAAAGAAGTTGGTACAAGCTGGGTTCTTTCCGGGGTGTCGTGAAGATTGTGTTTATTGTGAGTATAATCCAGAGAAGTGCTTCAGATTGAAAGACGGAATTCAGCGTCTCATGGATAAGTATACTATAGTGTTTGAAAGAAGACCGTCTTCTGTGGAGAGTATGGTGGAGCATATTACCAGAGGTAAGAAGATTGAAGAGGTTGACATGATTGACAAAGTACCAATAAGAATCACTTCAAAGGGCCCCATTAAAATCACTCACCAGGGTCCAATCAAAATTACTGCTGAAGGTCCCGTGAAAGTTGTTGCTGAAGCCAGAGTAGCTCCTGTGGTCATTACTACTCCTGGTCCTATCCCATATACATCTGATAAAGCTGTGCCTTGGCACTATGGGTCTGATGTTTACATCCATGGTGTTAAGCAGGAGCCTTTAGCTGAGGTGCCTGTTGATGTTGACAATATTGCTGGATCTAGTAAGATCACACGTAGTGGAAAAGTCTTCTCTCCTCCAGATACTTCCAAGAATGCAGTTACTCCTGCCGCTACTTCCACCACTGATGCTAGGGGCAAAGGCCCTGTTATTGAACCTATATCTAATGATGTGCCAGCTGCTGATGACCTCTCTAAGCAGATGGAAGAAGTATTGAAAATCATTCGCAAGAGTGATTATGACATTGTTGATCAACTAGGGCATACTCCCTCAAAAATTTCTATGTTGTCCTTGTTGTTATGTTCTGAGGCTTATGCCAAGTCCTTGATCAAGTTTCTGAAGACTGCTCATGTACCCAGTGCGATTTCTGTTGACCAATTTGAGAACTGTGTTGCCCACCTGACATATGACAATGGGTTAGGATTTTCTGATGCTGATTTGACCCCTGCCAAGAGGGATCATAACAGGGCCTTGCATATCTCAATTGAATGCAGGGGCACTACACTGTCACATGTACTGATAGACAATGGTTCCTCTTTGAATGTGTTGCCCAAGGAAGTCCTAAATAAGCTTAGTCCTGAAGATGCTGTGCTGAAGCCCAGTAACATTGTGGTGAAGGCTTTTGATGGTTCTAGAAGAGTAGTGCATGGGGAAATTGATCTTCCAATCAAAGTTGGCTCCCAGGTGTTTACTGCTACATTTTTTGTGATGGATATTCGTCCTTCGTACTCTTGTCTGCTTGGTCGTCCCTGGATCCATGGGGCAGGTGCTGTAACCTCTACATTGCACCAAAAGTTGAGATATCCGGTGGATGGAAAGGTTGTTACTGTCTATGGAGAAGAAGAATACTTTGTCAGCCATGTGAATACTTTCAAGTATCTGGAAATGGAAGGTGAATACATTGAAACTCCGTGTCTGACGTTTGAAGTGGTTCCCTGGGTTGTTAATGATTATGTAGCTCCTCCTGTTGTGAAGAAAGTTCTTGTGGTCACCAGAAAACCTCCAACAATGGCAATGGCTTCTCTCAATGATGCTAGAGCTGTGGTGGATGAAGGTGGTTGTACTATTTGGGGTCAGCTTCCTGATATTCCATACAAGTCTGACAAGTTTGGGTTTCACTGCAGAATCCCAGAAGGCTGTTCGTCGTGCTCGTGCTGTTCGTATCACCAATCAAGGGGTTATGAAAGACCAGATTAATGCTGTGGGAGATCAAGATGAAGACTACAACTTGGATGCTTGGATTTTTCCTACTGTGGGTGCTGGACTCAATAATTGGAAAGCTGAAGATGTTATCCCTATCTCCTTTAGTCAGGAGTAAATACTATTACTGTGTTGTTTTTTTTAAGTTTGTAATTTCTGAACAATCAAACTTTCAAGCCATGTGCCTTACCCGGGGCACAATGGTGTGCTTGTTACGGGCTGTCATTTCATTTGCATACTTCATTCAATAAAATCAGTGGACGTTTCGTTTTCGTAAATATTGTGTTCCTTGTCTTTCTTTTCTTTTATTTTTGTTTTATCAGCTATGTGTTCTTACACACACCCACATCACTAAAATGCAGATCCTCATCCACTCTGGATCCTGTTGATAACAGTTCTACTATTGCCAATTATAATTTCGAGAATCCGATCTATCAAACTGAAGACGGAAATGAGGACGATTGTGAAATACCTGTAGAGCTTGCTAGGTTGTTACAACAAGAAGAGAAAGCTATACAGCCACATGAAGAGCCAGTCGAAGTTGTGAATCTGGGAACTGAAGAAAACAGAAAAGAGGTCAAGATAGGGGCTGATTTAGAGGATAGTGTCAAGAGCAGATTGATTCAGATGTTACGCGACTATGTGGAGATCTTTGCTTGGTCTTATGAAGATATGTCAGGGTTGGATACAGACATTGTGGTTCACCGTTTGCCAGTGAAAGAAGATTGTCGTCCAAAGAAGCAGAAGGTTCGTCGTATGCGTCCTGAGATGTCAGAAAAGATCAAGGCAGAGGTGATGAAACAGTTCAATGCAGGGTTCTTAGCAGTAACTTCTTATCCTCAGTGGGTTGCAAATGTGGTACCGGTTCCTAAGAAAGATGGTAAAGTACGTATGTGTGTAGACTACAGAGATTTGAACAAGGCTAGCCCTAAAGATGACTTTCCACTTCCTCATATTGATATTCTGGTAGACAACACTGCTCAGCATAAGGTATTCTCTTTTATGGATGGTTTCTCTGGTTACAATCAAATCAAGATGGCACCTGAAGATATGGAGAAGACAACATTTGTGACACAGTGGGGCACCTTTTGCTATAAGGTAATGCCATTTGGTTTGAAGAATGCAGGGGCAACATATCAGCGTGCTATGGTGGCTTTGTTTCATGATATGATTCATCATGAGATAGAGGTATATGTAGATGATATGATAGCCAGGTCTCAGAATGAAGAGCAACATCTTGATCATCTGCACAAGTTGTTTGAGAGGTTGAAGAAATACAAGTTGAGATTGAACCCAAACAAGTGTACTTTTGGAGTTAGATCTGGTAAACTTCTGGGTTTCATAGTCAGTGGAAGAGGTATTGAAGTGGATCCTGCAAAAGTGAAAGCTATACGAGAGATGCCAGCTCCCCGTACTGAGAAGGAGGTTAGAGGTTTCTTGGGACGATTGAACTACATTGCAAGATTTATTTCCCAGTTAACTGCCATCTGTGAGCCAATCTTCAAGTTGTTGAAGAAAGATCAGGTGATGGAATGGAATGATGAGTGCCAGACTGCCTTTGATGAAATCAAGAGATATCTGTTAGAACCACCAATTTTGATGCCACCAGTTGATGGAAGACCCTTGATTATGTACTTAACAGTGTTAGACAACTCAATGGGGTGTGTGTTGGGGCAACATGACGAGTCTGGTCGAAAAGAGCAGGCAATATACTACCTTAGCAAAAAGTTTACCGACTGTGAAACAAGATACTCACTGCTCGAGAAAACTTGCTGCGCTTTGGCGTGGGCTGCTCGCCGACTAAGACAGTATATGTTGACCCATACTACCTTGTTGATTTCAAAGATGGATCCAATCAAGTACATATTTGAGAAACCTGCTCTCTCCGGAAGAATTGCAAGATGGCAAATGATCTTGACAGAATATGACATACAGTATACTACTCAGAAGGCCATTAAAGGAAGTGTTGTTGCTGATCATTTGGCTCATCAAGCAGTGGATGATTATCAGTCAATGAATTTTGAGTTTCCTGATGAAGACATTATGATTATTACCAAAGAACCTGGACAATATGACGGACCTGAACAAGGATCCCGATGGACTATGGTTTTTGATGGTGCCTCTAATGCACTTGGTAATGGTGTTGGTGTTGTGATTAGTTCCCCTGAAGGTTGTCATACCCCGATTACTGCCAGACTTTGTTTCTATTGTACCAATAACATGGCTGAGTATGAGGCATGTATCCTGGGTATTAAAGCTGCTATTGATATGAAGATTCAGTTCCTTGATGTGTATGGAGATTCAGCCCTGGTAGTTAGTCAGATTAAAGGAGATTGGGATACCAAACATGATAACCTCATTCCTTACAGAGAGCATGTGTTGTCTTTGATCCCACATTTCAAAGAGATTACCTTTGAACATATTCCACGGAGAGAGAATCAGTTGGCAGATGCATTAGCTACCATGGCATCCATGTTTGAGATCAACTGGGATGATGAAGCTCCCAAGATTACTATTGATAGATTTGAAAAGCCTGCATACTGCAATGAGATTGACACAGAAGGGGCAGAGGAGAAGCCTTGGTTCTATGAAGTGAAAAGATATCTCGAAGCTCAGGAATTCCCTGAAGGGGCATCTGTCAAAGATAGGAAATTCCTGAGAAGGTTTTCTGCTAAGTTCTTTTTGAGTAATGGGATTTTGTACAAGCGCAATCAGGATTCAACTTTGCTTCGTTGTGTGGATAAGAAGGAAGCAACTGAGATTATGGAAGATATGCACGACGGGATCTTTGGCACTCATTCTAGTGGTCATACCATGGCAAAGAAGATATTGAGAGTAGGTTACTATTGGTCTACCATGGAAGCTGACTGCTATCAACACTCCAGAACATGTCACAAATGTCAAATCTATGCTGATAAAGTCCATGTACCTCCATCACCATTGAATGTGTTGACTGCTCCTTGGCCCTTTGCCATGTGGGGCATTGATATGATTGGTGAGATCAAGCCTACTGCTTCTAATGGGCATCGTTTCATCCTGGTTGCTATTGATTACTTCACGAAGTGGGTAGAGGCAGCTTCATTTGCATCTGTTACCAAGAATGTTGTGGCTCGATTTATTAAGAATAATCTCATATGTAGATATGGCATCCCCGAAAGGATTATCACTGACAATGGCTCTAATCTGAACAATACTATGATTACTGATCTCTGCACGCAGTTCAAGATTAAGCATCACAACTCTTCTCCGTATCGTCCAAAGATGAATGGGGCAGTTGAAGCTGCTAATATAAACATTAAGAAGATTGTACAGAAAATGACTGTTACTTACAAGGATTGGCATGAGATGTTACCATTTGCTCTTCATGGTTATCGTACTACAATATGTACTTCAACAGGGGCAACCCCGTTCTCCTTAGTCTATGGTATGGAAGCAGTTCTGCCCATTGAAGTTCAGATTCCCTCCTTGAGAATTATGAAGGATGCAGGCTTGAATGAAGATGAGTGGATTCAGACTCGGCTTGACCAGATAAATTTGATTGATGAGAAGAGGTTAGCAGCAGTTTGTCATGGCCAGATGTACCAGAAACGAATGATCAAAGCTTTTAACAAGAAGGTTAAGCCAAAGGTATATCAGGCTGGTGACTTGGTAATCAAGCGTATCATATTACCACAGGGTGATCCTAGGGGCAAGTGGACTCCAACATATGAAGGACCATTTGTAGTCAAGACAGTGTTCTCAGGAGGTGCCATGATACTCACTACAATGGATGGTGAAGACTTCCCACAGCCTGTAAACGCAGACATAGTTAAAAAATACTACGCATAAAAAGAGACCCGCTAGGTTGACAGGCCTAGGAAAAAATAAGGGCATCCCGGCAAACCAAAAGGGTTTGGGCAAAAATTAGGGATATATATATATAAAAGATGTACACCCGGCAAGTCGAAAACCTGAAAAGGCGGCTTGGGCAAAAAAGGGTATCCCGGTGGATTGAAAACCTGAAAGGGCAATCCAGGCAAAAGTTAGGGATTAAAGCGTATGACTATGTCTCGTTTGGATCCCCCATAAAACTGCAACCAGTTGTACTACTTACTCAAGCTCGAACAGATAAAGCTCAATCCAATCGTTTCAGTCTCAACAGCAGAAGATGAGATACTTGAAGATAATGACAATAGTAGAATTGAAACTCAATAGGATTATTTCCCACATAGCTGATTTTCCTTGTTTTAAAAAAAAAAACTTTATGACAAAATCCTCTTACTAGGGTTTATGTTTCCTTGTACAAACTTACCCGTGTATGGGTCACTTTTTGATATAAATAAATTCCATCTTTTGAATCCAGATTTACTTTTACCCTATTTACATAAGCGAAACGTCCATTGGTTGTGTTTGAATGTATGTATGCTTTTGAATATGATTGATGTTTACCAGAAATGCATGTATGCTTAATATGATTGATGTTTACCAGAAATGCATAAAAATGCAGTAATAGTATTTACTAAGGACGAACGAGGGAAGGATTTCAACAAAGCTTCGCCGGTTCCTCTTTACAAGAAAACTACAAAACCCTCAGTAGGACGAATCCATCTTCATAAAGTCTTATCTCCCCTGGAATTTATATCCATCTCTTTTATCCTCATACGGATATTCGGGATTTTATTTTCCAATAAGGGTACGACAAACGAAGACGGGATGCTATATCTACCCTACTATCAAATGAAGACGAAGGTTATCTATACCCTGTTATCCCCAACAGACGGGAGGTTATATATACCTTGCTATCCCCAGCAGACGGGAGGTTATATATACCTTGCTATCCCCAGCAGACAGAAGGTTATGTATAATATATTCTTCAACAACGAATCGGGATTTATTTTCCCTGGCCAGCAGTTGTTGTACAAAGACATCCAGACTCTTCCGGCAGTATCATATCATACATACATCATTTATATCATACCATAACATACATATCCATAAATACATAATACAGTTACTTAGGTGCATCATACTATGCATGCATACATATTGCACAAACTAACATTCTCCTTGCAGGATAGTTGTATGCAGATAAACCAATATCAACAGGTCAGAAATGATCCATACACTACTCAAGATGTCCTCGAATAGCAGGCAAACGGTCCGTAAAAAGATCCATTCCCTGGTTCAAGACATCTTTCAGAAGAACAAATCCTGACGTTCTTTTGACCCTTAAGAGCAAATCCTGACGCTCTTTTGGCTACTTGTTCAAGACTCTTTCAGAAGAACAAATCCTGACGTTCTTTTGACCCTTAAGAGCAAATCCTGACGCTCTTTTGGCCCCTTGTTCAAGATACTCTTTCAGAAGAACAAATCCTGACGTTCTTTTGACCCTTAAGAGCAAATCCTAACGCTCTTTTAGTCCTTTGTTCAAGACATCTTTCAGAAGAACAAATCCTGACGTTCTTTTGACCCTTAAGAGCAAATCCTGACGCTCTTTTGACCCCTGGTTCAAGACATTTTACTCAGAAGAACAAATCCTGACGTTCTTTTGATCCTTAAGAACAAATCCTGACGTTCTTTTGGCCCTTGGAGAATAGGCAAACGGTCTGTACAAAGATCCATTCCCTAATCCAAAATATTTCCAGAAGATTTATTTCTACTGGTCCATCCAACAACTCAAATCATGTTGCATAAATGATTCAGAGACGGCCTATACAAAGACCTAGTACTAATATCCAGTATCAACATAAAGACATCATCATATTCTGATGCTTTAGATGGCATCTCTAAGCCCATCACCAATTCTTCCAAGTGGCATCTTTAAGCCCACTCAAGCATATACAACCAAACATCAATATCATTCTATGCACTGGTGAGTGCAAATTTTTGGGATTTTGTGTTCAATCCCCTTCAACCTTCCCGGTCACGACTGGCAAACATACCAATCTAACCCCTCAGGTTTCAGAAAATTGAACAGGGGCAGCTGTTGCACCCCAAAATTTGCCCTCACAATACAAGACTTTGTGTGCTAAGAAGGTTCACAAGGTTCACAAGATTCACAACATTTTCAATACCTTTCATGAGGTTCATGAAGTCTACAAGTTACTTTATGAAGGTTCACAAGGTTCACAAGTTTCTCAACATTTTCAATACCTTTCATGAGGTTCATGAAGTCTACAAGTTACTTTATGAAGGTTCACAAGGTTCACAAGTTTCTCAACATTTACCAAACCTTTCATGAGGTTCATGAAGTCTACAAGTTACTTTATGAAGGTTCACAAGGTTCACAAGCTTCTCAACATTCACAAGACCTTTCATGAGGTTCATGAAGTCTACAAGTCACTTCATGAAGGTTCACAAGGTTCACAAGATTCACAATGATTACAAAGCTGTCCTGAGGTTCATGAGGTCTACAAAGTCACTTTATGAGGTTCACAAGGTTCACAAGCTTCACAATACCTCCCATGAGGTTCACAAGACATTTTATGATGGTTCACAAGGTTCACAAAGTTCACAATTGGTCAGAAGAGTTGACAATTCCCTCAGACAATGCACCTCCTAAGCAGTGCATCCAAAACTAGGGTTTTGACTTTAATCAGGCTAAATGGACTTCCAAGACTTCAAGTGAGCTTCATAACATCTTATATGTGTATAAGAACCCCCATGGCAAGTTTCAAGACTTTTCACAAAAGTTTGCTCAGTCAGATGATCAGATAAGTCAAAATCAGTCAATGCAGTCAGAAAGTCAAACTGAGGTCAACTGTGGTCAAACCAAAGTCAAACTTCATGATTTTTTGCCAACATCAAGTATATGAAGTAAAATTCATCATTTGATCAAGGGTTGATCATGATTCATCAAGGAGATTCCAGATCATCAAGAATCAGGAGTTTCTAAATTAGGGTTTCCTCAGTAAAAGTCAACTGAACTTTGACCAGCCATAACTTTCACATACTTCATCACCAAGTCTCCACTCAAAGCTCATTTTTAAGGAAATTGAATTCTCTACAACTTTGTGTCTCACAAGCCAAGCCCAAAAATGCTTCATTTGGAAGGTATGAGCTAAGACATTATAGGTCATTTCAAAAGTCAACAAAAAGTCAACAACTTCAAAAGGGAATAACTTGAGATTGTTAAATGATATGGACATGAAACCAATGAGGTTGTTTAGAGGACTCTTCAAGCTTTCCAAAATGTCCAAGAACACCCTCATAGCATTAAAATTGAGGGAGTTGTGCCCTTGCAAAGTTGGGAAATTTTGTGATGGTTTATGATGAAAATGGAGGTTTAAAACCAATTCTTGCCAAATGGGCTTGCCAAATTATGATCCAATCCATACACTATCATCATGCACGACCCAAATGATTAAAAATCAGAATTTTTATTATTTTATTTTTATTTATTTTGATTTAATTCATAAAAAATCATTTTAAATAAATATAAAATATGAAAATATGATATTTAATGGAGATTAAGCTTCTAGAAAGTCTTAATTATTGATTTAAGTTGAAGAGGAAAGAAATCATGAGATTTGTCTTAAAATAGTAAGCCTTTATGCAAGAATATTGAACTTTTAAGACATGATCAATTTCAATCTTTTTGAATCAAAATCTCCACCCAACAATTCAATTTTTTGACCTAAATTGCATCTCATATAAGTATACAATAGAAACCAATCAAGAGGACACGAATTTGCTGCATCCAAAGGTAAGTTCACAAAGTCAAAAAACCATTGAAAAAGTGACATTCGGGTTCCTTCATATAAGTGGTTTTAAGGTAAAATAAGAACATAGACATGTTCCTTGATCATCCATGAAGCAAAACCATCACTCATATTCATCCCATACACGCCATATTGTTCAACCCGAGCCATACTTGTTCTTGCTTTTCATTTTTTCGATTACATTGATTCACTGCATATTAATGGATTTTGCTTGCCTAATATTGTTTATAATGTTGTGTAGATCGTTTCTGGACAGAAAAATCAAAGGAACCGTGGCTAATTCATGAAACACCATTGTTAGGGTTTGGACCTAGGTTTAGGGGTTTCTAATTTAAGGAACATAAATGGATTCTAAAAACATAGAATTAATCGCATGAATGTCTGGATCATATTGTTGTGTTTAATTTTGTGAAATTGTACAGTTTTGTTGCCCATTGATTTTCGTAGGTCTTGCTGGGATTTATTTTTCGCAGGAAATATCGTAGCTGGATTCGCAGCTAATTTTGCAGGTATGAGGTTGAAGAAGAAGCAGATGGCGCGTTCTGGGAAATTTGAATTGTGTTGTAAATATTTTTTGTTTTATGGTTGGTTTATTGTTACAAGCGTGTGGCTTGTCCCAGTGGAAAGGCTTGTGCATATTGGACTATGGGACCTGAGTTCGAGTCTTGGTCTCGTACATTATTTTTTTCTATTTTTTTCAGGTAACAAAGAGACTTAATATATTATATTATGTTGCCATCATATTACCAGGTATGCTCTCCCAGCCAGGTGGTAATGCGCGCGCGTGTGTATCTATGAGGTCCTGGGTTCAACACCACCCCAGGCCTTTTTGCTTCTTGATTTTTTCCTGATTTTTCCAGGCAATACATAAAAACAATTCCTCTCCCTTTCCTTTCACCTGCGCATGTGGTGGTCTGGTGGTATGCCTTGATGCTGGTAAACAAAGCCTCCTGGGTTCAAATCCCAGCCAGGTTTGTTTTGACATTTTTTTTATTTTATTTTTTGCTTTGTTTAATTATATTTAATTGATTTTAGTTTTATTAATAAAATAACTTTATAAAATATTATTTAATATTTATAATATTCAAAACTCATGTTTTTTTTAATTCAAAATTTATTTTCTTTTACTTTGTAAATAAATTATAATATATATATATTAGTTAGGATAAATATTTGTATATTATATTACAAACCCTAAAAATATTTTCTAAATGAACTTTAATTTTGTAAAACCTAATTTTATTTTCTAAATAATTTTTATTTTCTAATTCTTAATATAATGTATATATTTATTTAATATAATTTTTGTAAATGTAATAATTAATAAAAATTAAATTTTTGTAAATATGATTAATTTTTGTGAATATGATATTTAAAACTTATTTTTTTCATATAATATGTAAATATCTTTTAATAAATAATTGTTAATATATGTTTAGAAATAATTAAATTTGCAATGATTAAAATTTATAATTACATTATGTTTAAAAAAATTTATATAAATGTTACAATAATTATTTAATTATTCTTATTCCTAAATAAATGTTTATATATTAAAATTTAATTTTGTGTTTATTATTCTCATCATGTTATTATAATATTTTTATTAATTCTATTATTTTAATTATTGTTATTGTTACTAACCATATTATTATTTATTATTTTTGCTTCACTAATCTTATATATTTTATTATTATTATTATTTCACTAACCTTATTTATTTTTAATATTTTTACTAACCCTATTTTTAATTATTATTATTACTAACCCCTATTTATTTATTATTGCTTATTTATTTATTTTTGCTTATTATTTATATTTTGCTTTTATATTTTTGCTATTTATTTTAATTGCTTATAATTATTTTGTAATTGCTCCTTGGTGTAAATTTTGTAAATGTTTAATTTTAATTTTTATGCTATGGTTAGTAATTTAGGGAGTGCAAAACATGTATTCTATTTAAAATAAATTTAGATCACTTTAATTATAAGATAAATAATATTAAACACTCACACACGTAAGTCGATTTTTAATCGCCATCTCACTTTCTAAGGTTATCCCTCATTGTTGCCTAATCATAAGGTCAAGTGGGGTGTATAAAGCAAGTCCCTTAAAATAAAAAATCATCAAGCCCCTAATGGTTGCCTTTAAAGATCAAGTCCATTTTCGAATAATGATGATAGTCCCTCCTAAAATGCTTAATACACCTCACAGTTGCCTTCATAAACAGATGTCCCTCACATGTCCCTTACATCCAAGGTAATGACTACCTATTCCTTAATAATAGGGATAGTCTTACCACTTAAAGGATAAAGAACAGAAAAGACTTAAAACTTTAGGGTAGGTACCTCCTAGTTGCTTGCTCACTTCATTCCAAATTTTCAAACACTTAACAAATTTCAAACAAATTTTCAAAAACAAGTTTTTACGCATCCGTACATGGATCATTATTAACTCATATGAAAATTTTCTATTCACACACTACACCTTTTCAAAAACAATTCAAAAGTGAGCTAAGTAACTAAGAGCCCATGGATAACCATGGATGTAAAGGGTGCTAACACCTTCCCTTTACATAACCTACCCCCCGGACCCAAAAATATCTCTTAAGGTCTTTCCTGTTCTTTTATACCCTTTCCGTTTGGATAAAATAAAAGTCGGTGGCGACTCTTGCTATCCGCAACATAACTAAAGTCAGTTCTCTCACCGTGTTACACTGACCTTCTAGTCTTCTTAGTCTTCTTGGCCAGCAGTGTCTTCAATTCATCCTGCCCCTTGGACAAGTTCAGGATTAGCTCTTGGAACTGTGCATTTTGTGTCTGGAGATCCTTAACTGTTTGTTCAAGAGCCATTGCTGAAATAAAAAGCGAGAAGATGAGAAACCCGTGCACAATAAACCTGTGATGCAATGATATGATGTATAAATGCGTATGCAATGTTTTCAAGGACCGCAGGATTTAAATTTGCTTAAACAACCAAGAAAGTGAACTTTTATTAGTAATAAATTTGTTTGCCCCTTGGGCTTACAAAATGAAATGAAATAAATACAAAAGATGGGGTTTTAAGTCTCCCATGGACGTTTCCTCTTTATGTTGAGGTATGAGTTGAGATTCCGCTCCTCGTGAAGTTGCTTTGTCAGCTCCAGGATCCTTTCTTGACTTACTTTGTAATGAGTATCTTACAAAGTTGGTCTTGATAGTATTCCTACGAACAGAAGCCATGACCTACAATCAAAGAACAAAGATAAATCCTTTGGTCCTTGAAATGGTTAGTGAAAATGTTATGCTTATGATGCATGATGATGCTATGATGTTATGCTCAATCACAAACATGTGGCACACACAAACAAGTCACACAATAGACCTAGGTTTGAAGGCTTGCATGAGGTTTAAAGGTAAATACCCTCCCCTGAAGTTTAGTTGGCTCATCCTGTCCTATAAAGTAACCAAGTTCTAAGGGATCTCAATATCATTGATCCTTCACAAGGGTGGTTGTTCAGTAGGCAACTTACTTGCCAACCAAAACCCTCCGAGTTTAGAATCTCAATGAGCGTAGCATCGAGTATCAACCAACTTCAGTCTTCACCAAAGTCGGTTATCTCACTACTTTTCTAAGGGCCAAGATGGGATAACTAGGGTTCTAAAAGTTAGTTAGTGTATTGACAACGTATGGCAGCCTCATACTATCCTCAACTTGACTTAAGGAACATAAGCACCAACCAAGAAGTCACACTAACTATGGCCACCAGATCAACCATATCGGTATACACCGTACAGTTTCCTTGGTCTATTGCCATTTACCTAAGGTACACTAGATCCGGGTTAGAATCTTTCACACATAAGAGCACCCAACAGATAAATATAAAGCAAACAAGGCAAACAATTTTTAAAGTGATCTAATTCCTAAGGGTACCCCTCTTTTATTAAGTCCCCAGCTGAGTCGCCAGTTCTGTAACACGGTGGGAGAACTGACTTTAATTATGTTGCGGATAGCAAGAGTCGCCACCGACTTTTATTTTATCCAAAGGAAAGGCATAAAAGAACAGGAAAGACCTTTTAAAAGATTTTTGGGTTCGGGGGGTAGGTTATGTAAAGGGAAGGTGTTAGCACCCTTTACATCCATGGTTATCCATGGGCTCTTAGTTACTTAGCTCACTTTAAATTGTTTTTTGAAAAAAAAGTGTAGTGTGTGAATAAAATTTCCTTTAAGTACTTTATAATGATCCATATACGGATATATATAAAGTCTTTGTTTTGAAAATTTGTTTGAAAAATGTGAAGTGTTTGAAATGTTTTTGAAAAGTGAGCAAGTACATAAGAGGAACCTACCCTAAGTTAAGTCTTTTATGTTCTTAAATATCCTTTAAGTGGTAAGACTATCCCTATTATTAAGGAATAGGTAGTCATTACCTTGGATGTGAGGGACAAGTGAAGGGACAACTGTTATTTAGGCAACTGTAAGGTGTATAAGCAATTCGAAGGGACTTATCATCTTTATTCGAAAGGGACAAGATCATTACGAAGGCAACCAATTAAGGGACTTGATCTTTTTATCTGTTAAGGGACTAGATGATATGAGAGAACGGACTTTGCTTTACACCTTACTTGACCTTTTGTTTAGGCAACTTGAGAGGTAACCCTTAAGAAGTGAGATGGCGATCCAGGATCGACTTACGTGTGTGAGTGTACAATTTCAAGTATTTATCTTACAAGTTAGTGATCTAAATTCAATTTTACATACAAACATGTTTTATACTCCCTATTTTACTAACCATGGCATTTAAAAATAAATAATAAAAATTACTACAACTATTACATAAGGGATACAATTACATTATAATAATTAAAATAATTAAAATAAATAAGCGAATAAATAAGTAATTGGGTTAGTAATAATAATAAAATAAATAATCACATAAGAAGTAAATAAATAAATAAAGGGGGTTAGTAGTAATAGAACAAATAAGAATAAGAATAATAATAAATAATAAATTAAAAGTTTAATTATTTTTAAGGTTTTTTAATTAATAATAGAAACAAATGATAAATATTATATATTAACAAAATATGACTAATAGTCTAATTATTTTAATTTTATATACATATTAAAAATATCTAATTATTATTTAAATAAGCATACAAAAAAAAAATTATATTCACAAGATAAAATTAGGGTTGCTTAATTATTTAGAAAAATAAACTAGGATTTACTATTTAATTAAATTATTTACATTATTTATATAAAGCTATGTATAATAATAATATAAACAAATTATAAAAATAAATGGACATAATTAAAATTTATATACAAATATTAATGTTTATAAAATAATTAGGGTTTAAGAAGCATTATTAGGGTTTTAGAAAATATTAGGATTTTTATTAATGTACAAAATAAATCAATTTATTTACAAATTATATATATATATACATAAAAATAAAATAAAAAAGAAATTATGAAGTTTTAAGAATATTGAATAAAAGTATTTTAATAGTATTTATAAATTATATTAATTTAAATAAAATAGAATTAAATATAAAAAAAAATAGATTAGAAGAAGAAAAACAAAGAAATTGATAAAAAGAAAGGACCTGAGATTTGAACCCAGGTCCTGTACCTGCCAAAGAAGTCCCATAACCAGCTGAGCTGTGCGCACCATGTGATTTCTTTGTGGATCCAATCAATCAAATAATAAATCTGGAAAACATCATAAATTGCAAAAAATAAGATGTGAAACCTGGGAATCGAACCCAGGCACAGCTGCTTCTAAAACGTGCCCATAACCACTGGGACAAACCACGCGTTTGTGATATTGAATAGCTTCAAGTCCTTATCTTTTAATCCTGCCAGAATAAATGACAAAAGCATAAAACTTTCCTTCAGCCAGGATCGAACCTGGGTCTTGAAGGTCATTCACACGCATACTTACCACCAGGCCAGACGTTAATAACTGATATTATAATGAAACAAAATCGTAAAAATATTAAAACATATTTTTGAAATTACAGATGGCGCCAAAAGCCATCATCTTCTTCCTCCAGCCCTGCGAATTCATCCACGAAATCTTTTACGATTTTTCCTGCGAATTTGCTTTCATAGCTAAACCTGCGAAATTGATAGCATGCAATCCAGACACCAATCATCCAAATTAATGTTACCAGAAACCTGCCCATGTCTTATACAATCCAAATATCACATTCAAAATCATTTATATAACATAAATCGCAAATCCCCAATTCTAACCTCAAAACCCTAACTATGGCTTTTCACGATTCCTGCAATCAAACTCAAAAATAATTGTCCAGAAAGCTTCTATGTCATCATACAAACAATATTATTTAAACAAAATCAAGCAAAACATCGTGAATGGTCATAATCGAAAAATCAACAAGGTGCCATGAACATGCATTCGGTTTCACCATTATAACATGATATTGATGCATATAAGTATGGAATCATGATCAGTGAGGATCAAGAAAGCCAATGCAACCTTAGTAAAGCTTTGAAATTGCCTAAATCTTAAAATCCGAATTCAACTTTTTTTTAAAGAATTTTTGAACTTTGAAAGTGGTTCTTGAGGCAGCAAAAATCGTGTCTATGCATTGTGTTCTCTTTGTGTATATGTAGTGGATTGATTTAGGTCAAAAAATATGCTCCCTCTTTGGGCTTTTTGGATACCTTGGTGATGAAGAAATCTCTTTCCAATTTTGGCCAAAAATCAAATATTTTCATGCTTCAAGGAGTGAGCACGAATTTGGACAGTGTATATTCATGTTAAATGACTTCTATGATTTTCTAGAAGAAGAATCATACTTAAATATTGATTTTTTTATTTTATTTTGATTTAATATGTATTTAAATGAATAAAATTCAAATAAATATTAAATAAAATAAGAAAAATCAGAAATTACATGGGTTGGGTCGTGCTTGGTGTCATGTTGAAGTTTGGGTCACAAGATTGCAAGCCCATTTGGAAGAAATTGGTTTTAAAGCCCTATTTGCTTCATAAACCTCCCAAAAATTTCCCAACTTTGCAAGGGCACAAATCCTTCAATTTTAATTCTATGAGGGTGTTCTTGGACATTTTGGAAATCTTGAAGAGTCCTATAACCAACCCCATTGGTTTCATGTCCATACCTTTTACCATTCTCAAGTTATGCCCTTTTGAAGTTGTTGACTTTTTGTTGACTTTCAAAAGGACCTATAATGTCTTAGCTCATACCTTCCAAATGAAGCATTTTTGGGCTTGGCTTGTGAGACACAAAGTTGTAGAGAATTCAATTTCCTTCAAAATGAGCTTTGGATGGGAAAAATTTGATGAAGCATGTGAAAGTTATGGCTGGTCAAAGTTCAGTTGACTTTTCCTGAGGAAACCCTAATTTAGAAACTCCTGATTCTTGATGATCTGAAATCTCCTTGATGAATCATGATCAAACCTTGATCAAATGATGAATTTTACTTCACATACTTGATGTTGGCAAAAAATCATGAAGTTTGACCTTGGTTTGACCACAGTTGACCTCAGTTTGACTTTTTAACTGCTTTGACTGATTTTGACTTATCTGATCATCTGACTGAGCAAACCTTTGAGAAAAGTTCTGAAACTTGTCATGGGGGTTCTTAAACACATATAAGATGTTATGAATCTCACTTGAAGTCTTGGAAATTCATTTAGCCTGATTAAAGTCAAAACCCTAGTTTTGGATGCACTGCTTAGGAGGATGCATTGTCTGAGGGAATTGTCAAATCTTCTGACTAATTGTGAACCTCATGAAATGTATTGTGAACTTTGTGAACCTCATAAGATGTCTTGTGAACCTTGTGAACCTCATGAGAGGTCTTGTGAACCTTGTGAACCTCATGAGAGGTCTTGTGAACTTTGTGAACCTCATGAGAGGTCTTGTGAACCTTGTGAACCTCATGAGAGGTCTTGTGAACCTTGTGAACCTCATGAGAGGTCTTGTGAATCTTGTGAACCTCATGAGAGGTCTTGTGAATCTTGTGAATCTCATGAGAGGTTTTGTGAACCTTGTGAAGCTTGTGAGCCTCTTAGTACACAAAGTCTTGTCTTGTGAGGGAAAATTTTAGGGTGTAACAATACTGCATCATCCCTCGCTCATTCTGAAGAATCGTCATCGGAGAGGAGTTCCCTGTTTTCCAGTGACTCAAAGGAGACTACCTATGCTAGAAACAATTACACTGATTCTTCGAAAGACGATGAATAGGAAAAAGATACTCCTATTGAGGAGTGGGCTGCTGAGGAGCCAGTTAACATTCAATCCATTGATTCCAAAGATCTGGAGGGCCTAAATCTTATGGTCGGGGATCCAGAAGACTGGGTCGTGAGGTTTCCTGGCAAGGATGACTGTATTTGCTGGTCATACAGACCCAACAGATTCCCCCTGTACGACATCCTATTTAAATAGCTCAAATTTAGACTCGATTTCTCGGATTTTCAACAATCTGTGTTTGTACACCTGGAGTTATCCCCTTCTAGAGTTTGAAGTATATGTTTGATCAGAAGGAACTAAATATGAGGCAGAGAAGGTGGTTGGAATTGTTGAAAGATTTTGATTTTGACTTGAATTACCATCCTGGTAAGGCAAATGTGGTTGCATATGCTTTGAGTAGGAAGACATTGCATATGTCGATGCTTATGGTGAAAGAACTCGAGATGATTGAACAGTTCAGAGACATGAGTTTGTTGTGTGAGATTACTTCTAAGAGTGTGAAGTTAAGGATGTTGAAGTTTACCAGTGAAGTTGTGGAAAGGATTCGAGAAGGACAACAATTTGATTCGAAGTTGGCTGATCAATTGACTTTGATTAACCAAGGTAACAAAGGTGATTTATGAGATGATGAGAATGGTGTGATGAGATTCCGAGATAGAGTGTGTATTCTAGATGTTCTAGAAATCAAAAGGAGTATTTTAGAAGAAGGATACCGAAGTATATTGAGTATCCATCCTGGTGCTACGAAGATGTACCATGATTTACAGATATTGTTTTGGTGGCCAGGTATGAAGAAGGACATTGCGGAAATTGTGTATGCATGTTTGACTTGCCAAAAGTCAAAGATTGAACATAAGAAACCTTTAGGTATGATGCATCAGTTGAATATTCCAGAATGGAAGTGGGATAACATTTCCATGGATTTTGTGACGGGTTTGATGAAGATTGCTCAGGAAAATGATTCAATTTGGGTGATTATGGATAGATTGACTAAGTCGGCCCATTTCTTGTCGATGAAGATTAATCATTCTATGCAGAAGCTAGTTGAGATGTATATTGAAGAGATTATGAAGTTGAATGAGATACCGTCGAGTATCATATCAGATAGAGATTCACGATTTACGTCAAGGTTTTGGACTAGTTTGCAAGATGCCTTGGGTACTAAATGAGGATAAGCTTTGTTTATCATCCCCAAACAGATGGTTGTTAGAACAATTATAGTTCTGAACCTCTAAGTGTTTTGATGATAACAAAGATTATTATGCTAGAATAGAAGTTCTAATGAATACCTTTATTCTTGTGTAGAAGATCAATTCAATTAAGGGAGACGTGCATTAGTAGAAGATTTATTGAGCCATTTATAGAAGATACTCTTAATGAAGAATCCATCATTTAATGACATGTTTATTGGCTGCGCATCAAATATTTATTATCTCTGATTTCCGCTTAGAAGATGTTGATATTCATAATGAAGACATTAAATAAAGAATATTTTAATTAATGGTCAAGACAAGTATCTCTGATTATGGAAGGAAGTTATGGTATTAACTTATATCCTAAATTAAGCTCAAGATGTATCCAACGGCTACATTCATTCAAGAACTATATATAAAGGATTCAATTTGAAGAATTACAACGCAATACACTCACGCAAAAAAACTGAATCAATTTGTGCTAATATATTGCAACTTTCACTTAGTGATCCTTGTAAACACCCCAAATTTGCCCTCACCCATTCACACCATGGCTTGTGATCATTTCATATGCATAAACTCAATCATAACATCTCATATCACAGTTTTGATTCACTGCATAGATTCAAAGTCATCTGCATCTAGGGTTTGTGATCTGAGCAATCCAAGAGCTTCTTGAGCCACTCCAAAGGTCAGCAATCGCTTCAAAGAGGCCTATGTGTGTTAAAGTATCATATTTAATCCTCTCAAAGTCAAGAATGGCAAAGAATCACAAGAACTGGAAATGGTGTGGAGGCAGAGCCAGGTTTGACTGCACAGATGACCTAGAATTAGGGTTTTGGTTTCAAAGGCCATAACTCCAAATTTTTTGGTCATTCTTGTTTCTATTGGTCTCTATATGGTATAGGGAGTATGCATATCAATTTTCATGAAGAAATTCCATGGGGAAGTCATCTGATCAAGAGTTGACTTTTCAAGCAAGTTAGTGCAAAATCAGGGCATCTGAGGCCCCCAATGACCCAACCAAAGGGTGTTCTTCATCATTTTGATTGTATATGATCTTTATTTGATCATATAAGAAGTTGTAAGTTCACAAATTTGAATAATTTCAAGTCTTTTGCAAAGTTGACTTTTTGGGCAAGTTTGACTTTTAATGAAATTTCCATTTTAGGCAACTTTTTCAACCCTTACTTTTTGATTCAAAAAAGCTTCAAATGGAAAAACTTTGGTCATGAAAGTTGTAGAATGGATCATTCCCTTTTCAAAAAGTACAAGAACATGACCTAATTCATTTTGGATCAAAAGTTATGACTTGTCAAAGTTGGCAAAAATCACTAAATTTCAAGTTATGCACCAAGGAGGCCAAGTTGCAAATTCACTTCTCAAGGCAAATTCAGTCATCAAATGGACTTCTAAACTTCACAACATGATCACACAAGACCTAAAAATCAGAATGGGCCAAGAAACTTCTCACTTTTGTGGCTTATGGATCAAGATATTTCACAAAGATCAAAAGCAAGGCAAGTTGCAAAACTCATCATAAGACATAACCCACTTGCTTGCTAGCTTGCTGAACCATCCTAGGCCTTTCCCCACATCATGCTGCGCAGAACACACTTTTGTACTTGGCTAGAAAGTAGCCCATACTTCTCTTACACCAACTTTGACATTTTGGCAAAAGGACCCATACCTATCACAAAAGCACACATCACATCTTCTGACCAATCCCAATAGTTTATACAAGCCAAAAGCAAGCCAAAGCCAAAGAGAGCAAGCCTGAAACACTCCATAACTCAGCATTCTCATTTTCACCTTCATTTGCAAAAGCTTTCGAAACTGCTTGCACAAGTCACAAACACACAAACTAACTCCATCAATCAACTCAACACACCTTCCTGATCACAAAGCACCCTTCACCATAGCCTAAAACTCAGAGAATCAAAAACACGATTCCCACCTGCCATTGAACAGAACTCAAGAAAACTCTCAAACCAGCCATTGCAAACTTCAAACAAACCTTGCAAGCTTCTTAGGAGGATCAGTGGAGTGGATTTGAGCCAAAGAAACAGCCAGAACGCTCCTGAATCGAAAGCTTCAGTTCAGGTAGTCAACTCAAAACTTTTTTCCAGAAACATGTTTTTAAGTTCTTAATAGCTTCTATGCACTCTCCTGATCATGAATATGTGCTTACTTTTGAAAATGGTTGAGAAACCAGGATGTATGCACTGTCTGAAACTTTTGCCCTAAAAAATGTTTGATTCGATTCTCTCTGTTTTTGAATGATAAATATTGTTTGATTGAGGGGTTTGATTCGTTTTTGAGTGGCGATGATTTCTGGGTAGATAGATTTTGTTTTGGATGCGTGTAGAGAGAGTTGGAGATTTGAGATGGCTGGAGAAGACGACCGGAACAGTGTTCCGGTCGCCTGAAAGTCATTAGGGCATAATTAATTAGGGCTAATCATAATTAAGCCAGTTTGAATGTCAGCCTTTGGATATGGCGCCAGGTCAATTCGCGCGCGTGCATATTTGAATCTGGACCTTTAGATTTGCATACTTTTCTTTTTTCAGATTAAATTCAATTTTATTTTACATTTTATTTCATTTGTTTTCTCATTTTATTAAAAATAGCAAAACCTTTTAAAAAATTCTAAAATTTTTTGTATAAACTTTTATTTAATTTCAGAAACCAAAAACATTTTTATTTTTATTTTTTGCATTAAAAAATATTTTTAAATCATTTAAAAGTTTATTTTTAATTAATTAATGAGAATTAATTAACTAAAAATACTTTTAGGTATTTAAAAATCACCAAAAAATTCATGAAACCTTCATAATCATTTAGAAACATTGTACAACCCTCAAACCAAATTTCTTTTTTGATCTTGATGTCTTTTGAGAATTTTTCATGGAATTAAAATCATTTCAAGGCATTATTTTGATCCAAACTTCAAAAAATCATTTCTGCCTAACCATTGAGAGTTGGACTTTGGTTCTTTTTGCATTGTGTCTTGCATATCTTGTAGTTTGTGAGATTAAATTGGCATGATTTGATCTTTCATTTTCAATTTGTTTGGCATTTTTCTTGTTAAGGTACCCTAGAACCCTAGAAATCTTGGGAAATTCATAACCCTAATTAGGTTAAGAGTTGAAACCTCTCCTTTGGGCAGTGAGTTTGTGTAGGTTTAGGGTTCCTTTGAATGCATTTTCAATTTTTTATCTTGATGTTTGCTTCTGATTTTGGTTTTTGTTTGATGCATTGATCATAAACCCTAATTTGGGCTTCCTTTTGCATTCATCTTGTATTTGCATTCATACCATGACTTGCCATTGCATTTTATGCATCCATTTGATTCATTAGACATCTTAAGACATATTGAAAGTATGTTTGATCATTGCTTCATGTATTTGCCATGTTGTATGTCATTTGCATTTCATGACTTTTCATGTGTGTTCATGGTTCTAAACTTGCTCCATTTGCACCCATTTGTTCATGTGATCATCCCCATGTCTTGTTTCATGTTTGTATCATATCATAGCATCATTATCATCTCATATATGCTTCTGGTTTTGGTTTGCATCATGCCATTGCATCTCATTTTGCATTGCATTGCATTTCCTTCACTAACTTTTCAGGTGGTAAGTTACTTTGAGAAGTGAATTTGCCTTCACTTCTCACAATTTCTTTTCATCTCTCTTATGCATCATTGCTGAATTTTACTTTGTGTTTGAGATTGAGCTTGCTCTTTCTTCTTCTTCTCATTTTCTTTCTTCAAGTGACTTGTCTTCTTGAATGAAGCAAGTTACTTTGCTTCTCCTGATCCTTTCATCTGCTTCCTGGTGGTTCCATTGAAGATTTCTTTTGTAAACCTCACAAACCTTAGGAACAACCAAGCATGACAATGATTAGGGCTTTGATTAGTCTCCCCACTTAGTTTTACCTTTGTATCTCTTTGAGTCTTCTCTTCTCACCTCATAATCAGGGACTAAACCCTAAAGGCTTTAAGGCTTTGTGATTAAGCTTATGCCTGCATCCTTCTATTAGGATGGAGTGTATAACTTTAATCCTAAGTGTTAAACCCTTAATGTGTTTAAATCCTCTAATCAATCCACTTAATAATCATCAAGACATCAAACTTGTAACTTGGGCCTTGCATTAGGGTTCTAATTCTTCCTTAATTGGTTAAGAAGGACTAACCCTAGTGTTAATGGACAAGTCCCCCTCAAGTTGTCTTACAAACCCTAAAAAACACTTCATCATCATACCATTAAATAAAATCCACTTAATAAAGGCTTTGTTTTGTCATGAGTTTAATCCCTAATCATGGATTAAGTTGAGGAGCTTTCCTCAGCTTAAACATCCTCATCTATTATCCTTCTATTAGGATGGTGTAATGGGTCTGTTTAATCCTTGATTATGGCTTAACCTCATTACTTAGCACTAAACAAAAACAACCAAAAACATCTAATTAATCACAAGTAGGTTAATGATCTTAATCCTACACCAAGGGTGTTTAAGTGTGAGAAGCTGACTTCACACTTAAGGTATTCTCATTACCCCTAATCAGAGGGAAGATGTGATGAGTTTACTAAATCCACTAGTTTAGGCTTAAGCTCATTAACTTATGACAAACTTTCAAAAGCAATAAAAGATTGAAAACACAAAAACAAACAATAATCGTCTCCTTCGGGATTCTTTTCTCATCTCATTCACTCACAAACGAGAACTTGCTTCTTCCGTCTAATGCAAGACAGTTTGCACCTGAGCCAGACAGGTCATACACTTGAGCATAGGCAAGTAAGCAGTTCACAAGTCAATTCATCTTTCAGTCTCTTTGGGTCGAACTACGGTGTTCTGACTTCCTCATTGCACGAGAGGATACGTAGGCATAACTTAACAGTTATCGAACAAAAGTCTCTGTATATTCCCCTTCTTTCCAGCATCATTCTTTTAGCCTCATGATCTTGAGCAATTCATTCTCATTCCTACACTGACACATCATTTATACACTTTCACTTCCTTTACACTGACACCTGTACATATTGTTTTCCAGCCCTTTTACACACAAATTGCACTGACACTACCCCTTTAAAACACAAATCTTCTAAGCGTGGATCCCGTCGAGTACGGCGGACAATCTGGGTGCTAATACCTTCCCAGGTTGTAACCAACCCCCTTCCTCAGTCTCTCTGGTTCGCAACCGTCTTATCCATATCTTTCTAGGTCTATGCAGCATTACCTTTCCTTCGGGATAAAAATGCCTAGCTGGCGACTCTTTTCATTTCATCCTTTCGCCGACCGTTCGCGTCTGTACCCCATTTGACCCGGCTTTATCTGGTGGGAGCGACAGCTTGGCGACTCTGCTGGGGACCCTTATACTGCAACCAGGGCTTCTGGTTCTTTTTGTGGGTTCCTCCTAGCGCTTGTTTGATTTGTGTTTACTGGGGTGTTATGTGCTAATTGTGTTCGTATATTTGTTCTTATTTTTGCCTTATGTACAGTTGTTTTACTGCTTTCTTTATAGCTTTACATATATCATACTGTCATACTGTGCTGGTTGGATCTGTTTTGTTGCTTTGGTGGGTGGGGTTCCATTGAGAGTTGAGGTCCTATACCTGGGACCTGAGTGACACCTAGGCTAGAGTGGTTCATGTTCTTTCCCATTCCATTTCGGTCTGGTGCGGGAATATGAAACACGGTTCAGATATGGGTTTCTTCTTGAGAACTCTGTGCTGCAGATTTCCTGTAGTGCTGGGGCTATCTGGGAAGCCTGCTAAGTCTGGATGACCTTTAGTATTGACCTTCAGAAACTGAGGTGAATTAGAGGAGGATTTTTTATGGTTATTGTAAACACTGTACCTCCGGGTTAGAAGTGTTTACACTTCTCATAACTGATCCAAGTCTGAGGATCTTTGTTTTAGAACACCACATGTGAGGGGGTTGGGCCGTTTACAGGTTTGCAGGTACCCTTGACCTCAGCATACCCTGTTACTTTGTTTTGATTAAGAGTACTCCATGTTGGAACAGTTCTTGTGATTTTAACCCTGGACATGTGACTCTTTATTTGAGTACCCCACCTTGGTTACTGGACTTATGAACCTCCATCTGGATTTCTTGAACATACGTGGACCTATATCAGAGCACTTGATCAGATTCAGCTCAGTCACAAACCCTTGCATATCATTTGCATACATCATCATTGCATCATTTTAACATTTGCTTATTTGTTTTTCAGGGTATCCATACTTTGTTTTGGCTTGGTTTTGACCCCATCATCAGCATAGACCTATCCTCATCAGTATCTATTCCAGCTATCAACTACCTGCTTCAGTCACCTGCACCAACCTGTCAGTGGCCCATTTTCAGTGTTATTCTCAGCATCTGTCTCAGCTCTTCTTCAGCAACATGGCACCCAAGAAGAGTAACATCTCCTATCATTTCTTTCAACCTGAGTTAGCTGACATCAGGAAGATTCAGACCCTGATTACTCTAGACCATATACCACTATTCAGAGAACACTATGGAGGCATACTTGATGTGGTTATGGATTTGGACCCTTCACAGAGGAGCTTGATTCATACTTGCCTGCAGTTCTATGACCCCCCTCTGAGGTGCTTTACCTTTTAGGATTTCCAGTTAGGGCCTTTATTAGAGGAGTATTCATCATTGGTTGGTGTACCTATCAGAGGTGGAGTCCCCTTCAACCCTGAGATGGCTTTTCCCAGTAATGAAGAGATAGCAAAGACATTACATCTGGAACCAGTTCTGATTGGGCAGAATATGACTACCAAGGCTGGAATCTCTGGTCTCCACTTGGATTTCTTGACTTCTCAGGCCATCCTGAAGGCCTCCTTGGGAGAGTGGAAGGCAGTCTGTGCTTTATTGGCCCTTAGCATATATGGGGTCATTTTATTTGCAGATGAGCCTAAGTTTGTTAGCAAGAATGCAATCCATCTTTTTATCCTGAGGAACCCAGTGCCCACCTTACTGGGAGATTTCTACTACTCTGTCCACCAAAGGAATGAAAAGCAAAGAGGAAAATTGGTGAGGTGCTGTGCTCCCCTGTTCCATACCTGGCTGCTCAAGCATTTGCCCAAGACCGATGCATTTTTGAATCCTCATCAGCAGAGGAACTGGGCTAGAAGACTCACTGCTTTGACTTCAGCTGATATCAGGTGGTGCACTCAAAGCACAAAAGGCAGGGACATCATTACCAGTTGTGGGCAGTTTCCCAATGTACCCCTAATAGGAGTAAAGGGTTGCATCAACTACAACCCTCTGCTATTCAAAAGACAACTGGGTTATGCATTGGTCCACACTCCTAAGGCACAAGACTTGGCTGAGACTCTTTACTGTGAGAATAAGCCTAATCTGGCCATTGTCAGGCAAGCATCCTGGGCTTGGGACAATGTCCAGACTAAAGGAGTAACCATTCTTGGGAGATGCAACAATGTGTCCTCAGCACAGTACTATGAGTGGTCCCATGCCAGGGCTCAATTTTCTGGGATGCCCTTCACCATGGAAGATATACCTGGACCATCCTCAGCACCACCTCCTGTCACTGTCAGTTTAGAGGAGTTTGAGAAACTAAAAGAGAGAAATGAGAAGCTGACTCAGGCTCTACAGAAGACCCTCTGGGAAAGGAGTGATGGTCGGCTAGACATTGAGAGGTTAGAAAGGCTAAAGGTGGAGCATCTGGCTAGGATTGAAAAGTCAGAGGACTACATTAAGAAGTACAGGGCTGGAGAACAGATCTTGAAGAATGCCTGCAAGGAAGCTCATTTCCAGAAGGCCAGGACTGATTTGTATCTGAAAGAGAGTCAAGCTAGGTGGGTCAGGATCACCGAAGCTCGTACTCAGGAAGATAAGAGGACTCAGGACAAGATTGAGCAGTTGGAGGCTAATGCAAAGGAGCAACAGGAAGCCCTGCTAGCAGCCCAGAGAGAGATCTCAGAGTTGAAGATTAGAGGTGGTGTAAAGAAGTCAAAGGACCAGGGTCAACACAAGAATCTAACTGCAGCTGTTACTACCAGGAATCTCCTTATCAGGAACCTTACAGAGCGTCCAGCTGATCCTGTGACTGAAGCACTTCTCAAGGAAGTTCAGGAGGATGAGTTTGGTCTTGGTGTCTGACTTTTTCTTGTTGTTGCTTTCATTTCATTGTACTTTTCCTTTTTGTGTTGTATTTTGACCCCTCAGAGGGCATGTATTGTAAAGAAACAAACTATGTATCATTTACTTTTTGTAATATATGTGTTGGTTTGTTTTATCTGAATTCTTCAAGCAACATCACAAGCATCTCCCTCAAGGGTCTGGAAAGGTCAAAACCAAGTGCCAAGCCGGATACCTTGGAAACAAATAAGCATATTGCATTTCATGCTAACCTTTGTTTGTTTTGTAGGTTTGTTTTGTTTTTTGTTACTAACTCTGTTGTGATCTCAGGAACTATTGCTCGACGTCGGGTGTTCCCACTCAACCATCCACACAGATATCCAACCCGCAACAACCTTCCGGGTATACAGATGGACCAGGTACAACAGGACCTTACAGAGGTCAGGAACCAAATGGCCAACGAGAGGTTGGAAATGAGGAATCAGATGACACAATTTATGGAGGTGATGAATGGTTTGGCACAGAGCCAAGAGAGATTAAGAGCCTTGGTAGAGAGGCAGACTCAGGAAGATCCCCATCTAGGGACTGGCGGAACAAGCAACAACGAGAGGGTTCAGCCTCATATCAACCCACCTGTATTTGGACCCCACCTTCATCCAGAAATCAACATCCCTGCTAATGTACAAGGGAATGCTACTACAGGCAGAGTACTCCAAGAAGACCCCCAGGAAGATCAGTTCACAGTGATGGGAGCTAGGGATGAGGCCTATGACAGAAGGCTAGATGAAATTGCTGAAAAATTAAGGTCCTTGGAGTCTCAAAACTCCTTGGGTTTTGATGTTATGGACATGGGCTTAGTGGACGGGGTCAGGATTCCCCACAAATTTAAACCACCGTGCTTTGAGAAGTACAACAGGACTTCCTGCCCACGGACCCACTTGCAATCCTTTCTGGGGAGGCTGAAGGCGTATACCATGGATGAAAAGCTATGGATGTTTTATTTTGAGGATAGCTTAACAGGAGCTTCAAGGGAATGGTACTCTCATTTGACCAGAGCAACCATCAGGTGTTGGAAGGACTTGGCTGAGGCCTTTATTAGACAATACCAGTATAATTTGGATATGGCACCCAACAGGACCCTCCTGATGGGAATGTCACAGTCATCCAGGGAAAGCTTCCGGGAGTACGCCCAGAGGTGGAGACAGCTAGCTGCTGCTGTCCAGTCACCCATGTCAGAAAGGGAGATGGCAGATATGTTTATGAACACCCTCCAAGGGACATACATTGATATGCTAGCTGCCTTTTCTTCTACCAGCTTTGCAGATGTCGTTATAGCTGGAGAAAGAATTGAGAGCCTATTGAAGATGGGCAAAATTTCTGACAACAGTGCAAGCTCATCCAGCAACACAAGGAAGCCTTTTGTGGGCCTAAGAAGAACTGGTGAGACCAATGCTATCCATGCCAGCAGAGGCAGACCCCAATATGTTCATAGGTCTGTGGCAGCAGTCACCATTCCCGCTCCAATTCATCCACAACCAGCTTATCAACCATAGCAACAAAATTATCAGCAACAAACTCAGTATCCTCCTCAGAGAAACTACAACAACACCAACAACAACAATCAGCAAAGACCATTTCAACAGAGACCGTCTCAGGCCAATAGGGTGATCGATCTGATCCCTATGCCTTATGCCACATTACTGCCACAACTCCTGAAACTCAACCTGGTTGAGCTAAGAACATTGGCACCTCCAGATCCTGCCAGTCTACCCAGAAATTATGACGCCAGCGCCAGATGTGCTTTTCATTCGAATGCACCTGGCCACAGTACAGAGAAGTGCAAAGCTTTGCACATGAAGGTACAGGACTTGGTAGATTCTAAGGCTCTAAACTTTGCACCCCCACCGAATGTTAACAAGAACCCTATGCCAAACCATGGTGGCCCCAGAATCAATTCTATTGAAGAAGACAAGCCGTCTTACTTGATAACCAGTGTGGGTCAGATTCGGACACCCTTGGTAGAGATCAAAGCTCAACTCCTTGAATGTCAAATGTTCCCGGGATGTGAGCTAGGGTGTGCTTATTGCAACATTTCAGTGAATGGTTGTGATAACTTGAGAGATGGCATAGATGGTCTCATCCAGAGTGGCCTGCTTCAAATCACAACATCAATACCTACCAATCCAGCAATCTCCTTAACAACAGTTCCCGAGTCTTCTACAACTGCAACAACCATTGTTCCAAACAACTTTTCAGTTTCATCAACAAACGTTTCATCTGTTACTTCAACGGACCAAATATCAGCAAACATCCCTTCTACAACTTCAGCACCCCTTCATTCAGAATCTCCCACAACAGCAACACCCATCCATTCAACAGTGTCTCCTACAACATCAACAGCAAACAATGAAGATGTCTCAACCGTTACAATTTATTATGATCCTGAAAATGATTCTGCCTACAACTCACAAAATGCCACTCCCATCAGAGCACCAGTCACAATATACTATGATCCACAGACTATCATGGTCCCTTCTGCAGCTGCAATCAGTCCAGTCACTATCACAGTACCTGGGCAAGTACCTTATGAAAGCAGTAATGCCATCCCTTGGCATTACGGCTCCGATCTCTACTGCAAAGGAAAGAAAATCACTTTGGAATCATCAACTTCTTCACCACAAATAGACAATGTGGGGGGAGGCGGAGGCTTCACTCGAAGCGGACGTCTCTTTGCCCCGCAAATTCCAAGACCCACTGCTGAGGCAGAAGCTGCCGCCAAGGCAAAAGGGAAGAATATGGTGCAAGAGGAACAAATTGTTAAGGAGGCTTTGAAAACACCTTTTGATCAAGAGGTTGATGAATTCATGAGAATCATCAAGAAAAGTGATTACAAAATAGTGGACCAGCTTCACCAGACGCCTTCCAAGATCTCCATTTTATCATTATTAATGTGCTCCGAGGCTCACCGGAACGCACTACTAAAAGTCTTGCACGCAGCTTATGTGCCAGAAGAGATCACCGTCAATCAGTTGGAAGCTGTGGTTGGGAATGTTAATGCTAGTAATGGACTAGGATTTATGATGGGCTAAAGACGTGTCTACTTATGCGTCTAGCGGTATCTTACTGCAAGTGCACAGCCTATCGAAGTAATATTTAAGATTATCGATCCACAGGGATTCTATGGTTACCTAGTGCTAGATGAACTTCTAGTTTAGCTAAGGCGAATGGTTGTCACGATTTTTGTTGATTTTAGAATATTAAAGGCGGAATTAAATTTAAACTTTAATTAAGTAGTTTTAAGACGGTCGGTATGTAGTTATACTAACTTAGGTGGGTCAATCTAACCTAGGCTTATTTAAGGTATTCACTTAATCTATTCGGTAGAGATTACTAGTTTAAATACCCTCAACTCACACTCTCGTGGTCTTATATCAGATCTTATCTCTAAAGCCCTATGCCTGCTCTCGCTAGCCCATAAGTGTTTAGAGGTAATTTTTGGAAACTAAGTAATTCTAATTTATCTTAAAGCGCTCTCGCTGTGTTTAATTTAAATGCCTAACTTTAGCTATCTGGTTAAAACCTCACACTCTCGTGGTCTTGACCTAACCTAATACTCTTTTCTTACTCTCGTAACGAAAAGGTCTTTTTTACTTAAAAAGTGTCAGCCAGAATGTTAAGTGATTAGTTATTTTTAGCCTATGGTTATATTTTACCGGTTAAGTTCGTTCTAACTACATACCGCCCTAAGGTGTTTAGCTACTCATCGATGTTGAACCAGACAGAGACAGAAAATTAAATAACAAATTACTCATGGCAGAAAAATAAACAAACATTATAAATAATTAAATTTCAATATAATAAAACCTGGTTAACAATATCAGAGCGGACTCCTTCTTCCACAGACCGGAAAGCTCGGAGTTGGCGAAATCAAAAATAAACGAATGATGAAGGCTTAGAAAAAATAATAAACGTATAACAATTTCCTGATATTGGAAATTGTTATATGGCGGGTTTGGATACAATAAAGCGAAAAAGAAAATAATGCAGAAAATAAAAACGGGTCGTAAATCAGTTCGGCAGAGCTTCCGCAGGAAATTGAATAGAAAAATGCTCTGTACATTCTTCATAAAACTGGTGCTATTTATAGAACTCCAAATGGGCTGGATTTTTGGACTTTAGTTGGTATGGGTCTTGCTGAATTTGTGGAGAAAATGTAGGTAGTGGCAACAAAATAGGTGGAAATGGCCTTCACGTAATTCTTTGACGACGTCTTGGTCAAAAACCTAGAATATCCTTTGTCACGGTCGTGACAATGCTTTTACGCTCGTGACTTGTGACTTTTAAGTGTCACGGTCGTGACACATATCTCACGGTCGTGATGCTTCATTTTGGGGTGTCACGGTCGTGACACCCTTGTGACGGTCGTGACTGCTGCAAAATATGCAGTTTTGCAGGAAGCTTCATTTCTTCCTCTTTTTATGATCGATTTTGTTCCTTTTTGTCTTAGTTCATGATTTAGCTCCACATAATGGTGTACCTGCAAAATGGTAAGAAAAACTCGAGAAATCGAGTGTTAAAACGACGATTATTCGATAAAACGTTAATGAAACCTAGCAATATAATCGATACGTTTTCTCGTTATCAAACTTCCCCAAACTTAAACCTTTGCTTGTCCTCAAGCAAATAGTCGGTTGAAAATCGGCGGACAAGATGTTATTCACATATACTCATAACAAATCAAACGAGGGATCGTTTTGTCGGATAATCCGATACTTTGATAGAACACTACCGATACACTAATGACGCAAGCAACAAGCTATGTCGTCGACTTCCCGTTAAATGAGTCAATCGGCAATTACTTTACGATTTCACCTAAAGTTTTTCGATCTTATTTCGCCCGGTTTCATTCTAGCGCAATCACATTAAGCCCTTTGCCTTAGCACGCACGTAATGGAGTAGCCGGTTAGCGACTTTGATCCTTTTTTTTAAGCACGGGGTCTGGTACACGAGTGTGGTAACCCTACATTTTGTATCCGATTTGGAGGTTGTGGGGGATCGAGCCGTAGCACGCCCTACCGAGTTCAGAACCAGTACCTCTGAACCAACCCGCAATGGACTCCTTCTCATATTTCTCGTTTCTTGTATGCGACCGTGTACTTTGGTGCAATTTCTTTTCATTTTGCGTCGAGATATGAAGGATCATTATTGATTAGGCATCAAACGCTTATATTCATCGGCTCCCCACGTGGTTTGTGTTCAGACGGTGCTGACTGCTAGTATAAACTACTCGGGGTTACTTTTGAACTGAAACTAAAAGTGTACTCGTAATGGTAATCGGGATAGAATCGCTTAAGTAGGAAGTCAAAGGTGTCAAGATTGTATTGGTCTTGTTTAATCGTTCTCAGCTTCCTATTTACGATTTCGTAGGTAAGTCGGGTAATGCGAATAATTAAAAAATTTTCGGTTATGGCTAAGTAAGCGGGAAAATTCGAAACTAAAGAAAATATCATAAAGATTTTGCACGCTTCATTAACTTGCTAAAGGGAAATACAATGGAATTGAAAATACAACGAAATGGAAAAATGCGAAAAGGGAAAAATACGGAAATGAAAGGTACCTCTCCCACACTATATCAGACATTGTCCCCAATGTTGTGATATAAATGCGGTTAAAGTACAGTACAAACGACAAAAACGAAAAACAAACAGAAGAAAAACAAAAACTATGGCTGCTGAGGACCGCGGGGTCGGCTTCTGGTGCGGGAGCGGCGTCTGGAAGGAGTCGCTTCAGGATCAGAACCGGTGCTGGTGGTCCCAGTGATGTCGATACGCAAGGCGTCTAACTCGCTGAAAATCTCGTTAAACCTCTCATTAGTAGCTTCCTGGTTAGCTGCAATCGTGCCGAGTAGAGCGTCGTACTGTTCCTTCTGCCTGCGCTCCAGTGCGGCATTCATCTGGTTCTGCTGATGAATCGCACGGAGGACATCCTCAAGAGTGAAATCTGGTGCAGTAGGCTGTCGGGTAGATGACTCTGGTATATCCTGGACAGGCTCACCTGCATCCATAGCGTCCTGCATCTCATCCGCAGGGAGGTCTTCCTGATCATGGATAGGAGCGTGGTCAGCAGCATCAGGTAGAACAAAGAGCCAGTTGGCTCGGCTGGATGGGTCGATGCGGTCGCGGGACGGCAGAATGATATGATGAAATACGGTGCCATGGACAACAGGGTTGTACCTACCATCCTCTCGCTGTGCAATCAGGTGAGCGGACCTGCAATAACTCTTGGTGAGGTATTCGGCGGCTAGATGAGGCTGATCTGCGACCAAGTCACCAAGCCCCAACTGAATGGCCAGGGTGGTGACAATGCCGCCAATGAAGAACGGAGTGGATCCTCTGTGCGCAATAGCCTGGATGTGGTAAAGCATGAAAGGGGCAGCATTGATCGGCTCGTCATTAAGAGCACAATGCAAGAATAGAAGCTCCTTAGAGTTGAGCTTATGGTTGCTTTCTCGAGCGAAGATGGTGTTGCAAATGACTCGGTGGAAGTAGCGGATGGCCGGATTGTGAATGTGCGTGGCGTTGAGGCTTTGGAAGGCGGATGCACGGGTGTTTGTTAAGTCGTGCCATAGAGTGAAAGCTTGTTCACTAAAATTATCGGGCACGCGACGGTGAGCCTCAGTTCCGTGATCGAAGCCTAATAACTCGGCGATCCTGTCTTGCGAAAGGTTGAACTCTTGGCCATGCAATCTGAATTTTGCGAAACCAGTGAGCTGACTCAGAGAACCGGTGCCGGTGATGTAACTGAATGAACTTAAGAACTCCAGTGTCAGAAGTTCGAAGGTTGGCTGAGGTTGACTGCAAAGGTCCCAGAGCCCGACTTTGCGAAGCAGGTTCGTAACACTGGCCAGCATTCCGAGTTCCCTCAAACACACAGTGTCAATGTAACGCGTAGGTTGCACACCGCGGCTTTGGAAGCGGAGAAATCGTTCTCTCTGAGTTTCTCCAGCATCACCTTCTCTAAAAGTGATAGTATCCATTGCATGCAAGAGCTTAGAGTGAGGAATGAAGAATTTTGAAGTTTTTGTGAAAAAATGGTAAAATGGGAGAAATATTGATTCGGGATAAATAATGGAGAGTGAGAATGTAGTAGGTTGTGATAATGGGTGGTTAATGAGATTAAAGATGGTAAATGGGGTGTTACGGAGGTTATGGAGAAGATGGGTAGTTTTTTAGGAAGTTATGGAGAAGAAGAAGAAGAAGAGGCACGAAGAGAAACAGTTCTGTTTCTCACGATTTCTGGTATAAGGGTCGTCACGGTCGTGACAGGGGTACGACGATCGTGAGACTCAAAAAGAGCGCGTCACGATCGTTATGGGGCAGTGACGACCGTGAGGCTTGCTACGTTAAATAATTTCCAGAAAAACACTTTCTCACTTATTTCACATATTCTATATTAATGCATTTTCTTCACTAACACTCATAATAAATTATAAACACCATATAGTATATAGTTTCAACACAGTACTTCAATAGCTTGCAAGGCATGAGAGATTTGTATATATAATGAATAATTGCAAGCATAACAGGACATAAAATTAAAAGTACATAAATTGCTAAAAATGAAGAATTTTTGGAATTAAAGATGCATTGCATAATGTAATTGAAAATGAAGTTACATAAACGGAAATTTGCGGTAAGAAATTGGTGCGAAAATTAAATCTAACTAGAAACGAAAACAATGAAAAAAATAAACTAAATCACTTATAACATTATCAAAAGCGTTTCTTCAAGTCTTCGATGGCGGAATTCAAGTGATAGAACTGTTCGCATGTTATGTCAGTCAATCCTATAATATCCAATCGCATGCTCTTAATGTCTTCTTTAAATAGGTTAATGTCAGTTTGGTAAGCATTGAGAGTGTTCATGATGTTTTGCAAGTTGTTAGCATAATCTCCTTGATTCACTTCAGGGGTTTCATAAACTTCTTCAGTGTGGCCAATGTCATGGTAACCAGGAGGCGTCTCAGGGTCAGTTTCGACATCGGTCATTGTATCATCTTTTATCTTGTAAGACTGAGGTGTTTCAGGAGTGGGTGGATAATCAGGTGGGTTTAACTCATAAAGCCAGTTATCCTTATTGTGAACACTTACTTTAGCATGGTTAGGCAACGTGAACAGGGTTACTACCTCGTTCCGGATTAGGTACTCAAAAGGTGGATGTCCTAAATTCCTTATGATATGTCTATTAAAGCAGAAGTTAAGATCCATAGGACGTATGTTACCTAAACGGTTGCACCTGTGCAATTGGTACCTAAGTCCTAAAGCATCAGCAATCATGGTTACAAGACCTCCTACTAAGATAGGTAATTCAGGTTCTTCTTGGATACGGGTGAAGGTTTGCATCATGAAAGGTACACCATTAACAGGCTGTCCAAGAGTGAAACATGACATAATAAATATTTCATCTTTAGAAACTCCGGTAATGTTTTCTTCTTTTCCAAAGAATGTGTGGGCAAGGAATTTATGGAAGTAACGGAGAGCAGGATTATGGATCTCATCATTATTCATGCCATTTGGTTCAGGGTGGTAGTTTCCGGTTAAAGTTCCCCAAAAGAAATCTAGCTCAATATCCATCAATTCTACCTGTGTGGTAGTAAAAGCAAATGGTCCACTAGGGAATCCTAACAAGTCAGCTAGTTCTTTATGGTTAAAATCATATTCTATTCCAAACAGGCGAAAACTAATAAATCCTTTCCTAAATCCAAAACCGCGCTCAGGTAAGTAAATTAAGGAGCTAAGGAACTCAAGGGTGAGCTCGCGGTAAGTCACAAACTTATGTTGGATCATTGAATTCTCCCATCCGATTCGGTTAAGCAAGTACATAATGCTATCATGTATTCCTAAGGTTTCCATAGTCCGATCATCCGGGTACAGGGTCAAATCCATTTGCCTCTGTGATAACTCTTCAAATTTCATTCTTTGGTTCCTACCCCTAAATTTGGTTTCCATGTGGTTAATTGGTTGGTTAGCCATAGTCAGTGCAAATATGGAGGAAACAAATCAGGAGAAGAAGGAAGGTGGAAAAGACTTTTTAGAAAATCTGTAAAAAGTGATTTAAAAATAAGAAAATGAAATGCATAATGTAATGGCAATAATAGTAAAATAAAACTATGAAACGACAAAACAAATAAACAAATAGTAAACGATAAAAAAATAAAATGATGGAGAGAATAATTTAAATAGTTAAATGAGTAAATGGGTTGCCTCCCACTAAGCGCTGTTTTTATCGTCAAAAGCCTGACGTAATGCTTAGGTTTAGATTAATCAGGGGATTCAGTGGACAATTCTAAAAGCTTTAGATTATTCGCATAATCTCGATTTTCAACTTTATGATAATGTTTTAAACGTTGTCCGTTTACTATGAATGGTTCACTATTCCTACCCTTAATTTCTATTGCTCCACTCGGGAATACTTTAATTATTTCAAAGGGTCCTGACCATCTAGATTTTAATTTTCCAGGAAAGAGCCTAAGTCTTGAATTAAAGAGGAGTACAACGTCTCCCACACTAAATTCTTTCCTAGATAGGCGTTTATCATGCCATCGCTTAGTTCTTTCTTTATATATTTTAGCATTCTCATAAGCATCTAGCCTTAATTCTTCTAATTCGTTAATGTCTAGGATTCTCTTTTCTCCTGCAGCATTATAGTTTATATTGAGAGTTCTAATCGCCCAATAAGCTTTGTGTTCTAGTTCTACTGGGAGGTGACAAGATTTTCCATAAACTAATTTGAAAGGTGTAGTACCTATGAGTGTCTTGTAAGCGGTCCTATAAGCCCATAAAGCTTCATTAAGTTTAGATGACCAATCTTTCCGAGATATGGCGACAGTCTTTTCTAAGATTTGTTTAATTTCTCTGTTTGAGACTTCGACTTGTCCACTTGTTTGTGGATGATATGGTGTAGCCACACGGTGTCTTACTCCATACTTAGATAGTAATTTGTCAAATATTTTTGAGATGAAGTGTGAGCCACCGTCACTTATGACGAGTCTGGGCACACCAAATCTGGGAAAGATTATATTTTTAAAAAGCTTTATTACTACTCGTGTATCGTTTGTAGGAGAAGCTATGGCTTCAATCCATTTCGAAACATAATCAACAGCTACGAGTATGTAATTATTACCGAAAGATGATGGGAATGGTCCCATGAAATCTATTCCCCAGACGTCAAAGATTTCTACTTCTAATATTCCTTTTTGAGGCATTTCATCTCTTCTTGAAATATTGCCAGTGCGTTGACACCGATCGCAATTTATAACAGCGATGTGGACATCCTTCCATAGATTAGGCCAGAATAAACCGGTTTGCAAGATTTTTGCACAAGTTTTGGAAGTGTTTGCATGTCCACCATAAGGAGATGAATGGCATTGAGCAATGACATCTTTTATTTCTTCTTCGGGAATACATCGGCGAAAGATTCCATCTGGTCCTCTTTTGAACAATAATGGTTCATCCCAATAGTAATGTTTCAGATTATGAAAGAATTTCTTTTTCTGCTGATAGGTTAGATCGGGTGGAAGAGCTCCTGCGGCTAGGTAATTGACAATGTCAGCGTACCATGGCAGTCCTACAGTTGTCTGGATTGTTTCCACAGATTCTGGTTCATTTATATCTAACCGAGCGAGGTCGCTTCCTAATTGTGCTATCAGCTGTTCATACGGAAAATCATCGTTAATCGGCACTTGTTCGGGTTTAATACCTTCTATTCTAGATAAATGGTCTGCTACGACATTCTCAGTACCTTTCTTATCTTTTATTTCTAGATCAAACTCTTGTAAAAGTAAAATCCATCTTAAGAGTCTTGGTTTAGCATCTTTCTTTGTTAATAAATATCGGATAGCAGCATGGTCTGTGTAAATGATTATTTTCGCTCCTACTAAGTAAGAACGGAATTTGTCAAGCGCAAAGACAACTGCTAACAATTCTTTTTCGGTAGTGGCGTAGTTCATCTGGGCAGAATCCAAGGTTCTACTGGCATAGTAAATCGCATGAAGTTTCTTTTCCTTCCTCTGGCCTAGAACTGCGCCTACAGCATAGTCACTCGCATCGCACATGATTTCAAAAGGTAATCTCCAGTAAGGGGGTTGCATGATTGGTGCGGTGATGAGGGCTGTTTTTAGAGTTTCGAATGCTTTAAGACAATCTTCATTGAATATGAACTCAGCGTCTTTCATTAACAAACCAGTAAGAGGTTTAGTGATTTTCGAGAAATCTTTGATGAATCGTCGGTAAAAACCGGCGTGTCCTAAAAAGCTTCGTATTTCTCGAACGGTTTTAGGGGGTTGAAGATCTTTTATTACTTCAATCTTAGCTTTATCAACTTCAATTCCCTTGTCTGATATTACATGACCTAATACGATTCCTTCGTTGACCATAAAATGACATTTCTCCCAGTTAAGCACGAGGTTTACTTTTACACATCTTTCTAATACCATTTCTAAGTTCGATAAACATCCTTCAAAACTTTGCCCACATACAGAGAAGTCGTCCATGAATACTTCCATGATGTTGTCTATAAAATCTGCAAAGATTGACATCATACATCTTTGAAAGGTTGCAGGAGCGTTGCATAATCCAAAGGGCATTCGTCTATAGGCGAACGTTCCATAAGGGCATGTGAATGTAGTCTTCTCTTGATCATCTGGATGGATAGGGATTTGGAAAAATCCTGAGTAACCGTCAAGATAACAGAAGTACGAATGCTTGGCTAATCGTTCTAACATTTGATCTATAAAAGGTAGCGGGAAATGATCTTTTCGAGTGGCTTTGTTTAGTTTACGATAATCTATGCATACTCTATATCCCGTCACTACTCTTTGAGATATTGATTCGCCTTGAGCGTTCTTCACAACAGTGATACCTCCTTTCTTTGGCACTACATGTATTGGACTAACCCATTCACTATCAGAGATTGGATATATTATTCCGGCATCTAGTAATTTTTTAACTTCTTCTTTTACTACAGTGCTAAGGGTTGGGTTAATTCTTCTTTGAGATTCTCTGGAGGTTCTGCAATCTTCTTCTAGCAGAATACGATGCATACAAACTGAAGGACATATTCCTTTGAGATCAGATATGTTATATCCTAATGCAGTCGGATATTTCTTCAAAACATCTAAAAGTTTCTTTGTTTCTATAGTTCCTAAACTGGAATTTATTATAACTGGTCTTTTACATTCAACGTCTAAGAATTCGTACCTTAGGTTATGAGGTAAAGTTTTTAATCCTAATGTAGGTTTTTCTTTACTTGGCATAGGATCCGGTGTAAGTGCTAAACTTTCGCTTAGACTATCGTCCTGATATGGTTTACGCCAATTATCATCTTCGAAAATTGGAGGGATTTGAATTTTCATAATTTCAGAATAAGTGGTCTCTTTTAGTTCCATTTCTCTTACACATTCGTCAATTACGTCCAATAGATAGCATGTATCCTCTATAGCTGGTGTCGCTCCCAAAGATTTGCATCCAGGTACAAGCGCGAACGGTCGGCGAGAGGGACAATGGGAACACACAGCCGTGAACTCACTGGAGGTGAAAAGAGTCGCCAGCTAGGCATTTTTATCCCGGAGGAAAGGCAATGCTGCATAGACCTAGAAAGATACGGATAAGACGGTTTGCGAACCAGAGAGACTGAGAAAGGGGGTTGGTTACAACCTGGGAAGGTATTAGCACCCAGATTGTCCGTCGTACTCGACGGGATCCACGCTTAAAAGATTTATGTTTTAAAGGGGTAGTGTCAGTGCAATCTGTGTATGAAATAGCTGGAAGAGATGTACAGGTGTCAGTGTAAAAGAGAGTGAAGTGTATAAATGAAGTGTCAGTGTAAGAATGAGAATGAATTGCTCAAGATTATGAGGCTTAAAGAAATGAGCTGGAAAGAGGGGGAATGTACAGAGACTTTTGTTCGATAACTGTTAAGTTATGCCTACGTATCCTCTCGTGCAATGAGGAAGTCAGAACACCGTAGTTCGACCCAAAGAGACTGAAAGGTGAATTGACTTGTGAACTGCTTGCTTGCCTATGCTCAAGTGTATGACCTGTCTGGCTCAGGTGCTAACTGTCTTGCATTGGACGGAAGAAGCAAGTTCTCGTTTGTGAGTGAAGATGATGAGAAAAGAATCCCGAAGGAGACGATTATTGTTTGTTTTTGGGTTTTCAGTCTTTTATTGTTTTTGAAGTTTGTCATAGGATAATGAGCTTAAGTCTAAACCAATGGATTTAGTAAACTCATCACATCTTCCCTCTGATTAGGGGTAATGAGAATACCTTAAGTGTGAAGTCAGATTCTCACACTTAATCACCTTCGGTGTAGGATTAAGATCATTAACCTACTTGTGATTATTTAGATGTTTTTGGTGTTTTTTGTTTAGTGTTAAGTAATGAGGTTAAGCCATAATCAGGGATTAAACAGACTCATTACACCATCCTAAAAGAAGGATAATAGATGAGAATGTTTAAGTTGAGAAAAACTCCTCAACTTAATCCATGATTAGGGATTAAACCCATGACAAAGCAAAGCCTTTATTAAGTGGATTTTAGTTAATGATATGATGGTGAAGTGAGTTTTATGATTTGTAAGACAACTTGAGGGGGACTTGTCCATTAACACTAGGGTTAGTCCTTCTTAACCACTTAAGGAAGAATTAGAACCCTAATGCAAGGCCCAAGTTACAAGTGTAATGTCTTGATATTTATTAAGTGAATTGATTAAGAGATTTAAACACCTTAAGGGTTTAATACTTAGGATTAAAGTTATACACTCCATCCTAAGAGAAGGATGCAGGCATAAGCTTAATCACAAAGTCTTAAAGCCTTTAGGGTTTAGTCCCTGATTATGAGATGAGAAGAGAAGACTCAAAGAGAGACACAAAGGTAAAACTATGAGGGGACTAATCAAAACCCTAATTCATTGTCATGCTTGGTTGTTCCTAAGGTTAGTGAGGTTTGCAAGAACAATCTTCAGAGGAGCCACCAGGAAGCAGATGAATAAGATCAAGAGAAGCAAAGTGACTTGCTTCATTCAAGAAGTCAAGTCACTTGAAGAAAGAAAGTGGGAGGAGGAAGAATGAGCAAGCTCAAACTCAAACACATATAAGAATGCAGCAATGGATGCAAGAGAGATGAAAAGAAAAGTTATGAGAAGTGAAGGCAAATTCACTTCTCAAGTTACTTACCACCTGAAATGTTAGAAAGAAATGCAATGTAATGCAAGATGAGATGAAATGGTATGATGCAAAGCAAAACCAGAAGCATGTTGATGATGATTATGATGTTATGAGGTGCTGCAAACATGAGACAAGGCATGGAGATGCTCATACAAGGTCATGAATGCAAATGATGCAAGCTAAGGAGCATGAACAAACATGAAAAGTTATGAATCATACAAGACAAATGACATGGCAAATATGTAATGCAATGATCAAAGATGCTTTATACATGTCTTAAGATGTCAAATGGATCATAAGCATGCACAAAATGCAAAGACAAGTCATGTTATACAAGGAAATGCAAGAAGGATGCAAAAGAAAGCCCAAATTAGGGTTCATGGATCAAACATCAAACACAAACCAAAAACAGAAGCAAACCTCATGATAAAAAATGGAAAATGGCACTCAAAGAAACCCTAGGCCTATGATGAACCACTGCCCAAAGGGGAGCTCTCAACTCTCAACCAAACTCAAGATATGAATTTTCTAAGTTATTAGGGTTTTTTAGGGTTCTTAACAAAACAAATGCCAAACAATTTGAAAATGCAAGAACAAATCATGGCCTTTTTACCCTAGAAACTACATGCAAAACAAAAGACAATGCAAGAAGAATCAATGTCTCAACCTTCATCAATTGGCAGAAATGAATTTTTGAATCCATGATCAAAATAATGCATAAAAAAGGATTTAATTCAAAGAAAAATTCTTAAAATGCATCAAGATCAAAAAAGAAATTTGGTTTGAAGGTTAGACAATGTTTCTAAATGTCTTAGAACATTTCATGAATTTTTTTGTAATTTTTAAATACCTAAAAGTATTTTTAATTAATTAATTCCCATTAATCAATTAAAAATAATCTTTTAAATATTTAAAAATACTTTTTTAATGATGAAAAATAAAATAAAAATATTTTTGGGTCTTAAAAATTAATAAAACTTTAAGGAAAAAGTTTCATAATTTTTAAGAATTTTCTGCTATTTTAAATTAATTATGCAATTTAAATGAAAGAAAATGAATTAAAAATCAAAATAAATAAAAGTCAAATGAAAGGGTGGCTGAGATTGATTCTGGGGAGGGGATGGTTGACTACGCGCGTCATCCAAGGGCTCAAATTCAAACTAACCTAATCCTGATTAATTAAATCTTAATCCATAATTATCACTTAATGAAATGATCCTGACCCTTCATACACGCGCGGGAAACACAATCCAATGGCTCACATTTAAACTTTGCCCTAATTAATTACACTTAACCCTAATCATTTTCAGGCTGCCGGAGAAGACTTCCGGTCATCTTCTCCGGCCAGCTCTCACCTGAGAAACCTCAAACTTCCTAAAAACGCATCAAAAATGAAAAATAGAAACTGGGAAATGATCCTTACACTCTCACGAATCAAACCCCTCTCTCAAAACAAATTTATATTTCCTAAATCAACTGAATCGAAGAGAATAAGTTCTAGGTCACGCAAGCTTCAGAAATAAATTAAATGCTCAAATCACAACCATTTCAAAAACTAATGGTACCAGAATGATCAGGATAACACAAAGAACAAGTTTGGAACAAAAGAAATGATTTCTGGAAAAATTATTTTCGAGCTACCTGAGATTTGGAGCTTTCAGTTTTGGAACTTTTTGGCCACCTCTCTTTGCGCAAACCCCTCTCCTTGATCCCCAGATGATGTTTGAATGCTCAAATGGAGTTTAAGTTGGCTGGATAATGAGATTCGAAAGGAACTGCTTCAGCTTGATCAAAAATGGCAATGGTGTTTCTGGAGGTTTCAGGCCATGGTGAGTGATTGTTTGAGGTCCAAATGATGTATGGAGAAGCTTTGCAAGGTTTGTTTGTGTGTTTGTGAGCTAGGATGAGAGTTTCGAATGAAACTGCAGAGTGAGGTGAGGAATGGTTATGGAGTGTTCAGGCTGTTTCAGGCTTGGTTCTTGGTTGCTGGGTGTTCTATGGAGCAAGGTGAGATGATTGGTGAAGTTGGCTTGAGTGTTTTGTGGCTGTGGAGAGGAATTCGAAGGAAAATGCAAAGTGGTGTGTTTTGGTGTATGTTGTGAATGAATGTGTTTCAGCCTTGCTTGCCCTTATGTTTTGCTTGCAAATTGTCCACATAAACAAATCTGATTGGCTGGATGATGTGACTTGTGCTTTTGTGATTGGTAAGTTTGCTTTTGCCAAAAGTCAAAAATCTTGTAAGAGAAGCATGGGCTTGATACTAGGCAAGTACAAGGACTAGGGCTGGCGCAGCATGGCATGGAGAGAAGCTAGGGCTGGTTCAGCATCCAAGAAATCAAGTGGGTGAGATGTGATGATAGTTTTTGCAAGTTGCTTGCTTTATGGTTCACATGAAAGAAAATCTTGTTACATGAACCAAAACATGAAGCACCTTGGTTCAAATCTGACTTTTAGAAGTTACATGATCATGTTAAGTGCATTAGAAGTCCATATGGTGACTGAATTGGCCTTGAAAGGAGAATTTGCAATTTTTGCCTTTGGTGCATAACTTGAAAATCAATGATTTTTGCTAACTTTGCCACACCATAACTTTTGATCCAAAGAGAATTTGATCATGTTCTTGTACTTTTTGAAAAGGGAAAGATGAGATCTACAACTTTCATGACCAAAGTTTTTCCATTTGAAGCATTTTTGGATCATGAATCATGGCTTGAAAAATGACCTAAAATGATGCATTCTTGAAAAGTCAACTATGCCCAAAAAGTCAACATTTGCAAAAACCCTAAATTCTTGATTTCTATGAACTTCAGCCTTCTTCCATGATCAAATAAAGATCATATACACTCAAAATGATGAAGATCACCCATTGGTTGGGTCATTGGGGGCCTCAGATGCCCTGATTTTGCACTGACTTGTCTGAAAAGTCAACCCTTGATCAGATGACTTCCCCATGGAATTTCTTCATGAAAATTGATATGCATACTCCCTATACCATATAGAGATCAATGAAAACAAGAATGACCAAAAAATTTGGAGTTATGGCCTCTGAAACCAAAACCCTAATTTTCAGTCAACTGTGTAGTTCAACCTGGCTCTGCATCCACTCAAACCCTAGCTCTTGTGATTCCTCTGCATTTTTGACTTTGAGGAGATGGGATATGATATAAGAACACACATGGACCCCTTTGAGTTGATTGGTTGCCTTTGGAATGGCTCAAGAAGCTTTGAGGTTGCTCAGATCACAAACCCTAGGTGCAGATGCCTTAGAAACTATCCAGTGAATAAAAAATGAGATGTGAGATGATATGATTGTGTTTATGCACATGAGAATGATCACAAGCCATGGTGTGAATGAGTGAGGGCAAATTTGGGGTGTTTACAGCTGCCCCTATTCAAACATGAGTTAGCTGTGCAGGATGTAAGCGACGGCTTAACAGGCCAAACAAGATAACTTGTGGTTGAATACCAAAGACAGTCCAAAATTTGCACTCACAGAATGAAGAGGAAAAGGGATATAGATTGTAAAAGCAAAACAAAGTATATTGTAAAGTATGGGCGACGGAGGACGACCGTCGAGCAGAGGAAGACTGCTGGGTAAAGTGGTATGTGAAGCAAAGCGATGACGGGGACGGCCGACATGCTGGTAAAGTGCAGGAAATAAAGCGATGACGGGGACGGCCGACATGCTGGGGATAAAAAGTAAAGCTAAGACGGGGACGGCCGACTAGCTGGGGAAAAACAAGAAATTATGATGGGGACGGCCATCAAGATAAAGCTGTAAAAATTCTCTGGGGATTAATGAAACATGACGGGGGCGGCCATCAAGTTCATAAAGGTAAAGTAACCAACGATGGGGACGGCCATCGGGTTAGAAGGAAAAGGGACCACGACGGGGACGGCCATCGGGTTAAAAGGAAAAGGGACCACGACGGGGATGGCCATCGGGTTAAAGAATAAATGAAATAAACAGCTGATGGGGTACGGCCATCAAAGGTGAAGGACGATCACCTAGCAGGGGATGGCTGCTCTGTTGGGTATAAAAGAAAAATGATGGGGACGGCCATCAAAGGTGGAGGACGACCACCTGGCAGGGTACGGCTGCCGAAAATATCAACGATGGGGACGGCCATCGGATAGATAAGGTCAACGATGGGGACGGCCATCGGACGAGCAAGATGGAGGACGACCATCAAGAAGTGGAGGACGACCACTCAGCAGGGTACGGCTGCTCTCAAGGTTTATCATGACATAGGACGAATGTCAGATAACCAAAATCAACAATGGGGACGGCCATTGGATAAAGTTGATGAAGGACGATCATCAAAAGGTGGAGGACGACCACCTAGCAGGGGACGGCTGCTAAAAATCAACGATGGGGACGGCCATCGGATGAGCATGATGGAGGACGACCATCAAGAGGTGGAGGACGACCACCTAGCAGGGGACGGCTGCTCTCAAAGGTATCATAACACAGGACGAGTGTTAGATAAAAGAAAATTGTTGGTGATCTACTGGGGAGATAGTAAACACGGACGAGCGTTTACATCCAAGAAGCAAAAAGGTATAAGTGTTTGGTATTGTGTATAGATTAAAGATGCGGACGAGCATCCCTAAGACTGTGATACGGACGAGTATCATGTAGAAACAAACTGACACATGTTCAGAGATGATGATACGGACGAGTATCAACTGGTTAACAAAGAACACGGACGAGTGTTGCATCTGAAAGAATTCTTCTGGGGAATAGTAGACACAGACGAGTATCTATATTCAAGAAAACATAAGTGTTTGACACGGTGTATGGATTAAAGATGCGGACGAGCATCCCTAAGACTATGATACGGACGAGTATCATGTAGAAACAAACACTAGACGCAATGTTCTGAGATGATGGTACGGACGAGTACCAGCTGGTTAACAAAGAACAAGGACTACTGTCGAATCTGTGGGGATATGAGTGATGATGTATACAAGATACGGGCGAGTATCTGTATAAGCGTACCATGAGTAGTGAGTATTGTATTGTATAGATGAGTGTTTATCTGCTGGGGAGAATGACACGGACGGGTGCCAAGAGAGAAAAGTATAATATGAACAAGTATCTGCTATACAAAGTCTAGGCGACTGCGCTGGGGATATGACACGGACGGGTGTCAAGAAAAGTGTATATATGTATATGTGAGTGCAAAGAGGGTGTCTTTGGCTTTCTGCTGGTGATGTGACACGGACGGGTGTCAGGACGTATCTGTAATGAGGGTGATTTGCTTGTAAAGAGTTCAGGCGACTTTACTGGGGAGGGATGACACGGACGGGTGCCAAAAGGTGTATATACTGGTGTTTGTGATTTGAAAGGGCAGCTGCTTTTGCTGGGACTCTGGTGGGGATTTTTGTACAGTGATGATGAACAGTTTATTATTCACAAGTGTTTGATTCACAACATGACTTATGATTATGCTATGCATTTGATTTTTGCCGTAATGCTCCGTGTTAGACGGGATGCTACGCTCTGGGGGGTGAGTATGATGCGAATGCTATGATTATGCAAAGGGGCACGGATCCGGGATTCGGATCCCATTGCCGCGAAGATCTCTGGTCGATCTGCTTGAAATGGACATCCCAGCTGGGTATGAGATCACTGGTAGATCTAATGATGCATCTGCTTGGGGATATAGGTCGCTGATTGACATATCCTCATAATATGGGACCCAGCTGGGGTTGTAGAAGCTTCCTGTACTCTGTTGCGACTTCTTCGTGCGTTGCTCTTCTGAATAGAGGCTGAAGATTCTGTGGGGAGATGATTCCCTGATTCCCTTACTCAGCTGAGGATAAAATGGCAACTCGGCTGGGGAATTGAGAGGCAACTCAGCCGGGGAGAGCAACAAGAGGCAACTCAGCTGGGGATAAAGCATTTCCGATGCTGAGATTGAGTGTATGTTGATTCGGCAACTTTGCTGGGGAAGTGATGGGGAGCAACTCAGCTGGGGATAGAGCATCTTGGATGCTGATATCTTTTGTTGATTTGCCAGCTTGCTGGGATGTAACTTGCATGCCCCAGGTTGCGTTCTGGATACCTGCAAACCTGCAAAGGTAAGGAAACGTACAAAAGGTCCCAAGGTATCCCTTACCGGATTCCGTCATAGGAGTTAAGTACTTTCGAGAGTAATCATATTCCCTGTAAGCATGTGTTTTTTTATTTTTAGAGAAAGGTATCTGTACTTATGCAATTATATTTTTAGAGATATCAGACAACCCTTTGCAAAACATAAATGTAAGAAACGAAACATGACTGAAAATCTGATTTTATTAATTCATGTGCCCTGAATTGGCAAGATACAGTCAAAGAAACATATCCCCTGAAATGAGGAGTTTGTTACAAATTGAGAAATAAAGTGCTGGCGGTGTTGACGACGCTTTGAGGAGCTTCCTCTCCTGCTATGACTCGTATGACAATGACGTTCTTCTCGTCTTGCTTTCTGGAGAGAGTTGATTCAGATTGAAGCTTGATCCTTTGGAAGCTTACCAAGTTGTAGGTGATACAGACGAACTCAGAATGCAGTTGTTCGCTTATTCCCTTATTTTGCATGGATCGCCCTTTCGGGTTTTCAATCCATCGGGATACCCATTTTTGCCTGAGCTGTCCAATGCGGCTTTTCAACTCAGCGGGTGTACATTTTTTGTTTATTTTCCCTTACTTTTGCCCGAGTCTTTTATTCTGTTTTTGACTCGCCGGGATGCCCTATTTTTGCCTGGACTTACATTCTGTTTTTATGTCCAGCGGGTCATTTTATGCGAAGTATTTTTTAACTGCATCTGAATTCACAGGGGATGGGAAGTCTTCACCATCCATGGTGCTGAGCATCAGTGCTCCACCAGAGAAAACTTTCTTCACCACGAATGGTCCTTCATAATTTGGAGTCCATTTGCCCCTGTGGTCTGTATGAGGAGGGAGGATTCTTTTCAGCACAAGATCTCCCACTTGGTACTCTCGGTGCCTGACTTTCTGATCGAAGGCCTTTTTCATTCTTTTCTGATATAACTGCCCATGGCAGATTGCAGCCAATCTCTTCTCTTCGATCAGACTCAGTTGTTCGTATCGGGACCGTACCCATTCTGCTTCGTTTAGTTTAACATCCATCAAAACTCGTAGAGAGGGTAATTCAACTTCAACAGGTAGGACTGCTTCCATACCATATACAAGTTGATACGGTGTTGCCCCAGTGGATGTCCTGATTGACGTGCGGTACCCATGCAAGGCAAATGGTAGCATTTCATGCCAGTCCTTGTAAGTGACTACCATCTTCTGCACAATCTTCTTGATATTCTTATTTGCCGCCTCAACAGCGCCGTTCATCTTTGGCCTGTAAGGAGAAGAATTGTGATGTTGGATCTTGAAGTCCCGGCACAGTTCTGCCATCATTTTGTTGTTCAAGTTGGAACCATTATCAGTAATGATTCGCTCGGGAACTCCATATCGACAGATGATATCCCTCTTCAGAAATCTGGCTACCACTTGCCTTGTAACATTAGCATATGAGGCTGCTTCAACCCACTTGGTGAAATAGTCAATGGCGACCAGGATGAATCTGTGGCCGTTTGAAGCAGTCGGCTCAATCTTGCCAATCATATCAATGCCCCACATGGCAAAGGGCCATGGTGAAGACATGATGTTCAAAGGATTGGGAGGCACATGCACCTTATCCGCATAGATCTGGCATTTATGGCATTTTCTGGCGTAAGCACAACAGTCTGCATCCATTGTGATCCAGTAATAGCCTGATCTCAACAACTTCTTAGCCATGGCATGCCCTCCAGCATGGGTACCAAAAGATCCTTCGTGCACTTCATGCATTAACAGATCTGCTTCCGTCTTGTCAACACATCTGAGGAGTACCATGTCAAAGTTCCTTTTGCATAAAGACCCATCAGCATTCAGAAAGAAACTACCAGCAAGCCTTCTCAAAGTCTTCTTATCATTGGAAGATGCCCCAGGTGGGTATGTCTGATCCTCCAAGAAGCACTTAATGTCGTGGAACCAAGGCTTATCATCTTTGACAACATCCGCTGCGAATACATATGCTGGTCTATCAAGTCTAGACACTGAAATCTGGGGTACAAAGTTAGCCGTTTGAACTTTGATCATGGATGAAATGGTAGCAAGAGCATCCGCAAACTGATTCTCGTCCCGAGGGATATACTCAAGCTTGACTGTGGTGAAGAAAGTCAGTAACCTTCTTGTATAATCCCTGTAAGGTATCAGATGATCTTGGTGGGTGTACCATTTCCCGTTGGTTTGATTGACTACCAAAGCTGAATCTCCGAATACGGTCAATGTCTTGATCCTGAGGTCAATGGCTTCCTCAAGACCCATAATGCAAGCTTCGTATTCAGCTTCGTTGTTAGTGCAGTTGAAAGTGAGTTTTGCCGAGAAAGGCATGTGAACTCCTTTAGGTGTAATGAGTACTGCACCAACACCACGGCCGTTCATGTTAACAGCCCCATCAAACATCATAGTCCATTCTTCCTCCGGGTCAGGCCCTTCAGTGTGAATTGGCTCTTCATGATCTTTTGCTTTAATGAACATGATGTCTTCATCAGGGAAGTCAAACCTCATAGGCTGGTAGTCATCGATAGGTTGCTCAGCCAGATATTCAGATAGTACACTGCCCTTGATGGCTTTCTGAGATGTGTACTGTATGTCATATTCTGTGAGAATCATCTGCCATCTTGCAACCCGTCCGGTAAGAGCTGGCTTCTCAAATATGTACTTGACTGGATCCATTTTTGAGATTAATAAGGTAGTGTGGGTCAACATATACTGTCTCAGTCGGCGAGCAGCCCACGCTAAAGCACAGCAAGTTTTCTCGAGCAGTGAATAACGCTGTTCACAGTCGGTAAACTTTTTGCTTAGGTAGTATATTGCATACTCTTTTCGACCAGACTCGTCATGCTGGCCTAGTACACACCCCATTGACTCTTCTAGCACTGTCAAGTACATGATCAGAGGTCTTCCTTCGACTGGAGGCATAAGGATTGGAGGTTCTTGTAAATACTCCTTGATCTTGTCAAAAGCCTTCTGGCAATCTTCGTTCCACCTGACCGTTTGTTCCTTTCTTAACAACTTGAACAAGGGTTCACAGGTTGCTGTAAGGTGAGATATGAACCTTGAAATGTAGTTCAATCGACCTAAGAACCCTCGAACTTCTTTCTCAGTTCTCGGTGCAGGCATCTCTTGTATAGCCTTGACTTTATCAGGGTCAACCTCAATCCCTTTCTCGCTTACAATAAAGCCCAGCAATTTACCGGATCGCACCCCGAATGTGCATTTGTTGGGGTTCAGCTTTAGTTGATACTTCCTCAGACGCTTGAACAACTTCAGCAGATTCACCAGGTGATCTTCCTCTGTAAGGGACTTGGCGATCATATCATCCACATAACATTCTATTTCCTTGTGGATCATATCGTGAAATAATGTCACCATAGCCCGTTGGTATGTTGCACCAGCATTCTTCAGTCCGAATGGCATCACTTTGTAACAGAACGTGCCCCAAGGCGTGATGAATGTTGTCTTCTCCATGTCTTCAGGTGACATCTTGATCTGATTATATCCTGAAAATCCGTCCATGAAGGAGAATACCGAGAACTGAGCCGTGTTATCCACCAATACGTCAATGTGAGGTAATGGGAAGTCATCTTTCGGGCTAGCTCTGTTCAGGTCCCGGTAGTCAACACACATTCTTACTTTGCCATCTTTCTTAGGCACAGGTACTATGTTAGCAACCCACGGCGGATAGCTAGTTACAGCAAGGAACCCGGCGTTCCACTGCTTTTGTACCTCTTCCTTGATTTTCATAGCCATGTCTGGACGAGTTCGGCGCAACTTCTGTTTGATTGGCGGGCATTCTTCCCTCAGAGGCAGCTTGTGCACAACAATATCGGTATCCAATCCTGGCATATCTTGATACGACCAAGCAAACACATCAACATACTCTTGAAGCAGATCTATCAACTGTCTCTTCACTGAGTCTTGCAGGCAGGCCCCGATTTTAACTTCTTTCACGTCCTCGTCAGTACCAAGATTAATCACTTCAACCTCCTCCTGGTGAGGGGTAATGACCTTTTCCTCTCGTCTCAACAACCTGGCCAGCTTTTCAGGAAGCTCATATTCTTCATCAACCCCTTCATCAGCTTGATTGATTGGATTGTCAAAGTCATACGATGTCATAGCCGTGCTGTTGTCGGTGCAGTCTGGAAGGCACTCTCTGCAAGGGTTAAGTTGGTTCATTTTAGTGATTGATTTTAATCTTGCTTTAGAAAAAAGTGAAATGAAGTTATCATTTTGAAAACACCGCCATTTATTTTTGTACAAAAAGAAAAATGGGAAAACAGTGAGCAGAAAAGAAAAAGACTCGTTTGCAAAAAGATGTCTGATATTTCATTAATTTAATCTTGTTTGCACAAAAGTACAGATGGCCCTGGTTACAAAATGAGTCTTGTCATCTTGGGCAAGATGCAAGACTTGGATGCATGCTATAAAAATACAGGAAATAATAATTACTCTGCTTGAGTAACTCTTATAATTTCCTGGGAAGACCAGTTCGAGACACTGCTCCCCGGGATCTTTGGACGAATCCAATTCTCCAGATTGCGCTCCTCTTCCAGCTCGTCTTCCAGACAGTTGATAGCATCGGGGGTGAGCATCCCCCCACTGACAAAACCTGGCTCTGCAGTAGCCTTTGCTTGATGTTGAGTTGGTCTGTAACCCAACCCAAATTTGTCCTTCTTCTCCTCCACAGCTAAGACCTTGCCCCAGCCTAGGGCAGTTCCTTCTTCAACAACCTTCCGGGCTTGTTGGTAAGATGACATGGAGATACCAGATACAGCAGATGCTTCATTGACGTTCAAGGCCTCAAAACCTTGGCTCATTGTTTCATGGATCTCTCCATCCATCTCAATGTATTTATAAGTAGCCAGATGGCTAACAAAGATATCCTCTTCCCCACAGATTGTGACAACTTGGCCTTCCCACTCAAATTTTAACTTTTGGTGAAGGGTAGACGTTATTGCGCCGGCGGCGTGAATCCAGGGTCTACCCAACAAACAGCTGTAGGCGGGCTGAATGTCCATCACATAAAAGATAGTTTTAAAGGTCTGCGGGCCAATTGTCACGGGCAGCTCAATCTCTCCCAGAACCGATCTCTTCGAACCATCAAAGGCTCTTACCACCAGGTTGCTGGGTCTCAATGCCAATCCATCATATTCAAGCTTCACCAGAGCCTTCTTTGGTAAGACATTCAGGGAAGAACCTGTGTCCACCAGCACATGAGAAAGGACAGCTCCTTTGCATTCCAGGGTTATGTGCAAGGCTTTGTTGTGGTTGCGGCCATCCGCTGTCAAGTCAGAATTGGTAAACCCTAGCCCATTGCTAGCAGTAACATTTCCAACCACGGTTTCCAATTGGTTGACAGTAATCTCCTCAGGCACGTAAGCTGCGTGCAGGACTTTAAGCAGTGCATTCCGATGGGCTTCGGAGCACATAAGCAGTGAGAGGATGGAGATTTTGGATGGCGTTTGGTGAAGCTGATCCACAACTTTATAATCACTCCTTTTGATGATCCGCATAAACTCATCAACTTCCTGGTCAAATGGAGTTTTCAGGGCTTCTTTGGCAGCTGGATCTTCCTGCACCGGGCCTTTTCCCTTTGCCTTGGCAGCAGCTTCTGCTTCGGCAGTAGGTCTTTGAACTTGTGAAGCAAAGAGACGTCCGCTTCGAGTGAAGCCTCCGCCTCCCCCCACATTATCTACTTGTGGTGTAGGTGTTGATGTTTCCAGAGTGATTCTTTTTCCTTCACAGTATACGTCAGAGCCATAGTGCCAAGGGATGGCCCTATTGCTTTCATATGGTACTGGTCCAGGCACCGTGACAGTGACTGGACTGATTGCTGCTGCTGAAGGGACTGCAATTGTTTGTGGATCATAAAAGATTGTAACTGGTGCCTTGGTGGGGGCAACACCTTCTGAATGGTAAGCGGAATTATTTTCAGGATCGTAGAATATGGTAACAGTGGAGACATCTTCATGATTGATTGCTGGTGTTGTAGGAGGTTCTGTTGGAAGGACTGTTGTTGTTGCTGATGGAGAGTCGAAATGGAATGAAGCTGAAGTTGTAGCAGGAGAAACTGTTGAAAACTGATCATTTGGGAGGACAGATGAAGTACTTGCTGATGGTGCTGATGAATTGTCGGGAACAATAGTTGCTGTAGTTGTAGGAGGTTCTGAAACCGTTGTTGATGAAGTTGCCGGATTTGTCGGAAATGATGTAGTGATCTGGAGTAGGCCACTCTGAATAAGGCTGTCAATGCCATTCCTCAGGTCCTCACACCCATTCCATGAAATATTGCAATAGGGGCACCCTAGTTCACACCCCGGAAATATTTGGTTTTCACGGAGTTGAGCTTTGATTTCCACCAATGGTGTCCTGATCTGATCCACACTTGTTATTAAATAAGACGGTTGGTCTTCTTCAATAGCATTAATTCGAGGACCACCATGGTTTGGCATAGGGTTTTTATTGACATTGGGCGGAGGTGCAAAGTTCAGAGCCTTGGAGTCTACCAAGTCTTGTACCTTCATATGCAGAGCTCTGCATTTTTCTGTACTGTGACCAGGTGCGTTTGAATGAAAAGCACACCTAGCATTAGAGTCATAGTTCCTTGGTAGACTGTTGGGATCCGGAGGTGCCAACGTTCTTAGCTCAACCAGGTTGAGTTTCAAAAGTTGTGGCAGCAAGGCAGCATATGGCATTGGGATCGGATCGATCACTCTGTTAGCTTGAGATGGCCTCTGTTGGAATGGCCTTTGTTGATTGTTGTTGTTGGAGTTGTTGTTGAAGTTCCTTGGAGGATACTGATTCTGCTGATACTGAGGTTGTTGTTGGAAGTTTTGTTGAGGAGGTTGATAGATTGGCTGAGGATGAATTGGAGCAGGGATAGTGACTGCTGCTATTGACCTCTGAGCATATTGGGGCCTACCCCTGTTGGTGTGGATGGCATTGGTCTCGCCAGTTCTTCTCGGGCCTGCAAAAGGCTTTCTTGTACTACTGGACGAGCTTGCACCGTTGTCTGAGATCTTTCCCATTTTTAACAGACTTTCAATTCTCTCCCCAGCTATGACAACATCTGCGAAGCTGGTGGACGAGAAAGCAGCCAACCTGTCAATATACGTTCCCTGAAGAGTGTTCATAAACATGTCTGCCATTTCTCTCTCAGACATTGGTGGTTGAACAGCAGCAGCCAATTGCCTCCACCTTTGGGCATACTCTCGGAAACTCTCCCTCGAAGACTGTGACATTCCCATTAGGAGGGTCCTGTTGGGTGCCATATCTAGATTATACTGATACTGTCTGATGAAGGCTTCTGCCAGGTCCTTCCAGCATCTAATTGTTGCTCTTGTCAGATGGGAATACCATTCCCTTGATGCTCCAGTCAAGCTATCTTCGAAATAGAACATCCACAATTTCTCATCCATTGTATAGGCCTTCAGCCTTCCCAGAAATGATTGCAAATGAGTTCGGGGGCATGAAGTCCCATTATACTTTTCAAAACATGGAGGCTTGAACTTGTGGGGGATCCTGACCCCGTCTACCAGCCCCATGTCCATGACGTCGAAACCCAAAGAATTTTGAGATTCTAAGGACCTCAACTTCTCAGTTATCTCTTCCAATCGTCTATCATATGTTTCCTCTCCGGCACCCATTACTGTATACTGGTCCTCCTGAGGATCTTCTTGAAGTACTCTGGCTGCTGTGGCTGTCCCTTGAATGTTGACTGGGATGTTGGCCTCTGGATGGATATGGGGTCCAAAAACTGGGGGATTGACATGAGGTTGGACCCTCTCGTTGTTACTTGTGCCAGCAGTTCCCACATGGGGCTCCTCTTGATTCCTTCCTTCTACCAAAGCTCTGAGCCTCTCCTGGCTTTGAGCTAAATTGTTCATCACTTCCATGAATTGTGTTATCTGAGTTCTCATCTCCAACCTTTCGTTGGCCATCTGGTTTCTGACCTCCGTAAGGTCTTGCTGCATCTGATCCATCTGGATTCCCGGAAGGTTGTTTCTAGTTGGGTACCTGTGAGGCCTGTTGAGAGGAAATACCCGGCGGCGAGCAATAATTCCTGAACATCACAACAGAGGTTAGCAACAACAAAACAAAAACCTACAAAACAAACAAAAGGGTTAGCATGCAATGCAGTTATGCTTATTTGTTCTCAAGGTATCCGGTTTGGCCTTCAGTTTTGACCCTTCCAGACCCTTGAAGATGATGCTGTTGAAGTTGCTTTTGATGTGGACTCACAAATATATTACAAAGGGTGAAATAATACAATTTGTTCATTTTACAACACAAACCCTCAAAGGGGCCAAAATACATCGCAAAAAGCAAAAGTACATGGAAAAGGAACAACAACAAGCAAATGATCAAACTCCAAGGCCAAACTCATCCTCACGAACTTCCTTGAGAAGTGCTTCGGTCACAGGATCAGCCGGATGCTCCGTAAGACTTCTGATGAGAAGGTTTCTTGTTGCAACAGCTGTAGTCAACTTCTTGTTTTGACTTTGGTCCTTAGACCTCTTCAATCCTGCTTTGATTTTCAGCTCTGATATTTCCTCCTGGGCTGCTGCCAGGGCTTTTTCCATCTGCTCCATCTTGTCCTGAACTCTCTTGTCTTCTAGAGTACGGGCCTCAGTGATCCGGACCCACCTGGCCTGACTCTCTTTCAAATACAAGTCTGTTCTTTCTCTCTGAAACTGGGCTTCTTTACAAGCATTCTTCAGAATCTGTTCACCAGCTTTAGACTTGTTGATATAATCTCCAGACTTCTCAATCTTAGTCAAGTGTTCCACTCTCAATTTCTCCAATCTCTCAATCTCCCTCACACCTTCACTCCTCTCCCTGAGGGTCTTCTGCAAGGCTTGGGTTAACTTCTCATTCCTTTCCTTCAAGCTTTCAAACTCTTCCAAACTGATAGTGGCAGGGGGTGGTGCTGAAGATGACTCAGGCATGTCTTCTATGGTAAAGGGCATTCCAGAGAATTGGGCCCTAGCATGGGACCACTCATAATATTGGACTGATGCCACATTATTGCACTTCCCCAGAATAGTGATTCCCTTGGTTTGAACATGATCCCAGGCCCAGGCAGCCTTCCTAACAGTTGCCAGACTAATCTTGTTCTCACAGTAGAGGGTCTCCACCAAGTCTTGTTCCCTAGGAGTATGAACCAGTGCATAGCCCAATTGTCTTCTGAACAGCAGAGGGTTGTAATTGATACTTCCCTTAACTCCTATTAAGGGCACATTGGGAAAGTGCCCACAGCTGGTGATCATATCTCTGCCTTTGGTGCTCTGAGTACACCATCTGATATCTGCTGAAGTGAGAGTAGTGAGCCTCTTAGCCCAGTTGCTTTGCTGATGAGGATTTAGAAATGCATCTGTCCTGGGTAGATGCTTAAGAAGCCAAGCATGGAATAATGGAGCACAAATCCTCACTAATCTTCCCCTCTGCTTCTCATTTCTCTGATGTACTGAGTAATAGAGATCACCCAGTAAAGTTGGCACAGGGTTCTTCAGGATGAACAAGTGGATTGCATTCTTGCTAATGAATCGAGGCTCATCTGCAAACAATACAATTCCATATACACTCAAGGCCAATAGAGCACAAACAGCTTTCCACTCCCCCGAGGAGGCCTTCAGACTAGCTTGAGAAATCAGGAAGTCAAGATGAAAACCAGGGATTCCAGCTTTAGAGGTCATATGCTGTTCAATCAAAACAGGCTCCAGATACAAAGCTTTTGCTACCTCTCCATTGCTTGGAAAGACCATTTCAGGGTTGAATGGGATTTCCCTCTTGATAGGCAAACCAATCAAAGATGAGTATTCTTCTAATAGGGGTCCCAACTGAAAGTCTTGAAAGGTGAAACATCTCAATGGGGGGTCATAAAACTGAATACAGGTGTGGATGAGGCTCCTCTGTGAAGGGTCCAGATCCATGACCATGTCCAGTATATCTTCATAACTCTCCCTGAACAAGGGTATGTGATCTGGAGTGATCAGGGTTTGGATCCTCCTGATGTCTGACAAGTCTGGTTGGAAGAAATGATAGGTGATGTTGCTTTTTTTTGGAGCCATGATGCTGAGGATAAGTGCTGATGAAGATGCTGAGGAGTGGGCCACTGGCTGGCTAGTGCAAGTAACTGAAGTATGGCTGACAAACTGAAGCAAGTGCTGGTGGAGATAGGTCAATACTGCAGATGGGGTCAAAACCAAAACCAGATGAAGGTGGATACCCTGAAACACAAATAAGCAAATGTTAATATGATGCAATGAGTATGTATGCAAATGATATGCAAGGGTTTGTGACTGAGCTGGATCTGATTAACTGCCTTGGTATAGGTCCATGTGTGTTCAAGAATTCCAGATGGAGGTCTATAAATCCAGTAACCAGGGTGGGGGGACTCAAATAAAGAGCCACATGTCCAGGGTTTTAGAATCACAAGAACTGTCCAACATGGAGTATTCTTAACAAAGTCAAAGTAACAGGGTATTCTGAGGTCAAGGTACCTGCAAACCTGTAAACAGCCCAACCCCCTCACAGGTGATGATCTAGAACAAGGATCCTCAGACTTGGATCAGTTATGAGAAGTGTAAACACTTCTAACCCGGAGGTACAGTGTTTACAATAACCATAACAATTCCTCCTCTAATTCACCTCAGTTTCCGAAGGTCAGTACTAAAAGGTCATCCAGACTTAGCAGGCTTCCCAGATAGCCCTAGCATTGCAGGAAATCTGCAACACAGAGTTCTCAAGAAGAAACCCATATCTGAACCGTGTTTCATATTCCCGCACCAGACCGAAATGGAATGGGAAAGAATATGATTCACTCTAGCCTAGGTGTCACTCAGGTCCCAGGTATAGGACCTTAACTCTCAATGAAATACCCACCCACCAAAGAAAAACCAGATCCAGCCAGCAACAATGACAGTATGATATATAAATGCAGTAAAGAAAGCAGTAAAGCAACTGTACATAAAGCAATAAACAAAAATAAATACAAGCACAAACAAGCACATAACACCCCAGTAAACACAAATCAATCAAGCGCTAGGAGGAACCCACAAAAAGAACCAAAAGCCCTGGTTGCAATATAAGGGTCCCCAGCAGAGTCGCCAAGCTGTCGCTCCCAAAGATTTGCATCCAGGTACAAGCGCGAACGGTCGGCGAGAGGGACAATGGGAACACACAGCCGTGAACTCACTGGAGGTGAAAAGAGTCGCCAGCTAGGCATTTTTATCCCGGAGGAAAGGCAATGCTGCATAGACCTAGAAAGATACGGATAAGACGGTTTGCGAACCAGAGAGACTGAGAAAGGGGGTTGGTTACAACTTGGGAAGGTATTAGCACCCAGATTGTCCGTCGTACTCGACGGGATCCACGCTTAAAAGATTTATGTTTTAAAGGGGTAGTGTCAGTGCAATCTGTGTATGAAATAGCTGGAAGAGATGTACAGGTGTCAGTGTAAAAGAGAGTGAAGTGTATAAATGAAGTGTCAGTGTAAGAATGAGAATGAATTGCTCAAGATTATGAGGCTTAAAGAAATGAGCTGGAAAGAGGGGGAATGTACAGAGACTTTTGTTCGATAACTGTTAAGTTATGCCTACGTATCCTCTCGTGCAATGAGGAAGTCAGAACACCGTAGTTCGACCCAAAGAGACTGAAAGGTGAATTGACTTGTGAACTGCTTGCTTGCCTATGCTCAAGTGTATGACCTGTCTGGCTCAGGTGCTAACTGTCTTGCATTGGACGGAAGAAGCAAGTTCTCGTTTGTGAGTGAAGATGATGAGAAAAGAATCCCTAAGGAGACGATTATTGTTTGTTTTTGGGTTTTCAGTCTTTTATTGTTTTTGAAGTTTGTCATAGGATAATGAGCTTAAGTCTAAACCAATGGATTTAGTAAACTCATCACATCTTCCCTCTGATTAGGGGTAATGAGAATACCTTAAGTGTGAAGTCAGATTCTCACACTTAATCACCTTCGGTGTAGGATTAAGATCATTAACCTACTTGTGATTATTTAGATGTTTTTGGTGTTTTTTGTTTAGTGTTAAGTAATGAGGTTAAGCCATAATCAGGGATTAAACAGACTCATTACACCATCCTAAAAGAAGGATAATAGATGAGAATGTTTAAGTTGAGAAAAACTCCTCAACTTAATCCATGATTAGGGATTAAACCCATGACAAAGCAAAGCCTTTATTAAGTGGATTTTAGTTAATGATATGATGGTGAAGTGAGTTTTATGATTTGTAAGACAACTTGAGGGGGACTTGTCCATTAACACTAGGGTTAGTCCTTCTTAACCACTTAAGGAAGAATTAGAACCCTAATGCAAGGCCCAAGTTACAAGTGTAATGTCTTGATATTTATTAAGTGAATTGATTAAGAGATTTAAACACCTTAAGGGTTTAATACTTAGGATTAAAGTTATACACTCCATCCTAAGAGAAGGATGCAGGCATAAGCTTAATCACAAAGTCTTAAAGCCTTTAGGGTTTAGTCCCTGATTATGAGATGAGAAGAGAAGACTCAAAGAGAGACACAAAGGTAAAACTATGAGGGGACTAATCAAAACCCTAATTCATTGTCATGCTTGGTTGTTCCTAAGGTTAGTGAGGTTTGCAAGAACAATCTTCAGAGGAGCCACCAGGAAGCAGATGAATAAGATCAAGAGAAGCAAAGTGACTTGCTTCATTCAAGAAGTCAAGTCACTTGAAGAAAGAAAGTGGGAGGAGGAAGAATGAGCAAGCTCAAACTCAAACACATATAAGAATGCAGCAATGGATGCAAGAGAGATGAAAAGAAAAGTTATGAGAAGTGAAGGCAAATTCACTTCTCAAGTTACTTACCACCTGAAATGTTAGAAAGAAATGCAATGTAATGCAAGATGAGATGAAATGGTATGATGCAAAGCAAAACCAGAAGCATGTTGATGATGATTATGATGTTATGAGGTGCTGCAAACATGAGACAAGGCATGGAGATGCTCATACAAGGTCATGAATGCAAATGATGCAAGCTAAGGAGCATGAACAAACATGAAAAGTTATGAATCATACAAGACAAATGACATGGCAAATATGTAATGCAATGATCAAAGATGCTTTATACATGTCTTAAGATGTCAAATGGATCATAAGCATGCACAAAATGCAAAGACAAGTCATGTTATACAAGGAAATGCAAGAAGGATGCAAAAGAAAGCCCAAATTAGGGTTCATGGATCAAACATCAAACACAAACCAAAAACAGAAGCAAACCTCATGATAAAAAATGGAAAATGGCACTCAAAGAAACCCTAGGCCTATGATGAACCACTGCCCAAAGGGGAGCTCTCAACTCTCAACCAAACTCAAGATATGAATTTTCTAAGTTATTAGGGTTTTTTAGGGTTCTTAACAAAACAAATGCCAAACAATTTGAAAATGCAAGAAAAAATCATGGCCTTTTTACCCTAGAAACTACATGCAAAACAAAAGACAATGCAAGAAGAATCAATGTCTCAACCTTCATCAATTGGCAGAAATGAATTTTTGAATCCATGATCAAAATAATGCATAAAAAAGGATTTAATTCAAAGAAAAATTCTTAAAATGCATCAAGATCAAAAAAGAAATTTGGTTTGAAGGTTAGACAATGTTTCTAAATGTCTTAGAACATTTCATGATTTTTTTTGTAATTTTTAAATACCTAAAAGTATTTTTAATTAATTAATTCCCATTAATCAATTAAAAATAATCTTTTAAATATTTAAAAATACTTTTTTAATGATGAAAAATAAAATAAAAATATTTTTGGGTCTTAAAAATTAATAAAACTTTAAGGAAAAAGTTTCATAATTTTTAAGAATTTTCTGCTATTTTAAATTAATTATGCAATTTAAATGAAAGAAAATGAATTAAAAATCAAAATAAATAAAAGTCAAATGAAAGGGTGGCTGAGATTGATTCTGGGGAGGGGATGGTTGACTACGCGCGTCATCCAAGGGCTCAAATTCAAACTAACCTAATCCTGATTAATTAAATCTTAATCCATAATTATCACTTAATGAAATGATCCTGACCCTTCATACACGCGCGGGAAACACAATCCAAGGGCTCACATTTAAACTTTGCCCTAATTAATTACACTTAACCCTAATCATTTTCAGGCTGCCGGAGAAGACTTCCGGTCATCTTCTCCGGCCAGCTCTCACCTGAGAAACCTCAAACTTCCTAAAAACGCATCAAAAATGAAAAATAGAAACTGGGAAATGATCCTTACACTCTCACGAATCAAACCCCTCTCTCAAAACAAATTTATATTTCCTAAATCAACTGAATCGAAGAGAATAAGTTCTAGGTCACGCAAGCTTCAGAAACAAATTAAATGCTCAAATCACAACCATTTCAAAAACTAATGGTACCAGAATGATCAGGATAACACAAAGAACAAGTTTGGAACAAAAGAAATGATTTCTGGAAAAATTATTTTCGAGCTACCTGAGATTTGGAGCTTTCAGTTTTGGAACTTTTTGGCCACCTCTCTTTGCGCAAACCCCTCTCCTTGATCCCCAGATGATGTTTGAATGCTCAAATGGAGTTTAAGTTGGCTGGATAATGAGATTCGAAAGGAACTGCTTCAGCTTGATCAAAAATGGCAATGGTGTTTCTGGAGGTTTCAGGCCATGGTGAGTGATTGTTTGAGGTCCAAATGATGTATGGAGAAGCTTTGCAAGGTTTGTTTGTGTGTTTGTGAGCTAGGATGAGAGTTTCGAATGAAACTGCAGAGTGAGGTGAGGAATGGTTATGGAGTGTTCAGGCTGTTTCAGGCTTGGTTCTTGGTTGCTGGGTGTTCTATGGAGCAAGGTGAGATGATTGGTGAAGTTGGCTTGAGTGTTTTGTGGCTGTGGAGAGGAATTCGAAGGAAAATGCAAAGTGGTGTGTTTTGGTGTATGTTGTGAATGAATGTGTTTCAGCCTTGCTTGCCCTTATGTTTTGCTTGCAAATTGTCCACATAAACAAATCTGATTGGCTGGATGATGTGACTTGTGCTTTTGTGATTGGTAAGTTTGCTTTTGCCAAAAGTCAAAAATCTTGTAAGAGAAGCATGGGCTTGATACTAGGCAAGTACAAGGACTAGGGCTGGCGCAGCATGGCATGGAGAGAAGCTAGGGCTGGTTCAGCATCCAAGAAATCAAGTGGGTGAGATGTGATGATAGTTTTTGCAAGTTGCTTGCTTTATGGTTCACATGAAAGAAAATCTTGTTACATGAACCAAAACATGAAGCACCTTGGTTCAAATCTGACTTTTAGAAGTTACATGATCATGTTAAGTGCATTAGAAGTCCATATGGTGACTGAATTGGCCTTGAAAGGAGAATTTGCAATTTTTGCCTTTGGTGCATAACTTGAAAATCAATGATTTTTGCTAACTTTGCCACACCATAACTTTTGATCCAAAGAGAATTTGATCATGTTCTTGTACTTTTTGAAAAGGGAAAGATGAGATCTACAACTTTCATGACCAAAGTTTTTCCATTTGAAGCATTTTTGGATCATGAATCATGGCTTGAAAAATGACCTAAAATGATGCATTCTTGAAAAGTCAACTATGCCCAAAAAGTCAACATTTGCAAAAACCCTAAATTCTTGATTTCTATGAACTTCAGCCTTCTTCCATGATCAAATAAAGATCATATACACTCAAAATGATGAAGATCACCCATTGGTTGGGTCATTGGGGGCCTCAGATGCCCTGATTTTGCACTGACTTGTCTGAAAAGTCAACCCTTGATCAGATGACTTCCCCATGGAATTTCTTCATGAAAATTGATATGCATACTCCCTATACCATATAGAGATCAATGAAAACAAGAATGACCAAAAAATTTGGAGTTATGGCCTCTGAAACCAAAACCCTAATTTTCAGTCAACTGTGTAGTTCAACCTGGCTCTGCATCCACTCAAACCCTAGCTCTTGTGATTCCTCTGCATTTTTGACTTTGAGGAGATGGGATATGATATAAGAACACACATGGACCCCTTTGAGTTGATTGGTTGCCTTTGGAATGGCTCAAGAAGCTTTGAGGTTGCTCAGATCACAAACCCTAGGTGCAGATGCCTTAGAAACTATCCAGTGAATCAAAAATGAGATGTGAGATGATATGATTGTGTTTATGCACATGAGAATGATCACAAGCCATGGTGTGAATGAGTGAGGGCAAATTTGGGGTGTTTACAGCTGGTGATTGTAAGAATTGTGTTAGAATAAATTCAACTTTCTCTTCACCTACTTCAAAGGTTAGCTTTCCTCTTTTTACATCTATTATAGCTCCGGCGGTAGCTAAGAATGGTCTTCCTAGTATGATAGGTGTAGTGGAGTCTTCAGAGATGTCCATGATTATAAAGTCAGTAGGGATGTAGAATTGTCCTATACGTACTGGGACGTTTTCTAGTATGCCTACAGGATATTTAACAGAGCGATCGGCTAGTTGAACAGACATTTTAGTTGGTCTCAGGTCTCCCATGTCTAGCCTTTTGCAAATCGTTAAGGGCATAACACTGATACTGGCTCCTAAATCGCATAGAGCTTTGTCAATGACGAATTTTCCTATTACACAGGGTATAGAGAAACTTCCTGGATCTTTTAGCTTAGGAGGCATTTTATTCTGAATTATGGCGCTACACTCGGCAGTAAGTGTAACTGTTCCGTTATCCTCTATCTTTTTCTTATTGGATAAGATTTCTTTTAGAAACTTAGCATACGAGGGTATTTGGGTAATTGCTTCTGTAAACGGAATAGTAATATTCAACTGTTTCAGAAGTTCGACAAATTTCTTAAATTGACCCGTCGTCTTGGAATTTATTAATCTTTGAGGGTACGGAATTGGTGGTTTATAGGGTGGTGGAGGCACATAAGGTTGTTCTTTCTCCACTACCTCTTGATTGTCATCTTCCTTTTCTTCTGGATCATTCACCATTTCAGTCGGTTTATCCGGTTGTTGGTACATGGCTGGATTGTCAAGTCTTGGATCGGTAGGTCCGTCAAGTTCCTTGCCACTTCTTAATATCACAGCGTTAGCATGTCCTTTCGGATTAGGTTGAGGTTGTCCAGGGAATACTCCAGCTGGTGCAGCAGTAGGTGCTTGTTGTTGAGCTACTTGTGAAATCTGAGTTTCTAGCATTTTGTTATGTGTAGCTAATGCATCTACTTTGCTCACTAATTGTTTGATCTGCTCATTAGTGTGAATGTTTTGGTTTAAGAAGTCCTTGTTTATTTGAGATTGGTTAGCTATAAAGTTCTCCATCATCAATTCAAGGTTCGATTTTCTAGGGACATTAGGAGCAGTCTTTTGATATCCTGGTGATGTAGCTGGTGCTTGACCTGGTGCGTATAAAGCATTGTTATTCTTATAGGAGAAGTTCGGATGATTCTTCCAACCTGGGTTATATGTGTTTGAGTAAGGGTTTCCTTGAGCATAATTCACTTGATCAGTGGGAGTTCCTGTCAATAGTTGACAATCAGAAACTTCGTGTCCTGAAACTCCACATAACTCACAGTTAGGTGTTACTGCAGCCACGTTGGCTGTTGGTGTTATGGCCAAGTTGTCGATCTTTTGGCTTAGTTGGTCAAACTTCGCATTGACTTGGTCCATACTACTTACTTCATACATACCTCCCTTTGTTGGTTTCTCAGTTGCGACTCTTTCGCTTCCCCAGAGGTAATGATTTTGAGCCATACTTTCGATAAGTGCATAGGCATCATTATATTCTTTATCCATCAATGCACCGCCCGCGGCAGCGTCAATTGTCATTCTTGTATTGTACAAGAGTCCATTATAGAAGGTATGGATGACCATCCATTCTATTAATCCATGATGTGGACAAAGTCTCAGCAGATCCTTATAGCGTTCCCAAGCTTCGAATAATGATTCACTTTCTCTTTGCTTAAATCCGTTGATCTGAGCTCTCAGCATAGCTGTCTTGCTGGGTGGAAAATACCTGTTTAGGAAAACTCTCTTTAGTTCCTCCCACGTAGTTACTGAGTTCGAAGGCAGAGATTGAAGCCAAGCTCTTGCTCTGTCTCGAAGCGAAAAAGGAAATAAACGTAATCTAATAGCTTCTTGGGTAACTCCATTGGCTTTTACGGTATCGGCATATTGCACAAAGATCGAAAGATGAAGATTCGGATCCTCGGTAGGATTTCCGGCGAATTGATTTTGTTGCACGGCTGATATCAACGAAGGTTTTAGTTCGAAATCGTTTCGGTTGATAGCCGGCGCTGCAATGCTTGAATGCGGTTCAGCTTGCGAAGGACTGGCGTAATACTTGAGTGGATGATTCTGTTCTTCAGCCATCTCTGCGTCCTTTGATGTTACGACTGGTTTAGGCGGATCTAATTGAAGATCTGGAATGTTGTAATTATTTTCGTAATCGAATATACGTCTTCTTACGTGTAAGAAGCGTTCCGATTCAGAGATTAGAGGTTGCAAGTCTTCGCTTTTAGAGCGAGTACTTGGCATACACTCGGAAATTAAATTAAATTAAATAGTTGATACCTTAGTCTAGACAATGCTACCTAAATGCACTAGTAACTAAATTAAGGAATCCCCGGCAACGGCGCCAAAAACTTGATGGGCTAAAGACGTGTCTACTTATGCGTCTAGCGGTATCTTACTGCAAGTGCACATCCTATCGAAGTAATATTTAAGATTATCGATCCACAGGGATTCTATGGTTACCTAGTGCTAGATGAACTTCTAGTTTAGCTAAGGCGAATGGTTGTCACGATTTTTGTTGATTTTAGAATATTAAAGGCGGAATTAAATTTAAACTTTAATTAAGTAGTTTTAAGACGGTCGGTATGTAGTTATACTAACTTAGGTGGGTCAATCTAACCTAGGCTTATTTAAGGTGTTCACTTAATCTATTCGGTAGAGATTACTAGTTTAAATACCCTCAACTCACACTCTCGTGGTCTTATATCAGATCTTATCTCTAAAGCCCTATGCCTGCTCTCGCTAGCCCATAAGTGTTTAGAGGTAATTTTTGGAAACTAAGTAATTCTAATTTATCTTAAAGCGCTCTCGCTGTGTTTAATTTAAATGCCTAACTTTAGCTATCTGGTTAAAACCTCACACTCTCGTGGTCTTGACCTAACCTAATACTTTTTTCTTACTCTCGTAACGAAAAGGTCTTTTTTACTTAAAAAGTGTCAGCCAGAATGTTAAGTGATTAGTTATTTTTAGCCTATGGTTATATTTTACCGGTTAAGTTCGTTCTAACTACATACCGCCCTAAGGTGTTTAGCTACTCATCGATGTTGAACCAGACAGAGACAGAAAATTAAATAACAAATTACTCATGGCAGAAAAATAAACAAACATTATAAATAATTAAATTTCAATATAATAAAACCTGGTTAACAATATCAGAGCGGACTCCTTCTTCCACAGACCGGAAAGCTCGGAGTTGGCGAAATCAAAAATAAACGAATGATGAAGGCTTAGAAAAAATAATAAACGTATAACAATTTCCTGATATTGGAAATTGTTATATGGCGGGTTTGGATACAATAAAGCGAAAAAGAAAATAATGCAGAAAATAAAAACGGGTCGTAAATCAGTTCGGCAGAGCTTCCGCAGGAAATTGAATAGAAAAATGCTCTGTACATTCTTCATAAAACTGGTGCTATTTATAGAACTCCAAATGGGCTGGATTTTTGGACTTTAGTTGGTATGGGCCTTGCTGAATTTGTGGAGAAAATGTAGGTAGTGGCAACAAAATAGGTGGAAATGGCCTTCACGTAATTCTTTGACGACGTCTTGGTCAAAAACCTAGAATATCCTTTGTCACGGTCGTGACAATGCTTTTACGCTCGTGACTTGTGACTTTTAAGTGTCACGGTCGTGACACATATCTCACGGTCGTGATGCTTCATTTTGGGGTGTCACGGTCGTGACACCCTTGTGACGGTCGTGACTGCTGCAAAATATGCAGTTTTGCAGGAAGCTTCATTTCTTCCTCTTTTTATGATCGATTTTGTTCCTTTTTGTCTTAGTTCATGATTTAGCTCCACATAATGGTGTACCTGCAAAATGGTAAGAAAAACTCGAGAAATCGAGTGTTAAAACGACGATTATTCGATAAAACGTTAATGAAACCTAGCAATATAATCGATACGTTTTCTCGTTATCAATTTACCAACACTGATTTGACTATGGAAGGCCGCAATCATAACAAGGCTTTGCACATTACCATGGAGTGTAAGGGTGCAGTTCTTTCCCATGTGCTGGTAGACACAGGATCATCCCTCAATGTCTTACCTAAAAAAGCCCTTGTGAAGCTGGAGTATGAAGGATTGGCATTACGTCCCAGTAACTTGGTAGTAAGAGCCTTTGACGGTTCTAAGAGATCAGTTCTGGGAGAAATTGAGTTGCCTATAACGATTGGCCCACAAACTTTCAAAACGACCTTCTACGTGATGGACATTCAGCCTGCCTACAGCTGTTTGTTGGGTAGACCATGGATTCATGCCGCTGGCGCAGTTACGTCTACCCTTCACCAGAAGTTAAAATTCGAGTGGGAGGGCCAAATCGTTACTATTTGTGGAGAGGAAGATATTTTTGTTAGCCATCTGGCTACATACAAATACATTGAGATGGATGGGGAGATCCACGAAACTATGAGTCAAGGGTTCGAGGCCTTGAACATAAATGAAACATCTGTTGTACCTGGAACCTCAATGACATCTTATCAACAAGCCCGGAAGGTTGTTGAAGAAGGGACTGCCCAAGGCTGGGGCAAGCTGTTGCCTGTGGAGAAGAAAGAGGATAGATTTGGGTTGGGTTACAAACCAACTCAACAAGATCTAACAGAGGCTGCTAAGGAGCCCAACTTTGTTAGTGGGGGGATGCTCACCCCTGATGCTGTCAACAATTTGGAAGACGAGGATGAAAGCGACCGCAACCTGGAGAGTTGGATACGTCCAAAGATCCCGGGGAGCAGTATCTCAAACTGGTCTTCCCAGGAAATTATAAGAGTTACTCCTGCAGAGTAATTATTATTTCCTGTATTTTTATAGCATGCATCAAGTCTTGCATCTTGCCCAAGATGACAAGACTCATTTTGTAATCGGGCCATCTGTAACTTTTGTGCAACAAGATTAATCAATGACATATCAGACATCTTTTGCAAATGAGTCTTTTTCTTTTCCGCTCACTGTTTTTCCATTTTTCTTTTTGTACAAAAAAATAAATGGCAGTGTTTTCAAAATGACCACTTTGTTTCACTTTTCTAAACAAGATTAAAATCAAATCACTAAAATGAACAAACTGAACCCTTGCAGAGAGTGCCTTCCAGACTGCACCGACAACAGCACGGCTATGACTTCGTATGACTTTGACAATCCAATCAATCAAGCTGATGAAGGGGTTGAAGAAGAGTATGAGCTTCCCGAAGAGCTAGCCAGGTTGTTGAGACAAGAGGAAAGGGTTATCACTCCTCATCAGGAGGAGGTCGAAACAATCAATCTTGGTACAGATGAAGACGTGAAAGAAGTTAAAATCGGGGCCTGCTTACAAGACTCGGTAAAGAAACAATTGATTAACCTGCTTCAAGAATATGTGGATGTGTTTTCTTGGTCTTACCAAGATATGCCAGGGTTGGACACCGACATTGTTGTGCACAAGCTGCCTTTGAAAGAAGATTGCCCGCCGGTTAAACAGAAACTGCACCGCACTCGCCCAGACATGGCAATGAAAATCAAAGAAGAGGTACAAAAGCAGTGGGACGCCGGGTTCCTTGCTGTAACCAGCTATCCACCGTGGGTTGCTAATATTGTGCATGTGCCTAAGAAAGACGGCAAAGTAAGGATGTGTGTTGACTACCGGGATCTGAACAGAGCCAGCCCGAAAGATGATTTCCCATTACCTCACATCGATGTATTGGTGGATAATACGGCTCAGTTCTCGGTATTCTCCTTCATGGACGGATTTTCAGGATACAATCAGATCAAGATGTCACCTGAAGACATGGAGAAGACAACCTTCATCACACCCTGGGGCACGTTCTGTTACAAGGTGATGCCATTCGGACTAAAGAATGCTGGTGCAACATATCAACGGGCTATGGTAACATTGTTCCACGATATGATCCATAAAGAAATCGAATGTTATGTGGATGATATGATTGCCAAGTCCCTCACTGAAGAAGACCACCTGGTAAATCTGCTAAAGCTATTCAAGCGTCTGAGGAAGTACCAACTGAAGTTGAACCCCAACAAGTGCACGTTCGGGGTGCGATATGGTAAGCTGCTGGGTTTTATTGTGAGCGAGAAAGGGATTGAAGTTGACCCTGATAAAGTTAAAGCCATTCAAGAAATGCCTGCACCGAAGTCAGAAAAAGAAGTTCGGGGTTTTTTAGGTAGATTGAACTACATCTCAAGGTTCATATCTCACCTCACAGCAACCTGCGAACCCCTGTTCAAATTGTTGAGAAAAGAACAGACGGTCAGGTGGAACGAAGACTGCCAGAAGGCTTTTGACAAAATCAAGGAATACTTGCAAGAACCTCCAATCCTTATGCCTCCAGTTGAAGGAAGACCTTTGATCATGTACTTGACAGTATTAGAAGAGTCGATGGGGTGTGTGTTGGGCCAGCATGACGAGTCTGGTCGAAAAGAGTATGCAATATACTACCTAAGCAAAAAGTTTACCGACTGTGAACAACGTTATTCACTGCTCGAGAAAACTTGTTGTGCTTTAGCGTGGGCTGCTCGCCGACTGAGACAGTATATGTTGACCCACACCACTTTGTTGATCTCAAAGATGGACCCAGTCAAGTATATTTTTGAGAAGCCAGCACTCACCGGGCGGGTTGCAAGATGGCAAATGATCCTCACGGAATATGACATCCAATACACATCTCAGAAAGCCATCAAGGGCAGTGTATTGTCTGAATATCTTGCTGAGCAACCTATTGATGATTACCAGCCTATGAGATTTGACTTCCCTGATGAAGACATCATGTTCATAAAAGCAAAAGATCATGAAGAGCCTGTTCACACTGAAGGGCCTAACCCGGAAGGAGAATGGACTATGATGTTTGATGGGGTTGTTAATATGAATGGTCGTGGTGTTGGTGCAGTACTCATTACACCTAAAGGAGTTCACATGCCTTTCTCGGCAAAACTCACCTTTAACTGCACTAACAACGAAGCTGAATACGAAGCTTGCATTATGGGACTTGAGGAAGCCATTGACCTCAGGATCAAGACATTGACTGTATTCGGGGATTCAGCTCTGGTAATCAATCAAACCAACGGCAAGTGGTACACCCACCAGGATCATCTGGTACATTACAGGGATTATACAAGAAGGTTATTGACTTTCTTTACAACGGTCAAGCTTGAGTATATCCCTCGGGACGAAAATCAGTTTGCAGATGCTCTGGCTACCATTTCATCCATGATCAAAGTTCAAGCCGCCAACTTTGTACCTCAAATCTCAGTGTCCAGACTTGACAGACCAGCATATGTATTCGCAGCAGATGTTGTCAAGGATGATAAGCCTTGGTTCCATGACATTAAGTGCTTCTTGGAGGATCAAACATACCCACCTGGGGCATCTTCCAATGATAAGAAGACTTTAAGAAGGCTTGCTGGAAGTTTCTTCTTGAATACTGATGGTTTCCTGTACAAGAGAAACTTTTATATGGTACTCCTCAGATGCGTTGACAGAACAGAAGCAGACTTATTAATGCATGAAGTGCACGAAGGATCCTTTGGTACCCATGCTGGAGGACATGCCATGGCTAAAAAGTTGCTAAGATCAGGTTATTATTGGATCACAATGGATGCCGACTGTTGTGCATACGCCAGAAAATGCCATAAATGCCAGATTTATGCGGATAAGGTGCATGTGCCTCCCAATCCTTTAAATGTGATGTCTTCACCTTGGCCCTTTGCCATGTGGGGCATTGACATGATTGGCAAGATTGAACCGACTGCTTCGAATGGCCACCGATTCATCCTGGTTGCCATTGACTATTTTACCAAGTGGGTTGAAGCAGCTTCCTATGCAAATGTTACCAGGCAAGTGGTAGCCCGATTTCTGAAGAGAGATATCATCTGTCGATACGGAATTCCCGAGCGAATCATTACTGACAATGGTTCCAACTTGAACAACAAAATGATGGCAGAGCTGTGCCGGGACTTCAAGATTCAACACCACAATTCTTCTCCTTACAGGCCAAAGATGAACGGCGCTGTTGAGGCAGCAAATAAAAATATCAAGAAGATTGTGCAGAAGATGGTAGTCACCTACAAAGACTGACATGAAATGCTACCGTTTGCCTTGCATGGGTACCACACGTCAATCAAAACATCCACTGGGGCAACACCGTATCAGCTTGTGTATGGTATGGAAGCAGTCCTACCTGTTGAAGTTGAATTACCCTCCCTACGGGTATTGATGGATGTTAAGCTGAACGAAGCCGAATGGGTCCGGTCCCGATACGAGCAACTGAGTCTGATTGAAGAGAAGAGATTGGCTGCAATCTGTCATGGGCAGCTATATCAGAAGAGAATGAAGAAAGCCTTCGATCAGAAAGTCAGGCACCGAGAGTACCAAGTAGGAGATCTTGTGCTTAAGAGAATCCTCCCTCCTCATACAGACCACAGGGGCAAGTGGACTCCGAACTATGAAGGACCATTCGTAGTAAAGAAAGTTTTCTCCGGTGGAGCACTCATGCTCAGCACTATGGATGGTGAGGACTTCCCGTCCCCCGTGAATTCAGATGCAGTTAAAAAATACTTCGCATAAAAAGACCCGCTGGACACAAAAACAGAATGTAAGTCCAGGCAAAAATAGGGCATCCCGGCGAGTCAAAAACAAAATAAAAGACTCGGGCAAAAATAAGGGAAAATAAACAAAAAAATGTACACCCGCTGAGTTGAAAAGCCGCATTGGACAACTCAGGCAAAAATGGGTATCCCGATGGATTGAAAACCCGAAAGGGCGATCCATGCAAAATAAGGGAATAAGCGAACAACTGCATTCTGAATTCGTCTGTATCACCTACAACTTGGTAAGCTTCGAAAGGATCAAGCTTCTTTCAGAATCAACCTTCTTCAGAAAGCAAGACGAGAAGAACGTCAAATGTCATACGAGTCATAACAGAGGGGAAGCTCCTTAAAGCGTCGACAACATTGCCAGCATTTTGTTTCTCATTTTGTAACAACCTCCTCATTTCAGGGGATTTGTTTCTTTAACTGTATCTTGCCAATTCAGGGCACATGAATTAATAAAAGCAGATTTTCAGTTATGATTCGTCTTGTACATCTTATTTGCAAAAATGTCTGATGTCTTAAAATACTGATTGCATAAATACAGATGTTGTTCTTCTAAAAATACATGCTTGCAGGGAATATACTTACTCTCGAGAGTGTCTAACTCCTATGACGGAATCCGGTAAGGGATACCTCGGGATCACTTGTGCGTTTCTCTGTCTTTTCAGGATTAGAGGTACTCAAGGCATGACATGGGGCATGTAAGCCTCGTCCCGGCAAGCTGGCAAATCAACACTCAGTCTTAGCACTCAAAGTGTTTTCTCCCCAGCTGATTTGCCTCTTGCTACTTCTCCCAGCTGAGGTGCCAATCATTCTTCCTCCTCAGCCAAGTACAAAATTCAGGGAACCATCTCCCCACTGAGTTTCAGCCTCTATCCAGAAGAGCAGCGCATGAAGGGATCACAACAGAGTGAAGAAAGCTTCTACAAACCCCAGCTGGGTCCCTCATTATCAGGATGGGTCTATCAGTGACCTATTCCCCCAAGCAGATATCATCTCATCAGATCTACCAATGATCTCATCCCCAGCCGGGATGTCCATTTCAAGCAGATCGGCCAGAGATCTTCAGAGCAACGGGATCCGAATCCCGATTTGGTATCTTTGCATAATCATAGCATTCACATCATATTCACCCACAAAGCGTAGCATTCCGTCTAATACGGAGCGTTACGGCAAAAGTCAAACATGTAGCATAATCATAAGCCATGTTCTGAATCAAACACTTGTGAATAATAACAATCCGTCAATATACAGAATACCCCTAGATTCCCCAGCGGAGAGCTAAAGCTAAAGCAGTTGCCTTACATGCCCAAACACCAGTATATACTCCCTGTGGCACTCGTCCGTGTCATATCCCCAGCAGAAAGCCAAAGCATCCCCTTTGCACTCACAGATACTCATATATACAATTCCTTGACATCCGTCCATGTCATTTTCCCCAGCACAGCAACATAAACACTTTGTATATCAGATACTTGTATATACTATACTTTTCTTGACACTCGTCTGTGTCACTCTCCTCCAACAGTTAAACACTCATCCATATACACCAATCACACTTATACAGATACTCGTCCGTATCTTGTATATAGAACTTATATCCCCGCAGATTCAACACTAGTCCTTGTTCTTTATTAACCAGTTGGTACTCGTCCGTACCATCATCTCAGAACATGTGTCAAGCGTTTGTTTCTACCTGATACTCGTCCGTATCATAGTCATAAGGATGCTCGTCCGCATCTTTAATCCATACACCATGTCAAAAAACCTTTGTCTTCTTGAATATAGACACTCGTCTGTGTCTACTATTCCCCAGAAGAGTCCCCTCAGATTCAACACTCGTCCGTGTTCCCTGTTAACCAGTTGATACTCGTCCGTATCATCATCTCCGAACACGTGTCAGTATTTGTTTCTACCCGATACTCGTCCGTATCATAGTCTTAAGGATGCTCGTCCGCATATTTAATCTATACACAAACATCTAAACACTTATACCTTTTGTTTCTTGGATGTAAATACTCGTCCGTGTTTACTATTCCCCAGTAAATCGCCTGCAAAGCAAAACTTCTTCTTATATGACATTCGTCCTGTGTCATGATAAACCCTGAGAGCAGCCGTACCCTGCTAGGTGGTCGTCCTCCACCTCTTGATGATCGTCCTTCATCATGCTCATCCGATGGCCGTCCCCATCGTTGATCTTTTCTATCTGACATTCGTCCTATGTCGTGATATTTAGCAGCCGTCCCCTGCTAGGTGGTCGTCCTCCACCTTTTTGATGGTCGTCCTCCATCATTTTATCCAATGGCCGTCCCCATTGTTGATTTTGGTTATCTGGCATTCGTCCTATGTCATGACAAACCTTGAGAGCAGCTGTCCCCTGCTAGGTGGTCGTCCTCCACCTCTTGATGATCGTCCTTCATCATGCTCGTCCGATGGCCGTCCCCATCGTTGACCTTGTATCCGGCATTCGTCCTATGTCGCGATACTTTTGGCAGCCGTACCCTGCCAGGTGGTCGTCCTCCACCTTAGATGACCGTCCCTCATCTTATCCCCAACAGAGCAGTCGTCCCCTGCTAGGTGATCGTCCTTCACCTTTGATGACCGTACCTCATCATCTGTTTATTTCATTTATTCTTTAACCCGATGGCCGTTCCCGTCGTGGTCCCTTTTCCTTTTCCTGATGATCGTCCTTCATCAGTTTAGCCCGATGGCCGTCCCCATCGTTGGTTACTTTACTTTATGAACTTGATGGCCGTCCCCGTCATGTTTCATTAATCCCCAGAGAATTTTACAGCTTTACTTGATGGCCGTCCCCATCATAATTCTTTCTATCCCCAGCATGTCGGCCGTCCCCGTCATTGCTTTATTTTCCGCACTTTTCCCAGCATGTCGGTCGTCCCCGTCATTGCTCTTTACCCAGCAGTCGTCCTCTGTTCGACGATCGTCCTCCGTCGCCCACACTTTACAATATACTTTATTTTCCTTTACAATCTATATCCCTTTTCTTCTTCATTCTGTGAGTGCAAATTTTGGACTGTCTTTGGTATTCAACCACAAGTTATCTTGTTGGCCTGTTAAGCCGTTGCTTACATCCTGCACAGCTAACTCATGTTTGAATAGGGGCAGCTGTAAACACCCCAAATTTGCCCTCACCCATTCACACCATGGCTTGTGATCATTTCATATGCATAAACTCAATCATAACATCTCATATCACAGTTTTGATTCACTGCATAGATTCAAAGTCATCTGCATCTAGGGTTTGTGATCTGAGCAATCCAAGAGCTTCTTGAGCCACTCCAAAGGTCAGCAATCGCTTCAAAGAGGCCTATGTGTGTTCAAGTATCATATTTAATCCTCTCAAAGTCAAGAATGGCAAAGAATCACAAGAACTGGAAATGGTGTGGAGGCAGAGCCAGGTTTGACTGCACAGATGACCTAGAATTAGGGTTTTGGTTTCAAAGGCCATAAATCCAAATTTTTTGGTCATTATTGTTTCTATTGGTCTCTATATGGTATAGGGAGTATGCATATCAATTTTCATGAAGAAATTCCATGGGGAAGTCATCTGATCAAGAGTTGACTTTTCAAGCAAGTCAGTGCAAAATCAGGGCATCTGAGGCCCCCAATGACCCAACCAAAGGGTGTTCTTCATCATTTTGATTGTATATGATCTTTATTTGATCATATAAGAAGTTGGAAGTTCACAAATTTGAAGAATTTCAAGTCTTTTGCAAAGTTGACTTTTTGGGCAAGTTTGACTTTTAATGAAATTTCCATTTTAGGCAACTTTTTCAACCCTTACTTTTTGATTCAAAAAAGCTTCAAATGGAAAAACTTTGGTCATGAAAGTTGTAGAATGGATCATTCCCTTTTCAAAAAGTACAAGAACATGACCTAATTCATTTTGGATCAAAAGTTATGACTTGTCAAAGTTGGCAAAAATCATTAAATTTCAAGTTATGCACCAAGGAGGCCAAGTTGCAAATTCACTTCTCAAGGCAAATTCAGTCATCAAATGGACTTCTAAACTTCACAACATGATCACACAAGACCTAAAAATCAGAATGGGCCAAGAAACTTCTCACTTTTGTGGCTTATGGATCAAGATATTTCACAAAGATCAAAAGCAAGGCAAGTTGCAAAACTCATCATAAGACATAACCCACTTGCTTGCTAGCTTGCTGAACCATCCTAGGCCTTTCCCCACATCATGCTGCGCAGAACACACTTTTGTACTTGGCTAGAAAGTAGCCCATACTTCTCTTACACCAACTTTGACATTTTGGCAAAAGGACCCATACCTATCACAAAAGCACACATCACATCTTCTGACCAATCCCAATAGTTTATACAAGCCAAAAGCAAGCCAAAGCCAAAGAGAGCAAGCCTGAAACACTCCATAACTCAGCATTCTCATTTTCACCTTCATTTGCAAAAGCTTTCGAAACTGCTTGCACAAGTCACAAACACACAAACTAACTCCACCAATCAACTCAACACACCTTCCTGATCACAAAGCACCCTTCACCATAGCCTAAAACTCAGAGAATCAAAAACACGATTCCCACCTGCCATTGAACAGAACTCAAGCAAACTCTCAAACCAGCCATTGCAAACTTCAAACAAACCTTGCAAGCTTCTTAGGAGGATCAGTGGAGTGGATTTGAGCCAAAGAAACAGCCAGAACGCTCCTGAATCGAAAGCTTCAGTTCAGGTAGTCAACTCAAAACTTTTTTCCAGAAACATGTTTTTAAGTTCTTAATAGCTTCTATGCACTCTCCTGATCATGAATATGTGCTTACTTTTGAAAATGGTTGAGAAACCAGGATGTATGCACTGTCTGAAACTTTTGCCCTAAAAAATATTTGATTCGATTCTCTCTGTTTTTGAATGATAAATGTTGTTTGATTGAGGGGTTTGATTCGTTTTTGAGTGGGGATGATTTCTGGGTAGTTAGATTTTGTTTTGGATGCGTGTAGAGAGAGTTGGAGATTTGAGATGGCAGGAGAAGACGACCGGAACAGTGTTCCGGTCGCCTGAAAGTCATTAGGGCATAATTAATTAGGGCTAATCATAATTAAGCCAGTTTGAATGTCAGCCTTTGGATATGGCGCCAGGTCAATTCGCGCGCGTGCATATTTGAATCTGGACCTTTAGATTTGCATACTTTTCTTTTTTCAGATTAAATTCAATTTTATTTTACATTTTATTTCATTTGTTTTCTCATTTTATTAAAAATAGCAAAACCTTTTAAAAAATTCTAAATTTTTTTGTATAAACTTTTATTTAATTTCAGAAACCAAAAACATTTTTATTTTTATTTTTTGCATTAAAAAATATTTTTAAATCATTTAAAAGTTTATTTTTAATTAATTAATGAGAATTAATTAACTAAAAATACTTTTAGGTATTTAAAAATCACCAAAAAATTCATGAAACCTTCATAATCATTTAGAAACATTGTCCAACCCTCAAACCAAATTTCTTTTTTGATATTGATGTCTTTTGAGTATTTTTCATGGAATTAAAATCATTTCAAGGCATTATTTTGATCCAAACTTCAAAAAATCATTTCTGCCTAACCATTGAGAGTTGGACTTTGGTTCTTTTTGCATTGTGTCTTGAATATCTTGTAGTTTGTGAGATTAAATTGGCATGATTTGATCTTTCATTTTCAATTTGTTTGGCATTTTTCTTGTTAAGGTACCCTAGAACCCTAGAAATCTTGGGAAATTCATAACCCTAATTAGGTTAAGAGTTGAAACCTCTCCTTTGGGCAGTGAGTTTGTGTAGGTTTAGGTTTCCTTTGAATGCATTTTCAATTTTTTATCTTGATGTTTGCTTCTGATTTTGGTTTTTGTTTGATGCATTGATCATAAACCCTAATTTGGGCTTCCTTTTGCATTCATCTTGTATTTGCATTCATACCATGACTTGCCATTGCATTTTATGCATCCATTTGATTCATTAGACATCTTAAGACATATTGAAAGTATGTTTGATCATTGCTTCATGTATTTTCCATGTTGTATGTCATTTGCATTTCATGACTTTTCATGTGTGTTCATGGTTCTAAACTTGCTCCATTTGCACCCATTTGTTCATGTGATCATCCCCATGTCTTGTTTCATGTTTGTATCATCTCATAGCATCATTATCATCTCATATATGCTTCTAGTTTTGGTTTGCATCATGCCATTGCATCTCATTTTGCATTGCATTGCATTTCCTTCACTAACTTTTCAGGTGGTAAGTTACTTTGAGAAGTGAATTTGCCTTCACTTCTCACAATTTCTTTTCATCTCTCTTATGCATCATTGCTGCATTTTACTTTGTGTTTGAGATTGAGCTTGCTCTTTCTTCTTCTTCTCATTTTCTTTCTTCAAGTGACTTGTCTTCTTGAATGAAGCAAGTTACTTTGCTTCTCCTGATCCTTTCATCTGCTTCCTGGTGGTTCCATTGAAGATTTCTCTTGTAAACCTCACAAACCTTAGGAACAACCAAGCATGACAATGATTAGGGCTTTGATTAGTCTCCCCACTTAGTTTTACCTTTGTATCTCTTTGAGTCTTCTCTTCTCACCTCATAATCAGGGACTAAACCCTAAAGGCTTTAAGGCTTTGTGATTAAGCTTATGCCTGCATCCTTCTATTAGGATGGAGTGTATAACTTTAATCTTAAGTGTTAAACCCTTAATGTGTTTGAATCCTCTAATCAATCCACTTAATAATCATCAAGACATCAAACTTGTAACTTGGGCCTTGCATTAGGGTTCTAATTCTTCCTTAATTGGTTAAGAAGGACTAACCCTAGTGTTAATGGACAAGTCCCCCTCAAGTTGTCTTACAAACCCTAAAAAACACTTCATCATCATACCATTAAATAAAATCCACTTAATAAAGGCTTTGTTTTGTCATGAGTTTAATCCCTAATCATGGATTAAGTTGAGGAGCTTTCCTCAGCTTAAACATCCTCATCTATTATCCTTCTATTAGGATGGTGTAATGGGTCTGTTTAATCCTTGATTATGGCTTAACCTCATTACTTAACACTAAACAAAAACAACAAAAAACATCTAATTAATCACAAGTAGGTTAATGATCTTAATCCTACACCAAGGGTGTTTAAGTGTGAGAAGCTGACTTCACACTTAAGGTATTCTCATTACCCCTAATCAGAGGGAAGATGTGATGAGTTTACTAAATCCACTGGTTTAGGCTTAAGCTCATTAACTTATGACAAACTTTCAAAAGCAATAAAAGATTGAAAACACAAAAACAAACAATAATCGTCTCCTTCGGGATTCTTTTCTCATCTCATTCACTCACAAGCGAGAACTTGCTTCTTCCGTCTAATGCAAGACAGTTTGTACCTGAGCCAGACAGGTCATACACTTGAGCATAGGCAAGTAAGCAGTTCACAAGTCAATTCATCTTTCAGTCTCTTTGGGTCGAACTACGGTGTTCTGACTTCCTCATTGCACGAGAGGATACGTAGGCATAACTTAACAGTTATCGAACAAAAGTCTCTGTATATTCCCCCTCTTTCCAGCATCATTCTTTTAGCCTCATGATCTTGAGCAATTCATTCTCATTCCTACACTGACACATCATTTATACACTTTCACTTCCTTTACACTGACACCTGTACATATTGTTTTCCAGCCCTTTTACACACAAATTGCACTGACACTACCCCTTTAAAACACAAATCTTCTAAGCGTGGATCCCGTCGAGTACGGCGGACAATCTGGGTGCTAATACCTTCCCAGGTTGTAACCAACCCCCTTCCTCAGTCTCTCTGGTTCGCAACCGTCTTATCCATATCTTTCTAGGTCTATGCAACATTACCTTTCCTCCGGGATAAAAATGCCTAGCTGGCGACTCTTTTTATTTCATCCTTTCGCCGACCGTTCGCGTCTGTACCCCATTTGACCCGGCTTCATCTGGTGGGAGCGACAATCCTTGCTTGACAAGAAGCATTTTTAGTTACTTCTTTATTATCATTGTAATAGTTGTTTTATTCCTTGAGTGACTAAGTTTAGTCAGAAGACTCAAGAGGACATTGACTATAGGTCAGTGTGTGTATTCAATAGTTGAATAGTGGATTAAGACCTCAGTAGAGGCAAAATCACCTTGGCGGGTGGACTGGACGTAGTTTGAGTTCAAACGAACCAGGATAAATTATCTTGTCTTTAGAAGTTGTTTATTTAAGTTGCATAAGAAAACCCAATTCCAACCCCCCTTCCTTGTGTTTTGCGCACCTTCAATTGGCATCAGAGCGCTAGGTTCTGAGAAAAACATTTAACCGTGTCAGTAAAAGATCCAGAAGTTAAACACATGGCAGAAGCTGGAAATAACAACAATGACTACTAGAATGACAAGATCAACGCTAAACCTCCAGTGTTCAATGGTGACAATTTTGACTACTGGAAGGATGTTCTGGAGAGTTTCTTTCTAGCTCTAGATGGAGATCTCTGGGACATGGTGACAGATGGATACATTCATCCTGTTGGAGCAGATGGTCAGAAGATTGAAAGAAAAAATATGACAGCTCAGCAGAAGAAGGAATTCAGAAATCATCACAAAGCTAGAACCATACTTCTAAGTGCTATCTCATATACAGAATATGAGAAGATCACAAACAGGGACTCAGCTAAACACATGTTTGATTCTCTGAGGATGACACATGAAGGCAACACTCAAGTCAAGGAGACTAAAGCTCTAGCCCTCATCCAGAAGTATGAAGCTTTCAAGATGGAAGAAGATGAGACAATTGAAAAAATGTTCTCAAGGTTCCAAATCCTGGTAGCTGGACTAAAAGTTCTGGACAAAGGCTACTCAACAGCAGATCATGTGAAGAAAATCATCAGAAGTTTACCAAAAGCTTGGAGGCCCATGGTCACTGCTCTAAAGCTATCAAAAAATCTGAATGAAATTTCCTTAGAAGAACTGATCAGCTCCTTGAGAAGTCATGAGATTGAACTAGAAGAAGATGAACCCCAGAAGAAAGGTAAGTCTGTAGCTCTTAAATCTAACAAATTTGTTTCTAAAGCTTTACAGGCAGAAGAAGAAGAAAGTTCTGGATGCTCATCAGAAGAATATGAATTATCTCTCCTATCCAGAAGAGTTCAACAACTCTAGAAGCATCGTCAGAAGAAGTTCAGAAATACCAGAAGAACAAACAATTATTCTGAATCAACATCTGGTCACAAGAAACCCAGAAGCAAAGAAGTTGTGTGCTATGAATGCAAAGAACCAGGACACTACAAAAGTGAATGTCCAAAACTTCAGAAAGAGAAACCCAGAAACAAATTCAGCAGAGAAAAGAAAAAGAGTCTCATGGCAACATGGGATGATTCTGAATCATCTGAAGCAGAGTCATATTCTGAAGATGAACAAGTTAATATTGCATTAATGGCAAACATACCAGAAGATGATCACTCATCAGAATCAGAATCAGAATCAGATTCAGAAGAGGTATTTTCTAAACTTTCCAGATCTCAATTAGAAGCTAGCCTCTCAGAAATTCTTGAAAAATATCAGAAGCTTCAATTCAAATACAAAGACATGAAACAAAGTCTGGTATCTGAATTAGAAAACTAAAAACAGAAAACTCTGAGTTAAAAGAAAATATTTTTGAATGTAAAAACTCTTTTGAAAAACTTAAAGCTCAGAAAGAATCTGAATTAGAAGATCTAATCAATACTGATAATATCATAAAACAATATGATTATGGTTTTCAAAAATTCCTTTCTAAAAACATAGATAGAAGCAAAATTGCATCTATGATCTATGGAGTTAGCAGAAATGATAGAAGAGGCATAGGCTATGTGAATACTAAAGAAACTCTGAAGTATAAAAAAATTGATGACATTGTCATAAAAACTAATACTCCTCTAAGTTCTCATTTTACCTATGGTCATAATCATGATCTAATATACACTAGTGATTCATCTTGTTACACAAGTTCTGATTTGAAACCTAAAATGAATCAGAAGTTTGTAAAAACTAACAAAAAAGGACCCAGAAGAATACGGGTACCCAAAGATAAAATTGTGTATGTTGCAGATGTCTTTAACAGCAAAACTGAAACACCAATCATGGTACCTGGACTCTGGATGCTCACGACACATGACGGGAAGAAAGCATATGTTCCAAAGTCTTGAATTAAAAGATGGAGGCCACGTAGGTTTCGAAGGCAATCAAAAAGGAAAAATAATTGGCTCTGGAACTATTGGTAATGGAAATCTTCCCTCCATCTCTAATGTCCTGTTAGTAGAAGGATTAATGCATAATCTATTATCCATAAGTCAATTAAGTGATAATGGTTATGACATAATATTTAATCAAAAGTTCTGTAAAGTTGTTAGTCAGAAAGATGGAACAATCCTCTTTAGTGGAAAGAGAAAGAACAACATTTATAAAATAAAACTTTCAGAATTAAAAATTAAGAATGTAAAATGTCTAATGTCTGTGGAAACTGAGCAATGGGTCTGACACAGAAGATTAGGACATGTTAATATGAGAAGATTATCTCAACTTAACAAACTCAATCTAGTCAGAGGACTTTCAAATTTGAAGTTCAACTCAGAAGCTCTGTGTGAAGCATGTCGGAAAGGCAAATTTTCAAAACCTGGTTTTAAAGCTAAAAATGTTGTATCTTCCTCTAGACTATTAGAACTTCTGCACATTGACTTGTTTGGACCAGTGAAAACTGCTTCTGTCAGTGGCAAGAAGTATGGATTGGTGATCGTAGATGACTTCAGCAGATGGACATGGGTAAAGTTTCTTAGACACAAGGATGAGTCAATTGCTGTATTTTCTAACTTCTGCAAACAAGTTCAAAATGAAAAGGAATCTAAAATCATTAAAGTCAGAAGTGATCATGGTGGAGAATTTGAAAATAAACAATTAGAATCATTTTTTAATGAAAATGACATCTCTCATGATTTTTCTTGTCCTAGAACTCCACAACAAAATGGGGTTGTAGAACGTAAGAATAGAACATTGCAAGAGATGGCCATAATCATGATAAATGAGACTAATATGGCTAAACATTTTTGGGCAGAAGTAGTAAATACAATATGCTATATTCAGAATAGAATCTCTATAAGACCTATTCTTGAAAAGACTCCTTATGAATTGTGGAAGAACAGAAAGCCCAACATTTCATATTTTCATCCTTTTGGATGCATATGTTTTATTTTAAATACTAATGATACTCTGAATAAATTTGACTCTAAGGCACAAAAGTGTTATATGTTAGGATACTCTAAACGTTCTAAGGGATACAGAGTATACAATACAAAAACACGTATTGTGATAAAATCTATTTATATCAGATTTGATGATAAGCTTGGTTCTGAAAAACCAAAGCAGAATGAATTAATTGCAGATATAGAAGTAGAAATTTCTACAAATAGAACTTCTGAAGATCAATCACCTAAAGATCAAAACAATACAATTACTCCAACAACTTCTGAAGAACCCACTCAGAAGAAACTATCCAGAAGCAAGGTGAATCATCTAGAAGATAAAATCTTAGGAAAGAAAGATGAACCAATTAGAACAAGATCATCATTCAGAAACTCTGAAGAATCTCTAATGGAACTTGTTTCTCTGATTGAACCAACTTCTGTAGAAGAAGCTCTCTTAGAAAATGATTGGATTCTAGCTATGCAAGAAGAACTTAATCAATTCACCAGAAATGATGTTTGGGATCTAGTTCCTAGGCCCAGAGGATTCAACATCATTGGCACCAAGTGGGTATTCAGAAACAAGCTAAATGAGCAAGGAGAAGTTGTCAGAAACAAAGCAAGACTGGTTTCACAAGGTTATAGTCAACAAGAAGGAATTGACTATACAGAAACCTATGCACCAGTTGCCAGGTTAGAATCAATTAGACTTCTAATTTCATTTGATGTAAACCATGATATCATTCTATATCAAATGGATGTCAAGAGTGCATTTTTAAATGGTTATATTGATGAAGAAGTGTATGTACACCAAACCCCTGGCTTTGAAAATATAAAATTTCTAGAACATGTTTTCAAACTGAAAAAATCTTTATATGGTCTGAAACAAGCTCCCAGAGCTTGGTATGAAAGACTGAGTACTTTTCTTCTGGAAAATAATTTCATCAGAGGGAAAGTGGATACAACCTTTTTCATTAAAAACATTAAAAATGATCTTCTGATATGCCAAATTTATGTAGATGATATAATTTTTGGTTCTACTAAAAGTGCCTTGGGAAAGGAATTTGCTAAATCTATGCAGGCAGAATTTGAAATGAGCATGATGGGAGAATTAAAGTTCTTCCTGGGAATTCAGATAAATCAAACATCAGAAGGAACATATATCCATCAAAGCAAATATGTAAAAGAACTTCTGAAGAAATTTGATCTATCAGAAAGCATAATATCTAAAACTCCTATGCATCCTACATGTATTCTGGAGAAAGAAGAAGTGAGTAAGAAAGTAGATCAGAAGCTCTACAGAGGTATGATTGGATCTCTCCTCTATCTAACTGCTTCTAGACCAGATATTCTATACAGTGTATGTTTATGTGCTAGATTCCAATCAGATCCTAGAGAAACTCACTTAACAACAGTTAAGAGAATCTTTAGATATCTGAAAGGTACTACTAATCTTGGTCTGCATTACAGAAGATCAGAAGAGTATAAACTTGTAGGATATTGTGATGCTGATTTTGCAGGAGACAGAACAGAAAGAAAAAGTACTTCTGGAAGTTGTCAATTTCTGGAAGATAATCTAATCTCTTGGTCTAGCAAAAGACAGTCAACCATAGCATTATCAACTGCAGAAGCTGAATACATTGCAGCAGCTGGATGCAATACTCAGATGCTCTGGATGAAAAATCAGCTTGAGGATTTCAATATTTATGATAATAACATACCTATCCTCTGTGATAATACCTCTGCTATTTGTTTATCTAAAAATCCAATTTTACATTCTATAGCTAAACACATAGAAGTTAAACATCACTTCATTAGGGACTATACTCAGAAGGGAATTTTAATGTTAAAATTCATAGATACAAATCACCAATGGGCTGATATTTTTACAAAACCCCTTCCTGAAGATAGATTTAATTTCATACTAATTAACCTTAGCATGAAGTTATGTCCAGAATGAAAATGCTTTAATTATATGTCTTTAACTCTTAGAAGTTCTGTAATTTATCATCTATATTATTTCCTCAGAAGATACTATGTTCTAACTGTTTCATTCTGAGAACTTCTGTTCAAAGGAATAACATGCAGATCTTCAAATCAACAAGTGTCAACAAGGCTATAAGGAATCCCATCAGAATCAAAACAAGTGTCCAAACTCTGAAAAGTGACAGAACGTGCATTGGACAACTGTCCTCTACAGAATGACATCTGTTAATCTTCTGGGAAACTGATACGGCTAGCTTGACACCAAAAAGGCAAAAATCTCTTGGGTAACTGTTCCAGAATCTTTTACGCCATACCCTATGTCAACCGCATTTATTGCATATAATCATTATGTTTTTAAACTTAATTTTTTCCCACTAATCTCTCGTTTAATTAAATGCATTATTTTCCTATATAAGTAACTTTTCATTTTCACTTTCACTTTTTACGCTAATTGCATTTTTACTGAAAATCCTTTCACCCTCGCTTTTGCGTTCTCTCTCTGAAACTTTCTAAAACCCTAAATCTTCAAAACCTCATCTTAGTAACAAATGGCTTCCTCTTCTCAACAAAGAAAAGACTTCTCTGATGTGTTCTATGTTGAACCTATGAAGACTCTTACTACTCCTGCTGAAAAACTAGAAGTTCTTTGTGAACTATTTGTGGATTTCAACAGTCTAAAGGATAATGGTTTTGATCTCTTTCCGAACATTTAAGCTCAGGGCTGGGAGAAGTACTTTGATCGTTTAATGGGACCAGTCTTCCCAAAACTGGTAAAGGAATTCTGGGCTTACGCAACAACATCCAACACACATGTTACGTCGTACGTGCTGGGTAAAAGGATAATTATTTCTGAAGAGCATATTGCCAAACTCATAGAATTTGATGGCAATGGTATTAAGTGTAGTGACATGGATAGGATGTATGATACAAAAGTGATAGCCAAGGAGATCTTCACCTCTGGCCAACCCTCAAATAAGATAAAGGATCTGAAGACCCCTCTCAGAATTTGGGCCAAGATCATTCTTGGGACAATCTGTCATAGGAAGGCTACAAACTCTCCAGACTATATCAATATGGATCAGCAGTTTCTGCTTTACTTCATTGCCAAACAGAAGAAGATCAACCTTGCACACACCTTGTTTCAACATCTGAAAACTAGTGTGAAGGAAACTAGAGATGGGGAGAAAACCAAGAGGGATTGGATTCCTCTAGGACGTGTTATTTCTGACATCCTCTGTCAAAACAAGCTGGTAGACTTTCTGGCAGAATTAAAGCAGACTCAATTTCTTGAAACAAATGTTGGAAAACCTCTGAATGCGAAGAATTTGAAGAAGATGAAGTTTATTACTTCTATTCAGCAAGAACCTGTCCTTCCTTCTAGAGAAGTGATCACCACCAGGAAGATTACCTTGGAGAACTTCCCTCTCTTCTCTTCTGACACACCTCCAGAGGTTGTGGTCAATTACTTGGATATTTGCAAGCAACATGGTGTGGACCCCATGTTCAAGCCAACTGAACTCACTCAGAAAACTCCAGATGCTGCATCTGCAAGACCCAAGAAGAGAAAGGTTGTTGAAGGGTCATCTCAGAAGATTCCAAAATCAACCAGAAGATCAGGTAAAACTTCTGCCTCTAACTCTGAATTCATTTCTGTAGTAGAAGCAGTTAATGTAGAAGTGTCTGAAAAACCTTCTAACCCATTACCTTCTGTTGATATTCCTTCTGCACCTATCCTTTCTTCTGAACCACCTCAATCCTCTGATCCTATTCCAACTGAAATACCTGCATCTGCTGCTGTCTCATCCATCCTATCATCACTTTATCCACCAGTCATCACTTTATCCACCAGAAGCTGAACACAATCAACCATAAACAATTTCTGATTTTGAAATTCCAATAGATACTACTCCACTGTCTGACATTGATCGCTCTCCTATAACTTAAACACAAACTGCCCTGCAACATGTCCTCTCTGATATTGACAATTTTCAACCCCCAGAATCTGTCCAAATTCCATCCTCTGAAAATGTTCCTAGTCTCTCCCCCATAAGAGAAAGTTCATTGTCCTCATATGAATCTACACCTCCAAACTCACCTGCCTTTATAAACATCCCTGACACTCCTCCAGAAGAAACTGAACATGATAATCCACTTAGAACATCTGTTAATTTTGAAGCTTTACAAAAATTGTCCTTAGTCTCTAACAAAATAGCCATACCTGTACCTAAACCAAAGCCTTCTAGAACAGACATTTCTGCTTTATTACTTGCTTTTGAAACAATCTTGAAATTAAAGTTAGAGGATCTGAAGTCTGCGTGCTCAGAGCTTACAAATCCAACTGCTTCTGACTTTCTGTGGGCTACCTTCAGAAAGTGGTTTAATACTGAGTCAAAGAGACTCAAGGACATCTGCTATGATATTGCTCACCAGAATTTTTGTGAGTATCTTCAAGCAGTTGTTTCTAATATTGAACAGTATAAACCCCTTCTGTTGGACAATAAGCCTTGGACAGAGTCAGAAACTCTGGAAGAACACTCTGAACTTCAAATGGTTCTGGTACCTTCTGAAGAAGATCATGATGATGATCCTGCTAATTCTCCAGCAAATATAGAAGTTCCTGAGAATCAAGCTGCCCCAGAAGTTGAAGACCCTCTGACAACAAATTTTGTTCTGCAAACATTGGAAGAGCTGAAGAAGGAGAATGAGATGGTGAAGCAACGCCTAGATAAGCAAGATGAAACCACTGCTGAATTGAAGACAATGCTTGGCAAGCAAGTGGAATCATCATCTGAGATTAAATCTTTGCTGGAGGCCTTAGTTACTAAGATGCACTCCTGATTTTATTCTTATCTTCTGCTTTAGTTGTTTCTGTTTTATCTTCTGCTTCTTCATAACTTTTTAAAGTTCTACTGGATTTGTCTTTACAAGTTTTTTTATAATTAATGGTAACGTATTTTGCTTCTATACAATTGCATTTTTTTTCTGCATCAGCTCTTTTTGATTATGACAAAAAGAGGGAGAAACGTAGAAGATCCTGATCCATAGCAGTTTACCATGATTTGCCTCTTACATATAATATTCTAATAAAAATATTTGAGTTGTGATCATAGAATAGAAACAGGTCTAGTAATCAACTCAGGGGGAGCTAAGGCTAATGGAACATCTAAAGAAATCTTTATAAGAAATATTTGTTTTTATTCAATCAAAGGGAGTTCCTCTAACCTTATTAAACTCTATTCTCATTATCTAAATGTTTTGTCATCATAAAAAAGGGAGAGATTGTTAGAAAAATTATGGTTCTGAACCTCTAAGTGTTTTGATGATAACAAAGATTATTATGCTAGAATAGAAGTTCTAATGAATACCTTTATTCTTGTGTAGAAGATCAATTCAATTAAGGGAGACGTGCATTAGTAGAAGATTTATTGATCCATTTATAGAAGATACTCTTAATGAAGAATCCATCATTTAATGACACGTTTATTGGCTGCGCATCAAATATTTATTATCTCTAATTTCCGCTTAGAAGATGTTGATATTCATAATGAAGACATTAATTAAAGAATATTTTAATTAATGGTCAAGACAAGTATCTCTGATTATGGAAGGAAGTTATGGTATTAACTTATATCCTAAATTAAGCTCAAGATTTCTCCAACGGCTACATTCATTCAAGAACTATATATAAAGGATTCAATTTGAAGAATTGCAACGCAATACACTCACGCAAAAAGACTGAATCAATTTGTGCTAATATATTGTAACTTTCACTTAGTGATCCTTGCTTGACAAGAAGCATTTTTAGTTACTTCTTTATTATCATTGTAATAGTTGTTTTATTCCTTGAGTGACTAAGTTTAGTCAGAAGACTCAAGAGGACATTGACTATAGGTCAGTGTGTGTATTCAATAGTTGAATAGTGGATTAAGACCTCAGTAGAGGCAAAATCACCTTGGCGGGTGGACTGGACGTAGTTTGAGTTCAAACGAACCAGGATAAATTATCTTGTCTTTAGAAGTTGTTTATTTAAGTTGCATAAGAAAACCCAATTCCAACCCCCCTTCCTTGTGTTTTGCGCACCTTCAATGGTCAGATAGAAATGAATGTCCAATCTTTAGAGGATTTACTGAGAGCTTGTGTGTTGGATAAATGAGGATCTTGGGATAGTCATTTGTCGTTGATTGAGTTTACCTACAATAATAGTTATCATGCTAGTATTGGAATGACACCTTATGAAGCATTGTATGGTAAACAATGTCAGACTCTCTTGTGTTGGTATGAATTAGGTGAGAGTGCAGTGCTTGGACCTGAGATTGTGTAAGAGATGACTGAGAAGATTAAAATGATACAAGAAAGAATAAAGGCTTCTCATAATCGACATAAGAGTTATCGTGATAAAAGGAGTAAAGCTCTTGAGTTCCAAGAGGGAGACCATGTATTCTTGAGAGTTACTCTGATGACTGGTGTCAGACGAGCTTTGAAGTCTAGAAAGCTCACTCCGCGTTTTATTGGTTCGTATCAGATTTCGCAAAGGATTAGTGCGGTAGCATATCGAATTGCATTACCACCATTGCTTGTGAATTTGCATGATGTGTTTCATGTGTCGTAATTAAGGAAGTATGTGTGTGATTCATCATGTGTGATTCAAATGGATGATGTGCAGGTAAGAGATAATCTGACTATTGAGGCATTACCATTGTGGATAGATGGCCGAGAAATGAAGCAGTTACTAGGAAAAAAGATTTCCTTGGTAAAGGTATTTTGGGGTGGACCAGCTGATGAAAGTTGGACTTGGGAACGTGAAGATCAGATGAAGAAGTCGTATCCGACTCTGTTTGTCTCAAGTACATTTTCAAAGACAAAAATTCTTAAAGCAGGGGAAAGCTGTAACGCCCCGATTTCATAATTTAATTATTTATGAATATGGGGTATTGTGTGGTATTTTGTGGTGTTGTGGTGAATGAAATTATTTTATTTCGATAGTGATATTAGAATAATTATGATTATTATTTAAATATTATTATTAAAATAAAATAAAGGGAGTTAGAGGTCTTGAGGGTAGTGTTGTCTTTTGAGAGGGTTAAAGGAAGGGAATTGGGATAGTTTTCTCAGAACACATATTTTGGAAGATGAGAGAAGTTACTCTGAAGAACAAGGAGGATAGGTTGAAGATTCTTCAGGAATCGATTGAAAGAGTTTAATTGACTAAGGTATGAAGAGTAATTTTCCGTTCATTATTCATAATATAGAGGTAGGTCTTATGAGAAAGGGGATTTTGAGAAAAATCTTAGGGTTAAGAGGATTATTAGAAGAGTTTGACTAAATGTTATTGTTAGATGTTGTAGTTGATAAATATATGATGATAGTAGGTTATAAGAATGAATTATGTGTTTTTTTGTTGTTAAAAGATGATTTTTGAGGAATTTTGTCGCAACTGTGTCGTCCTGAAATTGCATGTTTTTCTGCCAAAAATCATTGTCTCGCTTAACGAGCGAGTGAAAATTTGAAAATCCCAACACCCGAGACCAGGTCGCTTAGCAAGCTCGATGCCTGCTTAGCGAGACCTGACACTTTTTGGAAAATGTTTTCTTCTTCCAAATGATTCGAAATGATTTGTTTTGGGGTTTTAAGTTGCTATGAGGTTGTTGTGAATTCTTGCCATGCTGTAATATGCTAAATGTGTAAGAATTTGTGATGAAATGATGTTTAGATGATTATGTTGTATTATGATGACATGTAGTATTGATGATATGAGTAGGCAAAGTATCAGATGAGTGAATGATGAATGAGGAATGATGATGAATGCAAATGCAATAGTTGTTGTGTTTTTGATGATATACGATTGTATTACGTCTTGCATTCATGACATAATTATGATGGGACTTTGGTCTGTTGGTAGCGTCAATCCCATCATGTGGATTGAAGTGATATGTTGCTTATGTTGTGCTCCCTTATGGACGTTTGATGACCCAATATCCATCCATGATGATGTGTTGGTACCACATGCATATTATGAGGATTATATTTCATTCTTGGTGGCATAACATGACTGCATTTGTATTTTTGTGATGAGGTGATTGATTTTGTTGTACATGAGTGAGACTTGAAATGATTGATATATTAATGCATGTTGACTTGTAATTCCTTCTTTATATTATTTATATTGAATGTGAATTTACTCACCCTGTCTGCCTTTGGTGATGATCTATTATGCCATCCCGCAGATACTCAAGAATAACTTGGTGCTTGGACGTAGCTTGAAGTATGTGTCTTTTGTCGTTTATAGATTATAGGGTGGTGTCCTGCTCTGTATCGTGTAACATCGGGAACACTTGAGAATTTTTGGTTTTTGTTTGTTTTATTTTGAGTTAAAGATGTTTTGAAATTAAAACTTGAATTTTTATATTTGAGTTATTAAGTTGACTTATGATGATGACCCGTTGCGTATAAAGGCCGTTTTAATTATGATGCATGTTGTAACCCGTATTACGGGACATGACACAAAGATGAATTTTATAGATGTTGATACCCTTTATGTTTAGAAATAATTATTTTTATTGAATAATTTCGTATTATTATGTTGTGGGGGGTAAAATGGTGTTACATTAACCAGTCTCTGAAGCTCTTTTAAAAAGAAATTCAAACCAAACTTCTGAAGTGAAGTTTATCAGAATGTTGACATTGGCAACCAGTGTTCTGGATAAGTTCAAGAAACTTCTGAAGACAAACCTGATTCTGATAGAAAATCATTTTGGTAATGCAAAAAGGTTAATCAAGAAAGTGTTCGTTCATTCTTTTTGGGATTGTACATTTCAGGGGGAATTTTGTGCTTATTTCTAGCGCGTCTTTATGTGATTACATTCTTGTTTGTATGTGATTCCTTAAGGAGACTAAGTTGTAATCAGATCCTTGAGAAGACAAAGAAAGTTGTTCTTTGTGATTTTTGTAATCAGTTTGGCTATAATGGATTGAGTCCTTATCTATAAGGCAAAATCACCTTGGCGGGTGGAATGGAGTATCTTTGATTTCAAGCGAACCAAAATACAAATCCTTGTGTCTTTCTCTTGTTAATCTTTTGATTGTGTTTAGTTTTTGAGTTGGTAAAAAGCTTTTATTTTAAAACCCAACTCAAACTCAATTTATTGTGTATACCTTCAACGAGTTCGGGTATCTCCGTCCCACCACCATCCATTTAGTGATTTTTTTCCAAAATCAAAATACATTATAAATAATAAAATAAAACAATCTCACAAAATTCCATACATACATTTTAAATATTTTAAATAATAAATACAAATCAAAATATAAAACATTGACCACATATTTAATATTAAAAATTATCAAAAAAAAATTATAATGTAAACAATAAAATAAACACGACGACTTTGGGGTGAGTACTAATGTCTCCATTATCTGATCCATCCCATATTATATAATCAGAGAAAAATCAAATCCGAACCCAAACCTAATCAAAACAATTTTTTCCCGTCAAATTCGAGATGAGTTTAGACGAGTACATATTATATTGTCATGCCTAATTTTAATTAAGTTTAAATATTAATAAAGGTAAAATAACAGTCTTAGTCCTTTAAGTTATTTTAAAATATCAAGTTAGTCCCTTAAATTATTTTTAATAACATTTTGATCCTTTAAGTTATTTTAAAATATCAAGTCAGTCCCTTAAGTTTGTTTTGTAACGATTTGGTTCCTGTTTTAAAAATCCGCATTACAATAAATTACAAACTCATACCATTTGAACTGATTTTTCCTGTTGATCACGAATATGTAATCAAATTTATCATACAAGTTACAATTCATGAGAATCAGGTAAAAATAGACGAAATACATAATGAAAAATCGTCGATCCAACTAAATTCACAATCAAACACAAAACTAATTACTTTTTCGTGATCAGCGCAATAAATTTGTTCAAATGATATATGAGTTTGCAATTTATTATAATAAAGATTTGAAAAAAAAGACCAAATCATTACAAAACAAACTTAAGGGACTAACTTGATATTTTAAAATAACTTAAATGACTAAAACGTTAAAAAAACACTTAAAAACTAACTTGATATTTTAAAATAATTTAAAGAACCATAAATAAATTATAGATATTTAGAAAGAATTTAATTGGAACACTGACACTAAATAATAACCGTCAAATTTAAAATTATATTTAATTTTTATTTTAATTATATTTAAAGTAATAATTATGAATAGTTGTTATAAATTGATGATATAAATTTTTTTTATACAAACACTCTGATAGTATATAACAATTAATTCCATTTAGAAATCAAACAACTAAAAAAATATTTAATATTAATAGAAAGTTATGAATAAAAAAACTATTAATAGTTTTTAGATAAAAATTAGTATTCTTTTCTTTACAATATTTTATTTTTGATAAATTATGTTCATGTATTAATTAATTAAACAATAATGATCAAATACAGCATATATTATCTTACTTATTCGGTATTCATTATTAAAGAGAACGTAATTTCAATTATTACATTAATAAACAAATTAATTAGATGTTTTTCTTTACCTAGATCATATCTCTTCTCTAGAATGGACAAATAAATAATAATTTATAGTGACAATTCTGAAATTTCTAAAATGTACCTTTTATTTTTAATAATTAATTAATTATCAAAAATAAAATACTCTATACGAAAAACTCACAACTATTCATTATTTTTACCGGTTATTACTTACACACTACTTCATCATTTTCACTCTCTCATCAACCTTTACCTTTCTCCTCTTTCCCAAAATTTCCCAATCCTTATCTCCCATATCCATCCTGACCCCACACCCTTTCCCATTCAACGGCCCAGATCTCCTCGTTGGATTGTGCTAGGGTTTACCTTCACTCGCCGTCTCTTTTATACTCTCTCGCTTCACCGTTTTTACTTCTCTCCTCACCGCAGTGCTCTTGCTCTGCTACCTCTTCCGTCAACTTTTTATTTATTTTTATTTTATTTCCTATCTTTTTCCCTATTTCTTTTCCATTCGCTTCCCTCTCCTCGTTTTCCCCAAATCAAAATCAAAAAAATTTTTATTTATCGTTTCTCCGTCGATTTATCGCTACTTTTTTCTGTTCTTCCTAGGTTTTATTGTTATCAATAACAAGAGGAGGGGGAAGAGAAAAAAAAGAAAAAAATTCAGGGAAATTAGGAAATTTTTGAAAAAAAAACCTAAATTTGATCTTTTTGTTGAGGAATTGAGATGGCTCAGGTTCAGGTTCAGCCTCAGAATGCGATGTCGGGTCCTAACGGTGCTGCTGCTGCTGCTGCTGCTGCAGCGGCTGGTGGGAATCAGTTTGTGACGACTTCGCTTTACGTTGGAGATCTTGATATCAATGTTACGGATTCTCAGCTTTATGACCTTTTCAATCAATTGGGTCAGGTTGTGTCTGTTAGGGTTTGCAGGGATTTGACCACTAGGAGGTCACTTGGTTATGGTTATGTTAACTATAGCAATCCTCAAGATGGTTAGTTAATTTCGAGTTTCGATTTTTCATATTGCTTGCTGTTTTCCTTGGAAATGTTTGAGCTTTTAATTTTTCAGTAACTGTGAAATTGAATTATCTTTTTGTTTGATTTAAAAATGGGATTTTAGAAAGGATTAATTTTACTAATCGATTTTTAGTTTCCGAATTAGGGTTATATGGGAATTTTGGACATTGGTTAATACTGTTAGTCTGATTTTGTATACATTATCCAGCAGATGCTTGCACTACTTGATGACTGATATAACCTTTGTATTTTTGTGTCAAAAAAGTTACTTACTAAGTAGTGTGAATGGTAATTGTTAATCGAATACTGCAGTAGAAATCCTGTGATACCTCTACTTCAAACACTATAAGGAATGCTGGTCACCCCAGCGGTAACTGAATTTTTTAGACAGTGACTGTTGCTCAAGTAGGAATAATTTTGAGCTAGATTTATATAGTTCTTGTAAATTTTGCATACCAGTCAAAGACCTGCATATATAGCGTGTATGCCATCTGTTATGTTAATGGATTTACAAAGGGATGGATTCCACACTTTTAATTGGAGCTGGATATAAAAATTCTATGATTTTTGTTAGTCTCTATTGCTCTCTTTTGGTAGATTTAGCTTAATTCTCTAGCACTACATGTGTTCCCAAACATTTGTCAATCTACTTTTGGTTTTTTTGTCCTCTTGTTGTGGTCACTATAATGTTCTAGACATGTCATATAACATATGAGAATTTGTCAGTTGAGGACTATATTTGTTATCAGTAAAGATGAGTTTATCAGTAACACATCATATAGAATATTAACCTTCATATTTGAGGACTCTATTTGCCATTGACTTAACCTTCACGTGTATATCTTTGTGTTTTTATTCTCTCGAGTAATGCAATCTTTTTTTTTTTTGTTGCTGTTGTGGTATCCATGCGTTTTGTATATCTGATGTTCATAATAATTTTGCTGTGTGGATACAGCTGCCAGAGCATTGGATGTTCTGAACTTCACTCCTCTGAACAACAGGCCCATTCGTATTATGTATTCACACCGTGATCCCAGTATCCGCAAAAGCGGTCAAGGAAATATATTTATTAAGGTATGACTATCTTGGTTCTTCCATCCCTGTCTGATAATTGAAAAAATCATGCCAAGCTTCTGGATTGCATATCCTAGTTTGATCTGTCTGGATTATTTTAAATCTTTTTAATTTAATAATTATTGCAGAATTTGGACAAGGCAATTGACCATAAGGCGTTGCATGATACCTTTTCTACTTTTGGGAGTATCCTTTCTTGCAAGGTTGCTGTGGATGGATCTGGCCAATCAAAAGGCTACGGCTTTGTTCAGTTTGATAGTGAGGAGGCTGCTCAAAAAGCTATCGAAAAGCTTAATGGTATGCTGTTGAATGATAAGCAAGTTTATGTAGGTCCCTTCCTTCGCAAGCAAGAGAGAGAAATCACAGCTGACAGGGCAAAATTCAACAATGTTTTTGTTAAGAATCTATCGGAAACAACCACCGACGATGAGTTGAAGCAGATTTTTGGGGAATTTGGAACAATTACCAGTGCTGTAGTAATGAGGGATGGGGATGGGAAATCAAAGTGTTTTGGATTTGTAAACTTTGAGAGTACCGATGATGCTGCTAGGGCTGTTGAGGCTCTTAATGGGAAAAAGATTGATGACAAGGAATGGTATGTTGGAAAAGCTCAAAAGAAATCTGAAAGAGAGCATGAACTGAAACAAAAATTTGAGCAGAGCATGAAAGAAGCTGCTGATAAATATCAAGGGGCAAACCTGTATGTCAAAAATTTGGATGATAGCATTGTCGATGACAAACTTAAGGAGCTGTTCTCCTCTTTTGGTACAATTACCTCTTGCAAGGTATGTATAATTGCTTTGATTGGCTTCTCACTGTATATGCACCTGGTACATAATCTATATGTTGCTTTCTTTTCACTTGAAAGGTGATGAGAGACCCCAATGGCATAAGTCGAGGATCTGGGTTTGTTGCATTCTCTACTCCTGAGGAGGCATCTAGAGCGGTAAGTTGTATGGTATATCATTGGTTAATAAAACAGGTGAATTTTTAGGTTGGAACTTATTTTTCTATTTGTGCTATTTTTTTTTGCTAGCTCTTGGAGATGAATGGCAAAATGGTGGTAAGCAAACCTCTGTATGTGACTCTCGCCCAGCGGAAAGAAGATAGAAGAGCTAGGCTGCAGGTATGTGTAGGTGTAATTATTTATTACCTTCCCATACTAGAAAAAACAAACCACACCTGTGGATGCAAATGAAAAACCTTTGAGCTGTTTAGGTGTTTGACCAAAAAACTAGATACTAGAATTGTTGCAAACATGTTCAAGTCAGCATAACTTTTTATGATTTTGTGGTAGTAAATCCAGTTTGAACTGGTATCTATTTTTTGCTCTTAATCCATCCCGGCAACAGTTACTAAACTCAGATGATCTGTTGTATATTTTTGTTCATATTCAACCATTTTATGATAATCAAGGCCATAATATTAGGCACACTTATAGATCGTTATTATTTAGCATCTTAGTTATATCTTGTCTTGTCAGATGTATATAATATGGTCATATTTGTTTATGATTTAATATTGTCATTTAATTGGTATTTTAAATCATATTTGTTAATGATTTATTTAATCTAGTCATTTTATTGGTAATTTAAATTACTCTCCTACTTGATTTCTTTTAATTTTATGGTTTATTACTTAAAAATAAAATCCATGACTCTTGATTTTTAGATCATCTGTAATCCAAAATGCAGAATTAAACTTTTACCTTTTCTCTCATCATATGCAACCTTCTAAACACTATATATATATATATATATATATATATATATATATATATATATATATATATACATATACATACATACATACATACATACATACATACATAGATCATTTGTAATCCAAAATGCAGAATTAAACTTTTACCTTTTCTCTCATCATATGCAACCTTCCTAACACTATATATATATATATATATATATATATATATATATATATATATATATATATATATATATATATATATATACATATACATACATATACATACATATATATATATACCCCCTCCGATTCAAAATGAGTATTGTTTAAGATTTTTATTGAACTAACCTTTATTAAGTATCGGTGCCTCCCACCTTGGTAAATGCCAAATGGAGTTTAACTCTTTGGAAGTAGAGTGCATAGTAATCTTAAGAGGGTACAATTGGATAAATAATAATTAATTCTACATTTGAATAGTGAAAGTGACATTTAGTTTGAAACACATTTTCCTTGCTAAAGTGGACACTCATTGGGAAACAGAGGGATTTGATGATGTTGTGCCATCTGATAGGTTAATTCTGCTTTGTTATTGAGTTGATGTGACCATATTAATGTTCATTTTTTGGGCTAAATTGTTCATGCAGGCTCAATTTGCTCAAATGCGTCCTGTTGCGATGCCCCCATCTGTTGCTCCTCGCATGCCTATGTATCCCCCTGGTGGTCCAGGTATGGGTCAACAAATATTTTATGGTCAAGGCCCTCCTGCCATCATTCCTTCTCAGGTAAGCCAGTTTATCTTTTAAACTTTAGCAGTGCACTCAACAAATATTATCCCTCTGATTTGTTCTTAAGTTATGGGGTAATTTCATTATATTTATGTTAATCATTGGAAATTTTCTCAGCCTGGATTTGGGTATCAACAACAACTTGTGCCTGGAATGAGGCCTGGTGGGGGTCCTGTGCCAAATTTCTTTGTGCCAATGGTTCAGCAGGGACAGCAAGGGCAGCGTCCTGGTGGAAGACGTGGAGGTGCAGTCCAGCAGTCCCAGCAGCCAGTTCCTCTTATGCCACAACAGGTTAGTGGGATTCCACCTAGTGTTTGTAATTTTGAGGGTCATCTTTCCTTTTTTTGATCACTAACCTATTAAATTTGGGATTGACAGATGCTTCCTAGGGGGCGTGTGTATCGCTATCCTTCTGGAAGGGGCATGCCTGATGGTCCCATGCCTGGAGTTGCTGGAGGCATGTATTCTGTTCCTTATGATGTGGGTGGGATGCCCCTACGTGATGCATCACTTTCTCAACAAATTCCCATTGGTGCTTTGGCTTCTCATCTGGCTAATGCATCTCCAGAGCAGCAGAGGACGGTAAGCTTTTGTTAGGCATCTGAATTTCTACTGCAGCATGTATGGAATATACCTGATATTGATGGATAATAGATGTTACAGTTGGTATTAACTTTCCAAGGGACAGTTACAATAACAACATTAAAACAGAATCTGCAATTGGTAATAAATAACTTCTGAAGGGACGGTTACAAAAGTAAATATAAAAACAGAGACTATTGGTAACTGCTGTATCAATACAGAAACCGTGAAACACCCAACCGCTGGAATTTAGGGATCCTAGTATCTCCCTTGATGAATCAATAATAAAAATTATCTGATGACATTTCTTTCATCCTTATTCTATTTAGATACACACACCTACTCACATAAGTGAACCCATTAGCCTAGTAACAGCTTGTCACTAGGCATGACAACATAACTTGTACAGTGGAGACCAACCAAACCTACCCCAAGTTTGACGGGAAACTCACTTTGATCGAGTTTAGGTTTTCTCTGATTACAAAATATGGGGACGGGTCGGGTAAAATGGTGACACTGGTACCCACCCAAACCCGTTCCATTTATTTCATTATATACTTTATTATTTAGTTTTGATAATTTGGAATATTAAATATATGATCAATGCTTTTATATTTTGGTTTGTGCATTATTATTTAAATTATATGTATGAGATTTTTTGAGATTGTTTTATTTTACTATTTGTTTTGTAATATGATGTTGGGAAGATGAAATATTTATATTAAAAAAATTGATTCCACTACGTGAATAGTGGAGGGCCGGGGATATTGAATCCATTTGGAACGAGTTTGAGTTTTAATTCTTCATCCCAACCAGGGATCGGTGCGGGGAACGGAGATTTTTTATGGGGGAGGTAAAAACTGTCCCCGCCCTGTTGCCATGCCTACTTTCTTCATGTGGTGTTTACTATGTTAATAAATCTTAGTTTTATCCCGAGCTCTACTCATTACACATTTTAGCATCCTTAACTAACCATTGTTTTGTTGGTTGTATATTTGCAGATGCTGGGTGAGAATCTTTACCCACTTGTGGAACAGTTGGAGCCTGACAATGCTGCTAAAGTTACTGGCATGCTTCTGGAGATGGACCAGACTGAAGTTCTGCACTTGCTTGAGTCACCAGAAGCCCTGAAAGCAAAGGTGGCAGAGGCAATGGACGTTCTTAGGAATGTTGCACAGCAGCAGGCTGGCGGTGCTGCTGATCAGTTGTCTTCATTGTCCCTTAATGACAGCCTTGTTTCTTAAGTTATTTGTTCTGCTGGGATTTACTTCCTTGGTGAATGACTATTTATCTTTCCGGCATTGGCTTTTATCCGAATTTCAGATTGAGTTGTTTTATTTTCTAGACTAGGTATTTTCAGTTTTTGTATCTCCTTCCTTTGGTTGAAGGCATGTTTGATTGCTGATATTTTATTATTATGACTTGAATTTGAAACATAAATTGTTTGTTTGATTACTGGTTTTGGATGCGGTGTGTGATTTTGATTTCCTTGCACACCCTCTTTAGCTGTGGTGTGAACCAGCAAATAGAACCTGTATTTGCATTGAAATGACCCTGCTTCTCTTGGCCATGGGATGTCATCGTTGTGAAGACTGCAGTTTGTAGTCTCAAGCGCAGCAGTGTTGTGGAATATACGTCCCTACGGTCTACAGTAGACTAGAGATTAGTTAAGTTTGGTGTTTTGTAACTGTTTTTCATTGCCTTTCGTTAAGCTGGCTTACAATCACTCCTAGCTGATTCTTCATTCTTCATTTTTCTTCCTTTGCTTCTCTAGTTTTTCCCTTTCCTTTTCATAGTTTTTTCTTCTCAACTCCGTTCCTTCTCTTTATATTTATTAATCTTACTCCTATTTATTTTTCTGTTTTTTTTTACTTAAAACTAGTGGGTTGTCAATGTTTTTTTGGAGGGATGAATACTGGTTGGATTCATTTGATGATGAAACCTACTATGAATGCGGGGAATGCGGGTGGGATTCATTTGATGATGAAACCTACTATAAATTTTGTGTCTTTTTCTAAATCGACATTTCTAAAAAGTTTTCCTAGGGGGCAACTTTATATTCCCATTTTCCTTGATCCTATAGATGAGAAATCTATTTTGGCTATACAAATTGGTTAAAATAGTGATGGTTATGGTGCTTAATCCTTACATGGTTTGTGGAAGAGATGGTTGCGACAGATACCATTTGAATTTTAAACATTATGTTAATAATGATTAAGTGAAAGATACCGATTCTCTCCATCCTCGTGAACAAACCACTTTAGTTGATACTCACATTCAATACCAACAAATTCTCAAATCATGTTTCAAAGCAATATGAATACTTCTACAAATAATGATTGCAAATATGATTCTTACTTTGTGATTTCTATCTCTCTGAAACATGTTTAGTATCTTAAGAAGAATTACACAAATCAGCTCTTAACAAAGGCCGAGATTGACACGTCCACAAAATTTTAAGGACTTCAGATATTCTTAAATCCAATGACTATATCATGTGGAGATGTTTCAACAACATTATAGAAGTCGACCAAAGACTTTCGACACGCAATCAAGAGGTTTAAAGCAACTACCAACACATTTATTAACATGATGATTGATTTTCAACCGTTTAATTTATTATTATTATTATTATTATTATTATTATTATTATTATCTTTGAAGACGCGTGAAAGTGAAAGAGTGATGAAGCTCATGTATTAAGGTACATGTCGAGCGTTGATGAAATGACCTTTGACGGATATTAATGTAGTAGTATATAAACAAATATCTTGTATAGAATTAGAGGTCGGTAATTCTTAACAGAAATTCCTATAGAATTCGAAACATATATGAAACAAGCTTGAAAGAAACATATATGAATTTGTGCACCATTTCGTACAAGTGTTTTTAATTACACTAGTTATTTCATAACATATCTTATATTTTTGTTTGTTATCTTTATCCAAATCTTATTGCAATTAGAATTAATACTCAGTTCATTGATGTTCAGGCATTTAACTTTCAATCACAATTTTTTTCTTTGTATTTCTTTCTACACAATTCTCTAAAATTTTTCGAGTTTAATCTCTTAAGTGAATTAAATTTGTGATTGTTTATTAAAAATACTATTAAACAAATTGGCATATTCAGTAGGACTCTTTTGTGTATTTTTTTTTTAAATTTAAAATTTGCAGAAAAGTGTAATTTTGTTGTTCTTTTTTTTTTTCTTCATGTGTGAAATATCTTCAGTTGTCGAGTATATATGCATCCGAGGAGTGGTAGAACTCTTCCTAAAATGACTCGTTCTACAAAAAATCAACCCCTCCCTAGAACAATACTTAAAACCCAAAAGAACGACCATTCAGTTTGACGATTGGTAATGCATGAACTTCAACATCTGTTGGAGAAAATCACATTGTCATAGGCCAAGTGTAAGCTTCGACTATATCACCAGAAGTGGCGGTTTCACCACCACAAGTATCTAGTGTTCCAACTACCCTTAGGGTTACACAAAATATAGGAGACCAAAGACCATTTCTCCCTTGAATTTTACATTACCCCTTGTTGATTGAGAACAATCTTATGGCATGCCAACTTCCATGATGGCAAACCTGCACCCTAGTTCATCTACGTATGCAAATAATGCAATGATTGTTGTATCCCTTATCAATCTATATTTATCACCAGGATATACTATAAGCAACCATGGTCAAATTATAAAACCTCAAGGGGGTTATGATATCTCCCTTAAGTTACGCCATCATTAACCACTAGTTCCCTATAATCTATGAAGCAATAAATGGATAAAAGTAATAATGACATGGTTAACATGCCAACACATCAAATTTGTACCGTGTTTAATCCCCTGATTCAAAATACTAATCATAGTTATCAATAATTGGCATATCAAATGGGTCAAATTATTGATTTCTTTGGTGTTCCTCTAGCGCCCACTAAGCTAGTGCATAATAATCAGATACCATAACATGTTGTACTTGTCGAACACCTACACCCAGAGTAGTCTAAGACAATGTACGCTAAAATGCCCCCAAGATATTATTGGTGCATAGAAACCAAGATGCAAACTAAGTGGTTAGGAATGTCAAACAAAATAATTTTTGGGGAAAAAAATAATATAACTAACATGGTCGAACAAATTTTGGCCCAAAATGGCCTTAAAGTTGGCCTCCATAGACAAAGTTATGTCCCTCCATTGTCAGGGTATGTGCTACAAACTAAACATCCAAAATTATGTCCTTCCATAGACATATTCCTAAGTTTGTAGGTGACACTAGTGAATCCACAGTTGAACACATCACTAGATATCCTACTGAGGCTGGTGATATGGTGAACAATGAGAATATGAGGATGGAATATTTTCCCATTTGTCTAACCAAAAACGTCTTCACAAGGTTTACCACTTTCTATTCACATTCCATATGTAACTAGAGTCAACTAGAGATAATTTTTCACGAACGATTCTATATGATGCAATCAAATATTAGCGTGAGGGAATAAGCTAATGTGAAGCGAAAGTTCGCCGAGTTAGTGTAAGACTATCTCAATAGATTTAAGTTATTGAAAGCAAGGTGCTTTACCCAAGTGCCTGAACACGAGTTAGTCGAAATGGCGACATGAGGTTTAGACTATTCCATTAGGAAAGAGGTTGGATACCCAATATTTAAGAGACATGACCCAATCGGTAAACATAGTTTGACAAGTCAAATGTTTGAAAGCTAAAAAGGTTAGGCCAAATAAAATATAATAAAACGGAAACAATTGCTTATATCAAAGCAAACAAATATGATCACAAATCTAACATAGTTTATGAACGTGCCGAAGAGAGTGAGGTCAATGTGGCGGAGTTAAAGCCAGGACCCCCACATGTTTGCAAAATTTTATAGCCTTCGAACAGGAAAAACCCCATCGAACCCAGTAAAAATGAAAAAGCTCATTACACAATCATATACATTTGACATAAAAAATGATTTCTTAGTTAATGATGGGAAAATAATAGTGCCAAAAGATCTAACCCCCATTAGAACAGAGAAAAAGGAGAGATTTTTGCAAGTATCACATTTTTTTGGGCCATAAAACTTCTCTATGCATGCTCTCGGGGACTTGTTGCAAAACACCCTCAATGAAGGAAACTTGCAATTTAGGGATAAATCCAAACCTAAAATACAAGTTGACTCCGACCCCTTTCAAGTCAAGGATGCACACTATTCTAGCTTATTGAGACCCTGATGGTTGAGACTAATGAAGGTAACAACATGGAAACCGAACATGTTATTATAGGTAAGCACAAAGAAAATATGAAGTTAGTCTATCCAAAATCCGAGGAAGAGCTTATTGATTTTTTGAATCGATGTAAGCTGAAGGATTCTGAAGTGATGATATTCCCTAGGTGTAACGTTAATTTTATAAAGAGTCCGTTAAATGCCTTTAAGGCATCAAACCTTCACATTTGAGGGATAATAAATGGGGAAGGAAGAGACCTCCGTTTACTTTCGACAAGATAGGTGTTCCTCACAAAAAACAACAAGTGTTTTCTAAGAAGTTTGAAAATCACCGAAAGACATATGTCCCCCCTCTAATGTCCCTGGGGGAGAATGGATTTAACTGTTGGATAAGCGCAATGCTAACCTGAAAATTGGAAAATGTTTGAGATGTAGGGAAAAATCCCTTGACAAGGACTCAGTGGCGAAGACATCTGAGAAACAAGAAAGAAGCCTTTGAAGATGTAAAGTCTAGAACCAACAACAAAGAGTCAACTACAACAGTTGGAAAATAGCCACAACGCCAATAAAACACAGACTTTTCCTTCTTTGTCTTAAGTGGTGAAGAATAGTCTTAAAGATCCCATATTACATTCATATGATGAAATGGTCAGAGATAATTCAACTCTGGATTAAAAGACAACTTTAATATTATTTGTAATGTCGTTTCTGTCTTATTGTAATACCCCGTATTTCATTAAGTGCTCTGTATAATATTAGTTGAGCTCAATTAGGTTCCAGTGTGCTTTGAGAGTTATCTGATCAGATAATTAGAGCAACTGCTAAGCTTAGATTGGATTGATTTAATATTAGGTTTTAACTGAATTGGTGCAACATAGACATTTTTGGATACTCTCAATTTTGGACTAGTTAATGTTACTAACTATGTGATAGTTTCCCTATATTATTCTTTTCCTCTCACTTGTCTCATTTGCAACAAAAATAGAAACAAGTGTTATAGAGAAGAGAGAAGCTAGAGAAGAGAAAGAGAAGAAGAGGAAAACAAGGAAGTGTGAAGCAACATTGGATCATCAAGATTCTTCTTCATCAATCATCTCATTTCCTTCATCATCAATTTGTTAGAGGTGGATTCTAGTTAGAGACTTAGGTTTTAGTATTTTGATTTCTAGAATTTAGGTTAGAATGTGATAAATCCTTCTAATAAAAAATGTAAAGGTTCAATCAATGTTTAAATGCATGAATATAACCTATGATGCTTACTAACATGATACATTGAGTTTGGTTGAAGATCCATTGAGTTTGAGTTGGTAAAAATGCAGGTTTTGTAGTTCTGACTCAGTGGTAACCAGTTACATGATTTTGGATAACCGGTTACCACGTTGAAAAATGGTGTGTTTACGTGAAAATTTGGCAGAGTAACCGGTGACTCAATTGGAGGTAACCGATTACCAGAAAGTGTCTCTAACTTTCATTTTAGCTCTGCATGAACAGTAAGCATGAAGTAACCGGTTACTCAGTTTGAGGTAATCGGTTACCACTATAAGTTGTTTGAAAATATTTTAAAAGCTCATAATCGTTTATCCGGGTGTCCGGTCGTGGCGTTCATGGTACCATTGGAAAGCTATGACATTATTTTATTAAAAAATCATATTCATATTTATGTGAAATTATTTTATTTATGATATTTGATTGAAAATAACGATTATGCAATTGTGTTATGATATATATATATATATATATATATATATATATATATATATATGCATGCTATCTAATAAAATCATGAGACTACTTAATTAAAAAGAATTAAGTAGAGTGAGGAAATCTTACCACAAATTAATAGTAGGACCTAGTATTGTGACTAGGAATTTTATAGAGAATCTATATGGTGATGCTCGTGCAATTGATGCCTAGTGCGCATCCTTGTCGACTAATGGTATAGTGGTGAGTGAGACACTATATGGAACATGTGTGAACATTTGTGTTACTTTTGTGATAAGGCAAATGTGGCCTTATGATTTTTACATGCAATCACGTTGTGTGTAATTACTTAATCGAAACCGTTTCCCCTTTAAATGACTTTTCATGAGCTTAGGTTTCCTTTGGAATGTATGCGTAATTACTTGGCAGGTTTGATTCCTGCATTTAGTACGAATGAAGTCTATGCGGTAAAGTAACTTGTGATGGTTAACAAGCCATGACAAGTGACAATTCTAGGTTAATAGGCTTAGGATCCGAATCCATTTCCTATGTCAAGTAAAATACAAGGATCCATGACTCGCGTTGGCTTCTTGATGTAAACGAGGACGAGAATATGGGATACCTACGTGAGGTTACCGATTAGTGACATTCTGAGTTTGTGAACTCATGAACATGCTTCCATATGAATGTGAGAATTATGAACTCAAAGTCTTATCCTTTCCCCCCGACATGATTTAGGATGTTTAAAACCTTGTAAAGCTGAGATAATCCATAAGATAGGGAACTCACTGAGATTTGTTATCTCACCCCATTAACGTTGTTATTTTTCAGGTATTGTTTGCATGTTTGATTTATAAGTGGAGCTATGCTTGGATGTTTCAATATAAGTTTAGATTTAGTCATTCAACTGTGTATTCATTTCTTGTACAAATGAAGGATTATTGTACATTGATCATAGAGATTTATTATTTTGGTATAATTTCCATGTCTTGCACCATAGATTGTATTTTGTTTTAGAATTGGTCAAGTATGTGAATTATGCCATTAGGCACTTATGATGACGTCAATACCAAATAAACACTTGTATGATATTATTCTAAGTATATATATATATATATATATATATATATATATATATATATATATATATATTATACAGGGAGTTACACTTATCTATAGAATTTGATAGTGTTGCAGAAGTTACTGAGATAAAAGGTGAGTATTTTGCCAAAGAAACTATAACACCTGAGGCCGAAGAGGGCGGATAGTGGTTACATGTAACACCTAAGGGAAATGGAGTGGTTGTTAGTGTACGATGCATGACAATGAGACATTCCTAGCACTTCTAGGGAAAAACCAAATTCACATCGAAATAAGAGGGATCCCGAGGCTCTACGAGTATGGGACTGCATGGTTGAAGGAAAGCTTATAAGTATTAATTGGTACTACATATACCAACAAGATACATCTTCTTTTGGTAGCCTAACTAATAAGAACTCCACAGTCAAGCATGCTTGAATTAGATTAGTATTGGGATGGATGAACTTCTGGGAAGTTTCCAGGAAAATGTGTGAGTGAGGACAAAACATGTTGAAAAGACTCGTGTTGGTTTATGGGGTCAGTCAGTAATCCTAAAAGTAGTTTGGGGCGTCAAGAATGGTATCTGAGCCAGACCTCTCCCAGTACGATGTAGTTCGGGGACAAACCAAGAAGAAGCTGATGGGCATGCAACACCTGAGGCCGAAGAGGGCAGAAAGTGGTTACATGTAACACCCAAAGGCAATGGAGTGGTTTTTAGTGCACAAGGCATGACAAGGAGGCACTCTTAGAAGCTTCTAGGGAGAAGCCGAATTCACATCGAAATGAGAGGGATCCTGAGGCTGTGTGTAAGCACCCCAAATTTGCCCTCACCCATTCACACCATGGCTTATGGTCATCTCATATGCATAAACACAATCATATCATCTCACATCTCATTTTTGATTCACTGGATAGTTTCTAAGGCATCTGCACCTAGGGTTTGTGATCTGAGCAATCCCAAAGCATCTTGAGCCATTCCAAAGGCCACCAATCAACTCAAAGGGGTCCATGTGTGTTCTTATATCATATTCCATCTCCTCAAAGTCAAAAATGCAGAGGAATCACAAGAACTAGGGTTTGAGTGGATGCAGGGCCAGCTTGAACTACACAGTTAACTGAAAATTAGGGTTTTGGTTTCAGAGGCCATAACCCCAATTTTTTTGGTCATTCTTGTTTCCAATGATCTCTATATGGTATAGGGAGTATGCATATCAATTTTCATGAAGAAATTCCATGAGGAAGTCATCTGATCAAGGGTTGACTTTTCAGACAAGTCAGTACAAAATCAGGGCATCTGAGGCCCCCAATGACCCAACCAATGGGTGATCTTCATCATTTTGAGTGTATATGATCTTTATTTGATCATGGAAGAAGATTGAAGTTCATGAAAATCAAGAATTTAGGGTTTTTGCAAATGTTGACTTTTTGGGCATAGTTGACTTTTCAAGAATGCATCATTTTATGTCATTTTTCAAGCCTTGATTCTTGATCCAAAAAGGCTCCAAATGGAAAAACTTTGGTCATGAAAGTTGTAGATCTCATCTTTCCCTTTCCAAAAAGTACAAGAACATGATCAAACTCTTCTTGGATCAAAAGTTATGGTGTGGCAAAGTTGGCAAAAATCACTAAAATTCAAGTTATGCACCAAATGGAAATTTTGCAAAACCTTGAACCAATGCATTTTGTAACTTCTAATTGGCTTCAAACCAGTATGCAAACATTCTACAAGTCACAAAATTCAGAATGAATTAGGCATTGCTCATGTTTCATGACTTTTGGAACAAGATCTTCACATGTGAACCATGAAGCAAGCAACTTGCAAAAACCATCATCACATCTCACCCACTTGATTTCTTGGCTGCTGAACCAAACTAGCTCCACACACACATCATGCTGCGCAGCCCCATGCTCATTGTACTTAGCTAGAGTTTAGCCCATGCCCTCTCTTACAAGAAGTGGACTTTTTGCAAAAGTTGCCTTACCAATCAATAAAGGGCATGTCTTGTCAACTGACCAATGAGAGAGAAATATGTGGACAGTTTGCAAGCTAAACATATGAAGAAGCAATGCTGAAGCCCTCTCATTCACAACATTCACAAGAGCACACCAAACTGCATAAGCCTTCGAATCCCTCTGTCCAGCATACAAACACAAAAGCCATCTTCATCAATCATCTCACCACACTTCATAGAGCATCCAGCACCAAGAACCAAAGCCTGTAATAGCAAGAACACTCCATAACCATTTCACACTCCATTTTGCAGTTTCATTCGAAACTCTCATCCTAGCTCACAAACACACAAACAAACACCATAGACCTTTTCCATTAACCCTCAGGATCACAAACAACACCTCACAATGGCCTGAATCAGCCAGAATCACTATAGCCATTGTTGACTGAGCTTGAAGCAGGAGCTTTCGAAACTCATCAATCAGCCTACATAAATTGTTCTAAGACATTCAAACATCATCAAGAGGTTCTAAGGAGCAGCTTGCACAAAGAGAGGTGGCCAGAAAGTTCCTAAACTGAAAGCTCCAAATCTCAGGTAGCTCGAAAATAATTTTTCCAGAAATCATTTCTTTTGTTCCAAACTTGTTCTTTGTGTCATCCTGATCATTCTGGTACCTTTAGTTTTTGAAATGGTTGTGATATAAGCATTTAATTTGTGTTTGAAGCTTGCGTGACCTAGAACTTATTTTCTTCGATTCAGTTGATTTAAGAAATATAAATTTGTTTTGGGAGAGGGGTTTGATTCGTGAGAGGCTGGAGATCATTTCCCAATTCATAGATTTTGTTTTTGTTACGTTTTGAGGGGTTTGGGGAGTTTTCAGGTGAGGTGCTGGCCGGAGAAGACGACCGGAAGTCTTCTCCGGCCACCTGAGAGTAATTAAACCCTAATTGCATAATTAATTGTCATTTGAATGTGGACCTTTGGATGCGTTGAAAGTGTTGACCTCCCGCGCGTGTGAACGGCCCAGATGCGCTCATTATGCCCTAATCCACGTGTTTTATTTAATTAATCCATATTTAAATTAATTTGATCAGAAGCAATCCTGGCCATTCAAAAACGCGCGTGGTCAAACCCTTCAAACTCAGAGCTCATCCTGGCCCTCCATGCTGCATACTTTCATTTTTATTTGTTTTTATTTCATTTTTATTTCAATTAACTTGTACAATTTATTTAAAATAGCAAAAATGTTTTAAAAATTATGAAACTTTTTGTCAAGAGTTTCACTAATTTTTAAAACCCAAAAATATTTTCATTTTATTTTTTATCATTAAAAAAGTATTTTTAAATATTTAAAAGTTTATTTTTAATTGATTAATGAAAATTAATTAATTAAAAATACTTTTAGGTATTTAAAAATTACAAAAAAAATTCATGAAATGTTCTAAGACATTTAGAAACATTGTCCAACCTTCAAACCAAATTTCTTTTTTGATCTTGATGCATTTTAAGAATTTTTCATTGAATTAAATCATTTTTTATGCATCATTTTGATCACATGTTTGAAAATTCATTTCTGCCTATTGGAGAAGGTTGAGACATTGATTCTTCTGGCTTTGTCTTGTGTTTAACATGTATTTTCAAGGATAAAAAGGCCATGAATTGTTCTTACATTTTCAAATTGTTTGGCATTTGTTTTGTTAAGAACCCCTAAAAACCCTAATAACTTAGAAAAATCATAACTTGAGTTTGGTTGAGAGTTGAGAGCTCCCCTTTGGGCAGTGGTTCATTATAGGTCTAGGGTTTCCTTGGGTATCATTTTCCATTTTTACTTTAGGGTTTTGCTTCTGTTTTTGGTTTGTGTTTGATGTTTGATCCATAAACCCTAATTTGGGCTTTCATTTGCATCCCTCTTGCATTTCCTTGCATAACATGACTTGTCTTTGCATTTTGTGCATTCTTATGATTCATTTGACATCTTAAGACATGTATAAAGCATCTTTGATCATTGCATTACATATTTGCCATGTCATTTGCCTTGTATGATTCATAACTTTTCATGCTTGTTCATGCTCCTTAACTTGCATCATTTGCATTCATGATCTTGTATGAACATCCCCATTGTCTTGCCTCATGTTTGCAGCACCTCATAACATCATAATCATCATCAACATGCTTCTGGTTTTTCTTAGCATCATATCATTTCATCTCATCTTGCATTGTATTGCATTTTCTTTCTAACATTGCAGGTGGTAAGTAAACTTGAGAAGTGGATTTGCCTTCACTTCTCATAACTTTTCTTTTCATCTCTCTTACATCCATTGCTGCATTCTTATATGTGTTTGAGTTTGAGCTTACTCATTCTTCTTCATTCCACTTTCTTTCTTCAAGTGACTTGACTTCTTGAATGAAGCAAGTTGCTTTGCTTCTCTTGATCCTGTTCATCTGCTTCCTGGTGGTTCCTTTGAAGATTGTTCTTGAAAACCTCACAAACCTTAGGACCAACCAAGCATGACAATGAATTAGGGTTTTGATTAGTCCCCCCATAGTTTTACCTTTGTGTCTCTCTTTGAGTCTCCTCTTCTCACCTCATAATCAGGGACTAAACCCTAAAGGCTTTAAGACTTTGTGCTTAGGGTTATGCCTGCATCCTTCTCTTAGGATGGAGTGTATAACTTTAATCCTAAGTATTAAAACCTTAAGGTGTTTAAATCTCTTAATCAATTCATCTAATAAATATCAAGACATTACACTTGTAACTTGGGCCTTGCATTAGGGTTCTAATTCTTCCTTAAGTGGTTAAGAAGGACTAACCCTAGTGTTAATGGACAAGTCCCCCTCAAGTTGTCTTACAAACAATAAAATTCACTTCATCATCATACCATTAATCTAAAATCCACTTAATCAAAGGCTTGTTTTGTCATGGGTTTAATCCCTAATCATGGATTAAGTTGAGGAGTCTTCCTCAGCTTAAACATTCTCATCTATTATCCTTCTTTTAGGATGGTGTAATGAGTCTGTTTAATCCTTGATTATGGCTTAACCTCATTACTCAACACTAAACAAAATCACAAAAACATTTAAATAATCACAAGTAGGTTAATGATCTTAATCCTACACCAAAGGTGATTAAGTGTGAGAATCTGACTTCACACTTAAGGTACTCTCATTACCCCTGATCAGAGGGAAGATGTGATGAATTTACTAAATCCATTGGTTTAGGCTTAAGCTCATTATCTTATGACAAACTTCAAAAAGAAATAAAAGACTGAAAACACCAAAAACAAACAATAATCGTCTCCTCCGGGATTCTTTTCTCATCATCCTCACTCACAAACGAGAACTCGCTTCTTCCGTCTAATGCAAGACAGTCAGCATCTGTGCCAGACAGATCATACACTTGAGCATTGACAAGCAAGCAGTTCACAAGTCAATTCATCTTTCAGTCTCTTTGGGTCGAACTACGGTGTTCTGACTTCCTCATTGCACGAGAGGATACGTAGGCATAACTTAACAGTTATCGAACAAAAGTCTCTGTCTATTCCCCCTCTTTCCAGCTTTATTCTCTTAGCCTCATGATCATGAGCATACTCTTTCCTTACACTGACACTTTCATACTTCACATCACTTATACACTTTACACTGACACCTGTACATTCTCTTTCCAGCTATTTCATACACAGATTGCACTGACACTACCCCTTTAAAACACAAATCTTTTAAGCGTGGATCCCGTCGAGTACGGCGGACAATCTGGGTGCTAATACCTTCCCAGGTTGTAACCAACCCCCTTTCTCAGTCTCTCTGGTTCGCAAACCGTCTTATCCGTTTCTTTCTAGGTCTATGCAGCATTGCCTTTCCTCCGGGATAAAAATGCCTAGCTGGCGACTCTATTCATCTCCAGTGAGTTCACGGCTGTGTGTTCTCACTGTTCCCTTTCGCCGACCGTTCGCGTCTGTACCTTCATATGATCCATTTTCATTTGTCGGGAGCGACAGCTTGGCGACTCTGCTGGGGAATTGAGAGGCAACCAGGGCTTCTGGTTCTTTTTGTGGGTTCTTCCTAGCGCTTGATTGATTTGTGTTTACTGGGGTGTTATGTGCTTGTTTGTGTTTGTATATTTGTTTTATTTTTACTGCTTTATGTACAGTTGCTTTACTGCTTTCTTTATTGCTTTTGTATATATCATACTGTCATGCTGCTGGCTGGATCTGGTTTTTCTTTGGTGGGTGGGTGTTCCATTGAGAGTTAAGGTCCTATACCTGGGACCTGAGTGACACCTAGGCTAGAGTGAATCATATTCTTTCCCATTCCATTTCGGTCTGGTGCGGGAATATGAAACACGGTTCAGATATGGGTTTCTTCTTGAGAACTCTGTGTTGCAGATTTCCTGCAATGCTAGGGCTATCTGGGAAGCCTGCTAAGTCTGGATGACCTTTTAGTATTGACCTTCAGAAACTGAGGTGAATTAGAGGAGGAATTGTTATGGTTATTGTAAACACTGTACCTCCGGGTTAGAAGTGTTTACACTTCTCATAACTGATCCAAGTCTGAGGATCCTTGTTTTAGAACACCACCTGTGAGGGGGTTGGGCTGTTTACAGGTTTGCAGGTACCTTGACCTCAGAATACCCTGTTACTTTGACTTTGTTAAGAATGCTCCATGTTGGATAGTTCTTGTGATTCTAAACCCTGGACATGTGGCTCTTTATTTGAGTCCCCCACCCTGGTTACTGGATTTTTAGACCTCCATCTGGAATTCTTGAACACACATGGATCTATACCAAGGCAGTTAATCAGATCCAGCTCAGTCACAAACCCTTGCATTTCATTTTGCATACATACTCATTGCATCATATTAACATGTGCTTATTTGTGTTTCAGGGTATCCACCTTCATCTCTGGTTTTGGTTTTGACCCCATCTGCAGTATTGACCTAGCTCCACCAGCACTTGCTTCAGCTTGTCAGCCATATACTTCAGTTACTTGCACCAGCCAATCAGTGGCTCATTCTTTCAACATCTTCATCAGCACTCTACTCAGTCTTCAGCATCATGGCTCCAAAGAAAAGCAACATCACCTATCATTTCTTCCAACCAGACTTATCAGACATCAGGAGGATCCAAACCCTGATCACTCCAGATCACATACCCTTGTTCAGGGAGAGCTATGGAGACATACTGGACATGGTTATGGATCTGGACCCTTCACAGAGGAGCCTCATCCACACCTGCATTCAGTTCTATGATCCCCCATTGAGATGTTTCACCTTTCAAGACTTTCAGTTGGGTCCTCTTTTGGAAGAATACTCATATTTGGTTGGTTTGCCTATCAAAAGAGAAGTCCCATTCAACCCTGAAATGATCTTTCCTAGCAATGGAGAGGTAGCAAAAGCTTTGTATCTGGAGCCTGTTTTGATTGAACAGCATATGACCTCTAAAGCTGGGATCCCTGGATTTCATCTGGACTTCCTGATTTCTCAAGCTAGTCTGAAGGCCTCCGCGGGGGAGTGGAAAGCTGTTTGTGCTCTATTGGCCTTGAGTGTATATGGAATTGTATTGTTTGCAGATGAGCCTCGATTCATTAGCAAGAATGCAATCCATTTGTTCATCCTGAAGAACCCAGTGCCAACTTTACTGGGTGATCTTTATTACTCAGTCCATCAGAGAAATGAGAAACAGAGGGGCAGATTAGTAAGGATTTGTGCTCCATTATTCCATGTTTGGCTTCTCAGGCATCTACCCAGGACAGATGCATTTCTCAATCCTCATCAGCAAAGCAACTGGGCTAAGAGACTCACTGTCCTAACTTCAGCAGATATCAGATGGTGTACTCAGAGCACCAAGGGCAGAGACATGATCACCAGCTGTGGGCACTTTCCCAATGTGCCTTTGATAGGAGTTAAGGGAAGTATCAACTACAACCCTCTGCTGTTCAGAAGGCAATTAGGCTATGCACTGGTCCATACTCCTAGGGAACAAGATTTGATGGAGACCCTCTACTGTGAGAACAAGATTAGTCTGGCAACTGTTAGGCAGGCTGCCTGGGCCTGGGATCATGTTCAGACTAAGGGAATCACCATTCTGGGGAAGTGCAATAATGTGGCATCAGTCCAATATTATGAGTGGTCCCATGCTAGGGCCCAATTCTCTGGAATGCCCTTTACCATAGAAGACATGCCTGAGTCATCTTCAGCACCACCCCCTGCCACTATCAGTTTGGAGGAGTTTGAAAGCTTAAAGGAAAGAAATGAGAAGTTAACCCAGGCTTTGCAGAAGACCCTCAGGGAGAGGAGTGAAGGTGTAAGGGAGATTGAGAGATTGGAGAAATTGAGGGTGGAACACTTGACTAAGATTGAGAAATCTGGAGATTATATCAACAAGTCTAAAGCTGGTGAACAGATTCTGAAGAACGCTTGTAAAGAAGCCCAGTTCCAAAGAGCAAGAACAGACTTGTATTTGAAAGAAAGTCAGGCCAGGTGGGTCCGGATCACTGAGGCCCGTACTCTAGAAGACAAGAGAGTTCAGAACAAGATGGAGCAGATGGAAAAAGCCCTGGCAGCAGCCCAGGAGGAAATATCAGAGCTGAAAATCAAAGCAGGATTGAAGAGGTCAAAGGACCAAAATCAGAATAAGAAATTGACTGCAGCTGTTGCAACAAGAAACCTTCTCATCAGAAGTCTCACGGAGCATCCGGCTGATCCTGTGACCGAAGCGCTTCTCAAGGAAGTTCGTGAGGATGAGTTTGGCCTTGGAGTTTGATCATTTGCTTGTTGTTGTTCCTTTTCCATGTACTTTTGCTTTTTGTGATGTATTTTGACCCCTTTGAGGGCTTGTGTTGTAAAATGAACAAATTGTATTATTTCACCTTTGTAATACACCTGTGTTGGTTTCTATCTGGGTTCACATCAAAAGCAACTTCAACAGCATCATCTTCAAGGGTCTGGAAGGGTCAAAACTGAAGACCAAACCGGATACCTTGATAGCAAATAAGCATAACTGCATTGCATGCTAACTCTCTTTTTGTTTTGTAGGTTTTTGTTTTGTTATTACTAACCTCTGTTGTGAATCTCAGGAGTTATTGCTCGCCGCCGGGTATTTCCTCTCAACAGGCCTCACAGGTACCCAACTAGAAACAACCTTCCGGGAATTCAGATGGATCAGATGCAACAAGACCTTACGGAGGTCAGAAACCAGATGGCAAACGAAAGGTTAGAGATGAGAACGCAGATGACGCAGTTCATGGAAGTTATGAACAACATGGCTCAGAGCCAGGAGAGACTGAGGGCCATGGTGGAGAGGCAAAATCAAGAGGAGCCTCATGTAGGAACTGCAGGCACCAGTAATAATGAAAGGGTGCAACCACATGTTAACCCCCCTGTGTTTGGCCCACATCTCCACCCAGAGGCTAACATCCCAGTCAACGTTCAAGGGACAGCCACAGCAGCCAGAGTACTTCAAGAAGATCCTCAGGAGGACCAGTATACAGTAATGGGTGCCGGAGAGGAAACATATGATAGACGATTGGAAGAAATAGCTGAGAAGTTGAGATCGCTGGAGTCTCAAAACTCTTTGGGGTTCGACGTCATGGACATGGGTTTGGTAGAAGGGGTCAGGATCCCCCATAAGTTCAAGCCTCCTTGCTTCGAAAAGTATAATGGGACTTCATGCCCCCGAACTCATTTGTAATCATTTCTGGGAAGGCTGAAGGCCTATACAATGGATGAGAAATTGTGGATGTTCTATTTTGAAGATAGCTTGACTGGAGCATCAAGGGAATGGTATTCCCATCTGACAAGAGCAACTATAAGATGCTGGAAGGACCTGGCAGAGGCCTTCATCAGACAGTATCAGTATAATCTAGATATGGCACCCAACAGGACCCTCCTAATGGGAATGTCACAGTCTTCGAGGGAGAGTTTCCGAGAGTATGCCCAAAGGTGGAGGCAACTGGCTGCTGCTGTTCAACCACCAATGTCTGAGAGAGAAATGGCAGACATGTTTATGAACACTCTTCAGGGAACCTATATTGACAGGTTAGCTGCTTTCTCTTCCACCAGCTTCGCAGATGTTGTCATAGCTGGGGAGAGAATTGAAAGCCTGTTAAAAATGGGTAAGATTTCAGACAACGGTGCAAGCTCGTCCAGTGGTACAAGAAAGCCTTTTGCAGGCCCGAGAAGAACTGGCGAGACCAATGCCATCCACACCAACAGGGGTAGGCCCCAATATGCTCAGAGGTCAATAGCAGCAGTCACTATCCCTGCTCCAGCTCATCCACAGCCAGTCTATCAACCTCCTCAACAAAACTTCCAACAACAACCTCAGTATCAGCAGAATCAGTATCCTCCAAGGAACTTCAACAACAACAACTCCAACAACAACAATCAACAGAGGCCATTCCAACAAAGGCCATCCCAAGCTAACAGAGTGATCGACCCGATCCCAATGCCATATGCTGCCTTGCTGCCACAACTTCTGAAACTCAACCTAGTTGAGCTAAGAACGTTGGCACCCCCGGATCCCAACAGTCTACCAAGAAACTATGACTCCAATGCTAGGTGTGCTTTCCATTCGAACGCACCTGGTCACAGTACAGAAAAATGCAGGGCTCTGCATATGAAGGTACAAGACTTGGTAGACTCCAAGGCTCTGAATTTTGCACCTCCGCCCAATGTCAATAAAAACCCAATGCCAAACCATGGTGGTCCTCGAATTAACGCTATTGAAGAAGACCAACCGTCTTATTTAATAACAAGTATGGATCAGATCCGGACACCATTGGTGGAAATCAAAGCTCAACTCCGTGAAAACAATATATTTCCGGGGTGTGAACTAGGGTGTCCATACTGCAATATTTCATGGAATGGGTGTGAGGACTTGAGGAATGGCATTGACAGCCTTATTCAGAATGGCCTGCTACAGATCACTACATCATTTCCGACAAACCCGGCAACTTCATCAACAACGGTTTCAGACACTCCTACAAATACAGCAACTATTGTTCCCGACAATTCATCAGCACCATCAACAAGTACTTCACCTGTCCTCCCAAATGATCAGTTTTCAACAGTTTCTCCTGCTACAACTTCAGCTTCATTCCATTTCGACTCTCCATCAGCAACAACAACAGTCCTTCCAACGGAACCTCCTACAACACCAGCAATCAATCACGAAGATGTCTCTACTGTTACCATATTCTATGATCCTGAAAATAACTCCGCTTACCATTCAGAGGGTGCTGCTCCCGCCAGAGCACCAGTTACAATCTTTTATGAGCCACAAACAATAACAGTCCCTTCAGCAGCAGCAATCAGTCCAGTCACTGTCACGGTGCCTGGACCAATACCATATGAAAGCAATAGGGCCATCCCTTGGCACTATGGCTCTGACGTGTACTGTGAAGGGAAAAGGATCACTCTTGAAACATCAGCACCTGCACCACAAGTAGATAATGTGGGGGGAGGCGGAGGCTTCACTCGAAGCGGACGTCTCTTCGCTTCACAAGTTCAAAGACCTACAGCCGAAGCAGAAGCTGCTGCCAAGGCAAAGGGTAAAGGCCCGGTGCAGGAAGATCCAGCTGCCAAAGAAGCCCTGAAGACTCCATTTGATCAGGAAGTTGATGAGTTTATGCGCATCATCAAAAAGAGTGATTATAAAATTGTAGATCAGCTTCACCAGACGCCATCCAAAATCTCTATCCTCTCACTGCTTATGTGCTCCGAAGCCCATCGGAATGCACTACTTAAAGTCCTGCACGCAGCTTACGTGCCTGAGGAGATTACTGTCAACCAATTGGAAACCGTGGTTGGAAATGTCACTGCTAGCAATGGGCTAGGGTTTACCAATTCTGACCTGACAACGGATGGCCGCAACCACAACAAAGCCTTACACATAACCATGGAATGCAAAGGAGCTGTCCTTTCTCATGTGCTGGTGGACACAGGTTCTTCCCTGAATGTCCTACCAAAGAAGGCTCTGGTGAAGCTTGAATATGATGGATTGGCATTGAGACCCAGCAACCTGGTAGTAAGAGCCTTTGATGGTTCTAAGAGATCGGTTCTGGGAGAGATTGAGCTGCCTGTGACAATTGGCCCACAGACCTTTAAAACTATCTTTTATGTGATGGACATTCAGCCCGCCTACAGCTGTTTGTTGGGTAGACCCTGGATTCACGCCGCCGGCGCAATAACGTCTACCCTTCACCAAAAGTTAAAATTTGAGTGGGAAGGCCAAGTTGTCACAATCTGTGGAGAGGAGGACATTTTTGTCAGCCACCTGGCAACCTATAAGTACATTGAAATGGATGGAGAGATCCATGAAACAATGAGCCAGGGGTTTGAAGCTTTGAATGTGAATGAAGCATCTGCTGTATCTGGTACTCCAATGTCATCTTATCAACAAGCCCGGAAGGTTGTTGAAGAAGGAACTGCCCAAGGCTGGGGCAAGGTCTTAGCTGTGGAGGAGAAGAAGGACAAATTTGGGTTGGGTTACAGACCAACTCAACATCAAGCAAAGGCTGCTGCAGAGCCTGGTTTTGTCAGTGGGGGGATGCTTACCCCTGATGCTATCAACTGTTTGGAAGACGAGCTGGAAGAGGAGCGCAATCTGGAGAATTGGATTCGTCCGAAGATCCCGGGGAGCAGTGTCTCGAACTGGTCTTCCCAGGAAATTATAAGAGTTACTCATGCAGAGTAATTATTATTTCCTGTATTTTTATAGCATGCATCCAAGTCTTGCATCTTGCCCAAGATGACAAGACTCATTTTGTAACCAGGGCCATCTGTACTTTTGTGCAAACAAGATTAAATTAATGAAATATCAGACGTCTTTTTGCAAACGAGTCTTTTTCTTTTATGCTCACTATTTTTCCATTTTTCTTTTTGTACAAAAATAAATGGCGGTGTTTTCAAAATGATAACTTCATTTCACTTTTTTCTAAAGCAAGATTAAAATCAATCACTAAAATGAACCAATTAAACCCTTGCAGAGTGTGCCTTCCTGACAGCACCGACAACAGCACGGCTATGACATCGTATGACTTTGACAATCCGATCAATCAAGCTGATGAAGGGGTTGATGAAGAATATGAGCTTCCTGAAGAGCTAGCCAGGTTGTTAAGACAGGAGGAAAAGGTTATTACTCCTCACCAGGAGGAGATTGAAGTGATTAATCTTGGTACGGAAGAAAATGTGAAAGAAGTTAAAATCGGGGCCTGCCTGCAAGACTCAGTGAAGAGACGGCTGATAGATCTGCTTCAAGAGTATGTTGATGTGTTTGCTTGGTCGTATCAAGACATGCCAGGGTTGGATACCGATATTGTTGTGCACAAGCTGCCTCTGAGGGAAGAATGCCCACCAGTGAAACAGAAGTTGCGCCGAACTCGCCCAGACATGGCTATGAAAATCAAAGAAGAGGTACAAAAGCAATGGGACGCCGGGTTCCTTGCTGTGACTAGCTACCCGCCGTGGGTTGCTAATATTGTGCCTGTGCCTAAGAAGGATGGCAAAGTAAGAATGTGTGTTGACTACCGGGATCTGAACAGAGCCAGCCCGAAAGATGACTTCCCATTACCTCACATTGATGTATTGGTGGATAATACGGCTCAGTTCTCGATATTCTCCTTCATGGATGGATTTTCAGGATATAATCAGATCAAGATGTCACCTGAAGACATGGAGAAGACAACATTCATTACACCCTGGGGCACGTTCTGTTACAAAGTGATGCCATTTGGACTGAAGAATGCTGGTGCAACATATCAACGGGCTATGGTGACATTGTTCCACGATATGATCCACAAGGAAATAGAATGTTACGTGGATGATATGATCGCCAAGTCCCTTACAGAGGAAGATCACCTGGTAAATCTGCTCAAATTATTCAAGCGTCTGAGGAAATACCAATTGAAGCTGAACCCCAGCAAATGCACATTCGGGGTGCGATCCGGTAAGCTGCTGGGCTTTATTGTAAGCGAGAAGGGGATTGAGGTTGACCCAGATAAAGTCAAGGCTATACAAGAAATGCATGCACCTAAAACTGAGAAAGAAGTTCGAGGGTTCTTAGGTCGATTGAACTACATCTCACGGTTCATATCTCACCTCACAGCAACCTGTGAACCCTTGTTCAAGCTGTTAAGGAAAGAACAAACGGTCAGGTGGAACGAAGATTGCCAGAAGGCTTTTGACAAGATCAAGGAGTATTTACAAGAACCTCCAATCCTCATGCCTCCAGTTGAAGGAAGACCTCTGATTATGTACTTGACAGTATTAGAAGAGTCGATGGGGTGTGTGCTGGGCCAGCATGACGAGTCTGGTCGAAAAGAGTATGCAATATACTACCTAAGCAAAAAGTTTACCGACTGTGAACAGCATTATTCACTGCTCGAGAAAACTTGCTGTGCTTTAGCGTGGGCTGCTCGCCGACTGAGACAGTATATGTTGACCCACACTACCTTATTAATCTCAAAAATGTATCCAGTCAAGTACATATTTGAGAAGCCGGCTCTTACCGGACGGGTTGCAAGATGGCAGATGATTCTCACAGAATACGACATACAGTACACCTCCCAGAAAGCCATCAAGGGCAGTGTACTATCTGAATATCTTGCTGAGCAACCCATTGATGACTACCAGCCTATGAGGTTTGACTTCCCTGATGAAGACATCATGTTCATTAAAGCAAAAGATCACGAAGAGCCTATTCACACTGAAGGGCCTGACCCGGAAGAAGAATGGACTATGATGTTTGATGGGGCTGTTAACATGAATGGCCGTGGTGTTGGTGCAGTACTCATTACACCTAAGGGAGTTCACATGCCTTTCTCGGCAAAACTCACTTTCAACTGCACTAACAACGAAGCTGAATACGAAGCTTGCATTATGGGTCTCGAGGAAGCCATTGACCTCAGGATCAAGACATTGACCGTATTCGGAGATTCAGCTCTGGTAGTCAATCAAACCAACGGGAAATGGTACACCCACCAAGATCATCTGATACCTTACAGGGATTATACAAGGAGGTTACTGACTTTCTTCACAACAGTCAAGCTTGAGTATATCCCTCGCGACGAGAATCAGTTTGCAGATGCTCTTGCTACCATTTCATCCATGATCAAAGTTCAAGCTGCTAACTTTGTACCTCAGATTTCAGTATCGAGACTTGATAGACCAGCATATGTATTTGCAGCGGATGTTGTAAAAGATGATAAGCCTTGGTTCCACGACATTAAGTGCTTCTTGGAGGATCAGACATACCCACCTGGGGCATCTTCCAATGATAAGAAGACTTTGAGAAGGCTCGCTGGTAGTTTCTTTCTGAACACTGATGGGTCTTTATACAAGAGGAACTTTGATATGGTACTCCTCAGATGTGTTGACAAGACGGAAGCAGATTTGTTGATGCATGAAGTGCACGAAGGATCTTTTGGTACCCATGCTGGAGGGCATGCCATGGCTAAAAAGTTGTTAAGATCAGGCTATTACTGGATCACAATGGATGCAGACTGTTGTGCTTATGCCAGAAAGTGTCACAAATGCCAGATTTACGCAGATAAGGTGCATGTGCCTCCCAATCCTTTGAACATCATGTCTTCACCTTGGCCCTTTGCTATGTGGGGCATTGATATGATTGGCAAGATTGAGCCAACTGCTTCAAATGGTCACAGATTCATCCTGGTCGCTATTGACTATTTTACCAAGTGGGTTGAAGCAGCCTCATATGCAAATGTTACAAGGCAAGTGGTAGCCAGATTTCTGAAAAGAGATATCATCTGTCGGTACGGAGTGCCCGAGAGAATCATTACTGATAATGGTTCCAATCTAAACAACAAAATGATGGCAGAGCTGTGCCGGGACTTCAAGATCCAACATCACAATTCTTCTCCTTACAGGCCAAAAATGAACGGCGCTGTTGAGGCAGCGAATAAGAATATCAAGAAGATTGTGCAGAAGATGGTAGTCACATACAAGGACTGGCATGAAATGCTACCATTTGCCTTGCATGGGTACCGCACATCAATCAGAACATCCACTGGGGCAACACCGTATCAGCTTGTATATGGTATGGAAGCAGTCCTACCTGTTGAAGTTGAACTACCCTCGTTACGGGTATTAATGGATGTTAAACTGAACGAAGCAGAATGGGTACGGTCCCGATACGAACAACTGAGTCTGATCGAAGAGAAGAGATTGGCTGCAATCTGCCATGGGCAGCTATATCAGAAAAGAATGAAGAAAGCCTTCGATCAGAAAGTCAGGCACCGAGAGTACCAAGTGGGAGATCTTGTGCTGAAAAGAATCCTCCCTCCTCATACAGACCACAGGGGCAAATGGACTCCGAATTATGAAGGACCATTCGTTGTGAAGAAAGTTTTCTCTGGTGGAGCACTGATGCTCAGCACCATGGATGGTGAAGACTTCCCGTCCCCTGTGAATTCAGATGCAGTTAAGAAATACTTCGCATAAAATGACCCGCTGGACATAAAAACAGAATGTAAGTCCAGGCAAAATAGGGCATCCCGGCGAGTCAAAAACAGAATAAAAGACTCGGGCAAAAGTAAGGGAAATAAATGAAAAAATGTACACCCGCTGAGTTGAAAAGCCGCATTGGACAGCTCAGGCAAAAATGGGTATCCCGATGGATTGAAAACCCGAAAGGGCGATCCATGCAAAATAAGGGAATAAGCGAACAACTGCATTCTGAATTCGTCTGTATCATCCACGACTTGGTAAGCTTCCAAAGGATCAAGCTTCAATCAGAATCAACTCTCTCCAGAAAGCAAAACGAGAAGAACGTCATTGTCATACGAGCCATAGCAGAAGAGGAAGCTCTTTGAAAGCGTCGTCAGCACCGCCAGCACTTTATTTCTCAATTTGTAACAATCTCCTCATTCCAGGAGATATGTTTCTTTGACTGTATCTTGCCAATTCAGGGCACATGAATTAATAAAATCAGATTTTTCAGTCATGTTTCGTTTTTACATTTATGTTTCGCAAAGAGTTGTCTGATATCTCTAAAATACAATTGCATAAGTACAGATGCCTTTCTCTAAAAATAAAAGAAAAGAAAAACACATGCTTACAGGGAATGTGATTATTCTCGAAAGTACTTAACTCCTATGACGGAATCCGGTAAGGGATACCTCGGGACCTTTTGTACGTTTCCTTACCTTCGCAGGATTGCAGGTATCCAGAACGCAACCTGGGGCAAGCAGGTTACGTCTCAGCAAGTGGGCAAATCATTATCAACTCGGTCTATCTTCCACGTGGCACTGGAAGGTGCCCACTTCCCCAGCAAGTTGCCAAATCAACATACAATCTCGGCATCCGAAATGCTCTATCCCCAGCTGAGTTGCCACTTGTTGCTCTCCCCAGCTGAGTTGCCTCTCAATTCCCCAGCCGAGTTGCCACTCTTCCTCAGCAGAATGCAGAAATCAGGGAATCATCTCCCCACAGAATCCCCAGCCTCTATTCAGAAGAGCAACACACGAAGAAGTCACAACAGAGTGAAGAAAGCTTCTACAAACCCCAGCTGGGTCCCTCATTTACAAGGTTATGTCAATCAGCGACCTATATCCCCAAACAGATACATCATTAGATCTACCAATGATCTCACCCCCAGCTGGGACGTCCATTTCAAGCAGATCGACCAGAGATTTTCACAGCAACGGGATCCGAATCCCGGATCTGTGCCTCTTTGCATAATCATAGCATTCGCATCATATTATACCCTCAGAGCGTAGCATTCCGTCTAATACGGAGCATTACGGCAAAAATCAAATACATAGCATAATCATAAGTCATGTTGTGAATTGAACGCTTGTGACTAGTAACCATTCATCAGGATACAGATTACTTTCCCCCAGAATCCCCATCAGGGTCCCAGCAAAAGCAGTTGCCTCATATTCACAAACACCCGTATATACACCTTTTGGCACCCGTCAGTGTCATCTTTCCCCAGTAAAGTCGCCTGAACACCCTTTACAAACAAATCACCCTCATTACGGATACATTCTGGCACCCGTCCGTGTCATAACTCCCAGCAGAAAGCCAAAGACATCCTTTTTGCACTCACATATACTTACATACACCTTCCTTGACACCCGTCCGTGTCATATCCCCAGCGCAGTCGCTTACACCTTCATCACCCATATACTTGTTCATATTGTACTTTTCTCTTTTGACACCCGTCCGTGTCACTCTCCCCAGCAGATAAACACTCATCATCAATACAATACTCACCACTCATGGTACGCTTATACAGATACTTGTCCGTATCTTGTATACATCATCACTCATAACCCCACAGATTCGGCAGTAGTCCTTGTTCTTTGTTAACCAGTTGGTACTCGTCCGTACCACCATCTCAGAACATTGCGTCTAGTGTTTGTTTCTACATGATACTCGTCCGTATCATAGTCTTAAGGATGCTCGTCCGCATCTTTAATCCATACACCGTGTCAAACACCTTTGTCTTCTTGAATATAGATACTCGTCCGTGTCTATTACTCCCCAGAAGAATCCTTTCAGATGCAACACTCGTCCGTGTTCTTTGTTAACCAGTTGATACTCGTCCGTATCATCATCTCTGAACATGTGTCAGTTTGTTTCTACATGATACTCGTCCGTATCATAGTCTTAAGGATGCTCGTCCGCATCTTTAATCTATACACAATACCAAACACTTATACCTTTTGTTTCTTGGATGTAAACGCTCGTCCGTGTTTACTATCTCCCCAGTAGATCACCAACAATTTTCTTTTTATCTAACACTCGTCCTGTGTTATGATACCTCTGAGAGCAGCCGTACCCTGCTGAGTGGTCGTCCTCCACTTCTTGATGGTCGTCCTCCATCATGCTCATCCGATGGCCGTCCCCATCGTTGATTTTAGCAGCCGTCCCCTGCTAGGTGGTCGTCCTCCACCTTTTGATGATCGTCCTTCATCACTTTATCCAATGGCCGTCCCCATTGTTGATTTTGGTTATCTAACACTCGTCCTGTGTTATGATAAACCTCGAGAGCAGCCGTCCCCTGCTGAGTGGTCGTCCTCCACTTCTTGATGGTCGTCCTCCATCTTGCTCGTCCGATGGCCGTCCCCATCGTTGACCTTTTCTATCCGATGGCCGTCCCCATCGTTGATATTTTCGGCAGCCGTACCCTGCCAGGTGGTCGTCCTCCACCTTTGATGGCCGTCCCCATCATATTTCTTTTATACCCAACAGAGCAGCCGTCCCCTGCTAGGTGATCGTCCTTCACCTTTGATGGCCGTACCCCATCATCTGTTTATTTCATTCATTCTTTAACCCGATGGCCGTCCCCGTCGTGGTCCCTTTTCTTTTTTTAGCCCGATGGCCGTCCCCATCGTTGGTTACTTTACCTTTATGAACTTGATGGCCGTCCCCGTCATGTTTCATTAATCCTCAGAATTTTGCAGCTTTATCTTAATGGCCGTCCCCATCATGATATTTTATTTTTCCCAGCTAGTCGGCTGTCCCCGTCTTAGCTTTACCTTTTATCCCCAGCATGTCGGCCGTCCCCGTCATTGCTTTATACACTTTACCAGCATGTCGGCCGTCCCCGTCATCGCTTTGCTTCACATACCACCTTACCCAGCAGTCGTCCTCTGCTCGACGGTCGTCCTCCGTCGCCCATACTTTACGATATACTTTGTTTTGCTCTTACAATCTATATCCCTTTTCTTCTTCATTTTGTGAGTGCAAATTTTGGACTGTCTTTGGTATTCAACCACAAGTTATCTTGTTTGGCCTGTTAAGCCGTCGCTTACATCCTGCACAGCTAACTCATGTTTGAATAGGGGCAGCTGTAAACACCCCAAATTTGCCCTCACCCATTCACACCATGGCTTATGGTCATCTCATATGCATAAACACAATCATATCATCTCACATCTCATTTTTGATTCACTGGATAGTTTCTAAGGCATCTGCACCTAGGGTTTGTGATCTGAGCAATCCCAAAGCATCTTGAGCCATTCCAAAGGCCACCAATCAACTCAAAGGGGTCCATGTGTGTTCTTATATCATATTCCATCTCCTCAAAGTCAAAAATGCAGAGGAATCACAAGAACTAGGGTTTGAGTGGATGCAGGGCCAGCTTGAACTACACAGTTAACTGAAAATTAGGGTTTTGGTTTCAGAGGCCATAACCCCAATTTTTTTGGCCATTCTTGTTTCCAATGATCTCTATATGGTATAGGGAGTATGCATATCAATTTTCATGAAGAAATTCCATGAGGAAGTCATCTGATCAAGGGTTGACTTTTCAGACAAGTCAGTACAAAATCAGGGCATCTGAGGCCCCCAATGACCCAACCAATGGGTGATATTCATCATTTTGAGTGTATATGATCTTTATTTGATCATGGAAGAAGATTGAAGTTCATGAAAATCAAGAATTTAGGGTTTTTGCAAATGTTGACTTTTTGGGCATAGTTGACTTTTCAAGAATGCATCATTTTATGTCATTTTTCAAGCCTTGATTCTTGATCCAAAAAGGCTCCAAATGGAAAAACTTTGGTCATGAAAGTTGTAGATCTCATCTTTCCCTTTCCAAAAAGTACAAGAACATGATCAAACTCTTCTTGGATCAAAAGTTATGGTGTGGCAAAGTTGGCAAAAATCACTAAAATTCAAGTTATGCACCAAATGGAAATTTTGCAAAACCTTGAACCAATGCATTTTGTAACTTCTAATTGGCTTCAAACCAGTATGCAAACATTCTACAAGTCACAAAATTCAGAATGAATTAGGCATTGCTCATGTTTCATGACTTTTGGAACAAGATCTTCACATGTGAACCATGAAGCAAGCAACTTGCAAAAACCATCATCACATCTCACCCACTTGATTTCTTGGCTGCTGAACCAAACTAGCTCCACACACACATCATGCTGCGCAGCCCCATGCTCATTGTACTTAGCTAGAGTTTAGCCCATGCCCTCTCTTACAAGAAGTGGACTTTTTGCAAAAGTTGCCTTACCAATCAATAAAGGGCATGTCTTGTCAACTGACCAATGAGAGAGAAATATGTGGACAGTTTGCAAGATAAACATATGAAGAAGCAATGCTGAAGCCCTCTCATTCACAACATTCACAAGAGCACACCAAACTGCATAAGCCTTCGAATCCCTCTGTCCAGCATACAAACACAAAAGCCATCTTCATCAATCATCTCACCACACTTCATAGAGCATCCAGCACCAAGAACCAAAGCCTGTAATAGCAAGAACACTCCATAACCATTTCACACTCCATTTTGCAGTTTCATTCGAAACTCTCATCCTAGCTCACAAACACACAAACAAACACCATAGACCTTTTCCATTAACCCTCAGGATCACAAACAACACCTCACAATGGCCTGAATCAGCCAGAATCACTATAGCCATTGTTGACTGAGCTTGAAGCAGGAGCTTTCGAAACTCATCAATCAGCCTACATAAATTGTTCTAAGACATTCAAACATCATCAAGAGGTTCTAAGGAGCAGCTTGCACAAAGAGAGGTGGCCAGAAAGTTCCTAAACTGAAAGCTCCAAATCTCAGGTAGCTCGAAAATAATTTTTCCAGAAATCATTTCTTTTGTTCCAAACTTGTTCTTTGTGTCATCCTGATCATTCTGGTACCTTTAGTTTTTGAAATGGTTGTGATATAAGCATTTAATTTGTGTTTGAAGCTTGCGTGACCTAGAACTTATTTTCTTCGATTCAGTTGATTTAAGAAATATAAATTTGTTTTGGGAGAGGGGTTTGATTCGTGAGAGGCTGGAGATCATTTCCCAATTCATAGATTTTGTTTTTGTTACGTTTTGAGGGGTTTGGGGAGTTTTCAGGTGAGGTGCTGGCCGGAGAAGACGACCGGAAGTCTTCTCCGGCCACCTGAGAGTAATTAAACCCTAATTGCATAATTAATTGTCATTTGAATGTGGACCTTTGGATGCGTTGAAAGTGTTGACCTCCCGCGCGTGTGAACGGCCCAGATGCGCTCATTATGCCCTAATCCACGTGTTTTATTTAATTAATCCATATTTAAATTAATTTGATCAGAAGCAATCCTGGCCATTCAAAAACGCGCGTGGTCAAACCCTTCAAACTCAGAGCTCATCCTGGCCCTCCATGCTGCATACTTTCATTTTTATTTGTTTTTATTTCATTTTTATTTCAATTAACTTGTACAATTTATTTAAAATAGCAAAAATGTTTTAAAAATTATGAAACTTTTTGTCAAGAGTTTCACTAATTTTTAAAACCCAAAAATATTTTCATTTTATTTTTTATCATTAAAAAAGTATTTTTAAATATTTAAAAGTTTATTTTTAATTGATTAATGAAAATTAATTAATTAAAAATACTTTTAGGTATTTAAAAATTACAAAAAAAATTCATGAAATGTTCTAAGACATTTAGAAACATTGTCCAACCTTCAAACCAAATTTCTTTTTTGATCTTGATGCATTTTAAGAATTTTTCATTGAATTAAATCATTTTTTATGCATCATTTTGATCACATGTTTGAAAATTCATTTCTGCCTATTGGAGAAGGTTGAGACATTGATTCTTCTGGCTTTGTCTTGTGTTTAACATGTATTTTCAAGGATAAAAAGGCCATGAATTGTTCTTACATTTTCAAATTGTTTGGCATTTGTTTTGTTAAGAACCCCTAAAAACCCTAATAACTTAGAAAAATCATAACTTGAGTTTGGTTGAGAGTTGAGAGCTCCCCTTTGGGCAGTGGTTCATTATAGGTCTAGGGTTTCCTTGGGTATCATTTTCCATTTTTACTTTAGGGTTTTGCTTCTGTTTTTGGTTTGTGTTTGATGTTTGATCCATAAACCCTAATTTGGGCTTTCATTTGCATCCCTCTTGCATTTCCTTGCATAACATGACTTGTCTTTGCATTTTGTGCATTCTTATGATTCATTTGACATCTTAAGACATGTATAAAGCATCTTTGATCATTGCATTACATATTTGCCATGTCATTTGCCTTGTATGATTCATAACTTTTCATGCTTGTTCATGCTCCTTAACTTGCATCATTTGCATTCATGATCTTGTATGAACATCCCCATTGTCTTGCCTCATGTTTGCAGCACCTCATAACATCATAATCATCATCAACATGCTTCTGGTTTTTCTTAGCATCATATCATTTCATCTCATCTTGCATTGTATTGCATTTTCTTTCTAACATTGCAGGTGGTAAGTAAACTTGAGAAGTGGATTTGCCTTCACTTCTCATAACTTTTCTTTTCATCTCTCTTACATCCATTGCTGCATTCTTATATGTGTTTGAGTTTGAGCTTACTCATTCTTCTTCATTCCACTTTCTTTCTTCAAGTGACTTGACTTCTTGAATGAAGCAAGTTGCTTTGCTTCTCTTGATCCTGTTCATCTGCTTCCTGGTGGTTCCTTTGAAGATTGTTCTTGAAAACCTCACAAACCTTAGGACCAACCAAGCATGACAATGAATTAGGGTTTTGATTAGTCCCCCCATAGTTTTACCTTTGTGTCTCTCTTTGAGTCTCCTCTTCTCACCTCATAATCAGGGACTAAACCCTAAAGGCTTTAAGACTTTGTGCTTAGGGTTATGCCTGCATCCTTCTCTTAGGATGGAGTGTATAACTTTAATCCTAAGTATTAAACCCTTAAGGTGTTTAAATATCTTAATCAATTCATCTAATAAATATCAAGACATTACACTTGTAACTTGGGCCTTGCATTAGGGTTCTAATTCTTCCTTAAGTGGTTAAGAAGGACTAACCCTAGTGTTAATGGACAAGTCCCCCTCAAGTTGTCTTACAAACAATAAAATTCACTTCATCATCATACCATTAATCTAAAATCCACTTAATCAAAGGCTTGTTTTGTCATGGGTTTAATCCCTAATCATGGATTAAGTTGAGGAGTCTTCCTCAGCTTAAACATTCTCATCTATTATCCTTCTTTTAGGATGGTGTAATGAGTCTGTTTAATCCTTGATTATGGCTTAACCTCATTACTCAACACTAAACAAAATCACAAAAACATTTAAATAATCACAAGTAGGTTAATGATCTTAATCCTACACCAAAGGTGATTAAGTGTGAGAATCTGACTTCACACTTAAGGTACTCTCATTACCCCTGATCAGAGGGAAGATGTGATGAATTTACTAAATCCATTGGTTTAGGCTTAAGCTCATTATCTTATGACAAACTTCAAAAAGAAATAAAAGACTGAAAACACCAAAAACAAACAATAATCGTCTCCTCCGGGATTCTTTTCTCATCATCCTCACTCACAAACGAGAACTCGCTTCTTCCGTCTAATGCAAGACAGTCAGCATCTGTGCCAGACAGATCATACACTTGAGCATTGACAAGCAAGCAGTTCACAAGTCAATTCATCTTTCAGTCTCTTTGGGTCGAACTACGGTGTTCTGACTTCCTCATTGCACGAGAGGATACGTAGGCATAACTTAACAGTTATCGAACAAAAGTCTCTGTCTATTCCCCCTCTTTCCAGCTTTATTCTCTTAGCCTCATGATCATGAGCATACTCTTTCCTTACACTGACACTTTCATACTTCACATCACTTATACACTTTACACTGACACCTGTACATTCTCTTTCCAGCTATTTCATACACAGATTGCACTGACACTACCCCTTTAAAACACAAATCTTTTAAGCGTGGATCCCGTCGAGTACGGCGGACAATCTGGGTGCTAATACCTTCCCAGGTTGTAACCAACCCCCTTTCTCAGTCTCTCTGGTTCGCAAACCGTCTTATCCGTTTCTTTCTAGGTCTATGCAGCATTGCCTTTCCTCCGGGATAAAAATGCCTAGCTGGCGACTCTATTCATCTCCAGTGAGTTCACGGCTGTGTGTTCTCACTGTTCCCTTTCGCCGACCGTTCGCGTCTGTACCTTCATATGATCCATTTTCATTTGTCGGGAGCGACACTGTGCAAGTATGAGACTCCATGGTTGAAGGAATGCTTATAAGGATTAATTAGTACTACCTATACCAACAAAATACATCTTCTTTTTGGTAGCTTAACTAATAAGAACTCCATAGTTTAGCGTAAGTGAGGTCAAGGCATGCCGAAAAGACTCGTGTTGGTTTGTGGGGTCAGTCGATAATCTTAAAAGTAGTTTAGGGCGTTACAGAAACAACACATCATAAACCAGTGTGTTATCACATAATGAAAAATAGTTGTGTCAAAGAACAACAAGCCATGTTTGAGAGACCTGATGCAAGCATGATGGACCTCCTTAAGCCTATATAGGATAATGTCGACAATATATGCATCACTAAGGTGTTTATTGACAAAGGCATTGTAGTAAGCTTAATGACTCATATTTAGTTGAAAAGGATTGGAAATTTCAATATGGATTTACGCCCTCATAATACGGTATTGTCCAATTATGAAGGGAAACTAAGCCATATTCTGGGAGTAATCCAAGTAGATATCTCAGTGGGCACCATGATAAAACCAACCCTGTTTAAGGTTATATCGTCCAACTAAAATTACAATTTGTTATATGGATGAGAATGAGTAATGGAATTGGAGAAGTTACATCAACTCTCCATCAAAGGATTTCTATTTGGAGGCTGGATAGTATCATTGAAAACATTGAAGCCAACAAAGCTATTATTTGGCTGAGGTCAATCTCGTTGATTGAAAAACTTCCGATATAATTTTGGCAAACATCTCACCATGTCATCATACTGAAATAAAATTTGCGCCATTGAAAAATGCTTTTTTATTTTTTGAAATTGAATCCCACCCATTGTTTCATATGGGATCATGAGATAATGGGAAATAAGGATGTAGAAGAAGATATCATCACACATACTGGGTGGATGGAGGGTGATGACAACAATGACAAAGTCGAGCGCATTTGCTCGAATTTTGGCCTATGTGACTAAAAACAAAATAAGTGCGGCCTTAGAGCCGAATCCTAACAAAAGATGGTTGTAGAAGCTACAACACTTTAAACTGGCTAGAATGGCTAAGAAACATCTTCAGAAATCCACAGGCTCGACTACATCTATGATGATTAATCTTTGGGGTTTGAAAAAGATCCAGTAGCCTCGACCAAAAAGACGTAAGCTCAAAATCCTTTGGAAGAGATAGACTTCAGGGATGAGACGATCATAAGGCTAACAAATATAAGAGCCAAAATCAACCCAAACTCGAGGGCCTAAGTTATCAAATTACTCAAGGAATTTAAATAATGTTTTTCCTGGGATTATAATGAGATGCCAGGGCTGCATGGAGAGCTAGTGGAGTTAAAATAGCCAATTCAACAAAAAAAACCTATGAATCATATACTAAGAAGGTTTGCACTAGTGGTCATGTTGAAGATAAAAGAGGAGATCAAAATACTTATGAGAAGCAAGTTCATAAGAACTTCCAGGTATGTTGAATGGTTAGCGAAAATTTTCCCTGTCATTAAGAAAAATGGGACACTTAGGGTAAGCATATATTTCATAGATCTAAACGCCGTGACCCTAAAAGATGAACACCCAATGCTTGTAGAAAAAAGGCTAGTCGACTCATCAAATTTTTTTGATTATCTAAGTATTTTAGATGGTTATTCCAAATATAACTTTTTTATATTGTAGAAGAAGACGCGCCGAATACTGAATTTCGATGTCCAGGAGTCCCGGGCACCTATGAATGGGTAATGATGCTTTTTGGCTTGAAAAACCCTGTTGCAACCTACCAAAGGGTAATGAATTCAATTTTTCATGATTTCAATGAGACCTTTATGCAAATTTACATTAACAATATAATCATCAAGTCTGCGTCGAAACTTGGTCATATATACCACCTCCGACAATCATTAGAAGCTTGAGTACACTAGTGATATACTCAAGCTTCCATTAGAGAGTAAACCTTTCTTGTTCCATTGCTTCATTTGCCCACCATTTATTTCCTTATCAAGCTTGACAATCAAGGGAATCTTACCAGACCCTGCATACTTACTTCTTCCCAAATAATCATTAATAATTGAAGGTGAAAACTTCGCACAGTTTCCTCTAATATACACCTTATTATACTCCTTATTTCCTTTAACATTACACTCAACAATAATGTTTACAATGAATTACTTGACCAACCTTTCATATCAAGGACCAACATCACATAGATTTTTAATTAATCCAACATTTTTTAGAAACTCCATAATCTATTTTCAAGCTAGAGTTTCTTTACCTAGCTCTCTCTCACAAGCAATCCTTATTTGGAAAACACACTTCCACTTCTAGACACTTGTTTCAGAATGAAATGAATCATTATCCATGGGTGAAGATGGAACATCCACATGAATTCTATTCCCACCAACCTTTCTCCTTAAAGTGGACACCATTTCCAATACATATTCTTCAACATCTATCTTAGAGTCACTTGTTTTGAACAAGCTTTCTCCTTTATATTGACTCCAATCATCTTGACTCCATAAACATTTGTGACATGTTTGGGTTCAAAGGTATTAATTTATTCATATTTTTGACTCATTTTCATACAAGTTTGAAGTGCTTGAGAGAGAGGTAGGAGTTTATTTACCTAGCTCTCTCTCACAAGCAATCCTTCTTTGGAAAATACACTTCCACTTCTGGACACTTGTTTTAGAATGAAATGAAACATCATCCATGGGTGAAGAGGGAACATTCACATGAATTCTCTTCCCACCAACCTTTCTCCTTAAAGTGGACACCATGTACAATACATATTCTTCAACATCTATCTTAGAGTAACTTGTTTGAACAAGCTTTCTCCTTCATATTGACTCAAATCGTCTTGACTCCATACACATTTGTGACATGTTTGGGTTCAAAGGTATTAATTTCTTCATATTTTTGACTCATTTTCATACAAGTTTGAAATGCTTGAGAGAGAGGTAGGTGAAAACTATGTTAAGGAATATATATATATATATATATATATATATATATATATATATATATATATATATATATATATATATATATAGAGAGAGAGAGAGAGAGAGAGAGGCGAGTAAATATGAAAGAGTTTTGAGAATAAACTAAAATAAGAATGATGTGCCTTATTTGCATGCAACAATGATCGTAAGAGAGAGAAAATTTCTTTTTATTCTAGGACACATTCCTTGCATTAATTTCTTTAAGTTCCTAAACATACAAATACCAAGAGCGCCTATAAGCATTTAAAACTTATTAGACAATAGGTTTCAATCTAGAGGGGGGAGGGGGGGGGGGGGTTTAATAGATCCCAAATTTAAAATTCAAACTTTTTGAAAAAATGGTTTTCAAAAATTTTATGGCACACCCGAAACAACCCGAATCGAATCGTTAAACTAAACCTACTATTGAAAAGCTCAGATATGCGTAAAGATACACAATTGAATGATATTGATCACAAATTGTTCAACAACAATTAATCAAAACACAATCAAATTATAAGATATATGCATAGCTTATTTCTAATGATAAAAAATACACAAAAACTTAACAATGTAATTTATCGAACAATTTGTGTGTAATTGATATTGTTTTGAAATTTACTTTGTTTTGTTGATCTTAAAACAAATCACAATCAACCGGATTATGATTCTATCAATAAAACCTAATTCAAAAATGTGATCAAAAATAATTTTCATTCGAATTGACCAAACAACCAATGAATTTAATAATTTCCTTAAAACAAAATTAAAAGAGAGATATAGAGAGATAAACATAAGGATTTGCTTAGAAAGTTCCCTAATCGGTCTCACTATGAGCACGTCTATCCTCAATTTGAATTTGAATTGAGATAGTTGCAATTAGCCTTACTTTGCAAAAAATGTATATACAAGAGATGAATAAATTTAACCCTATAAACAATATGGTTTGTTGTTGGTTCTACCACATTTAGATACCTTGATCAAAGATTGATCAAGTCACCAACAATGCCTCTTCAATTCACCAATTCTTGATACTTCCTTGCAAGGAACCACCTTGTTCCAAGGTTTTCACACGGTCGAATTAATCCCAAGCGCACACTTATTGAACCCAAGATTTACTAACATGATTCACCGTCTCGCTCTACTCCCTTACAAGGAACCACCTTGTCCCAAGGATTTCACTCGATCAAATTTGGATTGTGTAATATTCTTCAAAACCTTCAAATCCTCATTTATTTTGAAGGAAAACCCCAACTCAGGTTTCTTATTTGAAACACTCAAAGAACTCAACCCAATATTCTCAGTACAATAACCTGATTGGACGTTATCAACCCTAATCTAGATGGTCACCCAATCAAAAATTGATTATGTGTATGCATATAAGAGAGGTTGAAAATGATGAGTATGCTTTGAAATTCTGGTTTCGTATATGTTTTACACTAGAACCCTCATATAAAAAGATGCATGTAACAATATTTATATGAATGCAAGTTAGGAAGCAAAAAGGAATGCAAAGGAATGGAAAAAATAACACAAGACATCTATAGGTCGACCTAAGACCTTCACAGATCGATGCATTTGCTTTGTTAAGTTGACCTATATCATTTATAAGTCGACTCATGTGATAAATTTCTTCAAAATTTCATGTGTCGACCTATGTTGGTTAGCACATTGACAATGTCTACACACTTTATTATTGATGCATGAGCGTCGACCTAAGATGGTTATGTTTCGAACCATACTAAAGTTCAAACTTCTATAGGTCGACCTACACATGTATGTGTCGACCTATGCTGTATTATTTTCATGAAAACTTATTTTTCAATGCATGTATGATGCATGAACCTTTTCTAAACCATTTTAATGCTTCCTAATGCTAAGATGCACATATAGAATCAGAGGATACCATCCAATATACATTAACGCTAAACTATCTTAATTTTGACATCATTCAAAATGCATATAGCAGAAAGTTGCAATCACATACTCCCCCTTTTTATGATGGCAAAACTTGAGACAATGCTTTTCGTGACATTTTGTGTCTTTATGAAGACTCCCCTTGAATAGATGCATCCACCTTTATTTTATATACTTCTCCCCCTCTGACAACATAACAAAGAGACAAAGAAAACCATGAGATGTACCTTATACCACATACAAACTAATATACCATACCTTATGCCAAATAACACAACACAAACATGAAACATGAAGGAAACAATATAGTAAAAAACTCTTCAGTTTTCTACAAAAGAAACACAATTACGGGACAAATGCCTTTGGTGCTCCCGAAATGCTGCCCGCATGTGCTCTAGCAAGGTGATATACAAATTCATCACCACTCAAACCAAAAACAAAGATGGTATCATAACAATGACACACAACAAGAACATTACAAACAATATTACATGTTCAACCATATTTCATGCAAGAATACATAGCAAGCCAAGTGCACCAAGAGTATATTTCAAGGATATATATGGAATAACACATAATCACTATAAGCATATAATTGACATATATCAATATAAATTTTTGGAAGTGAATATTCATGAACTATTTCATTCGTCAAGAATATCAATTATTTGGAACATAAGCAACATGCAACAATAAAAGCTTACAAAAGAAGAGATATATTGAATGATATTACCTCGCTTATGAGTTGATGAAGGATGCACTCTTAAGTAATAGAACTTCCAAGGAAAGTTATAACAAAAGTATATAAAGTGCATGAAACAATTCATATTTAGACAAGATTTTAGATATCAAGTATCCTCAATTCCCTTCTAATGTTCGAAAATGGCTCAGTCATAAGAGGTTTTGTAAAAATATACGCAAGTTGATTTTTACTATCAACATGCTCAAATACGACATCCCCTTTTTAACATTGTCATGTAGGAAGTGATGACAAATCTCAATATGCTTAGTGTGATAATGTAACACCAAATTTTTGGTTAGATTAATAGCACTAGTGTTGTCTCAAATAATAGGAATACATTGGAGTTTATATCAAAATCAAGTAGTTGTTGTTTAACCCATATGATTTGAGTGCAAGAACTACCAACCACAATGTATTCCTCCTCGACAGTTGACAAAGCAACAAAAACTTGTTTCTTGCTATGCCAACTTTCATACCCTAATTTTTACCCCTAAGATCCCACTTCATTGCATCTTTTCATACAAACAAGATCACATACTTTGTTGTCTCTTAATCCTCTCATCTATGGGTTTGCTTTTGCATGGATCATCAAACACCTCTTTGTGTATCTTTTTCATTTGTGTTCATTTGTTTATTGTTTCACTAACCACTAATAAAATACAAAATATACCTAGATTCCTTTTGTTTATTTTTCAAGGTAGGGTTTGAATCAAGACACCAAGAACATTATCTCCTCAAATAGAGGGTTTGTTTTCTCATATCAAAGAGTGGTCAACCATTGTTTCTCAAAGGATATTAATCAAAGGAATGACCTCTAATATTAAATCATATTGGTCTCAAGCATTATTCAACTTAATTTGATCAAAGATATGTCAAAGTTTGATAGTTTATTTCTCAAGAAACTTTAAAGGTTCATGTGTTTATTTGCATGCCTTCATCAACAAGTTTCCTCAAGCCAATTGCAAGATTAATCAAGGAACAATAAAAAGTGCATCATTTGGAGTTCATATGATTATCAATAGGCCTTTGAATGCAAGAAAGATTCAAGTTTACAAAATGGTTCAAAGTGGTTTGACTTATAAAAGTCAACAAATCACGTCAAAGTTCAAAATATCCCAACTTCTTCAATATTCAACATTTTTGAGTGCTTCTTTTGGAAAATGAATCTTCTTGACACCATCTCTAACTTCTCTTTACAAGTCAAGAGCTAATCATGCTCAGAAGGGCATGAAAGAATTGAATACATTATTGGACATCTTGTGGACTTGGAAAATTTTGGCCTAAGGTTCAAGTATGGCATGCCAATGTTCCAAAGATCATAACTCCTTCAATTTTCAACTTTTATGGGTGATTATTTGAGTCAATTATCTCCTTTGATGTCCTCTACAAATTTCATTTAGGGGACAAATATCAATTCTTGCTCTAAGGACCTCAAATCATCAAGGCCATTTGTGCACAAAACAAGATCATGACCTATTTGACTTAATGCCAGACCTAATTTTCAGTAGTTTTCCTCAACTTTACAAGCTCCCCATATCTTCATCATTCATCCTTTTGATTTGATTCTTTTGAATTTTCTTCCTTTCCATGAAAGGAACATTTGGCTCAAGAAAAATCACAAAATGCACAAAGGGATTTCATTTGGCCTCAACTTGAACAAGGTGACACCAACTCTACTTTTCCCCGTGACCTATAATTTGGAAATCATGTGCAAACTTATATTGTGGACCACCACACATGTGATTACTTGTTCGTTGTTACTAAACGCATTCCACTAAGTGCAAAACAACCTGAATGAGCTAAAAAAATCACACATTTTGTGCTAATTCCTCACAAACTTGAATCCATAATTTTCCATTCTCATTCACACACTTGGGATCTGATTTTTAGTCAAGCAATGTCCTCATTCACTTTGCCATAAATAGAGGATCATTTACCCTTCATTTCCAAGCTTGAAAAGCCAAAAAACCTCTGCCTCCATTGAGCCCAAAATCTAACTCAAACCAGATCTTCATTTTTTAAATCATGCTTGTTTCCTTTCCATTTCCTTGCCCATAATCCATCATTGACCTTATTTGAAGCTAACTGAAGCATTACCAGAGCTTGCCGTGACCTGCAACCTGCAACTTGATTCAACCATTGTTGACCTCTGAAGCTTCAACTGAAAAGGTATCTATGAGTTATATTCTTGAGCAAACAAGTTATCACTCTCTTCGTCTTGATTCACTGATCATTTCCCCTAACCTAACTGTAATTTCCCCTAACCTAACTGTAATTTATTTTTGATCTTTGGAATTTAATTTTACTTTGAAGTTGCTAGGGTTCTTGCGTATTTATGCAAATTCTCTTTGCTCAGATCAAATAAATTGATCTTGAGCAAGGAGACATGAACGATGAAGGACGAGGAAGCTTGCACCACGAGTATTTGAGCTAGAGAATCCAGTTCATGATCTTGCCATAGTGAGGATTTCTGAGGTTGAAGATGGTGTTCTTTGCGTATTACCTTGGGAAATTCAAATTCCAACCAATAGCGTGTTGACACACATTTTTTTTTTCAAATTCTTTTGTCCGTTGTGATTGGTTGCTATGATCTTATGGTGAGCGCACTTTGAATTTGTTTCTGGACCGTGTGATCAGCTGACTAGACTTTTGTAAGCAGATCCAATGATTCCATATTTTTGCTTCTTTTTAATTTAATTTAATTTGTTTTTTTAAGTCTCTTTTATTCCAAAAAATCTATAGCTTCAAATTGATTTTTGACTCAGACTTTTTTTCTTTTCATAATTTCCTAAAAATATTTTCCACCCTTTTTATTTTATATTTTCTTTTTCTCTCTCTCATATTTCTTGCATTTTTATTAGTTTAAAAATACTTTTATGCATATTCAAATCCTAAAAAAATATATTATATCACCTTTGCCTTGTTTTTGATCTATTTTGATTTTCTTGAGTTTTTATTTGATGTTTAGATGCCTTATTTGCTTTTTTCTTTTTATTTTCCTTTTAAAATCATTCTTAAAAATCCCTTTCATGCATTTTTAACTACTTTTTATTGCATTTTGGGTTGCTTGCTGGTTGTTGGCTTGGATCATAGCTTCTTGATCAAAGTTCTCCTCAATTTCAATGGATTTTGGGTGTTGATAAGGTTGGATGATCCTTCATCAATTCAAATCTATCATTAAATGAATCATTTGATTTATTTTTGGTGCTTTGAGTTGATGATAGGTTTAGTGCCTTAATCCACCAAGAAAGGTGATTGAAATTGATGATGAATAGATATTGAGTATTAATTCAATTTGGTATTTCTTCTCTTTCCTTCTCCTTTTTTTTCTTTTTTCTTTTCTCCTGATCAATTGGATGGTTTCGTGTCCATCCTGTTCATGATGTTTGGATTGATACTTGATGAAGTTTCATCATTTCAAATCTACCTCCTAATTGATCAGGGATCATTTAAGATACTTTGAATTGATGCATAAGTTTGTCCTAAGTGATCATGGATGATTGATTGGTGTAATGAACCAATCTCCTTGCCTTTGTGCTTGACCCCTCTTTGGTTTTTACTTGTGCTACATATTTTAGGAGTATGATCTCTATCATATCTCTAACATGTATGTACATAAATTATTATTGACCGACCTTAGATAGGTGTGACTTCTACATAAGTCCACTTACGATTGCTTAATATAACGCTAAATTTGTCTCAAATCGGATTACTAACACTAACATACTAACATTATTATTGTGCTAACTTTACTTTAATGTCATTTAATTTCTTGCACTTTAATTCCTTTTATTTAATTTCTTGCCATTTAATTTCTTTCTATTTACTTTATGCTTTTATTTTAGCATTTCATTTCATATTGTTTATGTTTTTACTTCTTTTTCCTTTGTCCACTTGGTCCTTTTATTTCTCTTTAAAGACATTAATAAAGGAAAAACCCCTAAAAAACTTGGTTCTCTTTATCTTTGGACTATATTTACTATCCTTGTCTTGGATTTGAAGTTTGGACTTAGATTTAGGTTCTTGGATCATGGCTTGTTTGATTAAATTCTCATCAATATCAATGGACTTTGGGTGTTGATGAAAGGCTTAATACCTAATCCAACAAGAGAGATGATTGATCTTGATGATGACTTGATCAATTGTGTGATCTAAGTTGGTTTTTGATCCTATGCTTGAGAGTTGTGACTTGAGACCTTGGAATTCATCTAGTGCTTTGGTGTTCTTTGCTTTCTTGTTGCTTGTGTCCTAATCCAAAGGAAAGGAATATTTGCTTGACTTATGTCATATGCTATCTCTTGGTTAGATCTTTCTTTTCCTATATTTTACTTTATGCACTAGGATAACATCTTCATCTTCTCCCTTTCTTTAATTTTCAAACTATAACCACTTTCTCAATAAACCTTGACTTTGTCAAGTGATATTCAAAATCTTTTTCTTAATAAAGGCTAAAATATCTTAAGCATATTCAAACAATTTTAAAAGACTAAAAGAGATCAAACTCATTCATACCATTTTGTGCCCTTTGTGCCCTTTTCCTTTTAAAACTTTTTCTCAAAGATTAGACATGAATCATTTCCATATTTGAGATGTAATTCTCCAATCCCCATAATATTGTTTGAAGTGATGTTGATTATTTTCCACTTGAGAGAGTTAGTGGCATACTTGTTGAACTCTATCCAACTTGGAGCCCTTCTCAATAGTGATGCAAAGGTCCATTATTATCATGTTTTTGGGTGATTAGTTGAAGTTTTCTCCTTAAAATGATAAAATGTCTCTTCATTTAAAATTAATTAAACTTTGTTTTGTAATTCTTACCACGAACTACAAGGTTTTGATCCTTCATTTCACTTTGTGGGTACATAGGCACGAGACTCAGGAAGTCTTGTCAAATAAAAATCATAAAAACAATTTTTTTCTCATCTCTCCAATCATTGCAAACAATAAATTTTAAGCAAAACAAGAAATTCAAGAGGTTCCTATAGATTACTATAGATGTTTTGGGTGCTAGCACCTTCCCTTTGCATAACCAAACTCAATACCCCTTTTCTCTATTTATTTTGTTTTATTAGTTTTTATTTTAAAACTTCTCTGGGTTTTATTCGTTCTTTTTCCCATTCCATAGGAAATAATAAAGATCGGTGGTGACTCTTTGTTTTTGTGAGTTAAGTTAATCAATATGTTAATCTCAAAATTTTTCCTGCCGCGACACCAACTTACTAAGGCATTTGAAAACACGTGGAAAGTTCCACTAGTACTTTTCCTATCCGATTTGCAACTGGAAAAATTGGAATCACTGTAACACTCCAAATTAAAATTACTTCCCTTAGAATATTAAAGCTCATAACTAGAAGTATCATGAAGATACCAAAGAATACATTTTACGAATTTTAAGTGAGATTCCTTGGGAGCTGATTGATAACGGTCGCACATACACACGCTAAACATAATATCCGATTTAGATGTAGTAAGATATAGAAGGGAACCAATCATACCTCTATATTTCTTCACATATACATCCTTACCATTCTCATTCCTTTCTCAGTTACCAGTTATAGCCAGAGGAGTATCAATGGATTTTGCATCTTCCATGCCAAATCTCTTTAGCAAGTATTTGCAATATTTGGTTTGACACACAACTGTGCCTTCATTGAGTTATTTTATTTGAAGACCATGGAAATAATTCAATTCCCCCATAAGGCTCATCTCAAACTCTCCCTGCATATGCTTAGAAAACTGCTCTACAAGTTGCATATTAATTGATCCAAAAATAATATCATTGACATAAAATTGAACTAGAAGAGTATGCTTTCCTTGTCACTTAATGAAAAGTGTAGTATCTACTTTTCCCCTAGATTGTCCTTGATTGATTAAAAACTTACTTAGTCGCTCATACCAATCCCTAGGGGTTTGTTTGAGGCCATACAAAGCTTTTTTTTTTTAGTTTATAAACATAATTTGGATACTCGTAACTTTCAAAACTAGGGGGTTGATCTACATACACTTCTTCATTAATATAGCCATTAAGGAACACACTTTTCATGTCCATTTGAAATAAATTGAAATTTTTGGCACAATCATAGACTAGTAGAAGACGTATTGCCTTAAGGAGAGAAACCAGAGCATAAGTCTCCTCATAATTGATGCCCTCCTCTTGGTTATAACCTTGAGCCACTAGTCGGGCTTTATTACGGATTATCACTCCGTTTTCGTCAAACTTGTTCCTAAAACCCACCGGGTTCCAATTACTTGATGGATTTTAGGACAAGGGGAAAAGTCCCAAACGTCATTCCTTTTAAATTGGTTCAGTTCATCTTGCATGGCTATAAGCCAACGCTCTTCAAGTAATGCCTCTTTAGCATTCTTAAATTCGATTTGAGAAACAAATGTAAAGTGATAACAAAAATTACTTATCTTGAAGCAAGTTGTCATGCCTTTAGTGATGTCCTCAAGTATGTTGTCAATAGGATGATATTTGGATGTTTTCCAAGTCAAAGGTAGATCTTACAGTATAGCTGGACTTTCAACCTTATCCTCTTTATGATTTTCATCTTCTTCCTTCTCATGTTCCACCGCTTTAGGTTGATCAATTCCTTGTTCGGTTCCATTGAGAATTTCTTGTGAAGTTAAAATATTGTTTTTGGTTTTCTTAAATATGGAACTAAGGAGGAGCTTAAAAACTTCAACCGTGGAATTGTTTGACTCAGGGGGAGCTTACAAACCTCAGACCCAGATGTTACTAAGAAAACTAAAATAATTTTTCTTGAAAAGTAGTACTCGGTGTTAGAGTCAACAAAACTCAACTTTAGACTATTATACTTAGGGGGAGCTTACAAACCTCATACCCTGATGTTGCAGAGAAAATTATAACTACCCAACATTGTCCTTTAAATACTTGTGTTTGTCATCATAAAAAGGGGGGATTGTTAGAAAAATATTTGTTCATGACATATTCTCTTTGGGTTTTGATGATAACAAAGTATTGCAAGTACTATGATTTATTTGATGTGTGTTACATGTGTGAAGTTTCTAATACTTGTAAATACTATAGCCATAATATGTTTTACATTAACACACTTGGGAGTTACTGATTGGAAGCTTCTGGTGACAAAATCTGAAGAACAATTGCTAGTGTTGCTTGGCTCAGACTCTGATGCTGAAGGTCTCAGCATTAGACGAGTCACTAAACTTAGTGAATGTATATTGGATTTAGTACCATTAAAAGTTGATGATAAAGCTAGAGCTGTATGTACTGCAGAAAGCAAGCTATAAAGTCTAATCAGTTTGTCAGCTAGAGTCTACATATTGCAAGGATCAAGAAAGGTTGACATGCTTTACAAATATCTTCTTTCAACAACTCTATTAGTATAGATTCTCTTGAAGACTCAAAGTTTAAACACATTACAGATTGGATCAAGATCTTCTGGTGTATCTATCTTCAACATCTCTTGTACTATGGAGAAAAAGCAAAGACTCTGATCACGTTACCTCTTCAACGACTAGTTTTCTGCAAAGGATATATATATATATATATATATATATATATATATATATATATATATATATATATATATATATATATATATATATATATATATATATATATGGATGAAGGTTCAAGCTGAATCTTTAACAAGCATTATCCAAAAGAAGAAGTAGCAAGATCAGAAATTATCAACTCTATTGTATATGCAAATTTTCTGTTGTAGGTCATAATTTTAAGAGCCTTAAGATTTATTACCATTTAATATCTTAAAAATATTAAGTGCTTTAGGTATTTGTTATGGTGATTTGTGTACCTCTGATACTTGTATCCTGTATACCCCGTTATCTATTATACTAAACATGTTTAATAATTTAGATGAAAAGTATCTTGATATGTGATTAAGAAGAAGTCTTGTCTCATTGGGATTTAAGAAACATGACTCAAGCCAAGATGCTTGAGCTACATAAGTCTCTTTCTATGTTCTTGAGCAATAAAAGTCTTAATCAAGGAGACAAATTGAGAAAGGAAAGCCTCAAACTAAGATTCTTGAGACACACAAGTCTCTTACTTAAGTGCTTGAGCTGTGAAATCTTAATCAAGTAGATTGATTGAGCAAGGGAAGTATCAACCAGTGTGGCGTGAGTAGGAAATCTCAAGTGTGACTTGAATAAGAAACTCTCAGCTTTAGAGGCATGAGCAAAAGTCTTGGACCTTGGAGGTTTAAGAAAGAAAGTCTAGGCCAGTGGGACTTGGAGCAAAAGTCTTGGGCTAAGATCCTAATCAGGGAAGTCTGGAACCAAGATGCTTGAGCCACATAAGTATTTTGCTTAATTAAATGAGCTATGAAAGTCTTAATCTACGAGGTTGATTGAGCATAAGCCTTGAGCTGTAGGCTTAAGCAAGAAGTCTTGTAATGTGGGTTTGAACAGTTAAAAAAGTCTTATGCATAATGCATTAACGATTTTAATCATGATTTGGTTATAGTGAAAATCTCTTGTGAAGCAAGGGGACTAAAGTGCTCTCAATTAAGGGAGGAACCAATATAAATCTTTGTGTCTTCTGCTATTATTTATTTGCTTTTGTTAACATTTTACTGCTAAGATATTAAATAGAATTTGAACACCAGTTCAGCTTTTGAATTCTGATAGAAAGTAAATTAAGAAAATAAAGGACACAATTCAACCCCCCTTGTTGTGTACTTTTCGCACCTTCAATTTAAATGTTACTTATAATCTAAGGGAAGAAATCTATCAAGGGAAAATGTTAGATGAGAGGTTGCAAGAGATGTTAATTAAACCAGGTTTCACTCAATCCATAGACAAAGTTGTTCTTTTTAATTAGAGGAATTGTGTGCCAAAAATAATAGTTTTGGAAGAAGCCCATAAAGGTGCGTTTACCATTCATCCAGGTTCATCAAAGATGTATCAATACTTGAAGAATAACTATTGGTAGCTTGGAATGAAGAAGGATATTATTGAGTATGTGTCTGAATGTGTGGTATTCCAACAAGTAAATTTCGAACATCAAAATCCAGGTGGATTATTACAGCCCTAGAAATTCCAGTATGGAGATGGGATAATATTTCCATGGACTTTACAGTTGGGTTACCGCGTACGCAAGGTGGTTATGACTCTATATGGATGATTGTGGATCAGTTAACTAAGTTCGCACATTTTCTAGTTGTGAAAAATAATTATAACGAAAGTAATCTGGCCCGATTATTTTTTATTTCAAAGATTGTGAGATTACATGGTGTCCCCACTAGTATTGTGTCAGATAGAGATCTGAAGTTTACTTTAATATTTTGGGGAGCATTTTAGCTGGCCATGGGAACAAAGTTCTGTTTAAGTACGTCTAATCATCCTCAGATGGATGGTAATACTTAGTGGATGATACAAACCTTGGAAGATATGTTAAGAGTTTGCTGAGCTAAGATCTTGCTAAATGAAAACATATTCCATGAAATTGAAGAACCATGATATGTATGTGTTATTTAATGAAGCTATGATATATGTATGTTTGTGTACTTGGTATAATATCTATTAGGAATGGATGATTTAGGAAGAAAGGAGGTTAGAAGTATGAATTTTAGGAAAAAAGGTATGAACCAATATTGGTCCTAGACTTCATTCTAGGTCAATCGATTGGATGAGCTTTCTGACTCTTGAAGAATTAAAAATTTTCTGCATCCAATCAATTGGTTGCCACCCACAATCTATTGGCTCCTGCAATCTCTGTGAAAATATTGGACAGAGAGTCAATCTAATTGATTAGGCCTCTCCAAGCAATCAAATGGCTTTTGTGTTTTGCTTCATATATTTGTTTCAAATGATTCTTAATAATGTACTATAACAACTACTAATAATATGTCATGACAATATATGCATAGAATCAACAATAAATAAGAGAAATGCATAATGAACAATGTGATTTAACCAAGTGCCCTGATTTTGTAAGAAAGATAACTTAGAAGACAATGCTTGTACATAATGATACCTCGGTCTGTATCGTGGGCGAGTATTTCTTTAATTAGAAATTTTAGGCATGGTGTGGAACATGTATTGATAATGTCAATATTGATGAATGAGGTCACCTAGTGGTTGATGAATTCAATCATGTTTTGTGGAACTAATCACATATTCAAATGGGTTTCCCTTGATGATTCACATCCATTTTTGAGAGTTTTATGTAAAGTAGGAAATAGGATGTGGCACCAATGATTCGTGCCCAAAATGGGTTTGATTCCCAACTATGGAGGAAATGGGGGAAAGATGGACACCTAAGTGGGTTAGAGTCTCATACGGTGAAAGATGTTACAAATGGGTTCGAGTCCCATATGAGTGATGACTGCTTGAAATGGGTTTCAGTCCCATAGAGGGTCCTACATCCATCGTGAAAGTTGAATCATAAGAGCATGCATGAACCAAGATTTCCCTAGATGTAGGTCCATTTGGAGATTGATGTTTCTTGAATTTGAACAATGATTTATTTGAGTTATGAGATCTCAGGTGACATGTTTCCATACATCGCGATAATTCCCCGTTACTTAAGTCTTTTTCCCCTTGTTGACTTAAGTTAAGAACCGATTGGAACACCCTGTAGAGCCGAGTGGACCCATAAGATAGGGAACCCACTAAGATTATTATCTCACCACATGATTGTTGTAATTTTTTCCAGGAAGTTTTAAACAAGTGAAGGGCAAGGACAAGATGGCTTGATTTTCTTGACTATTCGATATTTTGGATCGCATTATGATGTGTAGATATATAGTTTGAGATCATTTAGAGAATGATCTAGCTTTTAGTTTCAGTTAGGCAAATTTGTATATTTACTGTGCCATGCTTGTAGTTTTATTTTGGGAATGTATATATGTACACTATTTCCAATAGGTTCTTATGTATTTATTACCATAATTATACTATGTATAATGTGTATTCTAGACATGCATTATATGCGGGTGTTATAGTTGTATACCCTGTAAGATTTGTTGTTAATGGAATAACCTAGGACTATTCCTTGGTTACTTTTGAGATCCATATTTCTTATTTGATCATAATTTGCTAAGATGTAGCACTTTCTACCAAAAACATGAAAGTGTTTAACATTGTGGTTTCTCCCTTTCCAAATCTTATACTGAGTTACTTTGGTTATAGATATTATGGTCACACGATTGTGGATGTGACAGGTTATGTTCATGGCTTTATCCCAAAAATAGTAAAGTAGATTTTTCGTTGGCAACAATGATTCTAGCTAGCTCTTGCAAGGTTCTATTTTTTGTTCAACCACTCCATTCTACTGAGGTGTGATAGGTACATAGAATTCACGACCAATCCCTTTAGAGAACAAAACTCAGAGAACTTGAAGTTCTCAAATTCTTTTCCATGATGACTCCTTATATTTACAATCTCACTCCATTTTTCTCTTTGGAGGCGTCGACATTGCTCTTTGAAAACATCAAAAGTGTCATATTTTTATTTAATAAAGTTAATCCAAGTGTATCATAAAAAATCATCCACACATACAAAGACATATCTTTTGCCACCCAGACTTTTTACTTGCATAAGCCCCACAAGATCCATTTGTAGTAACTCTACAACTTTAGAGATGATAAGATGATGCAGATTCTTGTAGGCCATCTTGATCACTTTTCTATTTGGCGCTATTTTTTATCCAAATTTTATTAATTTTTAATTATGTATCATTTTTTTAAATTAATGATTTAAAATAAAAAAAATAAAAAATTGTATTCACACAAAGATTTGAAATTCTAGTAAGCAGATCACAGATATCTTAACCACATGTCGGGACATTTATCTTTGCAACAATTAAACAAGGGCAACACACGCAGAATGATATTCAAGAATATCAGCGCATGAACATGTCAGATGTTCTAAAATCTGTCTCGACATATTTGTGCAGTTAGCATAATAACATTATATATAATTGCAAAATGATAAATAACAACATGATTTGTTAACCTAGTCCGGTCGAACTCACCTACTCAGAGGGATACCAATCCAGGAAGAAGATCATAATATAAGTGGATTATTGCTTGTACAAAACCTCCTATTGTACAGGTAAACACACTTTGTTTTACGTAATCCTACCCAATGTAATTTTTATTGCAGAAACTCCATCTTTAATACGAGAACCCTATCTCACTCCCTTCATCGTCGCATCCCCACAACGGTATCAGGTTGCAACCCAACAACTCCATCATGTTGCACCCCCACAACTTTATCATTCTTGAAAGCCCCACCTTCTAATGAAATGTTTAGTCAACTCTCTTTGACTAACCACTCTCATTGGACATGCTTTAAAGCTTCATCCAAGAACAAAACAAAATTCATTACCTAATGGTTTTTGAATATGTATCAATAACTATGTCTACCTTATTGTATCCGATTGATACAAAAGGTGACTTACAACACAAGAAATCCAACGAATTTCAAAACCCTAAACCTTATTTTCTACTTTTACAAAGTGTTACAAGGATTAGTTATTTTGCCCTAGGTCTAGGATTTCCATTTATAACCTTCTGCTGTGCATGGGCTTCAGATCTTCTGTCTTCCTATTCATTGACATTGCTGTAGAGAATCTTAAAAAGATTTAAAACATATTTAAATCGTCTTTTATAACAGTCTAGGATGCCGAGTGTTCATGCTGGAACTTCTTACTCAACATCTTCGTTCTTTGTCATACTTCTTCAAATTGGCACATTCCTAGATTTCTTCATCTTTATCAATAATGTGTTTTACCAAAATTTAGTCAAACCACTGGAGCTTTCAATCTCCCTATTTTGATAAATTTTGGTTAAAACTCCTTTTGTACAATAAACCCAAGATGCTTCTTATTTTGTGCTGGAGGAGTGAAGTTGAGAAAGGGACTAACATTATTTTATCTAGATAAGAGATAGGGGACTCCTAAATCTAGAAGGAAGTTTGAAAGAGTTGACAGGACACGTCTCCACCTCAAACACATTGCCCCTCCAGTAAGCTCCCATTGACTCCCTGAATCTATACTTCCTACGATTGTGCCATGGTAAGCTGTATCAGAGGAGAATGAAGCGGGCATTCGATCAGAGAGTGCGTCCTCGGGAGTACCAAGTTGGTGAACTTGTGCTCAAAAGGATCCTTTCTCCCAGTACAAATCACAGGGGCAAATGGACACTTAATTATGACGGTCCATACGTGGTTAAAAAAGGTTTTCTTAGGTGGAACCTTAATGCTTACAACCATGGATGGCGAAGACTTTCCATCCTCTGTTAACTCAGACGCAGTTAAAAAAATACTTCGCATAAAAGAGACCCGCTGGACAAACAAAATAAAGAGTCCAGGCAAAAAAGGGCATCCCGGCGAGCCAAAAACAAAATAAAAGTCTCGGGAAAAAATTAGGGATATAAATAAAAAAGGTACACCCGGTGAGTTGAAAATCCACATTGGACAACTCAGGTAAAAAAGGGTATCCCGGTGGATTGAAAACCCAAAAGGGTGATCCACGCAAAAAAGGGAATAAGCAAATGACCGTGATCTGAGTTAACTGTACTGCATCATCATCTCATTTAACCTGGAAATCTCCAAAGGGTAGGAATCAATCCCACCCTCCTTTTCAAAAAGCAATATAAGTGAAAAATCTTGAAGACATACTGGTCATAGCAGAATTGAAACTCGATGGAATGTCGTTTTCACATTGCCATATGATAGTTTCTTTTCTCAATTTGCAGCAATCACCTCTTTCCAGGGGATTGTTTCCTGATGTACTTTGCCTATTCAGGGCCTTTCAATAAAATGAATTATTCAGTCAAAAGTCTTCATTTTCTTCTTCTTCTTTTACCTTACTATTTTGTTTTAAAAAATGTCCCGAATTTTTGATAAAAAAAATTGAATGTGAGCATTGTGGCTTTACAAATAATGTGCAGGGGAAAAACATTTAAAATTGCTTTGAATGATGAATTACACCGAGTGGTGGATTCAAACCATATAATTCCTCGGGGCGTGTGTGTGCATCTCCGTTGTAGGGTTTATAGTCAGAAGTTCGAAAGAAAAGATCTTTTGTTAGCACAAAGCATTATGGAAATCTGTTTCTCCAACCCTAGTTGGTACAAGATTATTGATCAATTACAAGTGCCTCTCAGGATAAAGAATAAGGGTGTGGTATTCCCCAAGAAGATATTATCCCTAGCAAGGGACACCTTACAACTTTTGTCTTGACAACGTGACTTTATCTCCAGTGGAGTTTAGGTTTTTTTGTTCACCTACAAGTCAGAGCATCTTCTGACAGAGCTGTTGTTATGCAATTGTCATCTAGTCTTGCAGCACTCGTTTGTGTTGGCCCTTTGTTCATTCACTCGTATGTGTTTAATATTATCCTTGATACTCATTGGCATCATTTTTTACACTCGTTTGTGTTGGATTTTGGAACCTGTTGATACTCGTCTGTATCGTTCTTCAACACTTGTCTGTGTCAGCATGTTGTTCAGACACTCGTCCGTGTTTGATATTACCTGTAAACACCCCAAATTTTCCCTCACCAAGTTCTTCACCATGGCTTGTGATCTTTCATGTTTACATTAGCATAAGCATACCATCTCATAATGAATTTTTGTTTCACTGCATGAGTTCAAGTTCATCTGCATCTAGGGTTTGTGATCTGAGCAATCCCAGGATCCATCTGAGCCACTCCAAAGGTCTCCAATCATTCCAAGAGGGTCCATGTGTGTTCTATCATCATATTATACCCCTCAAAGATCAAGGAAGTCAAGAAATCACAAGAACTTGGAAAGCATGGAAGCAGAGCTAGGGTTTCACTACACAAATGACCTGAAATTAGGGTTTTGGTTTCAGAGGCCATAAATCCAAATTTTCTGGTCATTCTTGTTTCTAATTGTCTCAATATGTTATAAGGATCATGTTTACCAAGTTTTATGAAGAAATTCATTGTGGAAGTCATCTGTTCACTGGGTAACTTTTTGAGCAAGTCATAGCAAAATCAGGGCATCTGAGGCCCCCAACAATGGAACCAAAGTGGATTTTTCATCAAATTGAGGTTATATGATCTTTATTTGATCATTTAAGTGCTTTTAAGTTCACAAAATTGAAGAAATTTGAGCTAATCCAAAAGTTGCCAAAAATGGAAATGACTTGTAATGGAAACTTTCCATTTTGGGAAAGTTTTTCAACCTCCTCTTTCTCAACCAAAAATGCTTCAAATGAAAAATTGTTGGTCATTAAAGTTGTAGATTGGATCTTTCCCTTTACAAAAAGTACAAGAACAAGTCCTAATTCATTATGGAACTCAAGTTATGGCCTTGCGAAGTTGGCAAAAATCCTATAATTTTCACTTTCACACCAAAGAGGATTTTTTGCAATTTCACAAACCATGCAATTTTGTGAGCTCTAATCAACCTCTAAACATCATACAAACATAATACAATGCATTGTGACCAAGATTTCCCAAAGAATCATTCCATTTCATGCCTTGAACTTCAAGTAATTCAAAAGGGGCCAAAGTTCTTCAAATTTGCAAAAGGGGATGAATCTTCTCATACATTTGCTGCAGCACCCCAATCTCAATCCCATGGTTCTCCTTAATCAATGTTGAGGCCAGACATGCCCTTGAACAACCCCTGCCATAGCCCATACCTCAAGTACAAGTTATGTTAACATTTTGGCAACTTGCCCATACCAATCACCACAGGCCACCACTCACTTTCTGACCTATCAAACAATGTTATGTGGATCAAAAGCAACACAAACCATAACACACACAAGCCTGAATCAGTTCATACACCAAGCTTCACAAAAATCACCTTCAAGCAAAAACCTTCGAAACTTTCTGTCCAACCATCAAACTTCAAAACAAACTTCACCATTCATTCAGAAATGATCCATAGAACATAAACCAACCATCAAACAAGCCTCAAAGCCCCTCTACACAAAACACGATTTTAGGCCAGTTGAGTTGCAAGCCTTCATTCCAGCCATTCTAAGCTCCTTCTAAGCATTGCAACTTCATCAGGGGATCAAGTAAAGAGGATTTGCACAAAAGAAGAGGTCCAAAAGCTTCAGAGGTGAAAACTCCAGCTCAGGTATCAATCTTCAGACTTTTTTCCAGAAGCATGATTTTAAGTTTCTAAATTGTTCCTTATGCTTTGCTGATCACCATGATCTAATTTGTTTTGAAAATGAGTGAGAAATAAGCTTGTATTGAACTTCTGAAACTTTGCCCGTGAAACATGTTCTTGTTTGATTCTCATGATTGATGCAAAATAAATTAGTTTTGAGGGTGGATTCGTGTTTAGGGAGAGGTGAGGAATTGATCCGGAGCTTTAGAGCTCCTGAAATGACCTAGGGAGAGAGTTTGAGAAACTACCCTGCCGGAGAAGACGACCAGAGCACTGTTTCGGCCGTCTGAAAATAATTAGGGTTAATCTCAAGTGATTAGCCAAGTTTGAATATGGAGCGTAGGAATAGAATTTTGCGCGTGCGTGGAGGGCCAGGATCATTTCACTTAACCCTAATCCATTTAATTTATTTAATTAATTAAAATTAAGCCAGATTGAATCTGGACCCTTAGATTGCGCGCTGGTCAACCATTTCCCCCCAGTTTGAATCCAGACCCTTGGATTGTCATACTTTCTTTTATTTTGATTTTTATTTCATTTAAATGCATTTTTCTTTACCAATTTATTTAAAATACTTAGAAAAATCATAAAAAATTTTCCTTCTGCTTTTCAACTTCAAATATTTTTCTTCACCCAAACAACGGGATCCGAATCCCAGATCGGTATCTTTGCATAATCATAGCATTCACATCATATTTCCCACAGAGCGTAGCATTCCGTCTAATACGGAGCATTACGACAAAAATCAAACATATTGCATGATCATAAGCCATGTTCTGAATCAAACGCTTGTAAATACTGACAATCCATCAACAATATACAGAAAACTCCCCGGATTCCCTGGCAGAGAGCCAAGGCACTTTCCCTAAAGATACAGATACTTTCTGACACCCGTCCGTGTCATATCCCCAGTAGAAAGCCAAAGCGTCCCCTTTGCACTCACAGATACATATATACACAATTCCTTGGCGCCCGTCCGTGTCACCTTCTCCAGCATAGTCACCTAAACACTTTGTAAACCATACACTTGTTTATATTGCACTTTTCTCTTTTTTACACTCGTCCGTGTCACTCTCCCCAGCAAGTTAAAACACTCGTCTGTACACCACTCATACTTGTTACTCCAGTTTTACTCATACAGATACTCGTCTGTATCTTGTATACACCACTTATATTCCCTCAGATTCGACACTCGTCCGTGTTATTTGTTAACCAGTTGGTACTCGTCTGTATCATCATCTCTGAACAGGCGTAAGCGTTTGTTTCTACTGATACTCGTCCGTATCATGGTCTTAAGGATTCTCGTTCGCATCTTTAATCCATACACAATGTCAGGTACTTTTACCTCTTTTTAGAGTTTAGACACTCGTCTGTATCTATTATTCCCCAGAAGAGTCCCCGCAGAATCAATACTCGTCCGTGTTCTTTGTTAACTAGTTGATACTCGTCCGTATCATCATCTCCGAACGTGTGTTAGTATTTGTTTCTACCTGATACCCGTCCGTATCATAGTCTCAAGGATGCTCGTCCGCATCTTTAATCTATACACAGTACCCAAACACTCATACCTCTCATTTCTTGGATGTAGACACTCGTCCGTGTTTACTTTTCCCCAGCGAAGTCCACAGCAAAACTTCCTTTCTATTTGACATTCGTCCTATGTCATGATGTCTTTTCGGTAAACGTACCCTGCCAGGTGATCGTCCTTCACCTTTTTGATGATCGTCCTTCATCAACCCTCAGTGGAGTCTCTATTCTTTAGAACCCCTTCTTATCCGACATTCGTCCTATGTCGTGATATCTTTAGCAGCCGTCCCCTGCTAGGTGATCGTTCTTCACCTTAGATGACCGTCCCTCATCTTAACCCCGAGAGTAGCCATACCCTGCTAGGTGATCGTCCTTCACCTCTTGATGATCGTTCTTAATCATGCTTATCCGATGGCCGTCCCCATCGTCGACCTTGTTACCCGACATTCGTCCTATGTCGTGGTACATTCGGCAGCCGTACCTTGCCCGGTGATCGTCCTTCACCTTAGATGACCGTCCCTCATCTTATCCCCAACAGAGCAGCCGTCCCCTGCTAGGTGATCGTCCTTCACCTTTGATGACCGTACCTCATCATTTTATTTCGTTTACCTGTAATCCCCAGAGAGTCTTATAGCTTTACCTGATGGCCGTCCCCATCACAATCCCTCATATTCCCAGCTTGTCGGTCGTCCCCGTCATTGCTTTACTTCCCGCCTCTTCCCCAGCATGTCGGTCGTCCCCGTCATTGCTTCATCCCCAACAGTCGTCCTTTGCTCGGCGGTCGTCCTCCGTCGCCCGCACTTTATAACTATACTTTATTTTCTCTTACAATCTATATCCCTTTTCTTCTTCATTCTGTGAATGCAAATTTTGGACTGTCTTTGGTATTCAACCACAAGTTATCTTGTTTGCTTGTTAAGCCGTCGCTTACATCCTGCACAGCTAACTCATGTTTGAATAGGGGCAGCTGTAAACACCCAAATTTGCCCTCACCCATTCACACCATGGCTTGTGATCTTTTCATATGCATAATCTAATCATACCATTCTCATATTGCATTTTTGCTTCACTGCATTGCTCCTAAGTCATCTGCATCTAGGATTTGTGATCTAAGCTATCCTAGAGCTATTTGAGCCACTTCAAAGGTCATCAATTACTTCAAAGGGGTCCATGAATGTTCAAGCATCATATTATATCCTCTCAAGATCAAAGAAACCAAAGAATCATAAGAACTGAGAATGGCAGGGAAGCAGAGCCAGGTTTGACTGCACAGATGACCTAGAATTAGGGTTTTGGTTTCAGAGGCCATAACTCCAAGTTTGTTGGTCATTCTTGTTTCTATTGGTCTCTATATGATATAGGGATCATGCATATCAAGTTTCATGAAGAAATTCAATGGGGAAGGCATCTGATCAAGAGTTGACTTTTTGAGCAAGCCAGTGTAAAATCAGGGCATCTGAGGCCCCCAATGACCCATCCAAAGGGTGTTCTTCATCATGTTGGATGTTTATGATCTTTATTTGATCATAGAAGATGTTGGAAGTTCACAAAATTGCAAAATTCCAAGCCATTTGCAAAGTTGCCTTTTTGGGAAAATGACTTGTAATGCAAACTTGCCATTTTGGGAAAGTTTTTCAAACCCCTCAAATTGATTCAAAAATTCTTCAAATGAGAAAACTTTGGTCATTAAAGTTGTAGAATGGATCATTCCCTTTTCAAAAAGTACAAGAACTCATTCTAATTCATTTTGGATCAAAAGTTATGGCTTATCAAAGTTGGGAAAAATCACATAATTTCAAGTTTTGCACCAAAGAGGCAAAGTTGCAAAACCTTTTGTCAAGGCAAATTGTGACCTCAAAGTGACTTCTAACCTTTGCACAAACATAAAACAATGCCTAAAATTCAGAATGCACCAAGAGTTTGTCCATTTTCATGACTTATGCTTTAAGAAATCACAAAAGGGCCAAAAAGTCACAAAGTTGCAAAACCTATCACAAACCCTAATCCACTTGCTGCATTGCTTCTAATCCAATTCCATGGCTCTCCCTAATCTCAGCTGAGCCAAACCATGCCCCTATCACAGCCTCACACTTGCTCATACCTCAAAAGTACACCTAACTTAGACTTTATGCAGAAACACCCATACCAATCCCACAGTGCCACACCAACTTCTCTGACCCATCCAAATGTGATAAGTGGACCAAAAGGGACTCAACACAACACACACACAAGCCTGAAACATCCCCCAAGCCATAGTTCTAAGTTTGCACCTCTTATGCACTTTCCTTCGAAACTCATTACACAAGACACAAACACAAAAACAAACTTCATAGAATCTCTCAGCATGTTACACTGATCATCCCTGACCCTTCACCTTGCCCTGAAACTCCCTGAAATCAAAATACGATTCTTCCCCTCTCTGAATAGAACTCCATAAAACTCACAAATCAGCCACTTTCCAATCCAACTAAACCTCAAAGCATCTTCAGGAGGTCCATTGGAGAAGCTTTGAAGCAAGGAAGCGGGTTGAAAGCTCCAAACTGAAAGCTTCACTTCAGGTAGCTTCAAAAATTATTTTTTCCAGAAGCCTTGTTTTAAGTTACTAAAATGATCTACATGCTCCCCTGAATGCAATGAGCTTTGAATTTTTGAAAATGATGTAGAAATGAGGATGTATGGTCTGTCTGAAACTTTGCCCGTGAATTTGATTTTTGCTTGTTCTTCGTGATTCATGAAAAATAAATAAGTTTTGTTGTTGGATTCTTGTTTAGGATGTTTGGTTGGGTGGATCTGGAGATTTTGGCACGTTTTAGTGGGGTTTTGAGAGAGATAGGTTGAAGGTCTCGCCGGAGAAGACGACCGGAAGTCTTCTCCGGCCACCTGAGGGTCATTAAACCCTAATCTGTGTAATTAATCAACATTGAATTTGGACCCTGGATTCTGTTGACTTCCATTGACTCCCGCGTGAATGAACGCACCATATCCTTCATTAAACCCTAATTCAGATTAATTAGGTTAATTAATTAGGGTTAAATTTTAATTTCCCAGAAGCAATCTCAACCGTCCATGAGCGCGCGCAGTCTTCCCCCCCTGAGTTTGAATGCTGGCCCTTGATTGTGTTGACTTCCCCCTTTTATTCATTTTAATTTCTTTTCTTTTCATTTCTTTTCCTCATTTTATTTAAAAGAGCTAAAATCATTTAAAAATTATGAAATTTTTTGTCAAAGATTTCATTAATTTTTAAAACCCAAAAATATTTTTAATTTTATTTTTTGCACTGAAAATTATTTTTAAATCATTTAAATGTTTATTTTTAATTAATTAATGGAAATTAATTAATTAAAAATACATTTAGGTATTTAAAAATCACAAAAAAAATTCACATTGCATTTAGAAACATTTAGAAACATTGTCCAACTCTCAAACCAAATTTCGTTTTTGTTCTTAATGCCTTTTGATCACTTTCATTGGATTTATTTCATTTTAAGGCAATATTTTGCTTCAAACTTCAAAAATTCCTTTCTGCCTAACCATTGAGAGTTGGATGATGATTCTTCTTGCATTGCACTCTTCATAGCATGTAGTTTATAGGATAAAATTGGTTTGATTTGATCTTGCATTTTCAATTTGTTTAGCATTTTTCTTGATGAGGCACCCCAAAACCATAGCAATCTTAGGAAAATCATAACTTTCACTAGGTTAAGAGTTGGATCCTCTCCTTTGGGAAGTGAGTTTGTATAGACTTAGGGTATCTTTGATTGCATTTTCAAATTTTTATCATGTCATTTGCTTCTGGTTTTGGATTGTTTCTTTGCATGATGCATGTAACCCTAATTTGTGCCTTCCTTTGCATCCTCCTTTCATTTGCTTGCATCCAATGACTTGCCATGATATTTTGTGCATCCACATGATTCATAATACATCTTAGGACATATTAGAATCATGTTTGATCATTGCATATTTCATTTGCCTTGTTATATGTCCTTTGCATTCCATAATTTTTTATGTACATTCATGATTCAAAGCATGTTTCATCTGCATCCATTGCCTTGCATGATCATTCCCATGTCTTGCTGTTGCACCCCAAAATTTGCCCTCTCAATACAAGACTTTGTGTGCTAAGAAGGTTCACAAGGTTCACAAGACCTTTCATGAAGTTCATGAAGTTTACAAAACACTTTATGAGGTTCACAAGGTTCACAAGATTCACAATACTTACAAGACCTTTCATGAGGTTCATGAAGTCTACAAGACACTTTATGAAGTTCACAAGGTTCACAAGATCTCCCATGAGATTCACAAGGTTCACAAGACCTTTCATGAAGTTCATGAAGTTTACAAAACACTTTATGAGGTTCACAAGGTTCACAAGATTCACAATACTTACAAGACCTTTCATGAGGTTCATGAAGTCTACAAGACACTTTATTGAAGTTCACAAGGTTCAAAAGATCTCCCATGAGGTTCACAAGGTTCACAAGACATTTTATGATGGTTCACAGGGTTCACAAAGTTCACAAATAGTCAGAAGAGTTGACAATTCCCTCATACAATGCACCTCCTAAGCAGTGCATCCAAAACTAGGGTTTTGACTTTAATCAGGCTAAATGGATTTCCAAGACTTCAAGTGAGATTCATAACATCTTATATCTGTGTAAGAACCCCCATGACAAGTTTCAAGACTTTTCTCAAAAGTTTGCTCAGTCAGATGATCAGATAAGTCAAAATCAGTCAAAGTAGTTAAAAAGTCAAACTGAGGTCAACTGTGGTCAAACCAAAGTCAAACTTCATGATTTTTTGCCAACATCAAGTATATGAAGTAAAATTCATAATTTGATCAAGGGTTGATCATGATTCATCAAGGAGATTTCAGATCATCAAGAATCAGGAGTTTCTAAATTAGGGTTTCCTTAGTAAAAGTCAACTGAACTTTGACCAACCATAACTTTCACATGCTTCATCACCAAGTCTCCATCCAAAGCTCATTTTGAAGGATATTGAATTCTCTACAACTTTGTGTCTCACAAGCCAAGCCCAAAAATGCTTCATTTGGAAGGTATGAGCTAAAACATTATAGGTCCTTTTGAAAGTCAACAAAAAGTCAACAACTTCAAAAGAGCATAACTTGAGAATGGTAAATGATATGGACATGAAACCAGTGGGGTTGGTTAGAGGACTCTTCAAGCTTTCCAAAATGTCCAAGAACACCCTCATAGCATTAAAATTGAAGGATGTGTGCCCTTGCAAAGTTGGGAAATTTTTGGTTGGTTTATGAAGAAAATGGAGGTCTAAAACCATTTTTTTCTAAATGGGCTTGCCATATGATGACCCAATCCATACTATAACCTCATGCACGACCCAAGACCTCAAAAATCAGATTTTTTATCATTTTATTTTTATTTATTTTGATTTAATTCATTAAAAATCATTTTAAATTAAAATAAAATATAAAAGTCTAAGATTTAAAAAAGATTAAGCTTCTAGAAATTCATAAATATGATTGGAATCAAAGTGGTAAGAGGATCATGATGATTGGCCTAAAATAGCAAGTGTTTATGCAAAAATATTTGATTTTCAAAGCTTATCTTTTTGAATCTTTTTGGATCAAATTTTTCACACAAGCATTGATCTTTTCTGACCTAATTCATTGCTCTATAAGTACATTACATAACCCTACTCACTATTCACGAATTCCAGCCTCCAAAGTGTAAGTTTGCATTTTCAAAAAACCTCTCCAAACTCAAATTCAGATTTTAACATACAAGGCATTAGAAGGTAATTTGAGAACATAGCAATGATCCCTGGACATCATTGAGTCGAAACCAATACTTATTTGCATCCAAAACCACTCATATGGCATAAACCGAATCAAGCTTTGTTCTTGAATATGAGTTTTTCGATTTCACATATTTGCTTGATTTAAATGAAATTTGATGATTGTTTGATGTTTGTGATAATGCTAGGAATGTTTCTGGACAGCAATCTTGAAGTTTGGTACCCTCAATCGTATTTCACCATTGTCAGGGTTTGAATGGCCAATTTAGGGTTTTACGATTTAGGCAATATAAATAAATTCTAACAATGTGGATTGATTGTATGAATCATAAAGAATTCATTGGTATAAACAATTTGATGTAATTGTACCATTTGCTTGATGTTTGAATTTCGCAGGACATGAACATGGAAGAACATGCATGAAATTTCGCAGGAAAAGTTGTATTAATTTTCGCAGGTACCATGAAGAAGATGAAGGCCCTGCGCGCGCAAGCTGGAATTTGAATTTGGTTTTAATATTTTTATGTTTTGTTTCTGTTTTATGTCACAAGCTTATGCTTGTCCCAGTGGTATGAAGCACGCGTGTGTAGCTAGAGGACCTGCGTTCGAATCCTGGCTTCACCACATTTTTGTTGTTTTTCCAGATAATTAGACATTTTAATATATTATGAATTATGGTGAAGTTATGTACAGGTGCGCTCTCCCAGCTGGAATGGTTAAGGTGCTTGTGTGATATTGTGAAGGTCCTGGGTTCGATTCCCCCAAGCCTTTTGCTTTTTCTTTCTTTTTTTCTGATTTTCAGGTTTAAGGCATAAAATCAATTGGACTCACCCTTTCTTCACCTGCGCGCAGGCTGGCCTAGTGGTAACTCTTCATCCAGGTTCTAGGGAGGTCCTGGGTTCAAATCCAGGCCTCCCAATTTTTTTTTTAATCAAGCAATTTTCTTTATATTTTCCTTTTTCTTATCTTATTCTTTTTAATTAATTATTATACTTTTCATAAAATAAATTTTATATATATATATATATATATATATATATATATATATATATATATATATATATATATATATTTTGTATTGATACTTTATTTTATAAATTAGTAATATATATGTATTATATATAATTTATTTATGTAATTGAATTAATATTTAATATTTAAAATTTTTGTATATAAAACCCTAATTCTTTTTTAAACCCTAATTAATCATAATAATTTTCAAAACCCTAATTTCTTTTTCTTCTATTTTTGTTTAAAATTATTATTTATATTCAATCCAATTTTTATTAAATGCATAAATTGCTTATAATTTAAATTTTTGTACATAAATATGTTTAAAAATTAAAATGCTTAATTTATTTTTTATAATATGAAAATATTCTCTAATTGTTTAGAATTTAATTTTTGCATGTAAATAATTTTATTATATGTTTAAAAATATGTAAAAATTGCTAATTTAATTTTGTAATTATAATTTATTTTTCATAATATGTTCATAATTGATTTAATTTTATAATTTATACATAACTTCAAATTTTATAATAATTCATATAATTGTTCATACTTTCTTATTAACCATTAAAAATTTTGTTTATTATAATATTTTTGCTAATTTCATTATTATTATTATTAATCATGTTTATTACTAACCCCATTTAATTTAGTATTATTTTATTATTTTTATTATTTTCACTAACCCAATTATAATTGCTTATTTATTTTGCTTATTAATATTTTGCTTATTTATTTAAATTGCTTTTATCATTATTATGTAATTGCTCCTGGATGTAATATTTTATAATGTTTATTATTTATTTTATGCCATGGTTAGTAAATAGGGAGTGTAACATGTATGTTTATTTAAAATTAATTTAGATCACTTAATTCAAAAGATAAATATTAAATTGTACACTCACACACGTAAGTCGATCTTGGATCGCCATCTCACTTCCTAGGGTTACCTCTCATTGTTGCCTAATCAAAAGGTCAAGTAGGGTGTATAAAGCAAAAAGTCCCTCAAAATAAAGTCATCTAGTCCCTTAACAATAAAAGATCAAGTCCCTCTTCGAATGTTGCCTTCGTAAGGATCTTGTCCCTTTCGAATAAAGATGACAGTCCCTCCAAAAATGCTTAATACACCCTACAGTTGCCTACATTAACAGATGACCCTTACTTGTCCCTCACATCCCAGGTAATGACTACCTATTCCTTAATAATAGGGATAGTCTTACCATTTAAAGGATTCTAGAACAGAAAAGACTTAAACTTAGGGTAGGTTCCTCATAGTTACTTGCTCACTCTTCAAACTTTTCAAACACTTCACACTTTCAAACAAATTTTTCAAACAAAGGTTTTTTACGCATCCGTACATGGATCATTATCAAACTCTTATGAAAATTTCTATTCACACACTGCACATTTCAAAAAACAATTCAAAGTGAGCTAAGTAACTAAGAGCCCATGGATAACCATGGATGTAAAGGGTGCTAACACCTTCCCTTTACATAACCTACCCCCCGGACCCAAAAAAATCTTTTAAAAGGTCTTTCCTGTTCTTTTATGCCTTTCCTTTGGATAAAATAAAAGTCGGTGGCGACTCTTGCTATCCGCAACATAACTAAAAGTCAGTTCTCCCACCGTGTTACAGAACTGGCGACTCTGCTGGGGATTTAAATTAAAGAGGGGTACCCTTAGGAATTAGATCACTTTAAATAGATTGCCTTGTTTGCTTTATATTACTTGTTGGGCTCTTATGTGTGAAAGATCCTAACCCGGATCTAGTGTACCTTAGGTAAATGGCAATAGACCAAGGAAACTGTACGGCGTATACCGATGTGGTTGATCTGGTGGCCATAGTTAGTGTGACTTCTTGGTTGGTGCTTATGTTCCTTAAGTCAAGTTGAGGATAATATGAGGCTGCCATATGTTGTCAATGCACTAACTAACTTTTAGAACCCTAGTTATCCCATCGTGGCCTTTAGAAAAGTAGTGAGATAACCGGCTTTGGTGCAAACTGAAGTTGGTTGATACTCGATACTACGCTCATTGAGATTCTAAACTCGGAGGGTTTTGGTTGGCAAGTAAGTTGCCTACTGAACAACCACCCTTGTGAAGGATCAATGATATTGAGATCCCTTAGAACCTGGTTACTTTATAGGACAGGATGAACCAACTAACTTCAGGGGAGGGTACTTACCTTTAAACCTCATGCAAGCCTTTAAACCTAGGGCTATTGTGTGACTTGTTTGTGTGTGCCACATGTTTGTGATTGAACATAACATCATGACATCATCATGCATCATAAGCATAGCATTTTCACTAACCATTTCAAGGACCAAAGGATTTATCTTTGTTCTTTGTTGCAGGTCATGGCTTCTGCTCGTAGAAACACTATCAGGATCAACTTTGTAGGGATACCTGCTAAGCTTAAAGAGTTGGTTTCTCAAGTATCTGAACACTCCCAGTTCATCAAGAGACATGGTCACCTATTGGATCTAGTCACCTCAGGATTCAATGAAGACATGATGAGTGTTTTGTTTCAGTTCTTTGACCCTAAGCACCATTGCTTCACATTCCCCGACTATCAGCTGGTTCCTACAATGGAAGAGTTCTCTAAACTTCTGGGTATACCTGTTCTTGATCAAAGACCCTTCACAGGCTTGGAGAAGGAGCTTAAACCAGAGGTTATTGCTGCAGCTCTACATCTGAAGAAGTCTGACATTGTTCTAGAAACGAGAAGCGGAGTTAAGGGTATTCTTGCCAAGGTGTTGATAGAAAAGGCTCAGGTGTTCTTGAAGGCCATGAGCTATGATGCTTTTGAGGAGATCTTAGCCTTGCTAATTTATGGCTTAGTATTGTTCCCCAATCCAGATCAGTTCATAGACGTTCATGCCATCAACATATTTCTGAGTCACAATCCAGTACCTACATTGCTTGGGGACATCCTACATTCTCTTCACACCCGTACTACAAGGGCAAGGGGAACTTTGATGTGCTGCATACCTTTGCTTTCTAGGTGGTTTATTTCTCATCTTCCTCGCTCAGTAATGAAGAATGAGCAAGGGTTCAGGTGGTCCAAGAGGATCATGTCGCTCTCGCATTCAGATATTCATTGGTGCTCCAGATCTATGGAGAACGTCACTATCATTGACCGTTGTGGGGAGTTTCCTAATGTTCCACTTCTAGGCATAAGAGGAGGCATCACCTACAACCCCTCTCTAGCTTTACGACAGTTTGGTTACGCTCGAAGTGATGGTCCACATGACATGTTGATTCAGGGCATTGTGTTTGATTACGACAACGATCTTCAAGGTTACCGTCAGAGATTCATACGAGCCTGGGGAAAAGTGAACAAGGTTGACAGCAAGACTCTGGAGCCTAAGTACACTATTCCTATGGAGGCTTATCTCAGATGGGTGCGATCTCGTGCTCAGACTCTCATGATGCCATATCCTGCTATCCTGCCAGTTACCATGGAACCTGTTGCTGAAGGAGATACTGCTTATACCATCCTTCACCCAGACATGCCTACTGACATGGAAGACTTACAGAGATCATGGATCCAGTTGAAGGAGCAAAGGGATACTTTCGAGGCTCATTACAAAGCAAGCCAAGAAAGAATCCTGGAACTAACAAAGCAACTTCACGAGGAACGGAATCTCAACTCATACCTCAACACAAAGAGGAAACGTCCATGGGAGACTTAAAACCCCATCTCTTGTATTTACTTTATTTCATTTTCTGTAAGCCCAAGAGGCAAAACAAATTTATTACTAATAAAAGTTTACCTTCTTGATTGTTTAAACAAATTTAAATCCTGCGGTCCTTGAAAACATTGCATATACATTCACATATCATTTCATTGCATCACAGGTTTATTGTGCACAGGTTTCTCATATTCTCGCTGTTTATTTCAGCAATGGCTCTTGAACAAACAGTTAAGGATCTCCAGACACAAAATGCACAGTTCCAAGAGCTGATCCTGAACCTGACCAAGGGGCAGGATGAATTGAAGACGCTGCTGGCCAAGAAGACTAAGAAGACTAGAAGGTCAGGTGGCCTGATCAACATGGGAAGAAGGTTCAAAGGTCTTGCCAAGACCAAGGAACCAGTTGAAGATTATGAGTCTGAAGAGTCTGAAAAAGAGGGAGGCAGTCTCCACAACACTATGGGGGACTTTGATTCTGAGGCTAATTACTACCATGAGCCTAATGAAGACAAATTCAAGATGCTGGTGGATAGAATGGATGCTATGGAGTTGCAGAAGTCTTCTGGGCTGGATTTTGAAGATTTGAGTCTGATATCTGGGGTAGTCATACCCATTGGTTTCAAAGTTCCTACCTTTGTTGTTTATGATGGGGTCTCTTGTCCCAAGCTGCATCTAAGGTCTTATGTCAGAAGAATTCAACCTCACACTGCTGATAAGAAGTTGTGGATCCACTTTTTCCAAGAGAGCTTATCTGGAGCTCAATTGGAGTGGTATTATCAATTGGAGAGTGTCAACATCAGGGATTGGAATGATCTTGCTGAAGCTTTCTATAAGCAGTATCAATACAATGCTGACTTAGCTCCTACTCGCATGCAGCTGCAAAGCATGTCTATGGGTGCCAAAGAAAGTTTCAAGGAGTATGCTCAGAAGTGGAGAGATTTAGCTGGAAGAGTACAACCCCCTTTAACTGACAGGGAATTGGTTGATATGTTCATGTGTACGCTGAATGGTCCTTTTTACAGTCATCTCATTGGAAGCTCATCATCTGGCTTCACTGAGTTGATAATGACAGGAGAGCGCGTGGAAAATGGTATAAAGAGTGGCAAGATTCAAGTGGGTACTTCTTCATCAGGTACTGCAAAGAAGCCTCCCACTGGGAAGAAATAATCCAATGCTGTTTATGGTCAACCTGATCGTAATAGAAGGCATCAGTCTGTGAGTGCAGTTCATATTTCAAATCCAACTCCTACAACACCAGAGCAGCCACAGGGCAACCAACAGAGGGCTAGAAGGCAGTTCACAAAGATCAACATGTCAATGGCTCAGGCATTGCAACACTTGTTGAAGGCTGAACTTATTACTTTGAAAGAGGATCCTCAGAATCCCAATGTTACCTCTCCCAGGTACAATCCCAATGCACGATGTGCATATCATTCAAACTGTCAGGGACATGATACTAATAGCTGCTGGGTCTTGAAGAACAAAATTCAAGATATGATTGAGGCTGGAGAGATTGAATTTGACCCTCCGGGTACTCCAAATGTGATTACTGCTCCCATGCCAAATCATGAGAAGACTGTCAATGCCATTGATGAAGATTTACATATCTATTCAGTTGCAGAGTTGACCACACCATTGTCTGTTATCAAGAAGAAGTTAGTGCAAGCTGGGTTCTTTCCAGGTTGTCGCGAAGATTGTTAGTATTGTACCTATAAGCCGGATAGTTGTTGGAGATTGAGAGATGGAATCCAGCGTCTCATGGATAAGTATACCATAGTGTTTGAGAAGACTCCATCGTCTGTAGAGAGTATGGTGGATCATATTACTCAAGGTAGAAGGACTGAAGAGGTTGATATGGTTGATAAAGTACCGGTAAGGATCACTTCAAAGGGACCTGTTAAAATCACTCATAAGGGTCCAATCAAGATTACTGCTGAAGGCCTTGTGAAGGTTGTTGCTGAAGCCAGAGTGGCTCCCATGGTCATTACCACTCCTGGTCCTATTCCGTATACGTCTGATAAAGCTGTGCCTTGGCATTATGGGTCTGATGTTTATATCCATGGTGTTAAGCAGGAACCCTTAGCTGATATGCCTGTTGATATTGATAATATTGCTGGATCTAGTAAGCTCACACGAAGTGGAAGAGTCTTCTCTCCTCCAGTGACTTCCAAGAATGCAGTTACTCCTGCTGCTACCTCCACCACTGATGCTCGGGGCAATGGTCCTGTTATTGAACCAGTACCTACTGATGTGCCAGCTGCTGATGATCTCTCTAAGCAGATGGAAGAAGTATTGAAAATCATTCGCAAGAGTGATTATGACATTGTTGATCAGTTGGGGCATACTCCCTCCAAGATTTCTATGCTGTCTTTGTTATTATGTTCTGAGGCTCATGCCAAAGCTTTGATCAAGTTTCTGAAGACTGCTCATGTACCCAATGCAATTTCTGTTGACCAGTTTGAGAATTGTGTTGCCCACCTGACCTATGATAATGGGTTAGGGTTTTCTGATGCTGATTTGACCCCTGCCAAGAGGGATCATAACAGGGCCCTGCATATCTCAATTGAATGCAGGGGCACTACCCTGTCACATGTATTGATAGACAATGGTTCCTCTCTGAATGTGTTGCCCAAAGAAGTCCTGAATAAGCTGAGTCCTGAAGATGCTGTGCTGAAGCCCAGTAGTATAGTGGTGAAGGCTTTTGATGGTTCGAGAAGAGTGGTGCATGGAGAAATTGACCTGCCCATCAAAGTTGGTTCTCAGATTTTTAATGCTACATTTTATGTGATGGATATTCGTCCTTCGTACTCTTGTCTGCTTGGTCGTCCCTGGATCCATGGGGCAGGTGCTGTAACCTCTACATTACATTAGAAGTTGAGATATCCGGTAGAAGGAAAGGTTGTTACTGTCTATGGAGAGGAAGAGTATTTTGTCAGTCATGTGAATACCTTCAAGTATCTGGAAGTGGAAGGTGAATACGTTGAAACTCCGTGTCAGACATTTGAAGTGGTTCCTTGGATTGTTAATGATTATGTAGCTCCTCCGGTTGTCAAGAAAGTTCCTGTGGTCACCAGAGTACCTCCAACAATGGCCTCCCTCAAAGATGCTAGAGCTGTAGTGGATGAAGATGGTTGTACTATTTGGGGTCAGCTTCCTGATATTCCATACAAGTCTGACAAGTTTGGTTTGGGTTTCACTGCAGAGTCCCAGAAGGCTGTTCGTCGTGCTCGTGCTGTTCGTATCACCAATCAAGGGGTTATGAAAGATCAGATCAATGCTGTGAGAGACTATGATGAAGACTACAATCTGGATGCTTGGATCTTTCCTACTGTGGGTGCTGGACTCAATAATTGGAAAGCTGAAGATGTTATCCCTATCTCCTTTAGTCAGGAGTAAATACTATTACTGTGTTGTTGCTTTTAAGTTTGTAATTTCTTGAACAATTGAACTCTTAAGCCTTGTGCCTTACCCGGGGCACAATGGTGTGCTTGTTACGGGCTGTCATTAAATTTGCATACTTCATTCAATAAAAATCAGTGGACGTTTCGTTTTCGTAAATATTGTGTTCCTTGTCTTTCTTTTCTTTTCTTTTCTGTTTTATCAGCTATGTGTTCTTACACACACCCACATCACTAAAATGCAGATCCTCATCCACTCTGGATCCTGTTGATAACAATTCTACTATTGCCAATTATAATTTCGAGAATCCGATCTATCAAACTGAAGACGGAAATGAGGACGATTGTGAAGTACCTGTAGAGCTTGCTAGGTTGTTACAACAAGAAGAGAAAGCTATACAGCCACATGAAGAGCCAGTCGAAGTTGTGAATCTGGGAACTGAAGAAAACAGGAAAGAGGTCAAGATAGGGGCTGATTTAGAAGATAGTGTCAAGAGCAGATTGATTCAGATGTTACGTGACTATGTGGAGATCTTTGCTTGGTCTTATGAAGATATGCCAGGGTTGGATACAAACATTGTAGTTCACCGTTTACCAGTAAAAGAAGATTGTCGTCCAAAGAAGCAGAAGGTTCGTCGTATGCGTCCTGAGATGTCAGAAAAAATCAAAGCAGAGATAATGAAACAGTTTGATGCAGGGTTCTTAGCTGTGACTTCTTATCCTCAGTGGGTTGCAAATGTGGTACCAGTTCCTAAGAAAGATGGTAAGGTACGTATGTGTGTAGACTACAGGGATTTGAACAAGGCCAGCCCCAAAGATGACTTTCCACTTCCTCATATTGATGTTCTGGTAGACAACACTGCTCAGCACAAGGTATTCTCTTTTATGGATGGTTTCTCTGGTTACAATCAAATCAAGATGGCACCTGAAGATATGGAGAAGACAACATTTGTTACACAGTGGGGCACTTTTTGTTATAAGGTGATGCCATTTGGTTTGAAGAATGCAGGGGCAACATATCAACGTGCTATGGTGGCTTTGTTTCATGATATGATTCATCATGAGATAGAGGTATATGTGGATGATATGATAGCCAGGTCTCAGAATGAAGAACAACATCTTGATCATTTGCATAAATTGTTTGAGAGGTTGAAGAAATACAAGTTGAGATTGAACCCAAACAAGTGTACTTTTGGAGTCAGATCTGGTAAGCTCCTGGGTTTCATTGTCAGTGGAAAAGGTATTGAAGTGGATCCTGCAAAAGTGAAAGCTATACGAGAGATGCCAGCTCCCCGTACTGAGAAGGAGGTTAGAGGTTTCTTGGGACGATTGAATTACATTGCAAGATTTATTTCCCAATTAACTGCCATCTGTGAGCCAATCTTCAAGTAGTTGAAGAAAGATCAGGTGATGGAATGGAATGATGAGTGCCAGACTGCCTTTGATGAAATCAAGAGATATCTGCTAGAACCTCCAATTTTGATGCCACCAGTTGATGGAAGGCCCTTGATTATGTACTTAACAGTGTTAGACAACTCAATGGGGTGTGTGTTGGGGCAACATGACGAGTCTGGTCGAAAAGAGCAGGCAATATACTACCTTAGCAAAAAGTTTACCGACTGTGAAACAAGATACTCACTGCTCGAGAAAACTTGCTGCGCTTTGGCATGGGCTGCTCGCCGACTAAGACAGTATATGTTGACTCATACCACTTTGTTGATTTCAAAGATGGATCCAATCAAGTACATATTCGAGAAACCTGCTCTCTCTGGAAGAATTGCAAGATGGCAAATGATCTTAACAGAATATGATATACAGTATACTACTCAGAAGGCCATTAAGGGGAGTGTTGTAGCTGATCATTTGGCTCACCAAGCAGTAGATGATTATCAGTCAATGAGTTTTGAGTTCCCTGATGAAGACATTATGATTATTACCAAAGAACCTGGACAATATGACGGACCTGAACAAGGATCCCGATGGACTATGGTTTTTGATGGTGCCTCTAATGCACTTGGTAATGGTGTTGGTGTTGTGATTAGTTCGCCTGAAGGTTGTCATACCCCGATTACTGCCAGACTTTGTTTCTATTGTACCAATAACATGGCTGAGTATGAGGCATGTATCCTGGGTATTAAAGCTGCTATTGATATGAAGATTCAGTTCCTCGATGTGTATGGAGATTCAGCCCTGGTAGTTAGTCAGATCAAAGGAGATTGGGATACCAAGCATGATAATCTCATTCCTTACAGAGAGCATGTGTTGTCTTTAATCCCACATTTTAAAGAGATTACCTTTGGACATATTCCACGGAGAGAGAATCAGTTGGCAGATGCATTAGCCACCATGGCATCTATGTTTGAGATCAGCTGGGATGATGAAGCTCCCAAGATTACCATTGATAGATTTGAGAAGCCTGCATACTGCAATGAGATTGGTACTGAAGAAGCAGAGGAGAAGCCTTGGTTTTATGAAGTGAAAAGATATCTTGAAGCTCAGGAGTTCCCTGAAGGGGCATCTATCAAAGATAGGAAGTTTCTGAGAAGGTTTTCTGCTAAGTTCTTTTTTAGTAATGGGATTTTGTATAAGCGCAATCATGATTCAACTATGCTTCGTTGTGTGGATAAGAAGGAAGCAACTGAAATTATGGAAGACATGCATGATGGGATCTTTGGCACTCATTCTAGTGGTCATACTATGGCAAAGAAGATATTGAGAGCAGGTTAATATTGGTCTACCATGGAAGCTGATTGCTATCAACATTCCAGAACATGTCACAAGTGTCAAATTTATGCTGACAAAGTACATATACCTCCATCACCATTAAATGTGTTGACTGCTCCTTGGCCTTTTGCCATGTGGGGCATTGATATGATTGGTGAGATCAAGCCTACTGCTTCTAATGGGCATCGTTTCATCCTGGTTGCTATTGATTACTTCACGAAGTGGGTGGAGGCAGCTTCATTTGCATCTGTTACTAAGAATGTTGTGGCTCGATTCATTAAGAATAATCTCATATGTAGGTATGGCATCCCTGAAAGGATTATTACTGACAATGGCTCTAATCTGAACAACACTATGATTACTGATCTCTGCACGCAGTTCAAGATTAAGCATCACAACTCTTCTCCGTATCGACCAAAGATGAATGGGGCATTTGAAGCTGCTAATAAGAACATTAAGAAGATTGTACAGAAGATGACTGTGACTTACAAGGATTGGCATGAGATGTTACCGTTTGCTCTTCATGGTTATCGTACCACAATACGTACTTCAACAGGGGCAACCCCATTCTCCTTAGTCTATGGTATGGAAGCAGTTCTTCCCATTGAAGTTCAGATTCCCTCCTTAAGAATTATGAAGGATGCAGGCTTGGATGAAGATGAGTGGATTCAGACTCGACTTGACCAGATAAATTTGATTGATGAGAAAAGGTTAGCAGCAGTTTGTCATGGCCAGATGTATCAGAAACGAATGATCAAGGCTTTTAACAAGAAGGTTAAGCCAAAGGTATATCAGGTTGGTGACTTGGTAATCAAGCGTATCATATTACCACAGGGTGATCCTAGGGGAAAGTGGACTCCAACATATGAAGGACCATTTGTGGTCAAAACAGTATTTTCAGGAGGTGCCATGATACTTACTACTATGGATGGTGAAGACTTCCCGCAGCCTGTAAACGCAGACATAGTTAAAAAATACTACGCATGAAAAGAGACTCGCTAGGTTGACAGGCCTAGGCAAAAATAAGGGCATCCCGGCAAAACAAAAGGGTTTGGGCAAAAATTAGGGATATATATAAAAAGATGTACACCCGGCAAGTCGAAAACCTGAGAAGGCGGCTTGGGCAAAAAAGGGTATCCCGGTGGATTGAAAACCCGAAAGGGCAATCCAGGCAAAAGTTAGGGATTAAAGCGTATGACTATGTCTCGTTTGGATCACCCATGAAACTGCAACCAATTGTGTTACTTACTCAAGTTCGAACAGATAAAGCTCAATCCAATCGTTTCCGTCTCAACAGCAGAAGGTGAGATACTTGAAGATAATGGCAATAGTAGAATTGAAACTCAATAAGATTATTTCCCACATAGCTGATTCTCCTTGTTTTGTAAAATTTTATGACAAAATCCTCTTACTAGGGTTTATGTCTCCTTGTACAAACTTACCCATGTATGGGTCACTTTTTGATATGAATAAAATTCCATTTTGAATCCAGATTTACTTTTACCCTATTTACATAAGCGAAACGTCCATTGGTTGTGTTTGAATGTATGTATGCTTTTGAATATGATTAATGTTTACCAGAAATGCATGTATGCTTAATATGATTGATGTTTACCAGAAATGCATAAAAATGTAGTAATAGTATTTACTAAGGACGAACGAGGGAAGGATTTCAACGAAGCTTCGCCGGTTCATCTCTACAAAACAACTACAAACCCTCAGTAGGGCAAATCCATCTTCATAAAGTCACATCTCCCCTGGAATTTATATCCATCTCTTTTATCCTCATACGGATATTCGGGAATTTACTTTCCAATAGGAGTACGACGAACGAAGGCGGGAGGTTATATATACTCTACTATCGAACGAAGACGGGAGGTTATGTATACCTTGCTATCCCCAGCAGACGGGAGGTTATATATACTCTACTATCAAACGAAGACGGGAGGTTATGTATACCTTGCTATCCCCAGCAGACAGGAGGTTATGTATAATATATTATCAAACAAGACGGGAATGAGTTCCTCATATTCTTCGACAACGAATCGGGATTTATTTTCCCTGGCCAGCAGTTGTTATACGACGATATCCAGACGCTTCCGGCAGCATCATATCATACATACATCATTTACATCATACCATAACATACATATCCATATATACATAATACATTACTTAAGTGCATCATATTATACATGCATACATAATGCATAAACTAATACTACCATATAGAATGCTACCTTGTTTTCAGGTTAATTCTCCAGTAGACAGACTTCATCAACAACTTGTGACTATCAGGACTGCTTTATCCTACTGAAAGTTATCAATCCCTCATGACTGCTTTATCCTCCTGAAAGCTTCTTATACCTCAGAACGTTGTTCATCTTTCTGAAAGCATAGTACCTCCTCAGGACGTTGTTATCCTCCTGAAAGCATATTATCTCCTCGGGACGTTGTTTATCTTCCTGAAAGCTATCATCACTTCCTCAGGATGTTGTTTATACTCCTGAAAGCATATTATTACCTTGGGCCGTTGTTATCTTCCCAAAGGTTACCACTTCCTCAGGACGTTGTTATCCTCCTGAAAGCATATTATCTCCTCGGGACGTTGTTTATCTTCCTGAAAGCTATCATCACTTCCTCAGGATGTTGTTTATACTCCTGAAAGCATATTATTACCTTGGGCCGTTGTTATCTTCCCAAAGGTTACCACTTCCTCAGGACGTTGTTATCCTCCTGAAAGCATATTATCTCCTCGGGACGTTGTTTATCTTCCTGAAAGCTATCACCCCTACCTCAGGACGTTGTTATCTTCCTGAAAGCATACTATTACCTCAGGACTGCTTTATCCTCCTGAAAGCTATCATTTTACCTTCATATTTTGGACTGCTTTATCCTCCAAGAAATGTACCTGAAGAATTTCTCTCCAAGTGGCATCTTTAAGCCCACTCAAGCATATTCAACAAGTCATCAATATCACTCTACGCACTGGTGAGTGCAAATTTTTGGGCTTTTGTGTTCAATCCCCTTCAACCTTCCAGGTCACGACTAGCAAATATACCAATCTAACCCCTCAGGTTTCAGAAAATTGAACAGGGGCAGCTGTTGCACCCCAAAATTTGCCCTCACAATACAAGACTTTGTGTGCTAAGAAGGTTCACAAGGTTCACAATACCTTTCATGAAGTTCATGAAGTTTACAAAACACTTTATGAGGTTCACAAGGTTCACAAGATTCACAATACTTAAAAGACATTTCATGAGGTTCATGAAGTCTACAAGACACTTTATGAAGTTCACAAGGTTCACAAGATCTCCCATGAGATTCACAAGGTTCACAAGACCTTTCATGAAGTTCATGAAGTTTACAAAACACTTTATGAGGTTCACAAGGTTCACAAGATTCACAATACTTACAAGACCTTTCATGAGGTTCATGAAGTCTACAAGACACTTTATTGAAGTTCATAAGGTTCACAAGATCTCCCATGAGGTTCACAAGGTTCACAAGACATTTTATGATGGTTCACAGGGTTCACAAAGTTCACAAATAGTCAGAAGAGTTGACAATTCCCTCATACAATGCACCTCCTAAGCAGTGCATCCAAAACTAGGGTTTTGACTTTAATCAGGCTAAATGGATTTCCAAGACTTAAAGTGAGATTCATAACATCTTATATGTGTGTAAGAACCCCCATGACAAGTTTCAAGACTTTTCTCAAAAGTTTGCTCAGTCAGATGATCAGATAAGTCAAAATCAGTCAAAGCAGTTAAAAAGTCAAACTGAGGTCAACTGTGGTCAAACCAAAGTCAAACTTCATGATTTTTTGCCAACATCAAGTATATGAAGTAAAATTCATCATTTTATCAAGGTTTGATCATGATTCATCAAGGAGATTTCAGATCATCAAGAATCAGGAGTTTCTAAATTAGGGTTTCCTCAGTAAAAGTCAACTGAACTTTGACCAGCCATAACTTTCACATGCTTCATCACCAAGTCTCCATCCAAAGCTAATTTTGAAGGAAATTGAATTCTCTACAACTTTGTGTCTCAAAAGCCAAGCCAAAAAATGCTTCATTTGGAAGGTATGAGCTAAAACATTATAGGTCCTTTTGAAAGTCAACAAAAAGTCAACAACTTCAAAAGAGCATAACTTGAGAATGGTAAATGATATGGACATGAAACCAGTGGGGTTGGTTAGAGTACTCTTCAAGCTTTCCAAAATATCCAAGAACACCCTCATAGCATTAAAATTGAAGGATGTGTGCCCTTGCAAAGTTGGGAAATTTTTGGTTGGTTTATGAAGAAAATGGAGGTCTAAAACCATTTTTTTCTAAATGGGCTTGCCATATGATGACCCAATCCATACTATAACCTCATGCACGACCCAAGACCTCAAAAATCAGATTTTTTTATCATTTTATTTTTATTTATTTTGATTTAATTCATTAAAAATCATTTTAAATTAAAATAAAATATAAAAGTCTAAGATTTAAAAAAGATTAAGCTTCTAGAAATTCATAAATATGATTGGAATCAAAGTGGTAAGAGGATCATGATGATTGGCCTAAAATAGCAAGTGTTTATGCAAAAATATTTGATTTTCAAAGCTTATCTTTTTGAATCTTTTTGGATCAAATTTTTCACACAAGCATTGATCTTTTCTGACCTAATTCATTGCTCTATAAGTACATTACATAACCCTACTCACTATTCACGAATTCCAGCCTCCAAAGTGTAAGTTTGCATTTTCAAAAAACCTCTCCAAACTCAAATTCAGATTTTAACATACAAGGCATTAGAAGGTAATTTGAGAACATAGCAATGATCCCTGGACATCATTGAGTCGAAACCAATACTTATTTGCATCCAAAACCACTCATATGGCATAAACCGAATCAAGCTTTGTTCTTGAATATGAGTTTTTCGATTTCACATATTTGCTTGATTTAAATGAAATTTGATGATTGTTTGATGTTTGTGATAATGCTAGGAATGTTTCTGGACAGCAATCTTGAAGTTTGGTACCCTCAATCGTATTTCACCATTGTTAGGGTTTGAATGACCAATTTAGGGTTTTACGATTTAGGCAATATAAATAAATTCTAACAATGTGGATTGATTGTATGAATCATAAAGAATTCATTGGTATAAACAATTTGATGTAATTGTACCATTTGCTTGATGTTTGAATTTCGCAGGACATGAATATGGAAGAACATGCATGAAATTTCGCAGGAAAAGTTGTATTAATTTTCGCAGGTACCATGAAGAAGATGAAGGCCCTGCGCGCGCAAGCTGGAATTTGAATTTGGTTTTAATATTTTTATGTTTTGTTTCTGTTTTATGTCACAAGCTTATGCTTGTCCCAGTGGTATGAAGCACGCGTGTGTAGCTAGAGGACCTGCGTTCGAATCCTGGCTTCACCACATTTTTGTTGTTTTTCCAGATAATTAGACATTTTAATATATTATGAATTATGGTGAAGTTATGTACAGGTGCGCTCTCCCAGCTGGAATGGTTAAGGTGCTTGTGTGATATTGTGAAGGTCCTGGGTTCGATTCCTCCAGGCCTTTTGCTTTTTCTTTCTTTTTTCTGATTTTCAGGTTTAAGGCATAAAATCAATTGGACTCACCCTTTCTTCACCTGCGCGCAGGCTGGCCTAGTGGTAACTCTTCATCCAGGTTCTAGGGAGGTCCTGGGTTCAAATCCAGGCCTCCCAATTTTTTTTTTAATCAAGCAATTTTCTTTATATTTTCCTTTTTCTTATCTTATTCTTTTTAATTAATTATTATACTTTTCATAAAATAAATTATATATATATATATATATTTTGTATTGATACTTTATTTTATAAATTAGTAATATATATGTATTATATATAATTTATTTATGTAATTGAATTAATATTTAATATTTAAAATTTTTGTATATAAAACCCTAATTCTTTTTTAAACCCTAATTAATCATAATAATTTTCAAAACCCTAATTTCTTTTTCTTCTATTTTTGTTTAAAATTATTATTTATATTCAATCCAATTTTTATTAAATGCATAAATTGCTTATAATTTAAATTTTTGTACATAAATATGTTTAAAAATTAAAATGCTTAATTTATTTTTTATAATATGAAAATATTCTCTAATTGTTTAGAATTTAATTTTTGCATGTAAATAATTTTATTATATGTTTAAAAATATGTAAAAATTGCTAATTTAATTTTGTAATTATAATTTATTTTTCATAATATGTTCATAATTGATTTAATTTTATAATTTATACATAACTTCAAATTTTATAATAATTAATATAATTGTTCATACTTTCTTATTAACCATTAAAAATTTTGTTTATTATAATATTTTTGCTAATTTCATTATTATTATTATTAATCATGTTTATTACTAACCCCATTTAATTTAGTATTATTTTATTATTTTTATTATTTTCACTAACCCAATTATAATTGCTTATTTATTTTGCTTATTTATTTAAATTGCTTTTATCATTATTATGTAATTGCTCCTGGATGTAATATTTTATAATGTTTATTATTTATTTTATGCCATGGTTAGTAAATAGGGAGTGTAACATGTATGTTTATTTAAAATTAATTTAGATCACTTAATTCAAAAGATAAATATTAAATTGTACACTCACACACGTAAGTCGATCTTGGATCACCATCTCACTTCCTAGGGTTACCTCTCATTGTTGCCTAATCAAAAGGTCAAGTAGGGTGTATAAAGCAAAAAGTCCCTCAAAATAAAGTCATCTAGTCCCTTAACAATAAAAGATCAAGTCCCTCTTCGAATGTTGCCTTCGTAATGATCTTGTCCCTTTCGAATAAAGATGACAGTCCCTCCAAAAATGCTTAATACACCCTACAGTTGCCTACATTAACAGATGACCCTTACTTGTCCCTCACATCCCAGGTAATGACTACCTATTCCTTAATAATAGGGATAGTCTTACCATTTAAAGGATTCTAGAACAGAAAAGACTTAAACTTAGGGTAGGTTCCTCATAGTTACTTGCTCACTCTTCAAACTTTTCAAACACTTCACACTTTCAAACAAATTTTTCAAACAAAGGTTTTTTACGCATCCGTACATGGATCATTATCAAACTCTTATGAAAATTTCTATTCACACACTGCACATTTCAAAAAACAATTCAAAGTGAGCTAAGTAACTAAGAGCCCATGGATAACCATGGATGTAAAGGGTGCTAACACCTTCCCTTTACATAACCTACCCCCCGGACCCAAAAAAATCTTTTAAAAGGTCTTTCCTGTTCTTTTATGCCTTTCCTTTGGATAAAATAAAAGTCGGTGGCGACTCTTGCTATCCGCAACATAACTAAAAGTCAGTTCTCACACCGTGTTACACTTGCCTCATGTTTGCATCTTCTCTTAGCATCATTAACATCATGTAATTGCTTCTGATTTTGGTTTGCATCATGTCATCTCATCTCATTTGCATTGCATTTCATTTCTTCTGGCTAACTTTTCAGGTGGTAAGTTTTTTTTGAGAAGTGAATTTGCCTTCACTTCTCACAATCTCTCCTCATCTCTCTTGCATCTTTGCTGCATCTTATCTTGTGTATTGGATTGAGCTTGCTCATTCATGTTCATCTTACTTTCTTTCTTCAAGCAACTTGTCTTCTTAAGTGAAGCAAGTTGTTTTACTTCTTATTGCTTCTTCCTCCTTTCTTCTGCTTCTTTCCTGGTGGTTTCTCTGAAGATCTTCTTGCAAGCCTCATAACCCTAGGAACAACTAAGCATGATAACAATTAGGGTTTGATTAGTCCCCCATTAGTTTTACCTTTGTGTCATCTTTGAGTCTTCTCTTCTCACCTCTTAATCCAGGACTAAACCCTAAAGGCTTTAAGGCTTTGTGATTAAGCTTATACATGCATCCTTCTATTAGGATGGAGTGTATAACTTTAATCCTAAGTGTTAAACCCTTAATGTGTTTAAATCCTCCAATCAATTCACTTAATAATCATCAAGACATCAAGCTTGTAACTTGGGCCTTGCATTAGGGTTCTAATTCTTCCTTAATTGGCTAAGAAGGACTAACCCTAGTGTTAATGGACAAGTCCCCCACAAGTTGTCTTACAAATCATAAAAATCACTTCTTAATCTTACCATTAACTAAAATCCACTTTAATAAAGGTTTTGTTTGGTCATGAGGTTAATCCCTAATCATGGATTAAGTTGAGGAGTCTTTCTCAGCTTAAATGTTCTCATCTATTATCCTTCTATTAGGATGGTGTAATGGGTCCATTAAATCCTTGATTATGGCTTAAACTCATTACTTAACACTAAACAAAAACAACAAAAAACATCTAAATAATCACAAGCAGGTTAATGATCTTAATCCTACACCATGGTGATTAAGTGTGAGGTGCTTACTTCATACTTAAGGAATCCTCATTACCCCTAATCAGAGGGAGGATGTGATGAGTTTACTAACCCATTGGTTTAGGCTTAAGCTCATTTTCTTATGACAAACTTCAAAAAGCAATAAAAGACTGAAAACACAAAAACAGACAATAATCGTCTCCTTCGGGATTCTTTTCTCATCTCATTCACTCTTAACCGAGAACTTGCTTCTTCCGTCTAATGCAAGACAGTTTGCACCTGAGCCAGACAGGTCATACACTTGAGCATAGACAAGTAAGCAGTTCACAAGTCAATTTATCTTTCAGTCTCTTTGAGTCGAACTACGGTGTTCTGACTTCCTCATTGCACGAGAGGATACGTAGGCATAACTTAACAGTTATCGAACAAAAGTCTCTGTATATTCCCCTTCTTTCCAGTCTTATTCTTTAAGCCTCATACTCTTGAGCATTTCACTCTTATTCTTACACTGACACTTCACTTATACACTTCACACTTCTTTTACACTGACACTTGCATTCTTTCCAGCTTTGATACACAAATAACACTGACACTACCCCTTTAAAACACAAATCTTTTGAGCGTGGATCCCGTCGAGTACGGCGGAAAATCTGGGTGCTAATACCTTCCCAGGTTGTAACCAACCCCCTTTCTCAGTCTCTCTGGTTCGCAACCGTCTTATCCATATCTTTTCCTAGGTTTATGCAGCATTACCTTTCCTTCGGGATAAAAATGCCTAGCTGGCGACTCTATTCATTCCTTCTCTCTTTCGCCGACCGTTAGCGTCTGTACCCCTCTTGGCCCCGTGTCATTTGGTGGGAGCGACAGCTTGGCGACTCTGCTGGGGATCCTTATGCTGTAACCAGGGCTTCTGGTTCTTTTTGTGGGTTCCTCCTAGCGCTTGTTTGATTTGTGTTTACTGGGGTGTTATGTGCTAATTGTGTTTATTTATTTGCTTTATTTATTGCTTTATGTACAGTTATTTATTGCTTTCTTTACAGCTTTATACATCATACTGTCATACTGTCATCTGGCTGGATCTGGTTTTTGTTTTGGTGGGTGGGGTTCCACTGAGAGTTTAAGGTCCTATACCTGGGACCTGAGTGACACCTAGGCTAGAGTGGTTCATGTTCTTTCCCATTCCATTTCGGTCTGGTGCGGGAATATGAAACACGGTTCAGATGTGGGTTTCTTCTTGAGAACTCTGTGCTACGGATTTCCTGTAGTGCTAGGGCTATCTGGGAAGCCTGCTAAGTCTGGATGACCTTTATTATGACCTTCAGAAACTGAGGTGAATTAGAGGAGGATCTTTTATGGTTATTGTAAACAATGTAACTCCGGGTTAGAAGTGTTTACACTTCTCATAACTGATCCAAGTCTGAGGATCCTTGTTCTAGAACACTACCTGTGAGGGGGTTGGGCTGTTTACAGGTTTGCAGGAACCCTTAGCCACATCATACCCAATTACTATTGTTTAAGAGTACCTCATTTTGGACAGTTCTTGTGATTAACCCGGGACATGTGACTCTTTATTTGAGTCCCCCACCCTGGTTACTGGATTTCTGAACCTCCATCTGGACCTTCTTTGAACATACATGGACTTATATCAAGACAGATAATCAGATCTAGCTTGATCACAAACCCTTGCATATCATTTGCATACATCATCATTACATCATTTAACATTTGTTTATTTGTCTTTCAGGGTATCCACATTACATCTGGCTTGGTTTTGACCCCTTCATCTGCATAGACCTCTGTTCATCAGCTATCTGCTTCAGCTATCATTCATCAGTTGTTTGCTTCAGTTACCTTCATCATCAGTTTATCAGTGGCTCATCTCCAGTACCAGTTTTGATCTTCATCAGCACTTGTCTTCAGTTCTTCATCAGCAGTCATGGCACCCAGGAAGAGCAACATTTCATATCATTTCTTTGAGCCTGTGCTGACTGGCATCAGGCAGGTCCAGGCACTTATCACTCCAGACCACATCCCATTATTCAGAGAGCATTATGGAGGCATCCTTGATATGGTTATGGACCTGGACCCTTCTCAGAGGAGTATGATTCACACCTGCCTACAGTTTTATGACCCTCCTTTGAGATGCTTTACTTTCCAGGACTTTTAGTTGGGACCTCTGCTGGAGGAGTTCTCATCATTGATTGGAGTACCTGTCAAGGGTGGTGTCCCCTTCAACCCAGAGATGACTTCTCCCAGCAATGGAGAAGTGGCAAAAGCACTGTACCTAGAGCCTATATTGATTGAGCAGAACATGACAACAAAGGCCGGGATCCCTGGCTTGTACTTAGACTTTCTGACTTCTCAGGCCATCCTGAAGGCCTCCTTGGGAGAATGGAGGGCAGTTTGTGCATTATTAGCCCTCAGTATATATGGGGTTATACTATTTGCAGATGAGCCCAAGTTTATCAGCAAGAATGCCATTCATCTTTTCCTTATGAGGAACCCAGTACCTACCTTGCTGGGAGATTTCTATTATTCCATTCATCAGAGGAATGAGAAGCAAAGAGGAAAATTGGTGAGATGTTGTGCTCACTTATTTCATACATGGTTGCTCAAACACTTACCCAGGACTGATGCCTTCCTGAACCCCCACCAACAGAAGAATTGGGCTAAAAGACTTATTGCTTTGACTTTAGATGACATCAGATGGTGTACCCAGAGTACCAAGGGCAGGGACATAATAACTAGCTGCGGGCAATACCCAAATGTACCTCTGATAGGAATGAAGGGTTGCATCAACTACAACCCTTTGCTGTTTAAGAGACAATTGGGCTATGCTTTGGTTCACCCTCCTAGAGTGCAAGACCTGGCTGAAACCTTGTATTGTGAGATAAAACCTAATCTAGCTGTTGTTAGACAGGCATCCTGGGCTTGGGACAACATCCAGACCAAAGGGATGGCCATTCTTGGGAGGTGCAATAATGTGGATTCAGCTCAGTATTATGAATGGTCTCATGCTAGAGCTCAGATTTCTGGGATGCCTTTCACCATTGAGGATGCACCTGGACCATCCACAGTACCACCTCCAGCCACTGTCAGCCTGGAAGAATTTGAGAAGCTGAAGGAAAGGAATGAGAATCTATCTCAAGCTCTGAAGAAGACCCTCTGGGAGAGGAGTGATGGTCGTCTAGACATTGAGAGGTTGGAGAAGCTTAAGGTGGAACATCTGACCAAGATTGAGAAAGCAGAGGACTACATCAAGAAATCAAGAGCTGGGGAGCAAATATTGAAGAATGCCTGTAAAGAGGCCCAGTTTCAGAAGGCTAGGACTGATCTCTATCTGCAAGAAAGTCAAGCTAGGTGTGTCAGAATCACTGAAGCTCGTACTCAAGAAGATAAGAGAACTCAGGCCAGGATTGAGCAGTTGGAGGCCATTGAAAAGAAACAACAGGAAGCCTTGCTGGCAGCCCAGAAGGAGATTTCAGAGTTAAAGCTTAGGGCTGGATTGAAGAGGTCAAAGGACCAGGATATGCATAAGAGGTTGACCACTGCTATTGCCACCAGAAACCTCCTCATCAGAAACATCACAGAGCATCCGGCTGGTCCTGTAACTGAAGCACTTTTGAAGGAGGTTAAGGAAGATGAGTTTGGATTAGATGTTTGACTTCTTTGCTTGTTGTTATTTCCATTTGATGTACTTTTCTTTTCATGTTGTATTTTGACCCTTCAGGGACATATATTGTAAAAACAGACTATGTATGATCCACCATTTGTATTGTATTTGTTAGTTTGTTTCAATAAGTTTCTTTTCTCAAGAAACATCAGAACATATTCCTCAGGGTCTGGAAATGTCAAATCCAAGAGCCAAGCCGGATACCTTGGAAAGCAAATAAGCATACTGCATTGCATGCTAACTTTTGTTTTGTTTTGTAGGTTTTGTCATTATTTTATTTGTTTCTAACTCCGTTGTGGTTCAGGAATTATTGCTCGCCGCCGGGTGTTCCCTCTCAACCGTCTGCACCGGTATCCTACTCGCAACAATCTTCCTGGTATCCAAATGGATCAAGTACAGCAAGATCTGACAGAGGTCAGAACTCAGATGGCTAATGAAAGGCTGGAGATGAGAAACCAAATGACTCAATTCATGGAAGTAATGAATGGCTTGGCCCAAAGTCAAGAAAGGTTAAAAGCATTGGTAGAAAGACAAACTCCAGAAGAACCCCATCTGGGAACTGGAGGAACAAGTAACAAAGAAAGGGGTCAGCCTCATGTTAATCCACCAGTATTTGGGCCTCATCTACATCCAGAAGTCAACATCCCGGGTAATTTGCAAGGAAATACTACTGGGGGAAGGATCTTACAGGAAGACCCCCAAGAAGAACAATTTACTGTAATGGGAGTTGGGGATGAAGTTTATGATAGGAGGTTCGATGAAATTGCTGAGAAATTGAGGTCTCTGGAGTCTCAAAATTCCCTAGGCTTCGATGTAATGGATATGGGGTTAGTGGATGGGGTAAGGATTCCCCACAAGTTTAAACCCCCGTGCTTCGAGAAGTACAATGGAACTTCCTGTCCGCGAACTCACTTACAGTCCTTCTTGGGAAGACTTAAAGCATATACAATGGATGTTCTATTTTGAAGACAGTTTGACTGGGGCTTCCAGGGAGTGGTATTCACACTTAACCAGAGCTACTATCAGATGCTGGAAGGACCTAGCTGAAGCGTTCATCAGGCAGTACCAATACAATCTGGACATGGCTCCTAACAGGACCCTTCTGATGGGAATGTCTCAATCCTCCAGGGAAAGCTTCAGGGAATATGCCCAAAGGTGGAGACATCTTGCTGCTGCTGTCCAGCCACCCATGTCGGAAAGAGAGATGGCCAACATGTTCATGAATACTCTGCAAGGAACATATATTGATAGGCTAGCTGCCTTTTCTTCCACCAGTTTCGCTGACGTAGTCATAGCTGGGGAAAGAATTGAAAGCCTTTTGAAGATGGGCAAAATTTCTGATAATGGTGCAAGTTCGTCCAGTAATCCCAGGAAGCCTTTTGTGGGACCTAGAAGAACCGGTGAGACAAATGCTATTCATGCCAACAGGGGCAAACCTCAGTATGTTCACAGATCAGTAGCAACTGTCACTATTCCAGCTTCGATTCCTCAACAACCAGCATATCAACCACAACAACAACCACATTATCAACAACAAGTTCAGTATCCGCCACAAAGAGCCTACAACAACAACAACAACAGCAATCAACAACAAAGACCTTTTTAGCAAAGACCATCACAGGAAAATAGGGTGATTGACCCTATCCCTATGCCTTATGCTGCCTTATTTCCACAACTCCTGAAGCTCAACTTGGTTGAGTTAAGGACATTGGCACCACCAGATCCCTCCAATCTTCTAAGGAATTATGATATCAACGCCAGATGTGCTTTCCACTCCAATGCACCTGGCCACAATACCGAGAAATGCAGGGCTTTACAAATGAAAGTACAAGATCTGGTGGATTCCAAAGCCCTCAACTTTGCACCCTCGCCAAATGTCAATAAGAATCCCATGCCCAATCATGGAGGGCCAAGAATTAATTCCATTGAGGAAGACAGACCATCTTTATTGATAACCAGTGTTGGACAGATTCGAACACCTCTGGTAGAAATTAAAGCTCAGCTTCTAGAGTGCCAGATGTTCCCCGGGTGTGAGCTCGGTTGTGGGTATTGCAACATTTCGGTCAACGGGTGTGATAACTTGAGAAGCGGCATAGATGGTCTTATCAAAAGTGGTATACTTCAGATCTCAACAACGGCGCCTACAAATCCAGCAGTTCCTCTAACAACAATTCCTGAGTCTCCTACAACAGCAGCAACAATCATTCCGACCGATTCATAGATATCATCAACATTGGCTCCACCCATCACTTCAACAAATCAAATGTCAACAACCCTTTCTTCTACAACATCAACATCCATTTATTCGGCAGGATCTTCTACAACACCAGCAGAAATTAATGAAGATATCTCAGCAGTCACCATCTACTATGATCCATCAAATGTTCCTCCAAACAACAACTTTCAACAACGAACTGTGGCACCTCCTGCCAGGTCACCAGTCACCATTTACTACGATCCACACACCATTTCAGTACCCTCCTCTGCTGCAGTCAGTCCAGTTACCATTACGGTGCCTGGACCAGTTCCATATGAAAGCAGTAATGCCATACCTTGGCATTATGGCTTTGACCTCTACTGCAACGGGGAGAAAATCACTTTGGATTCTTCAACCTCTTCTCCGCAAATTGATAATGTCGGGGGAGGCGGAGGCTTCACCAGGAGTGGACGCCTTTTCGCCTCACAAACTCAGAGACCTAATGCTGAAGCAGAAGCTGCTGCCAAAGCAAAAGGAAAGAGTGTGGTATTTGAAGAGCCGGCTGTCAAAGAAACTCAGAAGACATCTTTTGAACAGGATGTAGACGAGTTTATGAGAATCATAAAGAGAAATGACTACAAGGTGGTGGATCAGCTTCACCAAACTCCCTCAAAGATATCCATATTATCCCTGTTGATGTGTTCTGAATCTCACAGGAATGCATTACTGAAAGTCCTGCACGCAGCATACGTGCCAGAGGAGATCACTGTTAATCAGCTAGAAACTGTGGTAGCAAATGTCAATACCAGTCATGGACTGGGCTTTACCAATGCTGACTTAACAACTGAGGGGCGTAACCACAACAAGGCTTTACATATCACCCTGGAATGCAAGGGTGCTGTTCTATCTCATGTGCTGGTAGACACTGGGTCATCGCTCAATGTTCTACCAAAGAAGGCCTTAGTGAAGCTGGAGTACGATGGCTTGGCATTGCGTCCGAGTAATTTGGTGGTGAGAGCTTTTGATGGCTCTAAAAGATCAGTGCTTGGGGAGATTGATCTGCTTGTGATAATTGGCCCACAGACCTTCAAAATTACCTTCTACGTGATGGACATTCAGTCGGCCTACAGCTGTTTGTTAGGTAGACCTTGGATCCATGCCGCTGGCGCTGTTACGTCTACCCTTCACCAGAAGCTGAAATTCGAGTGGGAAGTGTTGCACCCCAAAATTTGCCCTCACAGTACAAGACTTTGTGTTCTAAGAAGATTCACAAGGTTCACAAGCTTCTCAACATTTACAAGACCTTTCATGAGGTTCAAGAAGTCTACAAGTTATTTCTTGAAGGTTCACAAGGTTCACAAATTCCATAATGATTACAAAGCTTTCCTGAGGTTCATGAGGTCTACAAAGCCACTTCATGAGGTTCACAAGGTTCACAAGCTTCACAATACCTCCCATGAGTATCACAAGACATCTTATGAAGATTCACAAGGTTCACAAAGTTCACAATGGGTCAAAGAAGTTGACAATGCCCTCAAACAATGCACCTCCTAAGCAGGGCATCCAAAACTAGGGTTTTGACTTTAATCAGGCTAAATGGACTTCCAATACCTCAAGTTAGTTTCATAACATCTTATATGTGTATAAGAACCCCCATGACAAGTTTCAAGACTTTTCTCAAAAGTTTGCTCAGTCAGATGATCAGATAAGTCAAAATCAGTCAATGCAGTTAAAAAGTCAAACTGAGGTCAATTGTGGTCAAACCAAAGTCAAACTTCATGATTTTGTGCCAACATCAAGTATATGAAGTAAAATTCATCATTTGATCAAGGGTTGATCATGATTCATCAAGGAGATTCCAGATCATCAATAATCAGGAGTTTCTAAATTAGGGTTCCCTCAGTAAAAGTCAACTGAACTTTGACCAGCCATAACTTTCACATACTTCATCACCAAGTCTCCATCCAAAGCTCATTTTGAAGGAAATTGAATTCTCTACAACTTTGATGTTGAAAGTTAAGCCCAAAAATGCTTCATTTGAAAGATATGATCTAAGACATTATAGGTCATTTCAAAAGTCAACAAAAAGTCAACAACTTCAAAAGGGCATAACTTGAGATTGGTAAATGATATGGACCTGAAACCAATGGGGTTGTTTAGAGGACTCTTCAAGCTTTCCAAAAAGTCCAAGAGCACCCTCATAACTTTAAAATTGAGGGAGATGTGCCCTTGCAAAGTTGGGAAATTTTGTGATGGTTTATGTTGAAAATGGAGGCTTAGAAGTAATTCTTTCCAAATGGGCTTGCTAAGTTGTGATCCAATCCATCTCTTAACACTATGCACGACCCAAATCACTTAAAATCTGATTTTTATTATTTTTATTTCTATTTATTTTGATTTAAATCATTAAAAATCATTTTAAATATAAATAAAATATGAAAATTAAGGATTTTATTTGGATAATGTTTCTAGAAAATCATAATTAGTGATTGAAGCTTAAAGAGAAAGAAATCATGTGATCTATCCAAAAATAGCAAGCATTCATGAGCCAATATTTGAATTTCATGACACCATCTTTTTCAATCTTTTTGGATCCAAATCTCCACACAATGAAGACATATTTCTGACCTAATTCACTCCCATATAAGTATAGATCATAAGCATAACCCTAGCTCACGAAATCCAGCAGCTTCAAGGTAAGTTCAAAAACACAAAAATCCTTCAAAAAGTGAAATTCGGATTTGGAGATTCAAGGCTCTACAAGGTAAAACAAGGACATGGCTAGCTTCCTTAGTCATCATTGAGTCGAAAGCAATCCTCAAATGCATCCAATTCATGCACATATGATGAACCCGAAGCATTGTTCATACTTGAAAACATTTTTTCGATTCCAATGATTCACTGCATTTGAATGGATTTTGATTGACTAATGTTGTTTATGATGTTGTGTAGCTTGTTTCTGGACAGGAAAACCAAAGAAACCGTGGCCAATTCACAAGATGCCATAGCTAGGGTTTTTACTTAGGTTTAGGAACTTTGGATTTAAGAAACATAAATCAATTCTAAAAACATAGAATTAATCGTGTGAATGTTTGGATCATGATGCTGGTTTTAATTTTGCAAAATCGTACAGTTTTGTTGCTTGTTGATGTTTGTAGGTTTTGCTGGGAATAATTTTTTCGCAGGAAAACTTGTAGCTATTTTCGCAAGAAAATTCGAAGGTCTCAAGGAAGAAGAAGGCTGTTCCCGCGCGCCCAGAAATTCAAATAATGATAATATATTTTATGCTGTTTTATTGTTTTGTTATCACACACGCGCGTGTGTCCTGGTGGTAAGCTCTGCCTGTGTATGTTGTAAGGGCCTTGGTTCGATTCTTGGCCAAGTGCATTGTTTTGTTTTATTTTTCAGGATAAAAAGAGATTGAATATATTATGTGTTCTTGCTATTCAATAGCCAGATGGGCTCTCCTAGCCAGGCGGTAAGACGCGCGTGTGTGTAACTATAAGGTCCTGGGTTCAATCCTTCCCCAGGCCTTTTGCATATTTTATTTTTCCAGGATATTTTGTGAATCAAGAACAAAACCAAGTGAAGTTCAGTCATTGTCACCTGCGCCTGGCTGGCCCAGTGGATGTTGTTGCTGCTTGCAAGTGTGAGGTCTTGGGATCAAATCCCACCAGGTTCCTTTTCTGTATTACTTTTTATTTTATTTTCTTTCTTTTAATTTAATTAGTTTAAATAATCAAAATTGTATTATTATATTATAATATTATGTATATATTATGTATTCCAACTCTTAAAATTATTTTCTAAAAAAAATATAAAATTCTTGATTTCTCAATGTAAACTTTATTTATATTATTTAAGATAATCTTTTATATAATTAGTTAAAATATATATTTTGTATATAAGTTAACCCTAATTTTCAAAACCCTAGAAAATATTTTTTTTAAAAAATGAACTTTAATTTTGTAAAATCTAACTTTTTATTTTCTAAATAATTTCTATTTCCTAATTCTTAGTATAGATATTATGTATATATGTATTTAATAATAATTTTGTAAATATGATTTATTGTTAGTAATATGTAAATATTTTTTCATAATCTAAATAATTCTAAATTGAGTCTATAATATTTTAATTTTATAATAACTTAATAACTTGTAAATAAAAAAATAATTGTTTGTTTATATTTCTTTTTAACATAATTGTTTATATTAAAAATTATTAATCTTGTTATTATAATTTATTATTATTGTTACTAACTAAATTATTATGTATTATCACATTATATTTTTATTATTCTAAATCTTGTTTATTCTTTCTAATTATTCTTATTATTATTTTTACTAACTATATTATTTATTTTGCTTTATTAATTTTATATTATTATTTCAATTAATTTTTATTATTTTTCACTAACCTCTTTTATTTTATTATTACTAACTTTTTGCTTATTATTTAAATTATTTTCACTAACTCTATATTTCTACTAACCTTATTTAATTTTTCTCATTATTATTATTTGCTAACCCCAATATTTTATATTTATTTTGATTATATTTTGCTATTTACTTTATTTTGTTTATTATAATTATGTTGTAATTGCTTCCTGGATGTAAATTTGTAATTATTTAATTATTTTTGTTATGATTAGTAATTAGGGAGTGCAAAAACATGTATGTTATATTAAAATAAATCTAGATCACTTTTAATCAAAGATAATTAAAATAAACACTCACACACACGTAAGTCGATTTTTAATCGCCGTCTCACATTTCTAAGGTTATCCCTCAAGTTGCCTACGAATAATGGTCAAGTGGGGTGTATAAAGCAAGTCCCTTCAAAAGAAAATCATCAAGTCCCTTATGGTTGCCTATACGAATCGAGTCCCTTCGAAAAATGATGATAATCCCTCATATATGCTTAATACACCCCACAGTTGCCTTCATAACCAGATTGTCCCTCACATGTCCCTTAACATCCAAGGTAAAGACTACCTACTCCTTAATAGTAGGGATAGTCTTACCAATGAAAGAATAAAAGACAAGAAAGACTTAGAACTTTAGGGTAGGTACCTATTAGTTACTTGCTCACTCTATTTTTCAAACAAATTTCAAACAAATTTTCAAACAAGTTTTTTACACATCCGTACATGGATTATTATCAAATTATTCTGAAAATTTTTTTCACACACTACACTTTCAAAAAAAAACAATTTAAAGTGAGCTTAAGTAACTAAGAGCCCATGGATAACCATGGATGAAAAGGGTGCTAATACCTTCCCTTTTCATAACCTACCCCCCGGACCCAAAATATTCTCTTAAGGTCTTTCCTGTTCTTTTATAACCTTTCCTTATGGATAAAATAAAAGTCGGTGGCGACTCTTGCTATCCGCAACATTACTTAAAGTCAGTTCTCCCACCGTGTTACAGAACTGGCGACTCTGCTGGGGATCTATTTAAGAGGGGTACCCTTAGGAATTAAGATCACTTTAAATTGTTTGCCTTGTTTGTTTTATATTACTTGTTGGGGTGCTCTTATGTGTGAAAGGTCCTAACCCGGATCTAAGTGTACCTTAGGTAAATGGCAATAGACCAAGGAAACTGTACGACGTATATCGATACGGTTGATCTGGTGGCCATAGTTAGTGCGACTTCTTGGTTGGTGCTTATGTTCCTTAAGTCAAGTTGAGGATAATATGAGGCTGCCATATGTTGTCAATGCACTAACTAACTTTTTAGAACCCTAGTTAACTCATCTTGGCCTTTAGAAGGTAGTGAGGTAACCGACTTTGGTGCAGACTGAAGTTGGTTGACACTCGATACTACGCTCATTGAGATCTTGAACTTGGAGGGTTTTGGTTGGCAAGTAAGTTGCCTACTGAACAACCACCCTTGTGAAGGATCAATGATATTGAGATCCCTTAGAACCCGGTTACTTTTGTAGGACAGGATGAACCATCTAACTTCAGGGGAGGGTACTTACCTTTGAACCTCATGCAAGCCTTTAAACCTAGAGCTATGGTGTGACTTGTTTGTGTGTGCCACATGTTTGTGATTGAGCATAACATCATGACATCATCATGCATCATGAGCATATCATTTTCCCTAACCATTTCAAGGACCAAGGGATTTATCTTTGTTCTTTGATGCAGGTCATGGCTTCTGCTCGTAGAAACACCATCAGGATCAACTTTGTGGGGATACCTCCCAAGCTTAAAGAGTTGGTTTCTCAAGTGTCTGATCATTCCCAGTTCAACAAGAGACATGGTCACTTATTGGATCTAGTCACTTCAGGGTTCAGTGAAGACATGATGAGTGTGCTGTTTCAGTTCTTTGACCCTAAGCACCATTGCTTTACGTTCCCCGACTATCAGCTGGTTCCAACCATGGAAGAGTTCTCTAAACTTCTGGGTATACCTGTTCTTGATCAAAGACCTTTCACAGGCTTAGAGAAGGAGCTTAAACCAGAAGTTATTGCTGCAGCTCTACATCTGAAGAAGTCTGATATTGTTCTAGAGACGAGAAGTGGAGTCAAGGGTATTCTGGCCAAGGTGCTAATGGATAAGGCTCAAATGTTCTTGAAGGCCATGAGCTATGATGCTTTTGAGGAGATATTAGCCTTGCTGATATATGGCTTAGTATTGTTCCCCAATCCAGATCAGTTCATAGATGTTCATGCCATCAACATTTTCCTGAGTCACAATCCAGTGCCTACATTGCTTGGAGACATCCTGCATTCTCTTCACACCCGTACCACAAGGGCAAGAGGAACTTTGATGTGCTGCATACCTTTGCTTTCCAGGTGGTTTATTTCTCACCTTCCTCGCTCAGTAATGAAGAATGAGCAAGGATTCAGATGGTCCAAGAGGATCATGTCACTTTCTCACTCAGATATCCATTGGTGCTCCAGATCTATGGAGAATGTCACCATCATTGACCGTTGTGGGGAATTTCCTAATGTGCCACTTCTAGGCATAAGAGGAGGCATCACCTACAACCCCTCTCTAGCTTTACGACAGTTTGGTTACGCCCGGAGCGATGGTCCGCATGACATGTTGATTCAGGGCATTGTGTTTGATTATGACAACGATCTTCAGGGTTACCGTCAGAGATTCATACGAGCTTGGGGAAAGGTAAACAGGATTGACAGCAAGACACTGGAGCCTAAGTACACTATTCCTATGGAGGCATATCTCAGATGGGTACGATCTCGTGCTCAGACACTCATGATGCCATATCCTGCCGTCCTACCAGTTATCATGGAACCTGTTGCTGAAGGAGACACAGCTTATACCATCCTTCACCCAGACATGCCTACTGATAAGGAAGACTTGCAGAGATCATGGATCCAACTGAAGGAGCAAAGGGATACTTTCGAGGCTCATTACAAAGCAAGCCAAGCAAGGATCCTAGAGCTAACAAAGCAACTTCACGAGGAACGAAACCTCAACTCATACCTCAACACAAAGAGGAAACGTCCATGGGAGACTTAAAACCCCATCTTTTGTACTTATTTCACTTTCATTTTTTGTAAGCCTTAAAGGCAAAACAAGTTATTACTAATGAAAAGTTACTTTCTTGTTTGTTTAAGCAAATTTAAATCCTGCGGTCCTTGAAAACATTGCATATGCATTCCCATATCATTTCATTGCATCACAGGTTTATAATTGTGCACAGGTTTCTCATCTTCTCGCTGTTTATTTCAGCAATGGCTCTTGAACAATCAGTTAAGGATCTTCAGGCACAAAATGCACAGTTCCAAGAGCTGATCTTGAACCTATCCAAAGGGCAGGATGAATTGAAGACACTGCTGGCCAAGAAGACTAAGAAGACTAGAAGGTCTGCTGGGTTGCTCAACATGGGAAGAAGGTTCAAGGGTCCTGTCAAGACCAAGGAACAGGTTGAAGACTATGAATCTGAGGAATCTGAGAAAGAGGGAGGCAGTCTCCACAATACTATGGGAGACTCTGATTCTGAGGCTAATTACTACCATGAGCTTAATGAAGACAAATTCAAAATGCTGGTGGATAGAATGGATGCTATGGAATTACAGAAGTCATCTGGGCTGGATTTTGAGGATTTGAGTCTGATATCTGGGGTAGTCATACCCATTGGGTTCAAGGTTCCTACATTTGTTGTCTATGATGGGGTCTCTTGTCCCAAGCTGCATCTGAGGTCGTATGTCAGAAGAATTCAACCTCACACTGTTGATAAGAAGCTGTGGATCCATTTCTTTCAAGAGAGCTTATCTGGAGCTCAGCTGGAGTGGTATTATCAGTTGGAGAGTGTCAACATCAGAGACTGGAATGATCTTGCTGAAGCTTTCTACAAGCAGTATCAATACAATGCTGACTTAGCCCCCACTCGCATGCAGCTTCAGAGCATGTCTATGGGTGCCAAAGAAAGTTTTAAGGAGTATGCTCAGAAGTGGAGAGATTTAGCTGGAAGAGTTCAACCCCCTTTGACTGACAGGGAGCTGGTTGATATGTTCATGTGTACGCTGAATGGTCCGTTTTATAGTCATCTCATTGGAAGCTCATCATCTGGCTTCACTGAGTTGATCATGACAGGAGAGCGAGTAGAGAATGGTATAAAGAATGGTAAGATCCAGGTGGGCACTTCTTCATCAGGTGCTGCAAAGAAGCCTCCCACTGGGAAGAAAGAATCTAATGCTGTTTATGGTCAACCTGATCGTAACAGAAGGCATCAGTCTGTTAGTGCAGTTCATATTTCAAATCCAACTCCTGCAACAACAGAGCAGCCTCAAGGCAATCAACAGAGGGCTAGAAGACAGTTCACGAAGATCAACATGTCAATGGCACAGGCATTACAACATTTGTTGAAAGCTGAACTTATTACCCTGAGGGAGGCTCCTCAGAATCCCAATGTTACCTCACCCAAGTACAATCCCAATGCACGATGTGCATATCATTCAAACTGTCCAGGACATGATACTAATAACTGCTGGGTCTTGAAGAACAAAATTCAAGATATGATTGATGCCGGAGAAATTGAGTTTGATCCACCAGGTACTCCAAATGTGATTACAGCTCCAATGCCAAATCACGAGAAGACTGTCAATGCCATTGATGAAGACATTGATGAAGATTTGCATGTCTATTCAGTTATGGAGTTGAGCACACCATTGTCTGTTATCAAAAAGAGGTTAGTACAAGTTGGGATCTTTCCAGGTTGTCGTGAAGATTGTTTGTATTGTACCTATAAGCCGGATAGTTGCTTCATTTTGAGAGATGGCATTCAACGTCTCATGGATAAGTATACTATAGTGTTTGAAAGAAGACCAGCATCTGTAGAAAGTATGGTGGATCATCTGACTCAGGGTAAGAAGATTGAAGAAGTTGATATGGTTGACAAAGTACCGGTGAGAATAACTTCAAAAGGTCCCATTAAAATCACTCATCAGGGCCCAATCAAGATTACTGCTGAAGGTCCTGTGAAAGTTGTTGCTGAAGCCAGAGTGGCTCCTCTGATCATAACCACTCCTGGTCCTATTCTGTATACGTCTGACAAAGCTGTGCCTTGGCATTATGGATCTGATGTTTACATCCATGGTGTTAAGCAAGAGCCTGTAGCTGATTTGCCTGTTGACATTGATAATATTGCTGGATCTAGCAAGATCACTCGTAGTGGAAGAGTATTCTCTCCTCCAGTTACTTCCAAGAATGCAGTTACTCCTGCTGCTGCTTCCACTACTGATGCTCGGGGCAAGGGTCCTGTTATTGAGCCTGTATCTACTGATGTGCCAGCTGCTGATGATCTCTCAAAGCAGATGGAAGAAGTATTGAAAATCATTCGCAAAAGTGATTATGACATTGTTGATCAGCTGGGGCATACTCCCTCAAAGATTTCTATGCTCTCCCTATTATTATGTTCTGAGGCTCATGCCAAGTCATTGATCAAGTTTCTGAAGATGGCTCATGTACCCAGTGCAATTTCTGTTGACCAATTTGAAAACTGTGTTGCCCACCTGACCTATGACAATGGGTTAGGATTTTCTGATGCTGACTTGACCCCTGCCAAGAGGGATCATAACAGGGCCTTGCATATTTCAATTGAATGCAGGGGCACTACCCTGTCTCATGAGCTGATAGACAATGGTTCCTCTTTGAATGTGTTGCCTAAGGAAGTCCTGAACAAGCTGAGTCCTGAAGATACTATGCTGAAGCCCAGTAATATTGTGGTAAAGGCTTTTGATGGTTCTAGAAGAGTAGTGCATGGGGAGATTGATCTTCCTATCAAAGTTGGTTCCCAGGTGTTTACTGCTACCTTTTATGTGATGGATATTCGTCCTTCATATTCTTGTCTGCTTGGTCGTCCCTGGATCCATGGGGCAGGTGCTGTGACCTCTACATTGCATCAAAAGTTGAGATATCCGGTGAATGGAAAAGTTGTTACTGTCTTCGGAGAGGAAGAATACTTTGTCAGCCATGTAAACACTTTCAAGTATCTGGAAGTGGAAGGTGAATACATTGAGACTCCGTGTCAGTCATTTGAAGTGGTTCCCTGGGTTGTTAATGATTGTGTAGCTTCTCCTGTTGTGAAGAAAGTTCCTGTGATCACCAGAAAACCTCCAACAATGGCAATGGCCTCCCTCAATGATGCTAGAGCTGTGGTGGATGAAGGTGGTTGTACTATTTGGGGTCAGCTTCCTGATATTCCATACAAGTCTGACAAGTTTGGTTTGGGTTTCACTGCAGAGTCCCAGAAGGCTGTTCGTCGTGCTCGTGCTGCTCGTATCACCAATCAAGGGGTTATCAATGCTGTGGGAGACCATGATGAAGACTACAACTTGGATGCATGGATTTTTCCTACTGTGGGTGCTGGACTCAATAATTGGAAAGCTGAAGATGTTATCCCTATCTCCTTTAGTCAGGAGTAAATACTATTACTGTGTTATGTTTTTAAATTTGTAATTTCTGAACAATAAAACTTTCAAACCATGTGCCTTACCCGGGGCACAATGGTGTGCTTGTTACGGGCTGTCATTTCATTTGCATACTTCATTCAATAAAATCAGTGGACGTTTCGTTTTCGTAAATATTGTGTTCCTTGTCTTTCTTTTATTTTATTTTTGTTTTATCAGCTATGTGTTCTTACACACACCCACATCACTAAAATGCAGATCCTCATCCACTCTGGATCCTGTTGATAACAGTTCTACTATTGCCAATTATAATTTCGAGAATCCGATCTATCAAACTGAAGACGGAAATGAGGACGATTGTGAAATACCTGTAGAGCTTGCTAGGTTGTTACAACAAGAAGAGAAAGCTATACAGCCACATGAAGAGCCAGTCGAAGTTGTGAATCTGGGAAGTGAAGAAAACAAGAAAGAGGTCAAGATAGGGGCTGATTTAGAGGACAGTGTCAAGAGCAGGTTGATTCAGATGTTACGTGATTATGTAGAGATCTTTGCTTGGTCTTATGAAGATATGCCAGGGTTGGATACAGACATTGTGGTTCACCGTTTGCCAATGAAAGAAGATTGTCGTCCAAAGAAGCAGAAGGTTCGTCGTATGCGTCCTGAGATGTCAGAAAAGATCAAAGCAGAGGTAATGAAACAGTTCAATGCAGGGTTCTTAGCAGTGACTTCTTATCCTCAGTGGGTTGCAAATGTGGTACCAGTTCCTAAGAAAGATGGTAAGGTACGTATGTGTGTAGACTACAGAGATCTGAACAAGGCTAGCCCTAAAGATGACTTTCCACTTCCTCATATCGATATTCTGGTAGACAACACTGCTCAGCATAAGGTATTCTCTTTCATGGATGGTTTCTCTGGTTACAATCAGATCAAGATGGCACCTGAAGATATGGAGAAGACAACATTTGTGACACAGTGGGGCACTTTTTGTTATAAGGTGATGCCATTTGGTTTGAAGAATGCAGGGGCAACATATCAGCGTGCTATGGTGGCTTTGTTTCATGATATGATTCATCATGAGATAGAGGTATATGTGGATGATATGATAGCCAGATCTCAGAATGAAGAGCAACATCTTGATCATCTGCACAAGTTGTTTGAGAGGTTGAAGAAATATAAGTTAAGATTGAATCCAAACAAGTGTACTTTTGGAGTTAGATCTGGAAAGCTCCTGGGTTTCATTGTCAGTGGAAAAGGTATTGAAGTGGATCCTGCAAAAGTGAAAGCTATACGAGAGATGCCAGCTCCCCGTACTGAGAAGGAGGTTAGAGGTTTCTTGGGACGATTGAACTACATTGCAAGATTTATTTCCCAGTTAACTACCATCTGTGAGCCAATCTTCAAGTTGTTGAAGAAAGATCAGGTGATGGAATGGAATGATGAATGCCAGACTGCTTTTGATGAAATCAAGAGGTATCTGCTAGAACCTCCAATTTTGATGCCACCAGTTGATGGAAGACCCTTGATTATGTACTTAACAGTGTTAGACAATTCAATGGGGTGTGTATTGGGGCAACATGACGAGTCTGGTTGAAAAGAGCAGGCAATATACTACCTTAGCAAAAAGTTTACCGACTGTGAAACAAGATACTCACTGCTCGAGAAAACTTGCTGCGCTTTGGCATGGGCTGCTCGCCGACTAAGACAGTATATGTTGACCCATACTACCTTGTTGATTTCGAAGATGGATCCAATCAAGTATATATTTGAGAAACCTGCTCTCTCCGGAAGAATTGCAAGATGGCAAATGATCTTGACAGAATACGACATACAGTATACTACTCAGAAGGCCATTAAAGGAAGTGTTGTTGCTGATCATTTGGCTCATCAAGCAATGGATGATTATCAGTCAATGAGTTTTGAGTTCCCTGATGAAGACATTATGATTATTACCAAAGAACCTGGACAATATGACGGACCTGAACAAGGATCCCGATGGACTATGGTTTTTGATGGTGCCTCTATTGCACTTGGTAATGGTGTTGGAGTTGTGATTAGTTCCCCTGAAGGTTGTCATACCCCGATTACTGCTACACTTTGTTTCCACTGTACCAATAACATGGCTGAGTATGAGGCATGTATCCTGGGTATTAAAGCTGCTATTGATATGAAGATTCAGTTCCTTGATGTGTATGGAGATTCAGCCTTGGTAGTGAGTCAGATTAAAGGAGATTGGGATACCAAGCATGATAATCTCATTCCTTACAGAGAGCATGTGTTTTCTTTGATCCCACATTTCAAAGAGATTACTTTTGAGCACATTCCACGAAAAGAGAATCAGTTGGCAGATGCATTAGCCACCATGGCATCTATGTTTGAGATCAGCTGGGATGATGAAGCTCCCAAGATTACTATTGACAGATTTGAAAAGCCTGCATACTGCAATGAGATTGACACAGAAGGGGCAGAGGAGAAGCCTTGGTTCCATGAAGTGAAAAGATATCTTGAAGCTCAGGAGTTCCCGGAAGGGGCATCTGTCAAAGATAGGAAGTTCCTGAGAAGGTTTTCTGCTAAGTTCTTTTTGAGTAATGGGATTCTGTACAAGCGCAATCATGATTCAACTATGCTTCGTTGTGTGGATAAGAAGGAAGCAACTGAGATTATGGAAGAGATGCATGATGGGACCTTTGGGACTCATTCTAGTGGACATACTATGGCAAAGAAGATTTTGAGAGCAGGTTACTATTGGTCTACCATGGAAGCTGATTGCTATCAACACTCCAGAACTTGTCACAAGTGTCAAATTTATGCAGATAAAGTCCATGTACCTCCATCACCATTGAATGTGTTGACTGCTCCTTGGCCCTTTTCCATGTGGGGCATTGATATGATTGGTGAAATCAAGCCTACTGCTTCTAATGGGCATCGTTTCATCCTGGTTGCTATTGCTTACTTCACGAAGTGGGTAGAGGCAGCTTCATTCGCATCTGTTACCAAGAATGTTGTGGCTCGATTCATTAAGAATAATCTCATATGTAGGTATGGCATCCCTGAAAGGATTATCACTGACAATGGCTCTAATCTGAACAACACTATGATTACTGATCTCTGCACGCAGTTCAAGATTAAGCATCACAACTCTTCTCCGTATCGTCCAAAGATGAATGGGGCAGTTGAAGCTGCTAATAAGAACATTAAGAAGATAGTACAGAAGATGACTGTTACTTACAAGGATTGGCATGAGATGTTACCATTTGCTCTTCATGGTTATCGTACTACAATACGTACTTCAACAGGGGCAACCCCATTCTCTTTAGTCTATGGTATGGAAGCAGTTCTGCCCATTGAAGTTCAGATCCCCTCCTTGAGAATTATGAAGGATGCAGGCTTGGATGAAGATGAGTGGATTCAGACTCGACTGGACCAGATAAATTTGATTGATGAGAAGAGGTTAGCAGCAGTTTGTCATGGCCAGATGTACCAGAAGCGAATGATCAAAGCTTTTAACAAGAAGGTTAAACCAAAGGTATATCAGGCTGGTGACTTGGTAATCAAGCGTATCATATTACCACAGGGTGATCCTAGGGGCAAGTGGACTCCAACATATGAAGGACCATTTATAGTTAAGACAATGTTCTCAGGAGGTGCCATGATACTGACTACAATGGATGGTGAAGACTTCCCACAACCTGTAAACGCAGACATAGTTAAAAAATACTACGCATAAAAAGAGACCCGCTAGGTTGACAGGCCTAGGCAAAAATAAGGACATCCCGGCAAACCAAAAGGGTTTGGGCAAAAATTAGGGATATATATAAAAAGATGTACACCCGGCAAGTCGAAAACCTGAAAAGGCGGCTTGGGCAAAAAAGGGTATCCCGGTGGATTGAAAACCTGAAAGGGCAATCCAGGCAAAAGTTAGGGATTAAAGCGTATGACTATGTCTCGTTTGGATCACCCAGGAAACTGCAACCAGTTGTACTACTTATTCAAGCTCGAACAGATAAAGCTCAATTCAATCGTTTCCGTCTCAACAGCAAGAAGATGAGATACTTGAGTGGCAATAGTAGAATTGAAACTCAATAGGATTGTTTCCCACATAGTTAATTCTTTTTGTAAAACTTTATGGCAAAATCCTCTTACTAGGGTTTATGTCTCCTTGTACAAATTTACCCGTGTATGGGTCACTTTTTGATATAAATAAATTCCATCTTTTGAATCCAGATTTACTTTTACCCTATTTACATAAGCGAAACATCCATTGGTTGTGTTTGAATGTATGTATGCTTTTGAATATGATTGATGTTTACCAGAAATGTATGTATGCTTTTAATATGATTAATGTTTACCAGAAATGCATGAAAATGCAGTAATAGTATTTACTAAGGACGAGCGAGGGAAGAATTTCAACGAAGTTTCGCCGGTTCACCTTTACAAGACAGTTACAAACCCCCAGTAGGACTAATCCATCTTCACAAAGTCTAATCTCCCCTGGAATTTATATCCATCTCTTTTATCCTCATACGGATATACGGGAAATTACTTTCCAATAAGGGCACGACGAACGAAGACGGGATGTTATACTTATCCTACTATCAAACGAAGACGGAGGTTATATATACCTTACTATCCCCAACAACGGGAGGTTGTATATATACCTTACTATCCCCAACAACGGGAGGTTATCTATATCCTGTTATCCCCAGCAGACAGAGGGTTGTATGTTCTTCAGCAACGAATCGGGATTTATTTTCCCTGGCCAGCCGTTGTTATACGAAGATATCCAGACGCTTCCGGCAGTATCATATCATACATACATCATTTACATCATACCATAGCATACATACCAATGAATACATAATACATTACTTAGGTGCATCATGTTATACATACATACATAATACATGAACTAATACTATTTATACAAAAGCTACCTTGTTACAGGTTAATCATCCAACAAGCAAACTTATGATCTTTGGGACTGCTTTATTGTAACCTCATGGTTACTTTATCCTCCTGATGAGCTTCTTATTACTTTGGGACTGCTTTATTGTAACCTCAGGGTTACTTTATCCTCCTGATGAGCTTCTTATTATTTTGGGACTGCTTTATTGTAACCTCAGGGTTACTTTATCCTCCTGATAACTTCTCATGACTTCAAGACTGCTTTAGAGCTACTGACTGCTCTATCCTCCTGAAATCATCTTATTATTTCAAGACTGCTTTAGAGCTATTGATCGCTCTATCCTCCTGAAATTATTACTTCAAGACTGCTTTAGAGTTATCATTATTGATTGCTCTATCCTCCTGAAGACACATCACATTATTATTTCAAGACTGCTTTAGAGTTATCATTATTAATGGCTCTATCCTCCTGAAATTATTACTTCAAGACTGCTTTAGAGCTATTGATTGCTCTATCCTCCTGAGGTCATATTATCACTTCAAGACTGCTTTAGAGCTATTGATTGCTCTATCCTCCTGAGGTCATATTACTACTTCAAGACTGCTTTAGAGCTATTGATTGCTCTATCCTCCTGAGGTCAGATTTACTACTTCAAGACTGCTTTAGGGTTATCATTATTGATTGCTCTATCCTCATGAAGACATGCTGTTACATCAATATTACTCCAGACTCCTGACAGCTCTCATTATACTGCTGAAGAACTTTCCCCTAGTGGCATCTTTAAGCCCACTCAATCATGTTCAACCAACCATCAATATCACTCTAGGCACTGGTGAGTGCAAATTTTTGGGCTTTTGTGTTCAATCCCCTTCAACCTTCCAGGTTACGACTGGCAAATATACCAATCTAACCCCTCAGGTTTCAGAAAATTGAACAGGGGCAGCTGTTGCACCCCAAAATTTGCCCTCACAGTACAAGAATTTGTGTTCTAAGAAGATTCACAAGGTTCACAAGCTTCTCAACATTTACAAGACCTTTCATGAGGTTCAAGAAGTCTACAAGTTATTTCTTGAAGGTTCACAAGGTTCACAAATTCCATAATGATTACAAAGCTTTCCTGAGGTTCATGAGGTCTACAAAGCCACTTCATGAGGTTCACAAGGTTCACAAGCTTCACAATACCTCCCATGAGTATCACAAGACATCTTATGAAGATTCACAAGGTTCACAAAGTTCACAATGGGTCAAAGAAGTTGACAATGCCCTCAAACAATGCACCTCCTAAGCAGGGCATCCAAAACTAGGGTTTTGACTTTAATCAGGCTAAATGGACTTCCAATACCTCAAGTGAGTTTCATAACATCTTATATGTGTATAAGAACCCCCATGACAAGTTTCAAGACTTTTCTCAAAAGTTTGCTCAGTCAGATGATCAGATAAGTCAAAATCAGTCAATGCAGTTAAAAAGTCAAACTGAGGTCAATTGTGGTCAAACCAAAGTCAAACTTCATGATTTTGTGCCAACATCAAGTATATGAAGTAAAATTCATCATTTGATCAAGGGTTGATCATGATTCATCAAGGAGATTCCAGATCATCAATAATCAGGAGTTTCTAAATTAGGGTTCCCTCAGTAAAAGTCAACTGAACTTTGACCAGCCATAACTTTCACATACTTCATCACCAAGTCTCCATACAAAGCTCATTTTGAAGGAAATTGAATTCTCTACAACTTTGATGTTGAAAGTTAAGCCCAAAAATGCTTCATTTGAAAGATATGATCTAAGACATTATAGGTCATTTCAAAAGTCAACAAAAAGTCAACAACTTCAAAAGGGCATAACTTGAGATTGGTAAATGATATGGACCTGAAAACAATGGGGTTGTTTAGAGGACTCTTCAAGCTTTCCAAAAAGTCCAAGAGCACCCTCATACCTTTAAAATTGAGGGAGATGTGCCCTTGCAAAGTTGGGAAATTTTGTGATGGTTTATGTTGAAAATGGAGGCTTAGAAGTAATTCTTTCCAAATGGGCTTGCTAAGTTGTGATCCAATCCATCTCTTAACACTATGCACGACCCAAATCACTTAAAATCTGATTTTTATTATTTTTATTTCTATTTATTTTGATTTAAATCATTAAAAATCATTTTAAATATAAATAAAATATGAAAATTAAGGATTTTATTTGGATAATGTTTCTAGAAAATCATAATTAGTGATTGAAGCTTAAAGAGAAAGAAATCACATGATCTCTCCAAAAATAGCAAGCATTCATGAGCCAATATTTGAATTTCATGACACCATCTTTTTCAATCTTTTTGGATCCAAATCTCCACACAATGAAGACATATTTCTGACCTAATTCACTCCCATATAAGTATAGATCATAAGCATAACCCTAGCTCACGAAATCCAGCAGCTTCAAGGTAAGTTCAAAAACACAAAAATCCTTCAAAAAGTGAAATTCGGATTTGGAGATTCAAGGCTCTACAAGGTAAAACAAGGACATGGCTAGCTTCCTTAGTCATCATTGAGTCGAAAGCAATCCTCAAATGCATCCAATTCATGCACATATGATGAACCCGAAGCATTGTTCATACTTGAAAACATTTTTTCGATTCCAATGATTCACTGCATTTGAATGGATTTTGATTGACTAATGTTGTTTATGATGTTGTGTAGCTTGTTTCTGGACAGGAAAACCAAAGAAACCGTGGCCAATTCACAAGATGCCATAGCTAGGGTTTTGACTTAGGTTTAGGAACTTTGGATTTAAGAAACATAAATCAATTCTAAAAACATAGAATTAATCGTGTGAATGTTTGGATCATGATGCTGGTTTTAATTTTGCAAAATCGTACAGTTTTGTTGCTTGTTGATGTTTGTAGGTTTTGCTGGGAATAATTTTTTCGCAGGAAAACTTGTAGCTATTTTCGCAAGAAAATTCGAAGGTCTCAAGGAAGAAGAAGGCTGTTCCCGCGCGCCCAGAAATTCAAATAATGATAATATATTTTATGCTGTTTTATTGTTTTGTTATCACACACGCGCGTGTGTCCTGGTCGTAAGCTCTGCCTGTGTATGTTGTAAGGGCCTTGGTTCGATTCTTGGCCAAGTGCATTGTTTTGTTTTATTTTTCAGGATAAAAAGAGATTGAATATATTATGTGTTCTTGCTATTCAATAGCCAGATGGGCTCTCCTAGCCAGGCGGTAAGACGCGCGTGTGTGTAACTATAAGGTCCTGGGTTCAATCCTTCCCCAGGCCTTTTGCATATTTTATTTTTCCAGGATATTTTGTGAATCAAGAACAAAACCAAGTGAAGTTCAGTCATTGTCACCTGCGCCTGGCTGGCCCAGTGGATGTTGTTGCTGCTTGCAAGTGTGAGGTCTTGGGATCAAATCCCACCAGGTTCCTTTTCTGTATTACTTTTTATTTTATTTTCTTTCTTTTAATTTAATTAGTTTAAATAATCAAAATTGTATTATTATATTATAATATTATGTATATATTATGTATTCCAACTCTTAAAATTATTTTCTAAAAAAAATATAAAATTCTTGATTTCTCAATGTAAACTTTATTTATATTATTTAAGATAATCTTTTATATAATTAGTTAAAATATATATTTTGTATATAAGTTAACCCTAATTTTCAAAACCCTAGAAAATATTTTTTTTAAAAAATGAACTTTAATTTTGTAAAATCTAACTTTTTATTTTCTAAATAATTTCTATTTCCTAATTCTTAGTATAGATATTATGTATATATGTATTTAATAATAATTTTGTAAATATGATTTATTGTTAGTAATATGTAAATATTTTTTCATAATCTAAATAATTCTAAATTGAGTCTATAATATTTTAATTTTATAATAACTTAATAACTTGTAAATAAAAAAATAATTGTTTGTTTATATTTCTTTTTAACATAATTGTTTATATTAAAAATTATTAATCTTGTTATTATAATTTATTATTATTGTTACTAACTAAATTATTATGTATTATCACATTATATTTTTATTATTCTAAATCTTGTTTATTCTTTCTAATTATTCTTATTATTATTTTTACTAACTATATTATTTATTTTGCTTTATTAATTTTATATTATTATTTCAATTAATTTTTATTATTTTTCACTAACCTCTTTTATTTTATTATTACTAACTTTTTGCTTATTATTTAAATTATTTTCACTAACTCTATATTTCTACTAACCTTATTTAATTTTTCTCATTATTATTATTTGCTAACCCCAATATTTTATATTTATTTTGATTATATTTTGCTATTTACTTTATTTTGTTTATTATAATTATGTTGTAATTGCTTCCTGGATGTAAATTTGTAATTATTTAATTATTTTTGTTATGATTAGTAATTAGGGAGTGCAAAAACATGTATGTTATATTAAAATAAATCTAGATCACTTTTAATCAAAGATAATTAAAATAAACACTCACACACACGTAAGTCGATTTTTAATCGCCGTCTCACATTTCTAAGGTTATCCCTCAAGTTGCCTACGAATAATGGTCAAGTGGGGTGTATAAAGCAAGTCCCTTCAAAAGAAAATCATCAAGTCCCTTATGGTTGCCTATACGAATCGAGTCCCTTCGAAAAATGATGATAATCCCTCATATATGCTTAATACACCCCATAGTTGCCTTCATAACCAGATTGTCCCTCACATGTCCCTTAACATCCAAGGTAAAGACTACCTACTCCTTAATAGTAGGGATAGTCTTACCAAGGAAAGAATAAAAGACAAGAAAGACTTAGAACTTTAGGGTAGGTACCTATTAGTTACTTGCTCACTCTATTTTTCAAACAAATTTCAAACAAATTTTCAAACAAGTTTTTTACACATCCGTACATGGATTATTATCAAATTATTCTGAAAATTTTTTTCACACACTACACTTTAAAAAAAAAAACAATTTAAAGTGAGCTTAAGTAACTAAGAGCCCATGGATAACCATGGATGAAAAGGGTGCTAATACCTTCCCTTTTCATAACCTACCCCCCGGACCCAAAATATTCTCTTAAGGTCTTTCCTGTTCTTTTATAACCTTTCCTTATGGATAGAATAAAAGTCGGTGGCGACTCTTGCTATCCGCAACATTACTTAAAGTCAGTTCTCCCACCGTGTTACAGGAAGGCCAAATCATCACCATCTGTGGGGAAGAGGACATCTTTGTTAGCCATCTGGCTACGTACAAGTACATTGAAATGGATGGAGAAATCCATGAAACCATGAGCCAGGGGTTTGAGGCCCTGAACATTAATGAAGCATCTGCTATACTGGGAACCTCCATGACGTCTTATCAGCAAGCCAGGAAGGTTGTTGAAGAGGGTACCGCCCAAGGCTGGGGCAAGCTGTTGCCCGTGGAAAAGAAGGAAGACAGATTTGGGTTGGGTTACAAACCAACTCAGCAAGATCAACCAGAGGCTGCCAAGAAGCCCAACTTTGTCAGCGGGGGAATGCTCACCCCGGATGCTGTGAACAACTTGGAAGATGAGTCGGAAGATGAGCGCAACCTGGAGAGCTGGATACGTCCAAGGACCCCGGGGAGCCATATCTCAAACTGGTCTTCCCAGGAAATTATAAGGGTTACTCCTGCAGAGTAATTATTATTTCCTGTATATTTTAAGCATGCATCAAGTCTTGCATCTTGCCCAAGATGTCAAGACTCATTTTGTAATCGGGCCATCTTGTAATTTTGTGCAAACAGATCAATCAATGAATATCGGACATCTTTTGCAAATGAGTCTTTTCCTTTTCCGCTCACTGTTTTCCATTTTTCTTTTTGTACAAAAATAAAATGGCAATGTTTTCCAAAATGATAACTTCTTTTCACTTTTTCTAAACAAGATTAAAATCGATCACTAAAATGAACAATCTAAACCATTGCAGAGAGTGCCTTTCAGACTGCACCGACAATAACACAGCTACGGCTTCGTATGACTTTGACAATCCAATCAATCAAGCTGATGAAGGGGTTGAAGGGGATTATGAGCTTCCTGAAGAGCTAGCTAGGTTGTTAAGGCAAGATGAGAGGGTTATCACTCCTCATCAGGAGGAGGTCGAAACGGTTAATCTTGGTACGGAAGAAGATGTGAAAGAGGTTAAGATCGGGGCCTGCTTACAAGATTCAGTAAAAGAACAGCTGATTGACATGCTTCGGGAGTATGTGGATGTCTTCGCTTGGTCTTATCAGGATATGCCAGGGTTGGACACCGATATTGTCATGCACAAGCTGCCTTTGAAAGAAGACTGCCCGCCGGTAAAACAGAAGTTGCGCCGTACTCGCCCAGATATGGCAATGAAGATCAAAGAAGAGGTACAAAAGCAGTGGGACACCGGGTTCCTTTCTGTAACTAGCTACCCACCGTGGGTTGCTAATATTGTACCTGGGCCTAAAAAAGACGGCAAGGTGAGAATGTGTGTGGATTACAGGGACCTGAACAGAGCCAGCCCGAAAGATGATTTCCCTTTACCTCACATTGATGTATTGGTTGATAATACGGCCCAGTTCTCGGTATTCTCCTTCATGGAAGGATTTTCAGGATACAATCAGATCAAAATGTCACCTGAAGACATGGAGAAAACAACTTTCATCACACCTTGGGGCATGTTCTGTTACAAGGTGATGCCATTCGGACTGAAGAATGCTGGTGCTACTTATCAACGGGCTATGGTAACATTATTCCATGACATGATCCATAAAGAAATTGAATGTTATGTGGATGACATGATTGCCAAGTCCCTCACAGAAGAAGACCACCTGGTGAACCTGTTAAAGTTATTCAAGCGTCTGAGGAAGTACCAACTGAAGTTAAACCCCAACAAATGCACATTCGGGGTGCGATCCGGTAAGCTGCTGGGATTCATAGTAAGTGAAAAAGGAATTGAAGTTGACCCTGATAAAGTTAAAGCCATTCAAGAGATGCCTGAACCAAAGTCAGAAAAAGAAGTTCGGGGTTTCTTAGGTAGATTGAACTACATTTCACGGTTCATATCTCACCTTACAGCAACCTGTGAACCTTTATTCAAGTTGTTAAGAAAAGAACAAATGGTCAGGTGGAACGAAGACTGCCAAAGGGCTTTTGACAAAATCAAGGAGTACTTGCAAGAGCCTCCAATCCTTATGCCTCCAGTTGAAGGAAGACCTCTGATCATGTACTTGACAGTATTAGAAGAGTCAATGGGGTGCGTGTTGGGCCAGCATGACGAGTCTGGTCGAAAAGAGTATGCAATATACTACCTAAGCAAAAAGTTTACCGACTGTGAACAACGTTATTCACTGCTCGAGAAAACTTGTTGTGGTTTAGCGTGGGCTGCTCGCCGACTAAGGCAGTATATGTTGACCCACACCACTTTGTTGATTTCAAAGATGGACCCAGTTAAGTACATTTTTGAGATGCCAGCACTTACCGGACGGGTCGCAAGATGGAAAATGATTCTCACAGAATATGATATTCAGTACACATCTCAAAAGGCCATCAAAGGCAGTGTATTGTCTGATTATCTTGCTGAGAAACCCATTAATGACTACACGCCTATGAGATTTGACTTCCCTGATGAAGACATCATGTTCATTAAAGAAAAAGATCACGAAGAACCTATTCACACTGAAGGGCCTGACCTCGAAGAAGAATGGACTATGATGTTTGATGGGGCTGTTAATATGAATGGTCGTGGTGTTGGTGCAATACTCGTTACACCTAAAGGAGTTCACATGCCTTTCTCGGCAAAGATCACTTTCAACTGCACTAACAACGAAGCTGAATACGAAGCTTGTATTATGGGTCTTGAGGAAGCCATTGACCTCAGGATCAAGACTTTGACTGTATTCGGAGATTCAGCTCTGGTAATTAACCAAACCAACGGCAAATGGTACACCCACCAGGATCATCTGATACCTTACAGGGACTATACTAGAAGGTTATTGACTTTCTTCACAACAGTCAAGCTTGAGTATATCCCTCGAGATGAAAACCAGTTTGCGGATGCTCTTGCTACCATTTCATCCATGATCAAAGTTCAAGCTGCCAACTTTGTGCCTCGGATATCAGTATCCAGACTTGACAGACCAGCATACGTGTTCTCAGCAGATGTTGTTAAAGATGATAAGCCTTGGTTCCATGATATCAAATGCTTCTTGGAGGATCATACATACCCACCTGGGGCATCTTCCAATGATAAGAAGACATTAAGAAGGCTAGCTAGCAGTTTCTTCCTGAATACTGATGGTTCCCTATACAAGAGAAACTTTGATATGGTACTCCTCAGATGCGTTGATAAGACAGAAGCAGGGTTATTGATGCACGAGGTGCACGAAGGATCCTTTGGTACCCATGCAGGGGGGCATGCAATGGCTAAAAAGTTGTTAAGATCAGGCTATTACTGGATTACAATGGATGCAGACTGTTGTGCTTATGCCAGAAAATGTCATAAATGCCAGATTTATGCTGATAAGGTGCATGTGCCTCCGAATCCTCTGAATGTGATGTCTTCACCTTGGCCCTTTGCCATGTGGGGCATTGATATGATTGGCAAGATTGAACCGACTGCTTCAAACGGCCACAAATTCATCCTGGTTGCTATTGACTATTTCACCAAGTGGGTTGAAGCAGCTTCTTATGCAAATGTCACCAGGCAAGTGGTAGCCCGATTCCTGAAGAGGGACATCATTTGTCGGTATGGAGTTCCCGAGCGAATCATTAATGATAATGGTTCCAATTTAAACAACAAAATGATGGCAGAACTGTGCCGGGACTTCAAGATCCAACACCACAATTCTTCTCCTTACAGGCCAAGGATGAATGGCGCTGTTGAGGCAGCTAACAAGAATATCAAGAAGATTGTACAAAAGATGGTGGTTACCTACAAAGACTGGCATGAAATGCTACCATTTGCCTTGCATGGGTACCGTACGTCAATCAGAACATCCACTGGGGCAACACTGTATCAGCTCGTGTATGGTATGGAGGCAGTCCTACCTGTTGAAGTTGAATTACCTTCCCTGCGGGTATTGATGGATGTTAAGCTGAATGAAGCAGAATGGGTCCGATCCCGATACGAACAACTGAGTCTGATCGAAGAAAAGAGATTAGCTGCAATCTGTCATGGGCAGTTATATCAGAAAAGAATGAAGAAGGCCTTCGATCAGAAAGTCAGGCTCCGAGAGTACCAAGTAGGAGATTTCGTGCTGAAAAGACTCCTCCCTCCTCATACAGATCACAGGGGCAAGTGGACTCCGAATTATGATGGCCCGTTCATAGTAAAGAAAGTTTTCTCTGGTGGAGCACTGATGCTCAGTACTATGGATGGTGAAGATTTCCTATCCCCTGTGAATTCAGATGCAGTTAAAAAATACTTCGCATAAAATGACCCGCTGGACATAAAAACAGAATGTAAGTCCAGGCAAAAATAGGGCATCCCGGCGAGTCAAAAACAGAATAAGAGACTCGGGCAAAAATAAGGGAAAATAAACAAAAAATGTACACCCGCTGAGTTGAAAAGCCGCATTGGACAACTCAGGCAAAAATGGGTATCCCGGTGGATTGAAAACCTGAAAGGGCGATCCACGCAAAATAAGAGAATAAGCGAACAATTGCATTCTGAATTCATCTGTATCACTTACAACCTGACAAGTTCCGAAAGGTTTGAGCGTCGATCAGAATCAACCTTCTTCAGAAAGCAAGACGAGAAGAACGTCAAATGTCATACGAGTCATAGCAAAAGGGAAGCTCTTTGAAGCGTCATCAACATTGCCAACATCTTTGTTTCTCAATTTGTAACAATCTCCTCATTTTGGGGAATTTGTTTCTTTGACTGTATCTTGCCAATTCAGGGCACACGAATTAATAAAATCAGATTTTCAGTCACACATTGTCTCGTACTCTTTGATTTGCAAAAATGTCCGATGTCGATCGCATAAATACAGATGCGTCTTTCTTAAAACTACATGCTTGCAGGAAATATGTTTACTCCCGGGAGTGTCTAAACTCCTATGATAGAATCCAGTAAAGGATACCTCGGGGTACTTGCGCGTTTCTTTGTCTTTACAGGATTGCAGGTAATTCCAAGCACAACATGGGGCATGAAGGCTTCTCCTCAGTAGGCTGCCCAAATCATTATTTCCTCAGCACACCTTCCAAACAGCACTAGAGATGTTTTCTCCCCATCAGAGTTGCCAGGCATCACTTCTCCAAAGCAGCACCAGAAGGTGTTCGTATCCCCAGCTGAGTTGTCAAGTTTCATCCTCAGCAGGATCCCCACAAAAATCTCTAAGAAGATCTTTCAGTGATCTTTCTTCTTCCCCAGCCAAATGCTAGACAGAGAACTACTTCCCCATAGAGTCTCAACCTCTATCCAGCAAAGCAATACCTGAAGATCTCACACCAGAGTGACGAAAGCTTCTACAAACCCCAGCTGGGTCTCTCATTACCAGGATAGGTCTATCAGTGACCTACTTCCCCATACAGAGTCATACATGACATATTTACCAATGATCTCATCCTCAGCTGGGATATCCTTCAAACAGATTAGCCGGAGATCTCCACAACAACGGGATCCGAATCCCGGATCGGTATCTTTGCATAATCATAGCATTCACATCATATTTCCCACAGAGCGTAGCATTCCATCTAATACGGAGCATTACGACAAAAATCAAACATATTGCATGATCATAAGCCATGTTCTGAATCAAACGCTTGTAAATATTGACAATCCATCAACAATATACAGAAAACTCCCCGGATTCCCTGGAAGAGAGCCAAGGCACTTTCCCTAAAGATACAGATACTTCCTGACACCCGTCCGTGTCATATCCCTAGTAGAAAGCCAAAGCGTCCCCTTTGCACTCACAGATACATATATACACAATTCCTTGGCGCCCGTCCGTGTCACCTTCTCCAGCATAGTCACCTAAACACTTTGTAAACCATACACTTGTTTATATTGCACTTTTCTCTTTTTTACACTCGTCCGTGTCACTCTCCCCAACAAGTTAAAACACTCGTCTGTACACCACTCATACTTGTTACTCCAGTTTTACTCATACAGATACTCGTCCGCATCTTGTATACACCACTTATATCCCCTCAGATTCGACACTCGTCCGTGTTCTTTGTTAACCAGTTGGTACTCGTCTGTATCATCATCTCTGAACAGGCATCAGCGTTTGTTTCTACTGATACTCGTCTGTATCATGGTCTTAAGGATGCTCGTTCGCATCTTTAATCCATACACAATGTCAGGTACTTTTACCTCTTTTTAGAGTTTAGACACTCGTCTGTGTCTATTATTCCCCAGAAGAGTCCCCGCAGAATCAATACTCGTCCGTGTTCTTTGTTAACTAGTTGATACTCGTCCGTATCATCATCTCCGAACGTGTGTCAGTATTTGTTTCTACCTGATACCCGTTCGTATCATAGTCTCAAGGATGCTCGTCCGCATCTTTAATCTATACACAGTACCCAAACACTCATACCTCTCATTTCTTGGATGTAGACACTCGTCCGTGTTTACTTTTCCCCAGCGAAGTCCACAACAACACTTCCTTTCTATTTGACATTCGTCCTATGTCATGATGTATTTTCGGTAAACGTACCCTGCCAGGTGATCGTCCTTCACCTTTTTGATGATCGTCCTTCATCAACCCTCAGTGGAGTCTCTATTCTTTAGAACCCCTTCTTATCCGAAATTCGTCCTATGTCGTGATATCTTTAGCAGCCGTCCCCTGCTAGGTGATCGTTCTTCACCTTAGATGACCGTCCCTCATCTTAACCCCGAGAGCAGCCGTACCCTGCTAGGTGATCGTCCTTCACCTCTTGATGATCGTTCTTAATCATGCTTATCCGATGGCTGTCCCATTCGTCGACCTTGTTACCCGACATTCGTCCTATGTCGTGGTACATTCGGCAGGCGTACCCTGCCCGGTGATCGTCCTTCACCTTAGATGACCGTCCCTCATCTTATCCCCAACAGAGCAGCCGTCCCCTGCTAGGTGATCGTCCTTCACCTTTGATGACCGTACCTCATCATTTTATTTCGTTTACCTGTAATCCCCAGAGAGTCTTATAGCTTTACCTGATGTCCATCCCCATCACAATCCCTCATATTCCCAGCTTGTCGGTCGTCCCCGTCATTGCTTTACTTCCCGCCTCTTCCCCAGCATGTCGGTCGTCCCCGTCATTGCTTCATCCCCAACAGTCGTCCTTTGATCGGCGGTCGTCCTCCGTCGCCCGCACTTTATAACTATACTTTATTTTCTCTTACAATCTATATCCCTTTTCTTCTTCATTCTGTGAATGCAAATTTTGGACTGTCTTTGGTATTCAACCACAAGTTATCTTGTTTGCCTGTTAAGCCGTCGCTTACATCCTGCACAGCTAACTCATGTTTGAATAGGGGCAGCTGTAAACACCCAAATTTGCCCTCACCAATTCACACCATGGCTTGTGATCTTTTCATATGCATAATCTAATCATACCATTCTCATATTGCATTTTTGCTTCACTGCATTGCTCCTAAGTCATCTGCATCTAGGATTTGTGATCTAAGCTATCCTAGAGCTATTTGAGCCACTCCAAATGTCATCAATTACTTCAAAGGGGTCCATGAATGTTCAAGCATCATATTATATCCTCTCAAGATCAAAGAAACCAAAGAATCACAAGAACTGAGAATGGCAGGGAAGCAGAGCCAGGTTTGACTGCACAGATGACCTAGAATTAGGGTTTTGGTTTCAGAGGCCATAAATCCAATTTTTTTGGTCATTCTTGTTTCTATTGGTCTCTATATGATATAGGGATCATGCATATCAAGTTTCATGAAGAAATTCAATGGGGAAGGCATCTGATCAAGAGTTGACTTTTTGAGCAAGCCAGTGTAAAATCAGGGCATCTGAGGCCCCCAATGACCCAACCAAAGGGTGTTCTTCATCATGTTGGATGTGTATGATCTTTATTTGATCATAGAAGATGTTGTAAGTTCACAAAATTGCAAAATTCCAAGCCATTTGCAAAGTTGCCTTTTTGGGAAAATGACTTGTAATGTAAACTTGCCATTTTGGGAAAGTTTTTCAAACCCCTCAAATTGATTCAAAAATGCTTCAAATGAGAAAAATTTGGTCATTAAAGTTATAGAATGGATCATTCCCTTTTCAAAAAGTACAATAACTCATTCTAATTCATTTTGGATCAAAAGTTATGGCTTGTCAAAGTTGGGAAAAATCACATAATTTCAAGTTTTGCACCAAAGAGGCAAAGTTGCAAAACCTTTTGTCAAGGAAAATTGTGACCTCAAAGTGACTTCTAACCTTTGCACAAACATAAACCAATGCCTAAAATTCAGAATTCACCAAGAGTTTGTCCATTTTCATGACTTGTGCTTTAAGAAATCACAAAAGGGCCAAAAAGTCACAAAGTTGCAAAACCTATCACAAACCCTAATCCACTTGCTGCATTGCTTCTAATCCAATTCCATGGCTCTCCCTAATCTCAGCTGAGCCAAACCATGCCCCTATCACAACCTCACACTTGCCCATACCTCAAGTACACCTAACTTGGACTTTATGCAAAAACACCCATACCAATCCCACAGTGCCACACCAACTTCTCTGACCTATCCAAATGTGATAAGTGGACCAAAAGGGACTCAACACAACACACACACAAGCCTGAAACATCCCCCAAGCCATAGTTCCAAGTTTGCACCTCTTATGCACTTTCCTTCGAAACTCATTACACAAGACACAAACACAAAAATAAACTTCATAGAATCTCTCAGCATGTTACACTGATCATCCCTGACCCTTCACCTTGCCCTGAAACTCCCTGAAATCAAAATACGATTCTTCCCCTCTCTGAATAGAACTCCATAAAACTCACAAATCAGCCACTTTCCAATCCAACTAAACCTCAAAGCATCTTCAGGATGTCCATTGGAGAAGCTTTGAAGCAAGGAAGCGGGTTGAAAGCTCCAAACTGAAAGCTTCACTTCAGGTAGCTTCAAAAATTATTTTTTCCAGAAGCCTTGTTTTAAGTTACTAAAATGATCTACATGCTCCCCTGAATGCAATGAGCTTTGAATTTTTGAAAATGATGTAGAAATGAGGATGTATGGTCTGTCTGAAACTTTGCCCGTGAATTTGATTTTTGCTTGTTCTTCGTGATTCATGAAAAATAAATAAGTTTTGTTGTTGGAGATTTTGGCACGTTCTAGTGGGGTTTTGAGAGAGATAGGTTGAAGGTCTCGCCGGAGAAGACGACCGGAAGTCTTCTCCGGCCACCTGAGGGTCATTAAACCCTAATCTGTGTAATTAATCAACTTTGAATTTGGACCCTGGATTCTGTTGACTTCCATTGACTCCCGCGTGAATGAACGCACCAGATCCTTCATTAAACCCTAATTCAAATTAATTAGGTTAATTAATTAGGGTTAAATTTGAATTTCCCAGAAGCAATCTCAACCGTCCATGAGCGCGCGCAGTCTCCCCCCCCCCCCCCCCCCTGAGTTTGAATGCTGGCCCTTGATTGCGTTGACTTCCCCCTTTTATTCATTTTAATTTCTTTTCTTTTCATTTCTTTTCCTCATTTTATTTAAAATAGCTAAAATCATTTAAAAATTATGAAATTTTTTGTCAAAGATTTCATTAATTTTTAAAACCCAAAATTTTTTTTATTTTTATTTTTTGCACTGAAAATTATTTTTAAATCATTTAAATGTTTATTTTTAATTAATTAATGGAAATTAATTAATTAAAAATACATTTAGGTATTTAAAAATCACAAAAAAAATTCACATTGCATTTAGAAACATTTAGAAACATTGTCCAACTCTCAAACCAAATTTCTTTTTTGTTCTTAATGCCTTTTGATCACTTTCATTGGATTTAATTTCATTTTAAGGCAATATTTTGCTTCAAACTTCAAAAATTCCTTTCTGCCTAACCATTGAGAGTTGGATGATGATTCTTCTTGCATTGCACTCTTCATATCATGTAGTTTATAGGATAAAATTGGTTTGATTTGATCTTGCATTTTCAATTTGTTTAGCATTTTTCTTGATGAGGCACCCCAAAACCATAGCAATCTTAGGAAAATCATAACATTCACTAGGTTAAGAGTTGGATCCTCTCCTTTGGGCAGTGAGTTTGTATAGGCTTAGGGTATCTTTGATTGCATTTTCAAATTTTTATCATGTCATTTGCTTCTGGTTTTGGATTTTTGCTTTGCATGATGCATGTAACCCTAATTTGTGCCTTCCTTTGCATCCTCCTTTCATTTGCTTGCATCCAATGACTTGCCATGATATTTTGTGCATCCACATGATTCATAATACATCTTAGGACATATTAGAATCATGTTTGATCATTGCATCTTTCATTTGCCTTGTTATATGTCCTTTGCATTCCATAATTTTTTATGTACATTCATGATTCAAAGCATGTTTCATCTGCATCCATTGCCTTGCATGATCATTCCCATGTCTTGCCTCATGTTTGCATCTTCTCTTAGCATCATTAACATCATGTAATTGCTTCTGATTTTGGTTTGCATCATGTCATCTCATCTCATTTGCATTGCATTTCATTTCTTCTGGCTAACTTTTCAGGTGGTAAGTTTTTCTTGAGAAGTGAATTTGCCTTCACTTCTCACAATCTCTCCTCATCTCTCTTGCATCTTTGCTGCATATTATCTTGTGTATTGGATTGAGCTTGCTCATTCATGTTCATCTTACTTTCTTTCTTCAAGCAACTTGTCTTCTTAAGTGAAGCAAGTTGTTTTACTTCTTATTGCTTCTTCCTCCTTTCATCTGCTTCTTTCCTGGTGGTTTCTCTGAAGATCTTCTTGCAAGCCTCATTAACCCTAGGAACAACCAAGCATGATAACAATTAGGGTTTGATTAGTCCCCCATTAGTTTTACCTTTGTGTCATCTTTGAGTCTTCTCTTCTCACCTCTTAATCCAGGACTAAACCCTAAAGGCTTTAAGGCTTTGTGATTAAGCTTATACCTGCATCCTTCTATTAGGATGGAGTGTATAACTTTAATCCTAAGTGTTAAACCCTTAATGTGTTTAAATACTCCAATCAATTCACTTAATAATCATCAAGACATCAAGCTTGTAACTTGGGCCTTGCATTAGGGTTCTAATTCTTCCTTAATTGGCTAAGAAGGACTAACCCTAGTGTTAATGGACAAGTCCCCCACAAGTTGTCTTACAAATCATAAAAATCACTTCTTAATCTTACCATTAACTAAAATCCACTTTAATAAAGGTTTTGTTTGGTCATGAGGTTAATCCCTAATCATGGATTAAGTTGAGGAGTCTTTCTCAGCTTAAATGTTCTCATCTATTATCCTTCTATTAGGATGGTGTAATGGGTCCATTAAATCCTTGATTATGGCTTAAACTCATTACTTAACACTAAACAAAAACAACAAAAAACATCTAAATAATCACAAGTAGGTTAATGATCTTAATCCTACACCATGGTGATTAAGTGTGAGGTGCTTACTTCATACTTAAGGAATCCTCATTACCCCTAATCAGAGGGAGGATGTGATGAGTTTACTAACCCATTGGTTTAGGCTTAAGCTCATTTTCTTATGACAAACTTCAAAAAGCAATAAAAGACTGAAAACACAAAAACAGACAATAATCGTCTCCTCCGGGATTCTTTTCTCATCTCATTCACTCTTAACCGAGAACTTGCTTCTTCCGTCTAATGCAAGACAGTTTGCACCTGAGCCAGACAGGTCATACACTTGAGCATAGACAAGTAAGCAGTTCACAAGTCAATTTATCTTTCAGTCTCTTTGAGTCGAACTACGGTGTTCTGACTTCCTCATTGCACGAGAGGATACGTAGGCATAACTTAACAATTACCGAACAAAAGTCTCTGTATATTCCCCTTCTTTCCAGTCTTATTCTTTAAGCCTCATACTCTTGAGCATTTCACTCTTATTCTTACACTGACACTTCACTTATACACTTCACACTTCTTTTACACTGACACTTGCATTCTTTCCAGCTTTGATACACAAATAACACTGACACTACCCCTTTAAAACACAAATCTTTTGAGCGTGGATCCCGTCGAGTACGGCGGACAATCTGGGTGCTAATATCTTCCCAGGTTGTAACCAACCCCCTTTCTCAGTCTCTCTGGTTCGCAACCGTCTTATCCATATCTTTTCCTAGGTTTATGCAGCATTACCTTTCCTTCGGGATAAAAATGCCTAGCTGGCGACTCTATTCATTCCTTCTCTCTTTCGCCGACCGTTCGCGTCTGTACCCCTCTTGGCCCCGTGTCATTTGGTGGGAGCGACATCTTGCATTTTCAATTTGATTTTCATTTTTCCTCTTAAGACACCCAAAAACCCTAGTTGACTTAGAAAATTCACAACTTTCTTTAGGTTAAGAGTTAGACCTTCTCCTTTGGGGTGTGATATCATATAGGGTTAGGGTTTCTTTGAGTTCTTTTGCAATTTTTTATCATCTTATTTGCTTCTGTTTTGGCCATTTGCATCTCATCCTTTCATGTAACCCTAATCTTGCATCCATACTTGCATCATACATTGCATTGCATGAACATATGAACTTGTCATGACATTCTAAGCACTTGTATGCCATCTTAGACATCTTAAGACATTTCTTGAACATTGCTTGGTCATTTCTTCATACATTTGCTATGCTTTGCATTTATTTCATTTTATGAACATCCATATGTTTTCATGTTCCCCACTTGCTTCCTTTGCATTCATTTTCTTTGTATGGACATTCATAGCACTTGGTTTGCCTTTGCATTATCTCATGGCATCATTTACATCATTTGTATGCTTCTGGTTTTGGTTTTTTACCTTTGCATAATCTTCATTTCATTTCATTTCTTTCCTTATGCTAACATTTTCAGGTGGTAAGTTAACTTGAGAAGTGAATTTGCCTTCACTTCTCATTTCTCTTCTCATTTTTCTTATGCATCATTGCTGCATTTTTCTTTGCCTTAGAGTGAGCTTGCTCATTCATGTTCATCATTCACTTTTTTTTCTCTAATTTACTTACCTTCTTCAGTGAAGTAAGTAACTTGTTTCTTCTGCTTCTCCTCCTCTCATCTGCTTCTTCCATTGGTGGCTTCTTTGAAGATCTCTTTTAAGCCTTACAAGCCATAGGAACAACCAAGCATGACAATAATTAGGGTTTTAATTAGTCCCCCTTTAGCTTTTACCTTTGTGTCTTCTTTGTGTCTCTCTTCTCACCTCATTATTAGAGACTAAACCTTTAAGGCTTTAGGACTTTGGAATTAGGGTTATGCCTGCATCCTTCTCTTAGGATGGAGTGTATAACTTTAATCCTAAGTGTTAAACCTATAATCTGTTTAAACCTCTTAATCAACCCATCTAATAACCATCAAGACAATAACTTGTAACTTGGGCCTTGCATTAGGGTTCTAATTCTTCCTTTATGGGTTAAGAAGGACTAACCCTAGTGTTAATGGACAAGTCCCCCTCAAGTTGTCTTACAAATCATAAAACTCACTTCTTAATCTCACCCTTAATTAAAGTCCACTTTAATACAAGTTTGTTTTGTCATGAGGTTAATCCCTAATCATGGATTAAGTTGAGGTATCTTCCTCAGCTTAAGTGTGCTCATCTATTATCCTTCTATTAGGATGGTGTAATGAGTCCACTAATCCTTGATTATGGCTTAAGCTCATTACTTAACACTAAACAAAAACTCAAAAACATCTAAATAATCACAAGTAGGTTAATGATCTTAATCCTACATCATCATGGTAATTAAGTTGAGATGTTTATCTCATACTTAAGGTATTCTCATCAAAGGGAGGATATGATGAGTTTACTAACCCTTGGTTTAGGCTTAAGATCATTAACTTATGACAAACACAAAAAAGGCAATAAAAGATTGAAAACTAAAAAACAAACAATAATCGTCTCCTCCGGGATTCTTTCCTCATCATCTTCACTCACAAACGAGAACTCGCTTCTTCCGTCTAATGCAAGACAGTTAGCACTCGAGCCAGACGAGTCATACACTTGAGCATAGACAAGCAAGCAGTTCATCAGTCAATTTACCTTTCAGTCTCTTTGGGTCGAACTACGGTGTTCTGACTTCCTCATTGCACGAGAGGATACGTAGGCATAACTTAACTGTTATCGAACAAAAGTCTCTGTGTCTTCCCATTCTTCCAGCATTCTTCTTAAGCCTCATTCCTGAGCACCTCACTTCATTTTCTTGCACTGACACTTGTATATTCTTTTCCAGCTTTTGCACACAGATAACACATACACTACCCCTTTAAAAAAAATCTCGTAAGCGTGGATCCCGTCGAGTACGACGGACAATCTGGGTGCTAATACCTTCCCAGGTTGTAACCAACCCCCTTTCTCAGTTTCTCTGGTTCGCAACCGTCTTATCCATCCTTTTCCAGGTTTATGCAGCATTACCTTTCCTTCGGGATAAAAATTCCTAGCTGGCGACTCTATTCAAATTCACTTCATTTCTCTTTTCGCTGACCGTTCGCGCTTGTACCGGGATGCAAATCTTCGGGAGCGACATCTTGGCGACTCTGCTGGGGACCCTTATATTGCAACCAAGGCTTCTGGTTCTTTTTGTGGGTTCCTCCTAGCGCTTGTTTGATTTGTGTTTACGGGGGTGTTATGTGCTACTTGTGCTTATTTATTTGCTTTATTTATTGCTTTATGAACAACTTTATTTATTGCTTTCTTTTACAGTTTTATGCATTTCATACTGTCATTATCATGTGCTGGATCTGCTGTTTTCTTTGGTGGGTAGGGATCATTGAGTGATTAAGGTCCTATACCTGGGTCCTGAGTGACACATAGGCTAGAGTGGCTTCATATTCTTTCCCATTCCATTTCGGTCTGGTGCGGGAATATGAAACACGGTTCAGACATGGGTTTCTTCTTGAGAACTCTGTGCTACATATTTCCTGTAGTACTAGGGCTATCTGGGAAGCCTGCTAAGTCCGGATGACCTTCTTATGATCTTCAGCATCTGAGGTGAATTAGAGGAGGATTCTTTATGGTTATTGTAAACACTGTACCTCCGGGTTAGAAGTGTTTACACTTTTCATAACTGATCCAAGTTTGAGGATCCTTGTTCTAGAACATTACATGTGAGGGGGTTGGGATGTTTACAGGTTTGCAGGAACCCTTGGCCACATCATACCCTGATACTATTTTGTTTTAAGAATGCATCACTTTGGATAGTTCTTGTGATTACCCTGGACTTGTGACTCTTTATTTGAGTCCCCCACCTGGTTACTGGATTTCTAAGCCTCCATCCAAACTTATGAAAATACATGGACTTTTACAAGGCAGATAAACAGATCCAGCACTTGGTCACAAACCCTTTGCATCTCATTTTGCATACATCATTTTTGCATCATTTAACATTTGCTTATTTGTTTTACAGGGTATCCATCTTTATCTTTGGTTTGGTTTTGACCCCTTCTGCTACTCAGACTGCTTCAACTATCTTCTCCAGCACCTTTATCAGTTTGTCAGTGATTCTTCTCCAGCTATCTTCATCAGAGACCCATCTCCAGCATCTCATTCAGTGACCTTCATCAGCAGTTACTCTCAACTTCTTCACCAGCATCCATGGACACCTCAAAAAAGAGCAACATCACTTACCACTTCTTTGAGCCCACCCTGACAGGCATCAGGAAGATCCAGTCTCTCATTACTCCTGATCATGTCCCACTATTCAGAGAACATTATGGAGGCATATTGGACATGGTCATGGACCTGGATGCATCTCAGAGGAGCATGATCCATACTTGCTTGCAGTTTTATGATCCTCCACTCAGATGCTTCAGATTCCCTGATTTCCAGTTTGGACCCCTGCTAGAAGAATTTTCCATGTTGTTAGGAGTTCCTATCAGGAGAGGGATTCCTTTCAACCCTGAGATGACTGCCCCCAGAAATGAAGACATAGCTAGGGAATTGCATTTGGAGCCTGCCCTCATTGATCAAAACATGACAACCAAGGCTGGAGTTCCAGGCCTTCACCTAGACTTCTTGATCTCCCAGGCTACCCTGCATGCTGCAATAGGGGAATGGAAGGCTGTCTGTGCACTTCTAGCCCTCAGTATATATGGGGTTATCTTGTTTGCAGATGAGCCAAAGTTTGTGAGCAAGAATGCCATTCACTTGTTCTTATTGAGGAACCCAGTTCCTACCTTGCTTGGGGACTTCTACTACTCAGTACACCAGAGGAATGAGAAGAAAAGAGGAAGACTGGTCAGGTGTTGTGCTCCTCTTTATTACTCTTGGCTCCTAAGACACTTGCCAAAGTCAGATGCCTTCTTGAACCCTCATCAACAGAAGAACTGGGCTAAGAGATTTATTGCCTTGACCTCAGAAGACATTAGATGGTGCACTCAGAGCACCAAAGGCAAGGACATCATTACTGGCTGTGGGCAATATCCTAATGTGTCTTTGATAGGAGTAAAAGGTTGCATCAACTACAACCCTTTACTATTTAAGAGACAATTAGGATATGCTTTGGTTCATCCTCCCAGAGGGCAAGACTTGACTGAGACCCTCTACTGTGAAATCTAACCCAACTCTGCTGTTGTCAGACAAGCTGCCTGGGCTTGGGATAACATTCAGACCAAGGGAACAACCATCCTTGGAAAGTGCAACAACATTGCTTCAACACAATATTCTGATTGGTCCCGTACTAGAGCTCAGATCACCCGGATGCCATTTACCTTAGAAGATGTACCTGGACCTTCTACAGTACAACCTGCAGCTATTGTCAGTCTGGAAGAGTTTGAAAAGCTGAAAGAAAGGAATACTCAGCTCTCTGAAGCCTTGAAGAAGACTCTCTGGGAGAGAAATGACAGCCGTCTAGATAATGAGAGATTGGAAAGGCTCAGGATTGAGCATTTGGACAAGATTGAGAAGACGGATGACTACATCAGGAAGGCAAGAGCAGGGGAGTTAGTACTGAAGAATGCTTGCAAAGAAGCAAAGACTCAGAAGGCTAGGGCAGAGCACTATCTAGAGGAGAGCCAGGCTAGGTGGATCAGGATCACTGAAGCTCGTGCACAAGAAGATCAAATGACTCATGCTAAGATAGAGCAGTTGAAGGCTAGTGAGAAGAAGCATCAATAGGCTTTGTTGGCAGCTCAGAGAGAGATATCTGAATTGAAACTCCGGGCGGGGTTGAAGAGGTCAAAGGATCAGGACAAGCATAAGAAGTTAACCAATGCCATTGCTACCAGGAACCTCCTTATCAGGACTATCACAGAGCACCCAGTGGGTCCAGTAACTGAGGCCCTCCTGAAGGAAGTCAGAGAGGATGACTTTGGATTAGATGTTTGACTCTTTTGCTTGTACTTTTCTTTTGTTGTACTTTTCTTTTGTTGTTGTATTTTGACCCACCATGGGGATGTTATTGTAATCAAACTATGTATTTTCACTCTTTGTAATATATTAGTTTGTACTATTTCTGGTGGGCTTTATCTATCTCTACAACATCATCAGCATTTCCTCGAGGTCTGGAAAGGTCAAAACCAAAGAGCCAAACCGGAGACCCTGGGAAGACAAATAGGCATATTGAATTTCATACTAACATTTTATTTGTTTTGTAGGTTTTTGTTTTATTGTTGTTTCTCACTTTGTTGTGGTTTCAGGAAACATTGCTCGCAGAAGAGTGCTCCCTGTCAACAGAACACACTGGTACCCAACAAGAAACATCCTTCCGGGACTCCAGATGGATCAAGTTCAGCAAGACTTGAATGAAGTAAGGGCCTAGATGGCCAATGAAAGGGTTGAGATGAGAAATCAGATGACCCAATTCATGACTGTAATGACTGGTTTAGCTCAGAGCCAGGAAAGGCTGAGGGAGTTGGTTGAGAGACAAACTCCTGAAGAACACCATCCAGGTACAGGAGGTACCAGTAACAATGTTCACGTGCAACCTCGCACTGATCCACTAGATTTTGGGCCTCATCTGAACCCAGAAATCAATGCCATAAGGAATACTCAGGGTAACACTGCTGGAGGGAGGGTCTTGCAAGAGGATCCTCAAGAAGAGCAGTTTACAGTTGTCGGGGTTGGAGACGAACTTTACGACCGTAGGCTGGATGAAATTGCAGAGAAGCTGAGGTCTTTTGAATCCCAAAACTCCTTAGGTTTTGATATAATGGACATGAGACTGGTGGAAGGGGTGAGAATTCCTCACAAGTTCAAACCCCCGTGTTTTGAAAGGTATAATGGCACATCCTGCCCACGCACCCACCTTCAATCATTCTTGGGAAGATTAAAAGCATACACCATGGACGAGAAGCTGTGGATGTTTTACTTCGAGGATAGTCTAACAGGGGCATCCCGAGAATGGTATTCCCATTTGACTAGAGCCACAGTAAGGAACTAAAAGGACTTGGCTGAAGCTTTCATTCGACAGTATCAGTATAACTTGGACATGGCTCCGAACAGGACCCTTTTAATGGGAATGTCTCAATCTTCCTGTGAAAGCTTCAGGGAATATGCCTAAAGGTGGAGGAAACTTGCTGTTGTAGTTCAACCCCCCATGTCAGAAAGAGAGATGGCGGACATGTTCATGAATACTCTCCAAGGAACATACATTGACAAATTGGCTGCATTTTCTTCTACCAACTTTGCAGATGTGGTGATAGTCGGGGAAAGAATAGAGAGCCTACTGAAGATGGGGAAGATCTCCGATAACGGTGCCAGTTCAAGCAGTACAAGAAAACCATTTGCTAGGCCCCGTAGATCTGGTGATACAAACTCTGTACACATGGGAAGAGGGAGACCCCAATACTTACCCAGGACAGTTGCTGCTGTTACTATCCCCGTTCCACCTCCTCAGTATACTCAACAACCACAACACTTTCCGCAACAACAATTTCCACAACAGAGATCATACAACAATAACAACAACAATCAACAACAACGCCCTTTTTAACAACGGCCATCTCAGGTCAACCGGGTAATTGACCCCATTCCAATGTCGTATGCTACACTACTGCCACAACTCCTAAAGCTCAATCTTGTTGAGTTAAGGACATTGGCTCCACCTGATCCTCAAAACCTTCCTAGAAACTATGATTTCAATGCTAGGTGTGCTTTTCATTCCAACGCACCTGGTCACTTTATGGAAAAATGCAGAGCTCTGCATATGAAGGTTCAGGATCTGGTAGATTCAAAAGCCCTGAACTTTGCACCTCCTCCCAATGTAATGAAAAATCCTATGCCAAGCCACAATGGGCCAAGGATTAATGCTGTAGAGGATGGCTCACCCATGAGTTTAATATAAGATAGTGCATGTATTCAAACACCTCTGGCAGAGGTTAAAGCTCAGTTTTTAAAGTGCCAAGTGTTTCCAAGTTGTGAGGCCTGTTGTGAATTATGCAAACTTTCTGAGAATGGGTGTGCTAACTTGAGGAGTGGAATCAATGGCTTGATCAGAGAAGGCATTCTGCAAATTACAACCACAACTTCTACAACACCAACAACTCTTTTGTCAACAACAAGTGAATCTTCTACAAATGCAACAACCACCTTTCCTACTAGTTCTTCTACAACTGCAGCAACCATTGTTTCAACTGATTCAGCTACAACTTCAGCAATCATTCCATCTGTCACTTCAATACACAACAATTCATTTGCACCAGATACTACAACTTCAACAACTAATAATGATGTTTCCACTGTCACAATTTATTATGACCCGACAACGGTCCCGAATTCCAACAACTTTCAACAACCTCAACAACAGTCTCAACAAAGTTTCAATTCACCTCCACCAACATCCACTAGAGGTCCTGTTACTATTTTCTATGATCCACAGACTACTACAGTCCTAACATCTGCTGCAGTGAGCCCAGTCACTATCACGGTGCCCAGGCCAATCCCATATGATAAAGATAGTGCTATACCATGGCATTATGGTGCTGATCTGTACTGCAACTGAGAGAAAGTCCTTCTTGATTCTCCAGTTCTTACTCCCCAAGTGGATAATGTTAGGGGAGGCGGAGGCTTCACCCGAACCGGACGTCTCTTCGCATCACAAGTCCCTAGAACCAACAATGAGGCAGAGGCTGTTCCCAAAGCCAAAGGGAAGAGTGTAATACCTGAAGAATCTGCACAAAAAGAACTCATAAATCATCCTTCAATCAAGATGTGGATGAGTTTATGAGAATTGTTAAAAGAAGTGACTATAAATTTGTGGACCAACTCCACCAGACTCCTTCAAAGATCTCTATACTATCACTGCTGTTGTGTTCCGAAGCCCATCAGGATGCACTACTCAAAGTTTTGCACGCTGCCTACGTGCCAGAAGAGATCACTGTGAATCATCTTGAAATAGTTGTGTCAAATGTCAATACTAGCCATGGGCTAGGTTTCACTGATGCTGATTTAACAACAGAAGGACGTATCCACAACAAAGCCTTGCACATAACCTTGGAGTGAAAAGGAGCTGTACTATCTCATGTTCTTGTAGACACTGGGTCCTCACTCAATGTCTTACCCAAGAAAGCCCTTGTCAAGCTCGAGTATGATGGGATAGCTCTCCGGCCAAGTAATCTTGTGGTCAAGGCTTTTGATGGCTCCAAAAGATATGTTCTTGGAGAGGTGGAGCTTCCAGTGATAATCGGTCCACAAGTCTTCAAGACCATTTTCTATGTGATGGACATACAGCCTGCTTACAATTGTTTGCTAGGTCGACCATGGATTCACGCCGCAGGCGCAGTAATGTCGACCCTTCACCAGAAACTGAAGTACGAATGGGAAGGATAGATTATCACCATCTGTGGTAAGGAAGACATATTTGTTAGCCATCTGGCTACATACAAGTATATTGAAATGGATGGTGAAATTCATGAGACAATGAGCTATGGGTTTGAGGCCCTGAATGTCAATGAGGCTACTGAAGTATTTGTTGCATCCCAGGAAAACAGGATGGGTACTTCAATTGTTTCTTATCAGCAAGCCCGGAAGGTTGTTGAAGAAGGTAATGCTCCAGCACTCGTCTGTGTTTGGTTATGATAGTTGTTTGTCCGCAACTCCTCAACACTCGTCTGTGTTCTGAGATGATATTTGTTGTTGCTAGTATGCAACCTCCTAACACTCGTCTGTGTTTGGTATTGGATCCTTCGATGCACTCGTCTATGCCTTGATATGTATTCTCTGTTGTTGCTCGTCTGCAACTGTCCAGCACTCGTCTGTGTTTGTTTGAAGCTCGTCTGCTTTTATTCCCCAGAAGTCGTTTGTGTTCTGAAGCGTCTGCCTTGCTTGGATACTCGTCTGTATCATCCCCAGCACCCGTCTGTGCTAGCTTACATCTGTATGTGAGGATTTGCTATTTACCCTGGTATTTCTGTATTGCTACTTCAAATGCTCGTCTGTGTTTGAATTTCTGGTATTCGTCTATACCAGTTGTTGATACTCGTCTGTATCATTGCCTGAAACGCTCGTCTGTGTTTCTCAGATCATCGTCTAATACTCGTCTGTATCATTGACTTATGGCACTCGTCTGTGTTATCTTGATGATCATCCAATACTCGTCTGTATTGAAGAGGTTTAGAATCCTGACAGTGGGAATTAATGTCAAAATTGATACCGGTCCTGGCGTAACAGGTAAATCCGAAGGAGGCTCGTCTGTCTCAAGCACCAATTATGGTTGTTGCACCTGGCGTCACAGGTTTGCTCAAAGAAGACTCGTCTGTCTTATACCATATATCCGCGGATAATATATGAAGAAGGTTCGTCTACCTTGATTGCATGTATATCCCACAGACTTAAGTGCATTACCGGTCCTGGCGTAACAGGTAAATCCGAAGGAGACTTGTCTGTCTCATGCTATATGCAGTGTTTGAGGACTCGTTTGTCCAGCTCCTGGCGTCACAGGATTTTTTTGAAGGCTCGTCTATCTCAGTTACAAGTTCTTGCAATGTCTGAGGACTCGTTTGTCAGGCACCTGGCGTCACAGGATTGTTTGAAGACTCGTCTGTCTTAGCACTCTTATTCCAGATATCAGTTTCAACTTGGAAGAAGCTCGTCTGCTTTTTCTCCCCTTCAGTCACCAAAGCGTCATTTGGTCGGGTTTATTTCCCAGTGTTGCATTCTTCGTCAGAGTGCAAATTTCTAGTCTTCTTGGTATTCAATCACAGTTTATCTTGAATGGTCGATAGCTCGTGCTACCGTCCTTTTCAGATTAACAGATGATTGAATAGGGGCAGCTATAACACCCCAAAATTTGCCCTCTCATTTTCATGCCATTTAGCATATCCTTTCATACATTGCATTGCATTTAGATCACAATTGCATCATAAACATACATGAATATACATCTCCATTTGAGCTTTCACAGGTTGCGACTGACCTTTATTTTTTCATGCGGAACGTGCACAAGAATCTTAGAAGAAACCAAAAGTTCTCGGTTGATTCAAAGGAGTTTAAGCAGAATATCAGTTTTATGGTGCAGTTTGCAAAAGTTGTAACTTATGCTCGGAAACTCATTTTGGCTTGAAACTCAATAGTTTAGACTATTTCGGTATTCTCTACAACTTTTGTGTTCGGCTCGGAGGCCAATTCATCAAGGAAAATGGCGGGAATTATTTGTTTTTGAAATTTCGGTTTCGCCGATTAACTGTGCTAGCGGTATTCAAGAGTTCGTAACTTCTGATTGGGTCAACATGTCTGAGAGATTCATATGCCAAAAGTTCCGTCTTGATATCCTTTCTAACTTTTGGGTTTTGGCCGAGAACTAATTCTTTGAAGAAGATCTCAGAATGTGCGAGTCTTTAGAGTCGACATAGTGAAAAACAGTGCTGAACCGGTGAGTTTTGAACACTAAAAAATTCATAACTCTTGGCTCGTTCATCGAATTGATGTTGTTTCGGTGCCTAAAATTTTGTTTAGATGTTATCTTCATTATGTGAATTCAGTTTGGGTTAGGTCCGAGCGGAAGGATCTCGAAAATGCGAATTACCAGTAAGGTTCTTTGATGCAGTGCACTGTCTGTCAGATTTTGTAAATTCATAACTCGGTCAATTTTCATCGGATATCACCCGTTCTTGAAGAGTTGGTTCAAAAATTTTATCCTCTTCAATTTCAAATACAAAAGTGAGTTCGAATGGTGCTCCAAAGATTGTCGTTTTGGTTTATTTCACAAAACTGAAGCGCTGAACCGAAGAAAAATGCTGAAAGTGGTTTCACGAGAAAATTCATATCTCCCTCGTCGTTTGTCCGGTTGAGCTTAGATTTTAACACCAGGTCACTGACTCATAGATCTACAACTTTTCTGACAAAGTCGAGTCGAGATTATGCTCCGAAGAGGTTGACCTCGTCACATTTTCGAGTAGCGGACACCAAATAAGCCGAAAAAACAACTTATTCAGTGACGTCTTGCAGCTTAAACGTATCGATCGCACTCGATTTTGATCGTATGACGTTCGTTATTTTTGAATTGCAACCGTGATTCAGAGGCGGACGATGTTGTGGAAGGTTCAGAGTCGAAATTTCTTGCCGAAGATATTGTTATTTTCACTTAAGCCGAAATTCTACCTTTTACCTTTCATTTTACACTCCACTATATATTCTTTTGACCCACAATTTGTCTCATAACTTCAATCATAATTTACAAACACCAAAAAACTCTCACAAACTCTCTCTAAAGGATCAAAGTTCATTCTCTCGACTTTTTCTCAAGAACACAACAACAACTTCATCAAGAACTCAAGAACACAACAATTCCGATCAAGCTTCCGATAGCCGAGCCGCCACGAACCACCACCTCCGGTCAACTTCACCACCGTGCGACCACCATCTTCCTCCACCGGCAGCCGCGCGGCCTCTCCTCCTCTCATCCGTTCATGATCGCGTCTCACTTTCTCCGGATTCACAATTTCTTCGTCGATTCTTCATTCGTAAACTTCTTAAACTTTAATTCATGAATAATTGTTGCATTGTTTCTTGAATTGAATTTTGAAGTTGAATTCATATTATGGAGATTATGTGCATTGATTCTTGATGTGGTTGTTGATTGATGCTTGATTAATTGATCCTAATAATTGTTGTGGTGCATGATTGAAAAGGCTTGGTAAAGTTGACATAGAATAATCGGTGAATGTTAGGTGTTTGACAAAATTCCTAAGAGAGCTAATTATTATAACTTGATATTGATTGAAGTGCTTGACTTTTAAATTCATGCTTGTTTCAATGTGCAAATTTGAAATAGGATAGGTTGAGGCTTAATTGTTGATGTTGTTCATGTGTCGCGTGTCGAGAATATGTTTTGGTCATAACTTCCTAACCGTAGCGCGTTTTTGCGAATGTGAATAGTGTAAATTGACTTTGTTGATTATTTCGGAGCCATTGGTGAACTTTTTAGTCGATTTCGGACAATTTTTTCCGGCTATTTTGCTACTGCCAGCCGACGAAATCGGCCAAAAAGTATCACTTCCAAGCGGAATTTTCAAAAACCGATTGCATATTTGAATCCGTTGGCACGTTTGCAAGTTACCATGCGATTTTGGTTCAATTCCGAGTCGGTGATTTTTGACGCGTTTTTCCGTTTCAAGGCTTTTTATGTTCGGTTTGGTGCGGTTTTGATGCATTGGTCTTGTTTTGACTTGTACTTATGTTTGTTGATCATTTTCCATTCATTGCATGTAAATTTGTTCGATTCCGGTTTGAGTTTGCATGTTGTTTATATTAGTGCATAAGTGCTGTCCCGTTTTGAAACGTAAATTTCAATGCATGTCCATGACTCGTATATTCATATTTCTACTTGATTTGGAGTTGTGAGGCATAGGTGCAACTTCCGGTTGCACCTCTTTTTGGTTTCTAATGCGTTTGTTGAGTTCATGCAAGGTTCTCGCAAAGATCTTAACAACGGTCGTTTGGTTGGTATTCCACTTTATTTGTGGGATACCTTTGGATTCAAATGATATTTTGTGTCGTTGTTTTGTTTCGATTATGGGGAATCTTCACAAAGCAATTATGGAAGATGAGCATTTATTTTGCTCATGGGAGATTACAAGGCATGGCTTGAAGTTTTTTTGGATTTCTTTTATGTGAAAGAATCGGCACTTCGACCAAGTAAGTAATCTCGATTCTCTACTTTAATGCATCATTCTAGTTCTATGCGACTTAGGATCATATAACTTAAGGTGAATATTGAGCCCTCCCACTTGAGGCATTGGATTTATTTGTGATATATATTGATATGTGTCGATTTCGGAGTTTAGGGATTAGGTTACGGATTAGAGAATTCGATTCCTTTCACTTTCCCTTAAAATATCGTTTTTTCTCGTTTCGTCGCAATTATTAAAAATAGTTTTAGGTGGGATAAAATTCTGGAAAAATTCATAAGTGATCCACATCCTCTTAATTAATTTTTCATATTTTTTGTTTCCAGATTTGGGTGGTTTTAATAATTAATTTGGATTTTAGATCATGAGCTGTCCCAAAAGGGAGTGTTTTGGCATAAGGGACCGAAATCAATTTTTCCCCATAGGTGTGAAACCTATTTTTTGTGTGTGATTAATCACTGTAATTTGTGACATTTTGATGCTCCTTAGGCATTTTTTTCATAATTTTAGATGCCCTTTTTGATCCACTTTATGGAGTTGTTTTTTGGTGATCATGCTTTGTTACCTTGCTAATCAAAGAATTGTTTTGGCACTTTGGTGCATAATTTTGTAGAATCCTTTTGGACAATGTAAGATAATTACTATATCATTCCAGGGATTTAATTTCATAATTTTTAAAGGTTTTTTGCTATTTTTCCATGTCACCTAGATCCTAGGTTGATTCATGTGTTTATGTGTCGCATAACCTAAGTGTTAAGAAGGCATTCATGCCATTTTCTTGAGGGGATTTTTGGTAGCTTTTAGGAGTTGATTATATGTCATTTGTTTGTCTTTAATTCCAGTCATAGGTCATTTTTTGAACCATAATCATTTGGTTTGTTTTGGTGCTTTAAAGTGCATACTTATGTGAATTAACTTTAACCTAAACTAGTTTCTCTTCTCCTCTAAATAATAGCATTAATTATGTGAAAATCATTAATGCCTATTCATGCATTCTAATTGTATCTCATACCTTGTATGCTACTGACCCGTAATCATTTCATTCATATTCACATGTCATTCTTCCTTAACTTTCATCATGTGCGATCTTATGCGTTTTTGTTCGTTTTTTCTCATATCTTCTTCTCATTGCTCCATATGCCTAATCCATTGCATCCATGATTGTATATTCATTCACACATATTCATGAGCATTCACTACTGACTTTGATGTTCATTTCATGTACTAATTCATGCTTGTAAGCCATACGCATTCATACTTCATCCATAAACCCTAATTTGCATTTATGTGAACTTAGGTGAACTTTTTGAACATAGTTTGACATAGTTTGATCTTGTGGGGTATCCTAGCATCCTTAGGGATCTATATCATGTAGCTACTGACTTTAGAAGTCATGTGACCTTTAGGTACCTTCACCTTTAGACTTAGGTCTTATTTTGAACCCTAGTTCCATTCTAGGATGTTTATGGTACTTAATCGCTTTCATGCTTTGATTTTACTTTCAATATGCATTGTCATGCTAACTTTTGTTTTGTAGGGGGGAAGATTGAGGTAAGCATTACTTCATTCCTATCTCTTATGCATTTTAAATGTGTTTTCCTTAGCACTTGGTGCTTGCTTATAGGTTTTCCCTTTCTTTAGAGACAACTTAACTTCCTTAGGAAGTAAGTTAGTTTCTAACTCTCTTTTCTTCCTTTCCTTTTCTTTCTTAGGATTAGAATACCTCATTAACCCCTAGGACATCCATGCATGTTAACACTTAGGATTATTTTAGTTCCCCTTTAGAATTTTTCCTTTGAGATCCTTTGGTGCTCTCTCTCTTCTCATCTTCAAACTTAATTTTAATTCACTTAATAAAGGTTGAGTACTTTCATGTGACATGAGACTTTGCTATGAGATGCTTGCACGCGTTCCATTTCGGGGCGAGGTGTGAGTCATCACTCGTGGTGGATAGGTCTTAGCATGAGTACCTCACAAAGAAAAGCTAAAAAACACTTCTTAACCAAAAAAAAACACAAAAAATACTTAATAATGGTAATAGGCCAGTGTGCTTAAGCCTTCACTTGTGGGACTAGCTTTGGGGATTTCCTCCATAGATAGGTGTGCCTCTTGCGCATTCCATTTCGGGATGATGTGAGATGTACACATCCCATTGAGTAAGACTTAAGTACACTCACCTATGCAAACTTTAACTCATAAAAGCTTCTAAAAAACACCAAACAAACAATAAGCGCCTTTCCTTCGGGAATTCTTTCTCATCTCATTCGCTTCGTACGCGAACTTGCTCCTACTTGTCATTTTGCAAGACGGTAACGCACTCGTCGTCCGAGCCTGCAACACCTGAGCATTGACATAGGCAGTTCAAGCCTTTAATTCACAAGCAATTTCCTTTTGGTACCCCTAGTTAGGCGAACTACGTCGACTCTGATCCTCATTATCCCGATGAGGTACGTAGGCAGCGGGGTAGGGCCCGTTCGAGCACACTCTTTATTTTCCCTACATTTTCCCCTTTTTATTCTCATTCTCTTATTTCAGTTCTTTTCTCATTTCTCATTCCCATTCCAGTTAGCGGTTTTATTCAGCAGCAATCATATTTTTCTCACCCTTTGAAACAAACAAGCAAGCGTGGATCCCGTTGGGTACGACGGACGATCTGGGGTGCTAATACCTTCCCAGGTCGTAACCGACTCCCGAACTCAGATCTTTGGTTCGCAAGGCCTTGTCCTTTCCTTCTTCCTCAGGTTTGTGCAACATTACCTTTCCCATTCATTCGGGATAAAAATGTCTGGCTGGCAACTCTAACCTTTTCCGCGCCACTTTCGCGTTTGTACTAGGATGAAAATCCCGGGAGCGACAGCTGGCGACTCTGCTGGGGACTGCACACCAGATAATCTCTGGTTCCCCTGTGAGTCTTTCCTAGCGCCTGTTTGGTTTTGTTTCTTTGGGTGTTTATTTGTTTGTTTTTGTGTGCTTTAGTTTAGCTTTACTGTTTTATTACAGCTTTACTTTACCGCATTTATTTACCGCTTTCAGTATTTTATTTTCCATGCATCATATTATACTGGACTGTCTGGCTGTGCTGGTTTTCATTTTTTCTGTGGGATGGGAGTTACTGTGAGATAAGCCAAGTACCCGGCTTGAGTGCACCCTAGGATTAGAGTGGACATATTGTACTCGCATGTGACATGATGAGTGGCGATGTGTTTCACGCCCAGATTGCGACTGTCTTGGAAATATCTTGTGTGGGGATTTCCTCCACTTCGGGATAGGACCTTGATAGTTATGTGCATCTGGGGACCGATCATTGAGAACCTTAGTGGAAACAACCCTCTCTAGTGATGACAGTGGCAGACCACATTTGTTGGCAAACCCACTCGTATCCGAGGGTCCACTGGGAACTCACATAGGATGGCATGGTTCTCTCATAGGAATCCAGTCAAAGCAAACTGTTCGTATGACGGTAGTATTGTACCCTTCGGGATGAATGTACTATTGTTTCTCGATTCAGTGCTTGAAGCTGGGGACCAATGAGGGATGCTTGTTTCCTTGGACTAAGCTGAGGCCTCCCTGAGTAGTACATAATGCCAAACCGATTCCCTGATTTGGTCATGAGCCATTTCTCGGAAATGGTGAACGTATTATTGCTATTCGGCTTTGAGAGTCCGTGATGTTGACCCGAGTAGCACACCCGTGAGATTGGGAGGGGTTTACAGGTTTGCAGGAACCCTAAACTTCAACATACCCACTTTGCCAGTATTGTTCAGTGTTCTATGGTTCTTTGATTCTGAGATCCGAGATTTCTATTCAGAGAGATTGTTACTGTGATTACCATGGTGACCCTGATATTGTGACTGTTATTATGACTCTCCACAGACACTTGGCTCGTTGTTCAACTTCAACACCATCAGTGACTATGCTATTATGTGATCCAGTTTTACAGTTATTGGGTTCTCAGTTATGGGGTTCTATACAGAGATGGTGTAGCTATTGTGATTCTATACAGACAATTGGTTCACTGTTCAACACCAACATCAGATTGTTGATCACACGTCTGTTGCATACATGACATCATAGCATTTCTGCATACATGTTCAGTTATTTCCGAGGATCACATATCTGAATCATGTTGTTGGATTTTTCTGTATCAAAACTTGAATTAAAGCAGATAGATTCCTCAGAAATAATTGAACATGGCATTTGCATACATCCTTGCATTCTTGACAGGTGTTTAGAGACAAATTCTTTTCCTGACTTGATTTCTCATCAGAATGGACAACTTGAATCACAATCATCAAGGTATATATTTGAAGCAACTCCGGGCGGAGGTAATCGAAGGAAGACCCAGCTGAGGCCATTCAGGGCAGAGGTATAAGCTTTATTTCAAAACCAGAAACTGCTGAAACAGGAAGTCAACCAGATGAAGACTCAGATGAGCTTGGTTATGGAAATTATGAACAAAGCTATTTTCATCCCTATTGAGGGGAACTACGCTGCTCTGATTCTCCATTGGTCAATGGAGATACGTAGGCAGGAGATCGTGCAAGATCTTTCCGAGCAACTTTATTTATCAACTTCATTTATCAACCTCTTCCCTCCAGACGTCATTTGTCGGCATCCAATTTCAGCTTCCCAAGAGAGTCCAGCGGGCAGAGCATAAGGGTAAAGGCCAAAACAACTTGAGAAGAAGTTTGATCATATTTTGATGTCGTACGTGCAACAAGTTTCCTCATTTGCTCAGATTCAAATTGGTTGAGCTAGCCGCATTAGGATCATCTCCGATAAAGCTTCCCTTAGGGTTTCAATTCCAAGTATGATTATCATTCTGGGGCACCTGGCCATTTAATTGAAGATTTCAAGTTTTTCAGAGACAAAGGTAAATACAAGGTCGCGAATTTGATTGACTCCGAGACTATTGTGTTCACACCAAGTAAACGTAGGAATATGGCACCGAATCAGTAATAGATTGAACATCCAGACTGCTGACTGCTGAAAGCCTCCAAAAGCAATAAATCCAGACGGAGTTAGGCCTCCTCAATAATGGAAACCACGATGTGAATGCTAGATGCAAGTACCACTCAGGGGCATTTGGGCATACCATTTGACAACTGTGATGCGTTCAGGCACAAAGTGCAAAATTTGATCGACTCAAAGGTCATCATGCCAGAAGGTCTTCTCTCATATTGAAATCTCCTCATCAAATGGGTCTCCCAATTTGCAAAGGCATCTTCAGGAGCAATAAGTCCAGACGGAGTCAAGTCTCCTCAATGACGGCAATGTTCAGCTTCTTTACTGCATTTTCATTTGTAGTTTATATTGTTTGTTTAAACATTTGTATGCATGCATGAAACTTATTTGTTTTTGAATGATAGCCATAATAAAATGCACATGTTTTTCTTGAAGTAATCCATTCGTATTCACTCATGATTTTGTGTATGTGCATTGCAATACCAACTATTGTGTTTAAACTCTATTAAGGAGGATGACGAAATGAAAACGCAAAAATCTCTAATTGTGTGCTTTTGAGAAAGACCATGTTGATGATGTACAGGCATTGTTTCAAATCCTAAACACCGGAGATATAAGGGAGATAGACCCTCGCCAACCCATTTGAGCCTTGAAGTAGGAGTTTCTTTTCGCATGAAAAAAAAACCTTGCATTTAACCCAGGGGCAGGGTAGGCGTCAGTTAGTTTGACCGAGCGTTTAAATTTCAAAATGGAGTGTACATCTGAGGATCCATTACCTCTGGTTGTACCAAATCAAGAGGTCCAAAGACCAGAAACCACAATGGTTATCCCAATCAAGAGTCCAAAGACCGGAAACCACATTGGTTATTAATCATTGACCAGAGAATGAGGCAGTCACGACCCTTTCAAAGCAATCAAGACAAACAATGTCACATGATTTGTTAAAAAAAAAAAGAATTGAAAAAATGATGAATGAGAAAGCCCGTTAAGTCGAAACTTGAAAACAAGCGACTTAGGAAAAAATTAGGGCATCCTGCTGGACTTCACAATCAAAGATTCACAAGAATCAGTCCAGGCAAAAGTTAGGGATAAGCAAAATAATGCAAAAGTGAAAGACGAAAAGGATTACACAAGAAAGATCCTTGAACAAGAACAAAGTCATGTGATACAGACACGAAAGGCGAAGGGATGACTGACTCCAAACAACAACCTGAGTGGTGCCTAAATCGTTAGTGTAATTGGTTCCTCAACCATCACAAAACCCTTTTTGTGAGGTGAGTGCTTGTGAAAGCTAGCTGAACATAGGAATGGAGAACATCACGAAGATGGGTGGGCACAAATAAATTTCGAGCCTATATCCTTTGTTTCTATAATCGTTAACCAGGCCACGATACAACCCTCAAAAGTCCTAACTGAAACAGGGTTATCTTGAGAGCGTACTACCACAAGATCGCGTTCCTGACTCCTATGAGTTATGCTAAAAGTTCTTTGTTGGTGTTGCATGTGCATGCTTTCATTCATCAAAAACCAATGTCGTATTTAACCAGTGATTCACTCACAAAGGTTGGCGACATCTTTTTACAGTAAAACTTCAAGATTAACATGTGTGTTGCATTAGAATTTTCATTCTTAAAATAAACATTTTCTGCTTACATACATTTGTTTGGCATCATAAAAGTTTACATATGGAATCTCAGTCCAGAAGCTTAATTTTGCCAAGTTTAGAAGTCTGAAACTTCCGAAGGTCGATTTATTGAGATGCACTTTTCCAAAAAAAAAAACTCCATTGAGTGGGGACCTTACCAACCAGTCGTGGTAAGAGCCAACTAATCTGGGGAAATCATGTCGAGCAATCTCTTCAAAGTTCAACCAAGCTGGGGCAATCACTTCGAGATTCAAATCTCTCAAAGAGCCCTTAGTATGAGGCATGTATTCAAATTTCAACCAAACTGGGGCAATTACTTCGAGATCCAATCTCTCAAAGAATAATTGGCATGGGTGTTTTCTTCAAAACACAGTCATTCAGGGGTGATCACTTCAAGACTTGTACCGGGGCAGGCCATCCTAATGAGAAGTACTTTCTCCCGAAGACGGTAAATCCAAAGCACCTATCCAAAGGTCAAAATACTGGGGCATAATATTTCACGGTGATATGAGGTTTTTCATTAATCCTCGTGAGGCAAATTTATTTCATAGACCATGCAGTCTGGGGCAGTTATTTCGAGATCCGACGAATCTCTCCAAGAGTTTGAAGACACCGAGGCATTTCGTATGTCATGTTTTCTGTGAAATCCTCTTGAGACATTTTCTTCCGATGGACCTTAATCTAAGGTGAGTTGAAAATTGCAAAGAACCATTATTCACTCATGGTTAGTTGGAAACCTATCCACCCAGGGCTGGGGGGCAAAGCCATTGTCGGCACAGTACTTCAAGAGTTGTTTCGTCGGCGGACTTCATTGATCAGAATTCCTTAGCAAGTCTCATTAGACAATTCCTTCTCCAGTAGTGCGACAAATGGAAGGTTACTTCTTGAGCAGAAAGATATCATCGTCTCTCATCCCCAGCATGAGACGCCTTACATCTCTCATTCCCAACATGAGAGGAATTATCTCTTATCCCAGCAAGTGGCAACTTGAGCTCTTATCTTCAGCGGGAAGCTTTATCATTGACATTATCTATCATCCCCAGTAAAGTGGAAGCTGAAATTTCTCCCAACAAGATAGCAGAAGGTGGGTATCATCCCCAAGCAGAAGTTTCCCTTCAGACAGGAGCAATTCTCAGCAGTATAAGAGGTGTCATTCCTCCCCAGCAGTTTGCTCCCTCAGCGGTGCCATGCCTTTGATTCCCCAGCCAAGTCTGAAGATGATCCGGTCCCCACAAAGTTCATATTTTATTTTCACGTCCGTCCGTGAAATATTTCTCAGCTAAGTTGCCATACTTTTGGGTATTTGATGATACAGCCAGGTATTCATCACCTCAGTCAGAGTTGAGTGTCCAGACCTCTTGACTTTTCTTCCCCTGTAGAGTTGTATCTCTTGCTGCCAATCAGGCATTTGTCTACCGCTCGTCTGCGTTTGTCAACACTTGTTTGTGTTATCCCTAAGTAGGTTTTTCCCCAGCAAGGACATATTACTGCTTTATTGTTGCTCGTCTGCATCTTTCAACACTCGTCTGTGTTAGCTCTGTGGTATTGCTCGTTTGCTTTCTCCAGCAGTGGTTTATGATTACTTTGATTCTGCTCGTTCGCAATTCCAAACACTCGTTTGTGTTTGGTTATATCAGTTGCCGTTTGCTCGTCTGCAATTTCCAGCATTAGTCTGTGCTTTGAAATGGTTACCTTGTTATTGCTCGTCTGCAATTTCCAGCACTCGTCTGTGTTTGGTTATGATAGTTGTTTGTCCGCAACTCCTCAACACTCGTCTGTGTTCTGAGATGATATTTGTTGTTGCTAGTATGCAACCTCCTAACACTCGTCTGTGTTTGGTATTGGATCCTTCGATGCACTCGTCTATGCCTTGATATGTATTCTCTGTTGTTGCTCGTCTGCAACTGTCCAACACTCGTCTGTGTTTGTTTGAAGCTCGTCTGCTTTTATTCCCCAGAAGTCGTTTGTGTTCTGAAGCGTCTGCCTTGCTTGGATACTCGTCTGTATCATCCCCAGCACCCGTCTGTGCTAGCTTACATCTGTATGTGAGGATTTGCTATTTACCCTGGTATTTCTGTATTGCTACTTCAAATGCTCGTCTGTGTTTGAATTTCTGGTATTCGTCTATACCAGTTGTTGATACTCGTCTGTATCATTGCCTGAAACGCTCGTCTGTGTTTCTCAGATCATCGTCTAATACTCGTCTGTATCATTGACTTATGGCACTCGTCTGTGTTATCTTGATGATCATCCAATACTCGTCTGTATTGAAGAGGTTTAGAATCCTGACAGTGGGAATTAATGTCAAAATTGATACCGGTCCTGGCGTAACAGGTAAATCCGAAGGAGGCTCGTCTGTCTCAAGCACCAATTATGGTTGTTGCACCTGGCGTCACATGTTTGCTCAAAGAAGACTCGTCTGTCTTATACCATATATCCGCGGATAATATATGAAGAAGGTTCGTCTACCTTGATTGCATGTCTATCCCACAGACTTAAGTGCATTACCGGTCCTGGCGTAACAGGTAAATCCGAAGGAGACTCGTCTGTCTCATGCTATATGCAGTGTTTGAGGACTCGTTTGTCCAGCTCCTGGCGTCACAGGATTTTTTTGAAGGCTCGTCTATCTCAGTTACAAGTTCTTGCAATGTCTGAGGACTCGTTTGTCAGGCACCTGGCGTCACAGGATTGTTTGAAGACTCGTCTGTCTTAGCACTCTTATTCCAGATATCAGTTTCAACTTGGAAGAAGCTCGTCTGCTTTTTCTCCCCTTCAGTCACCAAAGCGTCATTTGGTCGGGTTTATTTCCCAGTGTTGCATTCTTCGTCAGAGTGCAAATTTCTAGTCTTCTTGGTATTCAATCACAGTTTATCTTGAATGGTCGATAGCTCGTGCTACCGTCCTTTTCAGATTAACAGATGATTGAATAGGGGCAGCTATAACACCCCAAAATTTGCCCTCTCATTTTCATGCCATTTAGCATATCCTTTCATACATTGCATTGCATTTAGATCACAATTGCATCATAAACATACATGAATATACATCTCCATTTGAGCTTTCACAGGTTGCGACTGACCTTTATTTTTTCATGCGGAACGTGCACAAGAATCTTAGAAGAAACCAAAAGTTCTCGGTTGATTCAAAGGAGTTTAAGCAGAATATCAGTTTTATGGTGCAGTTTGCAAAAGTTGTAACTTATGCTCGGAAACTCATTTTGGCTTGAAACTCAATAGTTTAGACTATTTCGGTATTCTCTACAACTTTTGTGTTCGGCTCGGAGGCCAATTCATCAAGGAAAATGGCGGGAAATATTTGTTTTTGAAATTTCGGTTTCGCCGATTAACTGTGCTAGCGGTATTCAAGAGTTCGTAACTTCTGATTGGGTCAACATGTCTGAGAGATTCATATGCCAAAAGTTCCGTCTTGATATCCTTTCTAACTTTTGGGTTTTGGCCGAGAACTAATTCTTTGAAGAAGATCTCAGAATGTGCGAGTCTTTAGAGTCGACATAGTGAAAAACAGTGCTGAACCGGTGAGTTTTGAACACTAAAAAATTCATAACTCTTGGCTCGTTCATCGAATTGATGTTGTTTCGGTGCCTAAAATTCCGTTTAGATGTTATCTTCATTATGTTAATTCAGTTTGGGTTAGGTCCGAGCGGAAGGATCTCGAAAATGCGAATTACCAGTAAGGTTCTTTGATGCAGTGCACTGTCTGTCAGATTTTGTAAAATTCATAACTCGGTCAATTTTCATCGGATATCACCCGTTCTTGAAGAGTTGGTTCAAAAATTTTATCCTCTTCAATTTCAAATACAAAAGTGAGTTCGAATGGTGCTCCAAAGATTGTCGTTTTGGTTTATTTCACAAAACTGAAGCGCTGAACCGAAGAAAAATGCTGAAAGTGGTTTCACGAGAAAATTCATATCTCCCTCGTCGTTTGTCCGGTTGAGCTTAGATTTTAACACCAGGTCACTGACTCATAGATCTACAACTTTTCTGACAAAGTCGAGTCGAGATTATGCTCCGAAGAGGTTGACCTCGTCACATTTTCGAGTAGCGGACACCAAATAAGCCGAAAAAACAACTTATTCAGTGACGTCTTGCAGCTTAAACGTATCGATCGCACTCGATTTTGATCGTATGACGTTCGTTATTTTTGAATTGCAACCGTGATTCAGAGGCGGACGATGTTGTGGAAGGTTCAGAGTCGAAATTTCTTGCCGAAGATATTGTTATTTTCACTTAAGCCGAAATTCTACCTTTTACCTTTCATTTTACACTCCACTATATATTCTTTTGACCCACAATTTGTCTCATAACTTCAATCATAATTTACAAACACCAAAAAACTCTCACAAACTCTCTCTAAAGGATCAAAGTTCATTCTCTCGACTTTTTCTCAAGAACACAACAACAACTTCATCAAGAACTCAAGAACACAACAATTCCGATCAAGCTTCCGATAGCCGAGCCGCCACGAACCACCACCTCCGGTCAACTTCACCACCGTGCGACCACCATCTTCCTCCACCGGCAGCCGCGCGGCCTCTCCTCCTCTCATCCGTTCATGATCGCGTCTCACTTTCTCCGGATTCACAATTTCTTCGTCGATTCTTCATTCGTAAACTTCTTAAACTTTAATTCATGAATAATTGTTGCATTGTTTCTTGAATTGAATTTTGAAGTTGAATTCATATTATGGAGATTATGTGCATTGATTCTTGATGTGGTTGTTGATTGATGCTTGATTAATTGATCCTAATAATTGTTGTGGTGCATGATTGAAAAGGCTTGGTAAAGTTGACATAGAATAATCGGTGAATGTTAGGTGTTTGACAAAATTCCTAAGAGAGCTAATTATTATAACTTGATATTGATTGAAGTGCTTGACTTTTAAATTCATGCTTGTTTAAATGTGCAAATTTGAAATAGGATAGGTTGAGGCTTAATTGTTGATGTTGTTCATGTGTCGCGTGTCGAGAATATGTTTTGGTCATAACTTCCTAACCGTAGCGCGTTTTTGCGAATGTGAATAGTGTAAATTGACTTTGTTGATTATTTCGGAGCCATTGGTGAACTTTTTAGTCGATTTCGGACAATTTTTTCCGGCTATTTTGCTACTGCCAGCCGACGAAATCGGCCAAAAAGTATCACTTCCAAGCGGAATTTTCAAAAACCGATTGCATATTTGAATCCGTTGGCACGTTTGCAAGTTACCATGCGATTTTGGTTCAATTCCGAGTCGGTGATTTTTGACGCGTTTTTCCGTTTCAAGGCTTTTTATGTTCGGTTTGGTGCGGTTTTGATGCATTGGTCTTGTTTTGACTTGTACTTATGTTTGTTGATCATTTTCCATTCATTGCATGTAAATTTGTTCGATTCCGGTTTGAGTTTGCATGTTGTTTATATTAGTGCATAAGTGCTGTCCCGTTTTGAAACGTAAATTTCAATGCATGTCCATGACTCGTATATTCATATTTCTACTTGATTTGGAGTTGTGAGGCATAGGTGCAACTTCCGGTTGCACCTCTTTTTGGTTTCTAATGCGTTTGTTGAGTTCATGCAAGGTTCTCGCAAAGATCTTAACAACGGTCGTTTGGTTGGTATTCCACTTTATTTGTGGGATACCTTTGGATTCAAATGATATTTTGTGTCGTTGTTTTGTTTCGATTATGGGGAATCTTCACAAAGCAATTATGGAAGATGAGCATTTATTTTGCTCATGGGAGATTACAAGGCATGGCTTGAAGTTTTTTTGGATTTCTTTTATGTGAAAGAATCGGCACTTCGACCAAGTAAGTAATCTCGATTCTCTACTTTAATGCATCATTCTAGTTCTATGCGACTTAGGATCATATAACTTAAGGTGAATATTGAGCCCTCCCACTTGAGGCATTGGATTTATTTGTGATATATATTGATATGTGTCGATTTCGGAGTTTAGGGATTAGGTTACGGATTAGAGAATTCGATTCCTTTCACTTTCCCTTAAAATATCGTTTTTTCTCGTTTCGTCGCAATTATTAAAAATAGTTTTAGGTGGGATAAAATTCTGGAAAAATTCATAAGTGATCCACATCCTCTTAATTAATTTTTCATATTTTTTGTTTCCAGATTTGGGTGGTTTTAATAATTAATTTGGATTTTAGATCATGAGCTGTCCCAAAAGGGAGTGTTTTGGCATAAGGGACCGAAATCAATTTTTCCCCATAGGTGTGAAACCTATTTTTTGTGTGTGATTAATCACTGTAATTTGTGACATTTTGATGCTCCTTAGGTATTTTTTTCATAATTTTAGATGCCCTTTTTGATCCACTTTATGGAGTTGTTTTTTGGTGATCATGCTTTGTTACCTTGCTAATCAAAGAATTGTTTTGGCACTTTGGTGCATAATTTTGTAGAATCCTTTTGGACAATGTAAGATAATTACTATATCATTCCAGGGATTTAATTTCATAATTTTTAAAGGTTTTTTGCTATTTTTCCATGTCACCTAGATCCTAGGTTGATTCATGTGTTTATGTGTCGCATAACCTAAGTGTTAAGAAGGCATTCATGCCATTTTCTTGAGGGGATTTTTGGTAGCTTTTAGGAGTTGATTATATGTCATTTTTATGTCTTTAATTCCAGTCATAGGTCATTTTTTGAACCATAATCATTTGGTTTGTTTTGGTGCTTTAAAGTGCATACTTATGTGAATTAACTTTAACCTAAACTAGTTTCTCTTCTCCTCTAAATAATAGCATTGATTATGTGAAAATCATTAATGCCTATTCATGCATTCTAATTGTATCTCATACCTTGTATGCTACTGACCCGTAATCATTTCATTCATATTCACATGTCATTCTTCCTTAACTTTCATCATGTGCGATCTTATGCGTTTTTGTTCGTTTTTTCTCATATCTTCTTCTCATTGCTCCATATGCCTAATCCATTGCATCCATGATTGTATATTCATTCACACATATTCATGAGCATTCACTACTGACTTTGATGTTCATTTCATGTACTAATTCATGCTTGTAAGCCATACGCATTCATACTTCATCCATAAACCCTAATTTGCATTTATGTGAACTTAGGTGAACTTTTTGAACATAGTTTGACATAGTTTGATCTTGTGGGGTATCCTAGCATCCTTAGGGATCTATATCATGTAGCTACTGACTTTAGAAGTCATGTGACCTTTAGGTACCTTCACCTTTAGACTTAGGTCTTATTTTGAACCCTAGTTCCATTCTAGGATGTTTATGGTACTTAATCGCTTTCATGCTTTGATTTTACTTTCAATATGCATTGTCATGCTAACTTTTGTTTTGTAGGGGGGAAGATTGAGGTAAGCATTACTTCATTCCTATCTCTTATGCATTTTAAATGTGTTTTCCTTAGCACTTGGTGCTTGCATATAGGTTTTCCCTTTCTTTAGAGACAACTTAACTTCCTTAGGAAGTAAGTTAGTTTCTAACTCTCTTTTCTTCCTTTCCTTTTCTTTCTTAGGATTAGAATACCTCATTAACCCCTAGGACATCCATGCATGTTAACACTTAGGATTATTTTAGTTCCCCTTTAGAATTTTTCCTTTGAGATCCTTTGGTGCTCTCTCTCTTCTCATCTTCAAACTTAATTTTAATTCACTTAATAAAGGTTGAGTACTTTCATGTGACATGAGACTTTGCTATGAGATGCTTGCACGCGTTCCATTTCGGGGCGAGGTGTGAGTCATCACTCGTGGTGGATAGGTCTTAGCATGAGTACCTCACAAAGAAAAGCTAAAAAACACTTCTTAACCAAAAAAAAACACAAAAAATACTTAATAATGGTAATAGGCCAGTGTGCTTAAGCCTTCACTTGTGGGACTAGCTTTGGGGATTTCCTCCATAGATAGGTGTGCCTCTTGCGCATTCCATTTCGGGATGATGTGAGATGTACACATCCCATTGAGTAAGACTTAAGTACACTCACCTATGCAAACTTTAACTCATAAAAGCTTCTAAAAAACACCAAACAAACAATAAGCGCCTTTCCTTCGGGAATTCTTTCTCATCTCATTCGCTTCGTACGCGAACTTGCTCCTACTTGTCATTTTGCAAGACGGTAACGCACTCGTCGTCCGAGCCTGCAACACCTGAGCATTGACATAGGCAGTTCAAGCCTTTAATTCACAAGCAATTTCCTTTTGGTACCCCTAGTTAGGCGAACTACGTCGACTCTGATCCTCATTATCCCGATGAGGTACGTAGGCAGCGGGGTAGGGCCCGTTCGAGCACACTCTTTATTTTCCCTACATTTTCCCCTTTTTATTCTCATTCTCTTATTTCAGTTCTTTTCTCATTTCTCATTCCCATTCCAGTTAGCGGTTTTATTCAGCAGCAATCATATTTTTCTCACCCTTTGAAACAAACAAGCAAGCGTGGATCCCGTTGGGTACGACGGACGATCTGGGGTGCTAATACCTTCCCAGGTCGTAACCGACTCCCGAACTCAGATCTTTGGTTCGCAAGGCCTTGTCCTTTCCTTCTTCCTCAGGTTTGTGCAACATTACCTTTCCCATTCATTCGGGATAAAAATGTCTGGCTGGCGACTCTAACCTTTTTCGTGCCACTTTCGCGTTTGTACTAGGATGAAAATCCCGGGAGCGACACTCTCCGGCCAAGTAATCTTGTGGTCAAGGCTTTTGATGGCTCCAAAAGATATGTTCTTGGAGAGGTGGAGCTTCCAGTGATAATCGGTCCACAAGTCTTCAAGACCATTTTCTATGTGATGGACATACAGCCTGCTTACAATTGTTTGCTAGGTCGACCATGGATTCACGCCGCAGGCGCAGTAATGTCGACCCTTCACCAGAAACTGAAGTACGAATGGGAAGGATAGATTATCACCATCTGTGGTAAGGAAGACATATTTGTTAGCCATCTGGCTACATACAAGTATATTGAAATGGATGGTGAAATTCATGAGACAATGAGCCAAGGGTTTGAGGCCCTGAATGTCAATGAGGCTACTGAAGTATTTGTTGCATCCCAGGAAAACAGGATGGGTACTTCAATTGTTTCTTATCAGCAAGCCCGGAAGGTTGTTGAAGAAGGTAATGCTCAAGGATGGGGCAAGCTGCTGCCAGTGGAAAAGAAGGAAGATAGATTCAGTTTGGGTTACAGACCATTCCGACAAGATCAATCAGAGGCTGCCAAGGAGCCCAAATTTGTCAGTGGGGGGATGCTCACCCCAGATGATTTTAACAATCTGGAAGACGAGGTGGAAAGCGACCGCAACCTGGAGAGCTGGATACGTCCAAGGATCCCGGGGCACCAAGTCCTTAACTGGTCTTCCCAGGAAATTATAAGGGTTACTCCTGCAGAGTAATTATTATTTCCTGTCTTTTTTAGCATGCATCAAGTCCTGCATCTTGCCCAAGGTGTCAGGACTCATTTTGTAATAGGGCCATATTGTAATTTTGTGCAAATGATTAATCAATGAATATCAGACATCTTTTGCAAACGAGTCTCTTTTTCGCTCACTGTCTTTTCATTTTTCACTTTTGTGCAAAACAATAAAATGACAATGTTTTCAAAATAAATAATTTCATTTTCACTATTTTTAAACAAGATTAAAACTGATCACTAAAACAAACCAATCTCAACCCTTGCAGAGATTATCCTCCAGATTGCACCGACAACAGCACTGCTATGACCTTGTATGACTTCGATAATCCAATTAATCAAGCTGATGAAGGGGTTGAAGAAGACTATGAGTTACCAGAAGAGTTAGCCAGGTTGTTGAGGCAAGAAGAGAAAGTGATCACTCCTCATCAGGAGGAGGTTGAAACAATTAATATTGGTACCGAAGAGGATTGAAAGAAGTGAAGATTGGGGCCAGTCTGCAAGATTCAGTGAAGGAACAACTTATTGACATGCTTCGAGAGTACGTCGACGTCTTTGCTTGGTCCTATCAAGACATTCCAGGTCTGGATACTGATATTGTTATGCACAAGTTGCCTTTGAAGGAAGACTGCCCTCCAGTAAAATAGAAGCTACGCCGTACTCGCCCAGATATGGCCATGAAGATTAAGGAAGAAGTACAAAAGTAGTGGGATGCCAGTTTCCTCGTTGTGACTAGTTACCTTCCGTGGGTCGCTAATATTGTACCAGTGCCTAAGAAATATGGCAAAGTACGGATGTGTGTGGATTACCGGGATCTGAACAAAGCTAGCCCGAAGGATGATTTACCATTACCTCACATTGATGTATTGGTCGACAACACGGCTCAGTTCTCGGTATTCTCTTTCATGGATGGTTTTTCTGGGTATAATCAGATCAGGATGTCACCCGAAGACATGGAGAAGACTACCTTCATTACACCTTGGGACACATTTTGTTATAAGGTAATGCCTTTTGGACTAAAGAATGTCGGTGCTACTTTTCAACGGGCTATGGTAACGTTATTCCATGACATGACCCACAAAGAAATTGAATGCTACGTGGATGACATGATTGCCAAGTCCCTCACTGAAGAAGACCATCTGGTAAATCTGCTGAAGTTGTTCAAGCGCCTGAGAAAGTATCAGCTGAAGCTAAACCCCAACAAATGCACATTCGGGGTACGTTCCGGTAAACTGTTGGGATTCATTGTAAGTGAAAAGGGAATTAAAGTTGATCCTGAAAAAGTCAAAGCTATTCAAGAGATGCCTGCACCTAGGACTGAAAAAGAAGTTTGGGGGTTCTTAGGTAGATTGAACTACATATCAAGGTTCATATCTCATATTACTGCAACCTGTGAGCCCCTCTTCAAATTGTTAAGAAAGGAACAAACAGTCAGGTGGAACGAAGATTGTCAGAAGGCTTTTGAAAAAATCAAGGAGTACCTAAAAGACCCTCCAATTCTTATGCCTCCAGTTGAAGGAAGGCCTCTAATAATGTACCTGACAGTATTAGAAGGATCAATGGGGTGTGTGTTGGGCCAGCATGACGAGTCTGGTCGAAAAGAGTATGCAATATACTACCTAAGCAAAAAGTTTACCGATTGTGAACAACGTTATTCACTGCTCGAGAAAACTTGTTGTGCTTTAGCGTGGGCTGCTCGCCGACTAAGGCACTATATGCTGACTCACACTACTTTATTGATTTCAAAGATGGATCCAGTCAAGTACATATTTGGGAAGCCAACACTTACCGGAAGGGTTGCAAGATGGCAAAGGATTCTGACAGAGTATGACATTCAGTATACATCACAAAAGGCCATCAAGGGCAGTGTACTGTCTGACTATCTAGCTGAGCAACCCATTGATGATAACCAACCAATGAGATTTGACTTCCCTGGTGAAGACATCATGTTCTTGAAAGCAAAAGATCATGAAGATCCTGTTCACACTGAAGGGCCTGACCCAGAAGAAGAATGGACAATGATGTCTGATGGGGCTGTCAATATGAATGGTCGTGGAGTTGGTGCGGTGCTCATTACACCTAAAGGAGTTCATATGCCTTTCTCGGAAAAACTCACCTTTGCATGCACTAATAACGAAGCTGAATATGAAGCATGTATCATGGGTCTTGAGGAAGCCATTGACCTCAGGATCAAGACATTGAATGTATTCGGAGATTCAACTTTGGTAATCAATCAGACCAACGGCAAATGGTACACTCACCAAGAGCATCTGATTCCATACCGTGACTATACGAGGAGATTATTGACTTTCTTCACAACAGTCAAACTTGAGTACATCCCTCGAGACGAAAATCAGTTCGCAGATGCTTTAGCTACCATTTCCTCCATGATCAAGGTTCAAACTGCCAATTATGTGCCTCATATTTCGGTATCCAGACTAGACCGACCGATATACGTATTCTTTGTGGACATTGCTAAAGATGACAAGCCATGGTTCCATGACATCAAATGTTTCTTGGAGGATCAAACATACCCACCTGGGGCATCATCCAATGATAAGAAGACATTAAGAAGGATGGCTGGTAGTTTCTTCCTTAATGCTGACAGTTCATTATACAAGAGAAACTTTGACATGGTTCTTCTCAAGTGTGTTGATAAGAAAGAAGCCGACTTGCTGATGCACGAGGTACATGAAGGATCTTTCGGTACCCATGCTGGAGGACATGCAATGGCTAAGAAATTGTTAAGATCAGGTTACTAATGGATCACAATGGATGCAAACTGTTGTGCCTATGCTAGGAAGTGCCATAAATGCCAGATTTATGCAGATAAGGTGCATGTGCCTCCAAATCCTTTGAACGTGATGTCTTCACCTTGGCCCTTTGCCATGTGGGGCATTGACATGATTGGAAAGATTGAACCGACTGCTTCGAATGGCCACAGATTCATCCTGGTAGCCATTGATTACTTCACCAAATGGGTTGAAGCAGCTTCGTATGCAAACGTCACCAGACAAGTGGTAGCCAAATTTCTAAAAAGAGACATCATCTGTCAATACAGAGTCCCCGAGCGAATCATTACTGATAATGGTTCCAATTTGAACAACAAAATGATGGCAGAACTGTGTCGGGACTTCAAAATTCAACATCACAACTCTTCTCCTTACAGGCCAAAGATGAACGGAGCTGTTGAGGCAGCTAACAAAAACATCAAGAAGATTGTGCAAAAGATGGTGGTTACTTACAAAGATTGGCATGAAATGCTACCATTGCCTTGCATGGGTATCGGACCTCAATCAGAACGTCTACTAGGGAAACACCTTATCAACTTGTGTATGGTATGGAAACTGTCCTACCTGTTGAAGTTGAGCTACCCTCCTTACGGGTACTGATGGATGTCAAGTTGAATGAAGCAGAATGGGTCTGGTCTCGGTACAATCAACTGAATCTGATCGAAGAAAAGAGGTTAGCTGCCATCTGTCATGGGCAGTTATATCAGAAAAGGATGAAGAAAGCCTTCGATCAGAAAGTCAGGCTTCGGGAATACCAAGTGGGAGATCTTGTGCTGAAAAGACTCCTTCCTCCTCATACAGACCACAGGTACAACACTCCAAATTACGATGGTCCATTCATAGTAAAGAAGGTTTTCTCTGGTGGAGCACTGATGCTCACTACTATGGATGGTGAACATTTCTTATCCCCTGTGAATTCAAATGCAGTTAAAAATACTTCGCATAAAATGACCCGCTGGACATAAAAACAGAATGTAAGTCCAGGCAAAAATAGGGCATCCCGGCGAGTCAAAAACAGAATAAAAGACTCGGGCATAAATAAGGGAAATTTTTTTAAAAAAAAGATGTACACCCGCTGAGTTGAAAAGCCGCATTGGACAACTCAGGCAAAAATGGGTATCCCGGTGGATTGAAGACCCGAAAGGGCGACCCACGCAAAATGGGGGAATAAGCGAACGACTGCACCCTGAATTCGTCTGTATCACTCACGACACGGCAAGCTTCGAAAGGTTAAAGCATCGGTCAGAATCAACCTTCTTCAGAAAGCAAGATGAGAAGAGTGTCAAAGTCATACAAGTCATAGGAAATGAAGCTCACCCAAAGCGTCGTCAACATTGCCAACACTTTTACTTTTTCAATTTGTAACAATCTCCTCATTCCAGGGGATTTGTTTCCTTGACTGTATTTACCAATTCAGGGCGCCCAAATTAATAAAATCAGATTTTCAGTCACACCTCGTTTCGTACATTTTTGTTTCGTTTGCAAAATGTACAATACCCATGATATAATATTTGCATAAAACAAATGAGCCATTCTTGATAAATGCTTGCAGGAAATAATTTTACTTCCAGGAAAATCTAACTCCTATGACGGAATCCGGTAAGGGAAACCTCGGGATACTTGTGCGTTTCATTGTCTTAACAGGTTGCAGGTATTCAAATAAATAGCATGGGGCATGCCAAGCATCACCTCCCCAGGACACCTCCTCCTGGCAGTATCTGAAATGCTTTTTCCAACGGAGTTGTCAAAGCCTCTTCATCCCTAGCATAAGTCTATTCAACAGAAGCTTCCCCAGCTGGAATCCCCATAGAGCTCTTTAGGAAGATCGTTCAGTGATCTTTCCTCCCCCAAATAGAGTGCCAGGTCTCTCAAAGACAAAGGAACCCTCTCCCCGCAGAATTCCAGCCTCTCCCAGAAGAGCAATGCCTGAACCCTTACACAACAAAGTGACAGAAGCTTCCTCATCCCCAGCTGGGCTGTCTCCTCACCGGATAGATCTATTTCCCCCAAGCAAAGCCATACATCTTATCAGGTCTACCAATGACCTCATCCCCAGCTGAGATTCTCCTTCAAGCAGATCAACCAGAGATCTTCACAACGGCGGGATCCGAATCCCGGATCGGTTTCTTTTGCATAATCATAGAATTCACATCATCTTTCCCCACAAAGCGTAGCATTCCGTCTAATACGGGGCATTACGGCAAAAATCAAACATTTGCATGATCACAAGTCAGGTTCGAGCCAGTCACCTGCAGTTATCACCGACATTTCATCAGCAAAGTATATAAAAGCTCACACCCCTTGCAAGTAAAAAATAATAAAAAGCCAAAGCGTCCCCTTTGCACTTTCCCACAAATACCTGTTTATATATATATATACCTTTCCGACACTCGTCTGTGTCATTTTTATTGCCCTGCAGATATAAGCCACAAACATCCTCTGTGGTTACAAATATCTATATACTCTTCTAACACTCGTCCGTGTCACCTTTCCCTAGCACGGTTGCCAAATCACTTATTGCAAACCAAACACTCGTTATAATACACTCTTTTCGACACTCGTCCGTGTCATCCTATCCCCGCAGGTCACCGAAACACCTTTTACACTCTCGTTTACAAATGTTTGTTCATAACTTACACTTTCTCTTATGACACCTGTCCGTGTCAAACTTTCCCCAGCAAGTTAAACACTCGTCTGTGTCTTGCTCATACTTCATAAAACTTGTTCATACTTATACAGATACTCGTCCGTATCTTGTATACACATTCATTCCCCACAGATTCGACACTCGTCCGTGTTCTTTATTAACCAATTGGTACTCGTTCGTATCATCATCTCTGAACACACGTCAACGTTTGTTTCTACCGATACTCGTCTGTATGATGGTCTTAAGGATGCTCGTCCGCATCTTTAATCCATACACAGCGTCAAAGCACCTATACCTTTATTTCATAAGCGTAAGCACTCGTCCGTGTTTACCATTCCCCAATAAAGTAACTTTTCTTCTATCTGACATTCAGCCTATGTCATGATACTTTCGGCAGCCGTACCCTGCCAGGTGATCGTCCTTCACCTGTGGATGATCGTCCCTCATCCTTTCCCCAACAGAGTCTCCATTATTGGAACCCTTTCTTATCTGACATTCGTCCTATGTCGTGATATTTAGCAGCCGTCCCCTGCTAGGTGATCGTCCTTCACCTTTTGATGATCTTCCTTCATCATTTTATCCGATGGCCGTCCCCATCGTTGATCTTGTTATCTGACATTCGTCCTATGTCACGATAAACCCTGAGAGCAACCGTACCCTGCTAGGTGATCATCCTTCACCTCTTGATGATCGTCCTTCATCATGCTTATCCGATGGCCGTCCCTATCTTCGACCTTTTCTATCCGACATTCGTCCTATGTCGTGATAAAGAGCAGCCGTCCCCTGCTAGGTGATCGTCCTTCACCGTTGATGACCGTCCCTCATCATTTATTTCATTTATTCTTTGAACTGATGGCCGTCCCCATCAATGTTTACTTTACTTTCCAAACCTGATGGTCGTCCCCATCATTGCTCTTTACTTTAATCCCCAGAGAATCTTGTTCCTTTACCCGATGGCCGTCCCCGTCGTGGTCTCTTTATTTCCCCAGCATGTCGGCCATCCCCGTCATTGCTTTATCCCCAGCAGTCGTCCTCTACTCGATGGTCGCCTTCCATCACCCGCATTTGATAATCATACTACACTTTCTTTTACAATTTATATCCCTTTTCTTCTTCTACCCAGTGAGTGCAAATTATTGACTGTTTTTGGTATTCAACCACAAGTTATCTTGTCTGTCTGTTAAGCCCGTCGCTTACATCCTGCGCAGATAACTCATGCTTGAATAGGGGCAGCTGTAAACACCCCAAATTTTCCCTCACCAAGTTCTTCACCATGGCTTGTGATCTTTCATGTTTGCATTAGCATAAGCATACCATATCATAATGCATTTTTGTTTCAGTGCATGAGTTCAAGTTCATCTGCATCTAGGGTTTGTGATCTAAGCAATCCCATGATCCATCTGAGCCACTCCAAAGGTCTCCAATCATTCCAAGAGGGTCCATGTGTGTTTTCTATCATCATATTATATCCCTCAAAGATCAAGGAAGTCAAGAAATCACAAGAACTTGGAAAGCATGGAAGCAGAGCTAGGGTTTCACTGCACAGATGACCTGAAATTAGGGTTTTGGTTTCAGAGGCCATAACTCCAAATTTTTTGGACATTATTGTTTCTAATAGTCTTAATTTGTTATAAGGATCATGTGTACCAAGTTTGATGAATAAATTCATTGTGGAAGTCATCTGTTCACTGGGTAACTTTTTGAGCAAGTCAGAGCAAAATCAGGGCATATGAGGCCCCCAACAATGGAACCAAAGTGGATTTTTCATCAAATTGAAGTCATATGATCTTCATTTGATCATTGAAGTGCTTGGAAGTTCACAAAATTGAAGAAAAGTGAGCTAATCCAAAAGTTGCCAAAAATGGAAATGACTTGTAATGGAAACTTTCCATTTTGGGAAAGTTTTTCAACCTCCTCTTTCTCAACCAAAAATGCTTCAAATGAAAAATTGTTGGTCATGAAAGTTGTAGATTAGATCTTTCCCTTTTCAAAAAGTACAAGAAAAAGTCCTAATTCATTATGGAACTCAAGTTATGGCCTTGCAAAGTTGGCAAAAATCCTATAATTTTCACTTTCACACCAAAGAGGATTTTTTGCAATTTCACAAACCAAGCCATTTTGTGACCTCTAATCACCCTCTAAACACCATACAAACATAATATAATGCATTGTGACCAAGATTTCCCAAAGAATCATTCCATTTCATGCCTTGAACTTCAAGTAATTCAAAAGGGGCCAAAGTTCTTCAATTTTGCAAAAGGGGATGAATCTTCACATATATTTGCTGCAGCACCCCAATCTCAATCCCATGGTTCTCCTTGATCAATGCTGAGGCCATACATGCCCTTGAACAACCCCTGCCATAGCGCATACCTCAAGTACAAGTTATGTTGACATTTTGGCAACTTTCCCATACCAATCACCACAGGCCACCACCCACTTTCTGACCTATCAAACAATGTTATGTGGATCAAAAGCAACACAAACCATAACACACACAAGCCTGAATCATTTCATACACCAAGCTTCACAAAAATCACCTTCGAAACTTTCTGTTCAGCCATCAAACTTCAAAACAAACTTCACCATTCATTCAGAAATGATCCATAGAACATAAACCAACCATCAAACAAGCCTCAAAGCCCCTCTACACAAAACACGATTTCAGGCCAGTTGAGTTACAAGCCTTCATTCCAGCCATTCTAAGCTCCTTCCAAGCATTGCAACTTCATCAGGGGTCAAGTAAAGAGGATTTGCACAAAAGAAGAGGTCCAAAAGCTTCAGAGGTGAAAGCTCCAGCTCAGGTATCAATCTTCAGACTTTTTTCCAGAAGCATGATTCTAAGTTTCTAAATTGTTCCTTATGCTTTGCTGATCACCATGATCTAATTTGTTTTGAAAATGAGTGAGAAATAAGCTTGTATTGAACTTCTGAAACTTTGCCCGTGAAACATGTTTTTGTTTGATTCTCATGATTGATGCAAAATAAATTAGTTTTGAGGGTGGATTCGTGTTTAGGGAGAGGTGAGGAGTTGATCTGGAGCTTTAGAGCTCCTAAAATGACCTAGGGAGAGAGTTTGAGAAACTACCCTGCCGGAGAAGACGACCGGAGCACTGTTTCGGCCGTCTGAAAATAATTAGGGCTAATCTCAGGTGATTAGCCAAGTTTGAATCTGGAGCATAGGATTAGAATTTCGCGCGTGCGTGGAGGGCCAGGATCATTTCACTTAACCCTAATCCATTTAATTTATTTAATTAATTAAAATTAAGCCAAATTGAATCTGGACCCTTAGATTGCGCGCTGGTCAACCATTTCCCCCCAGTTTGAATCCAGACCCTTGGATTGTCATACTTTCTTTTATTTTCATTTTTATTTCATTTAAATGCATTTTTCTTTACCAATTTATTTAAAATACTTAGAAAAATCATAAAAAAGTTTCCTTCTGCATTTCAACTTCAAATATTTTTCTTCTCCAAAAAACATTTTTATTTTTATCTTTTGCATTTTAGAATCATTTTAAAAATATTTAAATGTTTATTTTAATTAATTAATGGAATTTAATTAATTAAAATACCATTTAGGTTTCTAAAAATTCCAAAAAAATTTCACATTGCATCTTAGGACATTTAGAAACATTGTCAAACCATTCATACAAATTTCTTTTTGGTTTTAATCCAACTTTGACATTTTTCTTGAATTTAGGGTTCATAAAATGCCTTTTTGGAACCCTAACTTTGAAAATTCTCTTCTGCCTAACCATGAAGGGTTTGACAATGATTCGTTTTGAATTACTTTCCATATAGCATGTAGTTTCTAGGATATTTTTGCCATGAATTTATCTTGCATTTTCAATTTGATTTGCATTTTTCCTCTTAAGACACCCAAAAACCCTAGTTGACTTAGAAAATTCACAACTTTCTTTAGGTGAAGAGTTAGACCTTATCCTTTGGGGTGTGATATCATATGGGGTTAGGGTTCCTTTGAGTTCTTTTTCAATTTTTAATCATGTGATTTGCTTCTGTTTTGGCCATTTGCATCTCATCCTTTCATGTAACCCTAATCTTGCATCCATACTTGCATCATACATTGCATTGCATGAACATATGAACTTGTCATGACATTCTAAGCACTTGTATTCCATCTTAGACATCTTAAGACATTGCTTGGTCATTTCTTCATACATTTGCTATGCTTTGCATTCATTTCATTTCATGAACATCCATATGTTTTTATGTTCCCCACTTGCTTCCTTTGCATTCATTTTCTTTGTATGGACATTCATAGCACTTGGTTTGCCTTTGCATCATCTCATGGCATCATTTACATCATTTTTATGCTTCTGGTTTTGGTTTTTTACCTTTTCATAATCTTCATTTCATTTCATTTCTTTCCGTATGCTAACATTTTCAGGTGGTAAGTTAGCTTGAGAAGTGAATTTGCCTTCACTTCTCATTTCTCTTCTCATTTTTCTTATGCATCATTGCTGCATTTTTCTTTGCCTTAGAGTGAGCTTGCTCATTCATGTTCATCATTCACTTTATTTCTCTAAGTTACTTACCTTCTTCAGTGAAGTAAGTAACTTGTTTCTTCTGCTTCTCCTCCTCTCATCTGCTTCTTCCATTGGTGGCTTCTTTGAAGATCACTTTTAAGCCTTACAAGCCATAGGAACATACAAGCATGACAATAATTAGGGTTGTAGTTAGTCCCCCTTTAGCTTGTACCTTTGTTTCTTCTTTGTGTCTCTCTTCTCACCTAATCATTAGAGACTAAACCTTTAAGGCTTTAGGACTTTGGAATTAGGGTTATGCCCGCATCCTTCTCTTAGGATGGAGTGTATATCTTTAATCCTAAGTGTTAAACCCTTAATCTGTTTAAACCTCTTAATCAATCCATCTAATAACCATCAAGACAATAACTTGTAACTTGGGCCTTGCATTAGGGTTCTAATTCTTCCTTTATGGGTTAAGAAGGACTAACCCTAGTGTTAATGGACAAGTCCCCCTCAAGTTGTCTTACAAATCATAAAACTCACTTCTTAATATCACCCTTAATTAAAGTCCACTTTAATAAAGGTTTGTTTTGTAATGAGGTTAATCCCTAATCATGGATTAAGTTGAGGTATCTTCCTTAGCTTAAGTGTGCTCATCTATTATCCTTCTATTAGGATGGTGTAATGAGTCCACTAATCCTTGACTATGGCTTAAACTCATTACTTAACACTAAAAAAAACTCAAAAACATCTAAATAATCACAAGTAGGTTAATGATCTTAATCCTACATCATCATGTTAATTAAGTTGAGATGTTTATCTCATACTTAAGGTATTCTCATCAAAGGGAGGATATGATGAGTTTACTAACCCTTGGTTTAGGCTTAAGCTCATTAACTTATGACAAACACAAAAAAGGCAATAAAAGATTGAAAACTCAAAAACAAACAATAATCGTCTCCTCCGGGATTCTTTCCTCATCATCTTCACTCACAAACGAGAACTCGCTTCTTCCGTCTAATGCAAGACAGTTAGCACTCGAGCCAGACGAGTCATACACTTGAGCATAGACAAGCAAGCAGTTCATCAGTCAATTTAACTTTCAGTCTCTTTGGGTCGAACTACGGTGTTCTGACTTCCTCATTGCACGAGAGGATACATAGGCATAACTTAACTGTTATCGAACAAAAGTCTCTGTGTCTTCCCCCTCTTCCAGCATTCTTCTTAAGCCTCATTCCTGAGCACCTCACTTCATTTTCTTGCACTGACACTTGTATATTCTTTTCCAGCTTTTGCACACAGATAACACATACACTACCCCTTTAAACACAATATTGTAAGCGTGGATCCCGTCGAGTACGACGGAAAATCTGGGTGCTAATACCTTCCCTGGTTGTAACCAACCCCCTTTCTCAGTTTCTCTGGTTCGCAACCGTCTTATCCATCCTTTTCCAGGTTTATGCAGCATTACCTTTCCTTCGGGATAAAAATGCCTAGCTGGAGACTCTATTCATCTTCACTTCATTTCTCTTTTCTCCGACCGTTCGCGCTTGTACCGGGATGCAAAATCTTTGGGAGTGACATTACCTTTGATACTTGTCTGTATCACTTTATAACACTCCTTTGATATACTTATGTATCATTCTTCAACACTCGTCTATGTTAGTTGGTCCTTCAACACTCGTTTGTGTTTGATCTTAAAACCTGTGATGCTCGTTTGTATCATCTTTAACACTCATATGTGTTAGCCTGTTGATCAGACACTCATCTGTGTTTGATTATTATCTCATGATACTCATTTGTATCCTTTTTGAAACTCGTTTGTGTTCGATTATTACCCTCTTATACTCGTTTGTATCCCTCTTTTAGCACTTGTCTATGTTAACCATGTGGTTTAGATACTCATTTGTGTCTAATCCTAAGGCTTTTTAACACTCGGTTGTATCTTTGTTCAATCACTCATTTGTGGTTGATTTTCTCCCTTTGTGATACTCATTTGTATCATTTTTTCAATCACTCGTTTGTGTTTGATCCCATACCTTTTGATACTCGTTTGTATCATTGTCTGATACTCGTCTGTATCGGTGGCCGTTACTCGTTTGTATTATTGCCTAGAGCACTCATCTGTGTTTCTTTGATCGTTGTCCGATATTCGAAACAATAGAACATATGCATTCTTATCATATATCCACGTAGGATGTATGAAGAGGGTTCATTTATCCTGATATCGTATATCCGCGTAGGATATATGAAGAGGATTTGTCTATCCTGATCAGTGCATTTCTATCCCACAAAATTAAGTGCACCAAGTCCACCGTCGCTGTGGCAAACCATTAGTTGTTTGGCGTCGTACAAAATACAGGTCCTAAGTCCATCGTCACTGTGGCAAGCTAGTAGCCGCCTGACGTCGTTCAAAAGAAAATTCTCCATTGTTATCCATTGGTTACTTTTCTTCGCATCAGAGTTCTCCAGGCATAGTTTCTTTGGTTGGGTTTATATCCCTTTTCTTCTTCTCCATCAGAGTGCAAATTTTCTGGTTTGTTTTGGTATTCAATCACAGTTTATCTTGAATGTCTGATAGCCGATGCTCTCGTCCTTTTTAGATTAACCAATGATTGAATAGGGGAAGCTGTAACACTAAAAATTTTCCCCTCTCATTCTCATGGAATATCATCATATCCTTTGCATATATTACATTGCATCCTTAGCATAGAAAGATGAAGCATAACATTCATAGCTTAGAGCATAAGGCATGTGGTCAGTGACATGCAAGTTTGTGATTATCCAAAGCCAAAGACAATGTTCAAGTGTTTCTCAACAAGGTCCAAAGGTCTCCTTGCTTCCAACACAAGCTCAAATGATGTCCCAAGTCCATGGAATATAGGATTTGCTTAAGAATCTAGCCCAAGGTTTCAGTTCCTATGCAAATGGCCCAAACTAGGGTTTTGGTTGCAGGGGGTTTCTTTAATGTTTTTGGTTCTAACTTGTGGTCATGGTCTTATATATGTTCTCAAGGGTTCTTAGGTGAATTTTGGTGCATTGGTTCATAGAGGAAGGTCTTCAGGTATGTAGTTACTTGTGGTCTAAGCAAAGTCAACTATGAAAGAAGAAAAATCAACTATGTTTTTTTATAGGGTTGAATCATGATTTTCAAGGTCCCATATCCTCATATGGTCCTAAAATGTCAAGTGAAAATGCTATTTTATGATGTCATGATGTTATGAGGTTATGTTCATGTTTAAAGCAAGTAAATGGAAAGCACACACAAGTCACACAAGAGCCTTAGGTTTAAGAGCTTACATGAAGTCCATAGGTAAGTATCCTCCCCACTGAAGTTTAGTTGGTTCAACCTGTCCTAGCAATAGTAATCGGGTTCTAAGGAATCTCAATATCACTGATTCTTCTCAAAGGCTTTATTTCAGTGTGGCAACTGTTTTACAAACCAAAACATCCCAAGATTATAATCTCAATGAGTGTAGCATCGAGTATCAACCAACTTTAGACTGCACCAAAGTCGGCTATCTCACTACTTTTACTAGCCAAGATAGGTCAATTAAGGTTCTAAAGGGAAGTTAGTGTAAATGACACCACATGGTAGCCTGATATTATCCTCAACTGACTTGAAAAACATCAATACCAACCAAAATGTCACACTAACTGTAAGATCTTACCTAGGGTATACTAGATCCGGATATAAGATTTTTCACACAAGATAAAATTGGTCTACTGCCACTTACCTAGGGTACACTAGATTTGGATATAAGTTCTTTCACACGAGATAAACTCTCCTTGCTAAGCATTAAAGTGATCTAACTCTAAGGTAACACCCTTTTTAAGAGATAAACTCTCCCCAATAGGGTCGCTAGTTCTGTAACACGGTGAGATTACTGACTTTTAGTTTTTGTCGCAAAATATGTTGCGGTAAGCAAGAGTCGCCACCAAATTTTATTTTATCCAACTTAGGAAAGGTATGAAAGAACATGAAAGACCTTTAAGAAGATTTTGAGTTCAGGGGGTAAGTTATACAAAGGGAATGTGTTAGCACCATTTGTATCCATGGTTATCCATGGGCTCTTAACTGCTTAGCTCATTGTTTGTTTTGTTTGAAAAGTGTAGTGTGTGATTCAAATATTTTCGGAAAGATTTAACTTTGTAATGATTCTCGTATGAATGTATACAAAGTGTTTACTTGTTCGAAAGTATTTTGAAAAAAGAGAGTGAGGGGTGTAAAAAGCATTTGTTTTGAAAGTTGTGAGCAAGCATTTAAAAGTTACTCACCCTATGTTGTAAGGTCTTTCTTGTCATTTCATTTCCTAAGGAATAGAATTGTCATTACTATTAGTTAGTAAGTAGTATTATCCTTGGATTTAGAGGGACAGGCGTCGGGTCATCGTTATGGTCATAGAAGACAACAAATAAGGGATATCTCAACAATTTGAAGGGACTATCATCATTTTCATAGGGACAATATCATTTATTCGAAGTCAACTTTGAAGGGACAACGAGGGACTATGATCTTTTTTCGTAGGAAACTATGATGATTTATTCGTAAGCGTCTTTTGCTAAGATACCCCTACATTCGAGGGACTTGACCATATTTCATAAGACAACAAAGAGAGGTTACCCTAGAGGTGTGAGTGTGCAAGTGTATTTAATTCAGTTATTTTAGTCTTGGAAATTAGGGTTTACTAACGGTTGATTTTAGTCTTACCATACAATCCTATTAAGCATACATCTAACAGTTTATAATGCGGAAAATAAACCCTACTTTAAACTATTACATGGCTTTGGGAGAGATACATAAATAAAACCTGACTGAAAATGTAAAGTGCGGAAAATAAACTTAAGCTATTACAAGGCTTTAGCAGTTACATTATTTAAGAAAGAAAATCGGGCGAGAAAAATAAATCTACTTATTACAAGTTTTCGCGTAACCTATACAATTATCCTAAGAAATAAAATCGAGCAGAAAATATGAAGGAAATAAAAGTTCCGGATATCGATTAATTAATTTTTTATTAAAAAGATAAATGTTTGATTAAAAAGAATTAATTTTATAAAGTAAATCTAATTTGAGTTAATTATGATAAAAAATATTTTTTGGCATTTTATGAAAAAACATTATTAGGTTACCTATTTTTCTTGTTGCTTAAAAAAATTAATTGAATTAATGAATTAATTTTTAATGAAAAATAAAAGAAATAAGAAATAAAGAAAAAAATAAAAAAGAAAGAAGAAAATAGGTCAAAAAAATAGAGGGAGGGACGCTGTGAATAATCCTTTGGTCTGAAATTGCTTCTAGCTATGGTTCCCCAAACTCACGGCTTCCAACCCTACCAATGACCGATCATGATTCTTGCACCTAAACTTCAATTCGATTGCCCAGATAGCTTGCTTACATCATACAAAATACAAATATGCAAATGAATTAGATGTATCATGTGTAAAAGTATGAAATTGAAAAATTGAAAAATAAACCAAAATATAAAATAAATTCGGTTATGGCATTGTAAGAGTCTTTGGAGCAAGGTGATGATTGGGACACCTTCAGAGGAATCTCAGGAACATGTTTGGACCTTCAAATCTCCTTGAGAATGGATGCAACCCTAAAATTGAATCCTACTTACTCTTGAATTTTTTTGAAGTTTTGTATGCTCTCTTTGATAAAAAAAATTTGTCCTTGCTATCTGAAGGTGTTATGTATTTATAGAGGAAAGATTTATGTCAACTTGTGGACTTGGGTTCAATTTATTTTGGGATGATAGGATTTGATTGAAATTTGATTTGAAAACTTTCTATTTTTGTCATATTTGGCCATCATATCTTTATCCTCTTGTTTTGCACGAATTTTGGATCAAATATTATGACAATAAACCTCAAAATCTGATCCCAAAATAATTCATAGATCAAGTATTTGATTTTTCAATATTTATTTTAATTAAAATTGAATTTAAATGAATTAAATCCAATAAAATATAAAATAAACAAAGAAAGTCAAAATATATGACTTATAGGTCGTGGATTATCTTAAGATTAAGTTTGGATTGTGAAAACATATGGCCATTTGGCAAATACTCAAGTTTGGTCATTGTTTGCCTTATACACCTCCTCAAATTTGCTTAACTTTAACAATGCATAACTTCCTCAATTTTTATCATATAAATGTGCTCTTGGACTTTTTAGAAAGCTTAAAGTGTCATTTAATAACTCCTTTTGGTCCCATGTCCATTTGATCTTCCATGTTCAAGTTATGGTATTTTGAAAAAGTTGACTTTTGTTGACTTTTTAGAGGACCAATAATGTCTTGGCCCATATCTCTCAAATGAAGCATTTCTAGCTTTGGCTTGTGAGACACAAAGTTGTAAAAAATTGAATTTCCTTAAAAATGAACTCTGGATGGGAAATTTCTGATGAAGCATGTGAAAGTTAGAGCTGGTCAAAGTACAATTGACTTTCTCCTTAAGAAACCCTAATTTAGCAACTTTTGCCTTGTGATGAATTTGAGGTTTTCTTGATGAATAATGATCAACCCTTGATCAAATGATGAATCTTACTTCATAATCTTGATGTTGACCAAAAATATTGAAGTTTGACTATATGTTGACCACAATTGACATTTTACCCAAGTTAACTAATTATTGATCATCTGAGCATTTGACTGACCAAACTTGTAGGACGAGTCTTGAAACTTGACATGAGGATCCTTTGAAGTATATGGGATATCATGAAGTCCACTTGAGGCTTTGGAAGTTCAATTCACTTTGAGAAACACAAAACCCTATTTTGAAATCTATTGCTTAGGAGGAGGCTTTGTCTGATGAGACCTTGAGTCCCTTTGAGCAATTGAGAATCTTATGACCATTAGGAGATCTCTTGAGACACATTGTATTGAAGATATGAGGGCAAATTTTAGGGTACAACAGATATGCATATCCAAGTCTCTAAGGTGGCTTGATGACTCTTCTCGACCTGTCTCTTACCAGCAGGTAGTCATTATCAGTCTCGTCATCTTCGACATCAGCTTCTGCTTCGTCTTCAACTTCATTTGGGACATACAATTCAACATCACTATGCTCCACCTCAACAATAATCTCTTCATGTTCCATCTCTTCGTCAACATCATCAGTTTTCTTGAAGTCCAACTCAGCTTCATCTCGACTGGTGATACATATTATGTGACCTGGCTTTATACACCATAGCCTATAAGCTTTGACTCTTCCAGTTGTAAACACCCCAAATTTTCCCTCACTAAGTTCACACTATGTCTTATGATCTTTTCATTTGCATAAGTTCAATCATATCATATCATACTGCATTCTTGCTTCACTGCATTGGTTCAAAGTCATCTGCATCTAGGGTTTGTGATCTGAGTAATCCCTGAGCTATCTGAGCAACTCCAAAGGTCTTCAATCATCTCAAGAGGGTCCATGTATGTTCAAATATCATATTGTATCCTCCCAAGATCAAGAAATTCAGAAAATCACAAGAACTGAGAAAGGCATGGAAGCAGAGCCAGGTTTAACTGCACAGATGACCTAAAATTAGGGTTTTGGTTTCAGAGGCCATAACTACAAATTTTTTGGCCATAACAACACAACCTGAATCCTCCCACAACTCAGCATACACCAAAACCCCCTCTTATGCATTTCTCTTCGAAACTGATTACACAAGCCACAAACATCAAAAAAAATTCCATAGAACAACTCACCATCAACCTCTGATCATTTCCCAACCACCACCTTACTCTGAAACCCCCCATATCAAAAACACAATCCCCCCCTTTGAACTGAACTGCATCAATCTCACAAACTAGCCATAAACAACTCCAACTAAGCTTTGCAAACTCTTCAGGGGGACCATTAGGGGTGATTTGAAGCAAAGAACTGCCCATAAAGCTGTAAACTGAAGAAGCTCAAGCTCAGATACCTCAAGAACTTTTTTTACAGAAATTGCTTTTTGTGCCATAGAAATGTTGCTTATGCTTCACTGATCACTCTGATGCTTTTACTTTTTGAAATGGTTGAGTATTAAGCCTAAACCGTATCTCTGAAAGTTTGACCTGAAAACTTGTTTGATTCGATTCTTGTTTATGTTGAAATATAAATGAGTTTTTGTGCTTGATTCTTGCTTAGGGTGTTTAGAAGATGTGATCTGGAGTTTTAGAGGGTTTAAAATTGCCTAGGGAGAAAGTTAGTTTTTGGGCTCGCCGGAGAAGATGACCGGAACCACGGTTCCGGTCATCTGAAGGTGATTAAATTAGGGTTAGGGTTTAGGCTGAGTTTGAATGTGAGCCTTTGATTTTCTTTTCCCGCGCGCATCCAACGACCCAGATTTCGTGTATTAGCCCTAATTCAGGATTAATTAGGTTAATTAAGATTAGGATAATTTAAATAACAGGATTGATCTGAACCACCCATTTTCGCGCGGGTCAACTCCCTCCAATCCTATTCAAATGCTGGCCATTGGATCTGTTGACTTTCCATTTATTTCATTTAATTTCATATTTTTGTCATTTGTTTTGCATAATTATTTTAAAATACATAGAAAATCCAAAAAATATTTTCTTCCTGCATTTTTATTCTAAATAATTTTCTTAACATAAAAACTATTTTTATTTTTTACATTTTTATACTATTTTAAAAAATATTTAAATGCTTATTTTAATTAGGGTTCTTTAATTTGAATATTTTTAACCCTAACTTCAAAAATTCATAACTTTTGATCCAAGTTGAGTTTGTGAATGGTTATTTTTGCATTGTGTTATGCATACTTTCAAGCATCTAAAAACATTTTTGTTTCATTTTTATCTTGCATTTTCAATTTGTTTGGTATTTTCCCTTTAGGATCACCCTTAAAACCTTAGAAACTTAGAAAAATCATAAGTCCCTTAGGGTTTAGCTTCTGACCTTCCCCTTTGGGCAGTGAACTTGTATAGGTTTAGGGTCCCTTTAATCCCATTTTCAATTTTTTATCTTACTATTTGCTTCTGATTTTGAATTTTGCATCCCATGTTGTACATAAACCCTAATTTGCATCTTCACTTACATCCATCTTACATATGCTTGCATACATGAACTTGCCATGACATTTTGTACATCCACATGACATATAAGACATCTTAGGATATATTGAAATCATGTTTGATCAATGCATCATCCATTTTCCATGCTTTTATTTTCATTTTATGTCATATGCATTCATGAACTTTCATGCTTCTTACATGTCTCATTTGCATTTCCATCCTTTGCATGATCATCTTCATCACTTGACATGCTTTCATACCATCTCATAACATCATTTGCATCATGAATGTGCTTCTGACTTTGGCTTTCATCTTTGCATTTCATCTCATTTTCATTTCATTTCATTTCCTTTTGCTAACCTTTCAGGTGGTAAGTGTTTGAGAAGTGAATTTGCCTTCACTTCTCATAATCTCTTCTCATCTCTTTTATGCATCCATTGCTGCATTTTATCTTTGTATTAGAGTGAGCTTGGTCATTCATGTTCTCTCCTCACTTTCTTTCTTCAAGCAACTTATCTTCTTAAGTGAAATAAGTTGTCTTGCTTCTTCCTGCTTCTCCTCCTTTCATCCTGCTTCATCCTTGGTGGCCTTTCTCTTGAGGATCTTCTTGCAAGCTTCATAAACCCTAGGAATACACAAGCATGTTAACAATTAGGGTTTGATTAGTCTCCCCATTAGTTTTACCTTTGTGTCATCTTTATGTCTTCTTTTCTCATCTCTTAATCAAGGACTAAACCTTAAAGGTTTTAAGGCTTTGTGATTAGGGTTATGCTTGTATCCTTCTATTAGGATGGAGTGCATAACTTTAATCTTAAGTGTTAAAACCTTAATGTGTTTAAATCCTTTAATCAATTCACTTAATAATCACTAAGACATCAAGCTTGTAACTTGGGCCTTGCATTAGGGTTCTAATTCTTCCTTAATTGGTTAAGAAGGACTAACCCTAGTGTTAATGGACAAGTCCCCCTCAAGTTGTCTTACAAACCCTAAAATCCATTTCTTAATCTCACCATTAACTAAAATCCATTTAATAAAGGTTTTGTTTTGTCATGAGGTTAATCCCTAATTATGGATTAAGTTGAGGAGCCTTTCTCAGCTTAAATGTTCTCATCTATTATCCTTCTATTAGGATGGTGTAATGAGTCCATTAAATCTTTGATTATGGCTTAAGCTCATTACTTAACACTAAACAAAAAACTCCAAAAAGACATCTAAATAAATACTGTAGATGTTTAAGAATTGGCAGAATTTTTGACCAAACAAGAAATGTTAAATTCAGTTCAGAATGTCCTATCAGATGTTGGGACATTAGCAAACTGAGTATGTGAACTTGGTTCAGGATGTCCTACCAGATGTTGGGACATTGTTTAAATGACTAAGTTCAGTTTTGTCAGGATGTCCCAACAGATGTTGAGACATCTCAGACCTGCTATCAGAATTAATTATTGATTAACAGATCAGAGATATTTAAGGAGAATTATCTGGAATTAATTAATGATGGATATAAAACAGAACAAGGCGCATCTGTAGGGAGTTTTAAATTGAAGATTCAGATTAAAACAGAAGACCTAATGCACCTAGAATATAGGAGGTAACAAACCCTAAATTCAAGGTGACAGCTGCTGCACATTAGGGCTGGATCATTCTACAGAAAGCCCAAAATTCAGAACCTATTTAAACAACAGAATCTCATAGAATTGAGTACGAATTTCAGAAGAACAAATAGGGTGTCTAGTACTTTAATAGCAGGCTGTTTTTAATGTACCACTTTATGAGCTTTTAAGCAAAAGTGCATTTGTGACTTGATTGAAACTGTGAAGTAAGATCAAGCTGTTTTTGTTTGAAGTGTGACTTCATTTTAATTAAACTTGTAAACAAAATCACTGGGTGATTGAGGGGGAGTGAGTAGGGTACTCTTATCTAAGTGAGTCTTAGGTAGAAATTGCATTGGGTAAGTATTAAGTGATAGATTAAACAGGGTGGTTTAAGTCTAGAATTAATATTACTAATAGTGGATTTCCTCCTGGCTTGGTAGCCTCCAGATGTAGGTGTGGTTATACACTGAACTGGGTTAACAAACTTCTGTGTTGTTTATTTTTCCTGCTGTTTAAGTTCTTGTTTAAATTTGTCAAATGTCCTATTAAGTGTTGGAACATCTCTTAGGACATCTCATTACAGAATTTCAATTGGCATCAGAGCAGGCACCCTGCCTGTTTATACTGGGTGAGATCTAGGGAAAACAAATTATGTATCATGGACAGAGATATAGGGTCAGTAAATAGACCACCTATACTGGATGGTTCTAATTATGACTACTGGAAGCCAAGAATGATTGCATTCTTAAAGTCACTTGACAACAGGGCATGGAGAGCAGTAATTGTTGGATGGAAACATCCTGTTAAAGACACCAAAGATGGATCAATAGTTCTGAAACCTGAAGAAGAATGGAGTAAAGAGGAAGAAGATTCAGAACTAGGCAACTCAAAAGCCCTAAATGCTTTATTCAATGGCATTGATAGAAATATTTTCAGACTGGTGCATCATTGTGAGCTGGCCAAAGATGTGTGGGATACCCTCAAGACAACTCATGAAGGAACATCAAAAGTAAAAATGTCAAGACTTCAACTTCTCACCACCAAGTTTGAAAACTTGAGAATGAAGGAAGATGAATCAATTCATGAGTTCTACATGAACATCTTGGATATAGCCAATACTTCTGGAGCCTTGGGAGAAAAGATGACTGATGAAAAGCTTGTAAGGAAGATTCTCAGATCTTTGCCAAAAAGATTTGACATGAAAGTCACAGCAATAGAAGAAGCTCAAGACATATGCTCCATGAAAGCTGAAGAACTCATTGGTTCCCTTCAAACTTTTGAAATGGGAATGAATGACACACATGCTAAAAAGAACAAAAGCATTGCCTTGGTTTCAAATGCAGATGAAGAAGAAGATGATAAATCAGCATATGACAAAAGCTTATCAGAAAACCTTGTCTTGCTTGGAAGACAATTCAAACAGATTCTCAGAGGAATGGAAGGCCAATCCAAATCCAGTGAAAGAAACACAAACTCTGAGAACAGGAGAACATATGATGCTAACAGAAAGTCAAAGTTTGCTGAAAAGACCAGTCAAAATAAAGGAGTCAAATGCCATGAATGTGAAGGATATGGACACATCAAGTTTGAATGTCCTACTTACTTAAAGAGGCAAAAGAAAGGACTCTCTGTGACCTGGTCTGATGAAGACTCAGGAGAGTCAGAAGAAGAATCAGCTAAGCATATTACTGCTCTAGCTGGACTGTGTGAATATGATAGTGATTCCAGCTGTGGAGAGCTTACTTATGCAGATCTTGAGCAAGCCTTCAAGGATCTGTACAAGAGTAGTACTGAAGTATGCAGTGAGGTCATAAAGCTAAAGAAGCAGAATGAAGTACTAGAAGAAGAAAAAGCAAGTGATCAAGTAATCATTGATACCTTAAAAAGTGAAGTAACTCTTCTCAATTCTAAGCTGGAACATATGTCCAAATCTGTTAGAATGATGAACAGCAGCTCAAATACACTGGATGCTATTCTCTGCAATAATAAACATTCAGGGGACAAAAGTGGACTGGGATATAACAGAGATGAAGCAAGCTCTAGCAAAACTACTTCAAAAACTATACAGTCAAACAAGATGTTTCAACAGATGCTTCAACATCAGAACACAAAGACAAACATAATGTTCCAACAGATGTCCCAACAGTCTGGAAATAACAAGATGAAGAAGAAGTATCAAAGATGGAGATGCCATCACTGTGGAAGATTTGGACATATCAAACCTCACTGTTATAAGTTACATGGATATCCAAATCAGATGTGTCAGCAACCTTCCAAGCAGAAAGTAGAAGGTACCAAGAATATGCAGCTTAGAAATCAGCAACCTCCTAAGCAAAAGACAGAAGTAATCAAGAAAGTTTGGAGACCAAAAGCTGACACTCAGACTGATCAAAGCCACAGTCCCAAGAACCAGATCAACAATCAAACTTTGAGATCAGCTGAACAACACACAGGGCAGAGGCATCAAAAGAAATCTCAACTCATCTGGTCAAAGAAAAGTACTGCATACATAGCACATACATCACTGAAAGTATCAGCTAAAGAAGACTGGTATTTTGACAGTGGATGCTCAAGACACATGACAGGATTGAAGAATTTGCTAGTAAACTTAAAGTCATATTCATCCAGGTATGTTACCTTTGGAGATGGAGCTAAAGGAGAGATCAAAGGAGTTGGAACCTTGGTCTGTCAAGATGTTCCAAGACTAGATGATGTACTGCTTGTTAAAGGTTTAACTGCTAACCTGATCAGCATAAGTCAACTATGTGATCAAGGATACAGTGTAAACTTTACAAAAACTGAATGCATAGTGACTAACAAAGAGCAAAAAGTTATCATGAAAGGTGCAAGGTCTAAAGACAACTGCTACATGTGGGAGCCATTAGACTTCAGCCCCACTTCAACTTGTTCTCTAGCTAGAGAAGAAGAAGTAAAACTATGGCACCAAAGGCTAGGTCATCTTCATTTCAGAGGCATAAAGAAGATCATATCTATGGATGCTGTAAGAGGTATCCCTAAACTGAAGATTGATGATGGAAAAATCTGTGGTGAATGTCAAATAGGCAAACAAACCAAGATGTCCCATCCAAAGCTCCAACATCTGACAACTTCCAAAGTTTTGGAATTGTTACATATGGATCTCATGGGACCTATGCAAGTTGAAAGCCTTGGTGGTAAGAGATATGCATATGTGGTGGTTGATGACTTTTCAAGATATACATGGATAAATTTCATTAAAGAAAAGTCAGATGTCTTTGATGTATTCAAGGAATTATGTCAAAGATTACAAAGAGAAAAATCCAGCTGTGTGATCAGAATTAGAAGTGATCATGGAAAGGAATTTGAGAATCAAAAATTCTTAGATTTCTGTTCTTCAGAAGGAATCAATCATGAGTATTCTTCTCCTATCACTCCTCAACAGAATGGGATTGTTGAAAGAAAAAATAGAACTATTCAAGAATCAGCAAGAGCTATGATCCATGCTAAAAAGTTACCTCTGTATTTCTGGGCTGAAGCTATGAACACTGCCTGCTACATCCATAACAGAGTTACCTTGAGAAAAGGAACTTTGTCCACAATATATGAAGTCTGGAAGGGCAGAAAACCCACTGTAAAGTACTTTCATGTGTTTGGAAGTAAATGCTATATTCTGGCAGATAGGGAGCAAAGGAGAAAAATGGATCCTAGAAGTGATGAAGGAATTTTCCTTGGATACTCTATAAACAGCAGAGCTTATAGAGTATTTAACTACAGAACAAATGTTATCATGGAGTCCATAAATGTGATAATTGATGATGCTCCTACAGATGTCCCAGAAGATGTTGGAACATCTGCTGATATCAAGGTTGAAGCTGAAGAAAAGAATGATCAATATAACTTCACTCAAAATGATACAAGGTCAGAAGATTCAAGCAAACCTCCCTCCATCAGAATACAGAAGGATCATCCCAAAGATTTAATAATTGGTGATCCCAACAGAGGTGTGAGCACTAGATCAAGAGAAGTGATTTCAGGTTCTTGTTTTGTTTCCAAAATAGAACCTAAAAATGTCAAGGAAGCTCTCACTGATGAATATTGGATTTGTGCTATGCAAGAGGAATTAGGTCAATTCACAAGGAATGAAGTGTGGAATCTTGTTCCTAGACCTGATGACATAAATGTGATTGGTACAAAATGGGTGTATAAAAACAAGTCAAATGAACAAGGAATTGTTACAAAGAACAAAGCTAGACTTGTGGCTCAAGGATACACTCAAATTGAAGGAGTAGACTTTGATGAAACCTTTGCACCAGTAGCAAGGCTTGAATCAATAAGACTACTGTTGGGAATTGCTTGTATCTTAAAGTTCAAGTTATTTCAAATGGATGTGAAAAGTGCCTTTCTTAATGGTTATCTTAATGAGGAGGTTTATGTAGAACAGCCTAAAGGATTTGTTGATCCAAGCTGTCCAAATCATGTATACAAACTCAAGAAAGCACTTTATGGTCTGAAGCAAGCTCCAAGGGCATGGTATGAAAGACTTACCACATTTCTTATCAAGCAAGGATACAGAAAAGGTGGGATTGATAAAACCCTGTTTGTTAAAGATGAAGAAGGAAATGTCATGATTGCACAAATATATGTTGATGACATTGTGTTTGGTGGGATGTCTGATAAGATGGTCAAACATTTTGTCAAGCAGATGGAAGCTGAATTTGAAATGAGTCTAGTAGGTGAATTAACCTATTTTCTTGGTCTGCAAGTTAAGCAAATGGAAGACTCAATGTTCATCTCACAAAGCAAGTACTCCAAGAACATAGTGAAGAAATTTGGAATGGAAAATGCTTCTCATAAAAGAACTCCTGCTCCTACACATTTAAAGCTGACTAAAGATGAAAAGGGTGAGAAGGTAGATCAAAGTTTATATAGGAGCATGATTGGAAGCTTGTTATACTTGACTGCTAGTAGACCAGACATTGCATTTGCAGTAGGAGTTTGTGCAAGATATCAAGCTGATCCAAAAGTCAGTCATCTCAATCAAGTCAAGAGAATCCTTAAATATGTTAATGGTACATGTGACTATGGCATAATGTACTTTCATGGATGCAAACCAATTCTCACTGGCTTCTGTGATGCTGATTGGGCAGGAAGTGCTGATGACAGAAAAAGCACTTCAGGAGGATGCTTCTTTCTAGGAAACAATCTGATTTCTTGGTTCAGTAAGAAACAGAATTGTGTGTCATTAACTACAGCTGAAGCTGAGTATATAGCTGCAGGTAGCAGTTGTTCTCAGTTGGTTTGGATGAAGCATATGCTCACTGAGTACAATGTCCCACAGGATGTCATGACATTGTACTGTGACAACTTGAGTGCAATCAACATATCTAAGAATCCTATCCAACACAGCAGGACAAAGCATATTGATATCAGACATCATTTCATCAGAGATCTTGTAGAAGAAAAGGTGATTTCATTGGAGCATGTATCTACAGATCTGCAGTTAGCTGATATTTTTACCAAGGCATTGGATGCTACTCAATTTGAGAACTTAAGGGGCAAACTTGGAATATGTTTATGTGATATCTAGCAGTTAATGAGATGTGCCAACATGTCATATGACATTGCATGGCTTAATTTCCAGATGGCAAAACTGGTCTGGACAAGATCTTTGAGAATTCCAATCCTAATCATTTGGACTGTAACGGCTACTTATTTAGGAACTCCTTATAAGCAGCTATCAAGAGTCTCATCACATCATCACAAGCGAATCACATTAACTAGCAATTCTTCAGAAATCATAAACCCTAAAGCTGCACATTCATCTTCTTCAACAATGTCTCAAAACCCTAAAACATCTGAAGAAGTTCTCAATCAGAAAGACGTGGTTCATGCTACTCCTATTTCTATGGTGCCAATGCAATCAACACCATTAGACGAGCTCAGGGGAAGCGCTTATCACTCTAAAAAGGCAAGAACACCAAAGAGAGCTAAAGATCAAGTTTGTAGCAAAGCCAAAGGAGGCATTCCTTCTCCTGCTAACATGCCACCAAAATCTTCAAACTATGTGGATGATTCAATCAAGGAGATTGTCACCCAAATTCTGTTTGAACAAAGAAAGGTGAGTGGGATCTCTGTTCCATTGCAAACCATGCCTGCTCCCCAAGAAGAACCATCTCAAACTGCAGAGGGCACTTCTGCAGAACAAGATGTCCCAATAAATGTTGGAACATCTGCAGATGAGAAAGAAAATTCATCTGATGCTGAACAGACTGAGGTCCAAGAAAAAGCCTCAAGTGAAAGTGATAAAGAAAACTCTGAGGATCAGAATAAGGCCTTAAATGAAGATAATGACAAAGTCTCTGAGGATCAGACCAAAGCCTCAGATGAAGATCTAATTCCTGCTGATCAACAAGCTGAAGAAGAGACTGCTCAATCTCCTCCAGGGGTCAATCTGGAGCAGGACTCTGATGCAGAAATCATAGCATCTGTCAAACCCAGCATAGCCAAAAGACTCAGGTCCAGGCAGGGTAAGATGCAAGCTGAAGCAGCAATTCTTGAAAAGAAGAAAGCCTCTCCAAAGAAAGGGAAAGCTAAAGCCTCTTTTGGGCCATCAAAACAATGGAGTAAAGTTCAAACTCAGAAAAGAAAGGCTGTCACACCATCAGATTCAGATGTTGAATCAGATGTCTCAACATCTCCTCCTAAGAAGAGACCAGCAATATCCAGAGCTTCATCTGCTGTACCAGAAGCTCCCTTGGATAACATATCATTTCACCATGTCTCTAGTGTGAACAGGTGGAAATATGTGTACCAAAGAAGGGTTGCCCTGGAAAGAGAACTGAGCAGCAATGCACTTGAGTGCACAGAACTGATAGACCTCATATCTGCTGCAGGACTGTTCAAGACAGTCTCAGATCTCTCTCCCTGCTATGAACTTCTTGTCAAAGAGTTCATTGTGAATCTTCAGGAAGATTGTTCACATGGTAAGTCCTCTGAATTCCAAAAAGTTTTTGTTAGAGGTAGATGTGTGGAGTTTTCTCCCCAAATCATAAATCAGTATCTAGGAAGAGAAACAGATGGACCAAATGAGTTGGGCAAGACAGATAATCAAGTCTGTAAGGTGATAACTGCTGACCAGGTAAAGGCATGGCCTGTGAAGGGAAAACTATCTGTAAGCATGCTTACCAGAAAGTATGCCATGCTGAACAGGATTGGTACATCTAATTGGGTGCCTACTAACCACACTTCCTCAATCTCAACTGGTCTAGCCAGATTTATATATGCTGTTGGAACTCAAACCAAAATGGACTATGGAGCTTTCATCTTTGATCAAACCATGAAGCATGCCAGCTCCTCTGCAACCAAGCTACCAATAGCCTTTCCATCTTTGCTGTGTGGTATTGTACTCAATCAATATCCTGGGATTTTAACTGACAAGGATACTGCCTGCAAGAGAGAGAGCCCCCTGGTTTTTCACTACAAGTTATTCCTCAGTCATCATGCTGCAGATGTTGAAGCTCCTTCTGGGACATCTGTTGGTCCCTCCTCAGCTAAAAATCCAATCTCCAAGAAAGCATTAATTGCTGAGCTAAAGTGCACCTGCAAAGAGCTTGAAGCTAGAAAGAAGAAGCTGGATGAAATAATTAAGAGGTTGGAAAGTGAAGAAGATCAGACAGCTGCATCTGATGAAGACAGTGAAGCTGCAAGTGAAGCTAATAAAGATGAAGACACTGAAGTGGAGGTAGCTACTGAGAGTGATGAATCTGAGTGATCTGTGTATGTGAGGCATTTGTAATGACAGCAATGATTTGTAATTCTGGATAATAGTTCTTTGGCCCCTAATTTTGTGCCTACCAAGGGGGAGAATAACATCAAATGTAATTGCTGTTTAAATGAATGAAATATGTTTGTTTGCTTCTGAACTGAATAAGTTTTTCTGTTGGAACAAGACTGGATAAAGACAGGACACATATATGTTTGAGGGGGAGTAATCTCAAATAAAATTCAACAGAAAAGTAATGATATACTCTGATAAAAGGAACTTCTGCTGCACTCTGAAAACCAGAAAAGATGTTAGCCAAAAATTAGCCAAAGGGGGAGTTTGTAGATGTTTAAGAATTGGCAGAATTTTTGACCAAACAAGAAATGTTAAATTCAGTTCAGAATGTCCTATCAGATGTTGGGACATTAGCAAACTGAGTATGTGAACTTGGTTCAGGATGTCCTACCAGATGTTGGGACATTGTTTAAATGACTAAGTTCAGTTTTGTCAGGATGTCCCAACAGATGTTGAGACATCTCAGACCTGCTATCAGAATTAATTATTGATTAACAGATCAGAGATATTTAAGGAGAATTATCTGGAATTAATTAATGATGGATATAAAACAGAACAAGGCGCATCTGTAGGGAGTTTTAAATTGAAGATTCAGATTAAAACAGAAGACCTAATGCACCTAGAATATAGGAGGTAACAAACCCTAAATTCAAGGTGACAGCTGCTGCACATTAGGGCTGGATCATTCTACAGAAAGCCCAAAATTCAGAACCTATTTAAACAACAGAATCTCATAGAATTGAGTACGAATTTCAGAAGAACAAATAGGGTGTCTAGTACTTTAATAGCAGGCTGTTTTTAATGTACCACTTTATGAGCTTTTAAGCAAAAGTGCATTTGTGACTTGATTGAAACTGTGAAGTAAGATCAAGCTGTTTTTGTTTGAAGTGTGACTTCATTTTAATTAAACTTGTAAACAAAATCACTGGGTGATTGAGGGGGAGTGAGTAGGGTACTCTTATCTAAGTGAGTCTTAGGTAGAAATTGCATTGGGTAAGTATTAAGTGATAGATTAAACAGGGTGGTTTAAGTCTAGAATTAATATTACTAATAGTGGATTTCCTCCTGGCTTGGTAGCCTCCAGATGTAGGTGTGGTTATACACTGAACTGGGTTAACAAACTTCTGTGTTGTTTATTTTTCCTGCTGTTTAAGTTCTTGTTTAAATTTGTCAAATGTCCTATTAAGTGTTGGAACATCTCTTAGGACATCTCATTACAGAATTTCAAATACAAGTAGGATAATGATCTTAATCCTACACCATGGTGATTAAGTGTGAGGTGCTTACTTCATACTTTAGGTATTCTCATTACCCCTAATCAAAGGGAAGATGTGATGAGTTTACTAACCCTTGGTTTAGGCTTAAGCTCATTTTCTTATGACAAATTCCGAAAGCAATAAAAGATTGAAAATTTGAAAAACAAACAATAATCGTCTCCTCCGGGATTCTTTTCTCACCTCACTCACTCACAAACGAGAACTCGCTTCTTCTGTCTAATGCAAGACAGTTTGCACCTGAGCCAGACAGGTCATACACTTGAGCATAGTCAAGTAAGCAGTTCACAAGTCAATTTATCTTTTAGTATCTTTGAGTCGAATTACGGTGTTCTGACTTCCTCATTGCACGAGAGGATATGTAGGCATAACTTAACAGTTATCGAACAAAAGTCTCTGTATATTCCCCCCTCTTCCAGCATTATTCTTTAAGCCTCATAGTCTTGAGCTTCATATTCTTTCTCTGCACTGACACTTCTCACTTCATCTCACATTTCTTTTGCACTGACACTTGCATTCTTTTCCAGCTTTTGCACACAAAAATAGCACTGACACTACCCCTTTAAAACGCAAACCTTTCAAGCGTGGATCCCGTCGAGTACGACGGACAATCTGGGTGCTAATACCTTCCCAGGTTGTAATCAACCCCCTTTCTCAGTTTCTCTGGTTCGCGACCGTCTTATCCATCTTTTCTTAGGTCTATGCAGCATTACCTTTCCTTTGGGATAAAAATGTCTAGCTGGCGACTCTTTTCAGTTCATCTTCATGTTCTCTCTCTCGCCGACCGTTCGCGTCTGTACCCCTTCTGACCAGGTGTCATTTGGTGGGAGCGACAACTTGGCGAATCTGCTGGGGAACCCTATATTGCAACCAGGGCTTCTGGTTCTTTTTGTGGGTTCCTCCTAGCGCTTGTTTGATTTGTGTTTACGGGGGTGGTATGTGCTATGTGTGTTTATTTATTTTGCTTTATTTTATTGCTTTATGTACAACTTTAGTTATTGCTTTCTTTACAGTCTTATGCATATTTCATACTGTCATTGTCACTATGCTGGATTTGGTTTGCTGTTTTGGTGGGTGGGGTTCCATTGAGAGTTTAAGGTCCTATACCTGGGACCTGAGTGACACCAAGGCTAGAGTGGTTCATGTTCTTTCCCATTCCATTTCGGTATGGTGCGGGAACATGAAACACGGTTCAAATGTGGGTTTCTTCTTGAGAACTCTGTGCTACAGATTTTCTGTAGTGCTAGGGCTATCTGGGAAGCCTGCTAAGTCTGGATGACCTTTATTTTGACCTTCAGAATCTGGGGTGAATTAGAGGAGGATCATTTATGGTTATTGTAAACATTGTACCTTCGGGTAAGAAGTGTTTACACTTCTCATAACTGATCCAAGTCTGAGGATCCTTGTTCTAGAACACTACCTGTGAGGGGGTTGGGCTATTTACAGGTCTGCAGGAGCCCTCGGCCACATCATACCCTGTTACTGTTTTGTTTAAGAATACTTCACTTTGGACAGTTCTTGTGATTAACCCTGGACATGTGACTCTTTATTTGAGTCCTCCACCCTGGTTACTGGATTTCTGAACCTCCATCTGAACTTTTGAACATACATGGGCCTTATATCAAGACAAATAATCAGATCCAACTTGATCACAAACCCTTGCATATCATTTGCATATATCATCATTGCATCATTTGACATTTTTTTATTTGCTTTTCAGGGTATCCATTTCATTGTATCTTGGTTTTGGTTTTGACCCCTTCTTCTGCATAGACCTTTGCTTCAGCTGTCTTCATCAGTTTTCTGCTTCAGTTATCTCCACCCTCACCAGCACCGGTCTGTCAGTGGTCCACCTTCAACATCTCAGTCTGTGATCTTCATCAGCACTTATCTTCAGTTTTTGCAGCAACACTCATGGCTACTCCCAGGAAAAGCAACATATCATACCACTTTTTTGAGCCTGTGTTGACTGGTATTAGGCAAGTCCAGTCACTTATCACACCTAACCTCATCCCACTGTTTAGGGAACACTATGGAGGTATCCTAGATATGGTTATAGACCTTGATCCTTCTCAGAGGAGCATGATCCACACATGCTTGCAGTTTTATGACCCTCCATTGAGATGTTTCACCTTTCCAGACTTTCAGTTAGGGCCTCTGCTGGAAGAGTTTTCTTTATTGATTGGAGTACCTATTAGAGGTGGGATCCCCTTCAACCCAGAGATGACTGCTCCTAGGAATGAAGAGATAGAAAGGGCACTGTACTTGGAGCCTGCCCTTATTGAGCAAAGTATGACAACAAAAGCTGGGATTCCTGGTTTGCATCTGGACTTCTTGATTTCTCAGGCCGTCCTGAAGGCTTCATTGGGAGAGTGGAGGGCAGTCTGTGCACTTTTAGCCCTCATCATATATGGGGCTATACTGTTTGCAGATGAGCCTAAATTCGTCAGTAAGAATGCCATCCATTTGTTTCTGCTGAAGAACCCAGTGCCTACATTGCTAGGGGATTTTTACTATTCTATTCATCAAAGGAATGAGAAACAGAGGGGGAAGTTGGTCAGATGTTGTGCTCCTTTGTTCTATACCTGGCTACTCAGACACCTGCCTAAATCAGATGCCTTCTTGAACCCACACCAGCAGAAGAATTGGGCCAAGAGGTTCATTGCTTTGACTTCAGATGATATCAGATGGTGCACCCAGAGCACCAAAGGCAAGGACATTATCACCAGCTGTGGACAATACCCAAATGTGCCTCTGATAGGAGTGAAGGGTTGCATCAACTACAACCCTTACTATTTAAGAGACAATTGGGCTATGCCTTAGTTCACCCTCCCAGAGGACAGGATTTAGCTGAGACCCTATATTGTGAAGTGCAACCTAATTCAGCTGTTGTCAGACAAGCATCCTGGGCTTGGGACAACATCCAGACAAAAGGGATAGCTATTCTTGGAAGATGTAACAATGAAGCTGAATACGAAGCCTGTATCATGGGTCTTGAGGAAGCCATTGACCTCAGGATCAAGACTTTAACTGTATTCGGAGATTCAACTATGGTAATCAATCAAACCAACGACAAATGGTACACTCACCAGGAGCATCTGATACCTTACCGGGATTATACAAGGAGGTTACTTACATTCTTCACAACAGCCAAGCTTGAGTATATCCCTCGAGATGAAAATCAGTTTGCAGATGCTCTGGCTACCATTTCATCCATGATCAAAGTTCAAGCTGCCAACTTTGTGCCTCGGATTTCAGTATCCAGACTTGATAGACCAGCGTATGTATTCTCAGCAGACCTTGCTAAAGATGATAAGCCTTGGTTCCACGACATCAAAAGTTTCTTAGAGGATCAAACATACCCACCTGGGGCATCTTCCAATGATAAGAAGACATTAAGAAGGCTAGCTGGTAGTTTCTTCCTGAACGCTGATGGTTCCTTATACAAAAGAAAATTTGACATGGTACTTCTCAGGTGTGTGGATAAGGCAGAGGCAGACTTGTTGATGCACGAGGTGCACGAAGGATCTTTTGGTACCCATGCTGGAGGGCATGCAATGGCTAAAAAGTTGTTAAGATCAGGCTATTACTGGATCACAATGGATGCAGACTGTTGTGCTTATGCCAGGAAATGTCATAAATGCCAGATTTATGCAGATAAAATGCATGTGCCTCCGAATCCTTTGAATGTGATGTCTTCACCTTGGCCATTTTACCATGTGGGGCATTGATATGATTGGCAAGATTGAACCGACTGCTTCAAATGGCCACAGATTCATCCTGGTAGCTATTGACTATTTTACCAAGTGGGTTGAAGCAGCTTCATATGCGAACGTCACCAGGCAAGTGGTAGCCTGATTCCTGAAGAGAGACATCATCTGTCGGTATGGAGTGCCCGAGCGAATCATTACTGATAATGGTTCCAACCTGAACAACAAAATGTTGGCAGAACTGTGCCGGGACTTCAAGATCCAACACCACAATTCTTCTCCTTACAGGCCAAAGATGAATGGCGCTGTTGAGGCAGCTAACAAGAATATCAAGAAGATTGTGCAGAAAATGGTGGTTACCTACAAGGACTGGCATGAAATGCTACCATTTTCCTTGCATGGGTACCGTACCTCAATCAGAACATCCACTAGGGCAACACCGTATCAACTTGTTTATGGTATGGAGGCAGTCCTACCTGTTGAAGTTGAATTACCCTCCTTGCAGGTACTAATGGATGTCAAGCTGAATGAAGCAGAATGGGTCCGATCCCGGTACGAACAACTGAGTCTGATCGAAGAGAAGAGGTTAGCTGCAATCTGTCATGGGCAGCTGTATCAGAAGAGAATGAAGAAAGCCTTCGATCAGAAAGTCAGGCTTCGGGAATACCAAGTGGGAGATCTTGTGCTGAAAAGACTCCTCCCTCCTCATACACACCACAGGGGCAAGTGGACTCCGAATTACGATGGACCATTCATAGTAAAGAAAGTCTTCTCTGGTGGAGCACTGATGCTCAACACTATGGATGGTGAAGACTTCCTGTCCCTGGTGAATTCAGATGCAGTTAAAAAATACTTCACATAAAATGACCCGCTGGACATAAAAACAGAATGTAAGTCCAGGCAAAAATAGGGCATCCCGGCGAGTCAAAAACAGAATAAAAGACTCGGGCAAAAATAAGGGAAAATAAATCAAAAAAATGTACACCCGCTGAGTTGAAAAGCCGCATTGGACAGCTCAGGAAAAAATGGGTATCCCGGTGGATTGAAAACCTGAAAGGGCGATCCACGCAAAATAAGGGAATAAGCGAACAACTGCATTCTGAATTCGTCTGTATCACTTACAACATGGCAAGCTTTGAAAGGTTAAAGCATCGGTCAGAATCAACCTTCTTCAAAAAGCAAGATGAGAAGAACGTCAATGTCATACAAGTCACAGCAAAAGGGAAGCACACTGAAGCGTCATCAACATTGCCAACACCCTTTTGTTCCTCAATTTGTAACAATCTCCTCATTTCAGGGGATCTGTTTCTTTGACTGTACTTGCCAATTCAGGGCACCCCAAATTAATAAAATCAGATTTTCAGTCACATTTCGTCTCGTACATTTTATTTTCATTTGCAAAAATGTATGATGTCCTTAATATAACGGTTGCATAAATACAGATGCGTCTTTTCTAAATTACATGCTTGCAGGAAATATATTTCTTACTCCTAGGAATGTCTAAATTCCTATGACGGAATCCAGTAAAGGGATGCCTCGGGGAACTTGTGCGTTTCTTTGTCATAATAGGATTGCAGGTATTCAAGCGCAACATGGGGCATGAAAGCTTCTCCCCAGAAAGCTGCCAAATCATTGTTTCCTCAGCACATCTTCCAAATGGCACCAGGAAATGCTCTTTCCTCACTAGAGCCGCTAGACATTACTTTTACAAGCACATCTGTCAGAGCAGCATCATAAGGGGCTCAGTTCCCCAGCTAAGTACATCATCCTCAGCAGGATCCCCACAGAAATCTCTAGGAAGATCATTCAGTGATCATTCCTCCCTAGCTGAGTGGTAGACAGGGAACCATATCCCCACATAGCTCCAGCCTCTATCCGGAAGAGAAATGTCTGAGGATCTCACAACAAAGTGACGGAAGCTTTCGCAGACCCCAGCTGGGCCTCTCATTACCAAGATAGGGCTATCAGTGACTTACTTTCCCAAGCAGAATCATATATCAGATCTACCAATGATCTCATGCCCAACTGGGATATCACTGCAAGCAGATCAATCAGAAATCTTCACAGCAACGGGATCCGGATCCCGGATCGGTATCTTTGCATAATCATAGCATTCGCATCATATTTTCCCCCCAGAGCGTAGCATTCTGTCTAATACGGAGCATTACGGCAAAAGTCAAACATATTGCATAATCATAAGCCATGTTTTGAATCAAACACCTGTCTATACCAACATTCCATCAGCAATATATATACAAAGACCCACAGTCACAACAGAAAGCCAGAGCCTCCCCTTTGCACTCACTAATACATATTAATATATACTTCTTCCGATACTCGTCCGTGTCATATCACTCCCCTGCAGGTATAAACCACAAACAAGTATCTACACACTCTTTGGACACTCGTCCGTGTCACCACTCCCCGACATGGTTACCGAAACACTTATTGTAAATCAAACACTTGTTTATAACACACTTCTTCCGACACCCGTCCGTGTCATCTTATCCCCATAGATCTTCAGAATATCTCTTACATTTATAAGTTCATAACTTATACACTTCCTTTTATGATACTCATCTCTATCATGCTCTCCCCAGCAAGTTGAACACTCGTCTGTGTCTCACTCATGCTTACTCTTTACTCATACAGATACTCGTCCGTATCTTGTATACACCACTTATCTTCCTCAGATTCGACACTCGTCCGTGTTCTTTGTTAACCAGTTGGTACTCGTCCGTACCATCATCTCTAAACATGCGTTAGTGTTTGTTTCTACCGATACTCGTCCGTATCGTAGTCTTAAGGATGCTCGTCCACATCTTTAATCTATACACAGTGTCAAACACTTATACCTTTTCTTTCTTGAATTTAGACACTCGTCTGTGTCTACCATTCCCCAGAAGAGTCCCCAGCAAATCCCAATAAATTATTTCCTTTCTATCTGACATTCGTCCTATGTCATGATACTTCCGGCAGCCGTACCCTGCCAGGTGATCGTCCTTCACCTTTTGATGATCGTCCTTCATCATCTCCCCAGCGGAGTCTCCATTATTGGAACCCTTTCCTATCCGACATTCATCCTATGTCGTGATATTTTTAGCAGCCGTACACTACTAGGTGATCGTCCTTCACCTCTTGATGAACGTCCTTCATCATTATTATCCGATGGCCGTCCCCATCGTTGATCTTGTTATCTGACATTCGTCCTATGTCATGATGAACCCCGAGAGCAGTCGTACCCTGCTAGGTGATCGTCCTTCACCTCTTGATGATCGTCCTTCGTCATGCTTATCCGATGGTCGTCCCCATCGTCGACCTTTTCTATCCGACATTCGTCCTATGTCGTGATACTTTCGGCAATCGTACCCTACCAGGTGATCGTCCTTCACCAATAGATGACCGTCCCTCATCTTATCCCCAACAGAGCAGTCGTCCCCTGCTAGGTGATCGTCCTTCACCTTTGATTTCATTAACCCGGTGGCCATCCCCATCGTTGTTTACCCATTACTTTATAAACCTTATGGCCGTCCCCATCATGATACCTCCATCACCCCAACATGTCGGCCGTCCCCGTCATTGCTTTATCCCCGACAGACGTCCTCTGCTCGGCGGTCGTCCTCCGTCCCTCGCACTTTATAATCATACTTTATTTTCTTTTACAATCTATATCCCTTTTCTTCTTCATCTAGTGAGTGCAAATTTTAGACTGTCTTTGGTATTCAACCACAAGTTATCTTGTTTGCCTGTCGAGCCGTCGCTTACATCCTGCACAGCTAACTCATGTTTGAATAGGGGCAGCTGTAAACACCCCAAATTTGCCCTCACTAAGTTCACACCATGGCTTATGATCTTTTCATTTGTATAAGTTCAATCATATCATCTCATACTGCATTCTTGCTTCACTGCATTGGTTCAAAGTCATCTGCATCTAGGGTTTGTGATCTAAGCAATCCCTGAGCTATCTGAGCAACTCCAAAGGTCTTAAATCATCTCAAGAGGGTCCATGTATGTTCAAATATCATATTGTATCCTCCCAAGATCAAGAAATTCAGAAAATCACAAGAACTGAGAAAGGCATGGAAGCAGAGCCAGGTTTAACTGCACAGATGACCTAAAATTAGGGTTTTGGTTTCAGAGGCCATAACTACAAATTTTTTGGTCATTCTTGTGTCTATTGGTCTCTATATGTTATAAGGATCCTACACACCAATTTTCATGAAGAAATTCAATGGGGAAGGCATCTGATCAATAGATGACTTCTTGAACAAGTCAGTGCAAAATAAGGGCATCTGAGGCCCCCAATCATCCAACCAAAGGGTCTTCTCCATCATTTTGGGTGTATATGATCTTTATTTGATCTTAGAAGAGTTTAGAAGTTCACAAAATTTAAGAATTTCAAGCCATTTGCAAAGTTGCCATTTTGGGAAAGTGACTTGTAATGCAAACTTGCCATTTTGGGAAAGTTTTTCAACCTCCTCTTTTTGATTCAAAAATGCTTCAAATGAAAAATTCTTGGTCATGAAAGTTGTAGATTGGATCATTCCCTTTTCAAAAAGTACAAGAACTTGATCTAATTCATCATAGAACTCAAGTTATGGCCTTGCAAAGTTGGGAAAAATCACTAAATTTCACTTATGTACCAAAGAGGGAAACTTGCAAAAACTCATACCAAGGAAAAATGTGACCTCTAATTGACTTCTAACCATTACACAAACATGATACATGACCTATAATTCAGAATTGCCCAAAGAATCCCTCACTTTCATGCCTTGATCATCAAGTATTTCAAAAGGGACTAAAACCTTCACAAATTGCAAAATGCCCCAAATCTTGACATCCACTTGTGCCAGCTCTTCAAATCAGTTTCCATGGACCTCCCTAAAGCCAGCTGACTCGAACCATGCCTCACAACCAGCCTGCCATGAGCCCATACCTCAAAGGACAACTTTCTTGACTTTATGCAATTTGATCCATACCAATCAAACTATTCCACAACAACTCTCTGACCTATCCAGGATTGATACATGGACCAAAAGCAACTCAACACACACAACAACACAACCTGAATCCTCCCACAACTCAGCATACACCAAAACCTCCTCTTATGCATTTCTCTTCGAAACTGATTACACAAGCCACAAACATCAAAACAAATTCCATAGAACAACTCACCATCAACCTCTGATCATTTCCCAACCACCACCTTGCTCTGAAACCCCCCATATCAAAAACACGACCCCCCCCCCCCCTTTGAACTGAACTCCATCAATCTCACAAACCAGCAATAAACAACTCCAACCAAGCTTTGCAAACTCTTCAGGGGGACCATTGGGGGTGATTTGAAGCAAAGAACTTCCCAGAAAGCTGCAAACTGAAGAAGCTCAAGCTCAGGTACCTCAAGAACTTTTTTTTCCAGAAATTGCTTTTTGTGCCATAGAAATGTTGCTTATGCTTCACTGATCACTCTGATGCTTTTACTTTTTGAAATGGTTGAGTATTAAGCCTGAACCGTATCTCTGAAAGTTTGACCTGAAAACTTGTTTGATTCGATTCTTGTTTATGTTGAAATATAAATGAGTTTTTGTGCTTGATTCTTGCTTAGGGTGTTTAGAAGATGTGATCTGGAGTTTTAGAGGGTTTAAAATTGCCTAGGGAGAAAGTTAGTTTTTGGGCTCGCCGGAGAAGATGACTGGAACCACTGTTCCGGTCATCTGAAGGTGATTAAATTAGGGTTAGGGTTTAGGCTGAGTTTGAATGTGAGCCTTTGATTTTCTTTTCCCGCGCGCATCCAATGGCCCAGATTTCGTGTATTAGCCCTAATTCAGGATTAATTAGGTTAATTAAGATTATGAGAATTTAAATCCCAGGATTGATCTGATCCACCCATTTTTGCGCGGGTCAACTCCCTCCAATTCTATTCAAATGCTGGCCATTGGATCTGTTGACTTTCCATTTATTTCATTTAATTTCATATTTTTGTCATTTGTTTTGCATAATTATTTTAAAATACATAGAAAATCCAAAACAATATTTTCTTCCTGCATTTTTATTCTAAATAATTTTCTTAACATAAAAACTATTTTTATTTTTTACATTTTTATACTATTTTAAAAAATATTTAAATGCTTATTTTAATTAATTAATGAAGATTAATTAATTAAAATAGCATTTAGGTTTCCAAAAATTCCAAAAAAATTCAGAGAGCATTTTCAAACATTTAGAAACATTTACAAACTCACAATACAAATTTCTATTTGGTTTTGATCATACTTTGACAATTTTCATTTGAATTAGGGTTCTTTAATTTGAATATTTTTAACCCTAACTTCAAAAATTCATAACTTTTGATCCAAGTTGAGTTTGTGAATGGTTCTTTTTGCATTGTGTTATGCATACTTTCAAGCATCTAAAAACATTTTTGTTTCATTTTTATCTTACATTTTCAATTTGTTTGGTATTTTCCCTTTAGGATCACCCTTAAAACCTTAGAAACTTAGAAAAATCATAAGTCCCTCAGGGTTTAGCTTCTGCCTTCCCCTTTGGGCAGTGAACTTGTATAGGTTTAGGGTCCCTTTGATCCCATTTTCAATTTTTTATCTTACTATTTGCTTCTGATTTTGAATTTTGCATCCCATGTTGTACATAAACCCTAATTTGCATCTTCACTTAAATCCATCTTACATATGCTTGCATACATGAACTTGCCATGACATTTTGTACATCCACATGAAATATAAGACATCTTAGGACATATTGAAATCATGTTTGATCATTGCATCACCCATTTTCCATGCTTTTATTTTCATTTTATGTCATATGCATTCATGAACTTTCATGCTTCTTACATGTCTCATTTGCATTTCCATCCTTTGCATGATCATCTTCATCACTTGACATGCTTTCATAGCATATCATAACATCATTTGCATCATGAATGTGCTTCTGACTTTGGCTTTCATCTTTGCATTTCATCTCATTTTCATTTCATTTCATTTCCTTTTGCTAACCTTTCAGGTGGTAAGTGTTTAAGAAGTGAATTTGCCTTCACTTCTCATAATCTCTTCTCATCTCTTTTATGAATCCATTGCTGCATTTTATCTTTGTATTAGAGTGAGATTTCTCATTCATGTTCCCTCCTCACTTTCTTTCTTCAAGCAACTTATCTTCTTAAGTGAAGTAAGTTGTCTTGCTTCTTTCTGCTTCTCCTCCTTTCATCCTGCTTCATCCTTGGTGGCTTTTCTCTTGAGGATCTTCTTGCAAGCTTCATAAACCCTAGGAATACTCAAGCATGTTAACAATTAGGGTTTGATTAGTCTCCCCATTAGTTTTACCTTTGTGTCATCTTTGTGTCTTCTTTTCTCATCTCTTAATCAAGGACTAAACCTTAAAGGTTTTAAGGCTTTGTGATTAGGGTTATGCATGTATCCTTCTATTAGGATGGAGTGCATAACTTTAATCCTAAGTGTTAAACCCTTAATGTGTTTAAATCCTTTAATCAATTCACTTAATAATCACTAAGACATCAAACTTGTAACTTGGGCCTTGCATTAGGGTTCTAATTCTTCCTTAATTGGTTAAGAAGGACTAACCCTAGTGTTAATGGACAAGTCCCCCTCAAGTTGTCTTACAAACCCTAAAATCCATTTCTTAATCTCACCATTAACTAAAATCCATTTAATAAAGGTTTTGTTTTGTCATGAGGTTAATCCGTAATCATGGATTAAGTTGAGGAGCCTTTCTCAGCTTAAATGTTCTCATCTATTATCCTTCTATTAGGATGGTGTAATGAGTCCATTAAATCTTTGATTATGCCTTAAGCTCATTACTTAACACTAAACAAAAAAATCCAAAAAGACATCTAAATAAATACAAGTAGGATAATGATCTTAATCCTACACCATGGTGATTAAGTGTGAGGTGCTTACTTCATACTTTAGGTATTCTCATTACCCCTAATCAAAGGGAAGATGTGATGAGTTTACTAACCCTTGGTTTAGGCTTAAGCTCATTTTCTTATGACAAATTCCGAAAGCAATAAAAGATTGAAAATTTGAAAAACAAAAAATAATCGTCTCCTCCGGGATTCTTTTCTCACCTCACTCACTCACAAACGAGAACTCGCTTCTTCCGTCTAATGCAAGACAGTTTGCACCTGAGCCAGACATGTCATACACTTGAGCATAGTCAAGTAATCAGTTCACAAGTCAATTTATCTTTTAGTCTCTTTGAGTCGAACTACGGTGTTCTGACTTCCTCATTGCACGAGAGGATACGTAGGCATAACTTAACAGTTATCGAACAAAAGTCTCTGTATATTCCCCCCTCTTCCAGCATTATTCTTTAAGCCTCATAGTCTTGAGCTTCATATTCTTTCTCTGCACTGACACTTCTTCACTTCATCTCACATTTCTTTTGCACTGACACTTGCATTCTTTTCCAGCTTTTACACACAAAAATAGCACTGACACTACCCCTTTAAAACGCAAACCTTTCAAGCGTGGATCCCGTCGAGTACGACGGAAAATCTGGGTGCTAATACCTTCCCAGGTTGTAATCAACCCCCTTTCTCAGTTTCTCTGGTCCGCGACCGTCTTATCCATCTTTTCTTAGGTCTATGCAACATTACCTTTCCTTCGGGATAAAAATGCCTAGCTGGCGACTCTTTTCAGTTCATCTTCATGTTCTCTCTCTCGCCGACCGTTCGCGTCTGTACCCCTTCTGACCAGGTGTCATTTGGTGGGAGAGACACCAGGGTATCCCATGAACATGTATTTTAGAGCTCTAGGTTTTACCTTGTCTTTCCTAAAGTGAGCATAGGCCACATGGCCAAATACTCTCAATTTGTTGAGATCTGGTGGATGCCCTTACCAAACTTCTTCATGTATCTTTATATCTAACGCAATCCCATGAACATTTGTTTGCCTTTATTGAACTTCACTCTGCAGGACTTTCTAAGTACACAAGGTACACAAAATTTCAGTTTTTCGACTTTGTCTCCATCGAGCAAATTTTCTTTCCCCAATTCGACCAGACCCCTTTCACTGACATGGCCCAATCTCATGTGCCAAAATTTTGTCTTCGACAAAGGTTTCGTGGATGCAACATTTGTCGAACCACTTATAACTTCAACCTCAAGGGTATACAAGCCTTATTTCTTCATGCCTCATGACTCTTAGGATATAACATTTGTCGAACCACTTACCCCTTCATGACTCTTAGGATACTTTTCTCTCTTGAAAAACATATCCTTTCTTGTCAAATTCACCAAGAGAAATCAAATTTATCTTCAAATTAGGTACATATCAGACTTCAGTCAATAGCCTTATTGACTCATCATGGATCTTGAATCTCACAGATCCAATACCTACAATTTTGCAAGCTTTGTTGTTTCTCAGTAGCACTGATCTACCATCTTAATCACATAATTCCTCGAACAAATCTTTGTTTGGAGTCATGTGCCAAGTGAAACCTAAATCCATAATCCACTATTTTCTTGAGTCGCCACTTGAAACAACAAGAACATTAGATGAGTCAAAATCATCTTGAACAATGGTTGTGTTTCCATTATCCGCACCTTCATGATCTTTTAGGAGTTTAGGGCATACCTTTCTTGTGTGATCCTCCTTCTTACAATGATAACATTGAATATTAGATGCCTCACCTCTATAAAACTTCTGCTGACTTTTACCTTTCTTCTTGTCGAACTTACCATCCTTTCGCAATAATTTTCCCTTAACGACCAAACCTTCACCAACCATCAAAGGTTTATGCTCCTTTCGCTTTTTCAAGTCCTTTGAATACAAGGTTGATTGAAAATTTTCAAAGGTCAGAGATTCCTTTCCATACAAGATATTTTCTTTAAAGTGAGCATGTGATATAGGCAAAGCACACAACAGTAAGAACGCTTGGTCATCATCATCAATCTTGACATTGATATTTTCAAGATCAAGAATCAGCTTGTTGAACATATCCAACTGCTCAGCCAGAACTTTGTCTTCACTCATCTTGAATGAATACAAAGCTTGCTTCAAGTAGAGGTGATTGACCAACAATTTGGTCATGTACAAACTTTCTAGTTTCACCCATAACCCTGACGACGTCGTCTCCTTTGAAACCTGATGTTGAACCTTATCACCAAGGCTCAACAAGATGACGATATGTGTTTTTTCTACCTTACTCGTATTTTCTTTGTCTGTTAACGCAGCGCCCATGGTTGTGGTTCCCTTCAACGCTTCTAAGCAACTCTGCTGAACCAGTAGGGTTTTCATCTTCAAGCGCCACAAACCAAAATCGTTCACTCTGGTGAACTATTCAATCTCATACTTTTTTGACAACATATTCTCCATGTTCACAACACCAATTTGTTGTGAAAACGATACCGAAATAGCAAAGTATAATTGGTTCCTTGATCAACAAGAAACCCACAAGGGTAGAAAAGAAGAAACAAGAAGATCACAATGACATTGGTTATAACTGTTATTCTTTATTTTCTCTTAAAATCAGATTACAAGTACAAAATGGATGGATTGGATGAATATGAATTTGATTGTTAATGGATGGATCAAAACAATCCATTAGTCCATTAACAATCCATTAAAAATTTCTGAAAAATATCCAATCCAATTCATCCAATCCATCCGTTAACATATTTTTAATGCATGGATATCCATCCATCCATTTTTTTATTAAAATCAATTTTTTAATATACTAAAAAAAGTCGTTTTTTTTTTTATTTTCGAAAAAATCAATTTTTTTTTAAAAAGTAAAAAAAAGTCTGTTTTTTGATATTTTTCGAAAAAAATACAATTTTTTGATCTTTTCGAAAAAAATCAGTTTGTTTATATACTAAAAAATGTCATTTTTGTATATTTTCGAAAAAAAAAGTAGGTTTTTTTAATTTTCGGGAAAAATCTCAGTTTTTTTACATTTAAGAAAAAAAATTGCTTTATTTTTAAATTTTCGAAAAAAAATTGATTTTTTGTTATTTTCGAAAAAAAATCGTTTTTTTTATATTTTCGAAAATAAAATTGGTTTTTTGATATTTTCGAAAAAAAAGTCATTTTTTTTTATATTTTCGAAAACAAAATCGGTTTTTTGTTATTTTTGAAAAAAATGTTTTTTTTTATATTTTTGAAAATATCAGTTTTTTTATATTTTCGAAAAAAAATCAGATTTTTTTGATATTTTCGAAAAAAATATGTTTTTTGATATTTTCGAAAAAAATCGGTTTAATGAAATTCGAAAAAAAAACGTTTCTTTTTGTATTTTCAAAAAAATCGATTTTTTATATTTTCTAAAAAAATTGGTTTTTTAATTTTTTCGAAACAAAACCGATTTTTTTGGTATTTTTGTAAACAAAATCGATTTTATGGTATTTTCCAAAAAAATTGGTTCCTTTTCGATATTTTCGGAAAAAAAAAACTGTTTTTTGATATTTTTGAAAAAATCAATTTTTTTATATTTTCGAAAAAAATCGATTTTTTACAATTTCCGAAAAAACAATTTTTTTTTTGAAAATAAATCATTTTTTTTGTATTTTCATAAAAAAATCAATTTTTTTAAATAATTTATTATTATGTTTAATTAGATATGATGAATATAAAAATAATTCGTTGGATCATTAAAATATGTTGGATGGATTTGATTAATCCATACATATATAAATGGATGAATTTAGTCCAATCCATTAACTTACTTTTATGTGGTGAATGTATTGGATGTATTTTTTAGTGGATTGATTGAATGGATTTTGTCTTGATGGATCCAATTGTCACCCCTACTTAAGAATAACAAATAATCATCTTAAGAATAACAAATAATCATCTCATCCTAATTAGAATTTGCCACACTTATGATGAGAGACAAATATGTTAATTATAATAAAACCTAACATACTAAACTAATATGCTTTTTTTAACAATTATTCATTACAAGCTAACTTAGGGTACAAACTAACTTAAACAATTGGACCTAACAAGAAAGCTCAATCAGACATGCTAGCAAACCTAGCATAATTTGACTACATCATGTGAACAGACTTTGAAGACATGCTCATATCCAAGAAGTTACCCTTCGACTATACTAGAGTTCGATCCAATATCTCACAATAACAAACCCCCAAAATAAAACATATATCCTTCAACAATAGGGTAAGGTGAAAAAACTTGTGTCGATTTAAAAAAAAATGTTGAGTAAAAAAGCAAAAAATGCATCATTAAGATACCAGCAAACAATGATGTTTTGCATGAAGTTTCAAGTACAAACTCACCAAATCTTGGAATGGATCTCAAAAGTTGTTTAGAGAATGAACAAGTTGAGAATTTTACTTAATTGCAATTTGCATCACATCACATGCCTCTCATTTCAAAATGAACTTTTTTTTTTTTTTGTAAATAACTCTTCACATTTTTCTTTGTTTTTTTGGGGATTTTTTTGTTAAAATATTATTTTTATGGATGAAAATAACAAAATTGTCAGAGGTCCTTTAAATTATTTTTTTAATAAATTATTTTTTTAATAGATTGATAATTTAAATTTTTGTGTATCTCTTTTCTCTCATATTTTGTAGATTTAGAAATGAGTGACGGTTGTATTTCTAGATGTTATTCATCATTTTCATACAATTTAAAATAATTGCATTCATAATTAGTATCATCACTTTGTTAAAAAAGTAATGATACAATGTTTGATAAGATAAGTTAAAGAATCAAGTTGTTAAAAAAAAACTTAAATGACTAATCATATAAAACAATGAATCTATGATTTAATTTTATCTAACAAAATTAAGTATGAGATCAACATTAGAAAAATTAAGTTAAAAAATCTAGAATCTAATTAAATTTTTATATTCTAACCCATTTATTTTTTAGGTGACATGAAAAATATTAAATATCAAAATTATATTTAAAATATCTTTTAAGACTTTCACATGAAATACTTCGCATTTGTCTTAACTAGACATTAACCTGTGAGATGGACGGATGTTTAGAACATTGTATATAATATATATAAATTAATATAATGTATGAAAAAATTGCAAACAAACTTATAACACAATATACTTTAATCTAAAATTTAGATTTGCATATAAAGTATAATATTTCAAGTCACATAGTTGTTGATAAATAAGTAAGCAAATAACTATTGATTATTACGAAAGACTTCTTTGTAAATGACATTTTTAGTTTTTAGTTGTATTTTGACATTCGTCATCAGTTTACATGTCTTTAATCATTTCTTTGAAGTAATCCTTGATAATGTCACATATAGTTGTCCATGGGAAAAAATTGTCAGGGGTAGGTATACTCCAACAGATTTAAGTGATTGACCTTGACTCTTGTTGATAGTCATTGCAAATGAAACCATTGATGAAAATTGCCGATATTGAAATTTGAAAGGAATTCTTTCATCAGAAGGAGTCAACGATAACCTTGGAATAAAAATCGTATGACCAATATTGTTACCGGATATTATCATACCTTCAAGTACATATCTTCCTATTTTTGTAATTATCAACTGAGTGCGATTGCACAACCCTAAAGACTGATCAATATTTCCCAATAGAATTACCGGTACTCTAACCTTTAATCTTAACTTGTGATTTGGAAGTCCAGAAGAAATAATTGTATTTAGAAATTCATAAGTGTGCACATCATCTGACATGTTAATGTATGACTTGGCATTACACGATGAATCATATCTCAAATTTTTTCTTTTGACACAGATAGCATTGTTGTACCAGTCATTTTGCTAACTACTTGAGTCAGTTCTGCATCAGTGTCATTCATCCTACAAATTTTATTATTAGTATAACTTTAAATAAGATTAAATTTGATGGATTTGATAAAAAAAGAATTTTAAAATGGTGAATTAGATAATAACTTACTTTGATTTATACTAATGAATGTTTGTAAGATCATAATTCAACATCATATTAGTTTCATAAAAAGTAGATACTCTCATAACCCCTAAGTAATTACATGTTTTATTAGTCAACAACAAAAAATAGAAATTAATATATGATCTTATATAATTTGATGTAAATATAGAAGATGTTGTTGTTAAAAATAGGAGATCGGACACCTTGAATTAAGACGATTAATTATTATTTATCAAAATATTTTTTTTCAACTTACAAAGTTGAAGTATAATAACAACTAGATCAGTTGAGTTATGGGTGTCCATATATTGATGCATTCTTTCAGCAAATTCATCCATAAAATACAATCGATTCTAGTGCTCCTGAAATATCAAAATCAATTAAAATGTAAACCAACTAAAATATTGTGTATCATAATTGAAATTCACATAAATTGTAGAGCTTATTATAAATCCTCAATTGTGAGATCCATAACTTTAATTTTTTTGCCTTTTATATCAGTCTCCTTCATAACATCATTTTCAACCATGTGACCAATGATATCCAATTTTTAAAAAAAATTATACTTGCATTAAGGAATTTGTTCTAATTAATATTATATATAATTTTTTTAACAACAACTTAATTAAACAAATAAACTTACCATGTAATAGCATTTAAATGTAGAAGTAATATATGTATGTAATTATATAAGGCAAAATTATTTCTAGGAGGTCTTTTACAGCCTGCTCGAATGCTTCTACCTTTTCCTAAGACTGTTTCCTCCTTAGTTGTGTGACTACCCGGATTGTGGGGTCTACGGACAGATGATGGCATGTCGTTTCTGTATCTAGGTCCGACATCTCTGCAGTGATCCATGCGAATAAATTAGCGTTTTCCCTGAGGCATGCCTTGAGCTGCTTCCTCACTAGGTCGGGGAGGTCTGCTCCAATCTTCACACCCTTCGACGGATCCTCTCTCAATGCAACTAGCTCGAAATCGCCATCAGGGACGGGTCAAGCAAATGAGGAGAGTTTCACGACCAACTTCTTCTGCTCTTCTTCATCAGTGAATCTGCTGTCGAGATCTATGGAATCCATGCAGGGTAGTTCCTTTGGCTCTTCGAAAGAGTGAGGGCGGACGACTTTGACTGGCTTAGGCTTGGCGGCGATAGTGTGGAGGCCTTTGGATGCGGCCTCGTAACATTTGCGAGCGGCTTCTATGTCCCCGTGGAGGGTGGCCACTTTCCCTGAAGATGTATAATATTTCATTTTCAAGTGTACCGTGGAAGGTACTGCAATGAGCTCGGCCAGAGCCGGTCGTCCTAGGATAAACTGGTACAGGGACAGGTAGTTTATCACAAGAAATTGTACTTTGATAGACCTCGCAGTATCTAAATCACCAAATGTGACGATCAGGTCGACATAACCCCAAGGCCTGGAAACTGTCATGTTAAACCCTTGGAGGTCCGAACCTACATATGGCGTCAGGTGTGTCTCGTTCAACTGAAGGGTCGCGAACAGTTTGGAGTACATTATGTCGACAAAACTTCCCTGATCGACTAGGATCCTGCAAACATCGAAATTTGCCATATGTGTGTGGACCAGCAAGGGAATGTTAGCATTTGGCGCCCCTCCGAGGAGGTCTTATTTGTAAAAATAAATGGGGGTGGATCCTCCTCGGGGAGGGTCGACGGTAGAGCTCAAGTTAGAACTGATGTTGATCAGCTCATAAAATTGTAGCTTCACCGATCATATCGTGACCTTATTGGGTTCTCCTCCGGATATGACCATTGCTGACAAGAAGGATTCCCACAGGTTGTATGTGGCGAAGTAGGCAGGACTGGTGTATGGTTCGAGAACATAGAAATCTTTTAGCCGTGTAATACTAAGGGCGACTTGAAGGTTTGTTTTCGCGACCGGTGGGGTGAGGTCCTCAGCTTTTCGGGCTTCCTGTACTTCTTGTCGAGGAGCGTCTTTACTCTAGGTAAACTGTTTGAGATGACCGTCCCGGATGAGTATCTCAATGGCGTCTTTCAAGTGAACACAGTCCTTGGTACTGTGCTCATGAGATTTGTGGAAGCGAGAATACTTTGTTTTGTCAGTATTTGGTTTGTTTGGCAGTTGTTTCGGGAATCTGACTTCTGCCTGAAGAAATTCAAAATTTGCGCACTCTGATAGAATCTTTTCCCTGGTCGCTGAGAGAGGTGTATAATCGTGGAATCTCCCGACAGGACCCTTGTGCTCCCACGGTTCATGGGAGTGATCTTCCTTTCTTTTGTCACCACCCCGAAGAAATGTCGAGGAGTCATCATGCTTTGAAGGTTTGGCGTATTCGCTACACCGGGTGTCACGGGCAATGCTCACTTCTTCTTTCTCCTCGTACTGTATGTACGCTTGTGCTTTGAGGAGAAAAGTGTCAAGCATGGCCGGTGTTTCGATTACCACGGCTCTTCTGAAATCACTTTGGGGGCGGAGTCCTCGTTCAAAAAGGTAATTTTCATATTGTATGTGGTCGAGACCAGGACGACTTCTTTGTTAAACCTTTTGATGTATGATCGAAGGGGCTCGTCTTTCCCCTGAATAATTGCCTTTATAGATGCTTCAATTTTGGGATGGCGTCGCAAGACAGTGAAGTGTCGAGAGAATGTTCTCCCCAGTTGTCTCCACGAGGTGATGGATTTGTGAGGGAAACTCTTGTACCAAGCCATCGCCCCCTTTCTCAAGGTCGTAGGGAAGAGGCGACACTTGATAGCTCCCCGGACACCTCTGTATTCCAACAAAGCGTGATGAATTTGAGTGATTTCTTGCTCCTTCCGGTGAGGATCGCACTCCAGTTGGAGGGTGTAACCCGGTGAACTGACTTTAAACAATGTTGCGGATAGCAAGAGTCGCCACCGACTTTTATTTTATCCATAAGGAAAGGGTATAAAAGAACAGGAAAGACCTTAGAGAATGTTTTGGGTCCGGGGGGTAAGTTATGAAAAGGGAAGGTGTTAGCACCCTTTTCATCCATGGTTATCCATGGGCTCTTAGGTACTTAAGCTCACTTTTGAATTGTTTTGAAAGTGTAGTGTGTGAATAAGAAAATTTTCAGAATAGTTAATAAATAATCCATGTAGGGATGTGTTAAAAACATGTTTGAAAATTTGTTTGAAAATTGTTTAAGTGTGGGGAAAGTTTTGAAATGAGCTTAAGTACTTAAAAGTAACTTACCCTAATGTTTAAAGGTCTTTCTTGCTTTTTATTCTTTCCTTAGTAAGACTATCCCTACTATAATGGAGTAAGTAGTCCTTACTTTGGATGTTTAAGGGACATATGAGGGACAATTTGATCTTTAAGGCAATGGTGGGGTGTAATAAGCATATTAAGGGACTATCATCATTTTTTCCGAAGGGACTCGATTCGTATAGGCAACATAAGGGACTTTGATGATTTTTACTCGAGGGACTTGCTTTATACACCCCACTTAACCATTATTCGTAGGCAACAAGAGGGATATCCTTAGAAAGTGAGACGGCGATTTAAAATCGACTTACGTGTGTGAAGTGTTTAAATTAATTATCTTTGTTAAAAAATTATCTAAATAAATTTTAATATCATACACGTTAACACTCCCTAATTACTAACCATTGCAATAATAAATAAAATAATTACAAAAAATTACAACCGGGAAACAATTACAAAATAATAATAATGAATAAAAATAGAAAATTAAACAATAAAATGTAAATAATAAAGGGGTTAGTGATGATAAAAATTAATAATAGAAAATTAAAGCAAAATAATGTGGTTAGTAAAATAATAATAAGAATAATTAGAAATAATAAACAGAGATTAGAAATATAAAAAAAAGAATGATAAATAAAAATTATAATAGACAAAAATTAGTAACAATATAATTAGTAATAATAAAAACCAAGAATAATATAAGAAAGAATTAACATACATAACCAAATATTTTTCAATTCACATATTAAATATTAAATTATTTTTAAATAGAGTATAATTACAAAATTTTAATATATATTTACAATTTATATGTATATTATAAGAAAAAGATGGATTTTTTAAATAGCATATTAAAATTTAATTTCTATTAGTCATTATATTTACAAATTATTTTTAATCATATAATTATCCTAAATTAAATTATTTCTAAATATTAAAAGAAAATTAATTTGACTTATGATTATATTTACAAAAATTAACTATATTAAAAATTATATACATAATAATTATAATAAGAATTAGAAAATAAATCATTAAGAAAAAATAGAATTAGGTTTTGAAATATAAATTAGGGTTTATAAAAAAAATAGGATTTAATTATGTACAAAAATTTTCTAATTTATACATGCATATTATAATTTATTTACATGATTATAAAAATATTTTCAAAAGAAAAGAAATTAGAATTTGAATATTTTATTAATTATATTTGCATGCATATATTAAGTTTAATCTAAGATTATATAAAACAAATAAAATAAGAAGAAAGCATAAAAACTTACCTGACTGGGATTTGAACCCAGGTCAGTCCATTTGCAGCCAACAAGAATAACCACCAGGCCACTGGCGCGCAGGCAGTAAGTGAGGAGAACGAATTTGTTTTGTTGCTTGATCTTGAAAATTCCATAGAAAATAAAAAGAACAAAAGGGCCTGGGGAGGATTTGATCCCAGGACCCTCATATTCACAAACGCGCATCTCACCACCCGGCTGGAAGAGCCAATCTGAAAGCATATTGATAACATAATATAATATATTCAAATTACACATTAAATGAAAAACGCACCAAAAAGAATTGCTGGATGCTGGATTCGAACCCAAGACATCAGCCAATACACCCATCAACTTTACCACTCAACCACAAGCGCACATGTGATAATCAGACCAACAATAATTCATAAAATATTTTAACCAAATTTTGAATTTCCAGGACGCGGGAAGCTTCATCTTCTTCCTTGAGAACTGCAGATTTACCTGCGAAATTTATTAAGCATTTTCCTGCGAAATCTTATTCATAGGAAAACCTACGAATTTCAAACACACACAAGCAGTACGGTTTTCTCAAATTAAGAACATATTTGAGTTCCTTGTGACCTGTACAATCCAATTTTATCAATCAAATTCATTTATAATGCTTGAATTAAAGAACCCTAATTTGGAGGTCAAAACCCTAACATGGTATCTCACGGGTTTCTCATAGTTTCTTTGATTTCTTTGCCCAGAAACACTCTACACATCATCACAAACATCATTGAACACACAAAATACATTAAAACGCATTGAATATATGGAATCGAAAAAAATAATTCAAGAGAAAAAAATGTTTCGGGTTATGGATATGAGCATGATTCTGATGTATTTGAGGATTGGTATAGACTCAGTGATGTCCAGGGGACCTCTTGGTGTCCTTAAAATACCTTATAACTGCTTGCAATGTAAAATCCGAAACTTGGTTTTTTGATGAAATTTGAAAGTTTGAAGTTGTTGTTTGAGGCTGCCAATTCGTGTCTGATCATTAGGGTTGTGATTAGTATATATAAGTGATTGATTTAGGTCAGAAATATCACTTGGTTGTGTGAAGATTTGATCCAAAAAAGATTCACAAAGATCATTGTGTAATTTTCAAATATTTGACCATAATGCCTTGCTATTTTGGGAGGAATCTCATGATTTCTTTCTTCTTTGATTCCAATCTGAAATTATGAATTTTTAGGAACAAAATCTTCACCCAAAAAATAACTTTTCATATTTTTTATTTATTTAAAATGATTTTTAGGAGTTAAATCAATAATAAATAAATAAAAAATAATAAAAATGATGAATTTTATTCCATTGGGTCGTGCATAGTGTTTGGAGATGGATTGGGTCATGAATTAGGCAGCCCATTTGAAAAGAAATACTTTTAAGCCTCCATTTTCAACATAAACCCTCCTAAAATTGTCCAACTTTGCAAGGGCACATCTCCCTCAATTTTAAAGGTATGAGGGTGTTCTTGGACTTTTTGGAAAGCTTGAAGAGTCCTCTAAACAACCCCATTGGTTTCAGGTCCATATCATTTACCAATCTCAAGTTATGCCCTTTTGAAGTTGTTGACTTTTTGTTGACTTTTGAAATGACCTATAATGTCTTAGATCATATCTTTCAAATGAAGCATTTTTGGGCTTAACCTTCAACATCAAAGTTGTAGAGAATTCAATTTCCTTCAAAATGAGCTTTGGATGGAGACTTGGTGATGAAGTATGTGAAAGTTATGCCTGGTCAAAGTTCAGTTGACTTTTACTGAGGAAACCCTAATTTAGAAACTCCTGATTATTAATGATCTGGAATCTCTTTGATGAATCATGATCAACCCTTGATCAAATGATGAATTTTACTTCATATACTTGATGTTGGCAAAAAAATCATGAAGTTTGACTTTGGTTTGACCACAGTTGACCTCAGTTTGACTTTTTAACTGCATTGACTGATTTTGACTTATCTGATCATCTGACTGAGCAAACTTTTGAGGAAAGTCTTGAAACTTGTCATGGGGGTTCTTACACACATATAAGATGTTATGAAACTCACTTGAGGTATTGGAAGTCCATTTAGCTTGATTAAAGTCAAAACCCTAATTTTGGATGCACTGCTGAGGAGGTGCATTGTCTGAGGGAATTGTCAACTTCTTTGACCAATTGTGAACTTTGTGAACCTTGTGAATCTTCATAAGATGTCTTGTGATACTCATGGGAGGTATTGTGAAGCTTGTGAACCTTGTGAACCTCATTGAAGTGGCTTTATAGACCTCATGACCCTCAGGAAAGCTTTGTAATCATTGTGGAACTTGTGAACCTTGTGAACCTTCATAAAGTAACTTGTAGACTTTATGAACTTCATGAAAGGTTATGCAAGTGTTGGAGAACTTATGAACCTTGTGAACCTTCTTAGAACACAGAGTCTTGTGTTGTGAGGGCAAATTTTGGGGTGCAACAGCTGCCCCTGTTCAATTTTCTGAAACCTGAGGGGTTAGATTGGTATATTTGCCAGTCGTAACCTGGAAGGTTGAAGGGGATTGAACACAAAAGCCCAAAAATTTGCACTCACCAGTGCATGGAGTGATATTGATGGTTGGTTGAATATGACTGAGTGGGCTTAAAGATGCCACTAAGGGAAAATTCTTCAGTAGTATAATGAGAACTGTCAGGAGTCTGGAGTAATACTGATGTAACAGCATGTCTTCATGAGGATGGAGCAATCAATAATGATAACCCTAAAGCAGAAATAATATGATTTCAGGAGGATAGAGCAATGATAACTCTAAAGCAGTCTTGAAATAATGATTTCAGGAGGATGGAGACATCAATAATGACAACTCCAATGCAGTCTTGAAATAATAGTGTGATATGTCTTCAGGAGGATAGAGCAATCAATAATGATAACTCCAATGCAGTCTTGAAGTACTGATTTCAGGAGGATGGAGACATCAATAATGACAACTCCAATGCAGTCTTGAAATAATGATGTGATATGTCTTCAGGAGGATAGAGCAATCAATAATGATAACTCTAATGCAGTCTTGAAGTACTGATTTCAGGAGGATGGAGACATCAATAATGACAACTCCAATGCAGTCTTGAAATAATGATGTGATATGTCTTCAGGAGGATAGAGCAATCAATAATGATAACTCTAATGCAGTCTTGAAGTACTGATTTCAGGAGGATGGAGACATCAATAATGACAACTCCAATGCAGTCTTGAAATAATGATGTGATATGTCTTCAGGAGGATAGAGCAATCAATAATGATAACTCTAATGCAGTCTTGAAGTACTGATTTCAGGAGGATGGAGACATCAATAATGACAACTCCCATGCAGTCTTGAAATAATGATGTGATATGTCTTCAGGAGGATAGAGCAATCAATAATGATAACTCTAATGCAGTCTTGAAGTACTGATTTCAGGAGGATGGAGACATCAATAATGACAACTCCAATGCAGTCTTGAAATAATGATGTGATATGTCTTCAGGAGGATAGAGCAATCAATAATGATAACTCTAATGCAGTCTTGAAGTACTGATTTCAGGAGGATGGAGACATCAATAATGACAACTCCAATGCAGTCTTGAAATAATGATGTGATATGTCTTCAGGAGGATAGAGCAATCAATAATGATAACTCTAATGCAGTCTTGAAGTACTGATTTCAGGAGGATGGAGACATCAATAATGACAACTCCAATGCAGTCTTGAAATAATGATGTGATATGTCTTCAGGAGGATAGAGCAATCAATAATGATAACTCTAATGCAGTCTTGAAGTACTGATTTCAGGAGGATGGAGACATCAATAATGACAACTCCCATGCAGTCTTGAAATAATGATGTGATATGTCTTCAGGAGGATAGAGCAATCAATAATGATAACTCTAATGCAGTCTTGAAGTACTGATTTCAGGAGGATGGAGACATCAATAATGACAACTCCAATGCAGTCTTGAAATAATGATGTGATATGTCTTCAGGAGGATAGAGCAATCAATAATGATAACTCTAATGCAGTCTTGAAGTACTGATTTCAGGAGGATGGAGACATCAATAATGACAACTCCAATGCAGTCTTGAAATAATGATGTGATATGTCTTCAGGAGGATAGAGCAATCAATAATGATAACTCTAATGCAGTCTTGAAGTACTGATTTCAGGAGGATGGAGACATCAATAATGACAACTCCAATGCAGTCTTGAAATAATGATGTGATATGTCTTCAGGAGGATAGAGCAATCAATAATGATAACTCTAATGCAGTCTTGAAGTACTGATTTCAGGAGGATGGAGACATCAATAATGACAACTCCAATGCAGTTCTTGAAATAATGATGAGCTCATCAGGAGGATAAAATAACCCTGAGGTTATAATAAAGCAGTCCCAAAGATCATAGGTTTGCTTGTTGGACAATTAACCTGAAAACAAAGTAGCATTCTGTATAACAATATTAGTTTATGCTTTATGTATGCATGTATGATATGATGTACTTAGGTAATGTATTATGTATATGGATATATATGCTATGGTATGATGTAAATGATGTATGTATGATATGATAACTGCCGGAAACGTCTGGATATCTTCGTATAACCACTGCTGGCCAGGGAAAATAAATCCCGATTCGTTGTTGAAGAATGTATAACCTCTGTCTGCTGGGTATAACAGGGTATAGATAACCTCCCGTATGTTGGGGATAACAGAGTATAAATATAACTTCCCGTTGCTGGGGATAACAGAGATAGATATCACCTCCCGTTGTTGGGGATAGTAAGGGGTAGATAACCTCCCGTTGTTGGGGATAGTAAGGTATATATAACCTTCGTCTTCGTTTGATAGTAGGATAAGTATAACATCCCGTCTTCGTTCGTCGTACCCTTATTGGAAAGTAATTTCCCGTACATCCGTATGAGGATAAAAGAGATGGATATAAATTCCAGGGGAGATGAGACTTTATGAAGATGGATTAGTCATACTGAAGGTTTTGTAATTGTCTTGTAAAGGTGAACCGGCGAAGCTTCGTTGAAATCCTCCCCTCGTTCGTCCTTAGTAAATACTATTACTGCATTTTCATGCATTTCTGGTAAATATCAATCATATTAAAAGCATACATACGTTCAAACACAACCAATGGACGTTTCGCTGAGGGTAAAAGTAAATCTGGATTCAGAGGGAAAAGTAAAGCTGAACTTGAAAACAGAATCGTTTCAACTTCGAGAGTGTATAACCAATTGGATTTAGAGCTCCTGAAGTCCATAACTTTCCTGGATACCTTCCGAAGACATGATACTGACACCATCTGATACTACTGGCATAGCCAATTAATTCCCACAATGACTTCTGCTGAGAATTACAAATCAAGGTAGAGGAATGTGTCTTCAGGTTGTAATGGACCATGTGCTCTCCGGATACCAGATTTGAAGAGAAAGCATTGCCCCTTGGTTGAGGATGAATCGTCCCATAATGGAAGTATCTGTAATGAGCTACCTCAAGAGAAACAAGCAGAATGCCCCATAAGCACATGCCCCTGGCATTGTGAACTCTGTCATGTTACTCTTGGCACTTCAGATAGATGAGAAAATCTGCCTCTGGCTGCTTAAACATGGTTGAATCTTGTCCTGATTGCTCCAAATGAATTAGGCAGTATCATGGCCTGCCCCCCTGGATTGGGAGGTAATGACTATGCCCCTTTGTATACATGGATTTTGATCCAAGAAGCAACTTTGTTTATTGGAAGGACTTTGGTTCATTGAACGTTCATCCTGTAAGCTTCTCTATTTGTCAAACATTCAGGTATATGCAAACAAATATATTCAAAAATGCAATGCCTATGTCTGTCTTGAAGTTTTGAAACAAGTTATTTTAGAAAAACTGTTTTTTTTTTTTTTTTTTTTTGTGAAAACTGTGATATTAACTCAAGTTTTATAATAAGCCCTAAAGGAGTCAGGATACCTTTTTGTAGCAGTACGCTTTCGAACTAACCATGCTTCAGTTAGGACTTTTAGAGGGTTATAACGTGGCCTGGTTCATGGTTTTAAGAAACAAAGGATAAAGGCTCAAATTTTATTTGTACCCAACCCAATCTCCATGATGTTCTTCAGTCCTATGCTCAGTTAACTTATGCATTGAGATTTCACAGAAGTGTGGTATTGTAACATTGATATTTTGTGATGGTTTGGCAACCAAAAGTTTATTTGAACCTTCAGTCATCTTTCTTTGTTGAGGATTCATAGTGACCTCTTTTTCCTTCTCTTTTGACTTTATTATCCCCTGTTTTTGCCTGAACTGTTTATTTCAAGGTTACAGTCAGCGGGATGTCTTAATGTTTTACTAAGTCTCCTTCATAGGTTTTGACCTAGTGAATTGTTCTTTTGCTGGATATTGACTGTCAGGTTTCATGATTACAGTGAACCATCATTAGTTATGTATAACACACACATTTGGCATATTTTGAGTTAACTGAGTAACTACCCTGCCCCAGGTTACGAATAAGGGTTTTAATTTGTGCGAGAATAAAAACTCCTACTTCATAGGCTCAAAAGGGTTGACTAGGGATTAACTTCCTTATATCTCCACTGTTTAGGGATTGAAACAATGCCTGTACATCGTCAGCATAGTCTGTTCAAAAGCATACTGCATAAGATTATGATATTGTTTTCGTCATCCTCCCTCTACAGGCTTATAGCTTTATCAGGAGTTAAATATCACAGGATAGAAATAAGAAGCATAATTCAAAATATAGTGGAACGAATGGATTAATTCAAGACAAACATACGCAATGCATTAACGAAAACAAATGTTTTAACATAATAGTAAATGTTCAAACAAATAAAAGAAGTTACAAATGAAAATTCAAATGCTGTCCCATCCAGTTGGCTGAATGTCCTCAATTGCAATCTGTGAACTTTGAGGAGCAGTATACTTCACCATGAAATTAAATTTTCCACTTGGATGTCCCAAGGTGCCCCATATCTCAACAGGAATAGGTAGACTTCCTTTCTTGTTACTTTGGGTAACTTGTCTTGCAGCTTCGGTGTTTGATGGACGATAGTAGAACTCAATTTGACCTTCTGGAGTAACCTCTAGGATTCCTTCATCAATCAGGTCTTGGATCTTTTCCTTCAATGCCCAACAGCTATTAGTATCATGTCCAGGGCTGTTGGAGTGGTATTCACACCTTGCCTTGGGATTATAGCGAGGAGAGGAAGTTTTAGGATTTTGAGGAGGATTTTCCAAGGAAATCAACTTCATCTCCAACAGACATTGCAAAACTTGTGACATTGGAGTGCTGAACTTGATAAACTGCCTTCTACCTTTCTGGTGTTGAGGTGGATTAACCTTATCAGATCTTTCTTCTTTAATGGAAGAGCAATCAATGGCAACCTGTCTCTTACCCTCTTTTATCCTCATCCTCCTTTCAACCAAATCAGCTTGTTTTAACGGAGGTTGACCGACAATTAGATTCCTGACTCCATTACTTTGAAGTTTGTGGAAAAAGGTTCTTAACTCTTCTTGCCCCTGAGCTAATTTTTGAATAAGAGCCACCTGGTCATTCATCTGGGCCCTCATTCCTGTCATCTCAGCTTGTAGCTGATCATCCTTGTTGTCCTCAGGATTCTTCTTCTTAGCCAGCAGTGTCTTTAATTCATCCTGCCCCTTGGTCAGGTTCAGGATCAATTCTTGGAACTGTGTATTCTGTGCCTGAAGATCCTTAACTGATTGTTCAAGAGCCATTGCTGAAATAAACAGCGAGAGAATGAGAAACCTGTGCACAATTACAAACCTGTGATGCAATGAAATGACATGGTAATGCATATGCAATGCTTTCAAGGACCGCAGGATTTAAATTTGCTTAAACAAACAAGAAAGTAAACTTTTATTAGTAATAACTTGTTTTGCCTTTTAGGCTTACAAAAATGAAAATGAAATAAGTACAAAAGATGGGGTTTTAAGTCTCCCATGGACGTTTCCTCTTTGTGTTGAGGCATGAGTTGAGGTTTCGTTCCTCGTGAAGTTGCTTTGTGAGCTCTAGGATTCTTGCTTGGCTTGTTTTGTAATGAGCCTCGAAAGTATCCCTTTGCTCCTTCAGTTGAATCCATGATCTCTGCAAGTCTTCCATATCAGTAGGCATGTCTGGGTGAAGGATGGTATAAGCTGTGTCTCCTTCAGCAACAGGTTCTATGGTAACTGGTAGGATGGCAGGATATGGCATCATGAGTGTCTGAGCACGAGATCGTACCCATCTGAGATAAGCCTCCATAGGAATAATGTACTTAGGCTCCAGTGTCTTACTGTCAATCCTGTTTACCTTTCCCCAAGCTCGTATGAATCTCTGACGGTAACCCTGAAGATCGTTGTCGTAATCAAACACAATGCCCTGAATCAACATGTCATGTGGACCATCACTTCGGGCGTAACCAAACTGTCGTAAAGCTAGAGATGGGTTGCAGGTGATGCCTCCTCTTATGCCTAGAAGTGGCACATTAGGAAACTCCCCACAACGGTCAATGATAGTGACATTCTCCATAGATCTGGAGCACCAATGGATGTCTGAGTGAGAAAGTGACATGATCCTCTTGGACCATCTGAACCCTTGCTCATTCTTCATTACTGAGCGAGGAAGGTGAGAAATAAACCACCTAGAAAGTAAAGGTATGCAGCACATCAAAGTTCCTCTTGCCCTTATAGTACGGGTATGAAGAGAATGTAGGATATCTCCAAGCAATGTAGGCACTGGATTGTGACTCAGGAAAATGTTGATGGCATGAACATCTATGAACTGATCTGGATTGGGGAACAATACTAAGCCATATATCAGCAAGGCTAGGATCTCCTCAAAAGCATCATAGCTCATGGCCTTCAAGAACATCTGAGCTTTATCCACTAATACCTTGGCAAGGATACCCTTGACTCCACTTCTGGTTTCTAGAACAATGTCAGACTTTTTCAGATGTAGGGCTGCAGCAATAACCTCTGGTTTGGGTTCCTTCTCCAAGCCTGTGAAGGGTCTTTGATCAAGAACAGGTATACCCAGAAGCTTAGAGAACTCCTCCATGGTAGGGACTAACTGATAGTCGGGGAATGTGAAACAGTGATGTTTAGGATCAAAGAACTGAAACAGAACACTCATCATGTCTTCATTGAACCCTGAAGTGACTAGATCCAATAGGTGACCATGTCTCTTGATGAACTGGGAATGATCAGACACTTGAGAAACCAACTCTTTAAGCTTGGCAGGTATCCCTACAAAGTTGATCCTGATGGTGTTTCTACGAGCAGAAGCCATGACCTGCAACAAAGAACAAAGATAAATCCCTTGGTCCTTGAAATGGTTAGGGAAAATGATATGCTCATGATGCGTGATGATGTCATGATGTTATGCTCAATCACAAACATGTGGCACACACAAACAAGTCACACCATAGCCCTAGGTTTAAAGGCTTGCATGAGGTTTAAGGTAAGTACCCTCCCCTGAAGTTAGATGGTTCATCCTGTCCTACAAAAGTAACCGGGTTCTAAGGGATCTCAATATCATTGATCCTTCACAAGGGTGGTTGATCAGAAGGCAACTTACTTGCCAACCAAAACCCTCCAAGTTTAGAATCTCAATGAGCGTAGTATCGAGTGTCAACCAACTTCAGTCTGCACCAAAGCCGGTTACCTCACTACTTTCTAAAGGCCAAGATGAGTTAACTAGGGTTCTAAAAGTCAGTTAGTGCATTGACAACATATGGCAGCCTCAATATTATCCTCAACTTGACTTAAGGAATATAAGCACCAACCAAGAAGTCGCACTAACTATGGCCACCAGATCAACCGTGTCGATATACGTCGCACAGTTTCCTTGGTCTATTGCCATTTACCTAAGGTACACTAGATCCGGGTTAGGACCTTTCACACATAAGAGCACCCCAACAAGATAATATAAAGCAAATAAGGCAAACAATTTAAAGTGATCTTAATTCCTAAGGGTACCCCTCTTAAATTTAAATCCCCAGCAGAGTCGCCAGTTCTGTAACCCGGTGAACTGACTTTAAACAATGTTGCGGATAGCAAGAGTCGCCACCGACTTTTATTTTATCCATAAGGAAAGGGTATAAAAGAACAGGAAAGACCTTAGAGAATGTTTTGGGTCCGGGGGGTAAGTTATGAAAAGGGAAGGTGTTAGCACCCTTTTCATCCATGGTTATCCATGGGCTCTTAGGTACTTAAGCTCACTTTTGAATTGTTTTGAAAGTGTAGTGTGTGAATAAGAAAATTTTCAGAATAGTTAATAAATAATCCATGTAGGGATGTGTTAAAAACATGTTTGAAAATTTGTTTGAAAATTGTTTAAGTGTGGGGAAAGTTTTGAAATGAGCTTAAGTACTTAAAAGTAACTTACCCTAATGTTTAAAGGTCTTTCTTGCTTTTTATTCTTTCCTTAGTAAGACTATCCCTACTATAATGGAGTAAGTAGTCCTTACTTTGGATGTTTAAGGGACATATGAGGGACAATTTGATCTTTAAGGCAATGGTGGGGTGTAATAAGCATATTAAGGGACTATCATCATTTTTTCCGAAGGGACTCGATTCGTATAGGCAACATAAGGGACTTTGATGATTTTTACTCGAGGGACTTGCTTTATACACCCCACTTAACCATTATTCGTAGGCAACAAGAGGGATATCCTTAGAAAGTGAGACGGCGATTTAAAATCGACTTACGTGTGTGAAGTGTTTAAATTAATTATCTTTGTTAAAAAATTATCTAAATAAATTTTAATATCATACACGTTAACACTCCCTAATTACTAACCATTGCAATAATAAATAAAATAATTACAAAAAATTACAACCGGGAAACAATTACAAAATAATAATAATGAATAAAAATAGAAAATTAAACAATAAAATGTAAATAATAAAGGGGTTAGTGATGATAAAAATTAATAATAGAAAATTAAAGCAAAATAATGTGGTTAGTAAAATAATAATAAGAATAATTAGAAATAATAAACAGAGATTAGAAATATAAAAAAAAGAATGATAAATAAAAATTATAATAGACAAAAATTAGTAACAATATAATTAGTAATAATAAAAACCAAGAATAATATAAGAAAGAATTAACATACATAACCAAATATTTTTCAATTCACATATTAAATATTAAATTATTTTTAAATAGAGTATAATTACAAAATTTTAATATATATTTACAATTTATATGTATATTATAAGAAAAAGATGGATTTTTTAAATAGCATATTAAAATTTAATTTCTATTAGTCATTATATTTACAAATTATTTTTAATCATATAATTATCCTAAATTAAATTATTTCTAAATATTAAAAGAAAATTAATTTGACTTATGATTATATTTACAAAAATTAACTATATTAAAAATTATATACATAATAATTATAATAAGAATTAGAAAATAAATCATTAAGAAAAAATAGAATTAGGTTTTGAAATATAAATTAGGGTTTATAAAAAAAATAGGATTTAATTATGTACAAAAATTTTCTAATTTATACATGCATATTATAATTTATTTACATGATTATAAAAATATTTTCAAAAGAAAAGAAATTAGAATTTGAATATTTTATTAATTATATTTGCATGCATATATTAAGTTTAATCTAAGATTATATAAAACAAATAAAATAAGAAGAAAGCATAAAAACTTACCTGACTGGGATTTGAACCCAGGTCAGTCCATTTGCAGCCAACAAGAATAACCACCAGGCCACTGGCGCGCAGGCAGTAAGTGAGGAGAACGAATTTGTTTTGTTGCTTGATCTTGAAAATTCCATAGAAAATAAAAAGAACAAAAGGGCCTGGGGAGGATTTGATCCCAGGACCCTCATATTCACAAACGCGCATCTCACCACCCGGCTGGAAGAGCCAATCTGAAAGCATATTGATAACATAATATAATATATTCAAATTACACATTAAATGAAAAACGCACCAAAAAGAATTGCTGGATGCTGGATTCGAACCCAAGACATCAGCCAATACACCCATCAACTTTACCACTCAACCACAAGCGCACATGTGATAATCAGACCAACAATAATTCATAAAATATTTTAACCAAATTTTGAATTTCCAGGACGCGGGAAGCTTCATCTTCTTCCTTGAGAACTGCAGATTTACCTGCGAAATTTATTAAGCATTTTCCTGCGAAATCTTATTCATAGGAAAACCTACGAATTTCAAACACACACAAGCAGTACGGTTTTCTCAAATTAAGAACATATTTGAGTTCCTTGTGACCTGTACAATCCAATTTTATCAATCAAATTCATTTATAATGCTTGAATTAAAGAACCCTAATTTGGAGGTCAAAACCCTAACATGGTATCTCACGGGTTTCTCATAGTTTCTTTGATTTCTTTGCCCAGAAACACTCTACACATCATCACAAACATCATTGAACACACAAAATACATTAAAACGCATTGAATATATGGAATCGAAAAAAATAATTCAAGAGAAAAAAATGTTTCGGGTTATGGATATGAGCATGATTCTGATGTATTTGAGGATTGGTATAGACTCAGTGATGTCCAGGGGACCTCTTGGTGTCCTTAAAATACCTTATAACTGCTTGCAATGTAAAATCCGAAACTTGGTTTTTTGATGAAATTTGAAAGTTTGAAGTTGTTGTTTGAGGCTGCCAATTCGTGTCTGATCATTAGGGTTGTGATTAGTATATATAAGTGATTGATTTAGGTCAGAAATATCACTTGGTTGTGTGAAGATTTGATCCAAAAAAGATTCACAAAGATCATTGTGTAATTTTCAAATATTTGACCATAATGCCTTGCTATTTTGGGAGGAATCTCATGATTTCTTTCTTCTTTGATTCCAATCTGAAATTATGAATTTTTAGGAACAAAATCTTCACCCAAAAAATAACTTTTCATATTTTTTATTTATTTAAAATGATTTTTAGGAGTTAAATCAATAATAAATAAATAAAAAATAATAAAAATGATGAATTTTATTCCATTGGGTCGTGCATAGTGTTTGGAGATGGATTGGGTCATGAATTAGGCAGCCCATTTGAAAAGAAATACTTTTAAGCCTCCATTTTCAACATAAACCCTCCTAAAATTGTCCAACTTTGCAAGGGCACATCTCCCTCAATTTTAAAGGTATGAGGGTGTTCTTGGACTTTTTGGAAAGCTTGAAGAGTCCTCTAAACAACCCCATTGGTTTCAGGTCCATATCATTTACCAATCTCAAGTTATGCCCTTTTGAAGTTGTTGACTTTTTGTTGACTTTTGAAATGACCTATAATGTCTTAGATCATATCTTTCAAATGAAGCATTTTTGGGCTTAACCTTCAACATCAAAGTTGTAGAGAATTCAATTTCCTTCAAAATGAGCTTTGGATGGAGACTTGGTGATGAAGTATGTGAAAGTTATGCCTGGTCAAAGTTCAGTTGACTTTTACTGAGGAAACCCTAATTTAGAAACTCCTGATTATTAATGATCTGGAATCTCTTTGATGAATCATGATCAACCCTTGATCAAATGATGAATTTTACTTCATATACTTGATGTTGGCAAAAAAATCATGAAGTTTGACTTTGGTTTGACCACAGTTGACCTCAGTTTGACTTTTTAACTGCATTGACTGATTTTGACTTATCTGATCATCTGACTGAGCAAACTTTTGAGGAAAGTCTTGAAACTTGTCATGGGGGTTCTTACACACATATAAGATGTTATGAAACTCACTTGAGGTATTGGAAGTCCATTTAGCTTGATTAAAGTCAAAACCCTAATTTTGGATGCACTGCTGAGGAGGTGCATTGTCTGAGGGAATTGTCAACTTCTTTGACCAATTGTGAACTTTGTGAACCTTGTGAATCTTCATAAGATGTCTTGTGATACTCATGGGAGGTATTGTGAAGCTTGTGAACCTTGTGAACCTCATTGAAGTGGCTTTATAGACCTCATGACCCTCAGGAAAGCTTTGTAATCATTGTGGAACTTGTGAACCTTGTGAACCTTCATAAAGTAACTTGTAGACTTTATGAACCTCATGAAAGGTTATGCAAGTGTTGGAGAACTTATGAACCTTGTGAACCTTCTTAGAACACAGAGTCTTGTGTTGTGAGGGCAAATTTTGGGGTGCAACAGAGGGTCTGTCGGGTCTTCTTTGTTTGAGGGGACTTATTTCGTCGAGAAGACAAATTAGTCCGCTTCTTGATGGATCCAGAGGCCTCAGGATGGTGGTGGTCTTTCCTCTGCCTGGGCGATCTTGATCGGGAACTGTGATGTCTCATCGCGGGAGTGGGGGACCTCATGCGTATTGCTTCTTCAAGAACCTCCAACCTTTTGCCATGTCAGAGCAGGAGGGGTTGATGTTGTTGGTCACTTCGACCAGAGCCACTAGTGTCTGATTCGTCCCTTCGGGAATGGGAATTAGTGGGAGATCTACAAGGGTGATCTCAGGTTGCTGAGAAGGCTCAAGTGACGGGGAGGCAGTTCTCCCGTCAATAAAAAGATCTGGTTCTCCGAGTGGAGGGTTAGTTCCGTCACTTCCCGTTGCTTAACGGGAATGCTAGTGACGAGGCGAGAACTGATGGAATCTTCCTGGTGAGCCATCGAGAAGAGATTGAACAATGATGTTTTTGTTTTCACGAATCGAGGATGAGAAAACGGGGCAACAATGTTCCCACAGACGGCGCCATTGATCATACCTGGGATTAGAATCTCCAATGGCTGCTGACATGGACTCCAAAGTCTGCTCGAACGTTGGGGAGAACGGTGGGTTTTACCTGCAAGGTACTCTGATGCCAAAGTCATAACAGGCACAGGAGAGGGCAAGCACAAGTAAAGTGTTTAGAGAATGATTATTTGTTACCTGCCCCCCTCAAATGAGAGGGTTTATATAGAGAGCCCTCAGCGCGTGGCTAACGGTTCCTATTTTCGGGCCTGGATCGTGGATCCCCCAAAAATAGGTAACTTCCAGAAACTAACCGTCGAACGAGCATCCTGGTCGTGAGGACAATGCGTCAGGCTCAAGATCCTCCGAGCAGGAATTGTCCGGGCTGAATCTGGGTGGTCTCTGTCGTTGTCGAGCAGAGACCAGGAACGAAGAGGGCTGAACGACCACTAATACGATGGGTCTCCTGGACCTTGGGTCATTGGGCCAGAGAGGATTGGGCCATGCCTAGTCGTTTGTCCAGTCCATAAGATTTATCATATAATTTTATGTTTTTAATATCACAAAAAAATCCAATAATATTATTGTTGAATTAAGAAATAAACAAATATTTATATAAAAATACATACAAGTTTAATAGTAATGTATTTAATAAAATTGATAAATTAACTTGTATAAATAATTATAAAAATAAAAAATACATAAATATATATTGTGTGGGTATGGGGCAGGGTGGGTACTAAGGTACCCGTACCCGCACCCATATCTGTTTATTTTAATGGGTAATTTCTCGTGCACGAGCTCATACCCATTTTGCGGGTTTTTACCCTACTCGTTAGGGGTACCTTTTGAGGGTACCCGCTGGGGATAGGTCCAATTGCCATCTCTAGTTATTATATATGCTTAAACCATAAAAAGAAAAAATATATCAATAACAAATTCTTATAACATATCATGATCATGATAACTGATATTATAAAATAAAAATAATAAATATTGATTAAGTATCTCAAAACATATCAATTAAAGACTCAAATCTCATATAAGAGAGATATCTGGTATAAGAATCCAGAGAGTTTGAAACAAAAAAAGTAGTATATTTTTTAGAATTTTAAAGCTTCAAGTCCTTGTTCAATGAAATAATATAAATGTTGTAATTCTTCTCTTTTAAACATCAATCCAACCTCAAGTCCCCCTTTTAGGTCTCCACTTTCAGCAAGAGACATATCCTTTGATGAATGCATCATCATCTCAACTTTAATAGGATATCCAAATCCAAAATTTGTCTCATAAACATTAAACTTAGGAGATCCACTTACCAACAAATGAGCTCCAGACATAAAAACCTTTTTAAACATAACATCCCATTCTTCTGCGTTTTTCAATGGATCGTTTTTCATCTCTTCTATGGCATTTTGAATGGCTTTAGCAGCATTCACAAAACCATATTCTCCTTTCAAATCTTTTCTTTTCACAGTTGCAAAACATAAACTTAAACAATTTCCAAAATAACCCTCTGGTATTGGATACCCTAGTCTCTCTCTGCAATCACCTACGAAACAAAAATATTCATCTTTTTCATCTTCTTTATCATCGTTATTTCTATTTATTGTTTTAACTATAGTGGCCCAAACAAAACCGCATATTATAACAAATTTAGATATAAATTTTGGTGCTTTGATATCATGATGATTGGTTTTCCACTTATTAAGTATCCATATTTTCATCTCATCAATTTCTTCTTTTGTGAAAACAATGGTTGTCTTAACATAATCTTGGTCTTCTTCTTCTGTAGTTTGACTCTGAACAAGGAATATATTCTTCCAAAATTTATGTTGTTCAAAATAGCCTTTTAATAAAATATCCTCAAGTCCTTTTGGGTCTCTCAAGACTTGTCTGTCAAAACAAGGTAGCAAATTCATGTCAACAAGTTCACCTTTTTTATGTATAAAAGACCAATATTTCATGAAAAGATTGCAAAAGTAATCATCTATCACATGACAATATGTGATGGCAATACAAAGACCATGGTTGGGGAAAACAGATACTTGCAAAGTCAACAATGAAAATATTAATGTGTCATTGTCATCGGGGTCTATTTTTTGTGTTAATTTTGGAACAAGATGACTAAAATCTTTTAGCCTTTTTGGATGGTGATTGGTTGAGAGATGGTTGAAATTTGCTGAGGATTCAATGACTGTAAAAGTTAAAGCATCATTTTGGATGCAAAGAATAAAAGGTTTGTGAGGTGGTGAAGGACAATGGAGATTTCCAACAAGGGGGAAGAAATGTTGAAGAGTAAGGGAAAGAGAGTGTTTGAGAGATGGAAGTGTTGTTTGGCAAAAATGATTGGTTGGATGAGGAAATTGATAAAAGAATTGACGTTCAACATATTTTGGACCTGCAAAAGGCAAGTCAAGAAATGTGAGAGGGAGAGTAGTTGTTGTTGTTTTTGTAGTTGCCGGAAAAATAAGACTTTTCTCAATAAACATATGTTCTCCTCCTATTGCCTCTGCCATTTTAAGAAATTTGAATGAGGATATTAGAAAGAATAATTTTTTTATATAACTTCAAGAGATGTAATTAAAAAGTATTTATAAAACAAAATATAACAATATTTTGAGGAATATTTGACTAGGTCTCCATCAATGAATCAAACATTTCTCAGATTATCATAAACAACTTTCTTTTTCTATTTTTATCAAACACCGTTGTTAAAAAACAAACTCTCTCAATCAAATATTATCTTTAATATGTTGTCACATTCAATTTGAATTACAACGGTAAGAACACTAAAATAAATAAAACATCTTTCATATTTAAACATTTTAATACTTGACAACTTCAAAAAAAAGTGGGATCGCTATTTAAAATTTTGTGTGTTGTCTTTTTATTTATATTTTAACTTTTTAAAATAAATTTTAAAGTTTATTTTAAAATTGATTATTTCTATTTTTTATCTGAAACAACAATAATTTATCAAATATATTGTTAAAACAATTAATTTGAGTGAGCATGACATCAAAATTATATCCGAGTAAATTTTCTTTCTCTTAAGAAAGGTCCTAAAAAGCTTTCGTTAGGTTAGGTTAATTTGTATTCAGATTCTTTCATGTCTATTTTTTATTTAATTGGTAATTTATTGGACATATCAAAATTTTAACTTACTCATATTTTAAGTAACTACTTATTCTAATAAAACTATTCATAATGTGTTATGATCAAGGATAATATAATGAGCTGGCAAGATATGACTGTTGTGGGAAAAGGACAAAAGGAAGGAAATCAAAAACATGTGGTGAGTGATCCTTACATCATGGAGCCAAGGAAGAGCATGAGAGTGAAAATCCCTAACAAAAAATATTCCTAGGACCAGTACAAATAACAAGGAGGTCTACAATCATTGGTGTACATGATTTTAGTATTAGTCTTCTCTCCCTCCAGTGACATTCCTTGTGAATGATTTTCTTTGTTCCAGCTGCATCACACTTGTACTGTTGCATTCCACAAATTTATTGAGTCGCCATTCTCAATCTATTATTCCTTAGATCCTTCATTGTAATAACTTTTATCATAGTGAAGTGGTCTTTGTTGAGCATATTCTCTCTGCATAATTTTCTAACTTCTAGCTTTTACTGTTGCACAGTTTATACAATACTACATTGGTGCTTTCAGCGACTTACCATAGCGGAAAATACGCGTATGAATGGTTTAGAAGTTTCCATCAATGGCATCAACACCACGATGTAGAGAATTTTTCACTGCCCTACCATTCTTTTCACTAATAAATTCCATACTACCACCTTTTTCCACATATATACCAAAATGCCATAGTTTCAAACATTTTTTATTTATTTTTGCTCTTTGCCGCCCATTGAATGGGCGGGAGTGTTGAAAAATTTGCTATACCGCCCTTTGAATAGGCGGCAGTGTACAACGAATTTTTTTTTTATTTTTTATATTTTATTTTGTGGTTTTAATAATTAATTAGTTGATTAAGTAAATTAAAATATTAATAATAATATTAAATAATATTAGTATTTGATTAATTAATAATACTAAAAGTTAATAATGATAATTTGTATTAATAAATATTAAAATTATTAAATAATAATAAATAATAATATAAACTAATAATTAATATTTAAAAATTTTAAAATAATATCTAATGTTAAGTTTAGTTAATAAATAATTCAACTCAATTTTTAATCGAAAAAAATTAATAAATATTAATAATTGATAAAATAATACTAAAAGTTAATAATGATAATTTGTATTTAGTAAATGTTAAAATTATTAAATAATAATAAATAATAATAAAATTAATATTTAAAAATAATATTTAATGTTAAGTTTAGTTAATAAATAATTTTATTAAATATTTAATTGAAAAAAGTTTCGCCACTGCAATGGGCGGTACGTTTTTTATATTTTATTATTTAAGTACAGTGCCGCCCATTGAATGGGCGGTACCTTTTTAATATTATATTATTAAAGTACAGTGTCGTCCATTCAATGGGCGGTACCTTTTAATATTTTATTATTAAATCTCAGTTCATATATAATATAAATAGTGGTGTTATGTGGTCCATTTTTTTGCAGAGGAAAATCGTTTTTTAAGAGAAAAATACCAGTTAAGATGCATTATTATCGTCGTTGGGGCAAAGTAATTTTTTCTAGAGAGAAACCGGTATTGGATATGCTCTTCTGGAATATATGTAATTTAGATCAGCTGATGAGGGAACTGAAACGTTGGTTAGAAGCAGAAATTGAAGAAGGGGAGAAAATCAGAAGTGTTGAGAGGTATGATTTTCGTCGTGGGTGGGTGCGAATCAGGACCGACAAGGAAGCAAGAGAAATGATGTTTGGAATCAATGAAATCAAGCTGCTTGTTGTAATAAGCTAGAAATCTAGTTTAATTTATATTTTTGCTGTCAAATGTTTGTGTTGTGTTGTGTTGTTATGTTTGTGTTATGTTGCTGAATTAATGTTAAATGTATTTGTGTTGTTTTGTAACTTTTTTGTGGTTAAATATATTTAAATCTAAATTACTAATGATGAAGAAAATCGAGATACTTGAATGGAATATGAAAGTGATACATGATAACAACATAAAACATTAATTGTTACTAGTTCCAACATTTGGACACTTAGTTCGGTTGTGACCAGTTTGACGACACCTGGAACATTTTCTCTCTAGCTTGTCAACGTTATCCATTTCTGTTCTAATGTGTGTGCTGACTGGGCGTCCTTTCTTGTTCCTTCGCATTCTTGGATTATGGCAAATTTGATCTCCCTCGTACACTGGCCAATAGTCACTGTACGGGAGCACCGGAAAACTTGTGATGTATACTCCAAATAGGTTTGAAACCCTGTAAACGCCCGACAAAAGTGCGTATGCGTCGTTGCGAGCACTTGAACATGCAGCGATAACATGTGAACAAGGGACACGGTATGCCTGAAACTTTCCGCAATCACACCACCCTTCTATTAGGTTCACCCTGTAACGACCCATAGGTTTCCCTTCACCGTGATCCATTGTTTCCCGCACACTAAAAGTATTGTTATTGTAGTCAAAAATGCTGACTTGATGTGTGCTGGATTTCACGGTTTCTTCTTTCATAACCTTTACGCAGTTGTCTGTAAATATTTTTCCTGAATTTAATACTGCACTCCATTTTGCACCCCTCTCAGCAAATTGTGTACCCAATCTATAATATGTAGCACTAACCAATGCTGTAATCGGTAAATTACGGGTGCCTTTGAATACTCCATTCAGTGACTCAACAAGGTTGGTTGTCATGTGTCCTCAACGTCGACCCTCGTCAAATGCTCTTGTCCATTTTTCAACAGGAATATTATTTAGCCACCTTAAAGCATCACCATTTGCCATAGCTATTTCATTCTGGTAGTACTGAAACGTTGGTTGGTTTAATGCATATCCTATATATAAAAAAATTGTTTAAGTTAATAACAGAATTGACAAAGATATAATGTTAGAGAGGATGGAAAAAATTATTACCCATGTTAATGACCTTTTTCCGAAGGTTCCTGTCCTTAATCTCTTTCATGAAATTTTGAGCAATATGTCGGATACAATAGACATGTACAGATGGGGGATCTTGCCAACCATTTTCCGGATTATTGTATGCACTTTCAATGGATGAATGTCTATCTGAAATCAAACATAGATCTGCTTGCGGAGCAACATGTTTTCTCAAGTTTCGTAAAAAAAAAAACCAACCTTCAGCAGTCTCACCCTCAACAAGTGCAAAAGTAACTGGAAAAATATTACTGTTGTCATCTTGTGCAACAGCCATAAGCAGTGTCCCTTTATACTTACCATATAACCAGGTTCCATCAATTTGCAAAATAGGCTTGCAATATGAAAAACCTCTAATGCATGGTTGATCGAAAATTCTGTCTCACCCTATGCGAGAGATGGAGACCAGAAACTCACACGTTCCATTTTCCAACCGGTGAATGTGCCCCGACTTTGGAGGATGTCCACATGCTATTGGGGTTGCGTGTGAATGGCTCAGCCGTTGTTGGTTGCACATCAGTGTCATACCAACTTGTTGAGGTACTATTGGGGATTACGATGGATCCTTCGGAGAGACGGGGACAATCTTTGAGAATAGTGGTACTACGGGACAAATACAATTCTATCCAGTTAAGCGAAGACTCCCCCGAGGAACTAAAAATAATGAAAGCAAGAGTATATATTATGTTACTTTTTGCTTGTTTTTTGTTTCCTGATACTAATGGTAACACCATACACCTTCAATTTTTACCGTTACTCGAAGATTTCGACCAAATAAACAGCTATAGTTGGGGCGCAGCAACTTTAGCACATCTATACCGAAACTTGTGTCGATGCGCTTTGAAGGACGCTCACAATTTTGCCGGATGTGCAGTCTTACTACAAGCTTGGGGTTGGTCCAGAATGCCTAGACTGGCACCGATCAACGAAAATCCATTCCATTTTCCCTATGCAACAAAGTATGTATATTTAAACTCTATTTATTTTTCTATTTAATATATTTATTTCTCTAATATTTAAACTCTATTTATTTTTATATTTAATATTTTTAGGTGGTCTGCTTATGGAATGAATAATGACAAAACCCCCCATCATTGTGCGGTTGGATATCGGGCTTTCTTCGATCATTTTGAGCCCAATGATGTAATATCTTTTAGAATTATACGTTTTAATATTAAAATATTTTTACCATCTCTATTTAATATTTTTATTGCTCTAATCCATTTTTTCAACATCTTCGCAGTTTATATGGAGACCATATCTTGGACTCGAGGATGAGGACCCAACCGAAAGTCATATTTGGACTGCAACAACATATATCTTTTGTTTCACTTATGTTGAAATGCACCAATCGGATCAGGTTAAGCTTCAATTTGGGATACAACAAGAAATTCCTGGTCCACCGAGATGCATGAAAAAATATCATAACAGCAAAGTAAATCAACAATGGGCTTACGAAGATTGGAAAGACCACAACAGAGAAGAACGCCAGGAATGGATAAACCGTCATCGCGCCGTCATACACGGAAATGTAATGGATACTGAATGTAAACCAAATAGAGAATACATGAACTGGTATAGATCTGTTACCAATTTGTACCTATCGGTCAACAGAGATTTATTTGACCCTCGTATCCAACCCGCATTGAATGTCAACCAACAACACACATTTTCCTCCCAACAAACATTTAACCCCAACCAACCACACCGATTTTCCTCCCAACAAACATTTAATATCAACCAACAACCCACACAACAACCTTATACCCCAAGCCAACACCCTTACAATCAACCAAACCCATCATTTAACCCAACCCCCTACAACACCCAACAAAACCTCAATTTTAGCCCCTCCTCATCATACACACAACAACATTCATTCTCACAACCTACCCCACAAGAACAAAATTACCAAACACCCCAACCACAAATGCCATTTTATCCACCACAAACTTTCACCTTTAATTCATCCCAAGACCAACATCCACACATCCCCTACATGAATTCCTCAATGTCACCTACTAACCAACCAAGTTGGAGTAATGCGGGAACACGTCTAGATTATGGCAGTGCGGCGGCAATACTATTATTATTATTATTATTTTATATTTATAATAGTATTATTATTTTATATTAATATTATTATTATTATTTTATATTAATAATATTAATAATATTATTATTATTTTATATTAATATTTTAAATTATTAAATAATCTATTTTGAATTTAAAAATGCAAAACAAATAAAAAAGAAAAAGAAAATAACGCATACACTGTGCCGCCCATTCAAAGGGCGGTTGATTAAACAATTACACTCTCCCGCCCATTCAATGGGCGGCAATGAAGAAAAATCAATTAAAAGTATGGCATATTGATATATAAATGTGAAAAGATGGTATTATGGGATTTTGTGTTGAAAAAGATGGCAGAACAGTAAAATTTCCCGATGTAGAAGATGATGGAAGATGCGGACACACGTCATAATGACTACATGCAACACTGACACGCCGATACGATGCGTCTCGAACGGGTTGAAGCACAGTTGGGCTCTTTACAACTCTCTTCTGGCAACCATTTCAGATGCACAACATAAAACTTGATTTTCCTTGATTTGACGACACTGAGGTATTGAACTGGAACTTTAAGGCTGGACAGTTTTTTGTTTATTATTCTACACCAGACAATCACCGCCTTACCATTGTTGTGGTGCATCTCAACAAAGAAGTTGTATCGTGGTATCAAATGATTACACGTAACAACTCTTTCCGATCTCGGGTTGCTTTCACGCGTGCTCTAGAATTAGAATATGACCCTTCTCCGTATAAATCTCCACGACCCACCCTTTTCAAATTAACACGGGCCTCATTAATTTGTGAATACTACTCCGCCTTCACCTCCCTTGCAAATCAAACCCAAGGCCTTTCACCTGATGCAATTTAGACTGTTTCATTAGTGGGCTTAAGCTTGAGATCCGTCGTGATGTTATCATCCAAAACCCTACCTCTCTCATGCCCTTTCCTTAGCCAAACTATTTGCAGAAAAATACAACCCTCTCACTAAACCCTACCCAAAACGGCAAAGCCCATTTACAACCCAATCCCACATTCTTTGACCCGACCCACCAACTCCATTTTACCCACTCCACCGACCAGACCTCAAAACCAAACACCAATTCCCAAACCTCATCCCATTCATAGTATCATTGCCGCGGAAATTCAACTCTGGCGTGACAAAGGCCAATGTTTCTATTGTGATGACAAGTTCACACCCAACCATAGATGTCCAAACAAACACTATCACCTTCTCCAAGTCGATGATTCTGACCCACCAGAGCAAGTTGCATAACCCCCGGATGTTGATCCTTTACTTCAGATTCTTGAATCAGAGCACCATATTTCATTCAAGGCACTCAAAGGAGCACATAGTGCATGCACACTACGTTTTCAAGGGAAAATTCAAGGAGTTCAAGTCCAGGTCCTCCTTGACAGTGGTAGTTCTGGTAATTTTTTGCAACCACACATAGCTCAGTGTTTGAAATTGGCAATTCAAGAAACTCCTCAAATTCAAGTTCTAGTGCGAAATGGTAGCACACTGACGACTTCAGGATTGATTCGGGACTTACCAGTCACGATACATGGTCACACTCTCCACCTTTCGGTGTACTTGCTTCTTATTACTGGTGCTGATTTGGTACGAGGAACATCGTGGCTCAAGACTCTAGTTCCTCACATTATGGGCTATGAGGCGTTATTGATTTAATTCTACTTCAACAACAAGTTCATCACTCTTCGAGGAGATCATTTCATGAAACCCGATCAGTCTCAATTTCATCACATTCTTCGTCTCCATAACACACACTCTATTGACTTGTCATATACTCTGCAATTCCACTTCATAGCACCATCATTAGCAACAACTTCTCTTGATAATCTATCGGATGATATTGCTGCCTTGTTTAGCAATTATTGGAAGGTGTTTGAGGAACCTAATATTTTACCACCACCAAGGGCTCAAGATCATTTGATTCCTCTTATTGATGGCAGTAATCCCGTAAAGGTCAAACCATATTGATATGCACATAGTTAGAAAGCAGAAATTGAACGAATGGTTTTTGAGATGTTAGAACAAGGTATTATTCAACCTAGTACTAGCCCGTTTTCATCCTCGATTTTGCTAGTTAAAAAGAAAGACGAATCCTGGAGATTTTGCACTAATTATCGGGCATTAAACGCGATTACTGTCAAATATAGTTTCCCAATACCAACGGTTGATGAGTTATTGGACGAACTGTTTGGAGCTGCATTTTTTCTAAATTAGATTTAAGATCAGGCTACCATCATATCTTAGTTAATCCTGAAGTTCGTTATAAGACTACTTTCCGCATGCATCAAGGTTTGTATAAGTGGCTCGTCATGTCGTTTGGGTTATCCAATGTACCTGCTTCGTTCCAAAGTCTTATGAATTCTGTTTTTCGAGACCAATTATACAAGTTTGTATTTGTTTTTTTTATGATATACTAGTGTACATCCCTTCTTGGTCTGCACACCTTGAACACTTGGAGGTTGTCTTAAGGTTACTAGAGCAACATGAGCTATTTGCCAAGCTTTCTGAATGCTGCTTTGGCCTTAATTTAGTGGGTTATCTAGGCCATACCATCTCCAATTAGGGTGTTGAAATGGATAAATCAAAGATTCAAGTTGTCATGGAATGGAAAATTCCTTCTTCTCTCAAACAACTTCGAGGGTTCTTAGTAAAATCAGGTTATTATAGGTGTTTTATTCGCAATTATGCTGTCATTGCCTCACCCCTAACCGAACTTTTGAAAAAAGATGCTTTTCATTGGACTCCAACTGCTACTGAACCTTTCGATAAACTCAAACAGACCATCACACAAGCCCCGTTTTTGTCGTTACCAGATTTTCGATTTCCTTTTACTCTTGAGACTGACGCTTCCGGGTCAGGTATTGGTGTGGTGCTCAGTCAAGCCCGCCACCCTATTGCTTATATTTCAAAAAAATTGTGCCCTCAAATGCAAAAGAAATTTGCGTATATCCGCGAACTATATGCTATTACAGAAGCTTTGGCGAAATTCCGTCATTATTTGATTGGTCATAAGTTTGTTATCAAGACTGATCAACGCAACCTCAAATCTCTCACTGATCATTCTATACAAACCCCTGAACAACAACATTGGCTTCATAAATTCCTTGGCTACGACTTCACCATAGAGTACAAACCTGGAGTTGATAACATCGCAGCTGATAGCTTATCTAGATCTTTTTGTTTGGATCTCTCTTTACAAACGCCATAGCTTGTATCTATGATACATACAACGGTGAATGATGATCCATTGTTGGTTGAGATTCGTAACCAGTGTTTAATAGGTACTAATGTTGCACCTCATTATCACGTCAAGCATGATTTGCTCTTTTAGAAAAATCGTCTTGTGTTGTGATACTACAAAAACCGAAATTAATTCAACTAGTTTTGAAGGAATTCCACTCCTCTGCCATGGGTGGTCATGCAGGACCAAATTGCACATAGCTTCTCAATTTTCTGGCCTACGATGGAAAAAGACATCTAGGAGTTTGTTTCCAAGTGTCTAATCTGTCAACAAGCAAAGCATTCGACTGTCTTACCAACTGGACTACTGCAACCATTACCGATCCCCCAACAAATTTGGGAGGATGTGTCAATGGACTTCATTACGGGGTTACCACCGTCCAATGCTTACGCGGTCATTCTCGTAATTGTTGACCGACTTTCCAAATACAGTCAACTTATTCCTCTCAAGGCAGATTACACTAATTATAAAGTGGCTGAAGCTTTCCTTAATATTGTGGTTAAGCTACATGGTTTTCCGAAGACAATCGTATCTAAAAGAGATCGTGTCTTTACCAGTCAATTTTGGCAGCATTTGTTCAAAATTAGTGGGACTACATTGGCTATGAGCACCGCGTATCACCCACAAACCGATGGCCAATATGAAATTGTTAACAAATGTTTGGAGCTTTACCTCCATTGTTTCACAAGTGATTCTCCTAAACGATGGTTGAAACTGTTACCTTGGGCGGAGTTATGGTACAACACCTTATTTCGTACTAGTATTGGCATGACTCCTTTCAAAGTAGTGTATGGTCATGATCCTCTCACACTCATTCATTATGAAGTAAACAGTAATGATCCATCATTGCTGCAACAATTGTTAACTGAAAGAGATGAGACCATTACCACTCTCAAAGCTAATCTGGCTCGAGCACAACAAATAATAAAAAAAATTCTAATAACAAACATCGTTTTGTTGAGTTCCGAATAGGTGACATGGTGTTGGTCAAATTGCAACCTTACAGACAACATTTTGTGGCTGGTCAAATTGCAACCTTATAGACAACATTTTGTGGCTTTACAATGTAATCACAAGCTTAGTATGCGTTATTTTGGTCCCTTTCCTGTCATAGAACGAATTGACCCAGTTGCTTATAAGCTCATGCTCCCCCCTCCGCCAAAATACATCATGTATTCCACGTTTCTGCAATAAATTTATGTCATGGAGACCATTCCACTCAGTTGATGCCCCTTCCTTTAACTACTACTGAACTTGGTCCAATTTTGTTGCCTCTTGCAATCCTTGATTATCGTACTGTCATTCAACATGGCCAAACCATCCAACAAGTTCTGGTACAATGGGAGGATTTGTTACCAACTGAAACCACTTGGGAGAACTGGGTTGAGTTTCATAGTGCTTATCCTAACTTTGAGGACAAGGTTTGTGTTATTGAGGGGAGTAATGTTATCATCAAGGATAATATCAAAGACACGTGGTGACTGATCCTTACATCATGGAGCCAAGGAAGAGCATGAGAGTGAAAACCCCTAACAGAAAATATTCCTAGGACCAGTACAAATAACAAGGAGGTCTACAATCATTGGTGTGCAGAATTTTACTATCAGTTTTCTCTCCCTCTAGTGGCATTCCTTGTGAATGATTTTCTTTCCTCCAGCTGCACCACACTTGTATTGTTGCATTCCACAAATCAATTGAGTCACCATTCTCAATCTAGTATTCCGTAGATCCTTCATTGTAATAACTTTTATCATAATGAAGTGGTCTTTGGTGAGCATATTCTCTCTGCATAATTTTCTAGCTGCTAGCTGTTGCACGGTTTATATAATATTACATAATGATTTGGTAAGAACCTACTATGAGTCCAATAGACTTTTTAATTGTCAAGAAGAAATATGCTTCAAACTTTTGTTGATATAATCCAAAATACATTTAAAAGTGTTCGAGAACAAAAATGGGATGGTGAAAAAGTTTGGCTCAACAAATGAGAGTTGTTATCAAATTGTTGGATGAAAATTGCACACAATATATGTGTTGCATTGACTGTCCATATGACTAAGAAATATGTGTCATAACTCTAGGGGATGAGAATATATCCAATCTCAAGAGAACAGTAATGTCTCTCGTTTTGACGAATATAGAAAATTCATCTACATTTAGGGTTATTTGGAGGGCAAATAGAAAATGACACCAATGGCTTGGATTTTAACTAGTAAACGTGTGAACCTATACATACATGTAAGGATTTTTTAGAATTCATCAAAGGGTCGAAGGGTTATGTGAAAGTTCCTTAGTGTGTGTTGGATGAGATAATTGAAAATTTTCAAGGAATTCAAAATTCTAAACAATTCAAATGATTCAATTGAAACTCATTTATTTTTAATTTTTTTTGTTAGGATGAAGTATTAAAATGATTCATTGTAAGAAGTTTGGGACAATTTTTATAATTTTTAAAACTTTTGGGTCAAATTTAAAATATGAAAATATGAATCAATTTGTAATTTTTGAAAATTTGAAGGGACCAATTTGTAAAATTTGAACATTATTAGGGACCTATTTACAACTTTTTGAAAATTGTGGAGGTGAATTTGAAACTTTCATAAAATATGAGGATCATCTTGCAAAATTGAAAAAATTAGTAATAAACAATTTAACATTCATATTATATAGAGTGATGAAACAATTTGAAATTCTTTACTTTTTGGTATCATTTTAAATTTCTTAAATTTAACATGAATAAAATACTCCGTAAATATACATCATTTTAACAATTCTCCATATTTTCCATCCAAACAATGGATTTTGGTTAAGTCATTTCAAATTCTCCCTAAAAAATTATTTTTCCTTGTTAAAATGTTTCATCCAAACACACCCTTAGAGTGTTGAATTGGGATAAATATGTGAGTTGTTTTTTATCTTTAGATATTTACCATTACTTATTTATTTTGAGTTTTTTTTTTATGCTTAACATCATTTTGTGTCCTTTAATTTGGTCTTGGAGTTTATTTTGATTTATTAACTTAAGTCTTTTTCATCTAATTAGAAACGAAAAAGCAAAACATGGTTGTTATATCGTCACAACCGGATGAAATTGACTAACATAGTCATTTTAACAAAAGTTTAGGTTATCAGATTTAGCTGAGAAGAGACAGTTCTTAAGTGCCTTAGCACCTTCTTCTCAAACTCGTTGATGGGAAACCTGAATTTTAATTGGAAAAATAAACATTCATAAAAGGAGACATGGAATGGAACACCCATCAAAAGAATTGCACCTCTTGTCGAAGTCGACATTGAAAACCAACCAGATAAAGGATGGACCCACTTCTACGTGAGCATCCTTTATACTACTAGATGCACTTTCGTGGAAGGAAATTGTCCCCAATAGGTTGTGATCCTCCCAGCATCATGCTCTCGTAAAGCCATGTTTTTCTGGCTATCATGAAAAAGATAATGTCGGTAATAAAACTACAGATTGCCTCCAAGGTTGATGTGCTCCATAAATTTTATATCATTATGGTCTCAGTCATGTGTCGCCCTAAAAGTTATAGAGAAATAGCGAGTACATCGTTCATTATATGTTGTTATAGCAACGTTAAGATGTGTATGAGCCCGGGTATAAGAGGAAATACGGAAAGCCACATCCCTCATGTTAATGTTACTAAAGTTCATATGTTCATCTTCTCTAGAAGATTCGTTAGTACTGTCTTCAGTAGAGACATTAAAGGGTTCATCTCCATTCTCTATATAACCTTCTCCAGACTCATAATTATCGCTAAGCACGATAAGATTAGAGTTGAGTTTATTTACCTCTAAAAGGTCAACATTATGAATATTTAGATTTTCAAATATTGCATACGAGACGAAGATTCCTCACCAACAAGGTTATTTATCATGTTTGTAGGTATATTCTCTATATTGATCATGGCAAAGACAAGAAAACAAAGCAGAAAAATGTAAGAAAAAAAGGCTTTAAATGGCACCTGAATAAAGAGGTGGAGAAAAGAAAAGATTAAAGGCAAATGAAACTCAGAGATGGTGGCGAATTAGAAAATGCATAATCTAGACAAAAAGAGAAGGTGGTGAAATCAAGATAATTTCTTATTTCACCCTATATTCTTCTAGCACGCCGTGTGGATTTCCAGTTATACCCCTCGGTTCTGGAGATACAACTTCAGACGCACCCCATTTCTAAATAAACATTGACATATTCCGGAGATACATCTCCGAAACCATTTTAAACATTCATAACATGTCACCAGAAACAGATACATTTGAATTGTTTTGGAGATGCATCTACGAATAAACCGGAGATACATCTCTGAAGTGTATCAGAATAAATTTTTGTATTCAAGTTGTGTATTTGTTTTTAGATGAAGTATGAAGCTCGAATAAAAAATAGACATACAAAATAACAAGAGACCAATAATATAGCAATATAATAAGAAAATGTCATACAACACGAGATTCAAAATATAGTAATAATGTCAGAAATAAAGTACAAACTATAGTAATCAAACAAAATAATAACAAATAACTATTGGATGTGCCTGACAACCTCTTCTCTACCTCCTCTTCCGGCTCCGCCTCCTCTGCCTTCTCAGTCATCAATCCCCTCGTCCTCTGGCGATGTCTCCGGTAAAATAGTACCCCTTGTGCCTCCGCTACCATGGCATCCAGGACTCGCTTGACAGAAGACCCCTCAGGGAAGATACCATTGTCGATGTCTGCCCTTGTAATCTCCATTATGCAACGACACCTAGGCAAGACATCATCAGTGTGATCTTGTTGAGCTTGCCCCTTCTCTAGTATCTCCTGGTGAGCTGGTCTAGGCGAATCTCCAAGAGCAGTTTGGACCATGTAAGGATATGACACCTTGAAGAACCATCTGATGTATCCCTCAACGTAGATCTAGTCATTTGGTGCTATGGTAGCTTGTGCCTCCTCCAGAACCAACTGACTCTCATTATCAACAAACATCTCCTCTATCCGTCTACGAGAGAAGACATGAGGAATAGAGATAACACGGTGTCTGGGGATGGTCTGGGTATACCCGAACTTCCGTATGTGTAACACCCCGGTTATTTATTTAATTATTTAATTTAAATAATTTGAAATTGTTGTGTATTGTGTGAAATGTGAAATTGGTGGTATGTTGAAGGAAGGATGATGATATTCTAATTTATATGAATTTAAATAATTTAAATTATACTGAAATTGGAATATGAAATGAAAAGATAGAATTAGGGCTGGAAATGAGTCGAGTCGAACCCGTCGTAACTCGACTCGACTCGATAAGAATTGGTTTAGCACGAAACTCGACTCGAGTTTGACACGAACTTTTTTTTAAGCTTGAACTCGACTCGTTTTAAGTTCTTGAACAATTTGGTTCAACTCGTTAGGCTCAGTTCGTTAGGTTCAGTTTGTTTACTTCACGGACTAAAAAGTCATTTTTTAAAGTTTAAATTTTTTTATTATATTTTACATTTTAAATTATTCTTTTTAAAGGGAAAATATTAAAACAAAATAAAACTTTCAAGAGATAAATTTAAAAGTCTAATTCAAAAACTATTCTTTTTGAGTTTAAGTTTGTCTCAAAAACTATTACAAATATAATAAAATAGTACAACAAAAACTAATATAAATTGATACATTCCCATCACAAAATGATTATTCAACTTCAATCTTCATTACACCAAATGTCAACTGATTTACTGCCATAGCTAGTAAGGAAAGGATAACCTGCAAGATGGAAGAGGATAATTTTTAAGCCAATTAAGTTCATATATCAGAATACCAACACAACATGATCATGGTATGATATGCTAAATAAATTACTTCTATAAATAAATTCATTTTAAATATATCACAAATAGCAGTATCTTTAAAATATATCACAAATATTAGTACTTCATATATCACAAATAGCAGTACCTTAAATAAATTCTTTTTAAATTCATGAAATTTCTAGATTTATGTTACAACATTAGTATGGTTTGAACACCATATTAAAGCTCACAAATTAATATACATTGCAGCTATCTTTTAAATATATCACAATTAACATAATATCAGTTCCTCATATATAACAAATAGCAGTACTTTAAATGATTAATTCTTTTTAAATTCATGAAATTTCTAGATTTATGTTACAACACTGGTATGGTTTAAGCACCCTATTAATTGTATGAGATGCTAACAACTAACAAATAATAAAGACTAAATACACAGTTAATTATACAACAATATCACTCACCTGCATTGATAGCTCTCTATTTAACATCAAGGGAGTAATGTAATTTATGTTTGCACTTGCTCCACCTATTAATAAAAAGAAGAATTTAGTTTTAAAAATTATCAATGCTATTTTTAAAAGTTTATATTATAATTAATAATCAAAATAGAGCATATTACCTTAGGTTTGTTCCTAATTCCATGCAATATTTGAAGCCAATCACCACTAGAAATTAAAGCTTCGACAATAGATGAACTTAAAGAAGCTCGAAATGAATCGATAACTCTCCCTCTAGCGCTAAAGGTTGACTCCGAAGCCACAATAGATATTGGAATGGCAAGAACATCTGCTGCCATATGGGACAACACTCTATATTTTCCACAATTCAATTTCCACCATTCCAAGGCATAAAATGACATATGGTCGTTATCTTTAGGTTTGTAAGTTGGCTCATTCAAATACTCTTCAATTTCAGATTTTACACCAGGAATTGCTTGTTGTTCTTCGACATAATTCATTAACAATGACCACCCTGAGGATTTTTGTGACTCCAAAATAAGCCCATTTTGATCAACACCACTTCTACTAGATCCTTCTTCACTATGCTCACTAAGTATATCAGCATACTCTTTGTACATATCATCAAGCGCGATACACACATTTTCTATATTTTTTCTAGCTTCAACTTCCGGATAAATTAAGGGAAAACACATGTTAACACCCATCATTTTGATCCTAGGGTCCAAAACAGAAGCAAGCGACATAACAAGATTACATTGGCTCCAATATTTGTCAAATTTCCCCTTCATCGTTTTTGCCATTTCTTTCATAAAATCAGATTCATCTTGGATAGCTTGATCTAAAACTAGTTTGATTTGAAATACCTCAACAAGATATAAGTTAGCAGTTGGATATTCACTACCTGAAATAATATTTGTAACAACATTAAATACCTCTAGCAACTTGGAAACTTTTTCAACCTTTTCCCAATCATCATCATCTAGAAGAGTTGTATAGCTTGGTTCTCGATCTTGAAAACGAGGGAAGACTTCTTTGAACTGCATTGAAACTGATAACATTTGATAGGTGGAGTTCCAACTAGTAGGGCAATCAAGAATTAATTTTTTACCACCAAGCTTTAGTTGTTGAACTATTTGTGAGAATGTTTGTAACCTTGCTTCAGACTGATTGATGAACTTCACACTTTCACGCACATATTCAACTATTTTTGCTATTTTCCCAATACCATCTTGAACAAGCAAATTTAGTATATGCGCACAACAACGCACATGAAATAACTTTCCATCTAACACTAATTTCTGGTGCCTTAAAATCAGAACTTTTAACTCTTTCAAACATCTATCATTGTAATGTGCATTATCCACTGACACACTAAATATTTTATTTTCATTACCCCAATCTTTAAGACATTTGAAGATAGCATCAAAATTATCAACACCACACCGAGGAGGAGGAACATGAACAAAACTAAGAATATGTTTCTGCAAAACCCAGTCAGCATCAATGAAATAGCCAGTTAACACCATGTATTATATCTTCTGATTTTGTGACTTCCATAAATTAGTGGTCAAACAAATCTTATTTACTGTCCTTAAAGTAGACTTCAACTTTTTTCTTTCGGCTTCATAAACAACAATACAATCATTCTTCAATGTCTTCCGACTAATTTTCTCATATGAAATATTAGAACACTTCATCATAAAATGAAAACCTTCTTCCTCAACAATACTAAATGCATGTTCATGCATCATGATTCAATGTGTGGTGGCTTCTCGTTGTATTTCATGGTGATATTTACCTCCTGAATTCATTAGTGGTGGTCCAGAAAGCTTCTCATCAATCTTGCTTTTTGCTGGTTGAAAGTTTATTTTTATTTTTATTTTGTGCTACTAGCTTCTTGTAAACATGACATGTTTGTTTTAAATGCCTCATCAAATGACTGGTTGATCCATTAGCAACAACAAAATAATTGTTTTTATAGTGTATACATTGTCATTTTTTTCCATTCTTTAATTCCACTTTTTTGAAGTGATCCCAAACTAGAGAAGTTTTCTTCCTCTTGGACTTTTGAATAACAATGTCACTGCTCTCAACATTTTCTTCATTCACAACTTCATTTTCCGGTGTTGATTCATTTGTTAGTGGTTCTTCATTAGTATTTGCATTTAAATCAATGATAGGATTCAATACATTTAAACATTCTTCTCCATCTTTTAGTGGTGATTGTGAATCTCCCAATGATTCAAGTGAGGTACTGTATGACATATCTACAATAGAAAAATAAATAAAACCACAAGTTCCATTAAAAAAAATCATTAAATTTTTTAAATAGAACATAATAAAAAAAAAATCATAACAGAGTTATATTTTTAGTTCAAACCAAGAAAAATAGATCCAGAAAGAACATATACAAAACAAAGAAAATAAATAAAATCCTCATAACAGAGTTTTAGTTCATTATATACAGGAAGAACATATTCAACATATTCAGAACACGGTAAAAAATGACAAAGCTACTAAAACAATCAGATGATGAGAATAATAATATTTACCTCTATTGAAAAATATTGTTGAATCTGGAAGAAAGAGTTAAAGTTCTTTTTCTTAAGAATAGAGAACAAAGACCGAAAATAAATAATATGAAGGATGAAGGAAATTCTCTAAAACCTAAAACCTAAAACCTAAAAAGGAATACTAAAGGTTTTGCTTTTGGAAAATGCAATACTAATAAATGGGCATATTTAAAATCTTAAAAATAGTTAATAATAATAATAATAAAGTCAAAAAAGAATATAAAAGGATACAAATTAAATCATATAAATTGTACAATATTTAAAAAACGTTATTTTTAAAGTGGTAGTTTAAAAAACAAATTTAGAAGTAGTTTAAAATGACACTTTAAAAGTCACGGTGCATTATGTTTTTTTTTTAATTAGAAGTATTTTATTTTGTATAAAAAATGTCACAAGTATTTTTTAAAATATTTAATTTGATAAGATAAAAGGTTAAAACATTATCTCAATAATATCTCAATAGTATAATTTAAATCACTTCCAAAACATATATCTCAATAATATTTTAAAATCATATATCTCAATAGTATCATTTAAAAAAAATATATGATTTAAATGATTTATATTGAGATATTATTGAGATAATATTTTAACCTTTTAACTTATCAAACAATAATATATATGAAAGTTGTTTGATTTTGTAAGGAACAGTTCAGTTAGAATGTTGTTAAAAAATTATATTGTTTTATGTATTATGATATTTAATTTGTATATCAAAAGAAGAAATTTATCTAAAAAAAGTGTACTACAATATATATATAAAAAAAAAAGTGTATTATAATAGTGTTTTGTAGAGAGAGTGCTATTAATGAAACATCATATAATAGCACTTTATGGAAAAACGCTATCAAACATATGCCTAATAATAGTGTTTTGTTTGAAAGTACTATCAAAATCAAATCAAAATAAGTATTATAAAATTGCAAAATATCTACTTTAGTAGCACTTTTTGGAGGAAAAAAACGTTATTAAATACCGGTACTATAATAACGCTTTTGAAAAAACGCTATTAATTATCAATATATAATAGCACTTTTAAAGTGTTATCAAACGAAAATATTTACAATAGCAGCGTGGTTAATAGCGCTTTTATGTGCTATCAAAAATTAAAAAATGCGCTATTAAATAACTTTTTTGTAGTAGTGAAAACTCTTTATTTAATACACTAATGGATTGTGATTGATGTAGTGTCGTTAGGGTCGTGTATTGAGAGGTTACATGTTTGTTTTGCAGGATATTGAAAATAACTTTGTAAAAACATGAGTAACATGTATATGTGTGCATTGATGTTGTTATGTGTTGTTGTTATCGTTGATGTTACATGATGTAGTTGTTGTTATATGTTGTTGGAGTTGTTGTTTGTTGGTGTAGTTGTTGTTATATGTGTTGTTGATGTTGTTGCATGAGGTAGTTATTGTAGACATTGCATATTATCATTGATGGTGCATGGCATGTGAATAGTTGTGGATGGTGTACCAAGGTATGGTAACAATATCCATCCGAATTCCATAGGGAATCATTATGTTGTTGGTGCGGTCATGAAATAGGGATCGTACGTGACCATGAAATATGGGTCGTGAGTGTGATCATGAAATAGGATCATATTGGACCATGAAATAAGGGTCGAGAGTTCCGGCGGGAACTGGATCATGAAACAGGGATCGTTAAATGGTATCACATGCATTGAGTCTAGTGGAGTCTCATTTGCATTGATTGTTGTTTGTGTGCATTGTATTACTAGTTGTTTTGGCGTGAGTGCTAAATTTGTTGATTGATGAGAAGTGGTGAATACTTGATGATACGTAGCTTTTACTTGTATTATTTTTCTCTTTTGTTGGTGTAAGTATTTCACCCCTTCTGTTTGAATGTTACCCTATGTTGGTAACATGCAGGTGATCAGGAATAGTAGAGTCCATGGTCGGTGAAGTCGGTGCACTTCATGTTAGAGGATTCAGATCTGATACGTACTTTGCGGTGTCGAGAACGATGATCGTTATTTCTTATTTATTTTTTTAAGAAAGACATGTTGCTACTGGACCTTTATTTTATATTTTCTTTTGAGATCACCGTTGCAAGTATACTTTCGTGTTATGTATCAATTGAGCCGTGTTTTGGAAGTGAATGTAGCACTTAAATTTTTAGTTTTAAATTTTAATTACTCTGATTTTGAATCGAATTTTAGTGGGAAATTATTTGGGTGTTATAGTATGACGCGCTTGGATAGATGATGAGCAGTGATACACGATCCACGGGGCAACCATCTGAAGTATAACGATATATCGTCAAATGACCGCGTCTGACGGTGTTCTACATAGTTGTTGAAGTGCATTTTCTCAGTGTCGCTCCCGGGATTTTCATCCTAGTACAAACGCGAAAGTGGCGCGGAAAGGTTAGAGTCGCCAGCCAGACATTTTTATCCCGAATGAATGGGAAAGGTAATGTTGCACAAACCTAAGGAAGAAGGAAAGGACAAGGCCTTGCGAACCAAAGATCTGAGTTCGGGAGTCGGTTACGACCTGGGAAGGTATTAGCACCCCAGATCGTCCGTCGTACCCGACGGGATCCACGCTTGCTTGCTTGTTTCAAAGGGTGAGAAAATAAAGATGCTGCTGAACAAAACCGCTAACTGGAATGATAATGAGGAAAGAAATGGAATCGGAAAAGAGAACAAAATAAATAATGGGGAAAATGTAGGGAAAATAAAGAATGTGCTCGAACGGGCCCTACCCCGCTGCCTACGTACCTCATCGGGATAATGAGGATCAGAGTCGACGTAGTTCGCCTAACTAAGGCGGGAACTATTTGTTTGTGTTTTTTACAGCTGGAACTGCGTATGTCTATGCTCAGGTGTTGCAGGCTCGTCTGGTACGAGTGCGTTTACCGTCTTACATGTGTGACAAGTCGTCGCGAGTTCACGTTGTGAGTGAGTGAGATGAGAAGAGAAGTTCCCGCAGGATAGTCGCTTGTTGTTTGTTTTTTTGTCTTTTATGAGAAGTGTTTTGAATTTGTTTGTGAACGGTCTTGTACTAAGACCTATCCATCGCGGGAAGCATTTACACCTCGCCCCGAAACAGGACGCGTATAAGCACTCCGCAACAAAGTCTCGTGTCGTACAAGATTGTTCGGTTTTTATTAAGTGTTTTATTGCTTTTCTTTTCGAGATGAGAAAGAATGACTCAAGTTGGAAAAGGCAAAATCTAAGGGACTAAGACTCAATCCTAATTTAATTGATTTATTTACAAGTGGTCCTAATGGTTAATGAGGTTTCTAAGCCTAAGTGAAACTAGAAACTATTAGAATTCAACTTACTTCTTAATGAAGTTAAGTTGATTCTAAGAACAAATGGGGGAAGCCTATACAAGTTATAAAACCAAATGAAGCAAAAACAATGAAATTAACCATAAGAAAAAAAGATTCCAAAATGCATTTAATGACATGAATTAAAAAAATAGTCTATTTATTCTAGTTCTAATGAAAATGAACTTTCAAGCCTAAGTTCTAAACTAAGCTAAACCTAATACTCATCTTAAAAATCAAACTTTAACTAGCCTAAGTCTAAATTAAATTCTATGACTAAACTTAAACTAAGCTATTATTTTTTATATTGAACTTTATTTTTTTTTAATGGCCTAAACTAATGGGGATTATATGAAACTAAGCCTAAGACTAATATTCTAAAAAAATACTAAAACTTCTAGAAAAATTGAGAAAATTAAACTATAGGGTCTTATCACTATCTAAAATATTGTACTAAGAGGGATTCTAAAAAAACTTATTTTTCCTATGCCTAAAAATCCATTATTTCTACCTAAAGATTAACCATTATTTCCTAAGGATTACGTCACTAAAACCTAAGATAAAAGGTCCTAAAAAAATCCCTAAAAAATCCACTAAGAACTAATATGAGTCCTCTAATTATAGAAAAAAGAATGGCTCAAAAAAGTTGCTGGAAGTCATAAAAATAAAATGAACAAAATCCAGCATAATTAAAAGAAATCCAATACAAGCTAATTAATAGAAAAATCCAGAATTAATTCAAAAATAATCAAAATTCAGAAAATAAGATTGTCACAAATTTCTAAAATGGATTATTAAGCTACTTGATTTTTTTGGGAATTTTCTTAAGCATTTACCTATTTTTTGAGAATTATTTCTAAATTATATTAACTTAAAATAAAATCCTAAAGAAATAATGCAGGGGGTGTCCTTAGTAGTTTTCTATTTGTTTTTGTGAACTGGGCTATAAGAGGGGGTGAAGATAGCAACATTCCTAGGCCCAAATTCGCACAGGATTAGGGAGGTGCAAGAAGGGATTTATTTGTGTTGTTTCTATGTGGGCTTAGAAAAGGAGGTGCAAAGAGAAATGCGCTTGGGCCCATCCTTCTTCCTAAGTAATCTCATAATCAAAAAATAAATAATTAAAATGAAATAAAGAGACAATCAGCATAATTAAACAGATTTATTGAATTTTATTGCTGTTAATTGGATCATTAACGTTTCTTTTCAAATAATTAATAATAATAACTATTAAATTTCTGTTAATTATCTTTATAATTTCCTTTAAACAAAACAAGTACAAATCTGAAAATTAAGAACCCTAAAGCCCTAATTCCCCTTTCTTTCCTGCGGCCTCCAACACCAACTTCTCCGTCTCCCACCTTCTTCTTCGATTCACTAGCCTCCTCCTTCGCTCGTCTTCTCCTCGCCGCGGCAAATCGCCTCTCCTTCTCCTCCTGTTCTTCCGCCACCACTATTTCAACCTCACCGTCCAATCCCTCATCGCTAACCTCCCGTCAGCCTCTTCTTCTCCCATTTTCTCCTTCGGTCACAAACCCCAACGCTCTTCCTCCTCCTAACAGCGCCGCCGCGGGCCATGGAGGAAGGCCAATAACGCCTTTGAAACACACTCTCTACTACAACCTAATCCCCTCTTCTACCAAAGATCCAAACCCTAAACCTCACCCTTTTACATAATCCAACTATCCTACTTGAGATTTCAGTTCAAAAATCCGCGGTCAACAGCAACAAACAAAACGCTATAGGTAAACTAGCGTGAATTCGAATTCGTACCTTGCAACTGGTGGATGCCTCAACAGCGATTCGTCACCTTAATGTTGTTACGAACTCAACAATTCTTGATCGGCGGCCGAGGAAGACACAAAGCTGATTCCGTCGTTCAAGCGATATACACTACTCAGGTATGCCTCTTGATTTCTACTCCCTCTTGGTCCCGTTTCAATTCAATCTGAATTCGCATCTTCGTGATGTTGACGATGTGATTCTTGTCTGATGATGGATGTACGCTCTTGGATCTTCACCGATTCGATGAATGTGCGTTACTCCTGATTGCAGCCTTGCTCCCCCTCACTGCGTATTGTTCATTCTTAGAATTTGCGAATCCAATACCAATATCTCTGTAACTGTTTTCCCATACTTTTGTAGATCGGCTCAGAGGGTACAGCACCAAAGATTGATGAAGAGCTGATGAAACTTGGTGAAGAGTTGGAGAAGAAGATTCTCAGGTTGAAGAATTGGGAAGAGAATGGAGTGGTGAAAAAGGATTCAGAGAAGATGGTGCAGGGTTCTGAAAAACTTGTGGAGAAGAAATTGGAATGGTGAAGAAGGAGATTCAAAGAGAAGAGAGAAGAATGGTGGAAAAAGATTAAAAATGGTGAAGAGCTTAATGAAGAGTAATGCTTCTGATCTTATAGAAGCTGATCTTCTGGATTCTTCTGGAAGACTTTCAGGTGAATTCTAGAATCTTTCTGTTAGGATTCGGTTGATTTCTGTTGGTTTTCACTTCTGGATTTTTTCTGTTATGAAAAATAGGTTAGGATGGTTATGAATTTGTTATAAGCTTGTATCAATTCTATTGTGACGGTTATGCACTTCTGTTATGGATTGAAATTCTTGTTAGCACTGTCACAATTTTGTTGGTACTAATTCCCTTTCTTTTTTTTTCCACCGAATTAACTGATGATTTTTCCTGCTCATGTGAATTTTATTTCCCTTTCTTACAGTGATATTCATGATAATCGCAGAAAGTTCGTGGTTATCGTATGTTTACATATTCTGACTCTTATGGCAATTATTGATCCTGACATTGCTTATGTTGTTCAGTCTTTATCAGGAAGAAATTTGCTAGTGGCTTCAAATCAAATGTCTTTGGGGGGAACTTTCTTTGCAACCTCAACAGCGGCTTTCTCTACTTCAAACTCATGACATCAGCTTCAGCTTCCTTCAGTTGACGCCAACTGTGTCAGCAGGGTTGCCTTAGCCTTCCGAGCCGAAAACGTGCCGGTAGAATTGTAAGCTGGTCTGAGTGTTTGTGGAAGAACTGTGATGAGGACGATGGTAGCGGGATCCAAGAATGGCTGCAGTTTTCGCTTTTGTTTTTTTTTGTTTTTTTCTTATGATTCTCATTTCAATTTCTGTTGTGTTCAGCTCTTATTTTCATCAATGTAAATTAATCTAGCAGAAGAAACTGTATGCTGCTGATTATATGTTAGAAATATGGATCCAAAGAAATATGTTTTTATCAATTCTTGTGCATGAATTTAATATGTTGATTGGACTGTGTTCCACATTTACACAACCCATCAACCAAAGCAATCAAAGCAGAAACATCCCTGCTAGACATTTCATAAGCTCCATAAACTCTTTCATTCCTGTAAAGAAATGTCAAAACCAAAACATCCTCCATCACTTTTCATGGCTCACACCCAAGAGTCCAACTGTGTTCATTTCCAATTCTGTTCAACGACTATTGGCATCCTCACATTATGAACCTTGACAGATGTAACTAAAGCCCACCAATAAATTTCCACAAATTAAATGAAATAATCACATCAAGTATCTCTTGAAGTTGTCAAGATATCCCCTTGGTCAGATAAAAAGTTTACTTGAAAGTCGCACGGATGATCCATAGAATTTAATACAACATTTCCAACGTCTGGGCCGACTAACTTGTAAAAGATCTCCCTGCGGTTGGGCTCAATCATTTTCCCAGTCTTGAATTTAAAGTGCATACTCAAATGGGCTTATGATAATCCTTGAATTCCCTTGAATTCCTTGAATCTGTTTGAATCATGAATGAAAATGTGATTATAGATAATGCAATACACACTTGAATATGGATCATAACACCACCAAGAATCCCCACAGATTTAGGCCAATCTTTACATATCAGACCTCAATTGGTAGAGCTCTCTTCCGATCATATCATGAGAAAAAGATACAAATTCTCCTTGAAACATCCGAGGGCGAAGAAAACAACTTGAAAAGTTACCCTCTTATTCAAAGTGAATTTAATTGAACATTTCCAAGTGAATATTCTCCCTCATTTAAATCCCTGGCAAACACAAATAGCGTATGAAACCCTAATTTCCCTGGGTCCTGATCACATGTCTTATGAATCCATGTAATGCACTATTATGATACTAATGAATTGATGAGAAATGCCGATGAATGCAAAATGATGGGCCAATAGAGGGAATAATCATGAGGGAAAATTTTGAGGTATTACAGCTGCCCCTATTCAATCATCTACAAGCCTGAACGAATAATTGCAGCGGCTTTTAGACGTTCAAGGTATGGAGTGATTGAATACTCGAATAAAACCTGAAAATTTGCACACTGAGGGCAACAGAAATGCCATCTGCCCATTTATTTATTTATATATCTTTTGATTTTGACCTCTGAATAGGTAGCGATAATAGAACCAGGTGGAAATAGAATCAATGCAATCACTGCGACTGCTGAACGAACCGAAACCACGCCGAGGGTGCCTGTTATCGAAACAAGACTTAGCGCAACATCAACCGATTTGCGACTCAAATAAGATCAACCAATCTAACACTGAGATGGTATCAACCGATCCACCCCGGAAAGCAAGAAATGTAATATCATTCGATTTACAACTTGAAGAGAAATGATATCGACCGATTCATAACTCAAATAAGATCAACCGATCTAACACGGGGATGGTGTAACACGGTGGGAGAACTGACTTTAGTTATGTTGCGGATAGCAAGAGTCGCCACCGACTTTTATTTTATCCAAAGGAAAGGGTATAAAAGAACAGGAAAGACCTTAAGAGATATTTTTGGGTCCGGGGGGTAGGTTATGTAAAGGGAAGGTGTTAGCACCCTTTACATCCATGGTTATCCATGGGCTCTTAGTTACTTAGCTCACTTTTGAATTGTTTTTGAAAGTGTAGTGTGTGAATAGAAAAATTTTCATAATAGTTGATAATGATCCATGTACGGATGCGTAAAAGCTTGTTTTTGAAAATTTGTTTGAAATTGTTAAGTGTTTGAAAAGTTTGAATGGTGAGCAAGTACATAAGAGGAACCTACCCTAAGTTTTAAGTCTTTCTTGTTCTTTATCCTTTAATGGGTAAGACTATCCCTACTATTAAGGAGTAGGTAGTCATTACCTTGGATATAAGGGACATGTGAGGGACATCTGTTTTTATGAAGGCAACTGTGGGGTGTATTAAGCATACTGGAGGGACTATCATCATTATTCGAAGGGACTTGATTTGTAAAGGCAACCATGTGGGACTTGATGATTTTTTCTTTTTAGGGACTTGCTTTATACACCCCACTTGACCTTATGATTTAGGCAACTTGAGGGATAGCCTTAGAAAGTGAGATGGCGATTAAAAATCGACTTACGTGTGTGAGTGTTTAATATTAATTATCTTCAATTAAAATGAGCTAAATTTATTTTTAATAGAATACATGTTTTACACTCCCTAAATTACTAACCATAGCATAAAAAAAAATTAAATATTTAAATATTTACAAAATTACACCAAGAAGCAATTACATAATAATTATAATAAGCAAATTAAAATAAATAGCAATAATAAATAATTAGCAAAATATAAATAAATAAGCAAATATAAAAATAAATAAATAGGGGTTAGTGATAAATATAATTAAAAAATAAGGTTAGTAAAAATAAAATAGCTAAATTTAATGAAATAATAATAATTAGAAAAATAAACAAGGTTAGAGAAATAAGAACATAAGATAACAATAAACAAAAATAATAAATAATAATATGGTTAGCAAAAATAATTAAATAAATAAAATTAAATAGAAAAATATTATAATGACATGATTAGAATAATAAACACAAAATAGGATTTTAATATATAAGCATTTATTTAGAAACATGAATAATTAAATAATTACTATAATATAAAATTTTTTAAACATAATATAATTATAAATTTTAATTATTACAAATTTAATCATTTTTAAACATATATTAACATTTATTCATTAAAAAAACAATTATTTACACATTATAAGGAGAAAATAAGTTTTAAATATTATATTCACAAAATTAATCATATTTATAAAATTTAATTTTATTAGTTATTATATTTACAAATTATTTTAAACATATACAAAATATAATTATTGTAAGTTAAATTGTTTCTAAACATGTATTAAAAGAAAGATAATTTGGATTATAAATATTTACAAATAAGTTATAATTATTTTTAAATAAACATGTACAATAATAATTACATCACAAATTAGAAAATAAACAATTAGGTTTTAATAGGTATTTAGAAAATAAATTAGGGTTTTGGAAATTAGGGTTTACTTTAGAAAATATTTTTAGGGTTTGTTTAGAAAAATAATCTTAGGGTTTAATTTATAATACAAAATTACATACATACATTTATAATTTAATCACAAGATAAAGAAAATAATTTAAGAACATTTATATATTTTAGAATTTGGAAAAAATTTAAACATGCTTCATTGTTTTTTAATTATTTAGAAAAAAAACATATATACAAAACTATATTTAATTTAATTAATAGAATAATCAAAATAAAAGAAAAAAAATATATGGAAAAAACTTACCTGACTGGGATTTGAACCCAGGTCAGTGTGCCTGCCAACAACAACAACAACCACCAGGCTACCACACGCACAAGCAAGAGATGAGAGAGTGAGGTGGGTTTTGTTCATTAGCTGGAAAACATCAGAAAAAATAAAAGAAACAAAAAGGCCTGGGGTGCGAATCGAACCCAGGACCTTCTGATTACAAGCATGCACGCGTTACCGCCTGACTGGGAGAGCCTACCTGATGACTAAACAACTACGAATAATAATATATTAAAAACGCATCTTAAATGAAAAATATCAAAAAAACTTGCTGGAGGCAAGATTCGAACTCATGCCATCAAGTCACACATGCGTTCCTCCTACCACTGGACCACCTGCAACGTTTGTATTTCATCCACAAACAAAACTATATAATATAAGGTGATATTTGAATTTCAGAAACGCGCCAAAGACCTTCTTCTTCCTCTGCCCGTCGTCTTAACTTTTAGTGACAATTGGTCCGTCACAATAGCCTATAGTGACGGATTTTTCCCGTCACTAGAACTCCTGCATCTCAAATCATGAAAAATACGTACAATAAATTTATTTTAAATGCCCAGATCAACTACATGAAGGCCGTAGGTTCCAAATATGTCATTAATTTGGTCTGAAATTGGTTGTATAATAGAATCCCCAAACTCACAGTTGGGAAACCCTAACTATGGTGATTCATGGATTCGGCAGTGAAACTCCAATCTAACCATCCAGGATGCTTTAATACAATGAAACAAACATAGTTAAACAATCAAAATCAACTGAAAACCAATAAAACCATGGAATCGAAAAAATTTAAATATGGTATGAACACGGATTTGATTCATGCGAATGAGGATGTTTCATATGTTGTTTATGATCCAAACATGATCAATGAAGTTCAATGAAGAAGAATCAACCTTCAAATTGTCTTGAAAGTGCTTGTATTTTGGAATCCGAATTGGTGTTTTGGCTTGAATTTTTGAGCTATGAAACTTACCTTTTGGCTGCTGGAAATCGTGAATGAGGGCTAGGGTTGTGATCAGTACTTATATGTGAATCATTTAGGTCAGAAAAATTCATTGGTTGTGTGGAAGTTTGGATATTTGAAGATTGAAAAAGATTATGCCATGAAATTCAAATATTGGCTCATGAAAGCTTGCTATTTTTGGATCAATCACATGATTTCTTTCTCTTTCACCTTCAATCAATATTGATGAGATTCTAGAAGCTCAATCTTCATCCAAAAATATATTTTCATATTTTATATTTATTTAAAATGATTTTTTATGAATTAAATCAAAATAAATAAAAATAAAATAATAAAAATTATGATTTTTAATCAATTGGGTCGTGCATGATGATATGGTATGGATTGGATCACAATTTGGCCAGCCCATTTGGAAAGAAGTGGTTTTAAACCTCCATTTTCAACATAAACCATCATAAAATTTCCCAACTTTGCAAGGGCACATCTCCCTCAATTTTAATGGTATGAGGGTGTTCTTGGACATTTTGGAAAGCTTGAAGAGTCCTCTAACCAACCCCACTGGTTTCATGTCCATATCATTTACCAATCTCAAGTTATGCCCTTTTGAAGTTGTTGACTTTTTGTTGACTTTTGAAATGACCTATAATGTCTTAGCTCATATCTTCCAAATGAAGCATTTTTGGGCTTAACTTGTAAGATCAAAGTTGTAGAGAATTCAATTTCCTTCAAAATGAGCTTTGGATGTAGACTTGGTGATGAAGTATGTGAAAGTTATGGTTGGTCAAAGTTCAGTTGACTTTTACTGAGGAAACCCTAATTTAGAAACTCCTGATTATTGATGATCCGGAATCTCCTTGATGAATCATGATCAACCCTTGATCAAATGATGAATTTTACTTCATATACTTGATGTTGGCAAAAAATCATGAAGTTTGACTTTGGTTTGACGACAGTTGACCTCATTTTGACTTTCTGACTACATTGACTGATTTTGACTTATCTGATCATCTGACTGAGCAAACTTTTGAGAAAAGTCTTGAAACTTGTCATGAGGGTTCTTATATACATATAAGATGTTATGAAACTCACTTGAAGTCTTGGAAGTTCATTTAGCCTGATTAAAGTCAAAACCCTAGTTTTGGATGCACTGCTTAGGAGTTGCATTGTCTGAGGGAATTGTCAACTCTTCTGACCCATTGTGAACTTTGTGAACCTTGTGAACCATAATAAAATGTCTTGTGAACCTCATGGGAAGTATTGTGAAGCTTGTGAACCTTGTGAACTTTATGAAGTTACTTATGGACTTCATGAACCTCATGAAAGGTTATGTAAACATTGTGAATCTTGTGAACCTTGTGAACCTTCAAGAAATAACTTGTAGACTTCTTGAACCTCATGAAAGGTTATATAAACATTGAGAAACTTGTGAACCTTGTGAACCTTCATAAAGTGACTTGTAGACTTCATGAACCTCATGAAAGGTCTTGTAAACATTGGGAAACTTGTGAACCTTGTGAACCTTCTTAGAACACAAAGTCTTGTATTGTGAGGGCAAATTTTGGGGTGCAACAGCTGCCCCTGTTCAATTTTCTGAAACCTGAGGGGTTAGATTGGTACATTTGCTAGTCGTGACCTGGAAGGTTGAAGGGGATTGAACACAAAAGCCCAAAAATTTGCACTCACCAGTGCATAGCATGATATTGATGTTTGGTTGTATATGCTTGAGTGGGCTTAAAGATGCCACTTAGAAGAAATGGTGATGGGCTTAGAGATGCCATCTAAAGAACTGGATATGATGATAGCTTTGTGTTGATACTGGATCTTAGTACTAGGCCTTTGTATAAGCCGTCTCTGAATCATTTATGCAACATGATTAGAATTGTTGGATGGACCAGTAGAAATAAATCTTGTGATGACTATCTCTTCTGGAAATATTTTGGATTAGGGAACAGACCATTTGCCTATTCTCAAAGGGCCAAAAGAACGTCAGGATTTGTTCTTAAGGATCAAAAAAACGTCAGGATTTGTTCTTCTGAGTAAGATGTCTTGAACAAGTGGCCAAAAGAGCGTCAGGATTTGCCCTTAATGATCAAAAGAACGTCAGGATTAGTTCCTCTGAAAATGTCTTGAACAAGTGGCCAAAAGAGCGTCAGGATTTGCTCTTGAGGATCAAAAGAACGTCAGGATTAGTTCTTCTGAAAGATGTCTTGAACAATGGGTTAAAAGAGCGTCAGGATTTGCTCTTAAGGATCAAAAGAACGTCAGGATTAGTTCTTCTGAAAGATGTCTTGGAGGATGAAGCAGTCCAGAAGTAATGATGATAGCTGTCAAGAGGATGGAGCAATCTTGAGGTAATGATATGATTTCAGGAGGATGAAGCAATCCTGATGTAATAAAAAGCTGTCAGGAGACTGGAGTAATCCTGATGTAACAACATGTCTTTAGGAGGATAGAGCAATCCTGATGATATTAATGATATGCTTTCAGGAGACTGGAGTAATCCTGATGTAACAGCATGTCTTCAAGAGGATTGAGCAGTCCTGATGAGATTATAAGCTTTCAGGAGGATAGAGCAGTCCTGATGATCATAAGTTTGTTTGTTGGATAATTACCCTGAAAACAAGGTAACATTCTGTATAATAATATTAGTTTATGTATTATGTATGCATGTATAATATGATGCACTTAGGTAATGTACTATGTATGTTATGGTGTAAATGATGTATGTATGATATGATACTGCCGGGAGTGTCTGGATATCTTCGTATAACAACTGCTGGCCAGGGAAAATAAATCTGGATTCGTTGTTGAAGAATATATTATACATAACCTTACGTCTGCTGGGGATAACAGGGTATAGATAACCTCCCGTATGCTGGGGATAGCAAGGTATATATAACCTCCCGTCTGCTGGGGATAACAAGGTATATATAACCTCCCGTCTGCCGGGGATAGTAAGGTATATGTAACCTCCCGTATGCTGGGGATAGTAAGGTATACATAACCTCCCGTCTTCGTTTGATAGTAGGATAGATATCACCTCCGTCTTCGTTCGTCGTACCCTTATTGGAAAGTAAATTCCCGTATATCCGTATGAGGATAAAAGAGATGGATATAAATTCCAGGGGAGATGAGACTTTGTGAAGATGGATTCGTCCTACTGAGGGTTTGTAACTGTCTTGTAAAGATGAACCGGCGAAGCTTCGTTGAAATCCTTCCCTCGTTCGTCCTTAGTAAATACTATTACTGCATTTTCATGCATTTCTGGTAAACATCAATCATATTAAGCATTCATGCCTTTTTGGTAAACATTAATCATATTCAAAAGCATACATACATTCAAACACAACCAATGGACGTTTCGCTTATGTAAATAGGGTAAAAGTAAATCTGGATTCAAAAGATGGAATTTATTTATATCAAAAAGTGACCCATACACGGGTAAGTTTGTACAAGGAGACATAAACCCTAGTAAGAGGATTTTGTCATAAAGTTTTATAAAAGAGAAAGAGAATCAGCTATGTGGGAAACAATCCTATTGAGTTTCAATTCTACTATTGCCATTATCTTCAAGTATCTCATCTTCTGTTGTCGAGACGGAAACGATTGAATTGAGCTTTATCTGTTCAAGCTTGAGTAAGTAGTACAACTGGTTGCAGTTTCATGGGTGATCCAAACGAGACATAGTCATACGCTTTAATCCCTAACTTTTGCCTGGATTGCCCTTTCGGGTTTTCAATCCACCGGGATACCCTTTTTTGCCCAAGCCGCCTTTTCAGGTTTTCGACTTGCCGGGTGTACATCTTTTTATATATATCCCTAATTTTTGCCCAAACCCTTTTGGTTTGCCGGGATGCCCTTATTTTTGCCTAGGCCTGTCAACCTAGCGGGTCTCTTTTTATGCGTAGTATTTTTTAACTATGTCTGCGTTCACAGGTTGTGGAAAGTCTTCACCATCCATTGTAGTCAGTATCATGGCACCTCCTGAGAACACTGTCTTAACTACAAATGGTCCCTCATATGTTGGAGTCCACTTGCCCCTAGGATCACCCTGTGGTAATATGATACGCTTGATTACCAAGTCACCAGCATGATATACCTTTGGTTTAACCTTCTTGTTAAAAGCTTTGATCATCCGTTTCTGGTACATCTGGCCATGACAAACTGCTGCTAGCCTTTTCTCATCAATCAAATTTATCTGGTCAAGTCGAGTCTGAATCCACTCATCTTCATCCAAGCCTGCATCCTTCATAATTCTTAAGGAGGGAATCTGAACTTCAATGGGCAGAACTGCTTCCATACCATAGACCAAGGAGAATGGGGTTGCCCCTGTTGAAGTACGTATTGTAGTATGATAACCATGAAGAGCAAATGGTAACATCTCATGCCAATCCTTGTAAGTAATAGTCATCTTTTGTACAATCTTCTTAATGTTCTTATTGGCAGCTTCAACTGCCCCATTCATCTTTGGACGATACGGAGAAGAGTTGTGATGCTTAATCTTGAACTGCGTGCAGAGATCAGTAATCATAGTGTTGTTCAGATTAGAGCCATTGTCAGTGATAATCCTTTCAGGGATCCCATACCTACATATGAGATTATTCTTAATGAACCAAGCCACGACATTCTTGGTAACAGATGCAAATGAAGCTGCCTCCACCCACTTCGTGAAGTAATCAATAGCAACCAGGATGAAACGATGCCCATTAGAAGCAGTAGGCTTGATCTCACCAATCATATCAATGCCCCACATGGCAAAGGGCCAAGGAGCAGTCAACACATTCAATGGTGATGGAGGTACATGAACTTTATCAGCATAGATTTGACACTTGTGACATGTTCTAGAGTGTTGATAGCAATCAGCTTCCATGGTAGACCAATAGTAACCTGCTCTCAATATTTTCTTTGCCATAGTATGACCACTAGAATGAGTGCCAAAGATCCCATCATGCATGTCTTCCATAATCTCAGTTGCTTCCTTCTTATCCACACAACGAAGCAAAGTTGAATCATGACTGCGCTTGTATAGAATCCCATTACTCAAGAAGAACTTAGCAGCAAACCTTCTCAGAAACTTCCTATCTTTGACAGATGCCCCTTCAGGGAACTCCTGAGCTTCAAGATATCTTTTCACTTCATAGAACCAAGGCTTCTCCTCTGCCCCTTCAGTGTCAATCTTATTGCAGTATGCAGGCTTTTCAAATCTATCAATAGTAATCTTGGGAGCTTCATCATCCCAACTGATCTCGAACATAGATGCCATGGTGGCTAATGCATCTGCCAACTGATTCTCTCTCCGTGGAATGTGTCCAAAGGTAATCTCTTTGAAATATGGGATCAAAGACAACACATGCTCTCTGTAAGGAATGAGGTTATCATGCTTGGTGTCCCAATCTCCTTTGATCTGACTTACTACCAGGGCTGAATCTCCATACACATCAAGGAACTGAATCTTCATATCAATAGCAGCTTTAATACCCAGAATACATGCCTCATACTCAACCATGTTATTGGTACAATAGAAACAAAGTCTGGCAGTAATCGGGGTATGACAACCTTCAGGGGAACTAATCACAACACCAACACCATTACCAAGTGCATTAGAGGCACCATCAAAAACCATAGTCCATCGGGATCCTTGTTCAGGTCCGTCATATTGTCCAGGTTCTTTGGTAATAATCATAATATCTTCATCAGGAAACTCAAAATTCATTGACTGATAATCATCCACTTCTTGATGAGCCAAATGATCAGCAACAACACTTCCTTTAATGGCCTTCTGAGTAGTATACTGTATGTCATATTCTGTCAAGATCATTTGCCATCTTGCAATTCTTCCGGAGAGAGCAGGTTTCTCAAATATGTACTTGATTGGATCCATCTTCGAAATCAACAAGGTAGTATGGGTCAGCATATACTGTCTTAGTCGGCGAGCAGCCCATGCCAAAGCGCAGCAAGTTTTCTCGAGCAGTGAGTATCTTGTTTCACAGTCGGTAAACTTTTTGCTAAGGTAGTATATTGCCTGCTCTTTTCGACCAGACTCGTCATGTTGCCCCAACACACACCCCATTGAGTTGTCTAACACTGTTAAGTACATAATCAAGGGTCTCCCATCAACTGGTGGCATCAAAATTGGTGGTTCTAGCAGATATCTCTTGATTTCATCAAAGGTTGTCTGGAACTCATCATTCCATTCCATCACCTGATCTTTCTTCAACAACTTGAAGATTGGCTCACAGATGGTAGTTAATTGGGAAATAAATCTTGCAATGTAGTTCAATCGTCCCAAGAAACCTATAACCTCTTTCTCAGTGCGGGGAGCTGGCATCTCTCGTATAGCTTTCACTTTTGCAGGATCTACTTCAATACCTTTTCCACTGACTATGAAACCTAGGAGCTTTCCAGATCTAACTCCAAAAGTACACTTGTTTGGGTTCAATCTCAACTTGTATTTCTTCAACCTCTCAAACAATTTATGCAAATGATCAAGATGTTGTTCTTCATTCTGAGACCTGGCTATCATATCATCCACATATACCTCTATCTCATGATGAATCATATCATGAAACAAAGCCACCATAGCACGCTGATATGTTGCCCCTGCATTCTTTAAACCAAATGGCATCACCTTATAACAAAAGGTGCCCCACTGTGTAACAAATGTTGTCTTTTCCATATCTTCAGGAGCCATCTTGATTTGATTGTAACCAGAGAAACCATCCATAAAAGAGAATACCTTGTGTTGAGCAGTGTTGTCTACCAGAACATCAATATGAGGAAGTGGAAAGTCATCTTTGGGGTTGGCCTTGTTCAAATCCCTGTAGTCTACACACATACGTACCTTACCATCCTTCTTAGGAACTGGTACCACATTTGCAACCCACTGAGGATAAGAAGTCACAGCCAAGAACCCTGCATCAAATTGTTTCATTACCTCTGCTTTGATCTTTTCTGACATCTCAGGACGCATACGACGAACCTTCTGCTTCTTTGGACGAAAATCTTCTTTCACTGGTAAACGGTGAACCACAATGTCTGTATCCAACCCTGGCATATCTTCATAAGACCAAGCAAAGATCTCCACATAGTCACGTAACATCTGAATCAACCTGTTCTTGACACTGTCCTCTAATTCAGCCCCTATCTTGACCTCTTTCCTGTTTTCTTCAGTTCCCAAATTCACAACTTCGACTGGCTCTTCATGTGGCTGTATAGCTTTCTCATCTTGTTGTAACAACCTAGCAAGCTCTACAGGTACTTCACAATCGTCCTCATTTCCGTCTTCAGTTTGATAGATCGGATTCTCGAAATTATAATTGGCAATAGTAGAACTGTTATCAACAGGATCCAGAGTGGATGAGGATCTGCATTTTAGTGATGTGGGTGTGTGTAAGAACACATAGCTGATAAAGCAACAAAATAAAAGAAAAGAAAGACAAGGAACACAATATTTACGAAAACGAAACGTCCACTGATTTTTATTGAATGAAGTATGCAAATGAAATGACAGCCCGTAACAAGCACACCATTGTGCCCCGGGTAAGGCACAAGGCTTAAGAGTTCAATTATTCAAGAAATTACAAACTTAAAAGCAACAACACAGTAATAGTATTTACTCCTGACTAAAGGAGATAGGGATAACATCTTCAGCTTTCCAGTTATTGAGTCCAGCACCCACAGTAGGAAAAATCCAAGCATCCAGATTGTAGTCTTCATCATAGTCTCCCACAGCATTGATCTGATCTTTCATGACCCCTTGATTGGTGATACGAACAGCACGAGCACGACGAACAGCCTTCTGGGACTCTGCAGTGAAACCCAAACCAAATTTGTCATACTTGTATGGGATATCAGGAAGTTGACCCCAAATAGTACAACCACCTTCATCTACCACAGCTCTAGCATCGTTGAGGGAGGCCATTGCCATTGTTGGAGGTACCCTGGTGACCACAGGAACTTTCTTGACAACCGGAGGAGCTACATAATCATTAACAATCCAAGGAACCACTTCAAATGTCTGACACGGAGTTTCAACATATTCACCTTCCATTTCCAGATACTTGAAGGTATTCACATGGCTGACAAAATATTCTTCTTCTCCATAGACAGTAACAACCTTTCCTTCTACCGGATATCTCAGCTTCTGATGCAATGTAGAGGTTACAGCACCTGCCCCATGGATCCAGGGACGACCAAGCAAACAAGAGTATGAAGGACGAATATCCATAACATAAAATGTAGCATTAAAAACCTGGGAACCAACTTTGATGGGCAGGTCAATTTCCCCATGCACTACTCTTCTAGAACCATCAAAAGCCTTCACCACAATACTACTGGGCTTCAGCACAGCATCTTCAGGACTCAGCTTATTCAGGACTTCCTTGGGCAACACATTCAGAGAGGAACCATTGTCTATTAATACATGTGACAGGGTAGTGCCCCTGCATTCAATTGAGACATGCAAGGCCCTGTTATGATCCCTCTTGGCAGGGGTCAAATCAGCATCAGAAAACCCTAACTCATTATCATAGGTCAGGTGGGCAACACAATTCTCAAACTGGTCAACAGAAATTGCATTGGGTACATGAGCAGTATTCAGAAACTTGATTAAAGCTTTTGCATGAGCTTCAGAACATAACAACAAAGACAGCATGGAAATCTTGGAGGGAGTATGCCCCAACTGATCAACAATGTCATAATCACTCTTGTGAATGATTTTCAGTACTTCTTCCATCTGCTTAGAGAGATCATCAGCAGCTGGCACATCAGTAGGTACAGGTTCAATAACAGGACCTTTGCCCCGAGCATCAGTGGTAGAGGTAGCAGCAGGAGTAACTGCATTCTTGGAAGTGACTGGAGGAGAGAAGACTCTTCCGCTTCGTGTGATCTTACTAGATCCAGCAATATTATCAACATCAACAGGCACATCAGCTAAGGGTTCCTGCTTAACACCATGGATATACACATCTGACCCATAATGCCAAGGCACAGCTTTATCAGACGTATACAGAATAGGACCAGGAGTGGTAATGACCATAGGAGCCACTCTAGCTTCAGCAACAATCTTCACAGGGCCTTCAGCAGTAATCTTAATTGGACCCCTAAGAGTGATTTTAACAGGACCTTTGGAAGTGATCCTCACCGGCACTTTATCAACCATGTCAACCTCTTCAATCTTCCTACCATGAGTCAGATGATCCACCATACTTTCTACAGACGACGGAGTCCTCTCAAACACTATAGTATACTTATCCATGAGACGCTGAATTCCATCTTTCAATCTGAAGCACTTCTCTGGATTATACTCACAATAAACACAATCTTCACGACAACCCGGAAAGAACCCAGCTTGTACCAACTTCTTTCTGATGACAGACAATGGTGTGGTCAATTCATCAACTGAATGGATATGCAGATCTTCCTTAATGGCATTGACAGCCTTCTCGTGATTTGGCATTGGAGCTGTAATCACATTTGGAGTACCTGGAGGATCAAACTCAATTTCTCCAGCATCAATCATATCTTGAATTTTGTTCTTCAAGATCCAGCAGTTATTAGTATCATGACCCTGACAGTTGGAATGGTATGCACACCGTGCATTGGGATTGTACCTGGGAGAGGTAACATTGGGATTCTGAGGAGTCTCTTTCAAAGTGATAAGTTCAGCCTTCAACAAGTGTTGCAATGCCTGAGCCATTGACATGTTGATCTTCGTGAACTGCCTTCTAGCCCTCTGTTGGTTGCCCTGTGGCTGCTCTGTTGTTGCAGGAGTTGGATTTGAAATATGAACTGCACTAACAGACTGATGCCTTCTGTTACGATCAGGCTGACCATAAACAGCATTAGATTCTTTCTTCCCAGTGGGAGGCTTCTTTGCAGCACCTGATGAGGAAGCACCCACTTGGATCTTACCATTCTTTATACCATTCTCTACTCGCTCTCCTGTCATGATCAACTCAGTGAAGCCAGATGATGAGCTTCCAATGAGATGACTGTAGAATGGACCATTCAGCGTACACATAAACATATCAACCAACTCCCTGTCAGTCAAAGGGGGTTGAACTCTTCCAGCTAAATCTCTCCACTTCTGAGCATACTCTTTAAAACTTTCTTTGGCACCCATAGACATGCTCTGAAGCTGCATGCGAGTGGGGGCTAAGTCAGCATTGTATTGATACTGCTTATAGAAAGCTTCAGCAAGATCATTCCAGTCTCTGATGTTAACACTCTCCAACTGATAATACCACTCCAACTGAGCTCCAGATAAGCTCTCTTGAAAAAAGTGGATCCACAACTTCTTATCAGCAGTGTGGGGTTGAATCCTTCTGACATAGGACCTCAGATGCAGCTTGGGACAAGAGACCCCATCATAGACAACAAATGTTGGAACCTTGAAACCAATGGGTATGACTACCCCAGATATCAGACTCAAATCCTCAAAATCCAGCCCAGATGACTTCTGCAACTCCATGGCATCCATCCTATCCACCAGCATCTTGAATTTGTCTTCATTAGGCTCATGGTAGTAATTAGCCTCAGAGTCAGAGTCCCCCATTGTGTGGTGGAGACTGCCTACCTCTTGCTCAGATTCCTCAGATTCATAGTCTTCAGCTGGTTCTTTGGTCTTGGCAAGACCTTTGAACCTTCTTCCCATGTTAATCAACCCAGCAGACCTTCTAGTCTTCTTAGTCTTCTTGGCCAGCAGTGCCTTCAATTCATCCTGCCCCTTGGACAGGTTCAAGATCAGCTTTTGGAACTGTGCATTTTGTGCCTGGAGATCCTTAACTGATTGTTCAAGAGCCATTGCTGAAATAAACAGCGAGAAGATGAGAAACCTGTGCACAATATAAACCTGTGATGCAATGAAATGATATGGTAATGCATATGCAATGTTTTCAAGGACCGCAGGATTTAAATTTGCTTAGACAAACATGAAAGTAAACTTTTATTAGTAATAACTTTGTTTTGCCTTTTAGGCTTACAAAAAATGAAATAAAATAAGTACAAAAGATGGGGTTTTAAGTCTCCCATGGACGTTTCCTCTTTGTGTTGAGGTATGAGTTGAGGTTCCGTTCCTCATGAAGTTGCTTTGTTAGCTCTAGGATTCTTGCTTGGCTTGTTTTGTAATGAGCCTCGAAAGTATCCCTTTGCTCCTTCAGTTGGATCCATGATCTCTGCAAGTCTTCCATATCAGTAGGCATGTCTGGGTGAAGGATGGTATAAGCTGTGTCTCCTTCAGCAACAGGTTCCATGGTAACTGGTAGGATGGCAGGATATGGCATCATGAGTGTCTGAGCACGAGATCGTACCCATCTGAGATAAGCCTCCATAGGAATAGTGTACTTAGGCTCCAGTGTCTTGCTGTCAACCCTGTTTACTTTTCCCCATGCTCGTATGAATCTCTGACGGTAACCCTGAAGGTCGTTGTCGTAATCAAACACAATGCCCTGAATCAACATGTCATGTGGGCCATCACTTCGGGCGTAACCAAACTGTCGTAAAGCTAAAGAGGGGTTGTAGGTGATGCCTCCTCTTATGCCTAGTAGTGGCACATTAGGAAACTCCCCACAACGGTCAATGATGGTGACATTCTCCATAGATCTGGAGCACCAATGGATATCTGAGTGAGAAAGTGACATGATCCTCTTGGACCATCTGAACCCTTGCTCATTCTTCATTACTGAGCGAGGAAGGTGAGAAATAAACCACCTAGAAAGTAAAGTTATGCAACACATCAAAGTTCCTCTTGCCCTTGTAGTACGGGTATGAAGAGAATGGAGGATGTCTCCAAGCAAGGTAGGCACTGGATTGTGACTCAGGAATATATTGATGGCATGAACATCTATGAACTGATCTGGATTGGGGAACAATACTAAGCCATATATCAGCAAGGCTAAGATCTCCTCAAAAGCATCATAGCTCATGGCCTTCAAGAACATTTGAGCCTTATCCATTAGCACCTTGGCAAGAATACCCTTGAATCCGCTTCTCGTCTCTAGAACAATGTCAGATTTCTTCAGATGTAGAGCTGCAGCAATAACCTCTGGTTTGAGCTCCTTCTCCAAGCCTGTGAAGGGTCTTTGATCAAGAACAGGTATACCCAGAAGTTTAGAGAACTCCTCCATGGTAGGAACTAGCTGATAGTCAGGGAATGTAAAACAGTGGTGCTTAGGGTCAAAGAACTGAAACAGAACACTCATCATGTCTTCATTGAACCCTGAAGTGACTAGATCCAATAGGTGACCATGTCGCTTGATGAACTGGGAGTTATCAGACACTTGAGAAACCAACTCTTTAAGCTTGGGAGGTATCCCTACAAAGTTGATCTAGATAGTATTCCTACGAGCAGAAGCCATGACCTGCAACAAAGAACAAAGATAAATCCTTTGGTCCTTGAAATGGTTAGTGAAAATGCTATGCTTATGATGCATGATGATGTCATGATGTTATGCTCAATCACAAACATGTGGCACACACAAACAAGTCACACCATAGCCCTAGGTTTAAAGGCTTGCATGAGGTTTAAGGTAGGTACCCTCCCCTGAAGTTAGTTGGTTCATCCTGTCCTACAAAAGTAACCGGGTTCTAAGGGATCTCAATATCATTGATCCTTCACAAGGGTGGTTGTTCAGTAGGCAACTTACTTTCCAACCAAAACCCTCCAAGTTTAAGATCTCAATGAGCGTAGTATCGAGTGTCAACCAACTTCAGTCTGCACCAAAGCCGGTTACCTCACTACCTTCTAAAGGCCAAGATGAGTTAACTAGGGTTCTAAAAGTTAGTTAGTGCATTGACAACATATGGCAGCCTCATATTATCCTCAACTTGACTTAAGGAACATAAGCACCAACCAAGAAGTCGCACTAACTATGGCCACCAGATCAACCGTATCGATATACGTCGTATAGTTTCCTTGGTCTATTGCCATTTACCTAAGGTACACTAGATCCGGGTTAGGACCTTTCACACATAAGAGCACCCCAACAAGATAATATAAAGCAAACAAGGCAAACAATTTAAAGTGATCTTAATTCCTAAGGGTACCCCTCTTAAATAAAATCCCCAGCAGAGTCGCCAGTTCTGTAACACGGTGGGAGAACTGACTTTAGTTATGTTGCGGATAGCAAGAGTCGCCACCGACTTTTATTTTATCCAAAGGAAAGGGTATAAAAGAACAGGAAAGACCTTAAGAGATATTTTTGGGTCCGGGGGGTAGGTTATGTAAAGGGAAGGTGTTAGCACCCTTTACATCCATGGTTATCCATGGGCTCTTAGTTACTTAGCTCACTTTTGAATTGTTTTTGAAAGTGTAGTGTGTGAATAGAAAAATTTTCATAATAGTTGATAATGATCCATGTACGGATGCGTAAAAACTTGTTTTTGAAAATTTGTTTGAAATTGTTAAGTGTTTGAAAAGTTTGAATGGTGAGCAAGTACATAAGAGGAACCTACCCTAAGTTTTAAGTCTTTCTTGTTCTTTATCCTTTAATGGGTAAGACTATCCCTACTATTAAGGAGTAGGTAGTCATTACCTTGGATATAAGGGACATGTGGGGGACATCTGTTTTTATGAAGGCAACTGTGGGGTGTATTAAGCATACTGGAGGGACTATCATCATTATTCGAAGGGACTTGATTTGTAAAGGCAACCATGTGGGACTTGATGATTTTTTCTTTTTAGGGACTTGCTTTATACACCCCACTTGACCTTATGATTTAGGCAACTTGAGGGATAGCCTTAGAAAGTGAGATGGCGATTAAAAATCGACTTACGTGTGTGAGTGTTTAATATTAATTATCTTCAATTAAAATGAGCTAAATTTATTTTTAATAGAATACATGTTTTACACTCCCTAAATTACTAACCATAGCATAAAAAAAAATTAAATATTTAAATATTTACAAAATTACACCAAGAAGCAATTACATAATAATTATAATAAGCAAATTAAAATAAATAGCAAAAATAAATAATTAGCAAAATATAAATAAATAAGCAAATATAAAAATAAATAAATAGGGGTTAGTGATAAATATAATTAAAAAATAAGGTTAGTAAAAATAAAATAGCTAAATTTAATGAAATAATAATAATTAGAAAAATAAACAAGGTTAGAGAAATAAGAACATAAGATAACAATAAACAAAAATAATAAATAATAATATGGTTAGCAACAATAATTAAATAAATAAAATTAAATAGAAAAATATTATAATGACATGATTAGAATAATAAACACAAAATAGGATTTTAATATATAAGCATTTATTTAGAAACATGAATAATTAAATAATTACTATAATATAAAATTTTTTAAACATAATATAATTATAAATTTTAATTATTACAAATTTAATCATTTTTAAACATATATTAACATTTATTCATTAAAAAAACAATTATTTACACATTATAAGGAGAAAATAAGTTTTAAATATTATATTCACAAAATTAATCATATTAATAAAATTTAATTTTATTAGTTATTATATTTACAAATTATTTTAAACATATACAAAATATAATTATTGTAAGTTAAATTGTTTCTAAACATGTATTAAAAGAAAGATAATTTGGATTATAAATATTTACAAATAAGTTATAATTATTTTTAAATAAACATGTACAATAATAATTACATCACAAATTAGAAAATAAACAATTAGGTTTTAATAGGTATTTAGAAAATAAATTAGGGTTTTGGAAATTAGGGTTTACTTTAGAAAATATTTTTAGGGTTTGTTTAGAAAAATAATCTTAGGGTTTAATTTATAATACAAAATTACATACATACATTTATAATTTAATCACAAGATAAAGAAAATAATTTAAGAACATTTATATATTTTAGAATTTGGAAAAAATTTAAACATGCTTCATTGTTTTTTAATTATTTAGAAAAAAAACATATATACAAAACTATATTTAATTTAATTAATAGAATAATCAAAATAAAAGAAAAAAAATATATGGAAAAAACTTACCTGACTGGGATTTGAACCCAGGTCAGTGTGCCTGCCAACAACAACAACAACCACCAGGCTACCACACGCACAAGCAAGAGATGAGAGAGTGAGGTGGGTTTTGTTCATTAGCTGGAAAACATCAGAAAAAATAAAAGAAACAAAAAGGCCTGGGGTGCGAATCGAACCCAGGACCTTCTGATTACAAGCATGCATGTGTTACCGCCTGGCTGGGAGAGCCTACCTGATGACTAAACAACTACGAATAATAATATATTAAAAACGCATCTTAAATGAAAAATATCAAAAAAACTTGCTGGAGGCAAGATTCGAACTCATGCCATCAAGTCACACATGCGTTCCTCCTACCACTGGACCACCTGCAACGTTTGTATTTCATCCACAAACAAAACTATATAATATAAGGTGATATTTGAATTTCAGAAACGCGCCAAAGACCTTCTTCTTCCTCTGCCCGTCGTCTTAACTTTTAGTGACAATTGGTCTGTCACAATAGCCTATAGTGACGGATTTTTCCCGTCACTAGAACTCCTGCATCTCAAATCATGAAAAATACGTACAATAAATTTATTTTAAATGCCCAGATCAACTACATGAAGGCCGTAGGTTCCAAATATGTCATTAATTTGGTCTGAAATTGGTTGTATAATAGAATCCCCAAACTCACAGTTGGGAAACCCTAACTATGGTGATTCATGGATTCGGCAGTGAAACTCCAATCTAACCATCCAGGATGCTTTAATACAATGAAACAAACATAGTTAAACAATCAAAATCAACTGAAAACCAATAAAACCATGGAATCGAAAAAATTTAAATATGGTATGAACACGGGTTTGATTCATGCGAATGAGGATGTTTCATATGTTGTTTATGATCCAAACATGATCAATGAAGTTCAATGAAGAAGAATCAACCTTCAAATTGTCTTGAAAGTGCTTGTATTTTGGAATCCGAATTGGTGTTTTGGCTTGAATTTTTGAGCTATGAAACTTACCTTTTGGCTGCTGGAAATCGTGAATGAGGGCTAGGGTTGTGATCAGTACTTATATGTGAATCATTTAGGTCAGAAAAATTCATTGGTTGTGTGGAAGTTTGGATATTTGAAGATTGAAAAAGATTATGCCATGAAATTCAAATATTGGCTCATGAAAGCTTGCTATTTTTGGATCAATCACATGATTTCTTTCTCTTTCACCTTCAATCAATATTGATGAGATTCTAGAAGCTCAATCTTCATCCAAAAATATATTTTCATATTTTATATTTATTTAAAATGATTTTTTATGAATTAAATCAAAATAAATAAAAATAAAATAATAAAAATTATGATTTTTAATCAATTGGGTCGTGCATGATGATATGGTATGGATTGGATCACAATTTGGCCAGCCCATTTGGAAAGAAGTGGTTTTAAACCTCCATTTTCAACATAAACCATCATAAAATTTCCCAACTTTGCAAGGGCACATCTCCCTCAATTTTAATGGTATGAGGGTGTTCTTGGACATTTTGGAAAGCTTGAAGAGTCCTCTAACCAACCCCACTGGTTTCATGTCCATATCATTTACCAATCTAAAGTTATGCCCTTTTGAAGTTGTTGACTTTTTGTTGACTTTTGAAATGACCTATAATGTCTTAGCTCATATCTTCCAAATGAAGCATTTTTAGGCTTAACTTGTAAGATCAAAGTTGTAGAGAATTCAATTTCCTTCAAAATGAGCTTTGGATGTAGACTTGGTGATGAAGTATGTGAAAGTTATGGCTGGTCAAAGTTCAGTTGACTTTTACTAAGGAAACCCTAATTTAGAAACTCCTGATTATTGATGATCCGGAATCTCCTTGATGAATCATGATCAACCCTTGATCAAATGATGAATTTTACTTCATATACTTGATGTTGGCAAAAAATCATGAAGTTTGACTTTGGTTTGACCACAGTTGACCTCATTTTGACTTTCTGACTGCATTGACTGATTTTGACTTATCTGATCATCTGACTGAGCAAACTTTTGAGAAAAGTCTTGAAACTTGTCATGAGGGTTCTTATATACATATAAGATGTTATGAAACTCACTTGAAGTCTTGGAAGTTCATTTAGCCTGATTAAAGTCAAAACCCTAGTTTTGGATGCACTGCTTAGGAGTTGCATTGTCTGAGGGAATTGTCAACTCTTCTGACCCATTGTGAACTTTGTGAACCTTGTGAACCATCATAAAATGTCTTGTGAACCTCATGGGAAGTATTGTGAAGCTTGTGAACCTTGTGAACTTTATGAAGTGACTTATGGACTTCATGAACCTCATGAAAGGTTATGTAAACATTGTGAATCTTGTGAACCTTCAAGAAATAACTTGTAGACTTCTTGAACCTCATGAAAGGTTATATAAACATTGAGAAACTTGTGAACCTTGTGAACCTTCATAAAGTGACTTGTAGACTTCATGAACCTCATGAAAGGTCTTGTAAACATTGGGAAACTTGTGAACCTTGTGAACCTTCTTAGAACACAAAGTCTTGTATTGTGAGGGCAAATTTTGGGGTGCAACAGATGGTATCAACCGATCCATAACCAAGAAACACGAGAATGTAATATCATCCGATTTACAACTCGAAGAGAAATGATATCAACCGATTCATGACTCAAATAAGATCAATCGATCTAACACGGAGATGGTATCAACCGATCCATAACCAAGAAACACGAGAATGTAATATCATCCGATTTACAACTCGAAGAGAAATGATATCAACCGATTCATGACTCAAATAAGATCAACCGATCTAACACGGAGATGGTATCAACCGATCCAAAACCAAGAAACGCGAGAATGTAATATCATCCGACTTACAAATCGAAGAGAAATGATATCAACCGATTCGTGACTCAAATAAGATCAACCGATCTAACACGGAGATGGTATCAACCGATCCATAACCAAGAAACACGAGAATGTAATATCATCCGATTTACAACTCGAAGAGAAATGATATCAACCGATTCATGACTCAAATAAGATCAACCGATCTAACACGGAGATGGTATCAACCGATCCATAACCAAGAAACACGAGAATGTAATATCATCTGATTTACAACTCGAAGAGAAATGATATCAACCGATTCATGACTCAAATAAGATCAACCGATCTAACACGGAGATGGTATCAACCGATCCATTATCTTCGCGCTGAAACGAGACCATTGTACTTAAATGGAGACTCGAAAGGAATGGGATCGTTGTACTTAAACGAGAGCCCAAGACGCGATCGTTGTACTGAAACGAAGACGCGAAAAAGTGAGACTGTTGTACTGAAACAAGACTCAACTACGAGACCATTGTACTTAAATGGAGACTCGAAAGGAACGGGATCGTTGTACTTAAACGAGAGCCCAAAACGTGACCGTTGTACTGAAACGGAGACGCGAAAAAATGAGACTGTTGTACTGAAACAAGACTCAACTGGGGATAACAACAAGACTTGGTAGAAATAACCACCCTGGGAAACGGAATTGCATTCTGTGGGGAATACTTCAATTTGATTGGAGATGTAACGGATCTTATGTAATACCTCAAAACTGGCCCATGCTGGTATGCATATGTTTGGATTAATGGCGTAATGCTCAATGACGATGGAAATGCTACACTTTGGAGGATGCAAATGTAATGATGATTATGCGTATGCAAATGCAAAAAGATCTCCTGATAATGAGACTGCACGCATCCCAGATAGCTTAACTGGGGAGGAATAGTGATCACTGCATTGATCTGGTTCATCTTAATGAGGAGGAAACAACTCTGCGGGGAAGGTTGTCAATGATACACCGGATATGAACAACCGCCACTGCCAAAAATAAATTGGACTTTGAGATTGGAATGCCAAGACCCTGCTGGAGATGGACCCTTCTTGAACTCTGGTGGGGAACGAAAGGCATGATACTGCTGAGGAAGCAACTGCTGGGGAGGCAAAACACTCCTTATACTGCTAAGAATTGCCCCTGTCTAAAGGGAAGTATCTGCTTGGGGAGGACACCAACTTTCTGTTACGTTGCCGGGAGAGACCCCAACTTTCACTTCGTTAGGGATGACAGATAATGTCAATGATAAAACTTCCCGCTGAAGATAAGAGCTCAAGTTGCCACTTGCTGGGGATAAGAGATAAATCCTTTCATGTTGGGAATGAGAGATGTAAGGCGTATCATGCTGGGGATGAGAGACGATGATATCCTTCTGCTCAAGAAGTAACTTTCGCTTTGCTACACAGCTGGAGAAGGGATTGTCTAATGAGACTAGCTAAGGAATTTTGATCAATGAAGCTTGCCGATGAAATAACTCTTGAAGTACTGTGCTGACAATGGCTTTACCCCTAGCCCCGGGTTGATAGGTTGTCAACTAATCATGAGTGAACAATGGTTCTCTGAAATTTTCAACTCGCCTCCGACTAAGGTCCATCGGAAGAAAATGCCTCAAGAGGATTTTACAGAAAACATGGCATATGAAATGCCTCAGTGTCTTCAAACTCTTGGAGAAATTCGTTGGATCTCGAAATAACTGCCCCAGACTGCATGGTCTGTGAAAGAAATTGTCTCGCAAGGATTCATGAAAAACTTCATATCACTGTGAGATATTCTGCCCCAGTATTTTGAACTCTGGATAGGTGCCTCTAATTAACCGTCTTCAGGAGAAAGTACTTCCCGTGCTCTTGGGGTGGCCTGCCCCAGTACGAGCCTTGAAGTGATCACCTCTGAATGACTGTGCTTTGAAGAAAACACTCAGATCAATTGTTCTTTGAGAGATTGGATCTTGAAGTAACTGCCCCAGTTTGGCTGAAATTTGAATGAATGCCTCCGACTGATGGCTCTTTGAGAGATTTGATCTCGAATTGGTTGCCCCAGTTTGGCTGAATTCTGAAGAGATTTCTCGACGTGATTGCCCCAGATTAGTTGGCTCTTACCACGACTGTTGGGAAAGTCCCTACTCAATGGAGTTTTCTTGAAAAGTGCACCTCGACAGATTGTCCTTCGGAAGTTTCAAACTTCTCAACTTGGCAAGATTAAGCTTCTGGACTGAGATTCCATACATGGACTTTTATGATGCCAAACAAATGTATGCAAGCAGGAAATGTTTATTTTTTAGAATGAAAATTCTAATGCAACACACATGTTAATTTTGAAGTTTTACTGAAAAAGATGTCGCAAACCTTTGTGAGCGGATCACTGGTTAAGATACGACATTAATTTTTTTTTTGAATAATAGAAAGCATGCACATGCAACACCAACAAAGATCTTTCAACACCACTCATAGGAGTCAGGAACGCGGTCTCGTGGTAGTATGCTCTCAAAAATAACCCTGTTTCAGTTAGGACTTTTGAGGGTTGTATCGTGGCCTGGTTCACGGTTATAGAAACAAAGGATATAGGCTCGAAATTTATTTGTGCCCACCCATCTTAGTGATGTTCTCCATTCCTATTTTCAGCTAGCTTGGCACAAGCGCTCACCTCTCAAAAAGGATTTTGTGATGGTTGAGGAACCAATGACACTAACGGTTTTAAACACCAATTAGGTTGTCGTTTGGAGTCAGTCACCCCTTCACCTTTTGTGTCTGTATCACACGACTTTGTTCTTGTTCAAGGATCTTTCTTGTGTAATCCTTTTTGTCTTTTGCTTTTGCATTATTTTTCTTATCCCTAACTTTTGCCTGGACTGATTCTTGTGAATCTTTGATTGTGAAGTCCAGCGGGATGCCCTATTTTTTGCCTAAGTCGCTTGTTTTCAAGTTTCGACTTAGCGGGATTTTTTCATTCATTTTTTTTCAATTCTTCTTTTTTGAACAAATCGTGTGACACTGCTTGTCTTGATTGCTTTGAAAGGGTCGTGACTGTCTCACTTCTTGGTTGAGGAAGGATAACCTATGTGGTTTCCGGTCTTTGGACCACTTACTTGGGATAACCATTGTGGTTTCTAGTCATTGGACCTCTTGATTTGGTAAAACGAAAGGTAATGGATCCTCATATGTACACTCCTTTTTGAAATTTGAAAGCTAGGTCAAACTAACTGACGCCTACCCTGCCCATGGGTTAAATGCAAGGGTTTTTTTCATGCGAAAAGAAACTCCTACTTCAAGGCTCAAATGGGTTGGCGAGGGTCTATCTCCCTTATATCTCTAGTGTTTAGGATTTGAAACAATGCCTGTACATCGTCAACAAGGTCTTTCTCAAAAGCACACAATTAGAGACTCTTGCGTTGTTATTTCATCATTCTCCCTCATAGAGTTTAAGCACGACAGTTGGTATTGCAATGCACGTACACAAAATCATGAGTGAATACGAATGGATTACTTCAAGAAAAACATGTGCATTTTATTATGGTTAACATTAAAAAAAAAAAAGTTTCATACAAGTAAACAAATGTTTAGCATATAAAAGAAACTACAAATGGAAATGCAGTGAAGAAACTGAATGTAGCCGTAGTTGAGGAGGCTTGGCTCCGTCTGGACCCGTCAGTCTTGGATACTTTCAGCGATCAACAACCCTTTCACGGACTTGTAGTCTTCAATTCGCAGCGGTATAATTACCCACGACAATCATACCTCTTCTTCTAGTTATTCTGACTCCGATACGAGACATCTGATGGGAGAAGTGAAGCTGGAGAGTAAAGCTGCCCCATAAGGTTGCTCGGAAAGACCTGACGATCTTCTGCCTACGTATCTCCATTGACCCAAGACCAATGAAGAATCAGAGCGACGTAGTTCCCCTCAACAGGGATGAAACTGCACTGCAAAGACGCACCATTACCAAAACAAGAGCATCCGAATTACTTCTGGCTTCAAAACTTCAAATCTAAGAAAGTATCCTCTCCCTCATATGTTTGGTGCGAAGTTGATAGCTTTCGAGTCGATTAAGTCCTGCACTGTGTGGTGAAAAGCTTTACATCCATCAATATGATGCCCTGGCGCCCCAGAATGAAAATCACAGTTGACATTGGCATCCCATCCCTCCGGTAGTGGAAAAGGAGGTGGAGACAGCTTGCGAAGCCCAACCAACTTCAATTGAAGCAAATGCTGGAGAAGATCAGTGTAAGACATTGGCAAAGGGTCAAAAAATCTTTCTCTCCTTTGTTGCCGACCCTGTTGAGGATTATGCTGACGACGATTTTGCTGTTGTGAACGCGTGGCACTTGGGATGATCATAGATGCTGTCTGGTAACGCGAACCTTGATTTCTCTTCTTTCGTTGGACACAAACTGCCCCTGCTTCTTCGCACTGCTTCTTTTGCTCATTAGACAACGACTTCTTAGTTCCAGGAGTGGAGGCATCGTTGACCTGAATCTTTCCTCGCTTCATCCAATTTTCAATTCTTTCACCAGTCAAGACGATATCAGAAAAACCATTAGCTGAACAACTTGCCAAACGTTCAATGAAGTGCCCCGGGAGGGTATCCATGAATAGGTCTACCATTTCTCTCTCCTGTAATGATGGTTGTACTCTGGCTGCAACCTCGCGCCACCTCTGTGCGTATTCCTTAAAGCTCTCGGAGTTCTTTTGTGACATGCTCTGAAGCTGGGTTCGGTTGGGAGCCATGTCAATATTATACTGGTACTGCTTGAGAAAGGCTTCCCCAAGTTCCCTCCAATTGCGGACATAGTTCTTTTCCAGCTTTATGTACCATTCTAGCGAACCCCCGGAAAGGCTGTCTTGGAAGTGGTACATCCAAAGCTTCTCATCTTTCGTATGTGCAGCGATTTTGCGATGGAAGGCCTGAAAGTGCATTTTCGGGCAAGATCTACCACTGTACTTGTCGAAAACGGGAGGTCTGAACTTTGGAGGGATCACCAACCCTGAAACCATCCCCATATCAGCAACATCAATGCCAAGGGTGTCTTTGCATTCTAAAGCCTTTACCTTCTCGGTTAGCATCTGAAAGTCCTGGTTATTGGCCCCATAACCAAATCCCACATCTTCATTGAGAAAAGTAAATTGATCCTCCTGTCGGTCTGCTACACGAACAGGAATTGGACCAATGCCTTCAGGGATAGGAGGCCTACTATCCGTAGATGGGATGACTGTGTTGATCGGATTGCCTTCGGCGTCCAAGGTAATCATTGGAGGATCAACATGTGGACGATTAAGCCTCAGCATGGCGGTTCTCATCTCTTGTTGCCCCTGCACTATACTCTGCATTGCTACCATGAACTCTCCCATCCGAGTGCGAAACTCGTTCAACTCGACTTGTACTGTATTCATGATTTGACTCGGGTAGCGTACTGGTACAGCTGATACTTCTCCCTGAAATGGTCAAATAAATTAGGAAATCCAGATAACTCGTTAGTATGCAAAAATGATATGCGTGCAAATGCCATGTCACTGATCCCACTTCATTCAGATCAGGGGACAGATATCCACGGAGTGCCACATCATAAGATAAACTCTGTGAGTGTGCGGGGAGAAAGTGTTGTGTATCGAGAATTCAAAATAAAATTGCCAGGATAAAAGAGTTGCAACAATGGTACCGACACACTTCCATAAAGCAAAGAATACACCAACATGCGAAACCTTATACAATTATTTGCCAACAATACTGAAATACAGGAAAATGTCACAATCCACAACAGAAAAACAAAAGATTCCTTCAACAGCTCTGAAGGTAATCTATAAACACAATAAAGCAAAATACATGCATCAAAGAAATCTACATCTCCTGATTTGAGCTTCGTGCAGTCTGCATAGCCAGCTGGGTCAAAGGCTTCAGCTCCTGAGGTACCCTTCTGGTGTAATGATCCCTGAATCAATTAGATATTGGACATTTTGCTTGAAGGCTTTGCACTCCTCGATGGTATGTCCAAATGTTCCGGAGTGGAACTCACATCTGACATCCATATTGTAATCTGGGGGAATGGGGTAGGGTATTGGCAAGGCATTCCCTGGCTGAATCAAAGAATTCTCGAGCAAACGGGCAAACACTTGACTAGGAGTAAACACTTCTTCAACCTGCTTGAGCTTGAGTCTCCCCTGTTGTTGATAATTCTGATGATGAGATGAATTCGAACATCTAAAGTTCTTCTGCACTTTCTTCTTTATGTCGGATCGGTGAATGGGTAAAGGTGACTGGCACGATGTCTTTAAAACCCAGATCGGAGGCACACACCCCTGATTGGGGATAATTCTCGTGGAAAGGAAAGGAGAAGTTCCTCCTAGTGATATGAAATCCTTTGACACATCCCCGCTGATCGGTGCGAACTCGATTACTTTTGCATCAATGAGCTCTTGAACTTGATGCTTAAGCCTTTTGCAGTTTTCCACATGATGACCAGGTGCCCCAGAATGGAAAACACACCTGGCATTGGCGTCAAAATCTGGAGGAAGCCTTTTGGGTGTGGCTGTCATGGTGACAAGTTCAACCAGATTAAGCTCGAGCAAACAAACAAGCAACTGTGCATATGACACCGGGATCAAATCAAACTTGGCTTTAGACGTCTTTGGCATTTGTATACGGCTTTTGTCTTTATCTTCCCTTTGATGAACTGGAATAGTCTGCAAATGGTGAGGCTTAGGATCCCAAAGTTGAGGAGAATTCCCATGAAACGCTTCCTGATCTTGAAACAAAATCACTGGACTGGGATGACCACTAACTTCAGCAGCAATAAAGGGGAGGTGGTGCCCTTCTCGGAGCTTTGGGGCTTCCCTGGTCTGGTTCTCTTGTTTCTTCAGTTGGTAGACCTCCTCCATCAATAACGTGTGGTCATGGCACAAGGTTTGCATGTCCTCCGAGAGTTGATCCATTCGGACTTTCATTTCATCTATTTCTGCTCGGCATTGTTCCATACCCATCTCTTGATGACTGTGATTCAAATTGGCCATTCTGAAGAGTAAACGAATCAGGATGAGAATCTGTCCCCGGACACCTGTAATGAGAGTAAGGATGCATGCAAATGCCATGTTCGATTATTTCCAAGGGATCTATCTGCTTTGATTCCAATTTGGATATAGGAACATATAATGAAATGGTTCAAACATAGGATATTTGGAAATAGCCGAACATGTATGCTATGATGTTATGTATGCAACAGGCATGTGATCAGTGAAGTGTCTGTGATGTGCCAATCATATAATCAGGTGTCGATGCAAGGTCTCAAAATCCAGATATCACAATAATCATCCCTCTGATCCGGGATCCATAACTTAAGAACAGAAATCCATATCACAAAACTGAACCAAAGGCAAAGTGGGTATGCTGAAGGCATCAGGGTTCCTGCAAACCTGTAAACCCCTCCCAAATCTCACGGGTGTGCTACTACGGGTCAACATCACGGACTCTCAAAGCCGAATAGCAATAATACTTTCACCATTTCCGAGAAATGGCTCATGACCAAATCAGGGAATCGGTTTGGCATTATGTACTACTCAGGGAGGCCTCAGCTGAATTCCGGAAAAACAAGCATCCCTCACAAGTCTCCAGCTTCAAGCACTGAATCGAGAAACAATAGTACATTCATCCCAAAGGGTACAATACTATCGTCATACGAACAGTTTGCTTTAACTGAATTCCTATGAGAGAACCAGGCCATCCTATGCGAGTTCCCAATGGACCCTCGGATGCGAGTGGGTTTGCCAACAAATGTGGTCTGCCACTGTCATCACTGGAGAGGGGTGTTCCCATTAAGGTCCTCGAAGATCGGTCACCAGATGCACATAACTATCAAGGTCGTACCCTGAAGTGAGGTAATCCCCACACAGAATAGTTCCAAGACGATCGCAATCTGGGTGTGGAACACATCGCCACCCATCATGGTGAGATACCATAAGAGTACAATGTCTGTCCACGCTAATCTTATGGTGCACTCAAGCCGGGTATTTGGCTTATCTCACAGTAACTCCCAACCCACAGAAAAAATGAAAACCAGCACAGCCAGACAGTCCAGTATAATATGATGCATGGAAAATAAAATACTGAAAGCGATAAATAAATGCGATATAGTAAAGCTGTAAATAAAAGCTGTAAATGAAAACAGTAAAGCTAAACTAAAGCACACAGCAACAAGCATATAAACACCCAAAGAAACAAAACCAAACAGGCGCTAGGATTGACTCTACAAGGGAAACCGGAAGAATCAGGTTTGGTTCCCCAGCAGAGTCGCCAGCTGTCGCTCCCGGGATTTTCATCCTAGTACAAACGCGAAAGTGGCGCGGAAAGGTTAGAGTCGCCAGCCAGACATTTTTATCCCGAATGAATGGGAAAGGTAATGTTGCACAAACCTAAGGAAGAAGGAAAGGACAAGGCCTTGCGAACCAAAGATCTGAGTTCGGGAGTCGGTTACGACCTGGGAAGGTATTAGCACCCCAGATCGTCCGTCGTACCCAACGGGATCCACGCTTGCTTGCTTGTTTCAAAGGGTGAGAAAATAAAGATGCTGCTGAACAAAACCGCTAACTGGAATGATAATGAGGAAAGAAATGGAATCGGAAAAGAGAACAAAATAAATAATGGGGAAAATGTAGGGAAAATAAAGAATGTGCTCGGACGGGCCCTACCCCGCTGCCTACGTACCTCATCGGGATAATGAGGATCAGAGTCGACGTAGTTCGCCTAACTAAGGCGGGAACTATTTGTTTGTGTTTTTTACAGCTGGAACTGCATATGTCTATGCTCAGGTGTTGCAGGCTCGTCTGGTACGAGTGCGTTTACCGTCTTGCATGTGTGACAAGTCGTCGCGAGTTCACGTTGTGAGTGAGTGAGATGAGAAGAGAAGTTCCCGTAGGATAGTCACTTGTTGTTTGATTTTTTGTCTTTTATGAGAAGTGTTTTGAATTTGTTTGTGAACGGTCTTGTACTAAGACCTATCCATCGCGGGAAGCATTTACACCTCGCCCCGAAACAGGACGCGTATAAGCACTCCGCAACAAAGTCTCGTGTCGTACAAGATTGTTCGGTTTTTATTAAGTGTTTTATTGCTTTTCTTTTCGAGATGAGAAAGAATGACTCAAGTTGGAAAAGGAAAAATCTAAGGGACTAAGACTCAATCCTAATTTAATTGATTTATTTACAAGTGGTCCTAATGGTTAATGAGGTTTCTAAGCCTAAGTGAAACTAGAAACTATTAGAATTCAACTTACTTCTTAATGAAGTTAAGTTGATTCTAAGAACAAATGGGGGAAGCCTATACAAGTTATAAAACCAAATGAAGCAAAAACAATGAAATTAACCATAAGAAAAAAAGATTCCAAAATGCATTTAATGACATGAATTAAAAAAATAGTCTATTTATTTATTCTAGTTCTAATGAAAATGAACTTTCAAGCCTAAGTTCTAAACTAAGCTAAACCTAATACTCATCTTAAAAATCAAACTTTAACTAGCCTAAGTCTAAATTAAATTCTATGACTAAACTTAAACTAAGCTATTATTTTTTATATTGAACTTTATTATTTTTTTTTTAATGGCCTAAACTAATGGGGATTATATGAAACTAAGCCTAAGACTAATATTCTAAAAAAATACTAAAACTTCTAGAAAAATTGAGAAAATTAAACTATAGGGTCTTATCACTATCTAAAATATTGTACTAAGAGGGATTCTAAAAAAACTTATTTTTCCTATGCCTAAAAATCCATTATTTCTACCTAAAGATTAACCATTATTTCCTAAGGATTACGTCACTAAAACCTAAGATAAAAGGTCCTAAAAAAATCCCTAAAAAATTCACTAAGAACTAATATGAGTCCTCTAATTATAGAAAAAAGAATGGCTCAAAAAAGTTGCTGGAAGTCATAAAAATAAAATGAACAAAATCCAGCATAATTAAAAGAAATCCAATACAAGCTAATTAATAGAAAAATCCAGAATTAATTCAAAAATAATCAAAATTCAGAAAATAAGATTGTTACAAATTTCTAAAATGGATTATTAAGCTACTTGATTTTTTTGGGAATTTTCTTAAGCATTTACCTATTTTTTGAGAATTATTTCTAAATTATATTAACTTAAAATAAAATCCTAAAGAAATAATGCAGGGGGTGTCCTTAGTAGTTTTCTATTTGTTTTTGTGAACTGGGCTATAAGAGGGGGTGAAGATAGCAACATTCCTAGGCCCAAATTCGCACAGGATTAGGGAGGTGCAAGAAGGGATTTATTTGTGTTGTTTCTATGTGGGCTTAGAAAAGGAGGTGCAAAGAGAAATGCGCTTGGGCCCATCCTTCTTCCTAAGTAATCTCATAATCAAAAAATAAATAATTAAAATGAAATAAAGAGACAATCAGCATAATTAAACAGATTTATTGAATTTTATTGCTGTTAATTGGATCATTAACGTTTCTTTTCAAATAATTAATAATAATAACTATTAAATTTCTGTTAATTATCTTTATAATTTCCTTTAAACAAAACAAGTACAAATCTGAAAATTAAGAACCCTAAAGCCCTAATTCCCCTTTCTTTCCTGCGGCCGCCAACACCAACTTCTCCGTCTCCCACCTTCTTCTTCGATTCACTAGCCTCCTCCTTCGCTCGTCTTCTCCTCGCCGCGGCAAATCGCCTCTCCTTCTCCTCCTGTTCTTCCGCCACCACTATTTCAACCTCACCGTCCAATCCCTCATCGCTAACCTCCCGTCAGCCTCTTCTTCTCCCATTTTCTCCTTCGGTCACAAACCCCAACGCTCTTCCTCCTCCTAACAGCGCCGCTGCGGGCCATGGAGGAAGGCCAATAACGCCTTTGAAACACACTCTCTACTACAACCTAATCCCCTCTTCTACCAAAGATCCAAACCCTAAACCTCACCCTTTTACATAATCCAACTATCCTACTTGAGATTTCAGTTCAAAAATCCGCGGTCAACAACAACAAACAAAACGCTATAGGTAAACTAGCGTGAATTCGAATTCGTACCTTGCAACTGGTGGATGCCTCAACAGTGATTCGTCACCTTAATGTTGTTATGAACTCAACAATTCTTGATCGGCGGCTGAGGAAGACACGAAGCTGATTTCGTCGTTCAAGCGATATACACTACTCAGGTATGCCTCTTGATTTCTACTCCCTCTTGGTCCCGTTTCAATTCAATCTGAATTCGCATCTTCGTGATGTTGACGATGTGATTCTTGTTTGATGATGGATGTACGCTCTTGGATCTTCACCGATTCGATGAATGTGCGTTACTCCTGATTGCAGCCTTGCTCCCCCTCACTGCGTATTGTTCATTCTTAGAATTTGCGAATCCAATACCAATATCTCTATAACTGTTTTCCCATACTTTTGTAGATCGGCTCAGAGGGTACAGCACCAAAGATTGATGAAGAGCTGATGAAACTTGGTGAAGAGTTGGAGAAGAAGATTCTCAGGTTGAAGAATTGGGAAGAGAATGGAGTGGTGAAAAAGGATTCAGAGAAGATGGTGCAGGGTTCTAAAAAACTTGTGGAGAAGAAATTGGAATGGTGAAGAAGGAGATTCAAAGAGAAGAGAGAAGAATGGTGGAAAAAGATTAAAAATGGTGAAGAGCTTAATGAAGAGTAATGCTTCTGATCTTATAGAAGCTGATCTTCTGGATTCTTCTGGAAGACTTTCAGGTGAATTCTAGAATCTTTCTATTAGGATTCGGTTGATTTCTGTTGGTTTTCACTTCTGGCTTTTTTCTGTTATGAAAAATAGGTTAGGATGGTTATGAATTTGTTATAAGCTTGTATCAATTCTGTTGTGACGGTTATGCACTTCTGTTATGGATTGAAATTCTTGTTAGCACTGTCACAATTCTGTTGGTACTAATTCCCTTTCTTTTTTTTTTCCACCGAATTAACTGATGATTTTTCCTGCTCATGTGAATTTTATTTCCCTTTCTTACAGTGATATTCATGATAATCGCAGAAAGTTCGTGGTTATCGTATGTTTACATATTCTGACTCTTATGGCAATTATTGATCCTGACACTGCTTATGTTGTTCAGTCTTTATCAGGAAGAAATTTGCTAGTGGCTTCAAATCAAATGTCTTTAGGGGGAACTTTCTTTGCAACCTCAACAACGGCTTTCTCTGCTTCAAACTCATGACATCAGCTTCAGTTTCCTTCAGTTGACGCCAACTGTGTCAGCAGGGTTGCCTTAGCCTTCCGAGCCGAAAACGTGTCGGCAAAATTGTAAGCTGGTCTGAGTGTTTGTGGAAGAACTGTGATGAGGACGATGGTAGCGGGATCCAAGAGTGGTTGCAGTTTTCGCTTTTATTTTTTTTTTGTTTTTTTTCTTATGATTCTCATTTCAATTTATGTTGTGTTCAACTCTTATTTTCATCAATGTAAATTAATCTAGCAGAAGAAACTGTATGCGGATGATTATATGTTAGAAATATGGATCCAAAGAAATATGTTTTTATCAATTCTTGTGCATGAATTTAATATGTTGACTGGACTGTGTTCCACATTTACACAACCCATCAACCAAAGCAATCAAAGCAGAAACATCCCTGCTAGACATTTCATAAGCTCCATAAACTCTTTCATTCCTGTAAAGAAATGTCAAAACCAAAACATCCTCCATCACTTTTCATGGCTCACACCCAAGAGTCCAACTGTGTTCATTTCCAATTCTGTTCAACGACTATTGGCATCCTCACATTATGAACCTTGACAGATGTAACTAAAGCCCACCAATAAATTTCCACAAATTAAATGAAATAATCACATCAAGTATCTCTTGAAGTTGTCAAGATATCCCCTTGGTCAGATAAAAAGTTTACTTGAAAGTCGCACGGATGATCCATAGAATTTAATACAACATTTCCAACGTCTGGGCCGACTAACTTGTAAAAGATCTCCCTGCGGTTGGGCTCAATCATTTTCCCAGTCTTGAATTTAAAGTGCATACTCAAATGGGCTTATGATAATCCTTGAATGCCCTTGAATTCCTTGAATCTGTTTGAATCATGAATGAAAATGTGATTATAGATAATGCAATACACACTTGAATATGGATCATAACACCACCAAGAATCCCCACGGATTTAGGCCAATCTTTACATATCAGACCTCAATTGGTAGAGCTCTCTTCCGATCATATCATGAGAAAAAGATACAAATTCTCCTTGAAACATCCGAGGGCGAAGAAAACAACTTGAAAAGTTACCCTCTTATTCAAAGTGAATTTAATTGAACATTTCCAAGTGAATATTCTCCCTCATTTAAATCCCTGGAAAACACAAATAGCGTATGAAACCCTAATTTCCCTGGGTCCTGATCACATGTCTTATGAATCCATGTAATGCACTATTATGATACTAATGAATTGATGAGAAATGCCGATGAATGCAAAATGATGGGCCAATAGAGGGAATAATCATGAGGGCAAATTTTGAGGTATTACACTCAGCAACCAAATGGTCAAGATAGACTTTGAAAGGATTGAGCGTCTGGTTCCCTCTAAGAGGGATAAAAGCATAGGCATGAGGCATGTCCTCAGTGTAGTCAAACACACTCACCCAGCCAACGATGTACGGGAAGTGCTGGAGGATCCAAGCCTAAAATGAAAATAAATAAATAAAGTTTAAGGATCAAGAATTATCGGCAATGGTTTCACAAATATGAAATAAAAAGGATAAAAAAACATTCAAGGATCAAGAACTATTACCACTAGTAGTTTCACACTGTCTGTTACTTATTTCGTCTTCCACAGACAACTCTCCCTCAACTTCGAATAAAAATAGGTCAGGAAAGCCTCCCCCCCCCAGTTTTACTCATGGATCTACTGTAGATCCAAGAATTACCATAGGTAGACAACGTCAGTATAGGTGGAACCCGTGTCCACAAAATTACAAGTGTCAACCAAAAAAAGAAAGCATGCTCTCAAAGCTTGTGTCATGTGTTCTGCCTGCTACTCAGTATCACCATGTGTCTATTGTGCCTTTCTGATCTTGACCACATAAAGCTTCCTCAAGAACTCAAATCTAACATGACCACCCCTGGCCTTATCCACCACCTCCGTCGCTTTCTCTAGAACTTTCCATAGATGCTCTACTATCATCTCAAATGCCTCGTCTCTGGTAATCCTCTTATGATCGAGGAATTTCTGCCTAATTGGAAGATGTAACAAACACAAGACATCGTCTAGTGTGATAGATAACTCACTACGCGGAAGATGAAACAAAGAGGTCTTAGAGTCACATCTCTCCACGGATTCATTAAGCATCATGTGGTTGACCAGTGTGTAATCGGTCATGCATAGATCCCTCAGACCATATTACCCAAGAACATCCTGAAATCAATTTTCCTCTTGCTGAAGCAACGCAACAATCTTCCCCCATGGTTCTGAAACTTCTGGGGATCACGCTCTTGAAATTTGCTAGAAATAATCAATTTCAATAATAATGAATACTAGAATTAATTAATGTCAATAATTAAAATTTAAATTAACGCATAAAAAACAAAGAATCCAACTAATGTTACCTCTTCGTCCCAGATATGTTTGACTGTGTGGTTTGGATACAGAAGAAATGATGACATATCATATGGACCTCCTCCAAAACCCTTTGGCTCGGCATCCGCGACATCCTGACCCTCTGGAGGTGACACAGGATCAGTTGGATCATCAGTGGGAGGTGGCATTAAATCCACAAGAGGTTGCACTGGTGAATCCTGACACCTGCAGGAGGATGGGGGAAGTGACGCGACAGATGGTGAGTCTTGTCTCCTATGGGAAGAAGAAGAAGTTGGATTATTCTGATGATAACACAATTTCACCGCGTTTCTGACTCCGATTTCGCATGCATTATAAGTTTTTATTTCTATTTTGTTATGTTATTACTATGTTTTTCTTTGTTTTCAGGTTCTTACTTTAATTAGAGCCTCGAGCGAGAAAAGGAACGAAAAAGGAGCTGAAAAGGGCAAATATCAAGTAATTCAGCATTTTGCACTTGTGGCACCCACTGTGGCTGGCGCCATGGGGTCAGCCGTGACGTGGACACGTCTCAAGACTCTCCCCAATTTCCAATCCCCACGATCCCCGCTACTCATACCATTTTTCACTCATGGCGGGCGCCATGAGGGTGTGGCGGGCGCCACAAGGCAAAATGGTTTCCCTCCATTTTTCGGTTGCAAAGGGCATCCATGTCTTTTCTTATTATTTGTTTGCCTATAAATAGGACTTTAGATTTTCGTTTTTAATCATCCAAACTTAGAATCTCTTAGGCATATATCAGTTATAAAGTGGTAACCACTTCACATCAAAGTGTTGTTGCAATCGAGTGATCGAGTCTGTATACGTCTGTGTCATCGAGTCTTGGAGAACTTTGGAAGGAAGTTAATTCTGCCGCCATTTTAATTCCAGTTCGTATTTTACTTTTCACATTGCTTTACTTTATTTTACTTTCCGCATTGCTTTACTTTATTTTATTTCCACACTCGCTTTACTTTATTTTATTTCCACACTCGCTTTACTTTATTTTATTTCCGCACTCGCACTACTTTGTTTATTTCTCGCACTCGCACTACTTTCATTTATTTCCGCACTCGCACTACTTTTATTTACTTTCCCGCACTCGCACTACTTTTATTTACTATCCCGCACTCGCACTAATTACCTTTTATGAAAAATATTAAAATGAACTTTTACTCTACCATGTCTAGCTAATTTTCTAAAGGTTAGAATGTAAGGATCATAATTGAACCAATAATCTGTACAACTATTTGTAGAAATGCTTAAGGGCTATTTTGACTTTCAATATAAGTTTTCATGTTCTTTAAAGTTCCGTTGGGTAAGATCGAAAGTTGTCTAACGCCTATTTAAACTTAATTGTTTTTAACTATTTCAAAAACAGCCAAAAGTGCTTTATTTAGTTCATTAGGAGTTTTTTGATTAAAAAGAAAAGAGATTTTAAAACTATTTTCGGATGCGTTAAGAAGTTTAGAGTCTGGTTCGTGAGAACCTCTTTTTGCTAAGAAATTCAGGTTAAAATACTTTTCAACTTAGTTAAGATACTATATTTCTTAAAAATAGGTTTACTACTCTAACGAAGTACACACCTTTTTATCCATGACAATAGGAGGGTTTGATTAGGGAGTACAACTCGGTTCTGAATACGCGAAAGCGATAGTTCCCGTTAAATTAGTTCTTTTCAAAGTAGAAAACATTGCCCATAAGTAGTTCTATTAACAAGTACTTGATTATCAATTGATTATGTGAATTGCATTTGAACCTGTCTTTATTAATTAAATTAAATTTACTATTTTATTTATCATTGCGCACTCTTTAAAACCATTATTTTCAATTGCCTTAGATACACACCATAACAACAGGTAACGATAGATTGGCATTTGGTCTCTGTGGATTCGAAAATCTTTTATATTACTCTGACGTGTTCGTACACCTGCGAAAAACACGCATCAAGTTTTTGGCGCCATTGCCGGGGACCAATTTCGTCAAATTTCGTACCCTGTAGTTATACCGTTTAGACTGAGGTTGTTACCAGTCGGTCAATACGAAAGACTCGCAGTACCGGAAGCTTAGTAGACCCTCTAGCTGAACCTGAATGTTACGCTCGCGCACGTTTATTTTTCCATAGAATTAGGAGAGCTATGGTCGAAGATCAAAACCGAAGACCTCTTAAGGACTTTGCCTAACCATCAAACGAGGAACCTAGTTCCGGTATAGTAAATCCCATCATCCCAGCTAATAATTTTGAACTTAAACCATCCCTGCTGCAATTAGTACAGCAGAGACAATTCACAGGTCTTGCTACCGAGAACCCAAATGAACATTTAAAAAACTTTCTCCAGTTAGCAGACACCTTTAAAACTAATGCAGCCTCTCCTGAGGCAATCCGCTTAAGATTATTTCCATTTTCCCTCAGAGATAAAGCCCTATCATGGTTAGATTCCCTTCCACCCAATTCCATAACAACTTGGGAAGCCCTCAGAAGAGTATTCCTTGCTATATATTTTCCCCCAAGTAAGACCGTTGTTCTTTGAAACCAAATAACCAGATTTACCCAAAACCAAGGAGAATCGATGTTTGAAGCCTGGGAGAGATATAAAGAGCTGTTAAGAGCATGCCCACATCATGGTTTAGAAAATTGGCTAATCATTCAAACCTTCTATAATGGACTTCATTATAACACTAAGATGACCATCGACGTTGCCGCAGGTGGTGCACTGATGAACAAACCTTACCCTGAAGCTAGCGCCCTTATCGAAGATATGGCCCAAAACCATCAATCATGGGGAGTAGAACGAGCAACAGTGGAAAAGAAGGAAGTCCAAGGAGGAATACATGAGTTAAGCTCTATAGACATGATACAAGCTAAAATGAACGTGTTGGCCCTTAAAGTTGAACATATGTATGCAACCCCGAATACTGTAGCTGCAGTTTCGTCGAATTGTGAGATATGTGGGACGCAAGGACACTAATTCGCAGAATGCATTCTGTTAAATGAGACCAGCTCTGAACAAGTGAACTACACCCAAGGGAACCCATTTTCAAACACATACAACCCATGATGGAGGAATCACCCAAACTTCTTCTATAAAAATAATAACCCTATCCAAAATACCGCACCTCCGAGACAATAAGGTTACCAAGCCCCGAGAACAAATCAACATATGCAACATATGCCCCCAAAATCGAGCCTTGAAAAAATTATGGAAATTTTTTATCACTGCTCAAACCCAACAAAATAAAGAGTTCATGAACCAAAACGTTCATGTTAACAAACTGATTACCCAGTTAGGGACCAAGGTTGACCAAATAATTACTCACAATAAGATGCTTGAAACCCAGATCTCTCAAGTAGATTTAAACCAAGCCCCTCAGACTACACCCGGAGGACAGTTCCCTGGACAACCTCAACAGAACCCAAAAGGGCAAGCAAATGCCATTACTCTATGTAGTGGGACCGCTTATGAGTAACCCTTTAACCCAAGATTGAGTGAGCCTGAAACTTCTCAGATAAATAAAGAGAAGGAACCAGAGGAATATGAAAAACAGGGAAGTCAAGAAAAAGGAGAAGAACATAAAAACAAAACCTATGTACCATCACCGCCATACAAACCACCAATACCATACCCTCAAAGACTAAAACAGACCCAAATCAATAACCAATATCAGAAATTCGTTAAGGTTATAGAAAAACTTCATGTAGAAATCCCTTTTACAAAAGCCATCACCCAAATACCTTCTTACGCAAAGTTTCTCAAAGACATACTTACCAATAAACGTAGACTTGAAGATCCAAAACCCTTGGAATGTAATTCTATTTCCGAGAATAAGTTAGCAAAAAAGGATAAAGATCCTGGAAATTTTTCCATTCCTTGTATTTTGGGGAATCATGTCATCGAAAAAGCTTTTCTAGACTTAGGAGCTAGTGTGAGCTTAATGCCTTTAGTAGTTTGTGAAAGGTTAAACTTAGAAGAATTACAACCTACTAAGATGTCACTTCAGTTAGCCGATAGATCTATTAAATACCATATAGGCATACTTGAAAACGTCTCTGTTAGGATAGGTCAGTTGTTTATCCCTACTGACTTTGTTGTCATTGACATTAAAGAAGATGATGACATACCAATCCTCCTAGGTAGACCGTTCTTATCGACCGCTGGAGCCATAATAGATGTCAAAAAAGGGAAACTAACCTTTGAGGTAGGTAACGAGAAAATAGAATTTGTACTCTCAAAATTTCTCATGGCACCTATTATATGAGATGCATGTTATGCCTTAGATATCATTGATGAATGCATTAGGGAATTAGAACAAGAAGAAGTAACTAAAACAATAAAGTTGTCGTCGACTCTTATTTGGGAAGATGATAATTATAAAGAGCTCTACATTGATGATAACCTTCACGAATGTTTATCTCTTACCCCAGATTCTATGCCATGCCCCATGAAACCAACCGTAAAACTTAAGGAACTGCCTTAGAACCTGAGATATGAGTTTCTTGATGAAGAAATGGACCGTCTAATTATAGTTAGTGTTACCTTGAACCAAGAGGAAACAAACCAATTGTTAGATGGTTTACGAAGGTACCCCTCAGCCTTAGGATATAAGATCTCTAATCTAAAAGGAATAAGCCCATCCGTATGCATGCATCGGATTTTGCTCAAAGAAGATTCAAAACCCTTTAGAGAACATCAGAGAAGAGTAAATCATATGATGAGTAATGTAGTTAAGACCGAAGTTCTTAAGTTACTAGAGGCAGGTATAATATATCAGATCTCAGACAGTAAATGGGTAAGCCCTGTGCATGTAGTACCTAAAAAGGGAGGCAACACAGTCGTACAAAACGAGAATGGCGAACCTGTAGAAAAAAGAATTGATGGAGGATGGCGTATGTGCATAGACTATAGAAAATTAAATAAAGCAACCAGGAATGATTATTTCCCCTTACCATTCATAGATCATATGTTGGAGCGCCTAGCCAGACACTCTTACTTTTGTTATCTAGATGGATATTCATGATTCTTCCAAATACCTATTCACCCCGAAGATCGAGAAAAAACTACCTGTACATGCCCTATTGGAACTTTTGCCTACAGATGAATGCCTTTTGGACTCTGTAATGCCCCAACCACTTTTCAACGTTGCATGATGTCTATCTTTGCAGACTATCTAGATGGAATCATGGAAGTATTTATGGACGATTTCTCGGTTTGTGGATTTGATTTCAAAAATTGTCTTATCAACCTTGAGAAAATCCTGGAAAGATGTGTGGATGTAAACCTTGTGCTAAATTGGGAAAAGTGTCATTTCATGGTTACCGAAGGGATTGTTTTAGGACATATAGTTTCCGAAAAAGGTATAAAGGTAGACAAAGCTAAAATAGAAGTCATAGAGAATCTAAAACTACCGATGACTATTAAGGAAATAAGAAGTTTTCTTGGACATGCCAGATTCTACCGACATTTTATCAAGGACTTCTCCAAAATAACAAAACACATAACTGGCCTTTTGATGAAAGATGTTGAATTCATCTTTGATGAAAAATGTAATGAAGTGTTTAATCTCTTGAAGCAAGCTTTGATTTCAGCACCTATAATGAAACCCCTGATTGGTCATAACCGTTTGAGATAATGTGTGACGCTAGTGACTATGTTGTTGGAGCCGTTCTAGGTCAGAGAAAAGATAAAAAATTACACGTAATTTACTATGCCAGTAAGACCCTAGACGCTTCCCAGCTTAACTATGCAACAACTGAAAAAGAACTCCTAGTTGTAGTTTTTACTATAGACAAATTCATATCTTATCTAGTAGGAGCCAAAATTATAGTTTACACCGACCATGCTGCCATCCGTTACCTACTAAGTAAAAAGGACGCCAAACCCAGGTTACTTCGACGGATTCTGTTACTACAAGAATTTGATTTAGATATTCGTGATAAGAAAGGCACTGAGAATGTAGAAGCTTATCATCTTTCTAGGCTAGAATACCTGAAGCCTAATTCGGTACCCATAAATGATGATTTTCCCTACGATAGACTGATAGCCAAACTAGAAACTATTGAAGATGATAACCCAGACCCTCATGAACATTCTCAAAAATCCTTAGCTATAAGTAAAGTACCTTGGTATGCAGACTTTGTTAATTATCTAGCCGCTGACATCATACCCCCCGATCTAAATTACCACCGGAAGAAGAATTTCTACAATGATGTAAGAAACTTCTATTGGGACGAACCATTTCTTTTCAAGAGAGGTAAAGATGGAATTTTCCGCCGTTGCGTCCCAGAAGATGAGGTACATAATATAATTGAGCATTGTCACTCTGCACCCTATGGTGGACATGCAAGCACCTCTAAGACTTACACCAAGATTCTTCAAGCTGGCCTATTCTGGCCTACCATGTGGCGTGATGTCCATGCTTTCATTATCAAATGTGACAGATGCCAACGTACGGGAAATATTTCAAGACGTAATGAAATGCCTCTAAGAAATATCCAAGAAGTAGAACTCTTCGACGTATAGGGTATAGATTTTATGGGACCATTCCCACCATCTTTAGGAAACTAGTATATCTTAGTAGTTGTTGACTACGTGTCTAAGTGGATTGAAGATATTGTCGCACCCACAAATGACACCAAAGTAGTCATCAAATTATTTAAAAATTATATATTCCCCAGATTTGGAACACCCCATTTAGTCATAAGTGATGGAGGATCACACTTCATATCAAGAATATTTCATAAACTTTTAAGCAAGTACGGAGTGAAGCATAGAGTAGCAACACCATACCACACACTGACTAATGGACAAGTGGAAGTATCTAATAGGGAGATTAAACAAATTCTTGATAAGACTATCTCTATATCTAGAAATGATTGGTCGCAGAAACTTCAAGAAGCGTTATGGGCCTACATAACCGCTTTCAAAACCTCTATAGGAACAACCCCCTATCAACTAGTCTATGGAAAGTCGTGTCACTTACCTTTTGAGTTAGAGCATAAAGCATATTGGGCCATTAAAACTTTGAATTTGGATTACCTAACTGCTGGTGAAAAACGTATCCTTGATATCCATAAATTGGAAGAACTCAGACAATCAGCCTACGAGAATGCTATTATATACAAAGAAAGAACAAAAAGCTTGGCACGACAGAAGAATCATAAGAAAAGACTTCAAAATAGGCGATCATGTCCTCCTGTTCGATTCTAAGTTACGACTTTTTCCAGGGAAGCTTCGTTCGAGATGGACTGGCCCTTTCGAAGTATCTAAGATTCTAAGATCTGGAGCTATTGAAATCAAGAACTGGACATGTAAATCGTTCATTGTCAATGGACAGAGACTGAAGCCCTATGAAGGAGGAGACATTCCAACAACATACTTCAGCCATACTCTAAGTGATCCACCAAATCCTACAAATGATGTATAAGTTCTGGTCGTCGAGCTAACGACGTTAAACAAGCGTTGCATGGGAGGCAACCCATGGTTTTCTTTTCTTATTTACTTTTATTTACTCTTATTTTATTTTATTTTATTTTCTTTATTATTTTGTCAGGACTAACTTTACATGTTTTTGTGATTTCAGGACCTTTTTCTAACCTTGTGCGGGATGCAGAATCTAGATGATATGCATGTGGCCTTCAGAGACGATGCCCAGAGGGAGCGTTACTATGTCCACATAAGGCGCCCTATGGCACCTACGCGGTACCCAGACCAGGATTGCATGGATGCTTTGGGGATTGAGCCAAGTGTCAGATTCTTATACCACCAACTCCAATGGGACCAGTTTGACGACATGAACTTGACTCTAGAGTTTCTCAACTCGTTTGATTATGACCCTTGGGCTGGACCCGATGGACATGCTATTTTCAGGTTGTTCGGGACTGAGTACTCTTTCTCTCACAAAGAGTTTGGTGATTTACTAGGTTTTCAGACTACCCCTGATGCTATTCCAGAGACGCCGATGGGATACTTTAATAGTAGAGAAGTGGAGAAGTTTTGGAGCGATATCTCAGGTGGAGGGAGCCAGGATCCTTCCACTCAGCTATCCCAGGTTATCCACAACCCTGCACTAAGGTACTTCCAGATGATCCTAGCACACTCTTTCCTCGGTTTTCCAGATACTGAGACTTTTCTTAGTGAGGAGGAGATTTTCCTGCTGTTTTGTGCGACCCAGTCACGCCCTGTTGCATGTGGCAACTTTCTGCTGAAAGGCCTTGCCAGTGTCGCCAGATCATCCGTAGGTATTATTCATGTCGGTGGGATTGTTACTCAGATCGCTACTGCATTAGGTCTATCTCGCAAGTTATTACATCTCAGGACCTTCTGCAGCTATACCACCATGGATGTCGAATTTTTCCTAGATAAAGGGTTGATGAGGAGAGCCTCTTTTGATCCCAACATGTTCAGACTACTGATCGACGACAAGGTGATACATTACTTCACGCTATATGACCCGCTGATGACCAGTGTCCACGACCTAGTTAATTGGAGTTATGCTTTAGAGGATCATGGAGAGACTGTTGAGGAGCCAAAATCACCTCATGCTGCTGAGTATACTCCTACACCTCCTTCTCCCAGAGTCACTGTTTTGTCTAACAATCTGTCTTTGCAGCCACTTGATTTACAGACCCAGATTTATGAGCTCTGTAAAGAGACTTCCAGGCTTAAACAGGAAGTAGCGAACTTGGCTCTACAGATTAAGGTATCCGATCTCACCCATGCCACAGAGGCAGACGCTCTATATCAGGAGATTGGAGAGCTTCAGAGGGAGATCGCTGAGATTCGTGGATTGGACCAGGCAGAGAAGCATACTACCTGATCGTGTTAAGCTGGCATTATTGCTCTAGTATTTAATATTTTATGCTTTATTTTATTTCTCGCATCTCCTGACATATTTTATATTATCGCATATGCTACATTTTCCATGTACTTTGGTTGAAAATCATTTATATATATATATATATATATATATATATATATATATATATATATATATATATATATATATATATATGTGTGTGTGTGTGTGTGTGTGTGTGTGTGTGTGTTCTATTATATGCATGATTATTTATTTTTATATATGTCTAATAACAAAAAAAAATAATACAAAAAAAGATTTTCTTTTTTATGTTCAATATCTATTAAAGGTTGTGCAAGTATCGTGCCTAAGACGAAGGAAGCAAACTCTATTTGGACCCCCAAAGACAAAAAGGTATGTAAAAGCCCACTTGGATTTTTCAAAATTTGGGCTCAGCCACGAAATGGCCTTGTGGCACCCGCCATAGAAGCATGACGCCCGCCATGACGTCCCACTAAATTTGGGACAGATTCATCTCCCCCACCATTTTTGAACCTTCAAACTTCCAAAACCCATTTTTTCCATCTTCCAAAACTCCATTGAACCCCCATTAAAGCTCCCACCACTATCATTCATTCACCATCCATTAAACCCTTTCAAGTTCCATTTTTATTTCCATTCATTACACACCATAAAAATCTCACCTTTACCATTTTCTATTTAAACCACTTTTCACCACCTTCAACTCATCCAAGGAGCAAGAACAATGGAGTTCGACGGATTTATTCTTCGTGAAGGAAAGCCCGGAAATAGGCAAAGAAAGATCATTCAAAAGCTTCAGAGTCGAGAAATTCTCTCGACTAGGTACGTGGATGACAATTGTCTGTATTCTTTGGGTTTGTATCATAGTGTTTATCATTTATTAGATTTTTAGAATTGCACAATATTTTTGCAAATCAAGAACCTACCTTTAAGAGGCTGACAATTGAGTTTTTGAGTTCTTTAATATATATTGTCAGTCCTAACACTGCTAGCACAATCGGTACTATCAATTTTAGAATGTTTGGAATCGAATATAAATACAGTATCGGCGAACTAACAAGCTTATTAGGAATCCCTCATTGGGAAGGTGCTATATTTGAGGGCCCTTTGGATTCAGAATGGTCGGCCGATGTATTTTCCTTCTGGCAGAGACTGTCAAATACTTCAATAAATTCTTTTGAAGGAATACTCGCATCGACCATCCATAACCTGGCCATCAGAGTTTTCAGATATATGTTAGCATGTACTATTTTTGGCCGGGAGAATCCAAATAAGGTAAATTCTAAAGAGCTTCTATTTTTGAAAGGAAGCCTCACAAATAGTCATATCAATCTGGTCCCGTTTATGCTTGCACACATGGCTTTAACTATTAATAAAACAGGACCGATTGTTTTTGGAGGACTTGTTACGTCTATTGCTCGGGCCCTTAACTTGAACAATGAGATAGCCACACTTGAACCCCTACCTCCTCGCACAGTTAACTTAAAATTTCTAAAAGACATGAAATTGTGCCGAGTGAGAAGAGCAGATGGTTATGAATTGATGGTTCATAATGTAGTTATCCCATATGTTCCTTTGCCTTGTAGTAGACGTATCGATGTACGTAATGAAAGGAATTGGACCTATGATTTAAATGCTCCACCTGTTTTAGGTCCACTTCCTCCTAATGTTCCTGAAGAGGAGGGACATGACACTGATGAAGAATATGATGGGAGAGCAATCTCCCATACCTCACGTGTCCCCCCATCATCATTCACATCCACGCACCGCACCATCTTCCTCTAACCCTGTTGCAAGTGCTACTCCTGGATTTTATATCACTGAGGAGATGTGGTGTGATATGACGGCTAGAGAAGAAAGACGAGACGACTTACTCTCTACCATTTCACAACAACTGGAGGACAACATGAGCTATATGGAACAATCATGATTGAGTTCCTATCGTGCCTACGGGAACGTTTGCCGCACCTTGACTGCGATCATAGAAGAACAGTATCGTCAGCGAGAAGTCAACCGCTGACATTACCAGCTTATGGAGGCCACTCAGGGTTCATTCCTAGGTAACCTTTGAGAGGTCAGAGATGCCAAGGCTGCCTTATCGGCCCGACTAGACCGGAGAGACCAGCACCGAAGTAGATCCCGTCGTTCCAGGCATCCTCCGCAGGACGGCGAAGGCACCAATGGTCCTCCACAGTAGTTTCACAGATTACTCTCCTTATCTTATTTCGAAACATCGGGGACAATGTTCGATTTAAGTGTGGGAAGGGATTTTATTGCTTTCTATTTTTTCTCTTTTCTTAGTTATTTATTTGCTTTCTGTTTTCCTTCTTTTCAGTTAGTTATTTAGTTTAAGTTTTTTAGATAATGCATGAGTCTGACGAGTCACCAGTACAGTGTATCTTTAGTGCACTCTCATTTTCCCCATTTCTTTAGCCTTACCAAAAAAAATTCAAAAGAAAACAATGTTGTTCCACATGTTTTTTGGGCTTTAAGACAGGTTTGGATTAGGATGTGGTGACTTAGGTGAAATTTTTGAAACATCAGTATTGTTTTAGCACCATAGACTTCATGAATATAGGAATCACTCCTAAACCCCACATACCATGGCCTTTATTATCATTCAAAAAATTGTCCTAAGTAGTTTATTCTAGCAGTCAGCTCCGGCCTAAGCATGCTCTACGTATGGGACCGATGAACATAAGTGAATGATCCAGCGCTAATAAAAAAGAGAAAAAGGCAAACTCCGGGATAGGTGACCCTCACAAAGTCATTTAAACCAAAAAAGAGAGAAAAAAAATTTGCCACAAAAAGAAAAAAATTTGCAGTCACCCATTGTTAGTTGGTTCAGAGGTATCTGGCACTGAACTCGGTAGGGCAGATTACGATCTGATCCCCCACAACTGCATTTGGGTCAAATAAAAAGGGTTTACACATGCTTATGTGCCAGAAACTCTATGTTTTGGATCAGAAACACTAACTGGTCACTCTACTATGAAGTATGTACAAATAACAGGATTAATGTGATTGTGCCTGAATGAAAGGGACCTAAAAAGAGATGAAAAGATAGGCCTAGGTATTATGGGATGATATGGGATGCTTAATATAGGATTGAAGTTTATGTCCGTGTCATTATGATACCCTTAGTTCACTTAGTTAGTACCTGTCACTGCATCCTGGCTTGAACTTAGAAGCCCTTTTAGCCCAAATCACGTGTTGACATTAGTTTTCTTTCTTTGAGCTTTAAATGTTTTGCTTGAGGACAAGCAAAGGTCTAAGTGTGGGAGGATTTGATAACACTGAATTTCATCGCGTTTCTGACTCCGATTTCGCATGTATTTTAAGTTTTTATTGCTATTTTGTTATGTTATTACTATGTTTTTATTTATTTTCAAGTTTTTACTTTAATCGGACCCTCGGGCGAGAAAAGGAAAGGAAAAGGAGCTGAAAAGGGCAAAAATCAAGTAGTTCAACATTTTACACTTGTGGGACCCATTGTGGCTGGTGCCATGGGGTCAGCCGTGAGGTGGACACGTCTCAAGACTCTCCCCAACTGCCTATCCCCATGATCCCCACTACTCATACCATTTTTCACTCATGGCGAGCGCCACAAGGCAAAATGGTTTCCCTCCATTTTTTGGTTGCAAAGGGCATCCATGTCTTTTCTTATTATTTGTTTGCCTATAAATAGGACTTTAGATTTTCTTTTTTAATTATCCAAACTTAGAATCTCTTAGGCATATATCAGTTATAAAGTGGTAACCACTTCACATCAGAGTGCTGCTGCAATCGAGTGATCGAGTCTGTATACGTATGTGTGATCGAGTCTTTGAGCACTTTGGAAGGAAGTTAATCCTGCCGCCATTTTAATTCTAGTTCGTATTTTACTTTCCGCATTGCTTTTCTTTATTTTACTTTCCGCATTGCTTTACTTTATTTTATTTCCGCACTCTCTTTATTTTATTTTATTTCCGCACTCACTTTACTTTATTTTATTTCCGCACTCACTTTACTTTGTTTATTTCTCGCACTCGCACTACTTTCATTTATTTCCGCACTCGCACTACTTTTATTTACTTTCCCTCACTCGCACTACTTTTATTTACTTTCCCGCACTCGCACTTTATTTAATTTACTTTCCGCACTTGCACTAATTACCTTTTATGAAAAATATTAAAATGAACTTTTACTTTACCATGTCTAGCTAATTTTCTAAAGGTTAGAATGTAAGGATCATAATTGAACCAATAATATGTACAACTGTTTGTAGAAACGCTTAAGGGCTATTTTGACTTTCAATATAAGTTTTCATGTTCTTTAAAGTTCCGTTGGGTAAGATCGAAAGCCGTCCAACGCCTATTTAAACTTAATTGTTTTTAACTATTTCAAAAACAACCAAAAGCGCTTTGTTTAGTTCATTAGGAGTTTTTAGATTAAAAAGAAAAGAGATTTTAAAACTAATTTCGGGCGCGTTAAGAAGTTTAGAGTCTGGTTCGTGAGAACCTTTTTTTTCTAAGAAATTCAGGTCAAAATACTTTTCAACTTAGTTAAGATACTATATTTCTTAAAAATAGGTTTACTACTCTAATGCAGTGTGCACCTTTTTATCCGTGACAATAGGAGGGTTTGATTAGGGAGTACAACTCGGTTCTGAATACGTGAAAGCGACAGTTCCCGTTAAATTAGTTCTTTTCAAAGTAGAAAACATTTTCCATAAGTAGTTCTATTAACAAGTACTTGATTATCAATTGATTATGTGAATTGCATTCGAACCTGTCTTTATCAATTAAATTAAATTTACTATTTTATTTATCATTGTGCACTCTTTAAAACCATTATTTTCAATTGCCTTAGATACACACCATAACAACAGATAACGATAGATTGACATTTGGTCTCTGTGGATTCGACAATCTTTTATATTACTCTGACGTGTTCGTACACTTGCGAAAAACACGCATCATCTGAGAGGAAGGTGGAGTGGCCAGAGATGAACACTACAACAAAATGCGTTAACAACGACGTCATAGTCACCACAGATCACGCCTACACCGTTGTGAAATATATAAACTAAGGCGTTATTCTATTATTTTTATTTACTATTTGTATATAACAACGGTTGTTTATTTCAACCATTGTGACATGTTTTGTTTTTTAATTTTAATTCTAAATTAAACTCTGGCGCTTCATTATGAAATTTAATTACAAAAGTAATATATGATGACGGTTGTGGTATATCCAATGTTGTGATATGTATCAAACTTTGATTCCCAACAACTACATTTTTCTTCCATTTTAAACATATTTTTTTTGAATCCGTAGTATCAAACTGATGTGTAAATAGATTCGATTCCCAACAACTACATTTTTTAAAATTTACTTTTCATTTTAAACATGTATTTATTTCATTTTTTTTAGCATTTTTATGTTAATGAGTAGAATTTGATCAAATTAAAAAAATGAAAGAGACAAGAGTATATATAACAGATAAGTTCATTAATATATTTTAAAAATGGGAGTACATATATTTTTCAAGAATCATAACCCATAGCTATAAAGATATCTTCATAGTGTAGGGGATTGTCCTCACTCCTTTCATCAGAGTTATAATAATATGTCATCCTCTCCTTATTTTTCTTTTTCATTGGCTTCTTTGTCTTCTTCTTCTTCCTCACTCTTAACGCATCTGGCCTGACATTGGTAGCTTGTTGGACCTCCTGATTTGGTTGCTGACGTTGCTCATTTGTAGTGATCTCTATGATGTTTCTGTTGACATTCTGATTATTTGTAGAACTCAATGTTACCAGATATTATGAAGAAATGTAAAACTGTGTATTTATAGATGAGGATGAAGATGAAAATCTGATACTTTAATGCTTGCAATGATGATAACGTGTAATGTTTGATATTCCCGAACGATAATTTTTAAATCACTACTTGGGATGAGTGGTTTCCCTCTTCTGGGAAAAGAAAAGGTTGTAGTATTAGAACGATTGCATTTTATAATCGTAATTAAATAATTATAGAAAACTGAAAACTGGTGTAAGGAAGCCGAATCCCCGCTTCCCTGAAAGTGAACTCGTATATCGGGAAACGCGTTCCCCAAAAGGCCGAGTAAATCTGTTGCTCGGGGAGAGGGGCATAACACTCCCAGTTTTGGGGTTCCCCCGAGGCCAAGTCCTCCACGACCATATGGGCGGTGCGTGAATTAGTTACAAAGCGCGAGTCTTTTTCTAACGGTTCTTCCCCGACCCAAGATAGATCAGGTCCCTTAGAGGCATGTTCTTGTCCTTCCCACTCCTCATCGTCTACCTTTATGTCGATGTCCTCCGAGGGGACATCCTCGGCTCTCTGTTGATCCAAATTACCTTAAAAGAAGAGGAAATTGGTGAATTTGACGTCGCATCAAATCCATCCTTCCACCGCAGTTCAAGTGAAAGGGCGAGGGCCAAAGCCAGGGAAAGAAGCACCCAACATATTCATCAGAAATTGAAGAGAATGCCCGGTACATTCATGGAAAATTTGAAAGGTTCCCGGGACAGTCAAAGGATGCCCAGGACATTCAACGAAAAATCATAAGATTACCTGGCACATTCATGGAAAAATCAAGGAGTGCCCAGGACATTCATCAAAATTCCCTTAAAAGAACCCTAAAGTGGGGCTTCCTCGGTTACTCCGGTGGAAGAAACCACCGTGGAAAAAGAGAATTAAACCTAATTACCAGAAATAGAGAAGAGGTTTTAACTGACATTTTTGCCGACGAAGTAATGGCGCAGTTGTAGTGACAACAGCAGTGTATTTCAAGTTAGAAAGGGAGAGCGTCTGGCGAACCTCTGAGGAGAATTGAGAGTGAAAATGAGAAGTGGGGGGAAATTCTCCCAAAACACTTTTTGTATTGGCTCCCACGTGGGAGGGCGTGCCTAGGCCATCATTGCCTAGGCTTCCTAGATTCCCCTAGGAAGTCAGGCATTTAATGCGCCGTCACGCGTAAAACAAAGCGACACACATTAAATGCCATTATGGAAGGAAACAAAAAGACAGACACGTCACCTTTGGGAACTCCAAGAACCACCAACTCACTCCTCGAGGTACCGAGCACGTATGTCCTCGACACCGCAAAAACGCAAAGGCATGTACGTCCTCGACACCGCAAAAACGCAAAGGAAGCCTCGAGCACGACTCCAACCGAGCGGATAATCCTCCTCGACATATCGAAACTCCAACAAGGCCTTGCACGCACCGCCTTTAGACGAACCTCGACAAGCACGGGCAAGTGTCCTCGACATCCATTGACCTCGCCACCAGTAAAACATCTGCCTGACATACGTGCGCTTAAGTCATCACTCTGTAGCGGATTTGTGACTTGGGGGCTCTTGTTCTGGACTGGGTCGACGCAGTATGCATCGAGAAGAGGCTCAGTCGTCGGGCACAACCCACGGCCCAATACAAGGGGACGTGGGGAGAGCGTCTCCCCCACGTGATCCACGTCACCCAACCGCCCACTATTATCTACTGATATTTAGGAGTAGTTAGACCAAGAGCAAGACCACGTGATAGGTCTTATCTGCTCATACGCAATCCTTGGCAGTTCTTCCTTTGGCCTAGCTAATCCAGCGCATGAGGAGAATCTTGGCCTAGCGCTAGGGGCACACTATAAATACCCTCTTTCACCAGAGGGTCGAGTATTCTTGATTTTATTCTCTATTCTTACCTATTATGTACTCGCGCTCCGTATACACTCTCACTTTGGCATCGAAGTACCTTGTATGTACACCCCCCAGTGTCCCTTGGTGGTTGTTCATCATTAGAAGGTCCTTTCTGATCATGTCAGATCAGTTTGTTTCACTATATTTTTATTAAAAATACAAGGGATAATAGTTATTTTGCCCTCTGCCATATGGGCGAGGTTTGAAAAAAAAAATTTAGATTCCCCCTGACATTTGAAGATTCCTTAATTTTAGCCTCTCACTGGATATGATCAACAAAAACAGTGACGTGGCGCTGTTTTGTTGGCTTTTTATTTTTTTAATGTGATGTGTCATGCTTTGATGGACTTTTTTTTATTACGCGTGGCTTTTATATCATTATTTTATTAGTTGCATGTTAAAATGTTAAAATATCAGTTTAAAATTTTGCATACCCCAAGTATTGAACCCATGACATGAGGCTAGAAAGAAATGCCTTCTACCACAAGACCACCTTGCTTGCTTTGTCATTTATTTCTATTGAAATCTATATATTACATAAATTGATTATAATATTATTACTAAAAAGAATTATTAATATTTTAGTACTAAATATTAAATATTAATATTATATATTGTGTTTAGTAAATACTTAATATTTACTGTTATAACGTAAATTATCCATAAGTAAATAATTTAGTAAATAATTAACATAATTATTAACATTAATAAATTACTAACATTATTATTAACATTAACGTTAGTAAATTATTAACATAATTATTTATTTTATTTTATTAGTTGTATGTTAAATTATTAACATTAGTAAATTATTAATACTTATGAATAATTATTTACATTAGTATATATACTTATGAATTATTTACATTACTATATATACTTATGAATAATTTACAGTAGTAAAATATTTACATTAGTATATATACTTATGCTTTAATTTACTGTAATGTAAATAATTTACATTAGTGTATTTACTTATTACGTTAGTAATTTACGTTAATATTTATTAATGTTAATAATTTAACATACAACTAATAAAATAAAATTAATAATTATGTTAATAATTTACTAACGTTAATGTTAATATTTACTAATGTTAATAATTATGTTAATAATTTAATATACAACTAATAAAATAAAATTAATAATTATATTAATAATTTACTAATGTTAATAATTATGTTAATTATTTACTAAATTATTTACTTATGAATAATTTACGTTAATATATACAGTAAATATTACGTATTTACTAAACACAATATACAATATTAATACTTAATATTTAATACTAAATATTAATAATTCTTTTTAGTAATAATATTATAATCGATTTATGTAATATATAGATTTCAATATAAATATATGATAAAGCAAGTAAGTTAGTCTAGTGGTAGAAGACATTTCTTTCAAGCCTATGTCATGGGTTCAATATTTGTGGGAGGCAAAATTTTAAACTTTGATATTTTAACATGCAACTAATAAAATAATAATATAAAAGCCACGCGTGTAATAAAATTAAAAATAAAATAAAAAATTCCATCAAAGCATGTCACATTAAATAAATAAATAAACCAACAAAGCAGTGTCACGTCCATATGGCAAGGGGCAAAATAGCTATGATCCCAAAATACAATCATTTAATTTGGCATAGAATCCTATAATCTGAAAATTACGATGTATTTCAAAACCAACCTAAATGGATCAATGTTTTCCGAATTGCTTCCATCTTATTTTGGTACATTTTATGTTCCTTTAACTTAAATATATGGTTAAATGGTTTGTTTGCTTCAATTAATCTATGTCTACATTTCTACTTTACCTCATCCTTGTCACTTATCACGATAAGTCATCATAACAATCTCCATGATAAGCAATGATGATGAGGTACTATAATGAAAGATATAGATGGCTAAAATGAAGGAATCTTCAAATGTCAGGGGGAAATCTAAACTTTTTTTACAGGGGGATTTTTTTAAACCTCGCCCATATGGCAAGGGGCAAAATGGCTATTATCCCAAAATACAATCATTTAATTTGGCATAGAATCTTATAATCTGAAAATTACGATGTATTTCAAAACCAACCTAAATGGATCAATGTTTTCCGAATTACTTCCATCTTATTTTGGTACATTTTATGTTCCTTTAACTTAAATATATGGTTAAATGGTTTGTTTGCTTCAATTAATCTATGTCTACATTTCTACTTTACCTCATCCTTGTCATTTATCACGATAAGTCATCATAACAATCTCCATGATAAGCAACGATGATGAGGTACTATAATGAAAGATATAGATGTATTAAAGCAAATAGATCATCAATACATTTTTGTGTTAATGAACATAAAATGTGTTGAATGAGATTGATGCAATTAAAAAAAACAGTGGTTTGTTGTTGAAGTACAAATAGATTTAGGTTTCTGTTATTGATCCACATAGATTGTTTTGTGATATTACCGGCGTTCTACAATCGTGTTAGTTTCAGACTTAATAGTAACAAAGGGGGTTTTGGTTTTTAGTAACGTTTCGTTTCACATGCATAACAGATAAAAAGCTAAAGGTAAAAAATTATCAGGTTTTGAAGTTTATAAAACACATGCCAAGGTTAGGGTTCGACAAGTCAATTTGCACGAATAGAATCGATCAAGCGGATGAACTTGTTTAGATGATAAACATAATCACAATATCCTCTCAAAAAATTTATTTCTAACACAAATTGTGAGTTTTATTATTTTGATGCATTGTTGATCTCTCACTCAATCTATCAAAATGGTAACATTCAAGATCAATACAAGGTGAACATTAAGTCTCATAACTATCTCTAGCTTATGTTCTCTGATGGATGAAAAACCTAGGTCAAATGTGGAACACAATTCTTATCATGAAGCACACAAGGAGTATATCATAAAGACAAAGTTTTTCACCATTTATTTATCACCACAAGTTCATACACAATGATTAAAACCTACACATACAAAGGAAAGACTTATATACCTTCTAACCTTGACACAAAAGGAGTTTAGCTACCCATAACAATGGTAGCTTCCATTACAAGAAATAGATGAAGAAGACAAAGCATCAAAGACGATCTCTCGACTATTGATGTGCCAAATCTTCGAAAATAAGGAAAAATATTGATTTTAGGGTTTTTGTGCTAAGAAAAAGTGTATGGATCCCCAAAAATTCAACCCATTATATAGGGGGCTGAAAAATGCAGAGCTCGCTAAGTGAGCTCTCATTTATTGATCAACCCGACTTTTCTCTCTAAGCGAGCTTCAGGCCCTTGCTAAGCGAGCAACTCTCTGGATTTTGTTGTTGTTGGTCGCTACGAGCTCGCTTAGCGAGCTAGCAGCGAGCTTTAAAAAATGATTTTCTTTGAAAGTCTTCAAAAGAATGCCCCATTGATTTGTGCTCTCTAATCCAATGGCAAAACCTAAGAATATAAAAACAAAAGTTAAATAAGTGATACTATGAAAGCATTTAAACTATACTACAAATATTTACCGGAAACAATGGGAAAAAGCATCAGATAACAATTTAAGCTCATGAAAAGGGCCAATAACTACACTACATATTAATACAATTCAGCACTTATCAACTCTCACCAACTTGCTTCTTTGTTTGTCCTCAAACAAAGGTAAGATCAAATAGAAACAAACAAAAGATTGGATAAAGATAACACACAAAAATTGATGGTTCAAACTTAATCGATGCGCAACAAGTAGTGCTCAGCTTCAAACAAAATCTAAACATAATTATGAACTAACTTCTAAACAAAAATAACAAGCAACTTATCACAAGAAATTGAATGTTCAAATGGGAATCACCTACTTAACTCATATGAATCATGATCAATATCTACAAGGGACAAAACACTCTCAGAAGTAATTGTGTCAGCATCCAAAACAATTCATGCATTCATCTATCAAATTCAACAAGGAAATCAAGGAAACAAAGATCTCATAAGGGCTTTTCAATGTTGTAACTTGGCAAGGGTGAACAAGAAAGGGATATATATATATATATATATATATATATATATATATATATATATATATATATATATATAAAGGCCAATGATTCAAAGTAGTTATAAAAAAATTGAAAATTTTGAAGAACAAGCCGACTTAATCAAATTTCAATCCAATTCACTTTTCTCCTTTCTTTTTCTTTTCTTTTCATGGTACCCTCTCTTATAAGATTTATATGCTTCTTTTTACATTTCTCTTTGAGCAACTCACAATTGAGGGCAAAGCATAACAAATGACACTTTATTTTATCTTCTTTTTATTTCAAAGAGGGACCATTTTTTTTATACCACACTAGTTCTTTTTCACACCACAAGCACTCTCCCCAACTTTAATCCACACCATACATAATGACAATTTTCTTCAAACGAAAGTATGTTTGAACAAAAGGGGTAAGTGCATTAAGAACAACTAGAATGAATCACAACGATTTTTCTTTATGGAAACAACCACAATTGGTTTTCTCGACATTTTTTCCTATATTCAAATTAAGATTCATTCTAGTGTGTGAAAGCTCAAAAATGGTTAGCAAATGCTCACACTTCTCACCGGGTAAAATAGAGCTAAAAAGAACAGATGTTTTTTCTCAAATTCAAACAATTCCTTGATCAATTCAATGTTTCCATGATTTACTAAAGAAAACAAGATTAAACATGAATCATATGAGCTAAGAAATAATTACACACTCTCTTTTATGAACAATGAAGGTCACTCACATTTATGGTTTTGTCCTAAAGGATTCCCATATGAACATACATGCAAAATGAAACCAAACTTGAAATTTATGCAAAGCAAATAGTTCATACACATGCTAACATTCTACAAAGCACAAACAAAGTACATTTTTCGTGCAACAATTGAGAATTCTATCATCACCATCAATGATTGGTGTAGTACACAACTTTGAACAAGGAAATCAATCTTGCTTCATCAATTGATTACCTTATAATTAAGAACAAACACAAAAAATTTGCAACAAAAACATAAACATAAGCTAAACTCATCCGCCCGGATGTTAACTTAAATAAGTATTTAGGATACAACATGAGTTTTAATCTACCAAAACTACTCATCCTCATAGATGTTAACTACCAAAAAAAATAAAAAACTAACTAGTGTCATCATCCTCCCGGATGAACTACAACAAAATCCTACAAACATACTAAACATAACAAAAGTAAAAGAAGAAACGATCAAACCATCCAATATCATTAAGAACAAGAACTCGTGTCATCATCATCAACACCAGCTTCCCCCCTCAAAGAAGTAGGCTTGTCCTCAGGCCATCCATCATAAGTGTGGAACTCCTTCATGGAACACAAAAAAATGATCCACATGCGGCTCCTTGGTATGAATCTGCAACTGCAACATATAGTCATACATAAAAGATAAAGCATGATGATCAGCTTCATGCATAGCCCAGTTTGCAGTAGAACTCAGATCAAGTGTGTGCCCAGCAGAAGGCATACGTCCAGGAGGAGTAGCAACAGCAACAGGAGCAGCCCCAGAAGTGGGAAAGCAAAACCTGGTGACATAATCATCATCAATAAAGAAAACTTCACATTCCCTTATGAGGGAAGTGTGACACCAGCTTGCTTGCACAAAGCCATGACCAGACTGGGATGTGTGAGCGTGCAAGTAGCTCTAGAACCATGAGGTGTGCCACTAGTAGCAATTTGTCTAAACTTTGCGAAGATGATCTGAGAAAGGTCGACCACCTTGCCAACTGTAACACGGTGGAAGAACTGACTTTCTATAAATGTTGCGAATAGCAAGAATTGCCACCGACTTTTATTTTATCCAAATGGAAAGGACATAAAAGAACATGAAAGACCTATTTTTAAAAGACTTGAGTTCGGGGAGTAGTTTATATAAAGGGAAGGTGTTAGCACCCTTTATATCCATGGTTATCCATGGGCTCTTAGTTACTTAGCTCACTTTAATTGTTTTTGAAAAGTGTAGTGTGTGATTAGAAATTTTCTAAGTACTTTGTAATGATTTTCGTATGGATGTATACAAAGCCTTTGTTTGAAAATAGTGAGGTGTGAAAAGTATTTTATTTTTGAAGAGTGAGCAAGTAACTATGAGGTACCTACCCTAGACTGAGTCATTCATGTTCTTTTATATTCTTTCAAGGGTAAGATTGTCCCTATTATTAAGGAATAGGTAGTCATTACCTTGGATTTTAAGGGACGGGCGTAGGGTCATCTTACAGTCAACGAAGGCAACTGTAGGGTGTCTTTAGTAATTGGGAGGGACTGTCATCTTTTAAACCGAAGGGACAAGATCATTTATCGTACGCAACCTCGAAGGGACTTGATCTTTTAGAATCTGGGAGGGACAAGATGATTTATTTTCCTGGAGGGACTTTGCTTAAGACACCCTACTTTCAAGGGACTTGACCGTTTAAATAAGGCAACCAAGAGGGGTAACCCTAGTAGGTGTAGACAGCGATCATAGATCGACTTACATGTGTGAGTGATTATTTTCAAATATTTTTATCTTTTTAATTATCTAAATTCAATTAATTACAGTTATTTCTTGCACTCCCTATTTACTAACCATAAAAATAAATAAAATAAATAAATTGCGGAAAATATAAAACCTACGCTATTACATGACTTCGGGGCAGTTACATAATAATATGAACAGGAAAAATAAATTACACAAAATAACAACCTATACAATTTGTCTAGGTAATTAAATAAGGCAAAATAAATAAAAATAAATAAAGGACATTATTCTAAATAATTAAATAAAGCAAAAAATAAATAAATTAAGTTTTTGAAATTAATGTTAGAAAAGAAATATTAGGGTTAAATTAGGGTTTTAATGAAAAAAGGTTTTTGAAGAAAATTAAAATTTATTTAGAAAAATATTAACCTAATTACTAATTATTTTAAATTGATGTATATAATAGAATAATGAAAAGAAAAATTTATATATTAATAAAAAGAATATTTAATAAAATTAAAGAAATATTGAGATTTTAAGAGAATGAAGATGATTAATTTATATAAGAAAACTATTAACATTTTTTGTTAATTAAAAGATAAATCAAATATTTTTCATAAAATAATTATTGAGATTTATTATTAGTTTTCAGAAAATGAAATTGTTAAGAATCTTATTAGGTCATTAAATTAATTTGGTTAATGATTAATTATAAATTAATTAGTTAATTAGTCATCATATAATAATTAAATTATAAAATAAAAGAAAATAAAATAAAAACAGGCATTTAAAATAAATGGGGGAGGCCTGGATATGAACCCAGGACCCCCCCCCCTTACCAACCCTAATGCGCAACCACTAGAGCACCTGTGCGTAGATGAAAAGGTTAGGAAACAATTATATATAGAATAAATTAATAATATAGAACAAATTGTAAAAAAAAAGTGTCTGGGGCTGGGTTCGAACCCACGCCCTCAGGATACCAAACCTGATTCCCAACCATCACTCCAAACACGCGCGTGTGATATAAAGATGGAACAAATAAAATAAAAGAGAAGATAGAATTTGAAATTCCCAGGATGGCGCCAATTTCATCTTCTTCTTCCTTTTACCTACAAAATTTCCTACAAAATTTTCCATGAAATTTCCTGCGAATTGGTTTTCCCAGGAAATCCTACGTCCTTCCAAATGCCATGAACCTGTAATATTTTGTTAAATTGAACACACCAATACAATCACAACATCATTTACAATTGAATTATGCCATTAGAATTCGTTTATAATTGCTAAATCGCAAAGCCCTAATTTGAGAGCTCAAAACCTAACAATGGTGTTTTACGATTCAAGCCATGAACCTTTGATTTAATTATCCAAAAAGCATCCTAGGGTCGTAACAAACATAAATCAGGCATCAAATCCAATCAATAATGGTTAAACATATGAAAACGAATAAATACAAAAGGAGGAGAAAACACGATTCAGTTTGTGCTCATGGTGATGCTTCTGATGATGCTTATGATCGAATCATGTTCTAAACAACCTCAGGAATCTATCCCAACCTTCAAATCACCTGAAAATGATCAAAAAAGAAGAAACTGAATTTGGATATTTTCTTGAAAATTTGAAGTTTGCAAACGGCTTTTTTGGTCCAATTTTTCGTGCCTTGTGTTTTGGTTGAGTTGTGTACTTATAGGTGAAGGAGATTAGGTCAAAAACTTGTGGATTCTATGGGCTTTTAGATGACTTGATGGTGAAGGAAGAATCAACCAAAAAATATTCAAAAAATCAAATATATCCTTGCTATTTTGGTTGTGCACGATTTTGGAGAGTCTCAATCAGTCTTAAATATTTTTTAAGAGCTTCTAGAACAAGAATTACATCCAAATATTGAGTTTTATATTTTATTTTGATTTAAATTGAATTTTAATAAATAAAATCCAAATAAATAATAAATAAATTATAAAAATAAAAAATAATTGGAATTGGGTCGTGCTTGATGTTATTATGAAGATTGGATTGCAAATCCATGGGCCCATTTGGAAAAAATTGGATTTGAGACCCTTTTTGCTTAATGCACCCCTTGAAATTTCCCAACTTTTCCAAGGCATAACTCCCTCAATTTTAAGGCTATGAAGATGATCTTGGACATTTTGGAAAGCTTAAACAGTCCTCTAACAAAACTCTTTGGTCCTATATCCATATCTTTTACCATTTTCAAATTATGCTCTTTGAAAAAAGTTGACTTTTTGTTGACTTTTAAAATGACCTATAATGTTTTAGCTCATACCTTCCAAATGAAGCATTTTTAGGATTGGCTTGTGAGACACAAAGTTGTAGAGAATTCAATTTCCTTCAAAATTAGATTTGGATAGGAAATTTTTGATGAAGCATGTGAAAGTTATGGCTGGTCAAAGTTTAGTTGACTTTTCCTAGGAAACCCTAATTTAGAAACTTCCTGATTCTTGATGATCTGAGATCTCCTTGATGAATCATGATCAACCCTTGATCAAATAATGGATTTTACTTCATAAGCTTGATGTTGGAAAAAAATCTTGAAGTTTGACTTTAATTTGACCACAGCTGACCTCATTTTGACTTTTTAACCACTTTGACTGATTTTTGCATATCTGATCATTTGACTGGTCAAACTTATTGGGAAATCTCTGAAACTTGACATAGGGATTCTTGAAATAATGTGGGATATTATGAAGCTCATTTGAGGCCTTGGCAGTCAATTTTGCTTGGAGAAAACCAAAACCCTAGTTTTGGATCCTTTGCTTAGGAGGAGGCTTTGTCTGAGGAAATTCTCAAACTTTTTGACAAATTAGGGACCTTGAGAACCTTATGATCATTGAGAAATCTTGAGAGAAATTGCCTTGATTGTGGGAGGGAAAATTTTGGGGTACAACACCAACCATAATATAGTAGATGAGAGTGGCCACCTTAATAGTAACATCTGAAGTGTGGCTTCTCGGTATTAGGTTGTGCAAGACAACTGACATAAAGATTTGAGCGTAGTTAGACAAAGATCCTCTTTTAAAATGCAACGGTTCTCCCGTAGCACTCACCTCATAAGTGTTGTCCTCAAAGCATATACACTCTTTGATGCGCTCAACATCCCAATTCTTTCGAGCTTTCATCCTCCCAAAGTCACACAATCCATCATCTGGCAACTATACATTACCTCCTAAGTAACTACTTATGATCGCCCTTGAGAAATAAATTGTTTCCCCCCTCACCCAAGTCCTATAAGCAAAGGGCTCACTTTCAGAACCGGTAGGATGTGTGTAACACCCCGATTTAATTAATTTATTTAATTAAATTATTTTGAGTAGATTTGTTGTTATATGTGATGCGTGATGTTTATTATTAAGATGATTATTTAATTAAGAAGATTTAAGCTGATTTAGGAGATAGACTTATTTTAGGGAGTTCTAATAGTAACATTGAGAAGTGTAGATAGAAGCCCATTAGTGGATTAATTAAATGAATTTTAGTAATAATAATGATAATAATAGTATCATTTTTATGACATTTTAAATAAAATAAGAAAAATAGGATTAGTAAGGGTTTAGAGAGAATTAGTCATAATCAGAATTTGGGAGAGAAGAACGAGTCTTAGGAGAGCAAGAGTTAGGGCTAAGGATTTGCAAGAGGATTTTCGTAGGAATTTTCACCCAAAGATTCGAGTTGCCTTCAATCCAAAGGTAAGGGTGGGATTCATATCTTATAAACAGGAGAAAATAATTTGCATGTATGGGATATGGTTGTTTGATTTTTCTTGTTGTTGTTGTGTGATGTTATGTGTGCGATTTCGTATGAATTAGATGAATATTCGATCGTATAACTGATGTGAATCCTCTGTTGATTACTGTTGTGTATGATTGTTGTGATGATTTTCTGAGATGTGTGATGAAATTATGATGAATCTGAATTAGATGATCAATGATCAGCGTGTCGCGCACGGATCAAAAATGAGTAAATTTTGAAAATGTAGTATAGCGACAATGACTTGAATCGTCTCACAAGGATTCATGTATTGTTATTAACCAACCAATTGAAACAATGGGGGGTTTGAGTTTTGATTAACATAAAAAAAAATCAATTAAGTGATTATCAAAATAAGCTGAAACGGTTAATCTGCTGTTTTGATTTCCCAACTTATCATCGACCCAAATAATTCCCAATTCCTAAGCGGCCTCTATTTCCTTTTCGATTATAATAACAATCAAACAAGCGTAATTGATATTATATGATAAATATTCCTAATTTCCGAATTAAGCAAACGAATGAAATATATCAATCGTGAATTAAGCAAACACGATAAACATACGTGAATTAAGCAAACGCGATTAAAGTATAGGAACATGCAATCATCAAAATAAATCAATCTAACCTTAGATAAATCGAATTAAGCAAACAAGATATCAAGATCAGAATTGAAAGGAAATAAATTAATTGGAAAATATAAGAACCTCAAAGTGTCGGCGAAAACTGATTACAGCAGATTAATCCTTGGAATTAGTTCTCCATAATTCGTCTCTTCGAGCGTAAAAAATTAAAATCATAAAAAGTGTATTATGAACAGTTGTGGCTGCTAGGTTATATGGAAAAACCTAAATACCTGTTTACAACCCAACTGGGTCAAATACATAACTCAGACCCAATTCTAAATGACACGAAACTAAATAACACTAATGCAGCAGCTTCAAACGAAATTCTGGAAAATATGACTCTGAATCTGACTTCGACTCTAACATGAAAGTTGTAGCTCTCTCTCTCTCTCTCTTAGCTTTCCATCGACTGGTAAAACGCCTCAATCAGATTCCTGGAACTCCGGTTATGATCATTTTCATAAAAGCTGTTAAAGCTGAAAATTAAGTACGAAAAATAAATTAAGCCAAAAATAAAGTAAATTAGAAAAACAAATTAAAATATAAAAATAAACAAAGAAAACTAAAGAAATGCCTAAGTGCAATCATGTAGGAATGTGCACCAAAATGCACTGATCAAATTCCCCCACACTTGAACTTTTGCACTCCGAGCAAAAAATAAACTCAAGACTCAAGAAACACAACATCATTCAGATACTCATTCTAGGATACAAACTCTTCTTCGATTAAGATAGCATCGGTAGGTACTAATCTTACACACTAAGGATATCGTAAGAACACAAATCTGCAATTGTGCGGTCATAAGCCTCCCTCCTATACAAACCATTTCGAATCATGTTATTATGCCTAAGTCTAACTTACTCATCCTCCCTTTTGCTCTCTTTCATTCTAGTGCAATCACATTAAGCCTGTTATCTATTCATACACATGGTAAATAAGCCTGTTAGTGATTATGATCCATACTTGACAATATTTTAAAGTTACTTTAGTAACAACAAATTTTTTTTATTTTTTTTCTTCTTAAGGTTTCACATCCGTTAGGCTAAATGACCGGGTGAGGGTCACCTAACTTAAAAGGCGGATTCCTATTCAGATTTCTTTTTAAGCGCAAGATCATTCACTTATTTGCATCAGCTTAATTACTTAGTGTGTGATTTCTAGATGGTGCTGATTGCTAGATAAACTACTTGAAAGATATTAAAGGATGAGAACTCAAGGCTATGGCATAACAAGTATTCAAAATGATTTCCATATTCAGGAGACTTAAGGTGTTAAAACGATATCGATCTTGTGAATTTTTCCCAAGTCTCCACAATCTAACCTCAAACTAATATATAGCCTAAAACTTTTAAAAAAATGCCTAGTGTCTCTAAAACAAAACAAAACAAACAAAAACAAAGAAAATAAATTATTCTCTCCCCCATACTTAAAACAAGCATTGTCCTCAATGAAAGGACATAAATATAAAATAAGAGGGAGAGAAAGGAAAGAACACACCCGAGTAGTCAAGGTGGATAGGTGATCACATAAGTAGCATTTCCTAAAGAGAGCTCTTCTACAGTCTCTTCTTCCAAAGTGGGGATCTCATAGAGTAGCTTTAGGTAGTATCCATTAATCTTGAAGTTTTTATTAGTGCCTTCTCCTTTTATTCCAGGATCAAAGAAGAATCTTCGATAAGTAAAAGTGTTAAATGTGCAGGTGGTAGTGATCTCCTTTTCTACAACTTCAAGAATCAAAGGATTAAGGGGCTACATCACTACTTTTGTTCCATCTTCAATTGAGATCCTATGCATACTCATGGATGGGATAATATCACAAGTGTCAACTAAAGTCCATCCAATTCCCTTCTTATGTTCCTGTAATGATTTTTCTTCCTGCACAAATTCAAATAAATTATTAGGAAGTGGCTTCAGCTCTAAAGAGGGCGATTTCTTGATGGATGGTTTGTTCCGGACAGTCGGGGTGTCGAGAGTTTCATTGACATGAACAAATTCATTTGTAACCTCATTTGCAGTAAGAATATCAACTTACAAGGCAACCTCAATTTCAGCACAAACAAGGCAAATTTTAGTGTCAGTACAAACATCACAAGACTAAACATCATCAAAATCAGACAATGATGGAAAATCAGCTGCAAACAAATTAATACAAGTATCATCAACAATTTCAGAAGGCAACTCTATTTGAAAAATAGAATTTTCTTCCAAAGGCTATTGGTTGGATCCTTGAGCTTGCTGCATGAGATTCATCGAAGTGGTAAGTTGATCAAGCTGTATTTGCAAAGTCTGAAAATTAGAATTTATTTGTTGTTGAAACTTGATATTATTTGTAGCAATTTGCTTGACAAGGTCCTCTTGTGAAGGTTCGGAAGGTGCAGAGCACACAACCTGAAATTCATTCATATGCTTATGTGGATCCTCACCTACAAAACCATTAAAACTTGGCAACAAGCGTGTTAAACCAAATTTCAATTCGAAAGGTGCATCAACAACATCAGGATATTCAATACATAAAGAGTTATAATTCACAAGTGCAACCAATTCTCTCATACTTCTTTGATCAGCCATGATATGATTATAAATTTCAACACAGAATCAAATAAAATCAATACAGATTTAAAAAGAATGGAAAAAAAGAAAAGCGATTAAAGTAAAATATAAAAAATATAAAAATTACACTAAAAATCTAATTAAATCAAATAAAACTCACACAAAAAATTTCAGATTTTTTTGAAAATATGAAAAGAGAAAATAAATCAAATAAAATGGAAAAACACAAAATTTGTGATTTTGAGGGTCAAAATCTTTTAGAATTTTATTCTAAAAGAGTATTGTTCTTCGATTTATTTCTGATTTTCTGGAAAAAAAATCGGAGTAAATCGAAACACTAGCTTCCAACTTACGTGAAAGGCTGGAAAACTTATCGCAACCGGTATTGCAACCCTGAAAATCAACAAACACAACAAAAAAGAAAAGAAAAAAATTGGCAAGAAAACTATATTTGTGACTATAAAATCAGTTAATAAAAACAAGAATCCCCGGCAATGGCGCCAATTTGATCTGCGTGTCGCGCACGGATCAAAAACGAGTAATTTTTGAAAACGTAGTATAGCGACAATGACTCGAATCGTCTCACAAGGATTCTTGTATTGTTATTAACCAACCAATTGGAACAATAGGGGGTTTGAGTTTCGATTAACATAAAAAAATTCAATTAAGTGATTATCAAAATAAGCTGAAACGGTTAATCTGCTGTTTTGATTTCCCAACTTATCATCGACCCAAATAATTCCAAATTCCTAAGTGGACTCTATGTCCTTTTCGATTATAATAACAATCAAACAAGCATAATTGATATTATATGATAAATATTCCTAATTTCCTAATTAAGTAAACAGATGAAATATATCAATCGTGAATTAAGCAAACACGATAAACATACGTGAATTAAGCAAACGCGATTAAAGTATAGGAACATGCAATAATCGAAATAAATCAATTTAACCTTAGATAAATCGAATTAAGCAAACAAGATATCAAGATCAGAATTGAAAGGAAATAAATTAATTGGAAAATATAAGAACCTCAAAGTGTCGGCGAAAACCGATTATAGCAGATTAATCCTTGGAATTAGTTCTCCATAATTCGTCTCTTCGAGCGTAAAAAATTAAAATCGTAAAAAGTGTAGTGTGAACAGTTGCGGCTGCTAGGTTATATGGAAAAACCTAAAAAACCCATTTACAACCCAACTGGGTCAAATACATAACTCAGACCCAATTCTAAATGACACGAAACTAAATAACACTAATGTAGCAGCTTCAAACGAAATTCTGGAAAATATGACTCCGAATCTGACTTCGACTCCAACACATAAGTTGTAGCTCTCTCTCTCTCTCTCTCTCTCTCTCTCTCTCTCTCTCTCTCTCTCTCTCTCTCTTAGCTTTCCATCGACTAGTAGAATGCCTCAATCATATTCCTGGAACTCCGGTTATGATTATTTCCGTAAAATCTGTTAAAGTTGAAAATTAAGTACGAAAATTAAATTAAGCCAAAAATAAAGTAAATTAGAAAAACAAATTAAAATATAAAAATAAACAAAAAAACTAAAGAAATGCCTAAGTGCAATCATGTAGAAATGTCCACCAAAAGGCACTGATCAATGATAATAGGTTAATAAACTGGTGTAGTAATGTTAGAGGAGTATTAAAAAGAAGAAGTATGAGTCTAAAACATGATAGAAACCCAATTAGGACTGGTTTAGGATGATAGAATGATGAACCCGTAGCAGGAGATGAACTGGTGATGTTTCAGTTGAATTGTGTAACATATATGGGTTACGCGTATGGGACTAGGCGTTACGCGTAACAACTGGTGGTCACGCCGCCTGTTACGCGTATGGGCATACGCTGTTACGCGTATGGGAAGGCATTACGTGTTTGGGCAGCAGGTATGCGTTTTTGTGATTTCGCAGTGATCTGCGTATCATTTCGTGTCCGTTCCTTTTTCTGATGATCCGTAAGATGCTTGGAAACTAATGATTAATGATGAATGTAATTTGAGATTAATAATTAGATGATTTAAGATTGTTGTTAGAAGAATTTAGAGGATGGACTTAGAGATGATGAACTAAGACGATTAAGACGATTTTTACACTATTGCGATGGTGTATTCTGATGTAGGTCTTATGACCAACGATGTGGCGATGTTACGATGAGGTATGACAATCTAGGACGATGTGTTTGAACGATGTTTACGATGTGTGATTATGTTGTATGTCATTCTCATACCACATACATTTGCATAATTAAGATGGCTTGGAATGGCAAACACGATGTTTAAGATGAAGACTTATGTCTTGCTGACGCACACCTAAATGGCATGAATTTTGAGATGGGAGTTCGCTCTGAATGGTACCACATGCATACATTGTCGAGTCACATATGAATTGCATTGCTGAATGATTTATGATGATGTTATAGATGTTATGATGATACGATGTTCTTGATGATTATGATGTGAATGGGTAGTTGAATGACTTTAACTATATATGTTTCTTATTGTATCCTATTTATAATTGTCGATATCTCACCCCTTTCTGTTTGAATGTTACCCTCTGTTGGTAACGTGCCGGTGACCCTGAGTAGCGAAGAGTTCGTAGATGGTTTGAGTCGTTGGTCGCTCTGATATGTAACACTTTGGGAGGATTAGCGAATGCTTGATTTTAATTGAACTTTTGTTTTGTTTTAGTTGATTAAAGATGTTTCCTTTAAGAAGATGTTTTGGATTTTGATGATTTATTATGAAGTTGAATTTTTAAAGATGAGATGTATATGACTTTAATGAATTTCGTTGCATAATAAAGACTTGGTTTATTACTTAAGGTGTACGTGATGTATGATTTAAAAGAAGAGAATGTGATGCCCCGTTTTTGTTGAACTCTGATTTATTTATAATTAATTGCGGGTAGAATGGGGTGTTACAATGGGTGTCTGCGAAGAACTCCTTAACTATCTCCAGGTGAAACTCTGAATGAGGTTCACAAAGGACCGCATAATCTCCGACTTCCAAGCCTTCACATACATTCTGGTAATACCCCACAGGGCTTTATCGAAAGATCCTATCAGCCCATACCTACCTCTTTTCCAAAAGCAGATACTTTTCATGATGTGTTGAACTCAAAAAACGTGCCCTATCAAAGGTTACGGATGGAGGGCGCCTAGAGGAATATGATGATCCAACTTGACCTCTCTTACTTCTACCTAACATCTGAAAAACAAAACAAACACACACACACACACAAAACACGAGCAACCCGATAAAATTAGTTACTAAAAACAAGTTACAAAATTCTTAAAAATCCTAACAAATGCACAACAATTGCCCCATGTACTTAAAACAATAACAGGAAAAAGGGGAATTTTTCTGCAACTCCCAGGTCTCGCTAAGTGAGTAGGAGCTCGCTAAGCGAGCACTGCGAATTGCAGAAAAAATCCCCAACTTTACAGAGGCAATTCCACATGAAAAACAGACCTAATGTCACTTCTAAACATCACATTTACAAAGGCAGTTTACATGCATAAACCCTAACTAACACAAATAGAAACAATCTCAAATTCGTGCCATAATTTCTCAATTTTTATACCCTAAGCAACATGCAATCATGATTTTTACTTAATAACAATATAGGGAGATAGTAAAGGCAATTAAAAAACAAGAATAAGATGAGTTTCTTCAAGAACAACATAAAAATTCCTAAAATGGGTTTTTAAAAAAACTATGAACAATTCACAAAAACAAACTTACCTTTGATGATGAAAATGGTGGGAAGCTTGGAAAAGAGAAGAAGAAGAGCAAAAGTCTTGAAACTTTGAAGGGGAGGAGAAAAAGGTTTTAACTCTTATGAAATTTTGTCAAAATGAATGGAAAAGGAAACCATAGCCTCTCTCCCTCCTTCATAACCTGAACTAGCCCAGGTCTGGCTAGATAGGCCCAGTTCAGCAACTTATTTTTTAAAAAACATTCGCTCAGCTTGCTAAGTGAGCAGGATGGCTCTCTAAGCGAGCAACTCACTGGAAGTGAAGGTCTCTCTAACCTAAATCAAACAACAAAGTCTCCACCTAATTCTATTTATTCTACGAGAGAAAATGGAGATATAGACACAACCTAAATAAGATAAGAAATGGTCAAAAAAACCACTAATCTAAGTTCGGGAGTCAGTTACGCAAAGGGAAGGTATTAAGCACCCCTCACGTCTGTTGTACTCAACGGGAACCTCTTAGTCTAATTTGCGCTTAAATGTTAACTTATTTTATTGTCTTCTTTTTGTTAAGATGTTTGTTCTAAAGGGAAAAGAAAATTATTATTTATTACGGAGAAAGGTCAAGTTTTTTATTATTGTGAATATGACGGAGACAAAGTTTAAATTTTTTTATTATTGTGCTCGCGAAGGATTAAAACTCCCGTGCCTACGTATTCCCTTGTGCAATGGGAAAGTCAGAGCTTCGTAGTTCGTGCAACTACGGTTTGTGATTTTTATTGAACGATTGTTTGAAAATTCCTTCTAATCTACTAAGCGTTGCTTTTTACTCGCGGTGGAGGTTGAAGCGCTAGCTTGTTTGCGAGATAGAAAGATTTAAACAATGTTCGCTTTAGAAAAAGATGTTTGATATTTATTAAAGTGTTTTAAACGAGAGGGAGAATGAACCACAACGTGTGGGGCTAGCCCAGGAGTGATTGCATTCCAGAACATGCGGAGTGCTAGACTCCGGAGTTCAGTTACTCGTTGATTAATTAAGGAAAATAGTTTTGTATTGGTTGGTAAGTTTTAAATCGTATTTGAAAAGAAAGAGACAAGTCGTCATCTTTAAGGGGAGGTATCCCACCTAATCCACCACAAACATTTGAGGAATGAGAAATCGAAAGAAGCTTTAAACTTGGATACGAGGATCGACAAGCAATGCCACATTCTTTCTTTGAGAAATAAAATCGGAAGAAGCTTTAAACTTGGATATAAGTATCGACAAGCAATTCCACATTCTTCCTTTGAGAATAATTGTTTGAAAGATTTTGTTTGTGTTTGTGGGGATAGGAGGAATATCTTCCTATGGAGATGAATCATGTCTAATCCTTTTAAAATTGTTGAATTGTTTTGAATACGAAAGAGTGAATGAATTACAAATCGGGGGCTAGCCCCAACAGTAATTCAGTTCAGGCACCCGAGGAATGCTAGATTCCTGAGTTCAGTTCTTCGTATAATTTATTTAAAGGTTTCCATGTTTTAGGAACGAGAGGGTGAATAAACCACGTCGCGTGGGGCTATCCCGGGAATGATTTAATTCAAGAACGTGCGGAGTGATAGACTTCGGAGTTCAGTTACTCGTTATTTGATTTGTGAATTAAGACGCGATTTAAGATTTACGTTTTGAAAACGAAAGAGTGAATGAATTACAAATCGGAGGCTAGCCCCAACAGTAATTCAATTCAAAAACCCGAGGAATTCTAGATTCCTGAGTTTAGTTCTTACGTTAATTAATTAGACGCGTAAAGTCGTGCAGACGACGATCACATAGTGACCGACTTACGTGTGTGCAAATGTAGGCGCGATGAATTGTTTGATTGATTAAGTGGATTCGGTTTCTAGATCCTAAAGGCGTTCCTAATAATACTAAATCGTAAAATAAAGGCGAAAAATAAATTCCGTTAAAAAATAAACGGGAAAGGGATACATGATAATTTACATGAGATTGCGAAGAAATAAATGGTATCGTTGTATTTTGCCCAAGAGGAAGCGTGTGTGCAGTGTACGAATTAATCGGAACCGTTAGAAATTAATATGATATAAAAGGTACGAGAAATAAATGAAATAAATAAATAGCCTAAATAAAATGAAATAAATTGTGAAATTAGAATAAATAAAATATAATAAACAAGATGGCCTCATATCGGCCACGATTAATCGGAAACGATTTATCGTGGCTTTGTTATATCATTGGCCCACTAAAACAATGAAATGGACATTAAAATAATTTATAAAGGTTTTTCTAAAAAAGGATAACAAAATAAAGTTAACATGAAATATGATAAAAAAAGAAAATAAATAATAAATAAAATAAAAGTCAGGGAGGGGGTATGAGCAGCGCATAACGGTGTGCAAGAAGCAAAGATCCATGGGCCTTGGAACCCAACATAACTTAAAAACCAAAGAGGATAACGAAATTAAAAAATAATAATAGACTGGGGTGTCGTGAGAATGCAGTATGTGGTGTGTTAGTAAAAGTTTAGATGGACCTAGAATCTAAGCCCATATAACATGTAAAATAGGGCAGGGGTTAAAAAAAACAATATCAGAATTTTTTTTTTTAAAAAGAAAGAAACAAAGCTTAAACCTAATCATATGTATCGATACGGTTTGGAAGAAATAAAAAAAAAAACTTCTCATTTTCGAAACAAACACGAACCGATGAACTGTACCCTCAAAATCAAACGATTTTCGCGAGAGTCCTCAAAGACCGATTTCACACGTCTTTACCCACGGCGGTTTCATGGTTGCGCTCGCCTCTCTCTCAATCACGGATCCTCAATCGTGCGCTCTCTCTCTGTCGCGCTCTCTGGTTTGTCGCGGTGGTGGAAGGATTCACGACGGATTTGGTTGTTGTGGCTTTCGGTTTCAAGGCTGAGTTCGCGGTTCAATGATGTGTGGTTTTGGAGGGTGGTTTGTGAGTTTTGTGGGTGAACGACGGATGGGTTTGTGATGAAGGTAAGGAACCGTTTTCGTCGGTGGGCGGCCGGATTTCCGTTTGGTTTTGTAGTTTCTGAGGTGGTTGAGGGCGGTTTCAACGGCGGTCGGTGGTGGTGTGTGGTACGGTGAAGCTTGTTTGTTGGCTTCTGAGGTTGGTTTGAAGTGACGGAAGTCAGTGGAGGTGGGGTTTGGATCGATTGTTGATGATGGTTGTATGAATGTTGAGCGATGGAAAGGGTTGATGAGGTTAATGGGTTGACGACGGAAAACTTCTATGGCAACAATAGAGGTTTAGTTGTTGTTTAGTGTAGGCGAAAGGAAGTTTTAGCTCGGTGAAGAGGAGGTGAAGGTTAGTGGTGAAGGGTTTGAGCGGTTGGATGTAGAGATGTGGAGATGTTTGAGGAGGTTCAATGGAGGCCTTAATTCACGGTTCTTTCTCACTGTTTTTTTTTTTGTTTTTTTTTTGTTCTCATGGTCCTGTTGTTATTTCTGAAGTGTGGTTGTTCTCCTGGTGTTTAGGGATCTCTGTTTGTGTATGTGGCTCAGATTCTCTCCTTTCCTTTCCTTTTGTTCCCCCCTCTCTTATAAAATTGCAGATTCTTCTCTTTTCAATTTTTTGGTTTAGAGCCTCTTCCTATACCTTTTTTGTGTAGGTTGTATTAGTTCCATTTTGGTGTATGTGTTTTGATACAGGTTTTGCTGTTGTGATGCAGGCTTGGAGTGTTGCTTGCAAAGCTGTTTTTGGTCAATGTTTTGTGTAGTGATGGGTGCAGGAATTTGGACTGATATAATTAAACTAACTAAATGAACTATATAGTTTAAAGAAAACTACATAAACTAAACTAGACTAAACAAACCCAATTGAATTAATAAATAGTCTAATTAGAATTAAAACTAATTAATATGAAGTAATGGGCCTAATGGTGAATGAATTAATCTAAACAACTAAATAACTAAAATGAAAATTAAAAGTTAAATTAGTTTTTTTTCAAATGAAACCAAGATATAAGATTAAAGTCAAATTAATTTAAAGAAACTTAAAATAAAAAATTCTAACCAAATTCAAACTTTTAATTGAAAATTAAACCTAATTGGATTTTAAATAAATCTAAGTTATCTATTTAATAAGATAAAACAAATTATAAAATGGATTAAGTTATTAAAACTAAAGTTAAATTAAATAAAATAAAATAAAATAAAATTGATTCTAAATAATAATAAAAAAGTAAAATGAAAGTCGATATGGAATGATAAAATGGGATGAACTATGTATGATTAATAATTAACGAGATGTTAAGCTACAAAACACAGAAATGATTGATTATTGATATGTGATAAAAATGCGTCAAAAAATGAACAAAATTTGAAAATTTCTGGTCAAAATTTAGGGTATGACAATAGTGTTTTAAAACACTTTCAAGAGGTGTGTTACAAAAATGCGACCCACCATCACTAATCACTACACGAGGGGTTCCAAATTGGGCCAAAATGTTTTTCTTTAGAAATTTTATCACCGATTTTCCATCTGCCCTCGGTGAAGCAATAACTTTAACCCATTTTTAAATGTAATCAACCACAACCAGAATGTATTCATTTATGAAAGATGGTGGAAAAGGTCCAACAAAATCAATTCCCCAACAATCAAAATTTTCAACCTCTTGGATGTTTTGGAGGGGCATTTCATCTTGTTTACTTATTCCACTTGTTCTTTGACAAGTGTCACAACTCCTCACATGGAGATTTGCATCTTTGAAAACAGTGGGCCAATAAAATCCCGATTGAAGGACTTTAGTGGTCATTCTAGATCCATTGAAATGTCCTCCATAAGGTGAGTTGTGACAATGCCAAAGAATGCTTTTAGCTTCGTCACTTGTCACACATCTTCTCAACAAATTGTCTCCACCATTTTTAAACAAATAAGGTTCATCCCACACATAAAATTGTGCATCCGACAAGAACATCCTTTTTTGATTCCAAGTTAGGTCTTCCGGAATCCAACATGTTGCTTTGTGGTTAGCATAGTTGGCAAACCAAGGCCTAACTTGGACCATAAACAATTTTTCATCCGGAAATTTTTCTCGGATTTCAATTTCAGATTTAGTCACGTCCACATTTATCAACCGCGACAAATGACCCGCTACCAAATTTTCCGATCCTTTCTTATCTTTAATCTCCAAATCAAACTCTTGGAGAAGAAGGATACAACGGATAAGCCTTTACTTAAAATCCGGTCTGATTAGCAAATATTTAATCGCAGAATGATCCGTGTAGACGATAACTTTTGAACTTATAAAATAAGAACGAAACTTCTCAAGCGCATACACTATAGCTAGCAATTCCATTTTGGTTGTTGCATAATTCACTTGTTCCTCATTTAGCACTTTGCTAGCATAGTGTATGACATGTAAAGTTTTTTCTTTTCTTTTCCCTAGCACCGCTCCAACGGTATAATCGCTTGCTACACATATAAGCTCAAAGTTTAAATTCCAATTCGGCGCAATGATTATGGGAGTGGTGACAAAGTTTTCTTTTAAGATTTGGAAATCTATAAGACAAAGGTCATCAAAGATAAATACTTGATCCTTGTTAAGCAAATTTCTTAGTGGTCTCGCCACTTTAGCAAAATCCTTGATGAACCGTCGATAGAATCCCGCATGGCCCAAGAAACTTCTAATTCCATTTATGTTAGTCGGAGGAGGAAACTTTGCAATCACTTCAACTTTGGCTTGATACACCTATAGGCCTCTAGAAGAAACTTTGTGCCCAAGCACATTCCATTCCATCACCATGAAGTGACATTTTTTCCAATTCAATACCAAGTTGGTTTTTACACATCTTTCTAACACCGTCTCCAAATATTTTAAGAAAATATCAAACGATGCTCCAAACACCAAAAAGTCATCCATGAAGACTTCCATTTTCTTCTCAATAAGTTCGGAAAAGATGGCTTGCACACATCTTTGGAAAGTAGTTGGTGCATTGCATAACCCGGAGGGCATTTTTCGGTACACAAAAATTCCAAAAGGATAAGTGAAAGCGGTCTTCTCATGATCCGTCGGGTCAACTGCAATTTGGGTTTACCCCGAATATCCATCCAAGAAACAATAGAATTGTTGACCGGACAATCTCTCAAGCATTTGATCTATAAACAATAGTGAAAATGATCTTTTCTAGTAGTCGTATTCAATCATCTATAGTTTATACACATTCTCCAACCCGTGACAACCTTTGTCGGGATGAGCTCATTCTTTTCATTACAAATAACATTAATGCCACCCTTTTTTGGCACAACATGTATGGTACTTACCCAAGGGCTATCGAAAATGGGATAAATCATTCCTGCATCAAGAAGTTTCACTACCTCTTTTCAAACTACCTCTTTCATTGTCGGATTCAAACAACGTTGTGGTTGAGCTACCGCTTTGAAGTCTTCCTCCATGAGAATCTTGTTCATGCAATAAGATGGACTTATTCCTTTGAGATCGTAAAGAACCCATCCTAATGCTTCTTAATTTTTCTTTAACACGTGAATCAAATGGGACTCTTCATTGATCGACAACACATTGATAATGGTTACCGGTTTGTTTCCACTATCATCTAAGAATGCATACTTCAAGTTTGAAGGTAGCACCTTCAATTCCACTTGCAATTTTTATCACTTTCCTCTTTTTTCAATTCTTCAACTTCAACCTCCCAAGGTTGCAATTCTTTCAACATCTCTAGTTCTTTAAAACACCCTTCAAGATCTTTTTCTTCATCACTAGTGAGTATGTCAATTTCCTCACCTAGTTCTCGTTCAAGAGGAGTTTCCACATGCACATGTTTTGACACTTCAATTATAGCCAAGTCGGATGCATCTATGCGAAAACTATCATGCCTATCCTTTGAGTGTTTCATTGCTTCAAAAAAATTAAAGGTAACCTCTTCATTAAGCACCCTAACTTTCATAATGCCATCATCATCGTCAATCATCATTCGGGCCGTCTTCATGAAAGGGCGACCAAGTATTAAAGGTGCATCCTCATATTTTTCCATGTCGGACACAATGAAGTCCACCGGAAAGAAAAACTTGTCAACTTTCACCAACACATCTCTTGCCACTCCAATCGGGTGAGTGGTAGATTTGTCGGCAAGTGGAAAAGTCATCCTTATGCCTTTGATTTCTATGTTATCAAGCATTTTCACAATGGAAAGAGGAATAATATTTATGCTCGAACCCAAGTCAATAAAGTCATTTCCCACAAACATATTTCCAATTGTGATGGGTAAACTAACACACCCCGGATTAGCTTCCTTCTTTGGAAGAGTGCGTTGAATGATCGCACTATAATTTGACGCAAGGATAATCATTTTCGGCTCTGTATACTTCCTTATTTTAGTGATAATATCCTTCAATAATTTCACATACCTAGGCATTTTCTCAAGAGCCTCGGAAAATGGTAAATTAATTTGAAGTTGCTTGAAGATATCCATAAATCGAGAGTATTTCCTTTCATTATCTTTCTTTGTAGGTATATGAGGATATGGCATATTTGTTGGAATTTGATTCATCACTTCTTTGTCATTCCTTACTCTCATATTTGTTTCTTTTTTCTTCTCACTCTCCACTTTTGTATTTTCAACTACAACCAAATCATCAAGTTTCTTTTCAACTACTTCATCATTTTTTTTCTTCTTTTCAACTTCCTCTTCATGACTAACTTCCTCAACTATACCATCATTCTTTTCTTTTTCCACCCTTTTCTCTTTTGGTTTGGCCATCTTCTTCCCACTCCTAGTAACAATAGCTTTACAATGATCATTAGAATTCACATGAGTGTTAGCGGAAAAAGAAGGTCCTAGTTGGTTCTCGACTATTTGTTTCGCAAGTTGCCCAACTTGATTTTCTAGATTTTTGATTGTCGCATAATTATATTTTTGATTGGCCATAGACATTTGAATAAATTGATTCAAAGTGTCTTCCAATTTGGAAGGTACAACTGGAGGTGGTGGAGCGAGATAAGGATTTTGTCGATTAGAAGAATCACCGCCATAACCTTGGTTATTTTGGTAATCATCTCTTGGTTGATATCCTTGTTGTTGTTGATTTTGGTAATGTTGTTTTTGAGAACGTTGTTATTGAGAATGTTGTTGTTGGTAAGGTTGTTGATGTTGATAAGGTTGATGTTGTCTTTGGTACCCTTGATTGTTGTTCATGTAGTTGACTTCTTCGGTTCCCGATGGCGGACAAAATCCGGTATCATGATCACCTTTGCATAATTCACAACTTGCAACTTGTTTGTTCTTGATCGGATGCTCATGCAACTCCTTCAATTGTTGGGGAAGATTTGACATTTGTTGTGTCAAGAGCTCCACTTGGTGCAATAGAAGTTTATTTTGTGCAAGTATTGCATCATTCGTCCCTAGTTCAAGAACTTCGGGTTTCTTTATAGAATTGTTGCAATTTTGACTTTGTAAATCATTGAGATCCATGGGATTGATAATGTTCGTCGCTTCCTTCACACTCTTTGATAACAAAGCTCCACCCGCAGTAACATCCAACAAAGTTTTACAATTCGGTTGGAGGCCATTTCTAAAAATATGGATTTGTGTCAACTCATCAAACCCGTGACCTTTGCACTTCCGGATCATAGATTTGAATCTCTCCCATTCTTCATTTAGGGACTCATTTGTACCTTGAGAAAACACGGAGATAGAGGTTTTAGATTCCATGAAACAGTTGTGCGAGAAGAATCTCTCAATGAGCTTTTCTTCAAGAACATTCCAATCGGTCATCACAGTGGTACTTTGATCAAGGTAACAATCCTTTGCTTGACCAATCAAAGCATGAGGAAATAGTTTTCTGAACAAAGCTAGCTCTTGTGTTGGATCAACTCCGGCCTCCAACGCTATCTCAAAAAAATTGTGAGAAAAGCGAAGGGATATTCATGGTCCATTCCTGTGAATGGACTTCCATACAATAAATTCAAAGTTCCCGTCTTCATCTCAGCTTGCCGACCATTGTGTGATTTATTGGCAAACTGAGTTGTGTTACGAGGGCTATTCACACATCATGTAGAAGGTGGAGGTAGAGGTGGATCAAGACCCGCCATGGTTGGCGTAAAATGTGGAATGAGTGGTGTTGAAGTAGAAGTTGAACTTTGTCCTTGTACTCGCCTTTCTTTAGCGAGTTGTTTCCTCTGTCGTGTCTTGTTATTCAACCTCCTTGAGGTTCTCTCAATCTTAGGATCAAAAATAAGTTGATTCGCAAGAAGTTTTCCTCGCATAAACAAAATATGAAAACACTAACCAAACAAATTAACAAGTTCAAGAAAAAGCTCAAACAAGTCTAAAACTTAAGCAACTATTGCAATGCTTGCAATATCAAATAAGAATCCCCGACAACAGCGCCAATTTGTTGGAGTACAAATAGACTTGGGTTTTTTTATCGATCCACAGAGATTGTTTTGTGATATTACCGTCGTTTTACAATCGTTCTAGTTTTAGACTTAATAGTAACAAAGGGGTTTTTGGTTTTTAGTAACGTTTCGTTTCACTTGCATAACAGATAAAAAGCTAAAGGTAAAAATTATCGAGTTTTGAAAGTTTATAAAACACATGCCAAGGTTAGGGTTTTACAAGTCAATTTGCACGGATAGAATCAATCAAGCGGGTGAACTCTTTTAGACGATAAACATAATCACAATATCCTCTCAAAATGTTTATTTCTAACACAAATTGTGAGTTTTACCATTTTGATGCACTGATGATCTCTCACTCAATCTATCAAAATGGAAATATTCAAGATCAATACAAGGTGAACATCAAGTCTCATAACTATCTCTAGCCTATGTTCTTTGATGGATGAAAAACCTAGGTCAAGTGTGGAACACATTTCTCAATCATGAAGCACACAAGAAATATATCATAAAGACAAAGTTTTTCACCATATATTTATCATCACAAGTTCATACACAGTGATCAAAACCTATACATACAAAGGAAAGATGTATCTACCTTCTAACCTTTACACAAAAGGAGTTTAGCTACCCATAACAATGGTAGCTTCCATTACAAGAAATAGATGAAGAATACAAAGCATCAAAGACGATCTCCTGACTATTGATGCGCCGAATCTTTGAAAACAAGAAAAAATACTGAGTTTAGGGTTTTTATGCTAAGAAAAAGTGTATGGATCCCCACAAATTCTGTTTAACCCATTATATAGGGGCTGAAAAACGCAGAGCTCGCTAAGTGAGCTCTCATTTATTGATCAAACCTCTTTTTCTCGCTAAGCGAGCTTCAGCCCTCGCTAAGTGAGCAACTCTCTGGATTTTGTTGTTGTTGGTCGCTAGGAGCTTGCTTAGCGAGCTTTTAGCGAACTTCAAAAAAAATGTTTTTCTCCAAAAGTCTTCAAAAGAATGCCCCCTTAATTTGTGCTCTCCAATTCAATGGAAAAACCTAAAAATATAAAAACAAAAGTTAAATAAGTGATACTATTAAAGCATTTAAACTATACTACGAATATTTACCGAAAACAACGGGGAAAAGCATCGGATAACAATTTAAGCTCATGAAAAGTGCCAAAAACTACACTATATATTAACACAATTTAGCACTTATCATCTATTTATATTGGTTTTCAAGAACAGTTTAATTTTTCAGATTATATATTTCTTTACTAATTTGAATGGTTGTAGTTCTTTAATTAGTGTATGGTTAAACAAACTATATATATTTGTTTATAATAAACTAAAGGTACATTCCACGACGGTTGAAACTCATAACCGTTGTAATATTCTATATATATCACAACGGTTGATAAACATAACCGTTGTAATATAACGCACGCTTTCCAGATTACAATAACGGTCCCAGGACCGTGATTATAAGTAGCGTACTTACGACAACACTCTACATAACAATGCCTTCGCCTGCGCCATTATATGTCATTCCCAACCGTTGTTAAATGGATTTTTCGTAGTAGTGGAAGTGTCCTGAGGTGAAGGACGAGCCTTAGAAGTAGACTGCGACCCAGAAGTTGACGTCTCACCCTAACCATATGTACCTGCTACCTCTGAAACCTGATGGATGTGCTCCCTCCAAACGGATACGTATTAGGCAACCCGACCAAGTCTCAGTTTGTCGACTTTATCATCCATTATGCATGTAAGGTAAAGTAAGACATAACATTAGTGCAAGATTACGAAACACACAAACAAGAAAATTTAAAATAATAAAAAAGAAAATTGTAGGATATTCTGTAGATATATCTCTGGAAGCACCATAAAACAATAATGTTAAACAATTTTAGAGATGTATCTCTAGAAACATCATAAAATAATAACTTTGAATAATTCTGGAGATGCATCTCCGAAATATCCCAGAGGATATGAAACGCTGAACAATTCCAGAGATGTATCTCTGGAATATTCTACAACTCAGAGGTCGCGACAATGACGTAATGTACCTCTTGCAATGTGGGAAAAATGATATGATCTCCATTTTGAGCCACCAAACAGGTCATATATTAAGTCTAAACTATGTTACTTATGATTTCTACATATTTGTACCCCTAATCACTGATTTTTACACTTTTACACTAAAACTCGAATATTTATCGAAAACAAAAAATTTACATGAAATTGATGATTCAAATGTTGTTTTTGATATTCTAGATGATGCTTGATGTTCCCTGAGTTTCTTTGAGTCTTACTTGATTAAATTTGATGTTTGGTGTAGAGAAGTGTATTGAGAGAGTTTGATGTTTCGTGTTGAGTGTTGAATAAACTGTGAAATGAGGGAGGAGAAGGGACTGACGCGAGTTAAATTACATATTGTTTCGGAGATATATTTTCGAAATATTTCAATGTTCACTGAACTTAGGGTGTGTCCAGAGATGTATTTCCAGAATCATAGGGCATATGTGAAAATTTATATAGTACACTAGAAACATATAGGGTGTATTAAGAAATTCTCAAAATCAAAGACCATTAGAGCCCAAAAAAAATGAGAAAATGGCTTGTGAGAAGAAACGTAAGGGTCCGTTTGTTTTGCTTTTTTAAAAAAATAATTTTTTTAATGTACATAATTCTATGTAAAAAAATTTGCAAAGAAACTTTTCATAAAATATTTAAATGAAATTTTAGTTTGAACAATTATCTTTTAAATGCTATTTTAGATATTTCATCATTTTGTTGAAATTTTTTTTTAGATGTCAAAATTTTAAAAAATCACTTAATTCTGAAGTAATTTCAAATAGATTTTCATAAAAATTATTTTTAAGATACAACTTTTTAAAAAATTGTAATTTCAACTATCTTTTGATCTTCAATAATGTATATTTATATTATAGAATATCAAATCTTTCAATTTAGAACAAATAAATATAAAAAAAATTATAATATTTTAAAAAACGATTTTGTAAAATCTATTTTTAAAAATACAGAAAAAATCTATTTTTCTTAAAGTTGAACAAACAACCTAAGCCCTAAGTCTTAGTTAAATCTATTGAAAAATAAAATAACTTTTATATCTCAATGATGAGAGCATGAGACTAATATTTAATATGGTTAATTATATGAAACCTTCTACTATTATGGTGAGATTTGATATTGTCCTCCTGGAAGTTTTTTTTTGTTTTTGAACTCTCCTTTATTAAACCAAAAACCAGATTTTACCACCCTTGTTACCACACATGCTGACTGTGTCTGACTTAATTGATTATGTGACTGCTGACTGTGCAATAGAGCTTCAACTTTAGAATGTCATGGCATAGGAGGCTTTATTGCTAGCAACCACACCAACAATCTTTTGGTGGCTGAATCTTTTGGTGGCTGAATTGAATCAAACAACAGTGTGAAGGAGAACAAGTGCTTAGCTTCTGAACCCAAAACTGTATATCCTCTTTTCCTAAGTATCTTTTTGTAGGCCCAAAGTGCTTTGTAGAATTTACTTAGTTGATTTCTTTTAGTAATTTAACTTAGTTTTTACTTTAATGATGGTTATCTATAAGAAACCAAAACTTGACCCCACATTTTTTATTTTTTATTTATAATTATTTTTTATTCAAATTACCATTAATTTACTTATTTTAATTAAAATGCATAGTTTTTTCTAAATAAAATTTACTTTAAAAAGTTATAAATAATATTAAATATTTTATTATAAAATTTAAAATGATACAAAATTCGCAACAATAATACATAAAAAAATTACATTTTCATAATGTAATTTTTTCAAAAATCAGGCGTTATTCTTTTAATGCCGTTGAAATATTGATATTAAATAATGTTATTATATATTTGAATGTGGATAGTTAACATTGGTTATTAAAAATGTAATTTTTAAAAAATCATGCCGTTATTTTTTTAATGCCGTTGAAATATTTTAATGATATTAAATAATGTTATTATATGTTTGAATGTGGATAGTTAACATTGGTTATATAATTTGAATTCATTAGGCGCCATGTCATCTTTACTATAATGCTAGTTATAGCTAACATTAACTATATAGAATTTTAGTTTAAGCAATATATAGAATTTTAGTTTAAGCAATCATGCGTTAAAGACAGTCATGCGTTAAAGATAATCATGCGTTAAAGATAATCTAATACACTTAAATTATGCGCAGGAAACCAATACATAGTAAATTAACATCAAATTTCTAATTAATTATATTGCCATCTATCTAGCATGCAAAAAAAAAAAAAAAACTCTACATTATTATTATCCTACTACTAGCTAAATTATTTAAGATGCATAAACTGTTTATCTCGACTTAAGTACAGTTGTAAAGACAAGAAGTGTTAATACTATCCATCAACAAACACATTTGTATAGAGTATTGTATACATTCATATAAGCTACTCATGAAGAACCATGCCAGCCCGAAACTTAACATACTCTTTCCTTCCTACCTGAAATATAATTCCCTCACCCTGCCTGCTGATTTATGCGCCTCAACCGGAGTCCAACATCTGCATCATGATCTTGTTGATTTAAATTTGTACCCAATAAAATAGTATCCTGCACAACTGTAGAATCTTCTGCTTCATTTGCCTTCTCAACATGTTCTCCAAAGTTATGCAACCTCCGGCCAATAAGATATCGGTCATCGCGTATTGAATTGTGGAGATTTGTGAACCAGACGTGAAATCTTTTAGCACAAAAGCACAAGAAACTGAAAGAGAGGCATCCCAACCATGCAAACCGGTAGACAGCAGAATTGACCACTAATGGGTACCCGAGCACTGGAAACATTCCTCTGGCCAAAACATAAGGTACACATAATGCTGTCAATAGTTTCATTATGATTGGTAGTACAATCTCTCGTAGGACCCAAAGGCCCTGAAGCCTGGAGAAACCATCATCTCTCACCCTCTCAAATTTTACTCGCCAACTTTCATCCATTAGCGGCATCATGTGGTCCAACATAACCTAATCAATGAACCAAGTCAGTACTTGAAAAACATAAATGAACACACAGTTGATTGTTACTATACCAAACCTTGCAGAGACAGATAACACATTTATGAATAGCCATTGACACATAAAACATAGGAAGTTGACAAATGAGCGATGGAGTCTCAAAAAGAAACAAGCATATTATAATATCCCAATTATTAGTCAGATGTGAAAACATTTTGACACATTCTTTTGGTTGATAATTCTTGTCAGCTGAATGGAAATCCAACATGTAACATCTTTAGATGGTAAGAAACTAAGATCATAGCTCAACAAACTTTTCCTGGTCACATTTCCAAGTTGTCTACTCAGTGAGCCTTTATCCTCAAATAAAACTTCATACATTCAATTATATTCATTTTACTGATCTTATAGAATTCGGCATTAATAATTCATCAACCCTTGCCATTTTAATTCCCCCAAAAAATCATTGCATCATTAGTAAAAAATATCCTACTAAGATAGAAGAAATACATTATATATGGCAAAATAAATTATAGGTTCTAACAAACAAGTCCTATGTCTCACCAAATGAGAATACCACTGGGATAATATACAGCCTATTTCATGCTTTGATGTCAACCTTAACATGATTGGTCCCAAGCCCATATTAAAGAGGAAAGAATTCAAGAAATTTTCTTCACTATACAGGAATTTGTTGTATCAATATATTATGGTTATTACTTGAGTACAGCAGAAGAACATATATTCTAAGCAAAATGGAGGCCAGCAACATCATAACACTCATTAATTTAATGTATATATCATTAAGCATTTAAAACAAGTTGATAAAGATTTCATACATGAATTAAAGCCAATCAACAGAAGACTAGCAAGGGAAATGCTCATAATGAAGAAAACAAACTCACCAATCTAGTCCATATCTTGAGAAATATAAGGCCTAATGCCCAGTCTTGATAAAGGAGGAATACTGGACTTTCATCCACTGGAACTCTCATTGGCACAATGACCAAAAGCTCAAAGAGAAGTCCAATAAGAACTGGGATGACAAATATCTGAATCCGGGAAAAAGGATTTGATCATAAATATGAAAACTTATGTGTTATAAAAAAGTTATGTTCAGTAACATGATCAGCAATAAGAGTCATCCTTACCCATATAGACAAAAGTGCAGAACTCTTCATAACAATGCTGCACCACTTCCATATTTGGTTCAACAAAACGGAAGTCCTCCTTTTTCTAACTTGCTCGATTGAGTATCTAACTCCAGCAACAGCAGTCCAGATCACATAACTTCCAATGATGAAAGCATACAGATCTATCAAAGGAAATAAGATAACAAATATTTTCAGAATTATGAAGCCCACGACAAAAGAAATCAGTTCAATCAATTGCTTACCATTGCACTTAATGCCATGAGTTATAGGAAGACGAGGAATGGAATTGAAAAGCACCCTTCCCAGTGATATTGGTACAACTACCAGGGAAGAATTGAAGACAAGGAGAGTCATCCAAGCAATGACAAGTAAAAGAACAATTCGAAGCACAAAGGCATAACTGCTACAGTCATAGTAAATATCTAATCAGATGATGGCAGAGTAATACAAGTACATGCTTATACAAAAATACTAATTACTCCAGTAGAATATATGCAAAAACCGTTAAAAAAATTACCCCATCCTGCCTTTTACTTCCACCCCCAAGACAAAAATGTAAATAATTAAATAGATGGACACATTCAATATTGGATGATTCAAAATCATAGTTGTAGGATTTAGATTTGTAAGGAACTCACTCAGAATCGGATTGTTCATCATTTTCATAATCCTCTCCTGTATCTGCATTAGTGACTCTGTTCAAATCATCACCTGCAAATGGCATCATACCCTGATCGTGTACCCCTGCTTGTACTATCTGTAACCTTTCCTGCCTACCTCGCTCCCCATTTCCATTTTCTTGATTACCATCGTCATCAGGTCTAGGCAGTAAGAAATCGGTTAAACCAAGTGCCCAACCAACGGCCGTAAACCAATAGCGAAGTAGGGATTTAATAGTTGTCCTCAACTTAAAATGCTCAATAGCAAATGGTATACAGATCTGAAAGAGAAGCATGTTAGCTGGAATTTCGGTGAAGGGATCAGATAGCCTGCAAAAATACGCACATTCAAGTTTAAACAACTGTAACAGAAAACTTTGTACATAGTGTCAACTACTAAAATTGCCCAAGAGTCTAGCTTACGATATTTCAAGTGGAAAAATGTAAGGTGCCATCCGCATTGAAAGTTTAACAGGCAAAAATACCAGCATAACAATCAAACTCCCATAAACTGCAACAGATAACAAAACCCTGCGAGCATGTTTGTGCACAGGGTCATCTATCAGATCACGGAATGGATTATAGTTTGGATCAGCGGGATCTCGAAGGAAGTACAAAACCCCATTCCGCAAAACCTGCGGTTAGAAACAAATTTACCATATGAAAAAGTGCATAAAAAAGATAATCAAAGCTTTAAAGCATTATATCATGTGAACAGAAGTTACCCCTCTAAGAAGGCTGACAAATATGCTAATTTGTAGCATGTACACAATCCCTACAACCCAATGCATCAATGAGCTTGCTAAAGGAGAGGCATAGAAGAACTGAGCTCTGTGAGCCATTGTCTTCCCAAACATCTGTATCGTACAAACATCGAGCCACCACCCACACATCAGGGGAAACACCCCTAGTTCAATAACTAATAAGAAAGCGACCTTTACCATGGTCATCAAATGTCTCATTGCTGCCAAAAACTGCCTGAAGAGAGATGGAATTGTCTCTGCTATAGAAGCAATGCCGTAAAATCTTCCTGCCGTCAAAGGCTCGCCCTTTGTGTAACGAATTAACGCAACAATGCCAAAGTAGCAGAAAATTAAAGTCAAAATGAAAATATATCCAATAGCCAGAGTAGTAACATCAGAAATCCTAGAAGTCCCAATCGGCCCTCCTTTTAAGATATCAGCTGAAACAGATGCACTTATATTGTTTGACATTTCACTCAATTCACTTGCATTCACTTTTAGCATTTCTGCAATCTGACCAATTGACCCACTTTCTTGAGTATCAGATGATAAATTTTTAACAGCTGTTAATGCATTTTTTAATGTGATATTTGCTAGGGAAAGAGAAGTGTCTGCAGATGGGACCACCACTGATAACACAGGGACACTACCAGTTGAAAAGAACCATGATAGATAATGAAGAATGATGCGGCCTAATGAGAAGGGCACAAAGATTACAACGCCAAGGAAAATCATATTGCTTGCCAGCACCTGCATAATGAGCATAGCATTAAGTTCGCAAATAATAAATGTAAATAGAAAAGTTATTTCATCAGAGGAAGAAAAACATTCAGGTTTTCAAATAAAGCTAATCCAGAACAAATCACAATGTACAAAACAAAGAGATTGTTGCATCGATGTAACGAGCGATTAAATTTGGAAAAAGATCACCCATAGAATATTTGCTTCAGCTGATGATTTGAGAATTTACACTACAAATCAAGTAATTGCATCACCAGAATGACCAATTAACTAGGACATATAATCAGAAAAGTGAACTAATCTTGTTGTAACAATGAAAACTCAGCCACAATCAATTTCAGAAAACAGAAGATTGAGGCTTATGCAATTACAACCCCCTATTGAAGTTGAGTGTTGAAAGCTCCTTCAACATCAGCTAAGTGAGGTCGGCTACATGGATCAACTTCTGCCATAATGTTCTCCATGCTTTTATCTAAATTGTTAATCTCAAGATCTTCCTTAATAGCTTCTCTTATAGTCTTCCTAGGGAAAATGTTTTGAGTTCTAAACACAGTAGGGTGTAAATGACAACAAATAAAATCATGTTAAAAGGTGGCAAGTCAGGACCAGGATTAAATGGTCACTGAAAATAGCTCAACGAAGATTGCCCATTTTTTATGAGTAACTATGTTAGATTTTACCCAGGGAAAATTACCCATTTTCTATATAGAGAAACAATAGTATAAAAACCGCAATCATTATGATAAATGAGTACCAAACATTGTATTTTTTAATAGACTTACAGTAAATGCATTTTCAACCAAATGAAAAACAGGACCCTGCATGCCAACAAGTTCATCAAAGGGAACATCCTCTGCTCCATCAGCATCATCCAGACCATCAAACATCTGTTCAACATGAGCCTCAAGACGTGCTGCTTGCATCTCCCATCGTGCGGCAACATTTTCAGCATTTCTTCTAATTACTTGACCTGCTCCTGCAGCTCCTTGTGCTCCACCAGCATCTTCTCCATTTGCATCCCCATTAACATTACGATTAGCTTGCCCAGGAGGCCTTCTAGCAACTCGAGCACCATTTCTGTCAACTTCATCATCTCTATCAGCATCCTGTCCCCCAATTTCTCGCAAATGCCTAAAGTAATCTCTCAAAGAAGTAGCCCCAAGAAAAATGAAGACAATGCTTGCAGAAAGCAGGAAACCATGGAGGCAATCAGTCAGAATAACTGCAGTCGATAAATGGCTTAAGAATAACCTCTGGGCTTCACCAAAACTCCTCACAAAAGCTAACCGCCATATCCAGAATGTTATGAAAGGTATAATTAAGAGCCACACAGATAGCACAAAACTCAGACGCACAAAGAATTGCAAGACATGGCAAGCTTTCATCCCCATTCCAACCACAAATTCTTGAAAAGGCAACCTAGCAGGAGCATTCTCTGCATACACAGGTGAGAAGGAGAATGGATGCTTGCAGACCTGCAGCACATGTTAAGCACATTAAGAAAATGACTCAATCCGTGAACATCAAGCACAAGTTATGAAGAGCTCAAGTCATGGTGAGACCTAGCTTCATTCAAGCAAATTTATGGGAAAAAAAGAAACATCGTCACCTCCAATTTAAAGTATATAAGAAACAAAGATAAGATACTAGACATTAAATTCAACTAAATAAACATGCTAATCTATGCTGAATATGAGCACTAAGAACAAGAACAACTACGAAGAGAAATGGTAACCTCGCATTGGCGAGCGTTGCTGTGATTAAGCCACTGAAGAAGACAATCTTGATGCACAAACTTGATGCTACCACTACACGCGCAAGGATACCGGAGAGGATTATCGGCTTCGCCAGGGTTTCGGCATATCCGGCAAACATCCTCTTCATCTTCATCATCATCGTCGTACTTAGCAGGTGGCGGCGCCGTCGATGTGGTGGCTTCGATCTCCTTTCCCTTGGAACAGCGTGGAGACGAAGAGGAAGAGGATGTGGAAGAACACGACGGAGAGTTCGCAAGGGTATGGGCTGCGATAGGGCTTCCGTCGAGGGAAGGCGGTGGTTCGTTAGCGATCTCCATCACGACCGGGGACCGAGTCCGCGGTGAGTCAGAGCGGAGCGGGTCAGAGACCGAGTCGGTGGAGGTGACAACAAAATTTTAAAAAAAAAAATTAAAATGAGAGATAGAGGAGTTGAGAAAATGATGCGAGATGAGAGGGTGATCGGAGATTGCCCTGGGGATTTTCGGTAATTCCGGGATTGCCCTCGTTCGGCAATTTATATTTGGGTTTTGGTGATGTATATGGCTATGGGAGATTTTGATGACGTGGAGCTTTCTGATTAGTGCGTAGTTGTTAATTTTAATGTTAGAGACGATGGTTATGGTGGTTATTCCATTGCCTGCGTGGAGTTTTTTTATTTCATTTTCTTTTACAAAGGCGGTGCTACTATTCACAAATAACGCGTGTTTCTATTTTATTTACGATATTTATTAACATAAATATTTTAACAAGCAAAATATAATTTTAATATAATTTATTTTAATAAGTTTAAGAACTTTTTCAAAATTTTATTTTATTTTACCTTAATAAATAAAATTGATTCATCTTTTAACGTATTAATCATTTTTTAATTTTTTTATAAAATTAATTATTTTTTAACTAATAAAGTGATACATGGATGAGAAAAGAAAGGAAGTTTTTTTTTATTTAAAAAAAATATCTTCATTAGAAAAAGAATGGAGAATAAAAAGAGTGGGGGGCGAGACTAAACCCATCAAGAGTAAACAATCCTATACAAGGGAAGGTCTAACTTATCATGGTTAAAAACATCTAAACAACAATTAGGAATACAATTAAACCAAAAGAAACCAGAAGCGGTAAGATCCATATTCGCAAGTTTGTCCGTCACCGCATTACATTCCCTAAAAGCATGGGAAATAGTGAATTCAATATTCTTGATTCAGATTAAACTGTTGTTCCAACGATTTTTGAGTTTCCAATGGACTTTGGACGGAGAGGCATAAGCTAGAAGAACAAGCTAAAAGAAAGGAAGGTTAATTAGAAGTTTTGTGTGGATACTTGAACATGATAGATTTCTCACAAATTTACAGAAGAATAAAAATGATCGAGTGATGTAGCATGTAAACTGTGTGAATTCATGTGTGAGTCTATCAGGAATGTGTTTATGATTGCCCTAAAACCATGTAGTTGTGAATAAATAGAGTGTCTAGCAATGTAGTTATTGTTTTATCGGTTGGAATTAGTAGATTTGATGAATCTAAATATTAATGTTTGGGATGTTGGGAGAAACGCAGAATAGGTTTTGGGTCATTGGGTGCCATAATCTTTGGAGGTGGTATTAGGTTTGAAATAATATATTCAAAATGGTTTCAAGGATTAACTTCTACCTTCACTAAATAGATAGCGAGAGTAGAATCGAAATAACAAACCAAATCTCTAATCCCTTTATCTCATGCTATTGTGAGTCCATGATATAATACAAGGAGTTATACATGAAGGATTATAGAAATACAAACACTACCTACAAAACATAATATGCCTATGAATTTTCATTGTGACTAATCTTTTTTTTTTAATTTATTATTTTCATTATTACTTTTTCTTTCTACTTTTGAACTGTATTCTTTTATTTGGCACAAATATTTAAACAAATTTATATATAACTTTGATATTATTTACTAAATAATCCATTTAATTATAAAATATTTTAATTATTTTTTTGATGAATTAATTAATGCCATAGTTAATTTTAACATAATTTTTTAAAAATAAATTTAATATTTCTATTTTTTTATTATACACATGTGCTAAAAATAAATTAACAATATTTTTTAATTAAAATACAATTTTTACATAACATAACTGTATCAGCAAATGGCATAAATATGTTAACAAACAAAATGTTCATATCTAAAATGATTTATAATATAGAGAGCTTTCACAACTCAACATTGTTCACATCATTATCCATCTCCTTCTTCATCGGTAAGTTTTAGCTTGTTTACTACTCATCATCATTTCTAATGGAACCATTCAACTTCTTTTGGTGTTGTTTTACTCCAACCATCATACCCAAGAAAATAGTTTACCCCTCAAGACAAAAATTGTTTGTTCAAGCCCTCAATAGAGTGTGATATTTTACCTTCTTAGTTGTCTTAATCAATCCTAAAAGGAGATTATATCTCTATCACCAAGCCAAAAGAGGAGTATCTAAAAGGGATTGAATCTTGCAAACACAACTTTCATCATAAGATCTACGGCCAAAAGGCTTTGTCGCTCTATCGGTTGTTAACTTGCACAACAAGTTAGTTTCCTTGTGGAAAGATTTAGGGAAATATGGTGTCATTTCTCTGGGAAAATGTTTCTTTGAATTTATTTTCTCTTCCCTTCAAGATGTAAGGATAGTGGGAGCTTCAGGCTTCTAGAACTTAGCATCGGGGTTATTAAAACTTTTTACATGGATAAAAGACTCAAATGCTTGTTTACAACAAAATAATACTGCTAAAGTGTGGGTTATATTGTATGACCTCTCACGTGAATATTAGCATCCAAATATTTTTTTATCCATCGCAAACAATTAGAGGTGTCAAAAAAACCCTATATGATAATGCCCTAAAATTTATGCTCCTACTTGGCCCCTTTATTTTAGGCCCCTACTAAATGAAAAAAAAATTGGCCCCTTATTTTTAAACCCCTCATGTTTTTGGCCCCTTATCGAAAAAAAACTCGAATTTTTAGAAGAAAGAAATTGATTTTTCAAAAAATATTCGATTTTTCGATTAAAACTCGATTTTTCGAAAAATATTCGATTTATAAAAAAAAACTCGATTTTTCGAAAAATATTCGATTTATCGGAAAAAAAAAACTAGATTTTTCGAATAATACTCGTTTGTTTGAAAAAATATCGATTTTACAAAAAAAACTCGATTTAAAAAAAAAGATGATTTTTAAAAAAAAAACTCAATTTTTCAAAAAATATTCGATTTTCGATAAAAAAAACTTGATTTTTCAAAAAAATATTTGATTTTTTTCAAAAAAAAAAAGGTCGATTTTTTATTTTTGAAAATAAAAACAATATATTTTTTCTATAAAAATCGATTTTCTTTGGAAATAAAATCAGTTTTCTTTTTTAAATTAAAAAATTGATATTTTTGAAAATAAAAAATATTTTTTCAAAAAAATCAAATTTGTTTCTTAAAAAAATCAAATTTCAAAAATATTAGGGCCTTTAGGCCCTTCTTGAATTTTAGGGGCCTTCATTTTAAGGATTCTACATATTTTAAGACTCATTTATTATTAAATTTATAGGCCCTCTATATTTTAGGGGCCTAACTTTTTAGATCCTAACCTCCTAAATTGACAGCTCTACGAGCAACATTGTCACTCCCATTTTCTCTAATTTGGCCTCAACCAAGACAATGATAAATAAGACTTTTGGTCAATATGTTAGAGTTTTAGTGGGCATGAATGTAATGTAACATGTGACACAAGATATAAAATCTTGGTAGAAAGACAATCGTTTGCATTTTCCAATAAACTAAAATATGAAAATCTTCCTGGTTTATGTTATTTTTGCAAGAAAATTGGTCACTATTTCTATATTTTTAAGTTTTCAAAGAAAGATTAAAATATCATTGAACATGTGACCATAAACAACAAGAATCTTAATTAGTATTAACAATTGTTTGTGCATAAATCCAAGGATATAAGAGCTCCTGAGGTCATTGACAACATAGTTAAATCAAAACCATGTATTGTTCCTGATCTCTCTAAAGGAAAAAAACATGTGGAACAACTTGAATCAAGCAAAAGGCAAGGTTAAGAGCATATGGAACAACCTAAACCAAGCAAAAGGAAAGTTGGAAATGGTTTGGACAGTGGAAGTTTATAAACTCCTTTACAAGTAGAGGGTGTTAATTTAGAAACTTGTTTATAAATAGATGATGTTGATGTCATTGGCTTCGATGACTCTGAGTTTGTGGATGCAACACATTAAAATGAATCATATGATGTCATATAAAGCATTAAGGATATTGGGAGTTTAAATAGGAACATGGCTTTTCTATGGGATTCTTGGAAAAATATTATAGAGAAGGCTAATGCGAAAGACATTACAGTGGATGATTTAGACTCAAAGGCATATTATCTTCAATTTCAAATGCCATTGACAAAATCCAGTACTAAAAGGCTCAGATAAAATTCAAGGGGCAGAGATATGTATGCAACCAAATAAGAAGTTGGTTCCTCTAAGCCATTATAATGAGTGCTTATTTTGGAATTCAATGAGTATTTCCAATGACTCTACTAGATTAATTTTGAAGAATTTAATATCCTTTAACAAACCATACTTTTCCTTTTAGTTGATCCATGCATGGAATTTGATGATTTTTGTTAGAATGTGTGGTTTGGGTCTAACTGAACCCTATAAAATCGGCTGGTAGAGTGAGGATGTTCAGGCCATATATTGTCTGATGTGGGACTCTTAACACCCCCTCTCACGACCAGGATTGATCGTCTGAAACATGAAACTAAATGATGGGTGGCCTGAATGTGTGGGTTGGGCATAACTCGACCCTACAAACAAAACTGGCTGGTAGGGTGAGGATTGCTCTCATTTATAATGACATATTCAGGCCATCATATATTGTCCGATGTGGGACTCTTAATATGTTAGAATGTGTGGGTTGGGCCTAACTCAATCCTAGGGTGAGGATTGCTCCCACTTATAACCACATGTTCAGGCCATATCTGGAGCGTGGAACTAAATGGTGGGTAGCCCTAATAGAGGGGTGACCCAACGGATCTTAAACCAGGCTTTGATACCATGTTAGAATGTGTGGGTTGAGCTTAACTCAACCCTATAAAACTGGTTGGTAGAATGAGGATTGTCCCCACTTATATACACATGTTCAGGCTATATATCCGATGTGAGACTCTTAACAATTTTCACTATAGAATTTTTTTAATCTTTAGAACTTGAGTTGTTTGAGGTGAACTGACCAAACTCGTTGCCTAATCTCTAGTTCATTTGCATACAATTGCTTAAAACTCAAGTTATTTTCATTACATACCAGTTAGTTTCTTTCTTAGTGGATCAAATTCCCAAAGAATAATTATTTTGGCTTGAAAAATCTAAAGTAACTTGGCATCTAAAAGGGGGTATGAACATTCATTCTTTCCACAAAATGGCTAAAATTAAAAGTTCCAAGAACTTGATACACTTGTTGAAAGACAATTATAATTCATGATTAAGCCTAGAAAGATTGCAAGCCATGCAGTCAATTATTTTACTAACTCATTTTTTTGTAGTTGCAACTCATGATCTATGTTTTATTGATGAAGTCATTCCTAATTTGGTTGGTGATATAACAAACTCTTTACTCAGATTGACCTCATCCATTGAGGTGATCACCAATGCAATCTTCAGTTTTAGCAAATATAGTGCTCCAAAACCAGATGGCTTTAGTGGATGTTATTTCAAGCTTATTGGATCATCATAAAAGTGGTTGTTTTCAATGGTATTTTATAACTTTTCACTTCCAAATGGGTCCTTCCCAACTTCAACGCTGACACAATTATTCTATCACTTAAGACTAAAGATGTAGATTTCATGCAACATCTTTCATAAGGGTATGGTGGATAAAGGGAAGAAAGCATTTCACACCCCCAGAGAGCTTTTTCATGATGTATCAGAACACATTCACTCCCCTAAGGATTGGAGAATTTCTTATAGGGGAAACAAGCCATGGACAATGATTGTCACTTGGAATGTGAGAGGATTGAATAAAGAAGCAAGGCATAAAGAGGTTAGTAATTGCATAATTGATTTTAATGTTCCTATTGTAGCTTTGTTGGAAACTAGAGTTAAGAAGAATAAAGCTGGCAGAATTAGAAATAAATTTGATAATAAATGGCAATATGTTGATAATTATGAGTACCATGAGAATGGGAGAATTTGGTTGTTGTTCATGGGTCAGTAACACTTTTACATCAACTTCATTTTAGTTCCACAACAACCAAATTATCCCATTCTCATGGTAGAAATCATTCATGTTGAGATTTATGGGTTAAACCAAAGCCTGCAGTATACTGTCACTATTGTGTATGCTTTTAACCAATTGAAGCAGAGGAAAATTCTTTGGAAAGAAATTGAGAAAATAAGGACCAACTTAAAAAAGCCTTGGATAGTGATGGGAGACTATAATAATGTTTTAACTAGCCAAGATAGAGTGGGGCAACAATGTTAAGGAAGCTGAATTCAAAGACGTAGTAGATATGATGCAAAGTGTTGGGTAGTTTGAAGCTGATACTAAAGGATGCCATTATACTTGGTCCAATAAAAATTTGAATGGAATGATATATTCTAGAACTGATAGAATGATTGGTAATGCTGATTGGTGCCAAAAGTTTCATGAAGTTATTGTTGAGGTCCTACATCCTATCATTTCTGATCAATCCCCTTTGAGAATCATTGTGCATGGCCAAAAGAGGAAAAATAAGAGTTTGTTCAAAATCTTGAATTGTCTCACTCATGATCCTTCTTTTATGCAGATTATTGATGGTAGCTGGCATCAAGATATCCAAGGCAAGCCTATGTTTAAGTTGTGGGCTAAGCTTAAAAGACTTCAACCTATCCTTAAGCTCGCGACCAAAAAATATTATGATATTCATTTGCAGATCAATATTGCAAGACAAGATCTTCAGCAAGCTCAAGAAAAGCTGCAACATAATTTATTTGATACTCAGTCTTTGGAGAAGGTCAAACTTTGTACATATAGGGTGTTGATTTTGAACCAAAAGGAGGAGGCAATTTTAATGCAGAAAGCCAAAGTGAGATGGCTTAAGTTGGAGGACAATAATAACACTTACTTCCATGCCCTAGTGAAGAAGAAAAACAAGCAGAAAGGATTATATACTATGACATCTCTAAAAGGTGATTTACTCAATTCTTATGAGGCGATTGAAAAGAGATCCTTGAGTTTTATACAAAGCTAATTGGGACAAAATCATCAGATTTGAAGGGCATAGATGTGGTTAGTGTGAGAAATAGGAAAACCTTATCTAGATATCATATTATCCAATTGATTAAACCTGTGGATGAGAATGAAATCTGGAAGGCTATTAATAGTATTGGAAATAATAAAGCCCCAGGTATGGGTGGTTTTCATTCTTACTTTTTCAAATCAGCTTGGCAGATTATAAAGGATGATGTTATTGCAGCCATATCAGATTATTTTGCTTCCAATAGCCTTTATAAGGCAGTTAACTGCTCTTTAGTTACTTTGATTCATAAGTCTCCGGAAGCATCAACTATAAGAGAGATGAAACATATCTCTTGTTGTAACACCATTTACAAAACTATTTCTAAAATCCTTACTTATAGTCTAGGGAAGGTGATTGACTATGTTATTGAGGATAGCCAATCTGCTTTCATTCCAGGCAGAACTATACATGACAATATAATGTTGGCCCAATAGTTGATTAAAGGTTATGGTAGGAAGAATATTTCCCCTAGATGCATGGTCCAGATTGACATTCAAAAAGCGTATGATACTGTTGAGTGGACTTACTTAAACCAAACTTTGGTGGAGATGGAATTCCCTCAAGTGTTTATAAAGTGGATTATGGCATGTGTAACCACTGTTTTTTTACAGATTTTATATCAATGGGTGCCTTCGGATCCGATAAAAGCTAAAAGATGGTTGATACACGGTGATCCCATTTCCCCCTCTTTTTTATCATCATGGAATATCTGTATAGAGTGTCGTAGGGTCTTCATCAGAATCCCAACTTCAATTACCACCCTAAATATGAAAAAACTAAAGATTGTCAATTTATGTTTTGCATATAACATTCTGATTTTTTTGAGAGGGGATCTTGAATCAATGAAGTTAACTATATAGAAATGCAAGAGTTTACTGAAGCTACTGGTCTTCACATAAGTACTCCTAAAAGTAAACTCTTTGTTGGAAGGGTGAATAGAGATATCCAAGAGCAGATGTACCTTGAAACAGGTTTTGAATTTGGATCCATGCCTTTTAAATACCATAGAGTCCCTTTGGATAGTAAAAAGGATTGTGGCCCATTATCAACCTTTGATTGAGAAAATGAAGAGGCTGAACCATTGGAACACTAGATTGCTGTCTTATATTGGTAGATACCAATTGGTGAAGAGTGTCTTGTTTTCTATAGAAAATTATTTGATGCATATTTTCCCGCTCCCAAATAAGGTGATCGAGCATATTGATGGGTTGTGCAGAAAATTTTGGCGGGCTGGTAAAGACTCTAAGAGCAGGAAAGCTCCTATTATGTGGGAGCATGTTTGTGATCCGTGCAATGTTGGTGTCTTGAATATTGTTTTCTTGGCAGCTTGGAACATAACAACTATTGGTTAACTCCTTTGGAACATTTGGGCAAAAAAGGATAAACTATAAATCAAGTGGATTCATATATATTATATGAAAATGGAGGATGTTTCTAGGTACCAGCCAACAACTAATTATTCATGGATACTTGAAGAAATATTTAAACATAGAGAAAAACTTTTGAACTATGTAGCTTAGGAGGGATTCCAAAGAGTTGGCGGGTACAATAGTAGAACAATGTATCTTGAACTGAGAGGTGACAATCCTAGAGTGGCTTGAAGAAAAAATTTCATGGATAACTTGGCGCGACCTAGAGCGATTTTTCACTTGTGGCTAACTTGTAATAATAGGCTGCCAACGAAGGATCGCCTGCAGCGTTTTTGAGTGGCTAATGATGGAAAATGTGTTTTTTGTGGTCTTAATGAAAACTACAATCACATGTTTTCGAATGTGATATTACTATAAGTATTTGGAATCATATGCTCAGTTGGATGGGTTGGCAACACAGACCAGGGAATTGGCAGTCTCGACTTCTTTGCATCAGTCAAGTGTCGCGTGGCAAGGGATGCAAAAGGAAGCTTTTTAAGTTGGTGCTTGCGGAAACAACGTATCAAATTTCGGTGCGTAATAGAATCATCTTTCAAGACAACAAGATTGAAGACTTGCAAAGCAAATATATTTTGGATATTGTTCGTGTGCATGTTGAATTAGATAGGAAATTACTTATGTTTTGCAATTTGCTTTGAGTTGTTATTTTGTTGGCTAGCCCTTTTTTTGTTTTAGTCACTTTGGTGCATGGATCTATGAATCGGCTTGGGTTGTAATCGATTTTTTGGTAATATATATTTCCTTATTCCCAAAAAAATGTAGATTTCATGGGAAAATTTAGGCCAATTGCTTTGTTTAATTTCAAGGTCAATATCATCTCCAAAATCATTATTGATAGATTGGTTCAACTTATACCTTCCCTGATTTCTAAGGAGGAAATAAGCTTTTAACAAAGGGGAACATAAAGGATTGCATATGTTTGGCATAAAAAATGTCAATCTTTTTCATAAGAAAACTTTTTATCGAAACCTAGCAGGGAAGATTCATGTTAGTAAGGCTTTTAACACCCTTGATTTGAGTTTCTTACTCAAGGGGCTCAAAAACTTTGGATTCAATCTGAAGTTTTTACATTGGATTTCGACTATTTTATCACCAACCTATCTTTAAATTACCATTAATGGAACTCAACATGGATTATATCACCACTTCTTTTCTTCTTGGTTAAGGAAGTCTTAAGTACGAGCATTATCAAGTTGGTTCTTGGAGGAAAACTTGAATTGATAACAGTCACCAAAAATGTTCATATTTCATCCCATATTATTTATACATATTATATTATCATCTTTTGCAAAGTAAAATTGTTCCGCGTCTCAGTTCTAACATATTTGTTCTATATGTACTCTCAGTTCTAGCTACCAAATCTACAATATACTTTAGCTCAATTTCGAACATCAAGTTGACATGCTTAAATATAGGGATTGCTTGATGTTTTCCATCAACAACTTATGCAAAAGTCAGCTTGAATCCACTATCATTTCTTCTTTAAGTGTTATTTTGCTATCAATATTTGGAATTGGCTTAGTATTATAGTTGGATCAAACTTGAAATTCAACTTTCTTCATGATTTATGGTCTCGCTACATCGGAGGTATATCTATCAATGTTCATTAGTTTTTAAATCAACCATAATCTATTCAATAAATTCCATTTGGCATGCTATAAATGTGGCTCAGTTCAAGAATCTTTTCCTTTCGTTTCATATTGTGATCTCCCAACTTCTGCCTCAAGTAAAGCTAGTTGGCAACAAATCAATATTAACCACTAGAACATCGATGTTTGATTTTAAACTCATAAAAGCCTTTAATGTCAATATTCATCTTCCTCGTGCCCTTTGATGAAGGGGGTAATCTTGCATCCCCTCCTATAGATTGGATAAAATTCAACACTAATGGTACTTTTGTTCCGGAATAAATTAAATCATTAAAACGGGATGTGGTTAAGAAATAAATGAATTGTGTTGCATAAGATGCGTTCGGAGATGTATCTCCGGAATCTAATAGGTATTTTTAGATTTTTCACATGGCTCCTAAGTAGTATATAGGGTGCATTAAAAATATGTCATTTTTAACTTCTCACATATATAGAGATATGTTAATAGCTATGCGGATTTTTTTTGCAAAAACATAGGTATCACTTCTAATTCCCTTTCAATTTTTAATTTTCTTATAGTAGGCATCACTATGTAAAAAAGTGTAGGTTTCCTTATTTTCCATATTTTCACAGTCTAAATTTTGACCGAACTTTTTTTCAAAGTTTTCATTCATCTGACGCATTTTTATCGTAGTATCGATAATCATTCATTTTTGTATTTTTCAGTCAAACAATCTATTAATCGTTAATCATGTATTTTATAATCGACTTTATCATTTCATGTCATCTTTTTTATTTCACTCTTGATTTTTTTTATAGAATTTATTTTGATTTTAAAATAGGGTAGTTGTCTTATTTTATAATTTATTTTATTTTATGTTTAGTTCAATAATTTTACTTATATTATTTAGAATAGTTTTAGTTTATATTTAAGTTTAGCATTTTTTATTTTAAGTTCAACCTTTGGTTAGTTTTATTATTATTATTAGTTTTTTTAGTTAGTTTAATAGTTTTTTTAGTTTATTTTGATTTTTAATTAACTTAGTTTATTAGTTTGTTTGTTAATTTAATTAGTTTAAGTTTTAATTAGTTTAGTATAATTTGTAGAATTAGTTTTAGTTTATTTATTTTATTTAATTTTCAATGAGTTGATTTTAACTTAATTCATAGTTTGATTATTATTATTTTTTTAATCAATTTATCAAATTAGCTATGTTAAATCCAAACATTAAATGCCAAATCCAATCCCTGCCCCACAATTCTACAAAACCAGCCTCTATCAGAAGTACAACAAAAGCATTCCAAGACTTCACACTACTACCCATAATACACCCTCTACCCTCCTTTCGTCAAATTGTACCAATGCCATGCCAAGCCTCACTATGTCACTTGTTACTAACACCAAAATAGTATTCTCACCAAGTCAAACCCGTACACCGCCCCCTGCTACCTTGCCTGTCTTGTATCTTTTATAATACAACCTCTGCATCCAATGTAAACCTGCTATATTATCAGTCAAAACCAGCCCAAGCCTTACACCAAAATATAACAACATAATTTGCACAAGGAAAAGGGAATTGAACCAAAACCTTACAATTTGATTACCATTGCATCACTGCAAAACAAGGACAACAAAGAGAAGGGATAAAGAAAGGAGAGGTCGCATAAGAGAAGGGGGGAGTTTAAAAAAAAAACTTTCAGCAAAAAGAACTCTTGACAGAAAAGCTTACAAAAACCTTTCCCTCACATCTTCCTGATCCCACCATTCATCATCCCTCACCATCTTCAAACATAACAGTAACCTTGAAACAACATTTATGCACCACTAACAACCCTTCCACCATCACAAAGAGCCACAAATCACCATCGATAAAGAAGAAGATCGGAGAGGAGCAATCGATTTTCGAGACGGTGAGAGCCGCGAAAGAAAGAGGATCGTGGGAAGAACAAGAAAGGAAAGGGTAAAACATGCTTTTTTTTCCCCTGAGAATATACCCTCAAACCATCTCTTCCCATTTAATTCCTATTATTTCTTCTTTAATTAGTATATATATATATATATATATATATATATATATATATATATATATATATATATATATATATATATATATATATATATATATATATATATATATATATATATATATATATATATATATATATATATATATATATATATATAAAATTAAGTTTTTTTAATTAGTGATGTTGGCATAATTTAATTCTTTATTTGGGATTTGTTTTAACCTTTTTTACGTTTTATTTTTTTGGAATCTAAATCTTTTTATTTATTACTAATTACTAGTTCTTTTTGTTTTAAATGCGTTGCTTACTATTATTAAGATTTTAATATGAACAACTGAATATATATATATATATATATATATATATATATATATATATATATATATATATATATATATATATATATATATATATTCTCGGCCCGTTCTGTTTATTCATGTGTGTTAGTAGAACTTACCGATAACTTGTTTTTTATTCTTATTTTACTATTAGCTGTTAGTTTTAATAATTATTATTAGTAAAATATGTTTCGATTAGATTGTCTTGGAAATAGTTGTTAGTTATATACATAGTTTAGTTTAGAAAGTGATACTTTAGTTAGAGATTAAAACAGTAGCCTTAGGTTAGAAAAATACAAATAATTAGTTTTAATTAGGATAATACATATTAGTATTAATTAGAAAATTATATTCAATAATTACTTATTAAAAATATAATGGTCATTAGTTTTTTTATAAAATAAATATAGTATAGACTTTAGCTTTAAAAATAATACTTAGACTACATTTTAATTAGGAATAGTTTTTTTTAATTAGAATCATTTTTTTAGAATTTCTCTTTCAATTTTATATTTTTATTATATAATCCCTTTCTTTTATTTTTCACGACCAAAATATTTGAAATATGTTTAGTTTTAGGATTTTTTTTATAAATTTAATTATATTTAGTTAATTAGTTATTTAGATTTTTTTATCTTTTAATATAATATTTAGTTTAATATAGCAATAAAACATATTAAAACTAAAAAAATACATTTTAATTTATTTATTTATCTTCTTTTAGTTTATTAGACTTTTTTATTTTTAGCTTAGTTTATTTTTAGATATTAAAAATCCCAAAAATACTAGTTAGATTTTAGTTTCTTCCTTTAGTTTCCTTTGCGAATGTTTTTAACTTATGTTCGACTTTTAGCGGCGATTTTTCTAGATCATTCTTTGATACCATGATACTTTCTCGTTTATCTGTTGACTTCTGCCTGACGCTTTTGACCCGATCCAAGGGAAGGTGAACACTTTGTTGTCACATCACTTACAGCTCGCGTGTTTCACTTTAGCTTTCTTCCTTTACCACTTTTAGACCCTTCATTCTTTCCTTCATAAGAGATGGCAATTGATCTCTTCACCTTACAATCATTTTTTTCACAAGCTTTGAATTCAAGCTTTTCTTTCTTTTTACCCGTAGTTTTTCGAACTATGACGCTCTGACTTTCCCATTGCACGAGGGAATACGTAGGCACGAGGTTTATCCTTGGCGAGCACAGTTTTGTTTTTTCACATTCTTTCATCTTTCACATTTTTATTTTCTTCATCTTTCATTTGTTTATTTTTCATCCTTCCCATTTTAGTTCTCATTCAGTTAACAGACAATTAAGCACAAATATAGATATTATAAGAGGTTCCCGTAGAGTACTACGGATACTTAGGATGCTAGCACCTTCCCTAGGTATAACCAACCTCCGTACCTTCGATCTCTGATTGCTTAGCTTTTAGCCTCGTATTTCAGCTTAGCATGTTTATTAGGGTTTCTCGATCTTTTTCACTTCCCTTGGATAAATTAAAGTTCGGTGGTGAACATAAATATTTTGCGATGCAAGTTAACTTAATAGCTTGTTATCCGATTCTCACTGTGACACCTACATTTTTCCATACCCTTTCTTTCTTTCATCCAGTTCCAGTATCAGTTTCGGTTCAGCAGCAGTTTATCCTCACCCTTTGAAACGATTTCTAGCAAGCGTGCATTCCATTGAGAACGACAGACGATTTGGGATGCTAATACCTTTCCATTTCGTAACCGACTCCCTTACCCTATCTTTGGTTCGCGAGACTCCGCTTTCTCCTTTCTTTTCCGGTTTGTGCAGCATTACAATTCCTTCGGGATAAAAATGCCTGGATGGCGACTCTTCCTTTTCCGTGCCACTTTTGCGTTTGTACCAGGATGGAAATCCAGGGAGCGACAACTAGAGACTCTGTTGGGGACCTCCTAACCAGAGTTTCTATGGTTCCTTATGCGAGTCAATCCTAGCGCTTGTTTGTTTCTGTTTCATTGGGTATTTGTCTGTTTACTGTTGTGTGTTTAGTTTACTTTTTTTATTTACAACTTTATTTACTACTTTTCGCATTTACTTTACATGCATCATTATACTGGACTGTCTGGACTGTGCTGTTTTTTCTGTTTGGTGGAATGAGGGGTTACTGTGAGATGAGCCCAGTACCAAGGCTTGAGTGCACCCTAGGTTTTTTAGCGTGGACAGTCATTTGGCTTCATGATATATTGTCATGCGAGTAGTAGTGAGTTCCACACCCAGACTGAGACCGTCTTGGAAATGTTCTGATATAAGGATCTTCCCTACTTCATTACACGACCTCGATAGTTATGTGCATCTGGGGACTGATCATTGAGGATCTTTGTGGAAACATCCTTCTCCATTGGTGACAGTGGCATACCACATTTTGTGGCAAACCCATTCTCACCCGAGGGCCCACTGGGAACTCGCATAGGATGGCTTGGTCCTCTCGTAGGAAATCAGTTAAAGCAATTGGTCGTATAACGATAGTATTGTACCCTTCAGGATGAATGTACTGTCGTTTCTCAATTTTAGTGCTTGAAGTTGGGAACTTATGGGGGATGCTTGTTTTTCCCGGGCTCATCTAAGGCTTCCTCTTGTAGTGAATAATACTAAACTGTTTCTCGGAGATGGTGAACGTATTATCGCTGCTCGACCTGAGAGACCGTGATGTTGACCCGGAGCATAACAGTGAGTTTGGGAGGGTATTTATAGGTTTGCAAGAACCCTGGCCTCAACATACGCATATTATCAGTGCTTGTTCTATGTTCTGATTTGGTTCTTAAGACTCTGGAATTCTTGGTCCTTGGTTCTGGGTTATTTCTTCTGGGTTATTATTCAGAGATCCTGTGGTTACAGACACTTGGTTCTTGGCTCAGTATTCCACATCTAGACAGACACCAGTCATTGATCACATGCCTTGTATTGCATCACATATCATCTTTAACCTTTTGTGTTTTCATTTTCTCAGGTCATCATCTACATCTGCACCCAGTTCTGGTAGTTTCATGTATTCTTATTATCCAGATGGCTGAAGTCAGAAATGTTCCCAGAAAGAGCAACATACATTATACCTTTCCAAGACCAGAAGCTGAACAGGTTCAGAGTTTGGTTGGGCTGATGGATGACAAGGTTTTAGAGGCTTTCAGGAAGAGGTATGGGTTGATTCTGAGCTACATGGACAAGCATTCTACATAGAAAAAGGATGGTCTTCATACTCTGCTGCAATTTTATGATCCACAATTGCGGTGTTTTGTGTTTCTTGATTACATCTTGGTTCCTACTTTGGAAGAGATTTCTAGAACACTGAGGGTTCATGTTCAGGACAGTCTTCCATTCTATGGTTCAGAGAGAGATCCTCCAGAGGAAGACATTTCTAGGGCTACTCATCTGAACTTGGCTCAAGTTAAAGGAAATATAAAGATTATCAAGGAATACAAAGGGTTTTACCTGGATTTTCTACTTGATGAAGCTAAGTGTGTGCTTTGGAGAAGAGATGGATGAACTTCATTGCCTTGTTAGCCTTGATGGTGTATGTGATTAGTCTTTTCCCAGGAGAGAAAGGATTTGTAAGTATGGATGCCATATCCATCTTCATCAAGAGGAACCGTGTTCCTACCTTATTGGGAGACTTCCTCTACTTGGTACATTATAAGAATGAGAGGAAAATGGGTGGCTTTGAGAATTGATGTGCACCCTTATTTGCTACTTGGTTTGCTCGACATCTGCCAAAGTCATGACCTTTTGTAGATCTTAATGGTGATATTAAATGGTCCCGAAGATTGATGGGTTTGACTTCTGAGGATATTACTTGGTGCTATAACATGGATTTGGTCGGAAAAGAAATAATCACTAGTTGTGGAGATTTCCCTAATGTACCCTTACTTGGGAGGAAGGGGTAATCAATTACATTCTTGTGTTGGCGAAGAAACAATTTGGGTATCCACTGAAGACTCCACCGATTGATGAAGAGGTGGCATAATCTTTATACTTCCCCGTTAATGGGAATGAAAGGTTAGCCATACAAGTCTCTCAGAATTGGGAGCTGAATGTCAAGAAAGTAAAGAAAGAATTTGGGAGAGAAGACCCAAATACCTATGAACCTTATGCTGCATAGTTGAAAGACTGTGTATAAGTCTTACTTCTTCCTTTTTCAGTGGAACCTCCCTTATACCCAAATGTGGTTATTCCATAAACCATAGTGCCTATGGAAGATTATCAGAAGTTAGAAGCTGAAATACGCAAGGTCAGAGTTGAGAATTTCGAGGTCAACAACCTTTACCAGCATTCAGTCTACATCAACACAACCTTAGACGGAAAGATCCAGTTTCTCCAGAAGACCATGGAAGACATAGAGAAAGACTTTGCTTATAGAGAGCTTTACTTCAGGAAGAAGGGCTTGGCAAAGACCAGCAAGACCAATGCACAGAAACAGGTAAAGAAATCTTTGAAAGAAGCCAACAAAGTCATCCCTCTTTGGCAGGAGAAGTGGGAGAAAAATCAGAAAGACCAGAAGGAAATAGAGAAGAACCATCAGCTACAAATTGAGAATCTACAAACTCAGATGGGATATTAGAAGGAATAACTTCAACTAGCTCACGGAAAGCGTCAGGAGTATTCCCAGAAGTTGGATCACAGCCAGAAGTCACTAGAAGAAGCACAAAAAGAAGTGGAAGAGCTTAAGATTCTTGCAAATACTAAGAAGGTTAGGCCGAATCCGGGACCTAGTAGGGAGGATGCAAAGGTCTTTCTACAATAAATCAGTGAGTTGCAAGCCTCATTCGAGTAAAGAGATTTGTTGATCCAGAATTTGATTGAAGATCCTACTCATTTTGATGTGGCCCATCTGTTTGAAGCTGTCAAGCACTTCAACTGGAGATTGAAGGAAGTGCAGTTCCATAGGGTTTAGTTTCTTTCTTTCTGTTATATTTAGATTACCTACAGGCTTGTTGTAAGAATCTTTGTTTATCTTTCTGTTTATTTTTTAGCAATTGTAAAACTTGTAACCCTTTGGGGAGATTTTATTTTGACTGTTGGGCTATTTTATGTTATTCCTCTTGTTCAGCTTTCTGATGTTTATTTGTGCACCGACACTTGTTCATACCAGCCATCCAAAATCTGAATCTCGTGCAATTGTTTTATCTCAAAAAGTCGGGTTCCAAAACCCTTATGGATTTCTCTATCATTATTGAATACCGAAATTGGGGCACAACGACCTTGAGAATGAAAATACAAGTATTTGCATAGAATGCATGTCACCATCTTCTTGTTTTTGTAGGTACAGGTTCCAGATTTCTGACATCTCTTCACTTATCAGGCATTATTATTGATCGAAGGGTTCATCGTTATCAACCAAAGAAAACAGAGTAAGATCAATGGATCAGATGCAAACTGAGTTAGCAGAACTGGGGGCTCGTATGGACCAGTTTATGACATTGATGACATGGATGAATCAAAACCAAGAGAGGATTCGGGAGATGGTCACAAGGACATAAGAGACTTCAGTGGTCAATCTGGGAGCTGGTGGAGGTACTGGTGCCACTCCTCAGGGAAATATTGGTGTTACTCATGAGGTTATTCCTATTCCTACTACTGCTGGTGGTACGGACAGAGACCAAGGTCACAATGTCTACATGGATGGTCAAGAAGACCAGTTTACTGTGCTGGAGAGGGTTATGAGGTTCAGAATGCTGTCATGAATCGCAGGATCGAGGAGATTGCGGAGAAGATTCACTCTATTGAATCTAAGAATACTTTTGGCTTTAATGTGGCAGACTTGGGTCTGGTTCCTGGCGTCATAATTCCTCACAAGTTTAAGCCTCCTACATTTGACAAGTACAACAGCTTGACCTGTCAGAAGTCTCACCTACAATCTTACGTGGGAAGGATTGATGCTTACACCAATGATGGGAAACTATGGATGTACTACTTTCAAAACAACCTCACTGGGGCATCCCAGGAATGGTACATGAAATTGAGCAGAGCATCTGTAAGGAGTTGGAAGGAGCTTGCTAAAGCTTTTGTGAAACAATATCAATATTGTTCTGGACTAGACCAATGACTAGGTATGGCCCAATCCTTTTTGGCCCATGAAACGACCCAATGACCTAAGATCCAGGGGACCTATTAACTTAGTGGTTGTCCCATCCTCCTCGTTCATGTTCTCCGCTCGATAATGGTAGAGACCGCCCAAGATCGGTCTGGACAGTTCTTGCTCGGAGGATCTCGTGCCCGACATAACACTCCTCGACCATGATACTCATTCGATGACCAGTTCCTGGCAGTTACCTATTTTTGGGGGATCCGTGATCCAGGCCTAAAAATAGGAACCGTTAGCCACGCGTTGGGGGCTCTCTATATAAACCCTCTCATTTGAGGGGGGCGGGTATCAAATATTCATCCTTAACAATCTTACTTGCACTTGTTATTCCTCTTGGCCGTTCTGACTTAGGCATCGGAGTACCTTGTAGGTACACCCCCATTCTCCTCAGTACTCGAGCAGACCTTGGAATCCACGTCAGCAGCTATCAAAGATCCTGATCTCAGGTATGACCAGTGGTGCCATCTGTGAGAATAATCTGTTACCCCGTTTTCTCACCTTTCATTCGTGAAAACAAAAACATATATTTCCGATCTCCTTCTCAATGGCTCGTCAAGAAGATTTTTTCACTGCTTGCCTCACCACCGACATCCTCATCAAGCAATAAAAGAGTGACGGTACAAACCCTCCCGTCGAGGATCAAGACCATTTCCTCGACGGGCGAATGAACTCCCTGTCACCATAATCTTCCCAGTAACCTGAGGTCGCCCTTGCCGATATTCCTCTGATTCCCATCCCCGAAGGAACGAACCCAACACTGGTAGCTTTGGTTGAAGCGACCAATAACATCAACCTCCTCCTACTCCACCAAGGTGAAAGGTTGGAGGTTCTTGAGGAAGCAAGGCGTGTAAGGTCCCCTACCCCAGCGAGGAGACCTTGCTGTTCCTGATTGAGATCACCCAGGTAGAGGAAAGATCACCAACAACCTGAGGCTTCGGGCTCCATCAAGAATATGACTCATTCCTCTCCTCGACGAAATAAATCCCCGCGAACTAAGAAGACCCGAAGAACCCTTCAACCGGAAGAACGACCTTCACCAGATGGAACGAGAAACCGCTCAAAGTCTCCCCCATGAAGACACAAGGACACTCGTTCTCGCTTAGCATCCCTATTTTCTAGCGACGAGGACGAGCCCCGTGGCCCCTCTCCGGGGAGATCATGTCCACCCGACTCCCGAAGGGACTTGAGAAGCCTCCACCCCTAGGGACGTATGATGGGACCACAGATTCGTACGAACACATTGAAAATATTGATGCCCTGCTAGACTATAGAGGATTCCGATGAGCTATCAAGTGCCACCTTTTTCCCACAACCCTAAGGAAAGGGGTCGTGGCTTGGTACAAAAGCCTCCCCCACGAATTTATCACCTCGTGGAGGCAATTGGGCATAACTTTCTCTCGACATTTCATGGCCTCGCGATGCCATCCCAAGACATAAGCATCCCTTGAAGCAATCATTCAGGGGAAGGAGGAGCCCCTTCGGGCATATATCAAAAGATTCAACAAAGAAGTCGTCCAAGTATCCACCACGGACGACATGAAAAAATATCTTCTAGAATGGGGACTCTGCCCTCAGAGCGACTTCAGGAGGGCTGTGGGAATCGAAACATAGGCCACACTCGACGTGTTCCTCCTCAAAGCGCAAGTGTATATCAGGTACAAGGAAAAGGAAGCGGCGAGCAATGCCCGCGACACCCGGCGTAATGAAGACGCCAAACCCTTCAAGCATGATGATACCTCGACATCTTGTAGGGGAGGTGACAAAAGAAAGGAAGATCACCCCGTGACTACACACCTCTTACAGCGACCAGGGAAAAAATCCTGTCCGAATGCATAAACTATGAATTTCACCAAGCAAGAGTCAGATTCCCAAAACAACTACCGAATAAGCCAAATACTGATAAAACAAAATATTATTGTTTCCACAAATCGCATGGGCATAACACCGAAGACTACATTCACTTGAAGGATGCTATTGAGATACTCATCTGAGATGGCCATCTTAAGCAGTTCACTAAGAACAAGGACGCTCCTCGATAGGAAGTGCAGGAGGCCCGAAAAGCTAAGGACGTAACTCTGTCGACCATGGAAGTAAACCTTCAGGTCGCTCTAAGCATCACACGGCCAGAAGAGTTTTACGTCCCTTAACCATATAAAGGCCTTATACTTCGTTGCGTATAGTCCGTGGGAATCCTTCCCATCATCAATGGTCATTTCCGGGGGAGGACCCAACAAGGTGACAGTGGGGTCAGTAAAGAGGCGATTCAACCAACTAATAAGCATTAGCTCCAACCAAAGTTCAACCCTAGATCCCCCTCGCGGAGGATCTGCTCCCATCTCCTTCTATAAGGCAGATCTCTTCGGAGGGGCACCTAACGCCAGTATTCCTTTGCTGGTTCGTGCACAAATGGCGAATTTCGACGTCCACAGGATCTTGGTCGATCAAGGGAGCTCGGTCGACATTTTGTACTCCCAGTTTTTCGCAACCCTCCAATTAAATGAAACACACTTGACGCCCTACGTGGGCTCAGATCTCCAAGGTTTCAGCAAAATGATTTCTAGGCCTTAGGGTTACGTCGACCTGATCGTTACCTTCGGGGCATGAGAAACTGCAAGGTCCGTTAAGGTAAAATTCCTTGTGATAGATTGTTTGACCTTGTACCAATGTATTATAGGACGACCAAGTATGGCTGAGCTCTTCGCGGTCCCTTCTACCGTACACCTGAAAATGAAATACTACACTTCCTCGGGACAGGTGGCCACCCTCCATAGAGATATAGAAGCTGCCCGCTGGTGTTACGAGGCCGCATCCAAAGGTCTCAACACCATCGCCTCCAAGACCAAACCATCCAAGGCCATCCTCTCATGTACTTTGAAGAGTTGAAGGCTCTGCCCCGCGTAGAACCCATAGACCTCGACAGTTGGTTCAACGACGAGGAGGAACAGGCGCAGTTGGTTGCGAAGCTTTCTTCATCCGCCAGACCTGTCCCCGATGGTGATTTCGAGCTAGTGGCACTGGGAAAAGACCCCAAGACGGGAGTAAAGATTGGAGCAAATCTCCCCGACCTAGCAAGAAAATAGCTCAAGGCCTGTCTCAGGGAAAATGTTGACCTATTCGCATGGAGCGCTGCAGAAATGTCGGGCTTGGATCCAGAAACAGCGTGTTACCACCTCTCCATAGATCCATCCATCTGAGCAGTCACGCAGCGAAGGAGGAAGTAGTCACAGGAAAAGGTGAAAACGGCTGAGAAATTTGTAAAAGACCTCCTAGAGGCACACTTTGTAACCGAGGCCACGTACACCACTTGGCTCTCGAACGTTGTACTCGTTAAAAAGAATAATGGAAAAATGGTGCATGTGCATTGACTACACCGATCTTAACCGGGTTTTCCCGAAAGACGCTTACCTTTTGCCTAACATTGATAAGTTGGTAGATAACTCTACAGGTTTTAAACTTTTTTCGTTCCTAGACGCCTATTCCGGGTAAAATTAAATACCCATGGTCGTGAGCGACAAAAAGTACACCGCTTTCATGACCGAGTCGAGTAACTATTACTACAATGTGATGCCCTTTGGCTTGAAAAATGCAGGCGCTACCTACCAACGAATGATGGACAAGGTCTTCCAAGTGGAGATCGGGAACATGCTCGAAGTCTACATGGACGACATGATCGTAAAATCTCACGAGGAGACCGATCATGATCTCCACCTGAAGAAAATTTTCGACCAGGCACGCAAGTGCAAAATGCGATTCAACCCTAAAAAGTGCACGTTTAGGGTACGGGTGGGCAAATTCCTCGGTTTCTATCTAACCGAAAGAGGAATAGAGGTTAACACCGACAAATGTCGAGCATTCACCGAAACGCCCACACCAACCTCTAAAAAATCCATCCAGTCACTAAACAGGGTACTCACATCGTTATCACGTTTCGTAGCAAAATCAGCTCAACACACATTCCCCTTTTTCAAGCTCCTACACAAGGAGGTGCTTTCGAATGGATGAAGGAGTGCGAACGAGCCCTGACACACCTCAATAAGGTTTTGTTGGAACCCCCGATCCTCTCCCGACCGGAGGCTGGGGAAACCCTATTCCTCTACCTTGTCATCGCTAACGAGGCCATCAGCGCCACCCTCATACGAGAAACGCCCGAGGGGAAAAAACCGATCTATTTTACAAGTAAAGCCCTACAAGGGCCTGACCTTAGGTACTAACAAATAAAAAAAAAATCCCTGACACTCCTCCATGCTGCCAGGAGACTCAGACATTATTTTCTCGCACACACGATCATGGTACGCACCAACCAACCCATTAGACAACTCCTCGGTCGACCTGATATGGCCGAAAGAATGCTCAAATGGTCCCTGGAGCTTTCCGAGTTCAACATCCGTTACGAGGGCAGGGCAACTGTCAAAGCTCAGACCCTCGCCGACTTTGTGGCCGAAATGACCATACCAAAGGATCAGGTCGACACATTAAAAAGGTGGACCATCTTCTTCGACCCCTCGAGCTCAGTGGGAAGCGGCGCATGAATCATTTTGGAAAACAAGGAGGGAATCCTGATTGAGGTATCCCTTACCTTATCGTTTCCCACAACTAACAACCAGGCAGAATATGAAGCCTTCCTCGCATGGGCTGAGACTAGCTGACGACCTTGGAGCATAGGTGATAACTATCTGCATAGACTCCCAACTGGTAGCTATGCAAGTCAAAGGTGAGTACCAGGTCAAAAATGACAACTTGTCTGATTACTTGACGTTAGTTAAGGAGAAAATCGCAAAATTTATGTCTGCGGAAGTCAAACATGTGTCCCGTGAAAATAATGTCCAGGCGGATATACTCTTGAAACGCGCGAGCACAAAGAAAAAGGGAGGAAATAAATCCGTCATTCAAGAAATACTTCCTCGGCCCAGTACCGAAAATCAACCTCGACGATAGATATCAATGTCATTGGTGACGCCAACTGTTGGATGACCCTGGTGTATAAGTACCTAACCAGCGACGAGTTGCCTGAGGATACAAAGGATTTCGACATTGTCAAGAAATGAGCATGCTCGTACGTGTTGGTTGAAGGGAAACCCTATCGTCGAGGATTCTACATTCCCCTCCTCAAATGTGTCGAGGAAGAACTAGTTCCACACATCTTGCGCGAAGTCCATGAGGGCATCAATGTCCAACACCTGGGTGGAAGATCCCTTGCCAGAAAGGCTCTTCGATCAGGGTACTACTGGCCCACAATGTAGAATGACGCCAGGGAACATGTAAGCAAATGTGATAAATGCCAACGACACGGGGACATGCACCTCGCTCCACCCAACGAGCTTAAAACGATGTCGTCCCGTGGCCATTCACATGGCGGGGCCTGAATATCCTCGGTCCTTTCGTCGTCGGTTCAAACTAGAACAAATACCTAATTGTCGGAGTCCATTACTTTACGAAATAGATCGAAGCTGGACCCCTCGCCAAGATCACAACCCTCAACATACTGCGCTTCTTCAAGCGCAACATTCTCGGCCGCTTCAAAATCCCCCAGGCCATCGTCAATGATAACGGAACCCAATTCACTGTTAAAAACTTCCAAGAGTTCGTTTCCAATGTCGGGACTAAACAACATTTTGCATCTATTGAGCACCTGCAAACAACCGGACATGCTGAAGCAGCAAATAGGTTTATCCTCCGAGGACTCAAGCGAAGGCTGGATGAGATCAAGAAGCGATGGGTCGAGGAACTACACAATGTCTTGTGGGCGTATCGGACTACCCATCACTCGACCACGGGAGAAACTCCCTTTCGACTTGCGTATTGGATAAAAGTCGTCATTCCTGTAGAGATGCATATCCCATCCAAGAGAATAGAGGCCCCAATGGATGAGGATACCAATTCGGAGATACTACGCGAGAAGCTTGACCTAGTTGAGGAAGTCAGATCAGGGGCAGCCCTACGTGAGGCATCCCTTAAACAAAATATTTCTTTAAGACATGACTCCAAAGTCATAAAACGAGCGTTCGCGGTCAGCAGTCTCGTCCTCAGGAGAAACCATAAGGATTCTAGAGAGGGAAAGCTAGTTGAAAATTGGGAGGGGCCCTACCAGGTTCGAGTAAAAGCGAACAACGGGGCGTACTATCTAGAAAATTTGAATGGGGAGGAACTTGCTCGTCCTTGAAACGCCAAAAAATTTAAACAATGTTATAGTTAAGGCGTATGCCGACACAAGCACCGACCTAACATGCATACCTAGGTACAAGTATCACATACTAAACACCAACTTCTATGAGATCTCCCTCAAGAACGAGGAGAATCATCATAACACGATCGGGTACTCAAACAAGCCCATCGTCGTCTATGTACCACAACCAGGCAGAACACCCAGCTCGTGATGGGACATTCACGCTGCGAAGCACGAATCATTAACATGTTCCGGGCATCGTTTCCCAGCCAACCTCAATGTGGCATTCTTCCCGATTCCCCAAACCACCAGGCACGTAACCCGGGCATCATTCCCCGAATCTATAAACACTTAGTAGAAATAATTAATGTAGCATGCCCTCCGACGGACATACCTTCATGCATAACAACAAGTAAGAAAACGACCACCTAGGTCAGGAAAATTAAACATTAAAAAGGTGCGGCCACGAGGACTGACTTGTTTTTACGTTGAACAAAAGGGGGAACACATTCCCCCATCAAAGAAAAATCCATGGCACGCATGCCAGCTAGAGAAAACAAAAATTACAAATACAAGTCTTCAAACATCGGTAGTGACATGAGGCTTGCCCTCAACTGGGTTACCAAAGTCCTCGTCCATTGTGTTGGCTTGCTCGAGCTCTTTAAGGTAGTCGAGGATATGAATAATGCCATACCCAGCCTTATACAATAAGCTGGTACCCTCCTCCTTGAACACCAGGTGGGGATCAACTATTTTCAGTTGATCCACCGCATTTTTAAAAGTGACGTTGGCCATCTCTTCGAGGTCAGCGTACCCCTCCTCAATCTTTGTCACAAGCTTCGCCCATGACTTCAGCGACCTTATATCCTCAGGTCCGTCTTCGGATGGAGCCAAAGCAGCTTTTAGACTCGTGATCTCTTCCGCAACTGACTTCTTATTGGACGCCTCCGTGTCCTCCAACTTCTTCACCTTCTTAGCAGCTTCTTTTAGAGACCTCTCCCGCCCGCTTGTTATCTCCTCAGAAGCTGAAAGCTTGGCCTTCAGACGAGCGATTTCTTGCTCCTGAGTAGCTATCCCTTCAGAGAACATCGAGGGCATCGCCAGGACCCGCATAACCGAGCTTGCATCCCGCACCAACCAGGAACGTCTGTCAGGACGACTTGTTCCCTCCAGCTAAAGGGTCTCTACCCGTTGAAACTACAGAGAATGCTCCTCGAAAAAGTTGGGCTTGAGGAAACACGGGGGGAGCTCGTAGGAAGGCTTCGGGGAAGAGTCATCCAAGTTCACTATATCATCACCCCTGAACCTCTTCCCTACTCTGGAAGTTCCACCAGGAGAGCCGTGTGGAGCGGGCAAGGAGGTACCCGAGCTCGTAACCAGCTTGTCAATGAGACGAGTTTGGGTCAGCTTCTTGGGTCCTCGTCTCCTGTTGTGGTCGGCCACCATTTTATCCTGAGCATTCACCATTGAATATGGAAAAATAAAAAGTAATAAAGGTGGTCAAAACATAAGCAATCGACGATCATAAGAAAATAATAATACATACGAGCATAAAAAAATTAAAACTACCAAGGTATTGGGAGACGTCCTCGTCCATCTCGCAAGCCAAAAGCTTGGTCACCTTGATGAACCTAGGGGTCACTTTGGCGCCCCCATCCTTATCTAAAATAGGGCGAACATGTTTGTCAACATGCATGGTCATCATAATCTTCGAAACATAACTCATCAGGACCTCGTAACTAGCCTGATCACTTTCACTCAAGTCAGAGGTGATCTCAAGGAATTTGTCGGTCCCACAAGCAAAATGGTCGCGCGACCAGGTGAAGTGAAATTTCAACAACAGACGAGGGACCTCATTCCTATCCTCGTCCAGTAAAGCATTCCCTTGCTCATCAATATCCACTCCCCAGAATTTACAGGAATTCAAGGCGCGCTCGGAAATAGGCTCGACCAAGTAAAAACGGTCTTTGAAGTCCCTTATTGATTCTGAAAATGCCTTGAAAATCTTCCTCTTCTGCTTTAAAGAGACCTAGCCGAACTTTCCATTCACAACCCGACGTTGAAGATGGAAAACATGGAAGAACAAGGGAAGCGTTTCCCCTATCTTCAGGTACCCTCAAGTCTTCTCGAAGGCCCGAATAAAAGCGAATGAATTTGGGTGTAATTGAGACGGTGCTAGCTCCAGATGGACAAACACGGACTGCTGGAAATCCGAAAACGACAACTTGAACCTCAACTCCCTGAAGAGGATGTATTAAAGAGGAAACCGGTCGGATCCAAATGCCCAACAGACATGATCTGTCGAGCCTGGGTACTTTACCGTCCAATCCTCTAGGTTCCCGACCACAGGGAGCGGACCCACCAAGTCCTGGGTGTAAAGAGAGGCTATGTTCACCGATTCATCAACGACCCACTTGCTAACGTGCATATGTTTATCTTCTTCCTCGTTGCCATCTTCCTCCTCGGAGTCAGTCGAATTGGTCCTGGCAGAAGCAGTCTCCTCGGAGTCCCTAGAGGACTTTGAACTCCTTCCAATCGATGAACTCTGCTCGGATTCAGCAGGAAAGAACACATAGATGCTCGACAAGTTCTCAGTCTCCATCCGTATTTGGTCGTCGGTAGACATTGTGACACCTGAAAAATAGTGAAAGTAACCGTGAATTCGGAGATCAAATCAAATCCACCCTTCCACCGTTGTTCAAGTGAAAAGGCGCGTTATGGAACGTAGACCCTGTCCTTGATCAAAGCCTTCATTCAAGGAGACATCATGATCGTAATAATGACCAGACAATCATACAAATATGAGGAGAAAACTAACGAACCCGTCAGGTCAGGGAAACGAGCAGGCTATCGCCCAAAACTCCGGTTGAAGCTCAAACGGAGACGATGGACAGAGCGGCCGTATACAGCGCAAACTAAACCTAAACATTATTTCAATGGCGGTGGTAGTGCTGGAAATCATCTTACTAGAGCGATAAACACCTCGTCAGAACCCTAGGGTTTCAATTAATAGGTCATATTGACCCAAAACACTATCCTAACCGCATGCAACTAGCTTATTAAGATGATTCAGAAGCTAAATCAAGTAGAAATCACGAAAACTTACAAGTTAGTGGAAGTGTTGATCTGCTCGGAAGAGTCCCCTCGGTATACGTGGCGGTTGACGGAGGCGAACGAGCACTTGACAAATAAGAGCAGTAGAAGTGGAAGCGAAAAGTGTGGAAATCAAGTCCATTGCTTTATTTATAAGCTTCTCTAGCACGTGCACGAGCACGTGGGACCTTCAGACCTAGAAACGACACACTCATTACCTAGGGACGGCCGCAGAGTAGCCATCTGTTGTACCCCAAATTTTGCCCTCCCACAATCAATTCTATGTGTTCCTAGAGTTCTCTCAAGGTTCATAAGGTTCACAATTGGTCAGAAAGTTTGAAAGTTATCTCAGACAAAGCATCCTCCTAAGCAAAGGATCCACAACTAGGGTTTTGAGTTTATTTGAGCTAAATGGACTTCCAAGGCCTGAAGTAAGCTTCATAATATCTCACATATATTCAAGAATCCCCATGTCCAGTTTCAGGGCTTTCCCAATAAGTTTGACCAGTCAGATGATCAGATATGCAAAATTCAGTCAAAGTAGTTAAAAAGTCAAACTAAGTTCAACTGAGGTCAAATTAAAGTCAAACTTCAAGATTTTTTTGCCACATCAAGATTATGAAATAAATTTCATCATTTGATCAAGGGTTTATCATGATTCATCAAGGAGATCTCAGATCATCAAGAATCAAGAAGTTTCTAAATTAGGGTTTCCTAAGAAAAGTCAATTAAACTTTGACCAGCCATGACTTTCACATGCTTCATAAAACATTTCCCATCCAAATATCATTTTGATGGAAATTGAATTCACTACAACTTTGTGTCTCACAAGCCAAGCCTAAAAATGCTTCATTTGGAAGGTATGAGCTAAAACATTACAAGTCATTTCAAACGTCAACAAAAAGTCAACTTTTTCCAAAGAGCATAATTTGAAAATGGTAAAAGATATGGACATGAGACCAAAGAGATTTGTTATAGGACTCTTTAAGCTTTCCAAAATGTCCAAGAACACCTTTATAGCCTTAAAATTGAGATTTATGCCTTGTCAAAGTTGGGAGATTTTCAAGGGGTGTATGAAGAAAATAAGGTCTTAAATCCAAATATTTCCAAATGGGCCTATCATTTTGCAACCCAATCTTAACAATAATATCAAGCAAGACCCAATTCAAATAATTTCTGATTTTTATAATTTATTTATTATATATTTGGATTTTATTTATTAAAATTCATTTTAAATCAAAATAAAATATGAAAAAACAAATATTTGATTTGATTATTCTTCTAGAAGCTCTTAAAGACCATTCAAATTGATTTGATCTCATCCAAATTCGTGCACATCCTTTGAAGTATGTAAAGATATGATTTTTCATCACATTTATGGTTGATTTTGCTTCACACTCAAGGTATCCAAAAGCCCACACAATCCACCAAATTTCTGACCTAAAATCATTCTTCTATAAGTACACAAGTGAACCAAAGCATTGCACACGATTTTTTGCAGCCAAGAACACTAAAGCAAATCTCAAATTTTCATCAAAAAATTCACATTCGGTTTTGAAACTTGAGGTTGTTTCAAGCCATTCCAAAGGTTGCAATAGTTTCCTTAAGGTCTTTTGGTCATATTTCAGTCATCATCTTCATCCATAACATCACAGAATACATGAACAAATTTCGTTTTTCTCATTATTCAAATTTTTTCGATTATAACATATGATACATTTTAAATGATTTTTGTTTGTTTAGATATGTTTATAATGATGTATAGATGGATTCTGGATCAATCGATTGAAGAAACGAGGCCTGGAGGACGAAATACCATTGTTAGGGTTTAGATCTTCAAACTTGGGAACTTCCTTTAGGGGCGATTTCAGCATAAATTGATGAACCCATTGAATTCATGAGATCATTTGCAGTCGATTGGTGTTATTGGATTGAATTTATATTGCTTGTCTAACGATTTGGGATATGCAGGACTTATAATGACGAAGAAAATCTGTCACTATAGCCTTTAGTGACGAACGCCTGTCACTAAAAGCTAACTGGACAGACCAATGGGGAAAACGACCTTGTGAGCGAATATTTGATTTTAAAATTCTGGTTTATTATTTAATTAATTGTTTGTATATTAATTCACAAAAGCGCAGATGGTCAAGTGGTTATGATGTGCGTATGGAAGCCAATGAACCTGGTTTCGATTCCCAGGTTCTCTCATCTTTTTTACGTTTATTTTGATTTTCGCAGGTTTATTATATATTCAATTTTGGCCAATACATAATCACAAGAACGCACACAACTCAGTTGGTGAAGCTTACACTCCTTGAAGGTGCAGGACCTGAGTTCGATCCCCAGGTCCCCTTTTTTGTGTTTGTTTTCTCTCTTTTCTCATATTTTCATGTTTTAATTAGTTTCTTAATTTAAAAAATAATTAACTAAAATTAATTAAATATTTACTAATTAATATCACAACATATTTTCTTTTTATAATCAGATAATTAGATTTAAAACATCACTACTACTACTACTTATTATTATTATTATTATTATTATTATTATTATGTAAAATATTTATTTTGTTAATAATATCCTTTTATAATTTAATTAAACTTATAATATTTAGACTAATATTTTTCTTTTATCATAATTTTACAAAAAAATATTATCTTCTTATAAATAACTTGTAAATTATGTGATAACTATTTTTATAATAATGTTGGTTTTCCTTATTTTTAATTAATTAATTAGTTTAATTTTCTTTAAAAAATCTATTTTTTCTTAAAATTCCAAAATCAACCCTAATTATTTTTTATTTTATTTGCTTTATTATTTAATTTTGCTTTATTATCTTTTATTTATATTTAACTCTTGCTTTATTTATTTTATTAGAAACAATGTATAGGTTTAATATTATTGTAATTTATTTTCCGCCCGTTATATTTTGTATCTGCCCCATAGCCATGTAATATCTTAGATAATTTAATTAAATAAGATAAATATATGAAATAAATCACTCACACACGTAAGTCGATCTAAGATCCCCATCTACACTTCCTAGGGTATCCCTCTTGGTTGCCTTCTTTAAATAGTCAAGTCCCTCGAATATAGGGGTATCTTAAGCAATGTCCATTCACATATAAATCTTCAAGTCCCTACAGATTTAAAAGATCAAGTCCCTTCTAGATTGCCTATGATAATGATCTTGTCCATTCAAATAAATGATGATAGTGCCTACGAATTGCTAAAGACACCCCTTAAGTTGCCTTCATTGACCATACGATGACTCTACGCCCGTCCCTTAAACAAATCCAAGGTAATGACTACCTATTCCTTAATAATAGGGATAGTCTTACCCTCGAAAGAACATATAAGAACATGGATGACTTAGTCTAGGGTAGGTACCTCATAGTTACTTGCTCACACCTTTAAAAAATACTTTTCACACCTCACTATTTTCAAACAAGGCTTTGTATACATCCATACGAGGATCATTACAAAGTGCTTAGAAAATTTCTAATCACACACTACACTTTTCAAAAACAGTTAAAGTGAGCTAAGTAACTAAGAGCCCATGGATAACTGTAATACCTCAAAATTTGCCCTCATTCTTTTTACCTTAACTGGCTTACCGTTTTGCATTTCATCTGCATATTCCATTAGGTCATGGAAGTCGCAATCACACATTTGCATAGATTCCTAAGGCATGTGATCAATGTCCTCTGAAGAACCAGGTTTTTTTCCATTGGTTTGAAATTTCTACTTCTCAGGAGTTTATTTTATGGATTTTGGAATTAGGGTTTCACACCCTATATATATGGTCATCGGATGAATCCAGAGTTTTGGTTAGGTGGTCGTCCATAACATCATCTTCTTGTACTATGATTATTTGGTTAAGGTTTATTTCCCTAGCCATGTGGTCCTCAAGAGGATTTTCTTCATAATGTTTGTTCATCGGTGAATATTATTACTCAACGAATTTCGTTATTACTAGGAGGCGCAAGTTGTTGAATTACTGGTGTATGGGGGACCAGCTGGGGTGTCATACTAGGTATTACTGGTCATCAGGACATGGTCTTAAGAGATTAAAAAAATTGCAAAGAGTTGAAGTGGTGGGTTCTTGTGGGGTTTAATTGGGTTGTTCGTTGTCCAATTAGATTGGTTTGTTTCAATTTGCAAATTAATCCGGTTTTTATGGATTTAAGGATCATAATTATTATCCACCTTTCACCATTTGATTTCAAAGGCCCGCATTGGGAAGCCCATTACAAATATCCAATGAATCGATTAACCAATTTCTTTTGTCTAATTACCCGTAAATATTTTTGTTAAGTTGAGCTCTAAACCACTTGCATTGTTCAAGTTATTTTCCTTAAACTCCATATTAGTAAGCCAATTCATTAGGACAATTTGATTTCAATTCATTCCATTTAAGTCATCATGCCATAATCTTTTTTTGCTAATAAGCCCATATAGTCATTTGTTACCTTTTCTAAAGCCCATTTGTTGTCATTTTTCTTAACCCATTCTAAATTTCCTTCCAAATTCAAAGACCATATTTTGATTTAATTCACGGTTTTGATCCAACAAGAATATCACAAAAATTATTTATTCACAAGTGATCCCCACTAGAAAACCAACAACTGATATATCAGTAGAAAAAATAATACCAATTAAAAAATCCTCACAAAAAAATTGAGGACTGCATCTCCATCATTTCCATTAATAACAGAAAATCAATTTACAACACAACTATTCAATTACAACAGAAAATGAGAAACAAAAAGCTTCAACATAAAGGTGGATTTGGAAATTACAATAACAGAAAAAATATAAATCAAAAAAATCCACCTGCACATTACAATATCAACAATCAATCAGCATCTTCTACAATTCACCTGCACATTACAATATATATAACAGAAACACAGAAGGAGTATAGGGATTCAGTGAAAAAAAAGAGAGAAAAAAAACTCAGAACCAAAAATAGCAGAAACAGAAAAAAACCTCTCCAATTTCTACACTCTTCTTCATAACTTCTACACTGATCATCTTTAATCATCATCCCTCTTCTTCAATCTTCTCAACCCCACTCCATGGATTTTCTCTGACAATTTATCAGAATCCTCATTTCTTCATCACCATAACCACATCGCGATCCTCATCGAATCCTGCAAAATACTCAGGAATATTATCATAAATTCAAGAATATGGCAACAACAAAAAACCAGAATCGGGAGAAAGGAAAAAAAAGAATCACTCTGCATCATTCAAGATCTTTCTTCCTCAATTCTTCTCGTCAATAATCCTGCATCATCATCAACCTTCGACTTCATTCACATTCATCAATTTTTGACAGCCCTGCAACCTCACGGATCAATAGCTTCGCCGAAGAAAAACAACATCAAATAGCGTTCAAAGAAGATTAGAAGAAAATGTTAAGGGATCGAATTGAGAGAAAAAAGTGAAGTGGATACCTGAGTCAGAGCCATCACTCATCGACCACCGCAAGCTCGTTCAGCTCCAGCCAGTCGCATTCTTCTTCACCTTCGCATTACCGCCAATCATCATCAGTTATGTCGCTTGCATCATCATGGTCTCATCCTTCATTCTTCGCCATCAATGTAAGCAACCACTACAAGCTCCAATCTACACCGCAAGATTATCGTTCTTCATCAATATGCAAATTGCATCAACAACAATAAAGGGTGCAACACCAGTTCAATCAAGAGTTGAAGAAGATCGCACAAAGGCGATTCAGCAACAATCAATATCAACACGGTTCAATTACACACACAAGGTTTAAAGATCGTAGCATCAGAGAAGAGGAAGATTGACAAGAAATTCTCTCACCTGAATAGTTTTCGATCTCGCGGATTCAAAGCCACAACAACCAGAACTCTCCATTCAGTCAGAATAAAACTTCTCGCCACTCTCCATCATGCCTTCGGCTTCTCTACCATCGCGACACAATCCTTTTCTTCGCACTGTCATCATCTTTGCACCATCGTCATCTTTGCCTCATTATCATCATCGTGTCTTCATCGTATCAGATCAACAAAGGCCATCACTGTGAGATTTCAATTGGCGACGAGGCGGAACGGTGCAACTGAGATTGAGACTAAAGAACTCGAACAGATCGAGGGTAAGGACGGTGATATTTTCATTGAGGAAGAAGACTGTTGACGTTAGCTGCGTGATCGTCGTAGGGAGGGAGAGAGTACTTATTGAGGCTTCAAAGAAGAAGATCGTACGACATGGATCAGGGAGAGCGAAGTTGGAGAAGGCCGCGACAGTGCAATTAACTGTGCTACCGGCGATGAGTTGTGAGAGAAGAACCGCGGCGCCGTCTTGAGGAAGAAGAAGAACTTATGTTCAGATTAGGGTTTCTTTGACCTTATAATTTTATTGGATTGAAATGAATGAGATTGGGCCTAGCTCCATAGATTCGTATTTGCACCATCCGAATTTCACCTTCACCCCCCTGCGGTATTCTCATGGAATTGGGCTTTAAGCCCTTTAATTTGATATTCGCACTCCCTCGTATTACCTTCACCCCCTCCCGCGATCCTGGATTTAGGGAGATGGGCCTGGGGCCATTTTTGTTTCCTGCACCCTATTATCACTCCTTCACCCTTGTTTCTTTAACCTCTTTTTTAAATTTGGTTAATTGATTTTGGTTGTAAATTTTTTTTAATTAATTTTCTAACAAAATTAATTTTTGTGGATTATTACTTAATCCATTTTTCTTGATAATGTTTAATTAGAAATTTTGTCATAATGCTAATTATAGTTGTGAACTAATTAAGATTAAAGTGTTTGTGATGGTTTTTAATCGATATGGATCGACTCCGATCATGGCAAAGCTCAACAAAGTGATTATGGAAGATAAGCATTTATTTTGCTTATGAAGATTACAAGACCTTTCTTAAGGTTTTTTTCGGATTTCTTTTTATGTGAAGAATCGGCACTTCGATCAAGTAAGTAATCTCGATTCTCCACTTTTAAGCATCATTTTAGTCGTATGCGGCTTAGGATCATATAACTTAAGGTGCATACTGAGCCCTCCCACCTGAGGCATTGGATATATTTGTGATATATGTTGATTTGTGTCGATTTCGGAGCTTAGGTATTAGGTTACGAACCATTAGGATCGATTCCTTTCACTTTCCCTTAAAATCCACTTTTTCGCCCGTTTCGTCGCATTTATTAAAAATAGTTTTAGGTGTGATAAAATTCTGGAAAAATTCATGAGTGATCCTCACCCTCTTAATTAATTTTTCATATTTTTTGTTTTCGGATTTGGGTGGTTTCAATATTTTATTTGGATTTTAGATCACAAGCTGTCCCAAAAAGGAAGGTTTTGGCATAAGGGACCGAAATCGATTTTTTCCCAATAGGTGTGAAAACTATTTTTTGTGTGTGATTAATCACTGTAATTTGTGACATTTTGATGCTCATTAGGAATTTTTTTCATAATTTTTTAGTGCCCTTTTTGATCCACTTTGTGGAGTTGTTTTCGATAACCATGCTTTGTTACCTTGCTAATCAAGGAATTGTTTTGGCACTTTGGTGCATAATTTTGTTTAATCCTTTTAGACCATGTGAGATAATAAATATATCATTCCAGGGATTTAATTTCATAATTTTTAAAGGCTTTTTGCTATTTTTCCATGTCACCTAGATCCTAGGTTGATTCATGTGTTTATGTGTCGCATAACCTAAATGTTAAGAAGGCATTCATGCCATTTTCTTGAGGGGATTTTTGGTAGCTTTTAGGATTTGATTATAGGTCATTTTTATGTCTTTAATTCCAGTCATAGGTCATTTTTTGAACCATACTCATTTGGTTTGTTTTGGTGCTTTAAAGTGCATACTTATGTGAACTAATCTTTAACCTAAACTAGATTCTCTTCTCCTCTAAATAATAACTTGAATTATGTGGAAATCATTAATGCCTATTCATGCATTATAATTGCATATCATACCTTGTATGCTACTGACCCATAATCATTTCATTCATATTCACATGCCATTCTTCCTTAGCTTGCATCATGTGCGATCTTATGCGATTTTTGTTCATTTCTTCTCATGTATTCTTCTCCTTGCTCCATATGCCTAATCCATTGCATCCATGATTGTATATTCATTCATCCATCTTCATAAGCATTCACTACTGACTTTGATGTTCATTTCATGTATTAATTCATGTTTGTAAGCCATATGCATTCATACTTCATCCATAAGCCCTAACTTGCATTTAGGTGAATTTATGTGAACTTTTTGTACATAGTTTAACATAGTTTGATCTTGTGAGGTATCCTAGCATCCTTAGGAGCCTATAACATGTAGATACTGACTTTAGAAGTCATATGACCTTTAGGTACCTTCACCTTTAGACTTAGGTCTTATTTTGAACCCTAGTTCCATTTTAGGACGTTTATGGTACTTAATCGCTTTCATGCTTTGATTTTACTTCCAATATGCATTGTTATGCTAACTTTTGTTTTGTAGGGAGGAAGATTGAGGTAATAATTACTTCATTCCTATCTCTTATGCATTTTAATTGTGTTTACCTTAGCACCTTGTGCTTTGCTTTTAGGCTTTCCCTTTCCTTAGAGATAACTTAACTTCCTTAGGAAGTAAGTTATTTTCTAACTCTTTTTTCTTCTTTTCCTTTTCTTTCTTAGGATTAGAATACCTCATTAACCATATGACCTCTCTTGTGAATAAATCAATAAAATTAGGATTGAGTCTTAGTCCCTTAGTTTACCTTTTTCAACTTGAGTCATTCTTTCTCATCTCAAAAAGAAAAGCAATAACACACTTAATAAAAACCGAACAATCTTGTACGACACGAGACTTTGTTGCGGAGTGTTTATACGCGTCTTGTTTCGGGGCGAGGTGTAAATACTCACCGTGATGGATAGGTCTTAGTACAAGACCGTTCACAAACAAATTCAAAACACTTCTCATAAAAGACAAAAAAACCAATAAGCGACTATCCTGCGGGAACTTCTCTTCTCATCTCATTCACTCACGACGCGAACTCGCGACGACTTGTCACACATGCAAGACGGTAAATGCACTCGTACCAGACGAGCCTGCAACACCTGAGCATAGACATACGCAGTTCCAGATGTAAAAAACACAAACAAATAGTTCCCGCCTAGGTTAGGCGAACTACGTCGACTCTGATCCTCATTATCCCGATGAGGTACGTAGGCAGCGGGGTAGGGCCCGTTCGAGCACATTCTTTATTTTCCCTACATTTTCCCATTTCTTTCCTTTTCTCATTTTCAATTCCTTTTCCAGTTAGCGGTTCATTTGTTCAGCACCATATTATTTCTCACCTTTTGAAACAAGCAAGCAAGCATGGATCCCGTCGGGTACGACGGACGATCTGGGGTGCTATACCTTCCCAGTTCGTAACCGACTCCCGAACTCAGATCTTTGGTTCACAGGACCTTGTCCTTTCCTTCTTCCTCAGGTTTGTGCAACATTACCTTTCCCATTCATTCGGGATAAAAATGTCTGGCTGGCGACTCTAACCTTTCCGCGCCACTTTCGCGTTTGTACTAGGATGAAAATCCCGGGTGCGACAGCTGGCGACTCTGCTGGGGATGAACTTTGATTCTTCCGGTTTCCCTTGTAGAGTCAATCCTAGCGCCTGTTTGGTTTTGTTTCTTTGGGTGTTTATCTGTTTGATGCTGAGTGCTTTAGTTTAGCTTTACTGTTTTTATTTACAGTTCTTTACAACTTTACTTTACCGCATTTATTTACCGCTTTCAGTATTTATTTTCCATGCATCATATTATACTGGACTGTCTGGCTGTGCTGGTTTTCATTTTTTCTGTGGGATGGGAGTTACTGTGAGATAAGCCAAATACCCGGCTTGAGTGCACCATAGGATTAGCGTGAACAGACATTGTACTCTTATGGTATCTCACCATGATGGGTGGCGATGTGCTCCACACCCAGATTGCGACCGTCCTGGAACTATCCTGTGTGGGGATTACCTCACTTCAGGGTACGACCTTGATAGTTATGTGCATCTGGTGACCGATCTTCGAGGACCTTAATGGGAACACCCCTCTCCAGTGATGACAGTGGCAGACCACATTTGCTGGCAAACCCACTCGCATCCGAGGGTCCATTGGGAACTCGCATAGGATGACCTTGTTCTCTCGTAGGAACCTGGTTAAAGCAACGGGTCGTATGACGGTAGTATTGTACCCTTCGGGATGAATGTACTATTGTTTATCGATTTCAATGCTTGAAGCCGGGAACTTATGAGGGATGCTTGTTTTTCCGGACTCAGCTGAGACCTCCCTGAGTAGTACATAATGCCAAACCGATTCCCTGATTTGGTCATGAGCCATTTCTCGGAAATGGTGAACGTATTATTGCTATTCGGCCTCGAGAGTTCGTGATGTTTAACCCGAGTATCATACCCGTGAGATTGGGAGGGGTTTATAGGTTTGCAGGAACCCTAAACCTCAACATACCTGCTTTGCCAGTGTTGTTTTATGATATTATCTGGTGCTATATGGTTCTTTGATTCTGAGATCCGGGATTTCTATTCAGAGAAATTGTTACTGTGATTACCATTGTGACCCTGATATTGTGACTGTTATTATGACTCTCCACAGACACTAGGCTCGTTGTTCAGCTTCAACACCATCAGTGACTGTTCAATCATGTGATCCAGTTCTACAGTTATTGGGTTCTCAGTTATGGGGTTCTGTACAGAGATGATGCTGCTATTATGGTTCTATTCAGACAGTTGGTTCACTGCTCAACACCAACATAAGACCATTGATTACATGCCTGCTGCATACATGACATCATAGCATTTCGGCACACATGTTCAGTTATTTCCGAGGATCACATATTTGAATCATGTTGTTGGAATTTTCTGTGTCAAAACTTGAATTAAAGCAGATAGATTCCTCAGAAATAATTGAACATGGCATTTGCATACATCCTTGCATTCTTGACAGGTGTTCAGAGACATATTCTTTTCCTGACTTGATTTCTCATCAGAATGGACAACTTGAATCACAATCATCAAGGTATATATGTGAAGCAACTCCGGGCGGAGGTAATCGAAGGAAGACCCAGCTAAGGCCCTTCAGGGCAGAGCTATAAACTTTGTTTCAAAACCAGAAACTGCTGAAACAGGAAGTCAACCAGATGAAGACTCAGATGAGCTTGGTTATGGAAATTCTGAACAAAGCTATTTTCATCCCTAGTGAGGGGAACTACGCTACTCTGATTCTCCATTGGTCAATGGAGATACGTAGGCAGGAGATCATGCAAGATCTTTCCGAGCAACCTTATCTATTAACTTTATCAACCTTTTCCCTCCAGATGTCATTTGTCAACATCTGACCGGAGCTTCCCAAGAGAATCCTAGGGGCAGAGAATACGGGTAAGGTCCAAAACAACTTGAGAAGAAGTTTGATCATATTCTGATGTCGTACGTGCAACAAGTTTCATCATTTACGCAAATTCGGAGTGGTTTAGCTAATTGCATCAGGATCATCTCCGACAAAGTTTCCTTTGGGGTTTCAATGCCAAGTATGACTATCATTCTGGGGCACCTGGCCTTTTAATTGAAGATTGCAAGTCTTTCAGAGGCAAAGGTGAAGACAAGGTCCCGAAGTTGATCGATTCAAAGGTCATCATGCCAGAAAGTCTGCTCACATATTGAAGTCTCCTCATCAAATGGGTCTCCCAATATGCAAAGGCATCTTCAGAAGCAATAAGTCCATACGGAGTCAAGTCTCCTCAATGACGGCAATGTTCAGCTTCTTTACTGCATTTTTCATTTGTAGTTTATATTGTTTGTTTAAACATTTGTATGCATGCATGAAACTTATTTGTTTTTGAATGTTAATCATAATATAACGCACATGCTTTTCTTGAAGTAATCCATTCGTATTCGCTCATGATTTTGTGTATGTGCATTGCAATACCAACTGTTGAGCTTAAACTCTATCAGGGAGGATGACGAAATGAAAATGCATGAATCTCTAATTGTGTGCTTTTGAGAAAGACCTTGTTGACGATGTACAGGCATTGTTTCAAATCCTAAACACCGGAGATATAAGGGAGATAGACCCTCGCCAACCCATTTGAGCCTTGAAGTAGGAGTTTCTTTTTGCATGAAAAAACCCTCGCACTTAACCCAGGGGCAGGGTATGCGTCAGTTAGTTTGACCGAGCATTCAAATTTCAAAAAGGAGTGCAAATCTGAGGATCCATTACCTTTCGTTGTACCAAATCAAGAGGTCCAATGACCAGAAACCACAATGGTTATCCCAATCAAGAGGTCCAAATACCGGAGACCACAATGGTTATTCCTCAACAACAAAGGAGTGAGACAGTCACGACCCTCGCAAAGCATTCAAGACAAACAGTGTCACACGATTTGTTCAAAAAAAAGAATTGAAAAAAAAAATTGAATGAGAAAGCCCGCTAAGTCGAAACTTGAAAACAAGCGACTTAGGCAAAAATTAGGGCATCCCGCTGGACTTCACAATCAAAGATTCACAAGAATCAATCCAGGCAAAAGTTAGGGATAAGAAAAATAATGCAAAAGCGAAAGACGAAAAAGGATTTCACAAGAAAGATCCTTAAAAAAGAACAAAGTCGTGTGGCACAGACACCAAGGATAAGAGGGGTGGCTGGCTCCCAATGACAACCTGTTTGGTGCCTACACCGTTAGTGTAATTGGTTCCTCGACCATCACAAAATTCTTTTTGAGAGGTGAACGCTTGTGAAAGCTAGCTGAAAATAGGAATGGAGAACATCACGAAGATGGGTGGGCACAAATAAATTTCGAGCCTATATCTTCTGTTTCTATAACCGTGAACCAGGCCACGATACAACCTTCAAAAGTCCTAACTGAAACAGTGTTATCTTGAGAGCATACTACCACGAGACCGCATTCCTGACTCCTATGAGTTGTGCTAAAATTTCTTTGTTGGTGTTGCATGTGCATGCTTTTATTCAAAAATAATGTCATATCTTAACTAGTGATTTGTTCACAAAGGTTTGCGACATCTTTTTATAGTAAAACTTCAAGATTAACATGTGTGTTGCATTAGATTTTTTATTCTTAGAATAAACATTTTCTGCTTGCATACATCTGTTTGGCATCATAAAAATTCCACATATGGAATCTCAGTTCAAAAGCTTAATCTTGCCAAGTTGAGAAGTCTGAAACGTCCGAAGGACAATCTGTCGAGGTGCACTTTTCAAGAAAACTCCATTGAGTAGGGACTTTCCCAATGATCGCGGTAAGAGCCAACTAATCTGGGGCAATCATGTCGAGCAATCTCTTCAAAATTCAGCCAAGCTGGGGCAATCACTTCGAGATTCAAATCTCTCAAAGAGCCATTAGTCTGAGGCATACATTCAAATTTTAGCCAGACTAGGGCAGTTACTTCGAGATCCAATCTCTCAAAGAACAGTTGATCTGGGTGTTTTCTTCAAAGCACAGTCATTCAGAGGTGATCACTTCAAGACTTGTACCGGGGCAGGCCACCACAAGAGCATGAGAAGTCGCTTTTTCCCGAAGACGATAAATCCAAAGCACCTGCCCAGAGTTCATAATACTGGGGCAGAATATCTCATAGTAATATGAGGCTTTTCATGAATCCTTGCGAGGCAAATTCTTGCACAGGCTATGCAATCTGGGGCAGTTATTTCGAGATCCAACGAATCTCTCCAAGAGTTTGAAGACACTGAGGCATTTCATATGTCATGTTTTCTGTAAAATCCTCTTGAGACATTTTCTTCCGATGGACCTTAGTCTGAGGCGATCTATCAACCATGGTTAGTTGGCGATCTATCAACCCAGAGTCTAGAAGCAAAGCCATTGTCAGCATAGTACTTCAAGAGTTATTTCATCAGTAAGCTTCATTGATCAAAATTCCTTAGCAAGTCTCATTAGACAACCCCTTTTCCAGTAGTGCGGTGAATGGAAGATTACTTCTTGAGCAGAAGGATATCATCGTCTCTCATCCCCGACATGAGACGCCTTACATCTCTCATTCCCAACATGAGAGGATTTATCTTTTATCCCCAACAAGTGGCAACTTGAGCTCTTATCTTCAGCGGGAAGCTTTATCATTGACATTATCTGTCATCCCCAGTAATGTGGAAGTTGAAATTTCTCCCAGCAAGGTAGCAGAAGGTGGGTGTCATCCCCAAGCAGAGACTTTCCTTTCAGACAGGGGCAATCCCCAGCAGTACAAGGAGTGTCATTCCTCCCCAGCAGGTTGCTTCCTCAGCAGTGTCATGCCTTTGGTTCTCAGCCAAGTCAGGAAGTCCTCACTTCCCCATCAGAGTTCAAGATGAGTCCATCTCCAGCAGGGTCTTGGCGCTCCAATCTCAAAGTCCAATTTATTTTTGGACGTGGCGGCTATTCAGAGCCAGTGAATTATTAACAGCTTTCCCCGCAGAGTTGTTTCCTCCTCATCAGGACGAACCAGGTCAATGTAGTGATCATCGTTTCTCCCCAGTCAAGCTATCTGGGATGCCTGCAGTCTCCTTATCAGGAGATCTCTTTGCATTTGCATATGCATAATCATCATTAAATTTGCATCCTCCAAAGCGTAGCATTTCCATCGTCATGGAGCATTACGCCATAAATTCAAACATATGCATACCAGCATGGGCCAGTTTTGAGGTATATTACATAAGACCCGTTGCATCTCCAATCAGATTGAAGTGTTACCCACAGAATACAACTTCATCTCCCAGGATGGATGCTTCTACCAAGTCTTGTTGTTATCCCCAGTGAAGTCGCCAACAGTCTCATTTTTTCGCGTCTCCGTTTCAGTACAACGGTCGCGTCTTGGGCTCTCGTTTAAGTACAACGATCCCGTTCCTTTAGAGTCTCCATTTAAGTACAATGGTCTCGTCTTCGAGTCTTGTTTCAGTACAACAGTCTCATTTTTTCGCGTCTCCGTTTCAGTACAACGGTCGCGTCTTGGGCTCTCATTTAAGTACAACGATCCCGTTCCTTTCGAGTCTCCATTTAAGTACAATGGTCTCGTCTTCGAGTCTTGTTTCAGTACAACAGTCTCATTTTTTCGCGTCTCTGTTTCAGTACAACGGTCGCGTCTTGGGATCTCGTTTAAGTACGACGATCCCGTTCCTTTCGAGTCTCCATTTAAGTACAATGGTCTCGTCTTCGAGTCTTGTTTTAGTACAACAGTCTCATATTTTTTCGCGTCTCCGTTTCAGTACAACGGTCGCGTCTTGGGCTCTCGTTTAAGTACAACGATCCCGTTCCTTTCGAGTCTCCATTTAAGTACAATGGTCTCGTCTCTGAGTCTTGTTTCAGTACAACAGTCTCGTTTTTTCGTGTCTCCGTTTCAGTACAACGGTCACGTCTTGGGCTCTCGTTTAAGTACAACGATCCCGTTTCTTTCGAGTCTCCATTTAAGTACGATGGTCTCGTCTCAGTGCGAAGATAATGGATCGGTTGATACCATTTCCGTGTTAGATCGGTTGATCTTATGTGAGTCATGAATCGGTTGATATCATTTCTCTTCGAGTTGTAAATCGGATGATATTACATTCTCGCGTTTCTTGGTTATGGATCGGTTGATACCATCTCCGTGTTAGATCGGTTGATCTTATTTGAGTTATGAATCGGTTGATATCATTTCTCTTCGAGTTGTAAATCGGATGATATTACATTCTCGCGTTTCTTGGTTATGGATCGGTTGATACCATCTCCATGTTAGATCGGTTGATCATATTTGAATTATGAATCGGTTGATATCGTTTCTCTTTGAGTTGTAAATCGGATGATATTACATTCTCGCGCATCTCAGTGTTAGATCGGTTGATCTTATTTGAGTCGCAAATCGGTTGATGTTGCGTTAAGTCCTGTTTCTCCAACAGGCACCCTCGGTGTGGCTTTGATTCGCTCAGCAGTCGCATTGATTGCATTGATTCTATTTCGCCTGGTTCTATTTTCGCTACCTATTCAGAGGTCAAAATCAAAAATACATAAATAAATGGGCAGATGGCATTTCCATTACCCTCAGTGTGCAAATTTTCAGGTTTTATTCGAGTATTCAATCACTCCATACCTTGAACGTCTAAAAGCTGTTGCAATTAGTCATTCAGGTATGCAGATGATTGAATAGGGGCAGCTGTAATACCTCAAAATTTGCCCTCATTCTTTTTACCTTAACTGGCTTACCGTTTTGCATTTCATCTGCATATTCCATTAGGTCATGGAAGTCGCAATCACACATTTGTATAGATTCCTAAGGCATGTGATCAATGTCCTCTGAAGAACCAGGTTTTTTCCATTGGTTTGAAATTTCTACTTCTCAGGAGTTTATTTTATGGATTTTGGAATTAGGGTTTCACACCCTATATATATGGTCATCGGATGAATCCAGAGTTTTGGTTAGGTGGTCGTCCATAACATCGTCTTCTTGTACTATGATTATTTGGTTAAGGTTTATTTCCCTAGCCATGTGGTCCTCAAGAGGATTTTCTTCATAATGTTTGTTCATTGGTGAATATTATTACTCAACGAATTTCGTTATTACTAGGAGGCGCAAGTTGTTGAATTACTGGTGTATGGGGGACCAGCTGGGGTGTCATACTAGGTATTACTGGTCATCAGGACATGGTCTTAAGAGATTAAAAAAATTGCAAAGAGTTGAAGTGGTGGGTTCTTGTGGGGTTTAATTGGGTTGTTCGTTGTCCAATTAGATTGGTTTGTTTCAATTTGCAAATTAATCCGGTTTTATGGATTTAAGGATCATAATTATTATCCACCTTTCACCATTTGATTTCAAAGGCCCGCGTTGGGAAGCCCATTACAAATATCCAATGAATCGATTAACCAATTTCTTTTGTCTAATTACCCGTAAATATTTTTGTTAAGTCGAGCTCTAAACCACTTGCATTGTTCAAGTTATTTTCCTTAAACTCCATATTAGTAAGCCAATTCATTAGGACAATTTGATTTCAATTCATTCCATTTAAGTCATCATGCCATAATCTTTTTTTGCTAATAAGCCCATATAGTCATTTGTTACCTTTTCTAAAGCCCATTTGTTGTCATTTTTCTTAACCCATTCTAAATTTCCTTCCAAATTCAAAGACCATATTTTGATTTAATTCACGGTTTTGATCCAACAAGAATATCACAAAAATTATTTATTCACAAGTGATCCCCACTAGAAAACCAACAACTGATATATCAGTAGAAAAAATAATACCAATTAAAAAATCCTCACAAAAAAATTGAGGACTGCATCTCCATCATTTCCATTAATAACAGAAAATCAATTTACAACACAACTATTCAATTACAACAGAAAATGAGAAACAAAAAGCTTCAACATAAAGGTGGATTTGGAAATTACAATAACAGAAAAAATATAAATCAAAAAAATCCACCTGCACATTACAATATCAACAATCAATCAGCATCTTCTACAATTCACCTGCACATTACAATATATATAACAGAAACACAGGAGGAGTATAGGGATTCAGTGAAAAAAAAGAGAGAGAAAAAACTCAGAACCAAAAATAGCAGAAACAGAAAAAAACCTCTCCAATTTCTACACTCTTCTTCACAACTTCTACACTGATCATCTTTAATCATCATCCCTCTTCTTCAATCTTCTCAACCCCACTCCATGGATTTTCTCTGACAATTTATCAGAATCCTCATTTCTTCATCACCATAACCACATCGCGATCCTCATCGAATCCTGCAAAATACTCAGGAATATTATCACAAATTCAAGAATATGGCAACAACAAAAAACCAGAATCGGGAGAAAGGAAAAAAAAAAGAATCACTCTGCATCATTCAAGATCTTTCTTCCTCAATTCTTCTCGTCAATAATCCTGCATCATCATCAACCTTTGACTTCATTCACATTCATCAATTTTTGACAGCCCTGCAACCTCACGGATCAATAGCTTCGCCGAAGAAAAACAACATCAAATAGCATTCAAAGAAGATTAGAAGAAAATGTTAAGGGATCGAATTGAGAGAAAAAAGTGAAGTGGATACCTGAGTCAGAGCCATCACTCATCGACCACCGCAAGCTCGTTCAGCTCCAGCCAGTCGCATTCTTCTTCACCTTCGCATTACCGCCAATCATCATCAGTTATGTCGCTTGCATCATCATGGTCTCATCCTTCATTCTTCGCCATCAATGTAAGCAACCACTACAAGCTCCAATCTACACCGCAAGATTATCGTTCTTCATCAATATGCAAATTGCATCAACAACAACAAAGGGCGCAACACCAGTTCAATCAAGAGTTGAAGAAGATCGCACAAAGGCGATTCAGCAACAATCAATATCAACACGGTTCAATTACACACACAAGGTTTAAAGATCGTAGCATCAGAGAAGAGGAAGATTGACAAGAAATTCTCTCACCTGAATAGTTTTCGATCTCGTGGATTCAAAGCCACAACAACCAGAACTCTCCATTCAGTCAGAATAAAACTTCTCGCCACTCTCCATCATGCCTCCGGCTTCTCTACCATCGCGACACAATCCTTTTCTTCGCACTGTCATCATCTTTGCACCATCGTCATCTTTGCCTCATTATCATCATCGTGTCTTCATCGTATCAGATCAACAAAGGCCATCACTGTGAGATTTCAATTGGCGACGAGGCGGAACGGTGCAACTGAGATTGAGACTAAAGAACTCGAACAGATCGAGGGTAAGGACGGTGATATTTTCATTGAGGAAGAAGACTGTTGACGTTAGCTGCGTGATCGTCGTAGGGAGGGAGAGAGTACTTATTGAGGCTTCAAAGAAGAAGATCGTACGACATGGATCAGGGAGAGCGAAGTTGGAGAAGGCCGTGACAGTGCAATTAACTGTGCTACCGGCGATGAGTTGTGAGAGAAGAACCGCGGGGCCGTCTTGAGGAAGAAGAAGAAATTATGTTCAGATTAGGGTTTCTTTGACCTTATAATTTTATTGGATTGAAATGAATGAGATTGGGCCTAGCTCCATAGATTCGTATTTGCACCATCCGAATTTCACCTTCACCCCCCTGCGGTATTCTCATGGAATTGGGCTTTAAGCCCTTTAATTTGATATTCGCACTCCCTCGTATTACCTTCACCCCCTCCCGCGATCCTGGATTTAGGGAGATGGGCCTGGGGCCATTTTTGTTTCCTGCACCCTATTATCACTCCTTCACCCTTGTTTCTTTAACCTCTTTTTTAAATTTGGTTAATTGATTTTGGTTGTAAATTTTTTTTAATTAATTTTCTAACAAATTAATTTTTATGGATTATTATTTAATCCATTTTTCTTGATAATGTTTAATTAGAAATTTTGTCATAATGCTAATTATAATTGTGAACTAATTAAGATTAAAGTGTTTGTAATGGTTTTTAATCGATATGGATCGACTCCGATCATGGCAAAGCTCAACAAAGTGATTATGGAAGATAAGCATTTATTTTGCTTATGGAGATTACAAGACCTTTCTTAAGGTTTTTTTCGGATTTCTTTTTATGTGAAGAATCGGCACTTCGATCAAGTAAGTAATCTCGATTCTCCACTTTTAAGCATCATTTTAGTCGTATGTGTCGCTCCCGACAAATGAAACCGGGTCATATGAAGGTACAGACGCGAACGGTCGGCGAGAGGGAACAGTGAGAACACACAGCCGTGAATTCACTGGAGAATGAATAGAGTCGCCAGCTAGGCATTTTTATCCCGGAGGAAAGGCAATGCTGCATAAGCCTAGAAAGAGATGGATAAGACGGTTTGCGAACCAGAGAGACTGAGAAAGGGGGTTGGTTACAACCTGGGAAGGTATTAGCACCCAGATTGTCCGCCGTACTCGACGGGATCCACGCTTAAAAGATTTGTGTTTTAAAGGGGTAGTGTCAGTGCAATTTGTGTATAAAAGAGCTGGAAAGATGTACAGGTGTCAGTGTAAAAGAAAGTGATGTGTATATATACAGTGTCAGTGTGAGATCAGGAATGAAATGCTCATGATAATGAGGCTTAAAGAGTAAAGCTGGAAGGAGGGGGAATGAACAGAGACTTTTGTTCGATAACCGTTAAGTTATGCCTACGTATCCTCTCGTGCAATGAGGAAGTCAGAACACCGTAGTTCGACCCAAAGAGACTGATAGATGAATTGACTTGTGAACTGCTTGCTTGTCCATGCTCAAGTGTATGACCTGTCTGGCTCAGGTGCAAACTGTCTTGCATTAGACGGAAGAAGCAAGTTCTCGCTTGTGAGTGAAGGTGATGAGAAAAGAATCCCGGAGGAGACGATTATTGTTTGTTTTTTTGTTTTCAGTCTTTTATTGCTTTTTGAAGTTTGTCATAGGATAATGAGCTTAAGTCTAAACCAATGGATTTAGTAAACTCATCACATCTTCCCTCTGATTAGGGGTAATGAGAATACCTTAAGTGTGAAGTCAGATTCTCACACTTAATCACCTTTGGTGCAGGATTAAGATCATTAACCTACTTGTGATTATTTAGATGTTTTTGTTGTTTTTGTTTAGTGTTGAGTAATGAGGTTAAGCCTTAATCAAGGATTAAACAGACCCATTACACCATCCTAAAAGAAGGATGATAGATGAGAATGTTTAAGCTGAGGAAAGCTCCTCAACTTAATCCATGATTAGGGATTAAACTCATGACAAAACAAGCCTTTGATTAAGTGGATTTTATTTAATGGTATGATGATGAAGTGAGTTTTATTGTTTGTAAGACAACTTGAGGGGGACTTGTCCATTAACACTAGGGTTAGTCCTTCTTAACCACTTAAGGAAGAATTAGAACCCTAATGCAAGGCCCAAGTTACAAGTGTGATGTCTTGATACTTATTAAATGAATTGATTAAGAGATTTAAACACCTTAAGGGTTCAAGACTTAGGATTAAAGTTATACACTCCATCCTAAGATAAGGATGCAGGCATAACCCTAACCACAAAGTCTTAAAGCCTTTAGGGTTTAGTCCCTGATTATGAGATGAGAAGAGAAGACTCAAAGAGAGACACAAAGGTAAAACTATGGGGGGAGACTAATCAAAACCCTAATTCATTGTCATGCTTGGTTGTTCCTAAGGTTTGTGAGGTTTGCAAGAACAATCTTCAGAGGAGCCACCAGGAAGCAGATGAACAGAATCAAGAGAAGCAAAGTGACTTGCTTCATTCAAGAAGTCAAGTCACTTGAAGAAAGAAAGTGGGAAGAACAAGAATGAGCAAGCTCAATCTCAAACACATATAAGAATGCAGCAATGGATGCAAGAGAGATGAAAAGAAAAGGTATGAGAAGTGAAGGCAAATTCACTTCCCAAGTTTACTTACCACCTGAAATGTTAGAAAGAAATGCAAAACAATGCAAGATGAGATGAAATGGCATGATGCTAGACCAAACCAGAAGCATGTTGATGATGATTATGATGCTATGAGATGCTGCAAACATGAGGCAAGGCATGGAGATGTTCATACAAGATCATGGATGCAAATGATGCAAGCTAAGGAGCATGAACAAGCATGAAATGTTATGAAGCATACAAGGTAAATGACATGGCAAATATGAGATGCAATGATCAAAGATGCTTTCTATATGTCTTAAGATGCCAAATGAATCACAAGAATGCACAAAGTGCAAAGACAAGTCATGTTATGCAAGGAAATGCAAGAAGGATGCAAGAGAAAGCCCAAATTAGGGTTCATGGATCAAACATCAAACAAAAATCAAAACAGAAGCAAACCCTAAGATAAAAAATGGAAAATGGTACCCAAAGAAACCCTAAACCTATACTAAACCAAGGTCCAAAGGGGAGGTCCCAACTCTCAACCAAATTCAAGATATGATTTTTACAAGTTATTAGGGTTTTTTAGGGTTCTTAACAAAAGAAATGCCAATCAATTTGGAAATGCAAGAACAATTCATGGCCATTTTATCCTAGAAACTACATGCAAAACACAAAACAATGCAAGAAGAATCAATGTCTCAACCTTCTCCAATAGGCAGAAATGAATTTTTGAACTTATGATCAAAATAATGCATAAAAAAGGATTTAATTCAATGAAAAATTCTTAAAATGCATCAAGATCAAAAAAGAAATTTGGTTTGAAGGTTGGACAATGTTTCTAAATGTCTTAGAACATTTCATGAATTTTTTTGTAATTTTTAAATACCTAAAAGTATTTTTAATTAATTAATTCCCATTAATCAATTAAAAATAATATTTTAAATATTTAAAAATACCTTTTTAATGATGAAAAATAAAATAAAAATATTTTTGGGTCTTAAAAATTAATAAAACTTTAAAGAAAAAGTTTCATAATTTTTAAGAATTTTCTGCTATTTTAAAATAAATATGCAAATTAATTGAAAAGAAAATGAATAAAAATTAAATGAAAATGAAAGTAAACAGGATGAAGGGATGAGATGCGTCCTGGATTTGAAAACGTTGACTGGCGCGTAAACGAAGGGTCTGGATTCACTCTGGCCAAATTAATTTAATTACGAATTAATTAAAACTTAATTAAGTGGATTAGGGTTAATGAATGAATCTGGGCCATCCAAACCAGCGGGAAGTCAACAAGTCAAGGGGGATCTACGCTCAGAATTCAAACTGACTTAATGACACAGATTAGGGCATAATCACTCTCAGGTGGCCGGAGAAGACCTCCGGTCGTCTTCTCCGGCCAGCACCTCACCTGAAAACTCCCCAAATCCCTCAAATCGTAACGAAAATGAAAACTAAGCTCACCAAAATGATCCCCATGACCCCCTGAGCTAAAACCCTAAGTCCAAACAAATTTCTTCTTCCTCAAAACCATGAATCGAACAGAACAAGTTTTAGGGCAAACCAGTTTCAGAGACAAATTAAATGCTTATTTCACCACCATTTCAAAAACTAAAGACATATTCATGACCAGGACAACACAAAGAACAAGTTTGTAACAAGAAAAATGATTTCTGGAAAAATAATTTTCGAGCTACCTGAGATTTGGAGCTTTCAGTTTGAGGACTTTCTGGCCACTTCTCTTTGTGCAATCCACTCCACTTGGTCCCCAGAAGATGTTTGAATGCTCAATGAGAGTTTAAGCTGGCTGGATAGTGAGATTCGAAAGCTTCTGCTCAAGCTTGGTCAGAAATGGCAATGGTGAAATAGAGAGCTTCAGGTCATGATGAATGGCTGTTTGTGATTCTGAGGATGAATGGAGAAGGTCTGGAGTGTTTGTTTATGTGTTTGTGAGCTATGATGAGAGTTTCGAATGAAACTGCAAAATGGAGTGAGAAATGGCAGTGGGATGTTCTGGCTGTTTCAGGCTTGGGTTCTTGGTGCTGGGTGGTCTATGGAGCAAGGTGAGTTGAATGGTGAAGATGGTTGAAGTGTTTTCAGGCTGTGGAGAGAAATTCGAAGGCTTATGCAAAATGGAGTGTTTTTGTGAATGTTGTGAATGTGTGTGTTTCAGCCTTGCTTGCTTAGTGTTATGGCTTGCCAAAGGATACAATAAACAAATGCAAGTGGCCAGAGGATGTGACATGGCCTGTGGTGATTGGGATGTTTGCTTTTGCCAAAAGTCAAAAATCTTGTAAGAGAGGCATGGGCTTGATACTATCTTGGTACAAAGGCTAGGGCTGGCGCAGCATGGTGTGGTGAGAGAGCCAGCAAGGTTCAAAGGCCAAGGCAGCAAGTTGAGGGAAGTGTCATGAGTGTTTTGCAACTTGGTTACTTTTTGCCTTTTCATGATAAAAATGTCTTGTTACATGAACTAAACACATGTGAACCTTGGTCAAATTCTGATTTTTGTGACTTAGAGGATGTTTGTGTAATGGTTTGAAATGAACTAGAGGTCACAATTGGCTTTGGTTCAAGACTTTGCAAAATTTCCATTTGAAGCATGCCTTGAAAATCAATGATTTTTGCCAACTTTGCATTGCCATAACTTTTGATCCAAGAAGAGTTTGATCATGTTCTTGTACTTTTTGAAAAGGGAAAGATGAGATCTACAACTTTCATGACCAAAGTTTTTTCATTTGAAGCATTTTTGGATCAAGAATCAAAGCTTGAAAAATGGCCTAAAATGATGCATTCTTGAAAAAGTCAACTATGCCCAAAAAGTCAACATTTGCAAAAACCCTAAATTCTTGATTTCTATGAACTTCAACCTTCTTCCATGATCAAATAAAGATCATATACACTCAAAATGATGAAGATCACCCATTGGTTGGGTCATTGGGGGCCTCAGATGCCCTGATTTTGCACTGACTTGTCTGAAAAGTCAACCCTTGATCAGATGACTTCCCCATGGAATTTCTTCATGAAAATTGATGTGCATACTCCCTATTGTCGCTCCCGGGATTTCCATCCTGGTACAAACGCGAAAGTGGCGCGGAAGAAGAATAGAGTCGCCAGCCAGGCATTTTTATCCCGAAGAGAGGGAATGGTAATGCTGCACAAACCAGAAGAAAGAAAGAGGAAGGACACAGGTCCTGCGAACCAAAGAGACTGGGCTCGGGAGTCGGTTACGACCTGGGAAGGTATTAGCACCCAGATCGTCCGCCGTACTCGACGGGATCCACGCTTGCAAAGAATACTGTTTCAAAGGGTGAGGGTATGAAAAATGCGGCAAAGAAATGAATATGAAAAGAAACTGGAACTGGAAAAGAACTGAAATAAGAAACAAAGAGAAAAATGTAGGGAAAATAAAGATTGTGCTCGAACGGGCCCTACCCCGCTGCCTACGTACCTCATCGGGATAATGAGGATCAGAGACGCCGTAGTTCCCCTAACTAGGGGTACTAAAAGGAAATTGCTTGTGAATTAAGGCTTGAACTGCCTATGCCATTGCTCAGGTGTTGCAGACTCGGACGACGAGTGCGTAACCGTCTTGCAAAATGACAAGTAGGAGCAAGTTCGCGTACGGAGCGAAGGAGACGAGAAGAGAATTCCCGAAGGAAAGTCGCTTATTGTTTGTTTTGTGTTTTTTAGAAGCTTTTATGAGTGTGTCACAAGGAAGTGAACTCAAACTCTCGCCAATGGAATGTGCACTTGTCGCTACATTCCAAGATGGAATAATAGAACAAGCACACTCAAGTAAGGAGAAGATCCCCAAAACTTGAACCCAAAGATTAGGGCTTAGGCTCACTAACTTGCTTAATTATTAAGTGTTTTTTGGTTATTTACATGAAGAAGTGTTTTTTATGCTTTTCTTTATGAAGAAGATACCTTGATCAGACTTGTGCATCACAAGGTAAACATGTACTATCCCAAGATGGGAAGACTACAAGCATACCTCATGGAATAAGGCTATGGATCAATGCATCACTTCACATTTATTAAAGTGTTTTCTTTTTAAGAGTTATGAGATGAGAAGAGAAGAAGAACCAAAAGATCTCAAAGAAAAAAATTCTAAAGGGGGACTAAAATAATCCTAAGTATTCACATGCATGGAAGTCCTAAGAGTTAGTGAGGTTTCTATCCTAATGAAGGAACAAAGAAAAAGATAGAAGAAGGGATGAGAAAGGCCTAAGCCCAACAACAAAGGGTTAGTAACATAAACATAAGAGGAGGATGAGAATTGGAGATGTGGAACTCAATTCCCACATCTCTCACTTACCATCGCCCCTGCAATGTTAGCAAAAATCCAGCAAAGTGACCAACACAATCATGGAATTAGTCATGCTCAAAGGTTCTTGTGAACAAGAGACAAACAACATGCCAAGCATTGCAAATACACGACTTACGCGTCGAAGACATGAAAGCATACATCAACCAGCAAGCAAATCACCCTAAAATCTCATGCTTAATGATCATGCAATGATCCACGGCAATTAGAACAAGCAAAGGGATCAAACAAGCTCAAAACAACACTAAAAAACCATTCTGCTTCAGTGTTAACCGGTTAACCATATGCGTTAACCGGTTAACCAGCTCAAACCTGCACAAAATACACACAAAACAGGGGCGTTAACCGGTTAACCATATACGTTAACCGGTTAACACTGATAAGACAGCAGCAAATCCTGCAGAAAACAGCATCTCAAAACAGCTTATTCAAATAAGCTTGCACCAGACCAGCAATCAATTACACATGGAAAATTAGATCAATTCACATTAATCCATATCATTAAGCTCATGAATAACATTCGGATCCGGATACAAATCAAACAATCAAATCATGCAACACAATCAAATACACAAACACATGGTGGATCTAAAGCACAAGCATGCAAATAAGCTAAAAACAGAGCTAGATCTGAAATTAACCAACCTACAAAGCTGAGGTATGCTTTGGTAATTGTTGATTGAGCTGAAAATGGTAGATCTCGCGCAAAACTTTGAAGATCCGATGCTAAGCTCCACACTCCATGCAAAATAAATGCAAGAACAAGCTCTTGATGCAGAATTTTGGATCCAAAAGCACTTCTAGATCCCAAACCAGATCTGAATCTCCAATAAAACCAGCAAAAAGATGCAAAGAAGCTATGAATGGAGGTTTAGTTCCAAGATCTACACACCTCAAGGCAAGGTTGTGTGATCTTCAAAGAGGAACTTTGAGTGATTTGGAAAATTGGGAGAGAAAAGTGAGAGAATTGTGAGTGAGAGGAATGAAAATTCAGAAATGAGAGTGAAAAAAAATGAGTGAGAGAGCCTTTGGTTTGGAAGGAAATGGAATAAATATGATTTAGGTTTGGGGCCCAAAATTTGGTTTGGGATCCAAAATTATGGTTTGGGTAGTGTGATTTGGATTTAGGGTTGGAATGAGGCTTGGATAAATGCTCTAGATCCTTCTCTCAAATTCAAATTTAATTCAAATGAATAAAAATCAGAAAATTGGAAAATGGAAACAAAACACACATGCTGAAAATGCTGCTGGAAATTCAAATTTCGCAGCTGTTAACCGGTTAACCATATGCGTTAACCGGTTAACGCATGGAAAATTTGAATTTCCCTCCCTTTGGTGGGAACCTTCAAAAACAGACCTGCACCAACCGTTTCAAGCAAATTTTGATCCGTCTTCTCTTTCTAGGGCTCTGAACATGATACCAGGCTTGTGCAAAATGATCCCGTGAGATTCTTGCCAGATCACCATGCTCTTGATTTTGACTTGCAGGTTCAGATTTTCCCAGATGACCGATCGTATGCCTTATGCTAGAACATGTGAGTGTTATGCTTCATTTTTCTATGCTGAATGATAAGGCTATGGTATGCTCATGATGATTATGATATGATAACGATGCTAAACAAGAAGAGGGCAAATTTGGGGTGTTACAGCTGCCCCTATTCAATCAACTGTTAATCTGAAAAGGATGAGAGCAGCGGCTATCAGACATTCGAGATAAACTGTGATTGAATACCAAGAAGACCTGAAATTTGCACTCTGACGAAGAATGCAACACTGGGAAATAAACCCAACCAGATGACGCTCTGGGGATAAGAAGGAGAGAAAAAGCAGACGAGCTTCTTCCAAGTTGAAACTGATATCTGGAATACTATCATGCTGACAGACGAGTCTTCGCATGACCTGTGACGCCATGTGCAGAGAGCGGACGAGCCCTTAAGGATCTTCAAAGTAACCTGAGATGGACGAATCTCCTTCACTAATCCTTACGCAGATAAGTGGAATAAGACGGACGAGTCTTCTTCGGATAACCCTTACGCAGGCTCCGGGAATGCATATAAGTCTGTGGGATAGACATGCAATCAAGGTAGACGAACCTTCTTCATATATTATCCGCGGATATATGGCATAAGACAGACGAGCCTTCTGAGCAAACCTGTTACGCCAGGTGCAGCAACCATAATTGGTGCTTGAGACAGACGAGCCTCCTTCGGATTTACCTGTTACGCCAGGCCCGGTAACCATTTTGACATTTAATTCCCACTGTCAGGATTTTAAACCTCTTCAATACAGACGAGTATTGGATGATCATCAAGAGAACACAGACGAGTGCCAATAGTCAAAGATACATACGAGTATCGGACGATGATCTGAGAAACACAGACGAGTGCTTCATGCGATGATACAGACGAGTATCAGCCACTGGTATAGACGAATACCAGAAATTCAAACACAGACGAGCATTTGAAGTAGCAACAGCAATATCAGGATGAACGACAAATCTTCACATTCAGGTGCAAGCTAGCACAGACGAGTGCTGAGGATGATACAGACGAGTATCCAGGCAAAGCAGACGAGCTTCAGAACACAAACGACTTCTGGGGGGATAAAAGCAGACGAGCTTCAAACACACAGACGAGTGCTGGACAGTTGCAGACGAGCAACAACAGAGAATACATATCAAGGCACAGACGAGTGCAGCGAGAGACCCCATACCAAACACAGACGAGTGTTGGAAGGTTGCAGACGAGCAACAGCAAATATCATCTCAGAACACAGACGAGTGTTGAGGAGTTGCGGACGAGCAACAACGGAGGCATCATGACACAGACGAGTGTTGGAAATTGCAGACGAGCAATAATAAGGTAATCACTTCAAAACACAGACGAATGCCGAAAATTGCAGACGAGCAAACAGCAACACAGAGCTAACACAGACGAGTGTTGAAAGATGCAGACGAGCAGCCATAAAGCAGTGATATGTCCTTGCTGGGGAAACTCGCTTAGGGATAACACATCCGAGTGTTGAAGATTGCAGACGAGCAGCCTTCAAAGGAGTAACCAGCACGTATGAGTGCTAAGAGATGCGGTCGAGCCTCAAATAAGGATGCGAGCACATACGAGTACTGGCGGCTTTCTTGGGGACATGCCTCAAATAAAGAGGAATCGAAAATAAAATGCACGGACGAGTGCTGCAGGGATGCGGACGAGCACAAAATAAAAAAAACTAGCACGGACGAGTGCTGGGGAATATTTCAAATAAAGAGGAATCTGTTGAGGAAACGGCACGGACGAGCGCTGAAAGAGGATGAGCATCAAATAAAGATGCGAGCACAGACGAGTGCTAGTAGATATAGACTCTACTGGGGAAGGCAAACGAGCAATACCACAGAGCAAACACATACGAGTGTTGAAAGATGCAGGCGAGCAACAATAAAGCATGATACATCACTGCAGGGGAGAAAAAGTCAAGAGGTCTGGATACCCACTCCGACTGAGGTGATGAATACCTGGCTGCATCATCAAATAAACCAACAATAGGGCAAATCTGCTGGGGAATATTTCACGGACGGAAGTGAAAATCAAATATGAACTCTGTGGGGGGACAGATCATCTTCAGACTTGGCTGGGGAAGCTTCCTGGGCAAATACTCTGGCTGGGGAGAGCATCCGATGATTCAAGACTCTGAGGGGATATCAGGCTTTCGGGTACCTGATAGACGAGGACTCTTGCTGGGGGAATAATCTTGTTGACGATAAAATACTGTTAATTCCACCTCTGATGATGACATGCTCTCAGGTACTTGCTAGGCACACTTCGCTGGGGAAGAATGGACTACTACTTCACTTGGGAAGAAGAACCTGCTTGGGCTGCTGCCAAGACTTAGTTGGAGGAAAATATCTATTTAGACAAGTCAGGCTTTCAGCTACCTGCTGGAGAAGAGAAATCTCTGCTTGGGGAGATACTCTACTGGGGGAGAGTAAATTGCTTGATGTGACGCCATCCTGCAACCTGCAACAACAGAAAACACACGTGTGTCCCGGGGATTTACATGGCGTGATCTGTTCATCCATTATCATCCGACACTCAAAGAGGGTTACAGTTTCCCTGCATGTCAGTTTTCTTTTCAAGATTATCACCATGTTTGGATGCAATGTTATTTTTGCCAAAAATTCAGGACATTTTGCAAACAAAAATAAACACACACAGCTTTTTGACTGAATATTATTTTTATTGAATGGCCTCTGAATAGGCACAGATTTACATCAGGAAGCAACCACCTGGAAAGAGGTAGCCACTATAAAATTTGAGAAAAGAAACTATCCTAATGGCAATGTACATGGCATTCCAAGGAGTTCCATTTCTGCTATGACCTGCATGTCTTCAAGACTCTCCATTCTGCTTTGGCTTTCTGAGAAGACAAGGGGACTGTTTCCTATCTTTCCGATATTGTCAAACCGTACGGAACGATGACGTGGTTCAGATAACTTGGATCACAGTTGTTCGCTTATTCCCTTATTTTGCGTGGATCGCCCTCTCGGGTTTTCAATCCACCGGGATACCCTTTTTTGCCTGAGCTGTCCAATGTGGCTTTTCAACTCAGCGGGTGTACATTTTTTTTGTTTATTTTCCCTAATTTTTGCCCGAGCTTTTTATTCTGTTTTTAGCTCGCCGGGATGCCCTTTTCTTGCCTGGACTTACATTCTGTTTTTGTGTCCAGCGGGTCTCTTTATGCGAAGTATTTTTTAACTGCGTCCGAGTTAACAGGGGATGGGAAGTCTTCTCCATCCATAGTGGTGAGCATCAGTGCCCCTCCTGAGAATACTTTCTTCACTATGAATGGTCCTTCGTAGTTTGGGGTCCACTTGCCCCTGTTATCTGAACCTGGAGGAACGATCCTCTTCAATACAAGCTCTCCCACTTGATACTCTCGAGTACGTACTCGTTGATCGAATGCCCGCTTCATTCTCCTCTGATAAAGCTGACCATGACAGATAGCCGCTAATCTCTTTTCCTCAATTAGACATAGCTGATTGTAACGAGCACGCACCCATTCAGCCTCATCCAGTTTGACGTCCATCATCACACGCAGTGAAGGAATCTCTACTTCAACAGGCAGGACTGCTTCCATGCCGTACACTAGAGAGAAGGGAGTTGCCCCTGTTGACGTCCTGACCGACGTTCGGTACCCATGCAAAGCAAACGGTAACATCTCATGCCAATCCTTGTAGGTGACAACCATTTTCTGCACAATCTTCTTGATATTCTTGTTAGCTGCCTCTACCGCACCATTCATCTTTGGTCGGTAAGGAGAAGAATTGTGATGCTGTATTTTGAAGTCCCGACATAAGTCTGCCATCATCTTGTTGTTGAGATTAGAACCATTATCAGTAATGATCCTTTCGGGTACTCCATATCTGCATATGATATCTCTTTTCAGAAACCTTGCCACCACTTGACGAGTGACATTGGCATAAGACGCTGCTTCTACCCACTTGGTAAAGTAATCAATCGCGACCAGGATGAAGCGATGACCATTCGAAGCAGTCGGTTCAATCTTCCCGATCATGTCAATGCCCCACATAGAGAAAGGCCAAGGAGATGACATGATGTTGAGCGGATTTGGAGGAACATGCACTTTATCTGCATATATTTGGCACTTGTGGCATTTACGAGCGAATGAACAACAGTCTGCATCCATTGTCATCCAGTAATACCCTGATCTCAGCAATTTCTTTGCCATAACATGCCCTCCTGCATGGGTACCAAAAGATCCTTCATGGACTTCCTGCATCAACAGGCTTGCTTCGTGTCTATCCACGCATCTGAGCAAGACCATGTCGAAATTCCTCTTGTACAAAACCCCGTCTGTGTTCAAGAAGAAACTAGCAGCAAGTCGTCTCAAGGTCTTCTTGTCTTTGGAAGATGCCCCTGTTGGGTATTCTTGCTTCTCCAGGAACAACTTGATATCAAAATACCAAGGTTTCTCATCAGACACGGCGTCTACAGAGAAAGCATAAGCCGGAGAGTCAAGCCTGGAGATGTCAATTCTGGGCACAAAGTTCCAACATAGGACTTTAATTGACGAAGAGAGAGTGGCCAAAGAATCGACAAATTGATTTTCGTCCCGTGGTATGTATTTGAGCTCAACTGTCGTGAAGAATGTCAACAGTTTTCTAGCATAATCCCTGTACGGAACTAGATGCTCTTGATGTGTATACCACTTGCCGGTAATTTGGTTAATGACGAGGGCTGAATCTCCGAATATGTCGAGGTTCTTAATCCGAAGATCAATTGCCTCCTCTATTCCCATTATACACGCCTCGTATTCCGCTTCATTGTTGGTGCAGCCAAAAGTAATTTTGGCAGCGAAGGGTAAGTGAACACCTTCAGGAGTAATGAGTACGGCACCAACTCCACGACCATTGATATTGACAGCCCCATCAAACATCAACTTCCATTTGGATTCAGGGTCAGGCCCCTCCTCCGGAAGTGGTTCCTCATAATCGTTTGTTCTGAGGTACATGATGTCCTCATCAGGGAAATCAAATCTCATCGGCTGATAGTCATCCTCAAGAGGTTGCTGAGCAAGGTATTCCGACAATACACTTCCTTTGATGGCTTTCTGAGAAGTGTATTGGATGTCGTATTCAGTTAAAATCATCTGCCATCTAGCAACCCTTCCGGTCAATGCTGGTTTCTCAAAGATGTACTTGACAGGATCCATCTTGGAAATGAGAAGTGTAGTGTGGGTCAACATGTACTGCCTCAGTCGGCGAGCAGCCCATACCAAAGCGCAGCAAGTTTTCTCGAGCAGTGAGTATCGGGATTCACAGTCGGTAAACTTTTTGCTAAGGTAATAAATGGCGTACTCTTTTCGACCAGACTCGTCATGTTGGCCAAGCACACACCCCATCGACCCTTCTAGCACGGTCAAGTACATGATTAACGGCCTTCCTTCCACTGGAGGCATCAGAATTGGAGGTTCCTGCAGATATTCCTTTATTTTGTCGAAAGCTCTTTGGCAATCATCATTCCACCTGACTGTTTGCTCTTTTCTTAGCAGTTTGAATATCGGTTCGCACGTGGCGGTTAGGTGAGATATGAACCGAGAAATGTAGTTCAATCTACCTAAGAACCCGCGCACTTCTTTTTCTGTCTTTGGTGCAGGCATATCTTGAATAGCTTTCACTTTAGCAGGATCTACCTCAATTCCTCTTTGACTTACAATGAAACCCAGCAATTTTCCAGAACGCACTCCGAAAGTGCACTTGTTCGGATTCAACCTCAATTTATACTTGATCAATCTGTCAAACAACTTCTTTAGGTTAACCAAATGCTCCTCTTCGTCTTTGGACTTTGCAATCATATCATCCACATAACATTCGATCTCCTTGTGGATCATGTCATGGAACAACGTGACCATTGCCCGTTGATAAGTTGCCCCAGCGTTCTTCAAACCGAAGGGCATGACCTTGTAGCAGAATGTTCCCCACGGGGTAATGAACGTTGTCTTCTCCATGTCTTCCGGCGCCATTTTTATCTGATTATAACCGGAGAATCCATCCATGAAGGAGAATACTGAGAATTGAGCAGTACTGTCGACCAACACGTCAATGTGTGGCAACGGAAAATCATCCTTTGGGCTTGCTCTGTTCAAATCTCGATAGTCAACGCACATCCGGACCTTGCCGTCCTTTTTAGGCACTGGTACGATGTTAGCTACCCAAGGTGGGTAACTAGTCACGGCAAGGAACCCGGCATCCCACTGTTTCTGCACTTCCTCTTTAATCTTCATCGCCATATCCGGGCGAGTTCTTCTCAATTTTTGCTTCACAGGAGGACAGTCTTCTCTCAGAGGTAGCTTATGCATCACGATGTCGGTATCCAACCCTGGCATATCTCGATATGACCAAGCAAAGATATCTACATACTCTCTCAGCATACTGATCAGCTCTTGTTTGACGTCGGCCTGCAGATTGGCTCCTATCTTGATTTCTTTCTTTGCATCTTCACTGCCAATGTTGATGGTCTCAATCTCCTCTTGATGAGGCTGAATAACTCGTTCCTCTTGTTTCAACAATCTGACCAACTCTTCAGGGAGGTCACAGTCTTCCTCATCCCCTTCATCAGCTTGGTAGACTGGATTATCAAAGTCATGCATAGTCATAGCAGGAACGTTATCCGTGGAATCCGGATGATCAATACTGCACAAATGATGTGCTTATTCAGAATCTGCTTATTTTGAAAAGAGACGCTAACACAAAGCAAAAAATGAAAAAAACGCATTGCCATTTTTATATTGTTTTTTTTGTGAAAAAGTTTAAAAACAAAGAAAGAGAGCACAATTTGTCTGAAAATGTCCTTTTATTTCATGGCAAAAATAACGATGCAATACAAAACATGGTGGCCCAGTACAATGGATCCAAACATCTTGGGCAGAATGCTGGATTTGACAATGCAGTATGCTAATAAAAGGAAACAAAATAATTACTTTGAGAGCCAGGTGACTTGAACAATGTCCTCAGCAGACCAATTTCCTAGCTCCTCGCCGGGTGCACACGGGCGTATCCAATTGTTGTCCCAGTCTTTGTCACTATCCCCGTCTTGGCTTGCCATACAGATTTGATCGCGGTCGAGCAGACCAGCACTTGTGAATGAGATAGCTTTACCACTCTGAATAGACCCCCCAGGTTGATACCCTAAGCCGAATTTATCACCCTTCTTTTCCACCTCCAGTAGCTTGCCCCAGCCCTGGGCATTGCCTGATTGGACGGCCTCTTTTGCTTCCCGGTAGGAATGAATTGACGTGCCTTCATTGTTTTTCTTCACCGGAGTCAAGATACTGACATCTGCCTCAAAAGCTTGGCACAAAGTCTCGTGAATTTCTCCGTCCATTTCCACATATTTAAACGTCGACAGGTGGCTGGCGAAAATATCTTCTTCCCCGCAAACTGTGATGACCTGGCCATCCACCACATATTTAAGCTTCTGGTGCAGGGTTGAAGTGACGGCTCCAGCTGCGTGTATCCACGGTCTGCCCAACAAGCAACTATACGCGGGCTGGATATCCATGACATAGAAGACACTCTTGAAGACTTGAGAGCCTATCTTGACAGGCAACTCAACCTCTCCGAAAACGGATCTTCTTGAACCATCGAAAGCCTTAACCACTAGATCACTCGGCGTCAGAATAACCCCATCAATGTTAAGCTTCATCAACGCCTTCTTCGGGAGCACATTCAAGGAAGAGCCTGTGTCCACAAGAACATGAGACAAAACAGCGCCCTTGCATTCCATCGTGATATGCAGTGCTTTATTGTGATTCCTTCCCTCCGAGGTAAGGTCTCGGTCAGTGAAGCCTAAACCATGGCTGGCATTGACACTTCCAACAACAGCTTCGAGTTGATTAACAGTGATCTCTTGAGGAACATAGGCCATTTGAAGCACTTTCAGCAAGGCTTCTCGGTGCGCGGGAGAGCACATCAACAGTGACAAAATAGAAATCTTTGAAGGCGTCTGGTTCAGTTGGTCAACCACCTTGTAGTCACTCCTTTTGATGATCTTCATAAACTCCTCTACCTCCTTTTCAAATGTCCCCTGCCCAGCCACAGGAGTATCTGACTCATTATTCGCAGTCTGCTTTCCTTTGTCTTTGGACGAAGCTTCGGCCTCAAGATCCTTTCTCAATGCAGGGGGAGCAAATAAACGGCCACTTCGAGTAAATCCCCCAACACCTCCCACATTTTCAATAGTCGGGTCAGCAACAGGTCTACTTTCCATCTTCTGTCCCGCCACATAGACATCGGAACCATAATGCCACGGAATGGCCCTATCATCGGTGTACGGCACTGGCCCAGGTACAGTTATAGTCACAGGACTAATCTGAGGAGTGTAAATAGTAACTGGCTCTTGTCTGACGGGCATGTCAGCTTCATTGTAGAAGATAGTAATGGTTGACACATCATCAGCCTTTTCATTACTAATCTTGCTAAATTGCAGAGACCCATCATCAATCAACTCTTGCAAACCCGTCTTCAATTTCTCGCAGCCATTCGCAACACTTATACAGTCTTCACAATCGATAGAACAACCAGGAAATACTTGGCCTTTCAACAGTCTCTCTTTCACCACCTTCAATGGCGTCTTGACTTCATCAATTCTCAGTACCAAACTCAACTTGTCATCATGCTCAACAGCATTAACTCTTGCCCCTCCATGATTAGGTATAGGGTTCGAGTTGATATTCGGTGGTGGCGCAAAGTTGATTGCCTTTGAATCCACGAGATCTTGAACTTTGTGATGTAGCGCCCTGCACTTCTCGGTTGAGTGCCCGGGTGCCCCTGAATGAAAGGCGCATCGCGCGTTGACATCATAACCAGCTGGAAGCTCTCCAGGAGGTGGTGGTGCCAAAGTCCTTAATTGAATAAGGTTCAAGTCTAGTAGTCTCGGCAACAAAGCAGCATATGTCATCGGAATAGCTTCAATCACCCTGTTAGCAGGACGAGTCTGCCTCGGCTGGTAAGGTCTTTGCTGGTAGTTGGCTCTAGGTTGTTGTTGTTGTGGTGGAGGTGGCATCTGTTGTACGGGAGCTGCAGGAATAGTGACAGCAGCCACATGTTCATAAGGTCTTCTGTACCCACGACCATGGCTTCGGCCGAATACAGCATTGGTCTCACCTTCTCGTCTTCTTGGAGGTCCGCTAAAAGCTTTCCTCGCTCCATTTGAGCTACTAGCACCTTGGTCTTGTATCTTCCCCATTTTCAACAGCGTTTCGACCCTTTCTCCCGCAATGACAATATCGTTGAACTTTGTAGCAGAACTTGACGCCAATCTTTCAAGAAATACCCCCTGGAGGGTGCCCATAAACATATCGGCCATTTCACTCTCTAACAAAGGTGGCTGCACCCTGGCAGCTAGCTGACGCCACCTCTGGGCGTATTCTTTGAAGCCTTCTTTCGCTGTCTGAGCCATATGTTGCAACTGGGTGCGATTCGGAGCCATGTCCATGTTGTACTGGTACTGCTTCACGAAGGCCTCAGCGAGATCCTTCCAGCTCTTAACATTGACCCTGCTGAGCTTCATGTACCACTCAAGGGAAGCTCCCACCAAGCTGTCCTGAAAGTAATACATCCACAGTTTTTCATCGTCGGTATGCGCGGCAATTCTCCCGACATACGATTGCAGATGAGTCTTTGGGCAAGCAGTGCCGTTATACTTCTCGAAAGTAGGAACCTTGAATTTGTACGGGATTCTGACTCCCGGAACCAAACCCAAGTCTGTTATATCGAAACCCAAAGAACTCTGGGACTGAATAGCCTTGATTTGCTCGGCCATCTCTTCGAATCTCTTATTCATTTCGACCCCTTGACCCTCGGTCTCATCAAGTAAAGTGAACTGGTCCTCCTGGTGGTCCACATGAATGTTATGCATCCCGTCGTTGATTACGGTCGCCCCTGGTTATATAACATGAGGTCCACCCTGACGTGCGCCCGCACCGGTATGATTATCAGCATTAGCAGCATCGGCAGCGTTTCTGTTCTGATTCTCCACCAACTCTCGCAGCCGTTCTTGATTCTGCCCCATGCCGGCCATTAATGTCATGAAATTATCCATTCTCTGCCTTAGGTCTGCCAAATCTGCCTGCATTTGATCCATGGCTCTCTCTCTGTTAACCTTGGTTGGGTACCTGTGTACTGCCGGTTGTTGTCGAACTTTTCGAGGAGCTATAGTGCCTGAAACACAAAACCCGTTAGTAAATGATGCAACACCTGCAAAACAGACAAACAGGTTATATGCAATGCAATGTAACTGTTCATGTTCCCAATTTTAAGCATTTGGCATGCCCCAGTTCTGGTATCTATCTCGGCAATCACTTTCAGTGTTTAGCTTTCAAACTTTCTCTTTGATAAGTGTTCAGACGTTAGTAGTATCCAGACAAACGAGTCTTGCACATTCAAAACGATAACTTGCACATTAACACTGAATATGGACAAACCACTATAGGCTAAAAGTCAGAGTACATCCAAGAATATTCCCCGAAGGGTTACAAATCAGTATATAAAGACAAAAGAAATAAAAGCAAGACTCCTACAACAAGCCTGTAGGTAGTCTGAAAAATAAACTAAACTAAAGACTCCGGCTCTGCCACCTCTGCCCTGCTCTTCTTGACGCCTGCTCTCAGCTTGAGCTCTTCAATCTCTTTCCTGGCCTCCTCCAGAGCTAATTGGCTTTGGACTAGCTGTTGGGTCCTCTCCCTCCGGATGGCGTGGGCTTGTTCCACTTCCTCCTTCTTGAAAGCCATCTGAACTTCAAAGAACTCTTCCTTCTCTTTGAATTTCTTTTGCTCTTCCTCCCTTTGGCCTTTCAGCCAAACAATGGACTGTCGAGCACTCCTGAGAGTCTTTAAAGTCTCCTTGTGCTTGGCTTCTCTTTGCGCTTCCATCATACCCAATCGGTGGAAATGGGCTTCTCTTCCGGCAAAATCCTTCTCTTTGTTTTCCAAGGAGGACTGGAGCTTTCGCAGTTTTTCTTCAGCTTCCTTCTTGGCTCCATTGGCCTGGTGGTATAAGCTTACCATCTCAACATTCTCTACTCTGGCCGCATGCAGCTGAGCTTCTAGCTTCTTGTACTCCTCCAAGGAAACCGTACTGCTCGGACCTGGTACCTCTCGAGGATAAAGTGGAGCTTCGACTGAAAAAGGCATGAGAACTGACTCGATGTGCCTTTGCAACCATTCAACGTATGGTGGATATGCTTTGGGATCAACTCGGCCGAAGTCCTTCTTCCCTTTCCTTTTCCTGTGATCCCAGGATTGAACTGCTTGTTGGACTAGCTCTCTATTTCCATCAACAGGAAAATACAAAGATTCAGCAAACATTTCCATCTGAGGAGGATCCTTCAAAGGGTAGCCAAACTGCCTTCTGGCTAATGTCGGGTAGTAACTGATGACACCTTTCCTTCCCAGCAAAGGTACTCCGGCAAACCTTCCGCAGCTAACCATCACCTCTTTTCCTAGCAAATCCCTGTCATAACCCCAAGCAATGTCTTCTTCAGTCAAACCCATCAGTCTTCTGGACCATCTCCATTCGTCTCGTATATCCTTGAAGGCACCTGACTTAGGCAACTGTCTAGCGAACCATTCAGCAAACAAAGGAGTACAGCAGACCACCGGACCGCCTCTACCTTTCTCGTTTCTGTAATGGACACTAAAATAAAAGTCACCCAATAAAGTGGGCACCGGATTGCCTTTTGCGAAGATTGAGATCACTTCTAAGCTGACAAACTCTTTCTCTCCGGGAAACAAGCTAGACCCATATATCATTAATGCGAGCAAAGCTCCAAAGTCATTCCACTTAGCTTCTGTAGCATACTTCTCAGCTTCTGGGATAAGCACACTCCATGGTAGACCTCTGCCTTTACTCTCTTGCAAAGCCTTTCTGACTGAAACAACTGGCAACCTACAAACCTTGGCTATGTCTTCATCTTTGAGCACAACCTCTGACCCGTAGAACGGCAATGTCTCTCTGATCGGGATACTCAGCATGCTGGAGATCTCTTCCAATGTCGGAGCTAAGATGTAACCTGGAAGAATAAAACAACGCAACAGGGGATCATAAAATTGCAACAAGGTATGCAAGCTGTCCTTTTGGTCTGTAGTAGGCTTGTCCACAAACTTCAGTATCTGGCCATATCTTTTCTTGAAATTCCCTAAGACTTGATCATTCATCAGACCTGCTAACCTCTGAACACTTTTGACTTCCGGCTGAAGAAAGGTGTAATGCACATTCTTTTTTCTCGGATCGCTTTTAATTTCTGCCATGGAGATAAGAATACCAGAACCGGGAACAGATGTGATTAATGACCTGAAAAATGGGCAACATAAACAGTTAATGCAAAGAATGATGCAAATGCAATGCAATGCAAGCATATGACCAACTGGGACCATCTGAACCGGCACACTGACAAGGGCCCCTCGGAACAACTGGCAAACTCAACAATTCACTGAGTCACACCCTCTGATAATCACAACCCTCTGATAGAAGATCTCAGACCCACAGTATCAAGAAATCCAGAATTCCAGGATCACAACTTCGGAACCATAGAGTCAATAGAACCACAGATCATAATCACAGGACCAGAGATCATAACTGAACAGATGAGTGTATGTTGAGGTCATGGGTTCCTGCACACCTGTACACACCCCCCAATCTCACGGGTGAAAGGCTCCGGGTCAGACATCACGGACTCTCAAAGCCACATAGCAATAATACTGTCACCATCTCCGAGAAATGGCTCATGACCAAATCAGGGAATCGGTTAGGCATTATGTACTATGCAGGGAGGCCTCAGCTGAGTCCGGGAAAAACAAGCATCCCTTATAAGTCCCTAGCTTCAAGCGCTGAAATCAAGAAACAATAGTACATTCAGCCCGTAGGATACAGTACTAATGTCATATGACCAGATGCTTTGACTGAGTTCTTATAAGAGAACCAGGCCATCCTAGGCGAGTTCCCAGTGGACCCTCGGGTGCGAATGGGTTTGCCACAAAATGTGGTCTGCCACTGTCACCACTGGAGAAGGTTGTTTCCACGAAGGTTCTCAATGATCGGTCCCCAGCTGCACATAACTGTCAGGGTTATGTAATGAGAGAGGAAGATCCCCAAATCAAGACATTTCCAAGACAATCGCAACCTGGGTGTGGAACTCACTACTACCCCCATGACAAGATCTCATGAGGCCAAAGTGGAACCACTCTAAGTCCTATGGTGCACTCGAGCCGGGTACTTGGCTCATATCTCTCAAGAACCAGTAACTCCCATCCCACCAAACAGAAAACCAGTCCAGACAGTCCAGTATGATATATGATGCAGAAAATAAATACTGAAAACTGTAAATAAAGCTGTAAATAAAGCTGTAAATAAAGCAATAAACAAACAGCAATATAATACAACAAGCCACATCAAACAAACATCACCCAATGAAACAGCAACACACAAGCGCTAGGAGAGACTCACAGGGGAACCAGAGATTCTGGGTTCGATCCCCAGCAGAGTCGCCAAGCTGTCGCTCCCGGGATTTCCATCCTGGTACAAACGCGAAAGTGGCGCGGAAGAAGAATAGAGTCGCCAGCCAGGCATTTTTATCCCGAAGAGAGGGAATGGTAATGCTGCACAAACCAGAAGAAAGAAAGAGGAAGGACACAGGTCCTGCGAACCAAAGAGACTGGGCTCGGGAGTCGGTTACGACCTGGGAAGGTATTAGCACCCAGATCGTCCGCCGTACTCGACGGGATCCACGCTTGCAAAGAATACTGTTTCAAAGGGTGAGGGTATGAAAAATGCGGCAAAGAAATGAATATGAAAAGAAACTGGAACTGGAAAAGAACTGAAATAAGAAACAAAGAGAAAAATGTAGGGAAAATAAAGATTGTGCTCGAACGGGCCCTACCCCGCTGCCTACGTACCTCATCGGGATAATGAGGATCAGAGACGCCGTAGTTCCCCTAACTAGGGGTACTAAAAGGAAATTGCTTGTGAATTAAGGCTTGAACTGCCTATGCCATTGCTCAGGTGTTGCAGACTCGGACGACGAGTGCGTAACCGTCTTGCAAAATGACAAGTAGGAGCAAGTTCGCGTACGGAGCGAAGGAGACGAGAAGAGAATTCCCGAAGGAAAGTCGCTTATTGTTTGTTTTGTGTTTTTTAGAAGCTTTTATGAGTGTGTCACAAGGAAGTGAACTCAAACTCTCGCCAATGGAATGTGCACTTGTCGCTACATTCCAAGATGGAATAATAGAACAAGCACACTCAAGTAAGGAGAAGATCCCCAAAACTTGAACCCAAAGATTAGGGCTTAGGCTCACTAACTTGCTTAATTATTAAGTGTTTTTTGGTTATTTACATGAAGAAGTGTTTTTTATGCTTTTCTTTATGAAGAAGATACCTTGATCAGACTTATGCATCACAAGGTAAACATGTACTATCCCAAGATGGGAAGACTACAAGCATACCTCATGGAATAAGGCTATGGATCAATGCATCACTTCACATTTATTAAAGTGTTTTCTTTTTAAGAGTTATGAGATGAGAAGAGAAGAAGAACCAAAAGATCTCAAAGAAAAAAATTCTAAAGGGGGACTAAAATAATCCTAAGTATTCACATGCATGGAAGTCCTAAGAGTTAGTGAGGTTTCTATCCTAATGAAGGAACAAAGAAAAAGATAGAAGAAGGGATGAGAAAGGCCTAAGCCCAACAACAAAGGGTTAGTAACATAAACATAAGAGGAGGATGAGAATTGGAGATGTGGAACTCAATTCCCACATCTCTCACTTACCATCGCCCCTGCAATGTTAGCAAAAATCCAGCAAAGTGACCAACACAATCATGGAATTAGTCATGCTCAAAGGTTCTTGTGAACAAGAGACAAACAACATGCCAAGCATTGCAAATACACGACTTACGCGTCGAAGACATGAAAGCATACATCAACCAGCAAGCAAATCACCCTAAAATCTCATGCTTAATGATCATGCAATGATCCACGGCAATTAGAACAAGCAAAGGGATCAAACAAGCTCAAAACAACACTAAAAAACCATTCTGCTTCAGTGTTAACCGGTTAACCATATGCGTTAACCGGTTAACCAGCTCAAACCTGCACAAAATACACACAAAACAGGGGCGTTAACCGGTTAACCATATACGTTAACCGGTTAACACTGATAAGACAGCAGCAAATCCTGCAGAAAACAGCATCTCAAAACAGCTTATTCAAATAAGCTTGCACCAGACCAGCAATCAATTACACATGGAAAATTAGATCAATTCACATTAATCCATATCATTAAGCTCATGAATAACATTCGGATCCGGATACAAATCAAACAATCAAATCATGCAACACAATCAAATACACAAACACATGGTGGATCTAAAGCACAAGCATGCAAATAAGCTAAAAACAGAGCTAGATCTGAAATTAACCAACCTACAAAGCTGAGGTATGCTTTGGTAATTGTTGATTGAGCTGAAAACGGTAGATCTCGCGCAAAACTTTGAAGATCCGATGCTAAGCTCCACACTCCATGCAAAATAAATGCAAGAACAAGCTCTTGATGCAGAATTTTGGATCCAAAAGCACTTCTAGATCCCAAACCAGATCTGAATCTCCAATAAAACCAGCAAAAAGATGCAAAGAAGCTATGAATGGAGGTTTAGTTCCAAGATCTACACACCTCAAGGCAAGGTTGTGTGATCTTCAAAGAGGAACTTTGAGTGATTTGGAAAATTGGGAGAGAAAAGTGAGAGAATTGTGAGTGAGAGGAATGAAAATTCAGAAATGAGAGTGAAAAAAAATGAGTGAGAGAGCCTTTGGTTTGGAAGGAAATGGAATAAATATGATTTAGGTTTGGGGCCCAAAATTTGGTTTGGGATCCAAAATTATGGTTTGGGTAGTGTGATTTGGATTTAGGGTTGGAATGAGGCTTGGATAAATGCTCTAGATCCTTCTCTCAAATTCAAATTTAATTCAAATGAATAAAAATCAGAAAATTGGAAAATGGAAACAAAACACACATGCTGAAAATGCTGCTGGAAATTCAAATTTCGCAGCTGTTAACCGGTTAACCATATGCGTTAACCGGTTAACGCATGGAAAATTTGAATTTCCCTCCCTTTGGTGGGAACCTTCAAAAACAGACCTGCACCAACCGTTTCAAGCAAATTTTGATCCGTCTTCTCTTTCTAGGGCTCTGAACATGATACCAGGCTTGTGCAAAATGATCCCGTGAGATTCTTGCCAGATCACCATGCTCTTGATTTTGACTTGCAGGTTCAGATTTTCCCAGATGACCGATCGTATGCCTTATGCTAGAACATGTGAGTGTTATGCTTCATTTTTCTATGCTGAATGATAAGGCTATGGTATGCTTATGATGATTATGATATGATAACGATGCTAAACAAGAAGAGGGCAAATTTGGGGTGTTACACCTATACCATATAGAGATCAATGGAAACAAGAATGACCAAAAAATTTGGAGTTATGGCCTCTGAAACCAAAACCCTAATTTTCAGTCAACTATGTAGTTCATCCTGGCTCTGCACCCACTCAAACCCTAGTTCTTGTGATTCCTCTGCAATTCTTGACTTTGAGGAGATGGAATATGATATAAGAACACACATGGACCCCTTTGAAGTGATTGGTGGCCTTTGGAGTGGCTCAAGATGCTTTGGGATTGCTCAGATCACAAACCCTAGGTGCAGATGCCTTAGAAACTATGCAGTGAAACAAAAGTGAGATATGAGATGATATGTTTGTGTTTATGCATATGAGATGATCACAAGCCATGGTGTGAATGGGTGAGGGCAAATTTGGGGTGTTTACAGCTGCCCCTATTCAAACATGAGTTAGCTGTGCAGGTTGTAAGCGACTGCTTAACAGGCAAACAAGATAACTTGTGGTTGAATACCAAAGACAGTCCAAAATTTGCACTCACAGAATGAAGAAGAAAAGGGATATAGATTGTAAAAGGAAAACAAAGTATATTGTAAAGGTGTGGGCGACGGAGGACGACCGTCGAGCAGAGGACGACTGCTGGGTAAAGAGCGATGACGGGGACGGCCGACATGCTGGGAAAAGTGCAGGAAAATAAAGCAATGACGGGGACGGCCGACATGCTGGGGTGTCGCTCCCGACAAATGAAACTGGATCCAGATGAAGGTACAGACGCGAACGGTCGGCGAAGGGAACAGTGAGAACACACAGCCGTGAACTCACTGGAGATGAAAGAGTCGCCAGCTAGGCATTTTTATCCCGGAGGAAAGGCAATGCTGCATAAGCCTAGAAAGAGATGGATAAGACGGTTGCGAACCAGAGAGACTGAGAAAGGGGGTTGGTTACAACCTGGGAAGGTATTAGCACCCAGATTGTCCGTCGTACTCGACGGGATCCACGCTTAAAAGATTTGTGTTTTAAAGGGGGAGTGTCAGTGCAATCTGTGTGTAAAATAGCTGGAAAAGAATGTACAGGTGTCAGTGCAAAAGAAGTGTGGAGTGTAATATGTATAGTGTCAGTGTAAGGAAAGAGTATGCTCATGATCATGAGGCTAAGAGAATAAAGCTAGAAAGAGGGGGGATATACAGAGACTTTTGTTCGGTAACCGTTAAGTTATGCCTACGTATCCTCTCGTGCAATGAGGAAGTCAGAACACCGTAGTTCGACCCAAAGAGACTGAAAGATGAATTGACTTGTGAACTGCTTGCTTGTCTATGCTCAAGTGTATGACCTGTCTGGCTCAGGTGCTAACTGTCTTGCATTTGACGGAAGAAGCAAGTTCTCGCTTGTGAGTGAAGATGATGAGAAAAGAATCCCGAAGGAGACGATTATTGTTTTTTTTTTTTGAGTTTTCAGTCTTTTATTGCTTTTGGAATTTGTCATAGGATAATGAGCTTAAGTCTAAACCAATGGGTTAGTAAACTCATCACATCTTCCCTCTGATTAGGGGTAATGAGAATACCTTAAGTGTGAAGTCAGATTCTCACACTTAATCACCCTTGGTGTAGGATTAAGATCATTAACCTACTTGTGATTATTTAGATGTTTTTGGTGTTTTTGTTTAGTGTTAAGTAATGAGGTTAAGCCATAATCATGGATTAAACAGACCCATTACACCATCCTAAAAGAAGGATGATAGATGAGAATGTTTAAGTTGAGAAAAACTCCTCAACTTAATCCATGATTAGGGATTAAACCCATGACAAAACAAACCTTTGATTAAGTGGATTTTATTTAGTGATATGATGCTGAAATGATTTTTATTGTTTGTAAGACAACTTGAGGGGGACTTGTCCATTAACACTAGGGTTAGTCCTTCTTAACCACTTAAGGAAGAATTAGAACCCTAATGCAAGGCCCAAGTTACAAGTGTGATGTCTTGATAATTATTAGATGGATTGATTAAGAGATTTAAACACATAAAGGGTTCAAGACTTAGGATTAAAGTTATACACTCCATCCTAAGAGAAGGATGCAGGCATAAGCTTAATCACAAAGTCTTAAAGCCTTTAGGGTTTAGTCCGTGATTATGAGGTGAGAAGAGAGGACTCAAGGAGACACAAAGGTAAAAGCTAAGAGGGGAGACTAAATCAAAACCCTAATTCATTGTCATGCTTGGATGATCCTAAGGTTTGTGAGGTTTGCAAGAACAATCTTCAATGGAACCACCAGGAAGCAGATGAACAGGATCAAGAGAAGCAAAGTGACTTGCTTCATTCAAGAAGTCAAGTCACTTGAAGAAAGAAAGTGGGAAGGAGGAGAATGAGCAAGCTCAAACTCAAACACACATAAAAATGCAGCAATGGATGCAAGAGAGATGAAAAGAAGAGTTATGAGAAGTGAAGGCAAATTCACTTCTCAAGTTTACTTACCACCTGAAAAGTTAGAAAGAAATGCAATGCAATGCAATGCAAGATGAAATGAAATGGCATGATGCTAGACCAAACCAGAAGCATGTTGATGATGATAATGATGCTATGAGATGCTGCAAACATGAGACAAGGCATGGAGATGCTCATACAAGATTATGAATGCAAATGATGCAAGCTAAGGAGCATGAACAAGCATGAAAAGTTATGAATCATACAAGACAAATGACATGGCAAATATGAGATGCAATGATCAATGATGCTTTCTACATGTCTTAAGATGTCAAATGAATCATAAGCATGCACAAAATGCAAAGGCAAGTCATGTTATACAAGGAAATGCAAGAAGGATGCAAGAGAAGGCCCAAATTAGGGTTCATGGATCAAACATCAAACAAAAACCCAAAACAGAAGCACAACTCATGATAAAAAAATGGAAAATGGCACCCAAAGAAACCCTAGGCCTATGATGAACCACTGCCCAAAGGGGAGCTCTCAACTCTCAACCAAACTCAAGTTATGAATTTTCTAAGTTATTAGGGTTTTTTAGGGTTCTTAACAAAACAAATGCCAAACAATTTGAAAATGCAAGAACAATTCATGGCCTTTTTACCCTAGAAACTACATGCCAAACACAAGACAAAGCAAAAAGAATCAATGTCTCAACCTTCACCAATAGGCAGAAATGAATTTTTGAATCCATGATCAAAATAATGCATAAAAAATGATTTAATTCAATGAAAAATTCTTAAAATGCATCAAGATCAAAAAAGAAATTTGGTTTGAGGGTTGGACAATGTTTCTAAATGTCTTAGAACATTTCATGAATTTTTTGGTGATTTTTAAATACCTAAAAGTATTTTTAATTAATTAATTCTAATTAATCAATTAAAAATAATCTTTTAATTATTTAAAAATACTTTTTTAATGCTAAAAATAAAATAAAAAATGTTTTTGGGTCATAAAAATTATTAAAACTTTAAGGAAAAAGTTTCATAATTTTTAAGATTTTTTTGCTATTTTAAATTAATTATGCAATTTAAATGACAAATAATGAAATAAAAATAAGAAAAAAGGAAAGTAATCAGGATGGATGGATGAGATTGATTCTGAGTTCAAATGTGTTGACTGCGCGCGCGATCTTGTGGTTCAGATTCAAACTAGGTTAATCTTAATTAATTAAATAAATTAAACCTAATTAAAACTAATGACAAGATCCAGGCCTTCCATTCACGCGCGGGAAACAGGATCTAAAGGCCCAGGTTCAAAGTTGGTGCCCTAACCCTAATTAGTGATTAATGACTTTCAGGCTGCCGGAGAAGACTTCCGGTCGTCTTCTCCGGCCAGCCCTCACCTGAGAAACCTCAAAACCTCTCAAAACGTAACAAAAACAAAATCTATGAATTGGGAAATGATCTCCAGCCTCTCACGAATCAAACCCCTCTCTCAAAACAAATTTATATTTCCTAAACAAGCTGAATCGAAGAGAAGAAGTTCTAGGTCACGCAAGCTTCAGAAACAAATTAAACGCTCATTTCAAAACCATTTTCAAAACCAATGGTACCAGAATGATCAGTGAAGCTAGTAGAACAAGTTTATAACAAGAAAAGCAACTTCTGGAAAAATAAATTTCAGGCTACCTGAGATTCGAAGCTTTCAGTTTAGGAACTTTCTGGCCACCTCTCCTTGTGCAATCTACTCCTTAGAACCTCTTGATGATGTTTGAATGCTCAAATGGAGTTTAAGTTGGCTTGATGATGAATTTCGAAAGGAACTGCTTCAGCTTGATCAGAAATGGCAATGGTGTTTCTGAAGGTTTCAGGTCATGGTGATGGGTTCTATGTGATCCTGAGGATGGATGGAGAAGGTCTGGAGTGTTTGTTTGTGTGTTTGTGAGCTAGGATGTGAGTTTCGAATGAAACTGCAGAGTGAGGTGAGGAATGGCAATGGAGTGTTCAGGATGTTTCAGGCCTGGTTCTTGGTTGCTGGGTGGTCTATGGAGTGAGGTGAGATGATTGGTGAAGATGGCTTGAGTGTTTAGTGGCTGTGGAGAGGAATTCGAAGCAAGTTGCAAGATGGTGAGTTTTTGTGTATGTGATGAATGAATCTGTTTCAGCCTTGCTTAGTGATGTCTTTAGCTTGCAAAGGGATAACATAAACAAATCTGATTGGCTTTGTGATGTGACATGGCCTGCTATGATAGGTAAGTTTGCTTTTGCATAAAGGTCAACTTTTGTGTAAGTGAGGCATGGCTCAAAGTCTAGGCAAGTACAAGGCATGGGCTGGCGCAGCAAGGATGAGGGAGAGGTCTAGCAAAGCTCAGCAGCCAATGCATCAAGTTGGTGAAGTGATCATGATGGTTTTTGCAAGTTGTTGCTTTATGGAATTCTATGAGAAATTGCCTTGTTACACAAACCAAACCATGAGCAAACTTGATCCAATTCTGATTTTTAGGACTTAGAGAATGTTTGTGTAATGGTTTGAAATGAATTAGAGGTCACATGATGCATTGGTTCAAGGTTTTGCAAAATTTCCATTTGAAGCATGCCTTAGAAATTAATGATTTTTGCCAACTTTGCATTGCCACAACTTTTGATCCAAGAAGAGTTTGATCATGTTCTTGTACTTTTTGAAAAGGGAAAGATGAGATCTACAACTTTCATGACCAAAGTTTTTCCATTTGAAGCATTTTTGGATCAAGAATCATGGCTTGAAAAATGACCTAAAATGAGGCATTCTTGAAAAGTCAACTATGCCCAAAAAGTCAACATTTGCAAAAACCCTAAATTCTTGATTTCTATGAACTTCAACCTTCTTCCATGATCAAATAAAGATCATATACACTCAAAATGATGAAGATCACCCATTGGTTGGGTCATTGGGGGCCTCAGATGCCCTGATTTTGCACTGACTTGTCTGAAAAGTCAACTCTTGATCAGATGACTTCCCCATGGAATTTCTTCATGAAAATTGATATGTATACTCCCTATACCATATAGAGATCAATGGAAACAATAATGACCAAAAAATTTGGAGTTATGGCCTCTGAAACCAAAACCCTAATTTTCAGTCAACTGTGCAGTCAAACCTGGCTCTGCATCCACTCAAACCCTAGCTCTTGTGATTTCTCTGCAATTTTGACTTTGAGGAGATGAAATATGATATAAGAACACACATGGACCACTTTGAATTGATTGGTAGCCTTTGGAATGCCTCAAGAAGCTTTGGGATTGCTCAGATCACAAACCCTATGTGCAGATGCCTTGAAAGCTATGCAGTGAATCAAAAATGAGATGTGAGGTGATATGATTGTGTTTATGCATATGAGGATGATCACAAGCCATGGTGAAATGGGTGAGGGCAAATTTGGGGTGTTTACAGCTGCCCCTATTCAAACATGAGTTAGCTGTGCAGGATGTAAGCGACGGCTTAACAGGCCAAACAAGATAACTTGTGGTTGAATACCAAAGACAGTCCAAAATTTGCACTCACAGAATGAAGAAGAAAAGGGATATAGATTGTAAAGGCAAAATAAAGTATATTGTAAGTGTAGGCGACGGAGGACGACCGTCGAGCAGAGGAAGACTGCTGGGTAAAGAGCGATGACGGGGACGACCGACATGCTGGTAAAGTGCAGGAAATAAAGCAATGACGGGGACGGCCGACATGCTGGGGATAAAAAGTAAAGCTAAGACGGGGACGGCCGACTAGCTGGGGAAAATAGGATATTATGATGGGGACGACCATCAAGATAAAGCTGCAAAGTTCTCTGGGGATTAATGAAACGTGACGGGGACGGCCATCAAGTTCATAAAGGTCAAGTAACCAACGATGGGGACGACCATCGGGCTAAAAAGGAAAAGGGACCACGACGGGGACGGCCATCGGGTTAAAGAATAAATGAAATAAACAGATGATGGGGTACGGCCATCAAAGGTGAAGGACGATCACCTAGCAGGGGACGGCTGCTCTGTTGGGTATAAAAGAAATATGATGGGGACGGCCATCAAAGGTGGAGGACGACCACCTGGCAGGGTACGGCTGCCGAAAATATCAACGATGGGGACGGCCATCGGATAGAAAAGGTCAACGATGGGGACGGCCATCGGACGAGCATGATGGAGGACGACCATCAAGAAGTGGAGGACGACCACTCAGCAGGGTACGGCTGCTCTCAGGGTTATCATGACACAGGACGAGTGTCAGATAACCACAATCAACAATGGGGACGGCCATTGGATAAAATGATGAAGGACGATCATCAAAAGGTGGAGGACGACCACATAGCAGGGGACGGCTGCTAAAATCAACGATGGGGACGGCCATCGGATGAGCATGATGGAGGACGACCATCAAGAAGTGGAGGACGACCACTCAGCAGGGTACGACTGCTCTCAAAGGTATCATAACACAGGACGAGTGTTAGATAAAAAGAAAATTTGCTTTGTTGGCGATCTACTGGGGGATAGTAAACACGGACGAGCGTTTACATCCAAGAAACAGAAGGTATAAGTGTTTAGACGCTGTGTATAGATTAAAGATGCGGGCGAGCATCCTTAAGACTACGATACGGACGAGTATCGAGTAGAAACAAATACCGACACGTGCTCAGAGGCGAAGATACGGACGAGTATCAACTGGTTAATAGAGAACACGGACGAGTGTTGAATCTGAGGATTCTTCTGGGGAATAGTAGACACAGGCGAGTATCTATATATGAGCGTTTGACACGGTGTATGGATTAAAGATGCGGACGAGCATCCTTAAGACTATGATACGGACGAGTATCATGTAGAAACAAACACTAGACGCAATGTTCTGAGATGATGGTACGGACAAGTACCAACTGGTTAACAAAGAACAAGGACTACTGTCGAATCTGTGGGGATATGAGTGATGATGTATACAAGATACGGACGAGTATTTGTATAAGTGTACCATGAGTAGTGAGCATTGTATTGACGAGTGTTTATCTGCTGGGGAGAGTGACACGGACGAGTGTCAAAAGAGAAAAGTAGCATTATCAAGTATATGGGCGATGAAGGTGTAAGCGACTGCGCTGGGGATACGACACGGACGGGTGTCAAGAAAAGTGTATGCACAAGGATATGTGAGTGCAAAGAGGATGTCTTTGGCTTTCTGCTGGTGATATGACACGGACGGGTGTCAGGATGTATCTGTAATGCGGGTGATTTTGTTTGTAGAGTGTATTCAGGCGACCTGTTTGGGGAAGGATGACACGGACGGGTGCCAAAAGGTGTATATGATGGTGTTTGTGATTTGAAAGGGCAGCTGCTTTTGCTGGGACTCTGGTGGGGATTTCTGTGTATTGTTGATGAACTGTCATTATTCACAAGTATTCACTTCGCAACATGACTTATGATTATGCTATGTATTTGATTTTTGCCGTAATGCTCCGTATTAGACGGAATGCTACGCTCTGAGGGTATAATATGATGTGAATGCTATGATTATGCAAAGAGGCACCGATCCGGAACTCGGATCCTATTGCGGCGAAGATCTCCGGATGATCTGCTTGAAGTGAACATCCCAGCTGGGGGTGAGATCACTGGTAGATCTAGTGACGTATCCGCTTGGGGATATAGGTCACTGATTGACATATCCTTATAATATGGGACCCAGCTGGGGTTTGTAGAAGCTTTCCGTACTCTGTTGTGATCTCTTCATGCGTTGCTCTTCTGAATAGAGGCTGAAGATTCTGTGGGGAGATGATTCCCTGACTCCTGCAATCAACTGAGGATGAAATGGCAACTCGGCTGGGGAATTAGAGGCAACTCAGCTGGGGAGAGCAACAAGAGGCAACTCAGCTGGGGATCTAGCATTTCCGATGCTGAGATTGAGTGCATGTCGATTTGGCAACTTTGCTGGGGAAGTGGGCACCTTCCAGTGCCACGTGGAAGATAGACCGAGTTGATAATGATTCGCCAACTTGCTGAGACGTAACCTGCTTGCCCCAGGTTGCGTTCTGGATACCTGCAATCCTGCAAAGGTAAGGAAACGTACAAAAGGTCCCGAGGTATCCCTTACTGGATTCCGTCATAGGAATTAAGTACTTTCGAGAATAATCACACTCCCTGTAAGCATGTGCTTTTATATTTTTAGAGAAAGGCATCTGTACTTATGCAATTGTATTTTAGAGATATCAGACAACTCTTTGCAAAACATAAATGTAAAACGAGACATGACTGAAAATCTGATTTTATTAATTCATGTGCCCTGAATTGGCAAGATACAGTCAAAGAAACATATCTCCTGAAATGAAGAGATTGTTACAAATTAAGAAACAAAATGCTGGCAGTGTTGACGACGCTTTGAGGGAGCTTCCTCTTCTGCTATGACTCGTATGACAATGACGTTCTTCTCGTCTTGCTTTCTGGAGAGAGTTGATTCTGATCGAAGCTTGATCCTTTGAAGCTTAACAAGTTGTAGGTGATACAGACGAATTCAGAATGCAGTTGTTCGCTTATTCCCTTATTTTGCATGGATCGCCCTTTCGGGTTTTCAATCCATCGGGATACCCATTTTTGCCTGAGCTGTCCAATGCGGCTTTTCAACTCAGCGGGTGTACATTTTTTATTCATTTCCCTTATTTTTGCCCGAGTCTTTTATTCTGTTTTTTGACTCGCCGGGATGCCCTATTTTTGCCTGGACTTACATTCTGTTTTTATATCCAGCGGGTCATTTTATGCGAAGTATTTTTTAACTGCATCTGAATTCACAGGGGATGGGAAATCTTCACCATCCATGGTGCTGAGCATCAGTGCTCCACCAGAGAAAACTTTCTTTACAACAAATGGTCCTTCATAATTTGGAGTCCATTTGCCCCTGTGGTCTGTATGAGGAGGGAGGATTCTTTTCAGCACAAGATCCCCTACCTGGTACTCTCGGTGCCTGACTTTCTGATCGAAGGCTCTCTTCATTCTCCTCTGATATAACTGCCCATGGCAGATTGCAGCCAATCTCTTCTCTTCGATCAGACTCAGTTGTTCGTATCGGGACCGAACCCATTCTGCTTCACTCAGTTTAACATCCATCAAAACTCGTAGAGAGGGTAATTCAACTTCAACAGGTAGGACTGCTTCCATACCATATACCAGATGATACGGTGTTGCCCCAGTAGATGTTCTGATTGATGTGCGGTACCCATGCAAGGCAAACGGTAGCATTTCATGCCAGTCTTTGTAGGTGATTACCATCTTTTGCACAATCTTCTTGATATTCTTATTTGCTGCCTCAACAGCGCCATTCATCTTTGGCCTGTAAGGAGAAGAATTGTGATGTTGGATCTTGAAGTCCCGGCACAGTTCTGCCATCATCTTGTTATTTAGATTGGAACCATTATCAGTAATGATTCGCTCGGGCACTCCATACCGACAAATGATGTCTCTCTTCAGGAATCGGGCTACCACTTGCCTTGTAACATTCGCATACGAGGCTGCTTCAACCCACTTGGTAAAATAGTCAATGGCGACCAGGATGAATCTGTGACCATTTGAAGCAGTCGGCTCAATCTTGCCAATCATATCAATGCCCCACATAGCAAAGGGCCATGGTGAAGACATGATGTTTAAAGGGTTGGGAGGCACATGCACCTTATCTGCGTAAATCTGGCATTTGTGACACCTTCTGGCATAGGCACAACAGTCTGCATCCATTGTGATCCAGTAATAGCCTGATCTTAGCAATTTCTTAGCCATGGCATGCCCTCCTGCATGAGTACCAAAAGATCCTTCGTGCACTTCATGCATCAGCAAATCTGCTTCCGTCTTGTCAACACATCTGAGGAGTACCATGTCAAAGTTCCTTTTGTATAAAGACCCATCAGTGTTCAGAAAGAAACTTCCAGCAAGCCTTCTCAAGGTCTTCTTATCATTGGAAGATGCCCCAGGTGGGTATGTCTGATCCTCCAAGAAGCACTTAATGTCATGGAACCAAGGCTTGTCGTCTTTTACAACATCTGCTGCAAATACATATGCTGGTCTATCGAGTCTAGACACTGAAATCTGGGGTATAAAGTTAGCCGTTTGAACTTTGATCATGGATGAAATGGTAGCAAGAGCATCTGCAAACTGATTCTCGTCCCGAGGGATATACTCAAGCTTGACTGTTGTGAAGAAAGTCAATAACCTTCTTGTATAATCCCTGTAAGGTATCAGATGATCCTGGTGGGTGTACCATTTTCCGTTGGTTTGATTGACTACCAGAGCTGAATCTCCGAATACGGTCAATGTCTTGATCCTGAGGTCAATGGCTTCCTCAAGACCCATAATGCAAGCTTCGTATTCAGCTTCGTTGTTAGTGCAGTTGAAAGTGAGTTTTGCCGAGAAAGGCATGTGAACTCCTTTTGGTGAAATGAGTACTGCCCCAACACCACGACCATTCATGTTAACAGCCCCATCAAACATCATAGTCCATTCTTTTTCCGGGTCGGGCCCTTCAGTGTGAATAGGCTCTTCGTGATCTTTTGCTTTAATGAACATGATGTCCTCATCAGGGAAGTCAAACCTCATTGGCTGGTAGTCATCAATAGGTTGCTCAGTAAGATATTCAGATAGTACACTGCCCTTGATGGATTTCTGAGATGTGTACTGTATGTCGTATTCTGTGAGAATCATCTGCCATCTTGCAACCCGTCCGGTAAGAGCTGGCTTCTCGAAAATGTACTTAACTGGGTCCATCTTTGAGATCAACAAAGTAGTGTGGGTCAACATATACTGTCTTAGTCGGCGAGCAGCCCACGCTAAAGCACAGCAAGTTTTCTCGAGCAGTGAATAACGTTGTTCACAGTCGGTAAACTTTTTGCTTAGGTAGTATATTGCATACTCTTTTCGACCAGACTCGTCATGCTGGCCCAGCACACACCCCATTGATTCTTCTAGCACTGTCAAGTACATAATCAGAGGTCTTCCTTCAACTGGCGGCATGAGGATTGGAGGTTCTTGTAAATACTCCTTGATCTTGTCAAAAGCCTTCTGGCAATCTTCGTTCCACCTGACCGTTTGTTCTTTTCTTAACAGCTTGAACAAGGGTTCACAGGTTGCTGTAAGGTGGGATATGAACCGGGAAATGTAGTTCAATCGTCCTAAGAACCCTCGAACCTCTTTCTCAGTTTTCGGTGCAGGCATCTCTTGAATAGCTTTGACTTTATCTGGGTCAACCTCAATCCCTTTCTCGCTTACAATAAAGCCCAGCAGCTTACCGGATCGCACCCCGAATGTGCATTTGTTGGGGTTCAGCTTCAGTTGATACTTTCTCAGACGCTTGAATAATTTGAGCAGATTCACCAAGTGGTCTTCCTCTGTAAGGGACTTGGCGATCATATCATCCACATAACATTCTATTTCCTTGTGGATCATATCGTGGAACAATGTCACCATAGCCCGTTGATATGTGGCACCAGCATTCTTCAGTCCGAATGACATCACTTTGTAACAGAATGTGCCCCAAGGTGTAATGAATGTTGTCTTCTCCATGTCTTCAGGTGACATCTTGATCTGATTATATCCTGAAAATCCATCCATGAAGGAGAATACCGAGAACTGAGCCGTGTTATCTACCAATACATCAATGTGAGGTAATGGGAAGTCATCTTTCGGGCTGGCTCTGTTCAGATCCCGGTATTCAACACACATTCTTACCTTGCCATCTTTCTTAGGCACAGGTACTATGTTAGCCACCCACGGCGGATAGCTAGTAACAGCAAGGAACCCGGCGTCCCATTGCTTTTGTACCTCTTCCTTGATTTTCATAGCCATGTCTGGGCGAGTTCGGCGCAGCTTCTGTTTAACTGGTAGGCATTCTTCCCTCAAAGGCAGCTTATGCACAACAATGTCGGTATCCAACCCTGGCATGTCCTGATACGACCAAGCAAACACATCAACATACTCTTGAAGCAGATCTATCAGCTGTCTCTTCACTGAGTCTTGCAGGCAGGCCCCGATTTTAACCTCTTTCACGTCTTCGTTGGTACCAAGATTAATCACTTCAATCTCCTCCTGATGAGGAGTAATAACCTTTTCCTCTTGTTTCAGCAACCTGGCTAGCTCTTCAGGAAGCTCATATTCTTCTTCAACCCCTTCATCGGCTTGATTGATCGGATTGCCAAAGTCATACGATGTCATAGCCGTGCTGTTGTCGGTGCAGTCTGGAAGGCACTCTCTGCAAGGGTTAAGTTCGTTCATTTTAGTGATTGATTTTAATCTTGCTTTAGAAAAAAGTGAAATGAAGTTATCATTTTGAAAACACCGCCATTTATTTTTTGTACAAAAAGAAAAAATGGAAAAAACAGTGAGCATAAAAGAAAAAGACTTGTTTGCAAAAAGATGTCTGATATTTCATTAATTTGATCTTGTTTGCACAAAAGTACAGATGGCCCTGATTACAAAATGAGTCTTGTCATCTTGGGCAAGATGCAAGACTTTGATGCATGCTTAAAAAATACAGGAAATAATAATTACTCTGCATGAGTAACTCTTATAATTTCCTGGGAAGACCAGTTCGAGACACTGCTCCCCGGGATCTTCGGACGAATCCAATTCTCCAGATTGCGCTCCTCTTCCAGCTCGTCTTCCAGACAGTTGATAGCATCGGGGGTAAGCATCCCCCCACTGACAAAACCAGGCTCTGCAGCAGCCTTTGCTTGATGTTGAGTTGGTCTGTAACCCAACCCAAATTTGTCCTTCTTCTCCTCCACAGCTAAAACCTTGCCCCAGCCTAGGGCAGTTCCTTCTTCAACAACCTTCCGGGCTTGTTGGTAAGATGACATGGAGATTCCAGATGCAGCAGATGCTTCATTGACATTCAAGGCTTCAAAACCTTGGCTCATTGTCTCATGGATCTCTCCATCCATCTCAATGTATTTGTAAGTAGCCAGATGGCTAACAAAAATATCCTCCTCCCCACAGATTGTGACAACTTGACCTTCCCACTCAAATTTTAACTTTTGGTGAAGGGTAGACGTTATTGCGCCGGCGGCGTGAATCCAGGGTCTACCCAACAAACAGCTGTAGGCGGGCTGAATGTCCATCACATAAAAGATAGTTTTAAAGGTCTGTGGGCCAATTGTCACAGGCAGCTCAATCTCTCCCAGAACCGATCTCTTAGAACCATCAAAGGCTCTTACTACCAGGTTGCTGGGTCTCAATGCCAATCCATCATATTCAAGCTTCACCAGAGCCTTCTTTGGTAAGACATTCAGGGAAGAACCTGTGTCCACCAGCACATGAGAAAGGACAGCTCCTTTGCATTCCATGGTTATGTGCAAGGCTTTGTTGTGGTTGCGACCATCCACTGTCAGGTCAGAATTGGTAAACCCTAGCCCATTGCTAGCAGTAACATTTCCAACCACGGTTTCCAATTGGTTGACAGTAATCTCCTCAGGCACGTAAGCTGCGTGCAGGACTTTAAGTAGTGCATTCCGATGGGCTTCGGAGCACATAAGCAGTGAGAGGATGGAGATTTTGGATGGCGTCTGGTGAAGCTGATCCACAATTTTGTAATCACTCTTTTTGATGATTCTCATAAACTCATCAACTTCTTGATCGAACGGAGTCTTCAAGGCTTCTTTGGCAGCTGGATCTTCCTGCACCGGGCTCTTTCCTTTTGCCTTGGCAGCAGCTTCTGCTTCGGCAGTAGGTTTTTGAACTTGTGAAGCAAAGAGACGTCCGCTTCGAGTGAAGCCTCCGCCTCCCCCCACATTATCTACTTGTGGTGCAGGTGTTGATGTTTCAAGAGTGATTCTTTTTCCTTCGCAGTATACGTCAGAGCCATAGTGCCAAGGGATGGCCCTATTGCTTTCATATGGTACTGGTCCAGGCACCGTGACAGTGACTGGACTGATTGCTGCTGCTGAAGGGACTGTTATTGTCTGTGGATCATAAAAGATCGTAACTGGTGCTCTGGTGGGAGCAGCACCTTCTGAATGGTAGGCGGAATTATTCTCAGGATCGTAGAATATGGTAACAGTAGAGACATCTTCATGATTGATTGCTGGTGTTGTAGGAGGTACTGTTGGAAGGACTGTTGTTGTTGTTGATGGAGATTCGAAATGGAATGAAGCTGAAGTTGTAGCAGGAGAAACTGTTGAAAACTGATCATTTGGGAGAACTGATGAAGTACTTGTTGATGGTGCTGATGAATTGTCGGGAACAATAGTTGCTGCAGTTGTAGGAGGGTCTGAAACCGTTGTTGATGAAGTTGTCGGATTTGCCGGAAATGATGTAGTGATCTGGAGTAGGCCACTCCGAATAAGGCTATCAATGCCATTTCTCAAGTCCTCACACCCATTCCATGAAATATTGCAATAGGGACACCCTAGTTCACACCCCGGAAATATTTGGTTTTCACGGAGTTGAGCTTTGATTTCCACCAATGGTGTCCTGATCTGATCCACACTAGTTATCAAATAAGACGGTTGGTCTCCTTCAATAGCATTAATTCGGGGACCACCATGGTTTGGCATTGGGTTTTTATTGACATTGGGCGGAGGTGCAAAATTCAGAGCCTTGGAGTCTACCAAGTCTTGTACCTTCATATGCAGAGCCCTGCATTTTTCTGTACTGTGACCAGGTGCGTTTGAATGAAAAGCACACCTAGCATTGGAGTCATAGTTTCTTGGTAGACTGTTGGGATCCGGAGGTGCCAACGTTCTTAGCTCAACCAGGTTGAGTTTCAGAAGTTGTGGCAGCAAGGCAGCATACGGCATTGGGATCGGGTCGATCACTCTGTTAGCTTGGGATGGCCTCTGTTGGAATGGCCTCTGTTGATTGTTGCTGTTGGAATTGTTGTTGAAGTTCCTTGGAGGATACTGATTCTGATGATATTGAGGTTGTTGTTGGAAGTTTTGTTGAGGAGGTTGATAGACTGGCTGAGGATGAGCTGGAGCAGGGATGGTGACTGCTGCTATTGACCTTTGAGCATATTGGGGCCTACCCCTGTTGGTGTGGATGACATTAGTCTCGCCAGTTCTTCTCGGGCCTGCAAAAGGCTTTCTTGTACCACTGGACGAGCTGGCACCATTATCTGAGATCTTACCCATTTTCAACAGGCTTTCAATTCTCTCCCCAGCTATAACAACATCCGCAAAGCTAGTGGAAGAGAAAGCAGCTAACCTGTCAATATAGGTTCCCTGAAGAGTGTTCATAAACATGTCTGCCATTTCTCTCTCAGACATTGGTGGTTGAACGGCAGCAGCCAATTGCCTCCATCTTTGGGCGTATTCTCGGAAACTTTCCCGTGACGACTGTGACATTCCCATTAGGAGAGTCCTGTTGGGTGCCATATCTAGATTATACTGATACTGTCTGATAAAGGCCTCTGCCAGGTCCTTCCAGCATCTCACAGTTGCCCTTGTCAAATGGGAATACCACTCCCTTGATGCTCCAGTCAAGCTGTCTTCGAAGTAGAACATCCAAAGTTTCTCATCCATTGTATAGGCTTTCAGCCTTCCCAAAAATGATTGCAAATGAGTCCGGGGGCATGAAGTCCCATTATACTTTTCGAAACAAGGAGGCTTGAACTTATGGGGGATCCTGACCCCTTCTACCAAACCCATGTCCATGACGTCGAACCCCAAAGAATTTTGAGATTCTAGGGACCTCAACTTCTCAGCTATCTCATCCAATCTCCTGTCATAAGTTTCCTCTCCAGCACCCATTACTGTAAACTGGTCCTCCTGAGGATCTTCTTGGAGTACCCTGGCTGCAGTGGCTGTTCCTTGAATGTTTGCAGGGATATTAATCTCAGGATGTAGATGTGGGCCAAACACAGGGGGGTTAACATGTGGTTGCACCCTTTCATTGTTACTGGTGCCTGCAGTTCCTACATGAGGCTCCTCTTGATTTTGCCTCTCCACCATGGCCCTCAGTCTCTCCTGGCTCTGGGCCATGTTGTTCATAACTTCCATGAACTGCGTCATCTGCGTTCTCATCTCCAACCTTTCATTTTCCATCTGATTTCTGACCTCCGTAAGGTCTTGTTGCATCTGATCCATCTGAATTCCCGGAAGGTTGTTTCTAGTTGGGTACCTGTGTGGCCTGTTGAGAGGAAATACCCGGCGACGAGCAATAATTCCTGAATATCACAACAGAGGTTAGCAACAACAAAACAAAAACCTACAAAACAAACAAAAGGGTTAGCATGCAATGCAGTTATGCTTATTTGTTCTCAAGGTATCCGGTTTGGCCTTCAGTTTTGACCCTTCCAGACCCTTGAAGATGATGCTGTTGAAGTTGCTTTTGATGTGAAACCAGATAGGAACCAACACAAATATATTACAAAAGTGAAATAATACAATTTGTTCAAGTTACAACACAAGCCCTTAAAGGGGTCAAGATACATCACAAAAAAGCAAAAGTACATGGAAAAGGAACAACAACAAGCAAATGATCAAACTCCAAGACCGAACTCATCCTCACGAACTTCCTTAAGAAGTGCTTCGGTCACAGGATCAACCGGACGCTCCGTGAGACCTCTGATGAGAAGGTTTCTTGTTGCAACAGCTGCAGTCAACTTCTTGTTCTGACTTTGGTCCTTAGACCTCTTCACTCCAGCTCTGATTTCTAGCTCTGATATTTCCTTCTGGGCTGCTGCCAGGGCCTTTTCCATCTGTCCCATCTTGTCTTGAACTCTTTTGTCTTCTAGAGTACGGGCCTCAGTGATCCGGACCCACATGGCCTGACTCTCTTTCAAGTACAAGTCTGTTCTTGCTCTCTGAAACTGGGCTTCTTTACAAGCATTCTTCAGAATCTGTTCACCAGCTTTGGATTTGTTGATATAATCTCCAGACTTTTCAATCTTGGTCAAGTGTTCCACCATCAACTTCTCCAATCTCTCAATCTCTCTCACACCTTCACTCCTTTCTCTGAGGGTCTTCTGCAAGGCTTGGGTTAACTTCTCATTTCTTTCCTTCAAGCTCTCAAACTCCTCCAAACTGATAGTGGCAGGGGGTGGTGCTGAAGATGACTCAGGCATGTCTTCTATGGTAAAGGGCATTCCAGAGAATTGGGCCCTAGCATGGGACCACTCATAATATTGGACTGATGCCACATTATTGCACTTCCCCAGAATGGTGATTCCCTTGGTTTGAACATGATCCCAGGCCCAGGCAGCCTGCCTAACAGTTACCAGACTAATCTTGTTCTCACAGTAGAGGGTCTCAACCAAGTCTTGTTCCCTAGGAGTGTGGACCAGTGCATAGCCTAATTGCCTTCTGAACAGCAGAGGGTTGTAGTTGATACTTCCCTTAACTCCTATTAAGGGCACATTGGGAAAGTGCCCACAGCTGGTGATCATATCTCTGCCCTTGGTGCTCTGAGTACACCATCTGATATCTGCTGAAGTGAGAGTAGTGAGCCTCTTAGCCCAGTTTCTTTGCTGATGAGGATTTAGAAATGCATCTATCCTGGGTAGATGCCTGAGAAGCCAAGCATGGAATAATGGAGCACAAATCCTCACTAATCTCCCCCTCTGCTTCTCATTTCTCTGATGGACTGAGTAATAGAGATCTCCCAGTAAAGTTGGCACTGGGTTCTTCAGGATGAACAAATGGATTGCATTTTTGCTAATGAATCGAGGCTCATCTGCAAACAATACAATTCCATACACACTTAAGGCCAACAGAGCACAAACAGCTTTCCACTCCCCCAGGGAGGCCTTCATACTAGCTTGAGAAATCAGGAAGTCCAGATGAAATCCAGGGATCCCAGCTTTAGAGGTCATGTGTTGCTCAATCAAAGCAGGTTCCAGGTGCAAAGCTTTTGCCATCTCTCCATTGCTGGGAAAGACCATTTCAGGGTTAAAAGGGATTTCTCTTTTGATGGGCAGACCAGTCAATGATGAGTATTCTTCCAGAAGAGGCCCCAACTGAAAGTCTTGAAAGGTGAAACATCTCAATGGGGGGTCATAAAACTGAATACAGGTGTGGATGAGGCTCCTCTGGGATGGGTCCAGATCCACAACCAAGTCAAGTATGTCTCCATAATTCTCTCTGAACAGGGATATGTGATTTGGAGTGATCAGGGTTTGGATCCTCCTGATGTCTGATAAGTCTGGTTGGAAGAAATGATAAGTGATGTTGCTTTTCTTTGGAGCCATGATGCTGAGGACTGAGTAGAGTGCTGATGAAGATGCTGAGGAGTGGGCCACTGGCTGGCTAGTGCAAGTAACTGAAGTATATGGCTGACAGGCTGAAGCAAGTGCTGGTGGAGATAGGTCAGTAATGCAGATGGGGTCAAAACCAAAACCAGATGAAAATGGATACCCTGAAACACAAATAAGCAAATGTTAATATGGTGCAATGGTTATGTATGCAAATGATATGCAAGGGTTTGTGACTGAGCTGGATCTGATTAACTGCCTTGGTATAGATCCAAGTGTGTTCAAGAATTCCAGATGGAGGTCTAAAAATCCAGTAACCAGGGTGGGGGACTCAAATAAAGAGCCACAAGTCCAGGGTTTTAGAATCACAAGAACTATCCAACATGGAGTATTCTTAACAAAGTCAAAGTAACAGGGTATTCTGAGGTCAAGGTACCTGCAAACCTGTAAACAGCCCAACCCCCTCACAGGTGGTGATCTAGAATAAGGATCCTCAGACTTGGATCAGTTATGAGAAGTGTAAACACTTCTAACCCGGAGGTACAGTGTTTACAATAGCCATAACAATTCCTCCTCTAATTCACCTCAGCTTCTGAAGGTCAATACTAAAAGGTCATCCAGACTTAGCAGGCTTCCCAGATAGCCCTAGCATTGCAGGAAATCTGCAACACAGAGTTCTCAAGAAGAAACCCATATCTGAACCGTGTTTCATATTCCCGCACCAGACCGAAATGGAATGGGAAAGAATATGATTCACTCTAGCCTAGGTGTCACTCAGGTCCCAGGTATAGGACCTTAACTCTCACTGAAACACCCACCCACCAAAGCAAACAGATCCAGCCAGCAACAATGACAGTATGATATATACAAATGCAAATAAAGAAAGCAGTAAAGTAACTATACATAAAGCAATAAACAAAAATAAATACAAGCACAAACAAGCACATAACACCCCGGTAAACACAAATTAAACAAGCGCTAGGAGGAACCCACAAAAAGAACCAGAAGCCCTGGTTGCAGTATAAGGGTCCCCAGCAGAGTCGCCAAGCTGTCGCTCCCGACAAATGAAACTGGATCCAGATGAAGGTACAGACGCGAACGGTCGGCGAAGGGAACAGTGAGAACACACAGCCGTGAACTCACTGGAGATGAAAGAGTCGCCAGCTAGGCATTTTTATCCCGGAGGAAAGGCAATGCTGCATAAGCCTAGAAAGAGATGGATAAGACGGTTGCGAACCAGAGAGACTGAGAAAGGGGGTTGGTTACAACCTGGGAAGGTATTAGCACCCAGATTGTCCGTCGTACTCGACGGGATCCACGCTTAAAAGATTTGTGTTTTAAAGGGGGAGTGTCAGTGCAATCTGTGTGTAAAATAGCTGGAAAAGAATGTACAGGTGTCAGTGCAAAAGAAGTGTGGAGTGTAATATGTATAGTGTCAGTGTAAGGAAAGAGTATGCTCATGATCATGAGGCTAAGAGAATAAAGCTAGAAAGAGGGGGGATATACAGAGACTTTTGTTCGGTAACCGTTAAGTTATGCCTACGTATCCTCTCGTGCAATGAGGAAGTCAGAACACCGTAGTTCGACCCAAAGAGATTGAAAGATGAATTGACTTGTGAACTGCTTGCTTGTCTATGCTCAAGTGTATGACCTGTCTGGCTCAGGTGCTAACTGTCTTGCATTTGACGGAAGAAGCAAGTTCTCGCTTGTGAGTGAAGATGATGAGAAAAGAATCCCGAAGGAGACGATTATTGTTTGTTTTTTTTGAGTTTTCAGTCTTTTATTGCTTTTGGAATTTGTCATAGGATAATGAGCTTAAGTCTAAACCAATGGGTTAGTAAACTCATCACATCTTCCCTCTGATTAGGGGTAATGAGAATACCTTAAGTGTGAAGTCAGATTCTCACACTTAATCACCCTTGGTGTAGGATTAAGATCATTAACCTACTTGTGATTATTTAGATGTTTTTGGTGTTTTTGTTTAGTGTTAAGTAATGAGGTTAAGCCATAATCATGGATTAAACAGACCCATTACACCATCCTAAAAGAAGGATGATAGATGAGAATGTTTAAGTTGAGAAAAACTCCTCAACTTAATCCATGATTAGGGATTAAACCCATGACAAAACAAACCTTTGATTAAGTGGATTTTATTTAGTGATATGATGCTGAAATGATTTTTATTGTTTGTAAGACAACTTGAGGGGGACTTGTCCATTAACACTAGGGTTAGTCCTTCTTAACCACTTAAGGAAGAATTAGAACCCTAATGCAAGGCCCAAGTTACAAGTGTGATGTCTTGATAATTATTAGATGGATTGATTAAGAGATTTAAACACATAAAGGGTTCAAGACTTAGGATTAAAGTTATACACTCCATCCTAAGAGAAGGATGCAGGCATAAGCTTAATCACAAAGTCTTAAAGCCTTTAGGGTTTAGTCCCTGATTATGAGGTGAGAAGAGAGGACTCAAGGAGACACAAAGGTAAAAGCTAAGAGGGGAGACTAAATCAAAACCCTAATTCATTGTCATGCTTGGATGATCCTAAGGTTTGTGAGGTTTGCAAGAACAATCTTCAATGGAACCACCAGGAAGCAGATGAACAGGATCAAGAGAAGCAAAGTGACTTGCTTCATTCAAGAAGTCAAGTCACTTGAAGAAAGAAAGTGGGAAGGAGGAGAATGAGCAAGCTCAAACTCAAACACACATAAAAATGCAGCAATGGATGCAAGAGAGATGAAAAGAAGAGTTATGAGAAGTGAAGGCAAATTCACTTCTCAAGTTTACTTACCACCTGAAAAGTTAGAAAGAAATGCAATGCAATGCAAGATGAAATGAAATGGCATGATGCTAGACCAAACCAGAAGCATGTTGATGATGATAATGATGCTATGAGATGCTGCAAACATGAGACAAGGCATGGAGATGCTCATACAAGATTATGAATGCAAATGATGCAAGCTAAGGAGCATGAACAAGCATGAAAAGTTATGAATCATACAAGACAAATGACATGGCAAATATGAGATGCAATGATCAATGATGCTTTCTACATGTCTTAAGATGTCAAATGAATCATAAGCATGCACAAAATGCAAAGGCAAGTCATGTTATACAAGGAAATGCAAGAAGGATGCAAGAGAAGGCCCAAATTAGGGTTCATGGATCAAACATCAAACAAAAACCCAAAAAAGAAGCACAACTCATGATAAAAAAATGGAAAATGGCACCCAAAGAAACCCTAGGCCTATGATGAACCACTGCCCAAAGGGGAGCTCTCAACTCTCAACCAAACTCAAGTTATGAATTTTCTAAGTTATTAGGGTTTTTTAGGGTTCTTAACAAAACAAATGCCAAACAATTTGAAAATGCAAGAACAATTCATGGCCTTTTTACCCTAGAAACTACATGCCAAACACAAGACAAAGCAAAAAGAATCAATGTCTCAACCTTCACCAATAGGCAGAAATGAATTTTTGAATCCATGATCAAAATAATTCATAAAAAATGATTTAATTCAATGAAAAATTCTTAAAATGCATCAAGATCAAAAAAGAAATTTGGTTTGAGGGTTGGACAATGTTTCTAAATGTCTTAGAACATTTCATGAATTTTTTGGTGATTTTTAAATACCTAAAAGTATTTTTAATTAATTAATTCTCATTAATCAATTAAAAATAATCTTTTAATTATTTAAAAATACTTTTTTAATGCTAAAAATAAAATAAAAAATGTTTTTGGGTCATAAAAATTATTAAAACTTTAAGGAAAAAGTTTCATAATTTTTAAGATTTTTTTGCTATTTTAAATTAATTATGCAATTTAAATGACAAATAATGAAATAAAAATAAGAAAAAAGGAAAGTAATCAGGATGGATGGATGAGATTGATTCTGAGTTCAAATGTGTTGACTGCGCGCGCGATCTTGTGGTTCAGATTCAAACTAGGTTAATCTTAATTAATTAAATAAATTAAACCTAATTAAAACTAATGACAAGATCCAGGCCTTCCATTCACGCGCGGGAAACAGGATCTAAAGGCCCAGGTTCAAAGTTGGTGCCCTAACCCTAATTAGTGATTAATGACTTTCAGGCTGCCGGAGAAGACTTCCGGTCGTCTTCTCCGGCCAGCCCTCACCTGAGAAACCTCAAAACCTCTCAAAACGTAACAAAAACAAAATCTATGAATTGGGAAATGATCTCCAGCCTCTCACGAATCAAACCCCTCTCTCAAAACAAATTTATATTTCCTAAACAAGCTGAATCGAAGAGAAGAAGTTCTAGGTCACGCAAGCTTCAGAAACAAATTAAACGCTCATTTCAAAACCATTTTCAAAACCAATGGTACCAGAATGATCAGTGAAGCTAGTAGAACAAGTTTATAACAAGAAAAGCAACTTCTGGAAAAATAAATTTCAGGCTACCTGAGATTCGAAGCTTTCAGTTTAGGAACTTTCTGGCCACCTCTCCTTGTGCAATCTACTCCTTAGAACCTCTTGATGATGTTTGAATGCTCAAATGGAGTTTAAGTTGGCTTGATGATGAATTTCGAAAGGAACTGCTTCAGCTTGATCAGAAATGGCAATGGTGTTTCTGAAGGTTTCAGGTCATGGTGATGGGTTCTATGTGATCCTGAGGATGGATGGAGAAGGTCTGGAGTGTTTGTTTGTGTGTTTGTGATCTAGGATGTGAGTTTCGAATGAAACTGCAGAGTGAGGTGAGGAATGGCAATGGAGTGTTCAGGATGTTTCAGGCCTGGTTCTTGGTTGCTGGGTGGTCTATGGAGTGAGGTGAGATGATTGGTGAAGATGGCTTGAGTGTTTAGTGGCTGTGGAGAGGAATTCGAAGCAAGTTGCAAGATGGTGAGTTTTTGTGTATGTGATGAATGAATCTGTTTCAGCCTTGCTTAGTGATGTCTTTAGCTTGCAAAGGGATAACATAAACAAATCTGATTGGCTTTGTGATGTGACATGGCCTGCTATGATAGGTAAGTTTGCTTTTGCATAAAGGTCAACTTTTGTGTAAGTGAGGCATGGCTCAAAGTCTAGGCAAGTAAAAGGCATGGGCTGGCGCAACAAGGATGAGGGAGAGGTCTAGCAAAGCTCAGCAGCCAATGCATCAAGTTGGTGAAGTGATCATGATGGTTTTTGCAAGTTGTTGCTTTATGGAATTCTATGAGAAAATGCCTTGTTACACAAACCAAACCATGAGCAAACTTGATCCAATTCTGATTTTTAGGACTTAGAGAATGTTTGTGTAATGGTTTGAAATGAATTAGAGGTCACATGATGCATTGGTTCAAGGTTTTGCAAAATTTCCATTTGAAGCATGCCTTAGAAATTAATGATTTTTGCCAACTTTGCATTGCCACAACTTTTGATCCAAGAAGAGTTTGATCATGTTCTTGTACTTTTTGAAAAGGGAAAGATGAGATCTACAACTTTCATGACCAAAGTTTTTCCATTTGAAGCATTTTTGGATCAAGAATCATGGCTTGAAAAATGACCTAAAATGAGGCATTCTTGAAAAGTCAACTATGCCCAAAAAGTCAACATTTGCAAAAACCCTAAATTCTTGATTTCTATGAACTTCAACCTTCTTCCATGATCAAATAAAGATCATATACACTCAAAATGATGAAGATCACCCATTGGTTGGGTCATTGGGGGCCTCAGATGCCCTGATTTTGCACTGACTTGTCTGAAAAGTCAACTCTTGATCAGATGACTTCCCCATGGAATTTCTTCATGAAAATTGATATGTATACTCCCTATACCATATAGAGATCAATGGAAACAAGAATGACCAAAAAATTTGGAGTTATGGCCTCTGAAACCAAAACCCTAATTTTCAGTCAACTGTGCAGTCAAACCTGGCTCTGCATCCACTCAAACCCTAGCTCTTGTGATTTCTCTGCAATTTTGACTTTGAGGAGATGAAATATGATATAAGAACACACATGGACCACTTTGAATTGATTGGTAGCCTTTGGAATGCCTCAAGAAGCTTTGGGATTGCTCAGATCACAAACCCTATGTGCAGATGCCTTGAAAGCTATGCAGTGAATCAAAAATGAGATGTGAGGTGATATGATTGTGTTTATGCATATGAGGATGATCACAAGCCATGGTGAAATGGGTGAGGGCAAATTTGGGGTGTTTACATGGGGATAGAAGGTAAAGCCAAGACGGGGACGGCCGACTAGCTGGGGAAAATAAAATCATGATGGGGACGGCCATCAAGATAAAGCTGTAAAATTTTCTGGGGATCGAATGAAACATGACGGGGACGGCCATCAAGTTCATAAAGCAAAGTAACCAACGATGGGGACGGCCATCGGGCTAAAAGGAAAAGGGACCACGACGGGGACGGCCATCGGGTTAAAGAATAAATGAAATAAACAGATGATGGGGTACGGCCATCAAAGGTGAAGGACGATCACCTAGCAGGGGACGGCTGCTCTGTTGGGGATAAAAGAAATATGATGGGGACGGCCATCAAAGGTGGAGGACGACCACCTGGCAGGGTACGGCTGCCGAAAATATCAACGATGGGGGCGGCCATCGGATAAAAAGGTCAACGATGGGGACGGCCATCGGACGAGCATGATGGAGGACGACCATCAAGAAGTGGAGGACGACCACTCAGCAGGGTACGGCTGCTCTCGAGGTTTCTCATGACATAGGACGAATGCCAGATAACCAAAATCAACAATGGGGACGGCCATTGGATAAAGTGATGAAGGACGATCATCAAAAGGTGGAGGACGACCACCTAGAAGGGGACGGCTGCTAAAAATATCAACGATGGGGACGGCCATCGGATGAGCATGATGGAGGACGACCATCAGGAAGTGGAGGACGACCACTTAGCAGGGTACGGCTGCTCTCAAAGGTATCATAACACAGGACGAGTGTTAGATAAAAAGAAAATTTGTTGGTGATCTACTGGGGATATAGTAAACACGGACGAGCGTTTACACCCAAGAAACAAAAGGTATAAGTGTTTGGTATTGTGTATAGATTAAAGATGCGGACGAGCATCCTTAAGACTATGATACGGACGAGTATCACGTAGAAACAAACTGACACATGTTCAGAGATGATGATACGGACGAGTATCAACTGGTTAACAAAGAACACGGACGAGTGTTGCATCTGAAAGTATCCTTCTGGGGAATAGTAGACACGGACGAGTATCTATATTCAAGAAGACACAAGTGTTTGACACGGTGTATGGGTTAAAGATGCGGACGAGCATCCCTAAGACTATGATACGGACGAGTATCATGTAGAAACAAACACTAGACGCACTGTTCTGAGATGATGGTACGGACGAGTACCAACTGGTTAACAAAGAACAAGGACTATTGTTGAATCTGTGGGGATATGAGTGATGGTGTATACAAGATACGGACGAGTATCTGTATAAGTGTACCATGAGTAATGAGCATTGTATTGTATAGATGAGTATTTTAACTGCTGGGGAGAGTGACACGGACGGGTGTCAAAAGAGAAAAGTATAATATTAACAAGTGTATGGGTGATAAAGGTGTAAGCGACTGCCCTGGGGATATGACACGGACGGGTGTCAAGAAAAGTGTATATAAGTATATGTGAGTGCAAAGAGGACGTCTTCGGCTTTCTGCTGGTGATATGACACGGACGGGTGTCATGAAGTATCCGTAATACGGGTGATATTGTTTGTAAAGAGTGTTCAGGCGACTTTACTGGGGAAAGATGACACGGACGAGTGCCAAAAGGAGTATATACTGGTGTTTGTGATTGTGAGGCAGCTGCTTTTGCCGGGGACTCTGGTGGGGATTTTTCTGTATCATGATGATGAACGGTTTATTATTCACAAGTGTTCAATTCAGAACATGGCTTATGATTATGCTATGCGTTTGATTTTTGCCGTAATGCTCCGTATTAGACGGAATGCTACGCTCTGAGGGGATAGTATGATGCGAATGCTATGATTATGCAAAGGGGGCACAGATCCGGGATTCGGATCCCGTCGCTGTGAAGATCTCTGGTTGATCTGCTTGAAGTGAACATCCCAGCTGGGGATGAGATCATTGGTAGATCTAATGATGTATCTGCTTGGGGATATAGGTCACTGATTGACATATCCTTATAATATGGGACCCAGCTGGGGTTTGTAGAAGCTTTCCGTACTCTGTTGTGATTTCTCCGTGCGTTGCTCTTCTGAATAGAGGCTGGGGATTCTGTGGGGGAGATGATTCCCTGACTTCTGCATTCTGCTGAGGAAGAATGGTTGGCACTACAGCTGGGGGAATGCTGTTGATAACTCAGCTGGGGAGAGTAATGAGAGGCAACTCGGCTGGGGAGGAAACATCCCGAGTGTTAAGCCTGTTTGTTGATTGGGCAACTTTGCTGGGGAAAGCAATGGGGAGCACTACAGCTGGGGAATGCTGTTGATAACTCAGTTGGGGAGAGTAATGAGAGGCAACTCGGCTGGGGAGGAAACATCCCGAGTGTTAAGCCTGTTTGTTGATTTGGCAACTTTGCTGGGGAGGTGGGCACTCTCCAGTGCCATGTGGAAGATAGACCGAGTTGATAATGATTCGCCAACTTGCTGAGGTGTAACCTGCATGCCCCAGGTTGCGTTCTGGATACCTGCAATCCTGCAACGATAAGGAAACGTACAAAAGGTCCCGAGGTATCCCTCACTGGATTCCGTCATAGGAGTTAAGTACTTTCGAGAATAATCACATTCCCTGTAAGCATGTGTTTTTATTTTTAGAGAAAGGCATCTGTACTTATGCAATTGTATTTTTAGAGATATCAGACAACTCTTTGCAAAACATAAATGTAAAAACGAAACATGACCGAAAATCTGATTTTATAAATTCATGTGCCCTGAATTGGCAAGATACAGTCAAGGAAACATATCTCCTGAAATGAAGAGATTGTTACAAATTGAGAAACAAAATGCTGGCGATGCTGACGACGCTTTCAAGGAGCTTCCTCTTCTGCTATGACTCGTATGACAATGACGTTCTTCTCGTCTTGCTTTCTGAAGAGAGTTGATTCCGATTGAAGCTTGATCCTTTGTAGCTTACCAAGTTGTAAGTGATACAGACGAATTCAGAGTGCAGTTGTTCGCTTATTCCCTTATTTTGCATGGATCGCCCTTTCGGGTTTTCAATCCATCGGGATACCCATTTTTGCCTGAGCTGTCCAATGCGGCTTTTCAACTCAGCGGGTGTACATTTTTTCATTTATTTCCCTTATTTTTGCCCGAGTCTTTTATTCTGTTTTTGACTCGCCGGGATGCCCTATTTTTGCCTGGACTCACATTCTGTTTTTTATGTCCAGCGGGTCATTTTATGCGAAGTATTTTTTAACTGCATCTGAATTCACAGGGGACGGGAAATCTTCACCATCCATGGTGCTGAGCATCAGTGCTCCACCGGAGAAAACTTTCTTTACCACGAATGGTCCTTCATAGTTTGGAGTCCATTTGCCCCTGTGGTCTGTATGAGGAGGGAGGATTCTCTTCAGCACAAGATCTCCCACTTGGTACTCTCGGTGCCTGACTTTCTGATCGAAGGCTCTCTTCATTCTCTTCTGATATAGCTGTCCATGGCAGATTGCAACCAATCTTTTCTCTTCGATCAGACTCAGTTGTTCGTATCGGGCCCGAACCCAATCTGCTTCACTCAGTTTAACATCCATTAGTACCCGTAGAGAGGGTAATTCAACTTCAACAGGTAGGACTGCTTCCATACCATATACAAGCTGATACGGTGTTGCCCCAGTGGATGTTCTGATTGACGTGCGGTACCCATGCAAGGCAAACGGTAGCATTTCATGCCAGTCTTTGTATGTGACTACCATCTTTTGCACAATCTTCTTGATATTCTTATTTGCCGCCTCAACAGCACCATTCATCTTTGGCCTGTAAGGAGAAGAATTGTGATGTTGGATCTTGAAGTCCCGACACAGCTCTGCCATCATTTTGTTGTTTAGGTTGGAACCATTATCAGTAATGATTCGCTCGGGCACTCCATACCGACAGATGATATCTCTCTTCAAGAATCTGGCTACCACTTGCCTAGTAACATTTGCATATGAGGCTGCTTCAACCCACTTGGTGAAATAATCAATGGCGACCAGGATGAATCTGTGACCATTCGAAGCAGTTGGCTCAATCTTGCCAATCATGTCAATGCCCCACATGGCAAAGGGCCAAGGTGAAGACATGATGTTCAAAGGATTGGGAGGCACATGCACCTTATCTGCGTAAATCTGGCATTTGTGACACCTTCTGGCATAGGCACAACAGTCTGCATCCATTGTGATCCAGTAATAGCCTGACCTCAACAATTTCTTAGCCATGGCATGCCCTCCTGCATGGGTGCCAAAGGATCCTTCGTGCACTTCATGCATCAACAAATCTGCTTCCGTCTTATCAACGCATCTGAGGAGTACCAAGTCAAAGTTCCTTTTGTATAAAGACCCATCAGTGTTCAGAAAGAAACTACCAGCAAGCCTTCTCAAAGTCTTCTTATCATTGGAAGATGCCCCAGGTGGGTATGTTTGATCCCCCAAGAAGCATTTAATGTCATGGAACCAAGGCTTCTCATCTTTTACAACATCCGCTGCAAATACATATGCTGGTCTATCAAGTCTAGACACTGAAATCTGGGGTACAAAGTTAGCCGCTTGAACTTTGATCATGGATGAAATGGTAGCAAGAGCATCTGCAAACTGATTCTCGTCCCGAGGGATATACTCAAGTTTGACTGTTGTGAAGAACGTCAATAACCTTCTTGTATAATCCCTGTAAGGTATCAGATGATCCTGGTGGGTGTACCATTTTCCGTTAGTTTGATTGACTACCAAAGCTGAATCTCCGAATACGGTCAATGTCTTGATCCTGAGGTCAATGGCTTCCTCAAGACCCATAATGCAAGCTTCATATTCAGCTTCGTTGTTAGTGCAGTTGAAAGTGAGTTTTGCCGAGAAAGGCATGTGAACTCCCTTTGGTGTAATGAGTACCGCACCAACACCACGACCATTCATGTTAACAGCCCCATCAAACATCATAGTCCATTCTTCCTCCGGGTCAGGCCCTTCGGTGTGAACAGGCTCTTCGTGATCTTTTGCTTTAATGAACATGATGTCTTCATCAGGGAAGTCAAACCTCATAGGCTGGTAGTCATCAATGGGCTGCTCAGCAAGATATTCAGATAGTACACTGCCCTTGATAGCTTTCTGAGATGTGTACTGTATGTCGTATTCTGTGAGAATCATCTGCCATCTTGCAACTCGTCCGGTAAGAGCTGGCTTCTCGAAAATGTACTTAACTGGATCCATTTTTGAGATTAATAAGGTAGTGTGGGTCAACATATACTGTCTCAGTCGGCGAGCAGCCCACGCTAAAGCACAGCAAGTTTTCTCGAGCAGTGAATAACGTTGTTCACAGTCGGTAAACTTTTTGCTTAGGTAGTATATTGCATACTCTTTTCGACCAGACTCGTCATGCTGGCCCAGCACACACCCCATCGACTCTTCTAACACTGTCAAGTACATAATCAGAGGTCTTCCTTCTACTGGAGGCATGAGGATTGGAGGTTCTTGCAAATACTCCTTGATCTTGTCAAAAGCCTTCTGGCAATCTTCGTTCCACCTGACCGTTTGTTCCTTTCTTAGCAGCTTGAACAAGGGTTCACAGGTTGCTGTGAGGTGAGATATGAACCGCGAAATGTAGTTCAATCGACCTAAGAACCCTCGAACTTCTTTCTCAGTTTTCGGTGCAGGCATCTCTTGAATAGCCTTGACTTTATCAGGGTCAACTTCAATCCCTTTCTCGCTTACGATAAAACCCAGCAACTTACCAGATCGCACCCCGAATGTGCATTTGTTGGGGTTCAACTTCAGTTGATACTTTCTCAGACGCTTGAACAACTTGAGCAGATTCACCAGATGATCTTCTTCAGTAAGGGACTTGGCGATCACATCATCCACATAACACTCTATTTCTTTGTGGATCATATCGTGGAATAATGTCACCATAGCCCGTTGATATGTTGCACCAGCATTCTTCAGTCCGAATGGCATCACTTTGTAACAGAACGTGCCCCAAGGTGTAATGAATGTTGTCTTCTCCATGTCTTCAGGTGACATCTTGATCTGATTATATCCTGAAAATCCGTCCATGAAGGAGAATACCGAGAACTGAGCCGTGTTATCCACCAATACATCAATGTGAGGTAATGGGAAGTCATCTTTCGGGCTGGCTCTGTTCAGATCCCGGTAGTCAACACACATCCTTACTTTGCCATCTTTCTTAGGCACAGGCACTATGTTAGCAACCCACGGTGGATAGCTAGTTACAGCAAGGAACCCGGCGTCCCATTGCTTTTGTACCTCTTCCTTGATTTTCATAGCCATGTCTGGGCGAGTTCGGCGCAGCTTCTGTTTCACTGGTGGGCACTCTTCCCTCAAAGGCAGCTTGTGCACGACTATATCGGTGTCCAACCCTGGCATGTCTTGATACGACCAAGCGAACACATCAACATACTCTTGAAGCAGATCTATCAGTTGTCTCTTCACCGAGTCTTGCAGGCAGGCCCCGATTTTAACTTCTTTCACGTCTTCGTCAGTACCAAGATTAACCACTTCAATCTCCTCCTGATGAGGAGTAATAACCTTTTCCTCCTGTCTCAACAGCCTGGCTAGCTCTTCAGGAAGCTCATATTCTTCATCAACCCCTTTATCAGCTTGATTGATCGGATTGTCAAAGTCATACGAAGTCATAGCCGTACTGTTGTCGGTGCTGTCAGGAAGGCACTCTCTGCAAGGGTTAAATTGGTTCATTTTAGTGATCTGATTTTAGTCTTATTTAGAAAAAGTGAAATGAAGTTATCATTTTGAAAACACCGCCATTTATTTTTTGTACAAAAAGAAAAATGGAAAAACAGTGAGCGGAAAAGAAAAAGACTCGTTTGCAAAAAGATGTCTGATATTTCATTAATTTAATCTTGTTTGCACAAAAGTACAGATGGCCCTGATTACAAAATGAGTCTTGTCATCTTGGGCAAGATGCAAGACTTGGATGCATGCTATAAAGATACAGGAAATAATAATTACTCTGCATGAGTAACTCTTATAATTTCCTGGGAAGACCAGTTCGAGACACTGCTCCCCGGGATCTTTGGACGAATCCAATTCTCCAGATTGCGCTCCTCTTCCAGCTCGTCTTCCAGACAGTTGATAGCATCGGGGGTAAGCATCCCCCCACTGACAAATCCAGGCTCTGCAGCAGCCTTTGCTTGATGTTGAGTTGGTCTGTAACCCAACCCAAACTTGTCTTCTTTTTTCTCCACCGACAGCAGTTTGCCCCAGCCTTGGGCAGTTCCTTCCTCAACAACCTTCCGGGCTTGTTGGTATGATGACATTGGAGTACCAGATACAGCAGATGCCTCATTGACATTCAAGGCTTCAAAACCTTGGCTCATTGTTTCATGGATCTCCCCATCCATCTCAATGTATTTATAAGTAGCCAGATGGCTAACGAAAATATCCTCTTCCCCACAGATTGTGACAACTTGACCCTCCCACTCAAATTTTAACTTTTGGTGAAGGGTAGACGTTATTGCGCCGGCAGCGTGAATCCAGGGTCTACCCAACAAACAGCTGTAGGCGGGCTGAATGTCCATCACATAAAAGATAGTTTTAAAGGTTTGTGGGCCAATTGTCACGGGCAGCTCAATCTCTCCCAGAACCGATCTCTTAGAACCATCAAAGGCTCTTACCACCAGGTTGCTGGGTCTCAATGCCAATCCATCATATTCTAACTTCACCAGAGCCTTCTTCGGTAAGACATTCAGGGAAGAACCTGTGTCCACCAGCACATGAGAAAGGACAGCTCCTTTGCATTCCATGGTTATGTGCAAGGCTTTGTTGTGATTGCGGCCATCCGCTGTCAAGTCGGAATTGGTAAACCCTAGCTCGTTGCTAGCAGTAACATTTCCAACCACGGTTTCCAATTGGTTGACAGTAATCTCCTCTGGCACGTAAGCTGCGTGCAAGACTTTAAGTAGTGCATTCCGATGGGCTTCGGAGCACATAAGCAGTGAGAGGATAGAGATTTTGGATGGCGTCTGGTGAAGTTGATCCACAATTTTATAATCACTCTTTTTGATGATTCGCATAAACTCATCAACTTCCTGATCGAATGGAGTTTTCAGGGCTTCTTTGGCAGCTGGATCTTCCTGCACCGGGCCTTTTCCTTTTGCCTTGGCAGCAGCTTCTGCTTCGGCAGTAGGTCTTTGGACTTGTGAAGCGAAGAGACGTCCGCTTCGAGTGAAGCCTCCGCCTCCCCCCACATTATCTACTTGTGGTGCAGGTGCTGATGTTTCAAGAGTGATTCTTTTTCCTTCGCAATACACGTCAGAGCCATAGTGCCAAGGGATGGCCCTGTTGCTCTCATATGGTACTGGTCCAGGCACCGTGACAGTGACTGGACTGATTGCTGCTGCTGAAGGGACTGTTATTGTTTGTGGATCATAAAAGATTGTTACTGGTGCTCTGGCGGGAGCAGCACCTTCTGAATGGTAGGCGGAATTATCTTCAGGATCGTAGAATATGGTAACAGTAGAGACATCTTCATGATTGATTGCTGGTGTTGTAGGAGGTGTTGTTGGAAGGACTGATGTTGTTGTCGATGGTGATTCGAAATGGAATGAAGCTGAAGTTGTAGCAGGAGAAACTGTTGAAAACTGATCATTTGGAAGGACAGGTGAAGTGCTTGTTGATGTTGCTGATGAATTGTCGGGAACAATAGTTGCTGCAGTTGTAGGAGGTTCTGAAACCGTTGTTGATGAAGTTGCCGGATTTGTTGGGAATGATGTAGTGATCTGTAGCAGGCCACTCTGAATAAGGCTGTCAATGCCGTTCCTCAGGTCCTCACACCCATTCCATGAAATATTACAATAGGGACACCCTAGTTCACACCCCGGAAATATTTGGTTTTCGCGGAGTTGAGCTTTGATTTCCACCAATGGTGTCCTGATCTGATCCACACTAGTTATCAAATAAGACGGTTGGTCTTCTTCAATAGCATTAATTCGAGGACCACCATGGTTTGGCATAGGGTTTTTATTGACATTGTGCGGAGGTGCAAAATTCAGAGCCTTGGAGTCTACCAAGTCTTGTACCTTCATATGCAGAGCCCTGCATTTTTCTGTACTGTGACCAGGTGCGTTTGAATGAAAAGCACACCTAGCATTAGAGTCATAGTTTCTTGGTAGACTGTTGGGATCCGGAGGTGCCAACGTTCTTAGCTCAACTAGGTTGAGTTTCAGAAGTTGTGGCAGCAAGGCAGCATACGGCATTGGGATCGGGTCGATCACTCGGTTAGCTTGGGATGGCCTCTGTTGGAATGGCCTCTGTTGATTGTTGTTGTTGGTGTTGTTGCTGTTGTAGTTTCTTGGAGGGTACTGATTCTGATGATACTGAGGTTGTTGTTGGAAGTTTTGTTGAGGAGGTTGATAGACTGGCTGAGGATGAGCTGGAGCAGGAATGGTGACTGCTGCTATTGACCTCTGAACATATTGGGGCCTACCCCTGTTGGTGTGAATGGCATTGGTCTCGCCAGTTCTTCTCGGGCCTGCAAAAGGCTTTCTTGTACTACTGGACGAGCTTGCACCGTTGTCTGAGATCTTTCCCATCTTTAACAGGCTTTCAATCCTCTCCCCGGCTATAACAACATCTGCAAAGCTGGTAGATGAGAAGGCAGCCAACCTGTCAATATACGTTCCCTGAAGGGTGTTCATGAACATATCTGCCATTTCCCGTTCAGACATAGGTGGTTGAACAGCAGCAGCCAGTTGCCTCCACCTTTGGGCATACTCTCGGAAGCTCTCCCTCGAAGACTGTGACATTCCCATTAGGAGGGTCCTGTTGGGTGCCATATCTAGATTATACTGATACTGTCTGATGAAGGCTTCTGCCAGGTCCTTCCAGCATCTTATAGTTGCTCTTGTCAGATGGGAATACCATTCCCTTGATGCTCCAGTCAAGCTATCTTCGAAGTAGAACATCCAAAGTTTCTCATCCATTGTATAGGCCTTCAGCCTTCCCAGAAATGATTGTAGATGAGTCCGGGGGCATGAAGTCCCATTATACTTTTTGAAACAAGGAGGTTTGAACTTATGGGGGATCCTGACCCCGTCTACCAATCCCATGTCCATGACGTCGAAACCCAAAGAATTTTGAGACTCCAGTGATCTCAACTTCTCAGCTATTTCCTCCAATCGTCTATCGTAAGTTTCCTCTCCAGCACCCATTACTGTAAATTGGTCCTCCTGAGGATCTTCTTGAAGTACTCTCCCTGCTGTGGCAGTCCCTTGTATATTGACTGGGATGTTGGCCTCTGGATGGAGATGGGGTCCAAAAACTGGGGGATTGACATGAGGTTGGACCCTCTCGTTGTTACTTGTGCCAGCAGTTCCCACATGGGGCTCCTCTTGATTCCTCCCTTCTACCAAAGTTCTGAGCCTCTCCTGGCTTTGGGCTAAGTTGTTCATCACTTCCATGAACTGTGTTATCTGGGTTCTCATCTCCAGCCTTTCGTTTGCCATCTGGTTTCTGACCTCCGTAAGGTCTTGCTGCATCTGATCCATCTGGATTCCCGGAAGGTTGTTTCTAGTTGGGTACCTGTGTGGCCTGTTGAGAGGAAATACCCGGCGGCGAGCAATAATTCCTGAGATTCACAACAGAGGTTAGCAACAACAAAACAAAAACCTACAAAACAAACAAAAAGGGTTAGCATGCAATGCAGTTATGCTTATTTGTTCTCAAGGTATCCGGTTTGGCTTTCAGTTTTGACCCTTCCAGACCCTTGAAGATGCTGCTGTTGAAGTTGCTTTTGAAGTAACCCAGATGGAAACTAACACAAATATATTACAAAGGTGAAATAATACAACTTGTTCAAATTACAACACAAGCCCTCAAAGGGGTCAAAATACATCACAAAAAGGCAAAAGTACATGGAAAAGGAACAACAACAAGCAAATGATCAAACTCCAAGGCCAAACTCATCCTCACGAACTTCCTTGAGAAGTGCTTCGGTCACAGGATCAGCCGGATGCTCCGTAAGATTTCTGATGAGAAGGTTTCTTGTTGCAACAGCTGTAGTCAACTTCCTGTTCTGACTTTGGTCCTTAGACCTCTTCACTCCAGCTCTGATTTCTAGCTCTGATATTTCCTTCTGGGCTGCTGCCAGGGCTTTTTCCATCTGCTCCATCTTGTCCTGAACTCTCTTGTCTTCTAGAGTACGGGCCTCAGTGATCCGGACCCACCTGGCCTGACTCTCTTTCAAATACAAGTCTGTCCTTGCTCTCTGGAACTGGGCTTCCTTGCAAGCATTCTTCAGAATTTGCTCACCAGCTTTAGACTTGTTGATATAATCTCCAGACTTCTCAATCTTAGTCAAGTGTTCCATTCTCAACTTCTCCAATCTCTCAATCTCCCTCACACCTTCACTCCTCTCCCGGAGGGTCTTCTGCAAAGCTTGGGCTAACTTCTCATTTCTTTCCTTCAAACTTTCAAACTCCTCCAAACTGATAGTGGCAGGGGGTGGTGCTGAAGATGACTCAGGCATGTCTTCTATGGTAAAGGGCATTCCAGAGAATTGGGCCCTGGCATGGGACCACTCATAATATTGTGCTGATGCCACATTATTGCACTTCCCCAGAATGGTGATTCCCTTGGTTTGAACATGATCCCAGGCCCAGGCAGCCTGTCTAACAGTTGCCAGACTAATCTTGTTCTCACATTAGAGGGTCTCAACCAAGTCTTGTTCCCTTGGAGTATGAACCAGTGCATAGCCCAATTGCCTCTTGAACAGCAGAGGGTTGTAGTTGATACTTCCCTTAACTCCTATCAAAGGCACATTGGGAAAGTGCCCACAGCTGGTGAGGATATCTCTACCCTTGGTGCTTTGAGTACACCATCTGATATCTGCTGAAGTGAGAGTAGTGAGCCTCTTAGCCCAATTGCTTTGCTGATGAGGATTTAGAAATGCATCTGTCCTGGGTAGATGCCTGAGAAGCCAAGCATGAAATAATGGAGCACAACACCTCACTAGCCTCCCCCTCTGCTTCTCATTCTTCTGATGCACTGAGTAATAGAGATCTCCTAACAAAGTTGGTACTGGGTTCTTCAGGATGAACAAATGGATTGCATTCTTGCTGATTAATCGAGGCTCATCTGCAAACAACACAATTCCATATACACTTAAGGCCAACAAAGCACAAACAGCTTTCCACTCCCCCAGGGAGGCCTTCAGACTAGCTTGAGAAATTAAGAAGTCCAGATGAAATCCAGGAATCCCAGCTTTAGAGGTCATATGCTGCTCAATCAAAGCAGGTTCCAGGTGCAGAGCTTTTGCCACCTCTCCATTGCTGGGAAAGACCATTTCAGGGTTGAAAGGGATTTCCCTCCTGATAGGCAGACCAATCAATGATGAGTATTCTTCTAAAAGAGGCCCTAACTGAAAGTCTTGAAAGGTGAAACATCTCAATGGGGGGTCATAAAACTGAATGCAGGTGTGGATCAAACTCCTCTGGGATGGGTCCAGATCCATGACCAAGTCAAGTATATCCCCATAATGCTCCCTGAATAAAGGTGTGTGATCTGGGGTGATCAGGGTCTGGATCCTCCTGATGTCTGATAAGTCTGGTTGGAAGAAATGATAGGTGATGTTGCTTTTCTTTGGAGCCATGATGCTGAAGACTGAGTAGGGTGCTGATGAAGATGTTGAAGAAGAGGGCCACTGATTGGCTGGTGCAAGTAACTGAAGTATATGGCTGACAAACTGAAGCAAGTGCTGGTGGAGATAGGTCAATATAGCAGATGGGGTCAAAACCAAAACCAGATGAATATGGATACCCTGAAACACAAATAAGCAAATGTTAATATGATGCAATGAGTATGTATGCAAATGAAATGCAAGGGTTTGTGACTGAGCTGGATCTGATCAAAATGCCCTGATATAAGTCCATGTGTGTCCAAGAATCCCAGATGGAGGTCTAAAAATCCAGTAACCAGGGTGGGGGACTCAAATAAAGAGCCACATGTCCAGGGTTTTAGAATCACAAGAACTGTCCAACATGGAGTATTCTTAACAAAGTCAAAGTAACAGGGTATTCTGAGGTCAAGGTACCTGCAAACCTGTAAACAGCCCAACCCCCTCACAGGTGGTGTTCTAAAACAAGGATCCTCAGACTTGGATCAGTTATGAGAAGTGTAAACACTTCTAACCCGGAGGTACAGTGTTTACAATAACCATAACAATTCCTCCTCTAATTCACCTCAGTTTCTGAAGGTCAATACTAAAAGGTCATCCAGACTTAGCAGGCTTCCCAGATAGCCCTAGCATTGCAGGAAATCCGCAACACAGAGTTCTCAAGAAGAAACCCATATCTGAACCGTGTTTCATATTCCCGCACCAGACCGAAATGGAATGGGAAAGAATATGATTCACTCTAGCCTAGGTGTCACTCAGGTCCCAGGTATAGGACCTTAACTCTCAATGGAACACCCACCCACCAAAGCAAACAACCAGATCCAGCCAGCAGCATGACAGTATGATATATACAAAAGCAATAAAGAAAGCAATAAAGCAACTGTACATAAAGCAATAAACAAAAATAAATACAAGCACAAACAAGCACATAACACCCCAGTAAACACAAATCAATCAAACGCTAGGAGGAACCCACAAAAAGAACCAGAAGCCCTGGTTGCAGTATAAGGTTCCCCAGCAGAGTCGCCAAGCTGTCGCTCCCGACAAATGAAACCGGGTCATATGAAGGTACAGACGCGAACGGTCGGCGAAGGGAACAGTGAGAACACACAGCCGTGAATTCACTGGAGAATGAATAGAGTCGCCAGCTAGGCATTTTTATCCCGGAGGAAAGGCAATGCTGCATAAGCCTAGAAAGAGATGGATAAGACGGTTTGCGAACCAGAGAGACTGAGAAAGGGGGTTGGTTACAACCTGGGAAGGTATTAGCACCCAGATTGTCCGCCGTACTCGACGGGATCCACGCTTAAAAGATTTGTGTTTTAAAGGGGTAGTGTCAGTGCAATTTGTGTATAAAAGAGCTGGAAAGATGTACAGGTGTCAGTGTAAAAGAAAGTGATGTGTATATATACAGTGTCAGTGTGAGATCAGGAATGAAATGCTCATGATAATGAGGCTTAAAGAGTAAAGCTGGAAGGAGGGGGAATGAACAGAGACTTTTGTTCGATAACCGTTAAGTTATGCCTACGTATCCTCTCGTGCAATGAGGAAGTCAGAACACCGTAGTTCGACCCAAAGAGACTGATAGATGAATTGACTTGTGAACTGCTTGCTTGTCCATGCTCAAGTGTATGACCTGTCTGGCTCAGGTGCAAACTGTCTTGCATTAGACGGAAGAAGCAAGTTCTCGCTTGTGAGTGAAGGTGATGAGAAAAGAATCCCGGAGGAGACGATTATTGTTTGTTTTTTTGTTTTCAGTCTTTTATTGATTTTTGAAGTTTGTCATAGGATAATGAGCTTAAGTCTAAACCAATGGATTTAGTAAACTCATCACATCTTCCCTCTGATTAGGGGTAATGAGAATACCTTAAGTGTGAAGTCAGATTCTCACACTTAATCACCTTTGGTGCAGGATTAAGATCATTAACCTACTTGTGATTATTTAGATGTTTTTGTTGTTTTTGTTTAGTGTTGAGTAATGAGGTTAAGCCTTAATCAAGGATTAAACAGACCCATTACACCATCCTAAAAGAAGGATGATAGATGAGAATGTTTAAGCTGAGGAAAGCTCCTCAACTTAATCCATGATTAGGGATTAAACTCATGACAAAACAAGCCTTTGATTAAGTGGATTTTATTTAATGGTATGATGATGAAGTGAGTTTTATTGTTTGTAAGACAACTTGAGGGGGACTTGTCCATTAACACTAGGGTTAGTCCTTCTTAACCACTTAAGGAAGAATTAGAACCCTAATGCAAGGCCCAAGTTACAAGTGTGATGTCTTGATACTTATTAAATGAATTGATTAAGAGATTTAAACACCTTAAGGGTTCAAGACTTAGGATTAAAGTTATACACTCCATCCTAAGATAAGGATGCAGGCATAACCCTAACCACAAAGTCTTAAAGCCTTTAGGGTTTAGTCCCTGATTATGAGATGAGAAGAGAAGACTCAAAGAGAGACACAAAGGTAAAACTATGGGGGGAGACTAATCAAAACCCTAATTCATTGTCATGCTTGGTTGTTCCTAAGGTTTGTGAGGTTTGCAAGAACAATCTTCAGAGGAGCCACCAGGAAGCAGATGAACAGAATCAAGAGAAGCAAAGTGACTTGCTTCATTCAAGAAGTCAAGTCACTTGAAGAAAGAAAGTGGGAAGAACAAGAATGAGCAAGCTCAATCTCAAACACATATAAGAATGCAGCAATGGATGCAAGAGAGATGAAAAGAAAAGGTATGAGAAGTGAAGGCAAATTCACTTCCCAAGTTTACTTACCACCTGAAATGTTAGAAAGAAATGCAAAACAATGCAAGATGAGATGAAATGGCATGATGCTAGACCAAACCAGAAGCATGTTGATGATGATTATGATGCTATGAGATGCTGCAAACATGAGGCAAGGCATGGAGATGTTCATACAAGATCATGGATGCAAATGATGCAAGCTAAGGAGCATGAACAAGCATGAAATGTTATGAAGCATACAAGGTAAATGACATGGCAAATATGAGATGCAATGATCAAAGATGCTTTCTATATGTCTTAAGATGCCAAATGAATCACAAGAATGCACAAAGTGCAAAGACAAGTCATGTTATGCAAGGAAATGCAAGAAGGATGCAAGAGAAAGCCCAAATTAGGGTTCATGGATCAAACATCAAACAAAAATCAAAACAGAAGCAAACCCTAAGATAAAAAATGGAAAATGGTACCCAAAGAAACCCTAAACCTATACTAAACCAAGGTCCAAAGGGGAGGTCCCAACTCTCAACCAAATTCAAGATATGATTTTTACAAGTTATTAGGGTTTTTTAGGGTTCTTAACAAAAGAAATGCCAATCAATTTGGAAATGCAAGAACAATTCATGGCCATTTTATCCTAGAAACTACATGCAAAACACAAAACAATGCAAGAAGAATCAATGTCTTAACCTTCTCCAATAGGCAGAAATGAATTTTTGAACTTATGATCAAAATAATGCATAAAAAAGGATTTAATTCAATGAAAAATTCTTAAAATGCATCAAGATCAAAAAATAAATTTGGTTTGAAGGTTGGACAATGTTTCTAAATGTCTTAGAACATTTCATGAATTTTTTTGTAATTTTTAAATACCTAAAAGTATTTTTAATTAATTAATTCCCATTAATCAATTAAAAATAATCTTTTAAATATTTAAAAATACCTTTTTAATGATGAAAAATAAAATAAAAATATTTTTGGGTCTTAAAAATTAATAAAACTTTAAAGAAAAAGTTTCATAATTTTTAAGAATTTTCTGCTATTTTAAAATAAATATGCAAATTAATTGAAAAGAAAATGAATAAAAATTAAATGAAAATGAAAGTAAACAGGATGAAGGGATGAGATGCGTCCTGGATTTGAAAACGTTGACTGGCGCGTAAACGAAGGGTCTGGATTCACTCTGGCCAAATTAATTTAATTACGAATTAATTAAAACTTAATTAAGTGGATTAGGGTTAATGAATGAATCTGGGCCATCCAAACCAGCGGGAAGTCAACAAGTCAAGGGGGATCTACGCTCAGAATTCAAACTGACTTAATGACACAGATTAGGGCATAATCACTCTCAGGTGGCCGGAGAAGACCTCCGGTCGTCTTCTCCGGCCAGCACCTCACCTGAAAACTCCCCAAATCCCTCAAATCGTAACGAAAATGAAAACTAAGCTCACCAAAATGATCCCCATGACCCCCTGAGCTAAAACCCTAAGTCCAAACAAATTTCTTCTTCCTCAAAACCATGAATCGAACAGAACAAGTTTTAGGGCAAACCAGTTTCAGAGACAAATTAAATGCTTATTTCACCACCATTTCAAAAACCAAAGACATATTCATGACCAGGACAACACAAAGAACAAGTTTGTAACAAGAAAAATGATTTCTGGAAAAATAATTTTCGAGCTACCTGAGATTTGGAGCTTTCAGTTTGAGGACTTTCTGGCCACTTCTCTTTGTGCAATCCACTCCACTTGGTCCCCAGAAGATGTTTGAATGCTCAATGAGAGTTTAAGCTGGCTGGATAGTGAGATTCGAAAGCTTCTGCTCAAGCTTGGTCAGAAATGGCAATGGTGAAATAGAGAGCTTCAGGTCATGATGAATGGCTGTTTGTGATTCTGAGGATGAATGGAGAAGGTCTGGAGTGTTTGTTTATGTGTTTGTGAGCTATGATGAGAGTTTCGAATGAAACTGCAAAATGGAGTGAGAAATGGCAGTGGGATGTTCTGGCTGTTTCAGGCTTGGGTTCTTGGTGCTGGGTGGTCTATGGAGCAAGGTGAGTTGAATGGTGAAGATGGTTGAAGTGTTTTCAGGCTGTGGAGAGAAATTCGAAGGCTTATGCAAAATGGAGTGTTTTTGTGAATGTTGTGAATGTGTGTGTTTCAGCCTTGCTTGCTTAGTGTTATGGCTTGCCAAAGGATACAATAAACAAATGCAAGTGGCCAGAGGATGTGACATGGCCTGTGGTGATTGGGATGTTTGCTTTTGCCAAAAGTCAAAAATCTTGTAAGAGAGGCATGGGCTTGATACTAGCTTGGTACAAAGGCTAGGGCTGGCGCAGCATGGTGTGGTGAGAGAGCCAGCAAGGTTCAAAGGCCAAGGCAGCAAGTTGAGGGAAGTGTCATGAGTGTTTTGCAACTTGGTTACTTTTTGCCTTTTCATGATAAAAATGTCTTGTTACATGAACTAAACACATGTGAACCTTGGTCAAATTCTGATTTTTGTGACTTAGAGGATGTTTGTGTAATGGTTTGAAATGAACTAGAGGTCACAATTGGCTTTGGTTCAAGACTTTGCAAAATTTCCATTTGAAGCATGCCTTGAAAATCAATGATTTTTGCCAACTTTGCATTGCCATAACTTTTGATCCAAGAAGAGTTTGATCATGTTCTTGTACTTTTTGAAAAGGGAAAGATGAGATCTACAACTTTCATGACCAAAGTTTTTTCATTTGAAGCATTTTTGGATCAAGAATCAAAGCTTGAAAAATGGCCTAAAATGATGCATTCTTGAAAAAGTCAACTATGCCCAAAAAGTCAACATTTGCAAAAACCCTAAATTCTTGATTTCTATGAACTTCAACCTTCTTCCATGATCAAATAAAGATCATATACACTCAAAATGATGAAGATCACCCATTGGTTGGGTCATTAGGGGCCTCAGATGCCCTGATTTTGCACTGACTTGTCTGAAAAGTCAACCCTTGATCAGATGACTTCCCCATGGAATTTCTTCATGAAAATTGATGTGCATACTCCCTATACCATATAGAGATCAATGGAAACAAGAATGACCAAAAAATTTGGAATTATGGCCTCTGAAACCAAAACCCTAATTTTCAGTCAACTGTGCAGTTCATCCTGGCTCTGCACCCACTCAAACCCTAGTTCTTGTGATTCCTCTGCAATTCTTGACTTTGAGGAGATGGAATATGATATAAGAACACACATGGACCCCTTTGAAGTGATTGGTGGCCTTTGGAGTGGCTCAAGATGCTTTGGGATTGCTCAGATCACAAACCCTAGGTGCAGATGCCTTAGAAACTATGCAGTGAAACAAAAGTGAGATATGAGATGATATGTTTGTGTTTATCCATATGAGATGATCACAAGCCATGGTGTGAATGGGTGAGGGCAAATTTGGAGTGTTTACAATATGCGGCTTAGGATCATATAACTTAAGGTGCATACTGAGCCCTCCCACCTGAGGCATTGGATATATTTGTGATATATGTTGATTTGTGTCGATTTCGGAGCTTAGGTATTAGGTTACGAACCATTAGGATCGATTCCTTTCACTTTCCCTTAAAATCCACTTTTTCGCCCGTTTCGTCTCATTTATTAAAAATAGTTTTAGGTGTGATAAAATTCTGGAAAAATTCATGAGTGATCCTCACCCTCTTAATTAATTTTTCATATTTTTTGTTTTCGGATTTGGGTGGTTTCAATATTTTATTTGGATTTTAGATCACAAGCTGTCCCAAAAAGGAAGGTTTTGGCATAAGGGACCGAAATCGATTTTTTCCCAATAGGTGTGAAAACTATTTTTTGTGTGTGATTAATCACTGTAATTTGTGACATTTTGATGCTCATTAGGAATTTTTTTCATAATTTTTTAGTGCCCTTTTTGATCCACTTTGTGGAGTTGTTTTCGATAACCATGCTTTGTTACCTTGCTAATCAAGGAATTGTTTTGGCACTTTGGTGCATAATTTTGTTTAATCCTTTTAGACCATGTGAGATAATAACTATATCATTCTAGGGATTTAATTTCATAATTTTTAAAGGCTTTTTGCTATTTTTCCATGTCACCTAGATCCTAGGTTGATTCATGTGTTTATGTGTCGCATAACCTAAATGTTAAGAAGGCATTCATGCCATTTTCTTGAGGGGATTTTTGGTAGATTTTAGGAGTTGATTATAGGTCAGTTTTATGTCTTTAATTCCAGTCATAGGTCATTTTTTGAACCATACTCATTTGGTTTGTTTTGGTGCTTTAAAGTGCATACTTATGTGAACTAATCTTTAACCTAAACTAGATTCTCTTCTCCTCTAAATAATAGCTTGAATTATGTGGAAATCATTAATGCCTATTCATGCATTCTAATTGCATCTCATACCTTGTATGCTACTGACCCATAATCATTTCATTCATATTCACATGCCATTCTTCCTTAGCTTGCATCATGTGCGATCTTATGCGATTTTTGTTCATTTCTTCTCATGTATTCTTCTCCTTGCTCCATATGCCTAATCCATTGCATCCATGATTGTATATTCATTCATCCATCTTCATAAGCATTCACTACTGACTTTGATGTTCATTTCATGTATTAATTCATGTTTGTAAGCCATATGCATTCATACTTCATCCATAAGCCCTAACTTGCATTTAGGTGAATTTATGTGAACTTTTTGTACATAGTTTGACATAGTTTGATCTTGTGAGGTATCCTAGCATCCTTAGGAGCCTATAAGATGTAGATACTGACTTTAGAAGTCATGTGACCTTTAGGTACCTTCACCTTTAGACTTAGGTCTTATTTTGAACCCTAGTTCTATTCTAGGACGTTTATGGTACTTAATCGCTTTCATGCTTTGGTTTTACTTCCAATATGCATTGTCATGCTAACTTTTGTTTTGTAGGGGGGGAAGATTGAGGTAAGAATTACTTCATTCCTATCTCTTATGCATTTTAATTGTGTTTACCTTAGCACCTTGTGCTTTTCTTTTAGGCTTTCCCTTTCCTTAGAGATAACTTAACTTCCTTAGGAAGTAAGTCAGTTTCTAACTCTTTTTTCTTCTTTTCCTTTTCTTTCTTAGGATTAGAATACCTCATTAACCATAGGACCTCTCTTGTGAATAAATCAATAAAATTAGGGTTGACTCTTAGTCCCTTAGTTTACCTTTTTCAACTTGAGTCATTCTTTCTCATCTCAAAAAGAAAAGCAATAAAACACTTAATAAAAACCGAACAATCTTGTACGACACGAGACTTTGTTGCGGAGTGTTTATACGCGTCCTGTTTCGGGGCGAGGTGTAAATACTCACCGCGATGGATAGGTCTTAGTACAAGACCGTTCACAAACAAATTCAAAACACTTCTCATAAAAGACAAAAAAACCAATAAGCGACTATCCTGCGGGAACTTCTCTTCTCATCTCATTCACTCACGACGCGAACTCGCGACGACTTGTCACACATGCAAGACGGTAAATGCACTCGTACCAGACGAGCCTGCAACACCTGAGCATAGACATACGCAGTTCCAGATGTAAAAAACACAAACAAATAGTTCCCGCCTAGGTTAGGCGAACTACGTCGACTCTGATCCTCATTATCCCGATGAGGTACGTAGGCAACGGGGTAGGGCCCGTTCGAGCACATTCTTTATTTTCCCTACATTTTCCCCTTTCTTTCCTTTTCTCATTTTCAATTCCATTTCCAGTTAGCGGTTCATTTGTTCAGCAGCATATTATTTCTCACCTTTTGAAACAAGCAAGCAAGCATGGATCCCGTCGGGTACGACGGACGATCTGGGGTGCTAATACCTTCCCAGGTCGTAAACGACTCCCGAATTCAGATCTTTGGTTCGCAGGACCTTGTCCTTTCCTTCTTCCTCATGTTTGTGCAACATTACCTTTCCCATTCATTCGGGATAAAAATGTCTGGCTGGCGACTCTAACCTTTCCGCGCCACTTTCGCGTTTGTACTAGGATGAAAATCCCGGGAGCGACAATAACCATGGATATAAAGGGTGCTAACACCTTCCTTTATATAACCTACCCCACGAACTCAAGTCTTTTCAAAACGGTCTTTCCTGTTCTTTTATGTCCTTTCCTTATAGATAACATAAAAGTCGGTGGCGACTCTTGCTATCCGCAACATTTATAGAAAGTCAGTTCTCCCACCGTATTACACCATCATTATGCATTAAATGCACACACTTACCAATGCGCAGGCGTGTCTTAGTGACTATACCAAACGTTTAGGGTCATCGGTTAAACGACCATGGATTATGACCATTCTTACGAACGATCGTCGAACATGGGCCAGGATTGACTAAGAATCATTACTTCAAAATCACCTTACGTACGACCGAGCACCCTTAAGTCATCACTTCTACGACCATAAACAATGACTTGGGGGGCTCCTGTTCTGGAATGGACCAACAACTAGGTATGACCCAATCCTTTATGGCCCATGAAACGACCCAATGACCCAAGATCCAGGGACTCATTAACTTAGTGGTCATCCCACCCGCCTCGTTCCTGGTTTCCGCTCGACAATGGTAGTGACCGCCCAGGATCGGTCTGGACAGTTCTTGGTCGGAGGATCTCGTGCCCGACATAACACTCCCCGACCATGATGCTCGTTTGATGACCAGTTCCTGGCAGTTACCTATTTTTTGGGGATCCATGATCCAGGCCCAAAACTAGGAACCGTTAGCTACGCGTTGGGGGCTCTCTATATAAACCCTTTCATTTGAGGGGGCCAGGTATCAAATATTCATCCTTAACACTCTTAATTGCACTTGTTATTCCTCTTGCCCGTTCTGACTTAGGCATCAGAGTACCTTGTAGGTACACCCCCCATTCTCCTCAGTACTCGAGCAGACCTTGGAATCCACGTCAGCATCCATCAGAGATCCTGTTCTCAGGTACGATCAAATACAATATGGATATGGCATTAAACTATACTCAACATCAGAGTATGGCCCAGACATCCAAGGAAAGCTTTAAAGAGTATGCACATCAGAAGGTTTTAATTGTAGTATTAGTATTGTATCAGGAAAACAGAAATTGGTAGGTTTTGTAATAAACTCGTAACAATCCCATAATATCGAAATAATGTCGATTTAGTCGATTTAAGAGTAAAAAATTAGTTGTCCGGAATTTAACGAAAATTGAAGAGGTAGTTCGTGATAATTAGTAGGTGATTTAAGTCAGTTTATTCTGTTGAATTCGTGTTGAAAAGTGTGGGTTTCGCATGCCATCGAGTATGTTGTTTGTTCCTATTTATGGATGTTTTAAATTATAGGTCGAATGAACAATGTTGATTATTTAAGTTGTAGGTCGAATGACCAACGTTGATTATTTAAGTTGTAGGTCAAGTGACCAAGGTTGATATTAAAGTTGTAGGTCGTATGACCAACGTTGATGTATATAAGTTGTAGGCCTCTAACCAAAGTTGAATCATGTTGAATTAAAGTTGCTATGTTGTTTATTGTATGTGGTTTAGAGTTGGTTGTTTTTATGTGTTGTGTTGTTGTAATCATGGCATACATAACATTTTATAAGTTGGAGCGGATGCTCACCACGTTGGTCTGGATTTGTAAAATTATTAAGTTGAAGGTTTATGCCTTGTAGATACCTCGATAAACTGGTATATTTTAAGTTGGGAGTTTTACTCCGATAGTACCACATGCATATGCATAGTTGAGTCGCATCTATGTTGCATTATGTATGTCGATTAAGTTGTTTATGTTGAAGAAGTTGTTTGTGTTGATTAAGTTGATGAAGTTGTTTAGGTTGTTTAGGTTGATTAAGTTGTTCATGTTGATTAAGTTGATGAAGTGTTTACGTTGATCAAGTTGATTGAGTTGTTTATGTGGGTTATGTTGATAAAGTTGATTATGTTGCTTAAGTGGATTATGTGTTTATAAAGAATAGGTCGTGAAGTAGATTAAGTTGATTATGTGATCATGTTAATGAAGTTGCTTATATGATTATGCTGATGAATTTGCTTATATGGTTATGATGATAAAGTAGCCATATTGGTTAGGTCGTTCATGAGGATTATGTGTGTTTAAGTTGTTAAGTTGATTATGTTGATTATGTAGTAAATGTTGATAGGTGTGATAGGTTGATAAAGTAAGTTGATGAAATGTGGGTGATTGTTAAGTTGTTGTTGTTGATGTGGAGTAGTGATAATTATATGATTTCTATCTATGTATTATTTATCATACTTCGTTTATAAAATTCGATATCGCATCCCTTTTGTTTGAATGTTACCCCTATGTTGGTAACATGCAGGTTAGCTTGAAGGAAGATTGTTATCTCTGTTAGTTCGAGTCGGTGTCGATGCTCTTATACGTAACACTCGGGGGGGGGGGGGGATGAACGATTAATTGCTTTGTAGTGGGATTATATTTTGTTGTTGTTGTTTTCAAGTTGTCTTCATTAAAAGATGTTGTTACTAAGTTGTTTAAGTTGAACAAAATGTTATATCATGTTTAGTTGAATACTTGAGAATCTGATGCGTAGTTGTAAAAGTTGGTTTGGTTTCAAAAATGAATAAAAGTTATTGTTATAGTTTGATCCAAATAAAAAGTGTTATGTATCGATGTATTATTTGATTAAATGAAAAGTATTTTAAAGTTGAAATGTGACATCCTACTTGTTATATAAAGTTGAATTTTACTTCTTTGACTTTGTCGTTAATTGTCGGGTAGAAATGGGGTGTTACATAAGTGGTATCAGAGTAGGTCGGTCTGTCTGGCCAATGTTGTCTAATATCGTTAATTCCTTTGTACGCGACATGTGTGTTAACACTGTCGGTACTTGTTTGTTAGTTTCTAGTCATTGTCTGATGTGTTGGTTTGGAATAAGTGGGGAGAGGCTTATCTCCTAGACGTGTTGTTGGTATATAGAAGTTGGTTCAAGGTGATGTTGATTGCTAGAGTGCAAATGTTATTGAAGCGATGTTATTGTGGACCAGTGAGATTTTAGACTCATGAATTCATATCGTTCGAGTTTGAGAAGTGCGTAGAACCTGGATGAGGAATTGATTGAGAATAAGGAATTATCCTAATGGAAATGATAAGTTGATGGATCAAGTTGGTAGACTAATATGCCTTGAGTATAGTTAGATTAAAGTCGAGTAATTTTAGAGTTGGATGAAAATAAAGGATTGTTGGTAGATCTTGGAAGAGAGGGAGATATATATATATATATATATATATATATATATATATATAGATAGATAGATAGATAGATGAGACTTATGTTCATCAATCTCGAATTCTGATTTTTATAATTTTGGAGGAGTTGTCAGTAAAAGAGGCATAACGTTTTGCTCGTGATTCTGATTGAAGCGATTCAAGACGTTTTGGAAATCTTACAAAATTCCCTATAATTTTCATATAATATTTGCCTTCGGGAGATTTATGAAGAGGGAGATAAATGCGTTTTAATATTTGGGTATGATGCTGATTTTTGGAAAATTCTGCTTACGGGGATTCAGGACCAGTCCCATTGAAATGGTGGAAACGTTTTACTCGTAACTCAGATTCAAGTGATTCTTGAAGTTATGAAATATGTACAAAATTATCTTAATTTTGGAATATGATTATATGTTTGGTAGGTCTATATTGGAAGAGATAATTGCGTTCGAAGTTGGGTGATTATTGCTGAAAATTGAGAAAGATGAAGACAAATGCGAAATATTGATAAGGAATTAAATGTTGGTATTAGAAAGAATGCGACGGTGTCGAGGATGCACAAAGATGTGATTTATGTCGAATGAGGATGGTTAAATTGACGATGTTATGTGATGGTAATGTTGGGAGAAAGATGAATGTTGATTAGTGTTGTTAAATTTTTTAACTTGGATAAGAGTTGTAATTGGAGCGAACCGAGTAGGATTGTACTTGATGTAGTAGCGATTCCGGTGTTAGAAGGATATTTAAAGTTGTGTTGTGCTACGCGCGTATATAAACAATCATGTATTGGATTTTAGACTTTTTCGTATAATTGACGAAGTCGGAATTAAGGTGACTAAGAAGACGTTGGTAAGCCTTAGAGAGTTGGCGGAGCATTATGCTTACAGACTTTGGGCACAAGTTGAAGTACGCTATTGTGTTGGGTAATGATGATTTATGCCACCGCTATGGTTGTCGACTGTCTATTGACAAATTGAGGAATTGTTCACCCTTAATCTCTTGTTGATAGTAGACAGAATCATATTGATGGATAGATGTGTCATGCCAACTAGTATAGTATGTATGTTGAATTGGTTAAAGTTGAACCAGTGCTTGTGGGTTGTTTGTTTTGTCGATGCAGGTTCATATATAAGAATATTAGTTGGAGTTGAGGATGATAGCCTGAATTTGCGATTTGATCGATGAGTAAACTCACAGTTGAGTTCTGGATAATTTGAGTGTAATTTTGTGATGAATCAAGTGACTTGAGACTTGAAGCTTTCTAGAGATGATTTGAGGAGAAAGTAATGGAAATATAAGACCATGATTTGACAATAATGTCAAATAAAGTTGAGTTGAAAGTATTAGAAGAAGTGAAATTATAATTTGAATTGTTAAAGTGCGATTTTTGGTTGGAAAAGATGAGTTACTTGGTTATGTTGATTCGGATAAGAATTTATGAAGCACTATGTCAATATAAGTAGAAATCGATGAATCGGTATGTTGAGTTAGTTGGAAGTGAAAAGGATGAGTTGCCTTGTCAGAATTAGTCGGACCCATGTACCATATGTGGTTGTGATGTTATGAGTGTTGTTCGTGTTGTTGTTGCCATTGATGTTATGAATTGTTGTTTGTATTATACATGGGGCTGCCTTTCGAGGATGCGAGTTGATTAGTCAGATGGATTAAGTAGTTGGAGTTGTTGAATTGGATAAATTTTCGAGGACAAAAATATTCTAAGTAGGAGAGAATTGTTGTAACACCCATTTATTCAATTAATTAATTAATTAAATATACTTGTAGTATGTTATGTTAATTCGTGTTGATTTGAGTATTTGTGTCGATTTACGTTAGTTTGTGATACTCGTGTTGATCTAAGTTGATTTCCGAAATGTCGGAATATTACGTTGATGTTTATAAGTTGGTTTGAGTTGAATTGATTAAATAAGTTGATTTAAGTTGTGGAAAATAATATTGGATATTTTCCGTTTATGGTTGAATATGTTGATTGGGTTGTTTGGACGATTTATTTGATAATCAATGATTAGCCAATTTAATCGATTAGTCGGGGGAAAGTAAGTATTCGTGAATTATTGATCGATTTTGTGTTCCGGTGAATTAAGTCGTAAATCGGTATTTAAGTTGGTAAGTCATAGAAATAATATTAGAATTAATATTATAGTTGTATGAGGGTGTTTGGTTTAGTTGGCTTGGAATCTTGTTGGAATTAATAAATTAAGGTGTGTAAGACTTAGGCCCATTAGATTTTATGAGTAAACTAATAATATTTTGATAAAAAAAAAAGCAAAATACCCAAAATAATCCCTTAATTCCATCACTGGGTCCAATATGGTCCCTTATCTCTAAAAAGTGACAAAAATGTCCTTTAATTTTTTAAATTGTACCAAATAGATCCTTTCCGTCCACCACCCCCAAACAGACGTTAACTTTTGTATATGTGGCAGCTGACATGGCTTCTTCTTCCTCCTTTAAAGTTAGATTCTTCATCCCCAAATAGTGTCATGATTTTCTAGGGTTCTTCGAAAATTTCTCTTCATCCCCAAATTGATTCAAGAAATAGTAAAATCATAGAGTCACGAAGATGAAATCCAGTGGGTCGACGCCAACGCCAGTGATGAAAGCAAAACACGATTATGGTGGGTGTTCTTCGAAGGAAGGATCGAATGTCAACACAAGCACAACTTGGAAACCTATATGTCACTGTGGGGATTTAGTTGTTCTTCGTATGGCCACAACATTCAAGAACTATGGGAAACATTTTTGGGGATGTCCTAATTTTAAGGTATGTCATATGTATGTTTGTTTAAAATCAGTAGATGTATTTGTGTTTTAAAATGGTTGATGTTGAAGATGGTATTTTGCAGGGATCAAGCAATGCTGGTTGTGGATACTTTGGATGGTATTTTGAAGAGGTTGGAGATGAGAAGGAGCAATATTTGATGGATAGAATTGAGAAGCTCTCAAAGTCAGTGGCAAAGGCTCAAGTGACTATTGAAGAATATGGGAAACAAATAAGCAAAATGGAAAATGACACGAAGAAGCTCATGAAGTTGATAAAATTCTGGAAATTGATGTTGTTCATAGGCCTTGTTGTAGTTGTTTTTAGAATGCTTTAGGATGTTGTTGAATCAATTTGTTCTCACTGTTTTTAGAATGCTTTAGGATGTTGTTGTTGTTGAATCAATTTGTTGTCATTGTAGTTGACAGTACCAATTTGAAATTTGTAATGGATTATTTGTGATCAATGTTACTTGCTATTGTTATGTTGACAGTACCATAATGTTAGCATTTGTTATCAGCTAATCATAATTGACATAATTGCTAAACAAAATTGAAATAATTGCTTATCAGAATTGACAAAACAAAATTGTTACATTGACAGAACCAAACATAATTGACATAATTGCTTATCATAATTGACAAAACTTAATTCTTACATTGACAGAACCATAATGTTAGCAGTACCATATGTCTTAACACATAACATAGTCTAAGACAACAAAACACATAACATTGACAGAATTGTCTTAACATTGACATAGTCTAATACAACTAAACAAAATACAACATGCTTAGTTGGCCTTCTGAAAGATAACTTGTTTGGCCTTCCTTGATCTTGCTTGGTCTTCCTTGAATTCTGCTGAGGTTGAACTTGTGATGGCTGCTGAGATTGTGAAGCATGCTGAGATTGTGCAGCATGCTGAGATTGTGCAACATGCTGAGATTGTGAAGCATGCTGAGATTGTGAAGTCTGCTGAGATTGTGAAGCATGCTGAGATTGTGCATCCTGCTGAGATTGCACATGTGATGGTTGCTGAACCGATGCTTCAAATGGCTGGCCTTGTGATACCTGATGATTGGTGTGGTCCTTGCAGGTCAGTTTATTATGACCCACTTTTTTGCACCTGCTACACCTAACATTAAACCCAGTCCTTCTCATTTTTTTTGTCTGAATCATCAATCTCACCTTGCTCTAAATTTCTTCTTTTCTTTGGCCTTCCAGGCATCTTCCTATACTTAGGAGGCTGCACATCTGGATATTCAGTTCTGGCCCACAAATTAGAACCATTAACTGGAAAAATCACAAATTGATAGACCTCCATGTATCTCTCCTTTCTATAATATTCTGGAATGTAGTCATCAATGTTGTAGTTTCTACTCTTCATAGCTGACAAGGCATGCACACAAGGTAACCCTATCAGCTCCCATCTTCTACATGAACAACTTTGCTCCTTAAGGTCTATAGTGAATTTATCTGCTTGGTTTTCTAGATGCTTCGCCTCAAAAATATGTTCAGAAGCCATCCTATAAGCACAAAACAAAATTGAATTCACTATTAATCTACTATAAGCACAAAACAAAATTTAATTCATATACCAATTACTAATAATCTACTATAAGCAACAAAACAAAATTGAATTCACTATTAATCTACTATAAGCACAAAACAGAATTGAATTCATATACCAATTACTATTAATCCACTATAAGCACAAAACAATACATATATAACAATTCATATACCTGACAATCCAAAGGTTGGTGTAAGAGCTTGTTTTTCAACTTTCTTTCTTATGTTTGGTAGGACTTCCCCATCAGTTAGTACAAATAACATAAGTACCTATAAGTGAACATAACTTAGAAAATATAACTTAGACCATATTTACCTTTTGTTGATCAGATATATAGGTGTATGTGAGACACTTTTCTCTCCCACCTAGATCATCAATAAGAAGCTCCAAGAACCAAGTCCAGCTATCTTTATTTTCACTTTCAACCACATCAAATGCTATTGGTAGCATTTGATCATTTGGATCTCTACCAATTGCTGCCAAGATTTGCCCTCCACACAACCCTTTCAAAAAAAAAACCATCTAGCCCAATGAAATGTCTACATAATTTAAAACTCTCCTTACAAGTAGCCAAGCAAATGTACATCCTCTTAAAATATGGTCTCTGATCTGCAGAACCCTCTGGTACAGGATGCATATTGACTTTCACAGTAGAACCTGGGTTAGATCTCAAAAGTTCATGGCAATAGTCATAGATCCTTGTATAGTCCCCAAGAAAAGAACCATCTACCATGTTTCTAACATCAAATCTTGCTCTTATGGACTTTTGCTTGCTAACACCTACATTCCATTTTTTGTGCCTTTTCCTTTATGTCCCTAAGCTTCAATCTTGGATTGGATTTCAGTGAATTCTGCAGCCTCTTACTTAACTTTTTTGTACTCATCAGCTTTACATTGTACTCTCTACTACAACTATGGTTGTCTATGATATTCCTTAGTTGCCAAGAATCCTCATTAGGTAACTTTGCATAGTAGGCTTCCCAATCACATTCTTCCTTGCATCTAACCCTCACCCTTACCTTGTCATTCTTAATGTACCTAAGACCCCTGCTAGATTGCACTGCATATGATGCTATAGCTTCTTTGAAATCAGCCTTGGTTCTGAAATACATCCCAACCTCCCATTTGAATTTTGACATGTCTTTCTTTAATTTAAAAATAGGGTACTTTTTCCTAACAACATCACTAGTATCATCACTTTCACACCCACTTTGTAAATCATCACTTTCATTATCACTAACTTTATCTTCACACTTTTCTTTGCCCTTATTCATCTTCCCCTCTTGATCATTCACATATTCCATCACATCACCCTACTCATCATCAAACTCATCTGATTCATCATCAAAACCAACTTCCATTGCACTGTCATAATTGAAGTTTTCATCATCACTATCATCCTCACTAACATCAGTATTATCCCCTTCATTCTCAACATTCAGATTCACAAGATCAAAATTATTCACCTCAGCATTCAGATTCACAGGATCAAAATTATTCACCTCAGCATTCAGATTCACAGGATCAGTATTATTCCCTTCATTATGATTCAAAGCTTCCTCTTCCATCCTTGGAGTTGTCTCATTCAAGGGCTCAGCATTATTCACCTCAACATTAACTTCCTCAAGCATTGCAGCAAGAACTTTTTCTGTGTCATCCTCTTTCACCACATCTGCTTCTACTTCATCAATTAGACCACCATAGAAATCAGGTTGTGACAATATGTGTGTGATGTATATGTCAACCCTAAGGTGAACCCTAAACAAATAAGCAATCTCTAGAGCTTCTTTGTCATCAACCAAGGTGCTCATCCCAAATTGTGGATCCTTATAGTAAATTTTCCCAATACATGTGTAACCTAAATCCTTAAAACAACCTAGCAGTTCAAAATAGCTCCATCTATCAACATCTATTTTCAATTCTGCAATCTCTCCCCCTTCGTATACACTCAGCTCGTCATCGACAAATGCAGCACTGTGGTGAATTGTAAGATTCAGGTACTCACTCATCTCTACTGACACAAATCCCTAATCGAAATCAAATAACCCTAAATCAATAACTTTTCCGAAAAACCCTAAAACATACAAACCCTAAATCATTAAAGTAACTGCAATCGAATAACATTTCAAATTGTAAAATCGAATACCTGGTGGATTATGCTTCAGAAATGGATATGATGATTCAAGCTTCAATGGTAGCTGGTTATGATGCTTCAAGCTTCAATGGTAGATGTGCTAGGGTTCCTCCTTTCTATTTCCACCAAGTTTCGTACAAATGGTTATGAAACTAGTTTGTATACACTATAGGTAAACATGTCCTACATGGAAGATGAGTCACCCAAGCTAAGCTTCACATGTGTATGGTAACTTGACATTGACTAACGGTTGGTGACGGGACAAACGTGGTATAATTTAACAAATTAAAGGACCTTTTTGTCACTTTTAGAGATAAGGGACCATATTGGACCCAATGATGGAGTTAAGGGACCAATTTGGGTATTTTTCCAAAAAAAAAGAAATAAGTTAGGTTTTTAGAAATTTCAGTAAGAAGAGAAGAGAAATAAAGCACGGACGCGAGAGAAGAAGTTGCGAGATAGAAACTGCTACCAATGCAAAATCCCCATAATCTGATCGAACCTAGAGTGGCCTTTAATCCAAGGTAAGGGTGGGGTTCGACTTTTATAACCGGGTTATGATAATTGATACGTAGAAGTTGGGATCGGGTAGTTTTATGTTGTTGTTGTTGTTATTGATTTATTTGATTGTGTTGTTACGTTGTTGTTGTTTCTGCAAAGATACAGATAAATTAATGTTATTGAAATTTTATTATTTGTTTGATTTTGTAAACATTGAAATGAAATGGTCGATTTCTGAAAAAATTATTTTTGGGACGAAAATTGTATCTTAAGGGTGGTGCAGGCCTCCCACCATCACACAGACATGGGTGGCACATGCCACCCAAAACAAAACAAAAATGAACATGGAGGGAGCCATGAATAGATGGCGCAAGCCATCTCCCTCCATAGCATAAGTAGCTAAGGTACTAGGAGGTTATACCTAGGGTGGCACAAGCCACCCATAAAAGGTAGGTGGAGTTGAATTATTTTATTACTTTTATTATGACACAATTTTTTTATAAACAATTCAAATAAAGTATTAATGAATCACTTGTTTTTTTATAATTACTAGTTGAATCAGAACTAATAGTATGACATATAGCATAATATATTTGGACTGCATACCAGTGTAGCAGGTTCTAATAGAAACATAATGAATTTCGATAGAAGCAAGCAATATTTTGAAGTTTGACAGAAGAAAATGTGTTTCTGATTTTCATGACAGAAGGTTTTAATTGTAGTATTAGTATTGTATAAGAAAAACATAAATTGTGAGGTTTTGTAATAAACTCGTAATAATCGCAGAATGTCGAAATAATGTCGATTTAGCTGATTTAAGCGGAAAAATATAGTTGTCCAAAATTTAACAAAAATTGACGAGGTATTTCGTAATAATTAGTAGGTGATTTTAGTCGGTTTATTCTGTTGAATTCGTGTTGAAATGTGTGGGTTTCGCGTGCCATCGAGTATGTTGTTTGTTCCGATTTACAGATGTTTTAAGTTATAGGTGGAATGACCAACGTTGATTATTTAAGTTGTAGGTTGAATGACCAAGGTTGATATTAAAGTTATAGGTCGTATGACCAACGTTGATGTATATAAGTTGTAGGCCTCTGGACAAAGTTGAATCATGTTGAATTAAAGTTGCTATGTTGTTTGTTGTATGTGGTTTCAAGTTGGTTGTTGTTATGTGTTGTGTTGTTGTAATCATGGCATACATCGTATTTTATAAGTTGGAGCGGATACTCACCACGTTGGTATGGATTGGAGAAATTATTAAGTTGAAGGCTTATGCCTTACAGATACCTCGATAACCTGGTATATTTTAAGTTGGAAGTTTTACTCTGATGGTACCACATACATATGCATAGTTGAGTCGCATCTATGTTGCATTATGTATGTCGATTAAGTTGTTTATGTTGAAGAAGTTGTTTGTGTTGATTAAGTTGATGAAGTTGTTTATGTTGTTTAGGTTGATTAAGTTGTTCATGTTGATTAAGTTGATGAGGTGTTTACGTTGATCAAGTTGATTGAGTTGTTTATGTGGGTTATGTTGATAAAGTTGATTATGTTGCTTAAGTGGATTATGTGTTTATAAAGAATAGGTCGTGAAGTAGATTAAGTTGATTATGTGATCATGTTAATGAAGTTGCTTATATGATTATGCTGATGAATTTGCTTATATGGTTATGATGATAAAGTAGCCATATTGGTTAGGTCGTTCATGAGGATTATGTGTGTTTAAGTTGTTAAGTTGATTATGGTAATTATGTAGTAAATGTTGATAGGTGTGATAGGTTGATAAAGTAAGTTGATGAAATGTGGGTGATTGTTAAGTTGTTGTTGTTGATGTGGAGTAGTGATAATTATATGATTTCTATCTATGTATTATTTATCATACTTCGTTTATAAAATTCGATATCTCATCCCTTTTGTTTGAATGTTACCCCTATGTTGGTAACATGCAGGTTAGCTTGAAGGAAGATTGTTATCTCTGTTAGTTCGAGTCGGTGTCGATGCTCTGATACGTAACACTTGGGGGGGATGAACGATTAATTGCTTTGTAGTGGGATTATATTTTGTTGTTGTTGTTTTCAAGTTGTCTTCATTAAAAGATGTTGTTACTAAGTTGTTTAAGTTGAACAAAATGTTATATCATGTTTAGTTGAATACTTGAGAATCTGATGCGTAGTTGTAAAAGTTGGTTTGGTTTCAAAAATGAATAAAAGTTATTGTTATAGTTTGATCCAAATAAAAAGTGTTATGTATCGATGTATTATTTGATTAAATGAAAAGTATTTTAAAGTTGAAATGTGACATCCTACTTGTTATATAAAGTTGAATTTTACTAATCTGGTTTTGTCGTTAATTGCTGGATAGACATGGGGTGTTACACAAGGTGCATTTCTCGATCGTTTGGTTGCCTATCCATCCACATGGTTTGTAGATATCGTGGTTGTGGGAGAAAGGATAGAAAATTTGTTGAAGCTTGAAAAGATTCAAGATTTAAGTGGGGGTAGCTCATCTGGAGTTAGGAAACCGTTTGTTGGACCTCAAAGAAAGAGGGATGGAGAGACCAATGCTGTATATGGACTAGGTAGAGGTAAAGGTCACTATACTTATTAATCTCAAGTGGCTGTTGTCACCATTCCTGCAGAGCCAATTCAACAACAACAACGTCCACAACAAACAATCAATATCAAAGACAATACCACCGTCCAACCAGGAAGGTTGATCATGTTATTGAACCTATCCCCATAACATATACGACTTTGTTGCAGAGATTATTGGAACTGAACATGGTGTAGTTGAGGATTTTGGCACCTCCCACCGGGCCTTTACCTGCTGGATATGATACAAATGCTCGTTGTGCTTTTCACTCTGGTTCTCCTGGGCACACGGGTTCTCCTGGTACAAACATGAAAGTGGCGCGGAGAAGGGTAGAGTCGCCAACCAGGCATTTTTATCCTGAAGGAACGGGAATGGTAATGCTACACAAATCGAAGAAAATAAAAGGAAGAACAAAGGTCCTACGAATCAAAGATATTGGGTTCGGGAGTCGGTTACGACCTCAGAAGGTATTAGCACCCCAAATCGTCTGTCGTACCCGACGAGATCAACGCTTGCAAAGAAACTATTTCTAAGGGTGAAGAAATGAATGTTGTTGCAAAAGAAAAACTGAAACTGGATAAGAAAAGAAAATAAAGGGGGGAAATGTAGGGAAAATAAAAGAGTTCTCGAATGGGCCCTACCCTGTTACCTATGTACCTCATCTGGACATGAAGATTAGAGTCGTCGTAGTTCCCCTAACTAGGGAGGAAAATGGCTTGTGTTTTAAAAGCTTGAACTGCTTATGTCAATGTTCAGGTGTTGTAGGCTCGTCTGGAACGAGTGCGTTACCATCTTGCAAAGATACAAGTAGGAACAAGTTCTTACATCATGAGTGAATGTGATGAGAAAATAAGTCCCGAAGGAAAGACAATTATTCTTTGTTCAGTGTTTTTTAGGAGTTTTTTTGCTTTGAGGTTTGCATAGGTGAGTGTACCTAAGTCTTACTCAATGGGATGTGTACTTCTTATATCATCCCGAAATGGAATAGGTGAGAGGCACACCTTGATATAGGGGAAATCCCTAAATCTTGTCCCATAGATGAAGGCTTAAGCACACTAGCCTACATAACTTTATTAAGTGTTTTTGTGATTTTTGGATTAAGAAGTGATTTTTAGCTTTTCTTTGTGAAGTAGTCTCATGATAATACCTATTCATCATGATAGATACCCTAAACCTCACCCCAAAATGGGATGTGTGCAAGTACCCCATGGAAAAGTCTCTTGGCACCTGAGAAGACTTGTTCTTTATTAAGTGTCTTGAAGTGTTGTTTTGAGATGAAAAGAGAGAAGACACCAAAAGGATCTCAAAGGTAAAAGTCTAATGGGAATATAAACCTAAATAAGTTATCATGCTTGGATATCCTAGGTTTGTGATGTATGATAACTCTATCCTAATGGATGAGGAAGAGAAGAGGAAAAGAAAAGAAGAGAAGAAAAGAGAAAGGGTTAGAAGGCAACTTACTTCCAAGATGGAAGTTAAGTTGCTTCTGAAGGGGATGAGAGAAAGATTAAACCAATAAAACAAATTAAACACCAACATCAAGTCAAGTTTACAAGAATGTGCACACATGTCAAACCAAATTCAAAGATTAGAAGTTGAAAACAAATGGCCAAACAAAGCACCAATGCATACACAAATGACTTAAGATCACACAAAGAGAATTATCAATGAACAAACAAAGTAAAGTGAGATAAAAAAAGTGAGAACCAAGGTGGGGAAGTAGCTATGTCATATGGAATTCAACTCATGTTAATGATCAAAGAAAGAGCACAGAATTTCAAGTCATGCATCATAGCAACACTCAAACAATCACCAAATTCAAAACAAGTTTCCACAAACTAGCATGTGATGTCTCATACATGGAAAAATAGACAAAGGCTTAAGAAAAATATGGAAAAATGATCACACAAACCCAAAGTCAGTAGCTTATCATGTCTCAAAAGATGCCACCAAAAATGTTTTCAAAGAGTGCTCAAATCGTCTCAAACATTAGGCGAATATCACAACTACGATTCAATCACACAATGCATTAGGAAATAAATCAAACCACAACCAAAAAACATGATCATGACCTCAAATGAACTTTAACAAACCCTATATACATGTGCCTAAGTGTATGCAAAAGGATGGATCAAGAACCAAATGAAAAGGTCACGAATCAATGTATTATTTCAAAGATTAGGTCAAATGAGTGCATCACACCATTAAATCAAAATAAAATATTAAAATTAATTGAAAATTAAAAATTAAAAAATGGAAAATTAAATAAGACGTTCAGGGACATAATTTTTTTTTTTGTATTTTTTAGATATGTGGAACTATCTTAATAATAAAAAATAAAGTGGAAAAAAATGAAATGTCGCATATGAAAAGGGTGGTGTATCAACAATAAAATTGAATTGAAATGACACATGGACCTAACAATATGGGGTGCGAAAATTAAACCAGCAAAAGACCCATGGAACATCATCATTAACACCCAACTTTCTTAAAATAAAAAAATTGACGTGAAACACAGTGCAATGCTAACATTTAATAACACTCTGCATGTTATACTACCTTTCACTTACTAATAAAATAAGAAACAAAAATACATACTATTTTATAAAAAAGAAAACCTGCATGTGTCTTGGACCTTCATCAATAGGTCAAGAAAATCACTTAAACACTAAATGACAAAACCAAGAAAAAGAGCCAATGAAATTGCAACACCTACTGCACTAATTCCTCATCACTCACTTAACACCCTCTTTGTACCAGGTTTGTTCCATCATGCAATTATTTATCATGAAAACAATTCTAAAAAACAAATATAACATGGACACATCATCATCTTCTTAATGTATTCATGCAAGAAAACCAGAAGCATGTTTAACAAACACAAATCTTGTACAAACTTTCAACTAAAATTTCAACATCAAAACATCATCAATTCGAACAAAATAATATATCAAAATGAATTCCCAGATGAGTAGATCAACATTACACCATTAAAAACTCAAAATAACGGCTCTATCATGGTTTAAATAAGCACAAAGGTAAAGCACATGAAGTTGAAATCATAACTTTCAAAAATATTAAGCATCAAAATCTCAAACAACCAAGGTGTGCCATCATTTCAGGACTTTCCAGATGCAAGATGCATGAACATTATCAAAACATTTAGATCTAAGATGAGAGAAATGGAGTTGGGGGAGGCTTACTTAGTTGAGACAATTCCACTTCTTCTTCAACTTCCAGCACAAAAAGAAATCCAGAGACTTGTTCTTTGAGCTCCAAGGGTGAAGAATCAAGCAATAAACTGAAGCTTCCTTCAAAGAAAAATGAGATTTGAGGATGAATTTGAATGAGAGAGCAAAAGTTCAGATATGGTGTTTTAGCAAAATGAGACATCCCCTCCTCATTTTAGGGTTTGTAGTAAGCTCTTATAGTGTGGGTCAGAAACGAATTTGGAGGCCCATGATGGCCAAATCATTTGTTTGAGAATTTTGACAAAAAGTGAGAAAAATATGGCATACGGGTTTTGGTTGCTCATGATGTGCTTTTGAGTGGTTATGTGAAACAAAATAGTGAGTGTAAAAATCATAAACGAAATAGTGGGCAAATACACCAAGTTTGTAGTTTTTGCATAATTCCAAGTTTGGCATAAAATTTGAAAATGATGTTCATGGAAATGTTACATGTTTGGTCCCTTTTGGCAATGGAAAAGTGGTGTCATGCGTGTGAATTCATGAAAGAAATATATGATGCCCATACTTTCAAAACAAATTCTAATATTTCAATATTTGAGATGCCCTACCACCATGTTCATGTAGCTCTCTTTGAGTGACCATAACTTGATGTAGAATGACACATATGATGCAAACTTATATTCATTAGAAAGAATGGATGGTGGAGAACAAATTTGGTATTTGTAAAATCTTGAGAAAAAGCTTGAAAACAACTCAAAAATCTCTTGGAATCTTGATTTAAAAGTTGCCTAAAATAACTTAGAAAAAGTTCTAAGTTTTTGGATTTTAAGACATGAAACTTCTCCACTTTAATCCACCATAAATTTCTCAAAAATAATTCAATTAAGATGACCTTGTAATGGTTGAAAAGCTCTTGAATAATAGAACAACTTTCATGTTTGGAAAACTTTGAAATTATGCCTTTAACATGATGTAATTTGACCTTGAAAATGGTATGTAAAACATAGAAAACTTACCAAAAATGGCAACCTTCCACAATTCTTGATTTTTCATGATTCTTCTGACTTTTCTTGATCAAATCACATCCATTAATTATATTTGACTTGTGTTGCACAAATTTGACCGTAAAATTGGGAGTTGACTTTTTCTGCCGCACATTTGACTTTTCCTCAAATTTCTTGATTTTCAAGTAACCGACCAATCAGAGACCTTATGAAATGATTCAATCAATGATATTTCATCCTTAGATACTTGATATCATGTGGAAAACATTGAAAACAATTTTGAACCAAAATTTCATCAGGAAAACCTTTGAATCAAAAACCCTAAATTTAACCCTTTTTGTTAGGAGATGTCGCACTGCTTGCACTTCTTGATCAATCCACCTCTTTCAAAGCCTTGAGGGATCATCTGAGATCAAGTGGGACATTAGGAACCCTTGAGACTTGTTAAGAAACATCTGAACCTTGTCATTGCCTTTGAATGATCACCAATTTTGCCAATCACTGATCACATGTCCTATGCTTCAGACTATGGATGTTATGCTTCAAATTTTATGCTAAGAAATACATTGATATATATACTAATGCAATGTTAAATTCTATGAAAATGAGAGGGAAAATTTTGGGGTGTTACAGGAGGCAGGGTGAGTAATCACGAATCAATATAAATGACATAAACTAAAGATAATCAAGCAACATTCATCATATAGCAACACATCATAATCCTCACCCATCACATCATAAATCTCATAAGACATTGTTGTACCACAAAATTTTCCCTCCCACAATCAAGGAAGTGTCTCTCAAGACTTCTCAAATATCATAAGGTTCTCAAGGTCCCCAATTGGTCAGAAAGTTTGAGAGTTTCCTCAGCCAAAGCCTCCACCTAAGCAATGGATCCACAACTAGGGTTTTGAGTTTATCTGATTTAAATGGAATTACAAGGCCTCAAGTGAGCTTCATAACATCCCACATGTATTCAAGAATACCCATGTCAAGTTGCAAGACTTTCCCAAGAAGTTTGACCAGTCAAATGATCAGATATGCAAAAATCAGTCAAAGCAGTTAAAAAGTCAAACTGAGGTCAACTGTGGTCAAATTAAAGTCAAACTTCAAGATTTTTTTTGCCAAAATCAAGATTATGAAATAAATTTCATCATTTGATCAAGGGTTAATCATGATTCATCAAGGAGATCTCAGATCATCAAGAATCAAGAAATTTCTAAAATAGGATTTCACAGTAATAGTCAACTGAACTTTGACTAGCCATAACTTTCACATGATTCATAAAAATGCTTCATTTGGAAGGTATAAGCTAAAACATTACAGGTCATTTCAAAAGTAACTTTTTCCAAAGAGCATAATTTGAAAATGGTAAAAGATATGGACATGAGACCAAAGAGGTTTGTTAGAGGACTCTTTAAGCTTTTCAAAATTTCCAAGAATACCTTCATAGCCTTAAAATTGAGGGATTTATGCCTTGTCAAAGTTGGGAGATTTTCAAGGGGTGTATGAAGAAAATAAGGGCTTAACTCTAAATATTTCCAAATGGGCCTATCATTTTGCAACCTAATCTTAACAATAACACCAAGCAAGACCCAATTCAAATAATTTCTGATTTTTATAATTTATTTATTATTTATTTGGATTTTATTAATTAAAATTCATTTTAAATCAAAATAAAATATGAAAATACAAATATTTGATTTGATTCTTCTTCTAGAAGTTCATAAACATCATTCAAGTTGATTTGATTCTATCCAAATTCGTGCACAACCAAATTGGTAAGGATTGGTATGATTTTCAGACAAATTATGAAATATTTTCCTTCACCATCAAGCAATGAGATTTTGTGATCCATAAACCCAATATTCTGACCTAATGCACTCTTTTATAAGTATACAAGTCAACCAATACACAAGGGGACGAAAATTTTGCAGCAAAGAGGCATATCCATATTAAAAAAAAAGTCAAGAAAACTCAAACTCGAATTTTCACATATAGGCTTTTTTTCAACAAACCAAAGGTGGCAATACCTTTCTGGGCAATCACTGAACATGGTTGCATCATCCATAGCATTCAAAACATGACCATATTCCGTGATTGAACTCACATTTACCTTTTTTTTATTCCGTCTATATATGCATCATCAATGAATTTTGTTTGGATAATCTTGTTTGTTTAAAGCTTTAGAAAGATTCTGGATGTTTTGATTTGAGATTTGACGCAGGAACGATCTTTTGCCATTTTTAGGGTTTATGCCTCCAATTTAGGGTTTTATAATCTAACAAATATAAATTGATTCTAAAGACACAGTTGAATCAAGCATGATATAAGGATCATAATGATGTATTCAATTTGAAGAAAAATTAAAGGTATCACGATGATTGAAGAAACCTAGGATTTTCTAGGAATATAAAATCGCAGTTGTAGCAAAAATCGTAGGTAATTTCGCAGGTACAAGGAAGAAGACGAACACGTTTGGTGCACAGGAGGAAATTCAAATATTCAATATAATATTTTTTGATTTCGTTTCTATTTTATTTCAGCAAGTACTTGCTAGCCCAGTGGCCAGAGTATACGCATATGAGTATGAGGACCTGAGTTCGAATCTTGGTTTAATATATTATGGATTGTTGCTGATTCATATCACCAACACACACGCAACCTAGTTGGTCATTGGTTTCTTCATTCAGGTTAGAGACATGGGTTCAAACCCCAGGTCCACCCTTTTCCTTATTGTTTTTCCTTTTCTATTTTTCTTTGTATTTTATATTCCTATTTTCAAATTAAATTTAATTAATAAAAGTAAATCTTTTCTAAATAAAATAAAAAACCTAAAAAATAAACAAATGTTATTTTTGTAAATTCATTAAAATTTTGTATATAACTTTTATTATAGAAATATTTTGTAAATAAAATATAATTGGCCGTTTTTCTAATTGAATAATAATAATTCTAAAATCTTGTATATAATTAATTTATAAATAAACCTATTAACTTAATAATTTAATATTTTCTATAATCTTTATTTATTTTGTAAATACTAATTTAATACTTTTTTTATATAACTCTTTTATTTTATTTTTTTTATATTAATAATATTGTTTTCTTAATTATAATATAATAAGTAATTATTTTATTCTTTTATTATTACTAAATTATTTAAAGTTATACTTTCTTAAATAACTTCTAAAAAATTATAATTTGTCTAACCTAAAATAATTTCTTTTTAAATTCTAATCTTAATTATTATTATTATTATTATTGCTTTATTATATTTATTATTATTCCTTTATTACATTTACTATTCTTGCTTTATTATTATTCTTGCTTTATTATTCTTATCGTAATTTATTTTTATCTAATTATTTTGTATCTGCCCATAAGCCTTGTAATAATTTAGAATTTTCTTTTTTGCTTCTTATTCTTTATTATAAACTGTGTGGTTAGTAAATAGGGTGTGAAAACATATTTGTGATTACTCTGATTTAGATAATTAATTTTAAAAAGAATAAATATATGAAAATAAACACTCACACACGTAAGTCGATCTAAGATCGCCATCTGCACTTCCTAGGGTATTCCTCTTGGTTGCCTTTAAAATGGTCAAGTCCCTCGAATATAGGGGTGTCTTAAGCAAAGTCCCTTCACGTATAAATCATCAAGTCCCTACAGATTTAAAAGATCAAGTCCCTTCGAAGTTGCCTACGGAATAATGATCTTGTCCCTTCGAATAAATGAAGATAGTCCCTACGAATTGCTAAAGACACCCTTTAAGTTGCTTTCATTGACCATACGATGACCCTACCCCTGTCCATCAAATAAATCCAAGGTAGTGACTACCTATTCCTAAATAATAGGGATAGTCTTACCCTTGAAAGAACATATAAGAACATGAATGACTTAGTCTAGGGTAGGTACCTCATAGTTACTTGCTCACACCTTTATAAAATACTTTTCAAACCTCACTATTTTCAAACATTTTCAAACAAGGCTTTGTATACATCCATACGAGGATCATTACAAAGTACTTAGAAAATTTCTAATCACACACTATACTTTTCAAAAACAATTAAAGTGAGCTAAGTAACTAAGAGCCCATGGATAACCATGGATATAAAGGATGCTAACACTTTCCCTTTATATAAACTACCCCCCGAACTCAAGTCTTTTAAAATAGGTATTTTCTGTTTTTTTTATGTCCTTTCCACTTGGATAAAATAAAAGTCGGTGGCGACTCTTGCTATCCGCAACATTTATAGAAAGTCAGTTCTCCCACCATGTTACAGAACTGACGACTCTGCTGGGGAGTTACTAAGTAAAAGAGGGGTACCCTTAGGAATTAGATCACTTAAATTGTTTGCTTTGTTTGCTTTATATTACCTGTTGGGCTTATGTGTGAAAGATCATAACCCGGATCTAGTGTACCATAGGTAAATGAAAATAGACCAAGGAAACTGTACGACGTATACCGATATGGTTGATCTGGTGGCCGTAGTTAGTGTGACTTCTTGGTTGGTGCTTATGTTCCTTAAGTAAGTTAAGGATAATATGGGGTTGCCATATGTTGTCAATACACTAACTGACCTTTAGAACCCTAGTTATCCCATCTTGGCCTTTAGAAAGTAGTGAGATATCCGACTTTGGAGAAGTCTAAATTTGGTTGATACTCGATGCTACACTCATTGAGATCCTAAACTTGGAGGGTTTTGGTTGGCAAGTAAGTTGCCTACTGAACAACCACCCTTGGGAAGGATCAGTGATATTGAGATCCCTTAGAACCTGGTTACTTTTGTAGGACAGGATGAACCAACTAAACTTCAGGGGAAGGGTACTTACCTTTAAACTTGATACAAGTCTTCAAACCTAGGGCTATTGTGTGACTTGTTTGAGTGTGCCACATGTTTGTGATTAAGCATAACATCATGACATCATGACATCATAAGCATAGCATTTTCACTAACCATTTCAAGGACCAAAGGATTTATCTTTGTTCTTTGTTGCAGGTTGTGGCTTCTGCTTGTAGGAATACTATCCAGATCAACTTTGTAAGAATACCTTCTAAGCTTAAGGAATTGGTATCTCAAGTTTCTGAAAACTCCCAATTCATCAAGAAGCATGGTCACTGACTGGATCTAGTTACTTTAGGGTTCAATGAAGACATGATAAGTGTCCTATTTCAGTTCTTTGATCCTAAACATCATTGCTTCATATTCCCTGACTATCAGCTGGTTCATACAATGGAAGAGTTCTCCAAATTACTGGGTATACCTACCCTTGATCAGAGACCTTTCACAGGCTTAGATAAGGAGCCTAAAACTAAAGTCATTGCTGCAACCCTACATTTGAAGAAATCACATATTGTCTTAGAAACGAGAAGCGGGGTTAAGGGTATTCTTGCTAAGGTATTGATGGAGAAAGCTCAAGTGTTCTTGAAGGTTATGATCTATGATGCTTTTGAGAAGATCCTAGCCCGATTGATCTATGGCTTAGTGTTGTTCCCTAATCCAGACCAGTTCATAGACGTACACGCCATCAATATATTTATGACTCACAATCCAGTGCCTACATTACTTGGAGATATCTTATATTCTCTTCATACCTGTACTACGAAGGCGAGAGGAACTCTGATGTGCTGCATACCTTTATTGGCTAGGTGGTTTATTTCTCACCTTCCTCGAACAATGATGAATAATGAACAAGGGTTAAGGTGGTCTAAGAAGATTATGTCACTTTCTCATTCAGATATTCATTGGTGCTCTCGATCTATGGAGAATGTTACTATCATTGATCGTTGTGGGGAGTTCCCTAATGTGCCACTCCTTGGCATAAGAGGGGGCATTACCTACAACCCTTCTTTAGCTCTACGTCAGTTTGGTTATGCTCGGAGTAATGGTCCTCATGACATGTTTATTCAGGGTATTGTGTTAGACTACAACAACGATCTTCAGGGTTACCATCAAAGGTTTGTACGAGCTTGGAACAAGGTGAATAGGATTGATAGCAAGACTTTGGAGCCAAAGTATTCTATTCCTATGGAGCCTTATCTCAGATGGGTACGATCTCATGCTCAGACTCTTATGATGCCATATCCTGATATTCTACCAATCACTATGGAGCATGTTGTTGAAGGAGATGTTCCTTATACCATCCTTCATCCATACATGCCCACTGATTTGGAAGAGTTGCAGAAGGCCTGGATTCAATTGCGGGAGCAAAGAGATACTTTTGAGACTCATTTCAGAGCTAGTCAAGAAAGAATTCTGGAACTGACAAGGCAACTTCACGAGGAGCGGAACCTCAACAAATATCTCCACACCAAGAGGAAGCATCCATGGGAGACTTAAAACTCCATATTTATTTTTGTATTGTATTGTTATTTCCTTTCATTGTAAGCCCAAAGGGAAAAATTATATTAAACATTTACTAATAAAAATTTGTTTTTATTTTTCTTTAAACAAATTTAAATCTTGCGGTCCTTGAAAACATTGCATATGCATCTACATAGCATATCATTGTATGACAGGTTTCTATAGCAGGTTTCTCAATCTTCGCGTTGTTTATTTCAACAAAAATGGCTCTCGAACAAACTGTCAAGGATCTCCAGGCTCAGAATGCTCAGTTCCAAGAAGTGATCCTGAATTTGTCCAAGGGGCAAGAAGATTTGAAAGCATCCCTCTCTGAAAATCCTGAAAATAACAAGAATGGTCAGTTGGAACAATTACAAGCTGAGATGGCAGAAATGAGGATCCAGATGATGGCTAGGTGGCTCTTATTCAAAGTTTAGCTCAAGGGAAAGAAGAGCTGAGAACCTTTGTCCACAAACTTCAAAGTAATGGAGTCGGGAATCTAATCGTCAGTCAACCTTCGATAAAACAAGCTGACTTGGTCGAAAAAAAGATAAGAATAAGAGAAGGAAAGAGACAGGCTACCACTGATTGTTCTTCAGTTGGAGAAAAAAGACCTTGTAAGATTAATTCACTTCGACACAAGGAATATAAAAGACAGTTTATCAAATTCAGCACTCCAATGTTACAAGTTTTGCAATGCTTGTTGGAGATGAAGCTAATTTTCTTGGAAAATCCTCCTCAAAATCCTAATACTTCCTCTTCTCGCTATCATCCCAAGGCAAGGTGTGTGTATCACTCCAACTGTCCCGGACACGATACTAATAGTTGTTGTGCATTGAAGAATAGGATTCAAAACCTGATTGACAAAGGAATCCTCGAGGTTACGCCAGAAGACCAGATTGAGTTCTTCTATCGCCCATCAAACATCAAAGTGCCCAGACATCCGGAGTAACTAGTTTAGAGGAAGAGGCTTTGCGAACATTTGAACCTTCATTTGTAATTTATTTTATGTGTTTAAACACTTACTATTATGTCAAACTTTTGTTTTCATTAATGCATTGCATATGTTTGTCTTGAATTAATCCATTCGTTACACTATATTTTGAACTATGCTTCATATTTCTATTGTGTGATATTTAACTCTTGATAAAGCTATAAGCCTATAAAGGGAGGATGACGAAAACAATACCATAATCTTATGAAGTATGCTTTTGAACATACTATGTTGACGATGTACATGCATTGTTTCAATTCCTAAACAGTGGAGATATAAGGAAGTTAATCCCTAGTTAACCCTTTTAAGCCAAAGAAGTAGGAGTTTTTCTTTCTCAAGCAAGTTAAAACCCTTATTCATAACCTGGGGCAGGGTAGTTACTCGGTTAACTCAATTATGCTGATTGTCTGTGTTGTACACAACTAATGATGGTTCCCTGTAATCACTAAAGTATGCAAGTCAATATCTAGCAAAAGAAAAGCTCACTAAGTTAAAACCTATGAAGGAGACTTAATAAAAAAATTAGGACATCTCGCTGACTGTAATCTTGAAACAAACAGTTCAGGAAAAAAGAAGGGATAATAAAGTCAAAAGAAAAAAAGGACATTATAAATCCTCAACAAAAAAAATGATGACTTTTCAAATAAAGTTATGGTTTCTGAATCATCTCAAATGTCAGTACACCTTTGGAGCCTCAATGCATAAGTTAACCGAACATAGGACTGAAGAACATCATGAAGAATGGGTTGGGTACAAATAAAATTTGAGCCTTTATCCTTTGTTTATTAAACCGTGAACCAGGCCACGTTACAAACCTTTAAAAGTCCTAACTGAAGCATGGTTAGTTCGAAAAGCATACTGTTACAAAAAGGTATCCTGACTCCTTTAGGGCTTATTATAAAACTTGAGTTAATATCACAGTTTTTCATAAACAGTGTTTTACTAAAATAACTTTTTTCAAAACTTCGAGACAGACATAAGCATTGCATTTTGAATATCATTGGTTGCATATAACTAAGTGTTTGACAACATAGAAACTTACATGATGAATATTCAATAAACCAGAGTCCTTCCAACATACAAAGTTGCTTTCTGGATCAAAGCCAATATATACAAAGGGGCATGCCATATTACTGTCCAATCTAGTCGGGGAAGTCAAGTCAAGATTCAACTATGCTTAAGTAGTCAAGGGCAGGTCTTCTCATCTATCTGGATTACCAAAGGTAACATCACAAAGTTCACGAGGCCAGGGGCATATGTTTGTGGGGCATTCTGCTTATTTCTATTGAGGTAACTCCTTTCAGATACTTCCATTATGGGAAAATTCATCCTCAACCAAGGGCAACGCTCCCTTTCCAAATCTAATACCCGAAGCGTATATGGTCCATCACAATTTGAAGACACGTTCCTCTCATTGTATTGCCTTGATATTGGATTCTCATCAGAAGCCATTGTGGAAATTAACTGTCTATGCCAGTAGTATCAGATGGTGTCAGTATCATGTCTTTGGATCCAGCCATGAGAATTTCTGGGAAATTATTCAGGAAAGTTAAGAACCTTAGAAGCTCTAAATCCAATTGGTTGTACACTCTCAAAGTTGAAACGATTTTGTTTTCGAGTTCAGCTTTTCTTTTCCCTCTTTATTCAGGTTTACTTTTCCCCTTTTACTAAAACGAGAAATGTCTGTCGGTTATGTTTGAATGTATATGCCTTTGAATATGATTGATGTTTTCCAGAAATGCATAAAATACAATAATAGCATTTACTAAGAACGAACGGAGGTAGGAATTCAACGAATCTTCACCGGTTCATCCCCACAGATTAATATTTACGGATGTTCTTACGGAATACTTCAAGTAATATCAGGTACTTACAACTCTACGAAGTCTCCAAATAGTTTCATATCCTCCGAAGAAATTATAATTGACCGAATAAGTCTCCCGGATCTATGTCCATCTCTTTTATCCTCAGTCAGGATATCCAGGAACTAAATCCTTAAATAAGAAGTACGAAGAACGAAAAACGAGAGGTTCTAAGTATGATATTCTTAAATAAGATGGGAACGAAGTCTTCATATTCCTCAACAGCGAATCGAGATTTATTTTCCCCAGCCAGCAGTTGTTTTACGAAGCTTCTTATACGCTTCAACTACATACTTCATTCGTACATACATCATATCATATCATATCACATCATACACATTCTCATAAAATATTATCTTGCAGAATGTTATATACATCATGATATTTGCACCGAACTAACCTTGTTTTTTAGGTTAATTCTCCAACAGACAAACTTCATCAACAAATCATTATTTTGGGACGTCGTTTATTCTTCCCAAAGGCTATTTTGATACGTCGTTTATTCTTCTTAAAAGCCATATTGTTACCTTGGGTCGTCGTTTATCCACCCGAAGATTATCTCTTTATTTTGGGACGTCGTTTATTCTTCCCAAAGGCTATTTTGAGACATCGTTTATTCTTCTTAAAATCCATATTGTTACCTTGGGCCGTCGTTTATCCACACGAAGGTTATCTCATTATCTTGAGACGTCGTTTATCTTCCCGAAGGCTATTTTGAGACGTTGTTTATTCTTCTCAAAAGCCATATTGTTACCTTGGGCCGTTGTTTATCCACCCAAAGGTTATCTCATTATCTTGGGACGTCGTTTATCTTCCCGAAGGCTATTTTAGGACGTTGATTATCTTCTCAAAAGCCATATCATTACTGTAGATGTTTAAGAATTGGCAGAATTTTTGACCAAACAAGAAATGTTAAATTCAGTTCAGAATGTCCTATCAGATGTTGGGACATTATCAAACAGAGTATATGAACTTATTTCAGGATGTCTCATCAGATGTTGGGACATTGTGTAAATAACTTAAGTTCAGTTTTTCAGGATGTCCCAACAGATGTTGAGACATCTCAGACCTGCTACCAGAATTAATTATTGATTAACAGATCAGAGATATTTAAGGAGAGTTATCTGGAATTAATTAATGATGGATAAAAACAGAACAAGGCGCATCTGTAGGGAGTTTTATATTGAAGATTCAGTTTAAAACAGAAGACCTAAAAGCACCTAGAATCTAGGAGGTAACAAACCCTAATTCAAGGTGGAAGCTGCTGCGGATTAGGACTGGATCCTCTACAGAAAGCCCAAATTACATATACCTATTTAAGCAACAGAAACTCATAGAATTGAGTACGAATTTCAGAAGACCACATAGGGTGTCTAGTGTTTTAATAGCAGGTTGTTTTTATGTACCACTTTATGAGCTTTTAAGCAAAAGTGCATTTGTAACTTGATTGAAACTGTGAAGTAAGATCAAGCTGTATTGTTTGAAGGATGTCTTCAATTTCAGTAAACTTGTAAACTTGATCACTGTGTGATTGAGGGGGAGTGAGTAGGGTACTCTTATCTAAGGTGTGTCTTAGGTAGAAATTGCATTGGGTAGTTATTAAGTGATAGATTAAACAGGGTGGTTTAAGTCTAGAATTAATATTACTTATAGTGGATTTCCTCCTGGCTTGGTAGCCTCCAGATGTAGGTGTGGTTATACACTGAACTGGGTTAACAAACTTCTGTGTTGTTTACTTTTCTTGCTATTTAAGTTTTGGTTAAATCTGTCAAGTGTCCTATCAAGTGTTGGGACATCTCTTAGGACATCTCATACCTGATCACAGAATTTCAATTGGTATCAGAGCAGGCACCCTGCCTGTTTATACTGGGTGAGATCTAGGGAAAACAAATTCTGTAACATGGACAGAGATATAGGGTCAGTAAATAGACCACCTATACTGGATGGATCTAATTATGACTACTGGAAGCCAAGAATGACTGCATTCTTAAGATCACTTGACAACAGGGCATGGAGAGCAGTAAATGTTGGATGGGATCATCCTGTCCAAGACACTAAAGATGGATCAAAAGTGCTGAAACCTGAAGAAGAATGGAGTAAGGAGGAAGAAGATTCAGCACTAGGCAACTCAAAAGCCTTAAATGCCTTATTCAATGGCATTGATAGGAATATTTTCAGACTTGTGCATCATTGTGAGCTGGCCAAAGATGTTTGGGACACTCTCAAAACAACTCATGAAGGAACATCAAAAGTAAAAATGTCAAGACTTCAACTTCTCACCACCAAGTTTGAAAACTTGAGGATGAAGGAAGATGAATCAATTCATGAGTTCTACATGAACATCTTGGATATAGCCAATACTTCTGGAGCTTTGGGAGAAAAGATGACTGATGAAAAGCTGGTAAGAAAGATTCTCAGATCTTTGCCAAAAAGATTTGACATGAAAGTCACAGCAATAGAAGAAGCTCAAGACATATGCTCCATGAAAGTTGAAGAACTCATTGGCTCCCTTCAAACTTTTGAGATGGGAATGAATGAGACAAATGTTAAAAAGAACAAAAGCATAGCATTGGTGTCAAATACTGATGAAGAAGAAGATGATGAATCAGAAAATGGTAAAAGCTTATCAGAAAACCTAGCTATGCTTGGAAGACAATTCAAACAGATTCTCAGAGGAATGGATGGCAAATCCAAATCCAGTGGAAAATACACAAACTCTTCTGAGAACAGGAGACCTTATGATGCTAATAAAAAGTCAAATTATGCTGAAAAGACCAGTCAAGAAGGAATCAAGTGCCTTGGATGTGAAGGATATGGACACATCAAGAAGGAATGTCCTACCTTCTTAAAAAGACAAAAGAAGGGACTATCTGTAACCTGGTATGATGAAGACTCAGGAGGAGATTCAGAAGAAGAATCAGCTAAGCATATTACTGCTTTAGCTGGACTGTGTGAATATGATAGTGATTCCAGTTGTGGAGAGCTTACTTATGCAGATCTTGAGCAAGCTTTCAAAGATCTATACAAGAGAAGCACTGAAATATGCAGTGAGGTTATAAAGCTAAAGAAGAAGAATGAGGTATTAGAAGATGAAAAAGCAAGTGATCAAGTAATCATTGATACCTTGAAAAGTGAAGTAACTCTTCTCAACTCTAAGTTGGAACATATGTCCAAATCTGTTAAAATGTTGAACAGCAGCTCAAATACACTGGATGTTATTCTCAGCAATAATAAACATTCAGGGGACAAAAGTGGACTGGGATATAACAGAGATGAAGCCAGCTCTAGCAAAGCTACTGCAAAAACTACACAGTCAAACAAGATGTCCCAACAGATGCTTCAACATCAGAACACAAAGACAAACATAATGTTCCAACAGATGTCTCAACATTCTGGAAAGAACAAAATGAAGAAGAAGTATCAAAGATGGAGATGCCATCACTGTGGAAGATTTGGACATATCAAACCTCATTGCTATAAGTTGCATGGATATCCAAATCAGATGTATCAGCAACCTTCCAAGAAGAAAATAGAAGTCACCAAGAAAGTGCTGCATAAACATCATAGAAATCAGCAACCTCCTAAGCAGAAGACTGAAAACTTCAAGAAGGTATGGAAACCAAAAGCTAGCACTGAAGCTGATCAAAGCTACAAGAACAAGATCAACAATCAAGCTTGGAGATCAGCTGATAAACAACACACAGGGCAGAGGCATCAAAAGAAATCTCAACTCATCTGGTCAAAGAAAAATACTGCATACATAGCACATACATCACTGAGAGTATCAGCTAAAGAAGACTGGTACTTTGACAGTGGATGTTCAAGACACATGACTGGATTGAAGAATTTGCTAGTAAACTTAAAATCACATTCATCCAGGTATGTGACCTTTGGAGATTGAGCAAAAGGAGAAATCAAAGGAGTTGGAACCTTGGACTGCCAAGATGTTCCAAGACTAGATGATGTGCTGCTTGTTAAAGGTTTAACTGCTAACCTGATCAGTATAAGTCAGTTATGTGATCAAGGGTACAGTGTAAACTTTACCAAAACTGAATGCATAGTGACTAACAATGAACAAGAGGTTGTCATGAAAGGAGCCAGATCTAAAGACAACTGTTACATGTGGGAACCACAAGACTTCAGTCTCACTTCAACCTGCTCTCTAGCTAAAGAAGAAGAAGTGAAACTGTGGCACCAAAGACTAGGTCATCTTCATTTCAGAGGCATAAAGAAGATCATATCTGTGGATGCTGTAAGAGGTATTCCTAAACTGAAGATTGATGATGGCAAAATATGTGGTGAATGTCAAATAGGCAAGCAAACCAAGATGTCCCATCCAAAGCTCCAACATCTGACAACTTCCAAAGTTTTGGAACTTTTGCATATGGATCTGATGGGACCTATGCAGGTTGAAAGTCTTGGTGGTAAGAGGTATGCCTATGTTGTGGTTGATGACTTTTCAAGATATACATGGATAAATTTCATCAAAGAAAAGTCTGATGTATTTGATGTATTCAAAGAGTTATGTCAAAGATTGCAAAGGGAAAAATCCAGCTGTGTGATCATAATAAGAAGTGATCATGGAAAAGAATTTGAGAACCAAAAATTCTTAGATTTCTGTTCTTCAGAAGGAATCAATCATGAATATTCTTCACCAATCACTCCTCAACAGAATGGGATTGTTGAAAGGAAGAATAGAACTATTCAAGAATCAGCAAGAGCTATGATCCATGCTAAAAAGTTACCTCTGTACTTCTGGGCTGAAGCTATGAACACTGCCTGCTACATCCATAACAGAGTTACTTTGAGGAAAGGAACCTTGTCCACAATATATGAAGTCTGGAAGGGCAGAAAACCCACTGTGAAATACTTTCATGTGTTTGGAAGTAACTGTTATATTCTAGCAGATAGGGAGCAAAGGAGAAAAATGGATCCTAAAAGTGATGAAGGAATTTTCCTTGGATACTCTATAAACAGCAGAGCATATAGAGTATTTAATTCTAGAACCAAGGTTATCATGGAGTCCATAAATGTGATAATTGATGATGCTCCTACAGATGTCCCAGAAGATGTTGGAACATCTGTTGATATCAAGATTGAAGCTGAAGAAAAGAATGATCAATATAACTTCACTCAAACTGATACAAGGACAGAAGAATCCAGCAAACCTCCCTCCATCAGAATACAGAAGGATCATCCCAAAGATTTGATTATTGGTGATCCCAACAGAGGTGTGAGCACTAGATCAAGAGAAGTGATTTCAGGTTCTTGTTTTGTTTCCAAAATAGAACCTAAAAACATCAAGGAAGCCCTCACTGATGAATACTGGATTTGTGCTATGCAAGAGGAATTAGGTCAATTCACAAGGAATAAAGTGTGGAATCTTGTTCCTAGACCTGATGACATAAATGTGATTGGAACAAAATGGGTGTATAAGAACAAATCAAATGAACAAGGAATTGTTACAAAGAACAAAGCTAGACTTGTAGCTCAAGGATACACTCAAATTGAAGGGGTAGACTTTGATGAAACCTTTGCACCAGTAGCAAGGCTTGAATCAATCATACTGCTGTTGGGAATTGCTTGTATCATGAAGTTCAAGCTATTTCAAATGGATGTGAAAAGTGCCTTTTTAAATGGCTACCTTAATGAAGAAGTATATGTAGAACAGCCTAAAGGATTTGTTGATCCAAGCTGTCCAAATCATGTATACAAACTAAAGAAGGCACTTTATGGTTTGAAGCAAGCTCCAAGGGCATGGTATGAAAGACTGACCACATTTCTTATCAAGCAAGGATACAGAAAAGGTGGGATTGATAAAACCCTGTTTGTTAAAGATGAAGAAGGAAATGTCATGATTGCTCAAATATATGTTGATGACATTGTCTTTGGTGGGATGTCTGACAGGATGGTCAAACATTTTGTCAAGCAGATGGAATCTGAATTTGAAATGAGCCTAGTAGGAGAGTTAACCTACTTTCTTGGTCTGCAAATAAAGCAAATGGAAGACTCAATGTTCATCTCACAAAGCAAGTATTCCAAGAACATAGTCAAGAAATTTGGAATGGAAAATGCTGCTCACAAGAGAACTCCTGCCCCCACACATCTAAAGCTGACTAAAGATGAAAAGGGTGAGAATGTAGATCAAAGCTTATACAGAAGCATGATTGGAAGCTTGTTATACTTGACTGCTAGCAGACCAGACATTGCATTTGCAGTAGGTGTATGTGCAAGATATCAAGCTGATCCAAAAGTCAGTCATCTCAATCAAGTCAAGAGAATTCTTAAATATGTTAATGGTACTTGTGACTATGGTATAATGTACTTTCATGGATGTAAACCAATTCTTACTGGCTTCTGTGATGCTGATTGGGCTGGAAGTGCTGATGACAGAAAAAGCACCTCAGGAGGATGCTTCTTTCTAGGAAACAATTTGATTTCTTGGTTCAGTAAGAAACAAAATTGTGTATCCTTATCTACAGCTGAAGCAGAATACATAGCAGCTGGAAGCAGTTGTTCTCAGTTGGTTTGGATGAAGCAAATGCTCACTGAGTACAATGTCCCACAGGATGTCATGACATTGTACTGTGACAACTTAAGTGCAATCAACATATCAAAGAATCCTATCCAACATAGCAGGACCAAGCATATTGATATCAGACATCATTTCATCAGAGATCTTGTAGAAGAAAAAGTGATTTCATTGGAACATGTAGCTACAAATCTGCAGTTAGCTGATATCTTCACCAAAGCATTGGATGCTACACAATTTGAGAACTTAAGGGGCAAACTTGGAATTTGTTTATGTGATATTTAGCAGTTAATGAGATGTGCCAACATGTCATATGACATTGTATGGCATAAGTTCCAGATGGCAAAACCAGTCTGGACAAGATCATTGGGAATTCCATTCCTAATTATTTGCACTGTAACGGCTACTTATTTAGTAACCGTTTATAAGCAGCTATCAAGATTCTCATCTTACTATCACAAGCAAATCACATTAACTAGCTATCCTTCAGAAATCATAAACCCTAAAGCTGTTCATCCATCTTCCTCAACAATGTCTCAAAACCCTAACACAACTGAAGAAGTTCTAAATCAAGAAGACGTAGTTCATGCCACTCCCATCTCTGTAGTACCAATGCAATCAACCCCATTGGACGAACTCAGGGGAAGCATTTCTCACACTAAAAAGGCAAGAACTCCAAAGAGAGCTAAAGATCAGGTACGCAGCAAAGCAAAAGGCATTCCCTCTCCTGCTAACAGGCCCCCAAACTCTTCAAAATATGTTGATGATTCCATCAAGGAGATTGTCAACCAAATACTCTTTGAACAAAGAGTGGTGAGTGGGATCTCTGTTCCTCTGACCACCATGCCTGCACCTCAAGAAGAACAAGCTCAAGCTGCAGAGGACACTCCTGCAGAACAAGATGTCCCAACAGATGTTGGAACATCTGAAGATAAGAAAAAGAACTCATCTGATGTTGACTTGGAACAAACTGAGGACCAGAATAAAGTCTCAAATGAAAATGATGAAGAAGTCTCTGAGGATCAGACCAAAGCATCAAATGAAAATCAAATCCCTGCTGATCATCCAGCTGAAGAGGAGGCTGCTCAATCTCCTCCAGTGGTCAACCTGGAGCAGGACTCTGATGCAGAAATCATAGCATCTGTTAAACCCAGCATAGCCAAAAGGTTAAGGTCCAGGAAAGGAAAGTTGCCAGCTGAACCTGCCATTCATGAGAAGAAGAATGCTAGTCCAAAGAAAGGCAAGGCTAAAGCTACCTTTGGTCCAACAAAATCATGGAGCAAAGTCCAAACCCAGAAGAGAAAAGTTGTCACACCATCAGATTCAGATGTTGAATCAGATGTCCCAACATCTCCTCCCAAGAAGAGACCAGCACCATCCAGAGCTTCAACTGCTGTTCCAGAAGCTCCCTTGGACAACATATCATTCCATCATGTCTCTAGTGTTAACAGATGGAAGTATGTGTACCAAAGAAGGGTTGCCCTGGAAAGAGAACTGAGCAGCAATGCACTTGAGTGCACTGAACTGATTGATCTCATCTCTGCTGCAGGACTATTCAAAACAGTATCAGACCTCTCTCCCTGCTATGAACTTCTTGTCAAAGAGTTCATTGTTAATCTTCAGGAGGATTGTTCAAATGGTAAGTCCTCTGAGTTTCAAAAAGTTTTTGTTAGAGGTAAATGTGTAGAGTTTTCTCCTCAAATCATAAATCAGTACCTAGGAAGAGAAACAGATGGACCAAATGAGCTAGGTAAGACAGATAATCAAGTCTGTAAGGTGATCACAGCAAACCAGGTCAAGGCATGGCCTGTGAAGGGAAAGATCTCAGTGAGCATGCTTACCAGAAAGTATGCCATGCTAAACAGGATTGGTACTGCTAACTGGGTGCCTACCAACCACACTTCTTCAATCTCAACTGGTCTGGCAAGATTCATCTATGCTGTGGGAACTCAAACCAAGATGGACTATGGAGCTTTTATCTTTGATCAAACCATGAAGCATGCTAGCTCCTCTGCAACAAAGCTACCAATAGCTTTTACTTCATTGCTATGTGGTATAATATTAAGCCAATATCTTGGGATTTTAACTGAGAAGGATACAACCTGCAAAAGAGAAAGCCCCTTGGCTTTTCACTACAAGTTATTCCTCAGTCATCATGCAGCAGATGTTGAAGCACCTTCTGGGACATCTACAGGTCCTTCAACTGCTAAGAATCCAATCTCCAAGAAGGCTTTAATTGCTGAACTCAAAAGCACCTGCAAAGAGCTTGAAGCTAGAAAGCATAAGCTTGAGGAAATCATTAAAGAAGACCAGACAGCTGCCTCTGATGAAGACAGTAAAGCTGATGAAGACAGTGAAGCTGATGAAGAAACAGAAGCTGATGAAGAAACTGAGAGTGATGAATCTGAGTGATCAATGTATGTGAGGCATATGTAATGACAACAATGTATTTCTGGAATAGTGTCTTTGGCCCCTAATTTTGTGTCTACCAAGGGGGAGAACAACAACAAATTGTATTGCTGTTTAATTATGAATGAAAAATTCTGTTTGTTTGCTTCTGAACTGAATAAGTTTTTCTGTTGGAACAAGACTGGATACATATATGTTTGAGGGGGATTAATCTCAAATAAGAATCAACAGAAAAGTAATGTTATACTCTGATAAAAGGAACTTCTGCTGCACTCTGATAACCAGAAAAGATGTTAGCCAAAAATTAGCCAAAGGGGGAGTTTGTAGATGTTTAAGAATTGGCAGAATTTTTGACCAAACAAGAAATGTTAAATTCAGTTCAGAATGTCCTATCAGATGTTGGGACATTATCAAACAGAGTATATGAACTTATTTCAGGATGTCTCATCAGATGTTGGGACATTGTGTAAATAACTTAAGTTCAGTTTTTCAGGATGTCCCAACAGATGTTGAGACATCTCAGACCTGCTACCAGAATTAATTATTGATTAACAGATCAGAGATATTTAAGGAGAGTTATCTGGAATTAATTAATGATGGATAAAAACAGAACAAGGCGCATCTGTAGGGAGTTTTATATTGAAGATTCAGTTTAAAACAGAAGACCTAAAAGCACCTAGAATCTAGGAGGTAACAAACCCTAATTCAAGGTGGAAGCTGCTGCGGATTAGGACTGGATCCTCTACAGAAAGCCCAAATTACAGATACCTATTTAAGCAACAGAAACTCATAGAATTGAGTACGAATTTCAGAAGACCACATAGGGTGTCTAGTGTTTTAATAGCAGGTTGTTTTTATGTACCACTTTATGAGCTTTTAAGCAAAAGTGCATTTGTAACTTGATTGAAACTGTGAAGTAAGATCAAGCTGTATTGTTTGAAGGATGTCTTCAATTTCAGTAAACTTGTAAACTTGATCACTGTGTGATTGAGGGGGAGTGAGTAGGGTACTCTTATCTAAGGTGTGTCTTAGGTAGAAATTGCATTGGGTAGTTATTAAGTGATAGATTAAACAGGGTGGTTTAAGTCTAGAATTAATATTACTTATAGTGGATTTCCTCCTGGCTTGGCAGCCTCCAGATGTAGGTGTGGTTATACACTGAACTGGGTTAACAAACTTCTGTGTTGTTTACTTTTCTTGCTATTTAAGTTTTGGTTAAATCTGTCAAGTGTCCTATCAAGTGTTGGGACATCTCTTAGGACATCTCATACCTGATCACAGAATTTCAATTACCTTGGGCCATTGTTTATCCACCCAAAGGCTAGATCTTCATATTTGGGAATACTTTCCTCTCAAAGAAATATATCTGAAGAAATTTTCTCCGAATGGCATCTTTAAGCCCATTAAAGCATCACGACCAACCAACAGTATCATCCTACGCACCGGCGAGTGTAAATTTTTGGGCTTTAGTGTTCAATCCTCTTCAACCTTCAAGTCACGAATGGCGTACATGCCAATCTAACTCCTCAGATTTCAGAAAATTGAACAGGGGCAGCTGTTGTACCCCAAAATTTTCCTTCCCACAATCAAGGCAGTGTCTTTCAAGACTTCTCAAATATCATAAGGTTCTCAAGGTCCCCAATTGGTCAGAAAGTTTGAGAGTTTCCTTAGCCAAAGCCTCCTCCTAAGAAATGGATCCACAACTAGGGTTTTGAGTTTATCTGAGTTAAATGGACTTACAAGGCCTCAAGTGAGCTTCATAACATCCCACATGTATTCAAGAATCCCCATGTCAAGTTGCAAGACTTTCCCAATAAGTTTGACCAGTCAAATGATCAGATATGCAAAAATCAATCAAAGTAGTTAAAAAGTCAAACTGAGGTAAACTGTGGTCAAATTAAAGTCAAACTTCAAGATTTTTTGCCAACATCAATATTATGAAATAAATTTAATCATTTGATCAAGGGTTGATCATGATTCATCAAGGAGATCTCAGATCATCAAGAATCAAGAAGTTTTTAAATAGGATTTCACAATAAAAGTCAAGTGAACTTTGACCAGCCATAACTTTCACATGCTTCATCAAAATTTTTCCATACAAAGCTCATTTTTAAGGAAATTGAATTCTCTACAACTTTGTGTATCACAAGCCAAGCTTAAAAATGCTTCATTTGGAAGGTATAAGCTAAAACATTACAGGTCATTTCAAAAGTCAACAAAAAGTCAACTTTTTCCAAAGAGCATAATTTTAAAATGGTAAAAGATATGGTCATGATACCAAAGAGGTTTGTTAGAGGACTCTTTAAGCATTTCAAAATGTCCAAGAACACCTTCATAGCCTTAAAATTTAGGGATTTATGCCTTGTCAAAGTTGGGAGATTTTCAAGGGGTGTATGAAGAAAATAAGGGCTTAAATCCAAATATTTCCAAATGGGCCTATGATTTGGCAACCCAATCTTAACAATAACACCAAGCACGACCCAATTCAAATAATTTCTGATTTTTATAATTTATTTGTTATTTATTTTGATTTTATTCATTAAAATTCATTTTAAATCAAAATAAAATATGAAAATACAAATATTTGATTTGATTCTTCTTCTAGAAGTTCATAAACATCATTCAAGTTGATTTGATCCTATCCAAATCCGTGCATAACCAAATTGGTAAGGATTGGTGTGATTTTAAGACAAATTATTAAAGATTTTCCTTCACCATCAAACAATGAGATTTTGTGATCCATAAACCCAATATTCTAACCTAATGCACTCTTCTATAAGTATACAAGTCAACCAATACACAAGGGGACGAAAATTTTGCAGCAAAGAGGCATATCCATATTTAAAAAAAGTCAAGAAAACTCAAACTCGGATTTTCACATAGAGGCTTTTTTTCAACAAACCAAAGGTGGCAATACCTTTCTAGGCAATCACTGAACATGTTTGCATCATCCATAGCATTCAAAACATGACCATAATCCGTGATTGAACTCACATTTACTGTTTTATTTTTTTTCCCGATTCCGTCTATATATGCATCATCAATGAATTTTGTTTGGATAATCTTGTTTGTTTAAAGCTTTAGAAAGATTCTGGATGTTTTGATTTGAGATTTGACGCAGGAACGATCATTTGCCATTTTTAGGGTTTATGCCTCCAATTTAGGGTTTTATAATCTAACAAATATAAATTGATTCTAAAGACATAGGTTAATCAAGCATGATATAAGAATCATAATGGTGTATTCAATTTGAAGAAAAATTACAGGTATCATGATAGTTGAAGAAACCTAGGATTTTCTGGGAATATAAAATCGTAGGTAATCTTGTAGCAAAAATCGTAGGTAATTTCGCAGGTACAGGCAAGAAGACGAAGACGTTTGGCGCGCAGGAGGAAATTCAAATATTCAATATAATAATTTTTGATTTTGTTTCTATTTTATTTCAGCAAGTATTTGCTAGCCCAGTGGCTAGAGTATACGCGTATGAGTATGAGGACCTGAGTTCGAATCTTGGTTTAATATATTATGGATTGTTGCTGATTCATATCACCAACGCACATGCAGCCTAATTGGTCATTGGTTTCTTCATTCAGGTTAGAGACCTGGGTTCAAACTCCAGGTCCACCCTTTTCCTTATTGTTTTTCCTTTTCTAATTTTCTTTGTATTTTATATTCTTATTTTCAAAATAAATTTAATTAATAAAAGTAAATCTTTTCTAAATAAAATAAAAAACCTAAAAAATAAACAAATGTTATTTTTGTAAATTCATTAAAATTTTGTATATAACTTTTATTATAGAAATATTTTGTAAATAAAATCTAATTGACCATTTTTCTAATTGAATAATAATAATTCTAAAATCTTGTATATAATTAATTTATAAATAAACCTATTAACTTAATAATTTAATATTTTCTATAATCTTTATTTATTTTGTAAATACTAATTTAATACTTTTTTTATATAACTCTTTTATTTTATATTTTGTATATTAATAATATTGTTTTCTTAATTATAATATAATAAGTAATTCTTTTATTCTTTTATTATTACTAAATTATTTAAACTTATACTTTCTTAAATACCTTCTAAAAAATTTTAATTTGCCTAACCTAAAATAATTTCTTTTTAAATTCTAATCTTAATTATTATTATTATTACTTTATTATTATTATTATTGCTTTATTATATTTATTATTATTTCTTTATTACATTTACTATTCTTGCTTTATTATTATTCTTGCTTTATTATTCTTATCGTAATTTATTTTTATCCGATTATTTTGTATCTGCCCATAAGCCTTGTAATAATTTAGAATTTTGTTTTTTGCTTCTTATTCTTTATTATAAACTACGTGGTTAGTAAATAAGGTGTGAAAACATATTTGTGATTAATCTGATTTAGATAATTAATTTTAAAAATAATAAATATCTAAAAATAAACACTCACACACGTAAGTCGATCTAAGATCGCCATCTACACTTCCTAGGGTATTCCTCTTGGTTGCCTTTAAAATGGTCAAGTCCCTCGAATATAAGGGTGTCTTAAACAAAGTCCCTTCACATATAAATCATCAAGTCCCTACAGATTTAAAAGATCAAGTCCCTTCGAAGTTGCCTATGGAATAATGATCTTGTCCCTTCGAATAAATGATGATAGTCCCTACGAATTGCTAAAGACACCCCTTAAGTTACCTTCATTGACCATACGATGACCCTACGCCTGTCCATCAAATAAATCCAAGGTAGTGACTACTTATTCCTAAATAATAGGGATAGTCTTACCCTTGAAAGAACATATAAGAACATGAATGACTTAGTCTAGGGTAGGTACCTCATAGTTACTTGCTCACACCTTTAAAAAATACTTTTCAAACCTCACTATTTTCAAACATTTTCAAACAAGGCTTTGTATACATTCATACGAGGATCATTACAAAATACTTAGAAAATTTCTAATCACACACTATACTTTTCAAAAACAATTAAAGTGAGCTAAGTAACTAAGAGCCCATGGATAACCATGGATATAAAGGGTGCTAACACCTTCCCTTTATATAACCTACCCCCAAACTCAAGTCTTTTAAAATAGGTCTTTCCTGTTTCTTTTATGTACTTTCCACTTGGATAAAATAAAACTCGGTGGAGACTCTTGCTATTCACAACATTTATAGAAAGTCAGTTCTCCCACCGTGTTACAGACATCTACTCAACACATAAGCATCATGCTATTCCACCAAGAATGAATGCAACTTCATAAATGCATGTGGTACCGATTTCAACATGAGATGGACACCGGGCCATCTACCCTCTACAAGGGAGCACAACATAAACAACAATACCCCAATCCACACAATGGGATTGAAGCCTCATCATCATAAGTATGCCATGAATGAAACATTGCAAAAACATTAACATAATCAACACTTGCATCAACATTCACGTAAATATTCGTCATACTATTCATACGACATTTATACATCAGTCATGTAATCTATCAACATATACTCATCATCATATAGCAATCATAAACATCATATTATAGCATCACAACTCCATTTCACACCCAATCATCATAATTCATTTGATCGTCTTGTTCGTCGCATAACAAGTATAAACATCAAAATATTCACATCATCTATTTATTTCGTCATAGCATCATTATAGTATCATCATTCACATAACTCATACCATCATAAGAAATCAACACATAATCATCATATAAGTTTAACCTATAATTTACTTACATCTTAACTTCATTTTTATCATGAAATAGCCTCTACAACATCAACATAAATCATGGCAACAAGTATAATACATCACAATATCAATACATCATGTCTACACATTATTAGATAATTTTCTACAATTAAATCATTAATTTTTCACTTCCAGGTCTCACTAAGAGAGCCCTCTTGTTCGCTAAGAAACATCCTTTTGGGTTAGGGAAAATTCAAGTTTTTAACTGTTTTCTAAGCGAGCAAGGCAGATTTCAGCATCCATACCCTGCGATGACAACAAAACTCCTGCTACAATGTTTCACTCTCAAACCATTTTTTCATCATTTTTAATAAAAAAATTCAGTATAGAACCTATCACTAACACACATACATCATTTACAACACACAACATACATCCATTCATCAATAATCCCTCAATTCTACTTATCAAATCCTAGGTTTTTCCCTAAAACCCCAACTATCCCCATTACCTAAACTCTACATCAAGAACATTGAAAAGCGATACTCCCTGTAACACCCCCTTTCTATACCCCAAAATAAGCAATTAAATCATTTAGGCACATATTAAAAATTCCATCAGAGTGATATTTGATACATGGTATAAAAGGAGCAATGCCACATTATACTTGAATATTTAAAACATACAACACCTGCTCATTAAGATATGTAGCAAACATGGTAACTTGCAAACACGAAGGATTTCATCCTTACACATGTATTCATATAATTCAAATAACAGCGGAAACCACATAACAATTTCAAACTTATATACTTATCATAAATATATCCACAAGTTTGAATCACCAAAATAATGACATGTTTACATAAAACATCTATCATCAAAATACATATACAAATGCATTCACAAAAAGGCATCAAGCCGACCCTAGCTACTCGATTCTACATATCAGAGCCGACCGACCAAAATATGAAGACGAGCTTCACAAAAATATCATCCAGCAACCTACTCTGCAATGCCTCGTAGAGCATCATAAAACATCAGAAGGGTGAGAAACATTATCATAATAACATTGCATATAATTATAGATCTCTACATATAAAATGCACATAAAACAAATTCTCACCACAAATCATTCCTTATCACCTATACACATTGCAACGTGTACATCAATACTAATCAAACATATTAATTACACACAATTCACCAATTCACATAAACTTATATTATTTATGTTTATTCCTCAATTCTGTTCATTCCGCATAAACATACGTCTAACTATGTTTAATCACACATATACATTACAAATGTATAAATCACATACATAAACATATATCAAACATGAATATATACAAACAAGTATGTTTCATCACACATACTATCATCTCCATAATACTCCAAATAAACATATGCACATTCATGTTTATTTTTGCATATCATAATTAAAATGATAAAATGCAACTCATAGAGACCGACACACGACTCTATGCAGATGCAATGCAGTACCTACTCAACATTTCAGCAGGTTCACTCAAGAACCAAATGGAATCATCGCTTGTTACCTAAAGTAACTCCCCGTCGGGCACACGATGTTCCCCATTGATCACACCCCACATGGGCACACAATGTTTATGGATTGCTCACACCCTACACGGGCATATAATCTGATTGCTGACACCCCACACGGGCACACAATCAATGTGAATAAATCACCCATCGCTCACACCCCACACGGGCACACGATGTTTCTGGATTGCTCACACCTCACACGGGCACACAATCCGATCTCTCACACCCTACATGGGTACACGATCTTGTTGTAGTCATCGCTCACACTCCACATGAGCACACAATGCTACAACGGATTCACAAAGAATCCCACGGCACAAGAATGCATACATTATGCTTTACATGCAAAATGACACACAACATTCTTGAAAATGCATACATTATTCACAATATAATTATGCATTCAACTCATTTAATTAACATACATTTGCATACAATTCAAGCAATGTATTCATTTGCCAACGGCCACAACATCACCTCGAACTCACAATTCCATAATTAACTTATTTACGTTTTATCAGAAAAGTTGGGTGAAAGTCGGGTGAAAGTCGGCTAGACATTACATTTCTTAGCATCATTAGTTTCTACACGTTTCTAGCTTCGAATCGATATAAGGAACACTAAAAATGGATACCCGAAACTAAGGCTACGGATTAAAACATAATTTTCTCAAAAACCTACAGGCTCGCTAAGCGCCCTCTCACTCGCTGAGCGAGAATTTCCCTAGAACTTTCGCTGAGCGACCACTGCGATTTCCAGAATTTCTCAGCTTCGTGACAGTCAACCTAAACCCATCCAAACCTCCAAAATACTTCCATAAACATGATCAACAACATATTCTAGCTATCATACTTTGATTACAACGATTTCTAACCGATTAATCCACTAATTTCTCACATTTTCTCTAAAACCCTAACTATTCATCTTCTCTAAACTTCCCTCAAAACCAAAACTCAACCAATCAAACACATACATAATCATACACAATATCAAGATAACAATGTTTATCACCCTTACCCAATTATTTCTTCTACACGGAGCAATCTTGATCAAAACCTAGCTTTTTCTTCTTTCTCTCCTTCTTCTCCTTTCTTTCTCTTCTATTTCCTTTCTATCTCTTTTCTTTCTCTTCCTCACACTTATATTCCTTTCTCTGTATTTTCTATTCTTTCTCTTACTAACTATTTTCTCCACCAAATATCATTTTTCTCACAAAAATATAATTCCATCTAATTCTAACTTATCACTAATTAGTAAATGTCTAAAATACCCTCTTATCCAATTTTACCCAAAAATTCACAAAATGGTACAATCACATATCACACCGACATATTACATTAATTCCTCAACATATCATATCATCATGATAATTTCAAAAATAAAACAATTATCATTCAAATAAAATAAAAGACTCCACAAAAATTGGGAAAATCGAATCGGGGCGTTACACTCCCCATACCTTAAAATGTCGCTTCTTACAGTTTCTCTTCAAATTTCGTCGGAGATTCTTCAAGCCCTAGCCTCTTCTCCTTGTTCTTCAGAGTTTCCTCTCTTCTCCTTCAAACACGGTCGTGAAAACTGATCGTATCCTAAAACCCCCAACTTCCTTTTGTCAATCTCACCCTTAGGACCCCAAATACTCTTTTCCAACTTTTCCCTCAACTTAGACTCCACAATTGACCAACATATCCCCAAGACCTCTTTTATTTTAATTAAATAATAATAATTTGAATAATCTAAAATAATTATCCTTTATATTACTATTGATTAAAATAATTACAAATAATCTCATCATCAACACAACAACATTCAACCAACACCAAATAATCGACAAAAACAAGCTACACAATTAAATCACGAAATTGGGGCATTACAATAAGCACCTGAGAGAATTCTCGAGTGAAAGTGAGAGGTGTCTCATATTCAAGGGGAACTCTGACCAAATCTTCACGGGTAGTATTAGGAAATTAGCTTTGGATGAAGTGAGTTCATATATGACTGATTGTACTTATGACTAATAGGAGTGAAGTTCTTTCTATATGTAGTCCTAAATAAAAACTCACGGGTATTATTAGGAAAAGAGACATCGAACTAGGATTGTTCAAATCAGACCAATTTGTATTACTGACAATTAAAAGTGAATTTCTTTTCATTGGGTTAACCCTCTTCATACATATGTGATTTTGCACCGAGCTAGATTACCACTCATGTGTTATTTATATTTTGTCATTATTTTGTCTATTACGCATTTAACTTGTCATATACATTATTATAACAGTGTGTTTGACATCTCGTCATTCAAAGAATGGAATTACAATCGACATCAAAGCAGAGACCCAGTTCTGTTTGGGTGTGTTTTAGGGTTATTTTTTGTTCAAGGTGTAGAATAGCAAAGAATGATGATCATTTAATTGACTAATGATTCTTGATATTACTAGGAATCTTCCAAAGATTGTAGTTGAAGACTAAGTCGAATTTGGTATTGAAGAAAAATTCACACTTGCTAAGATCTTGAGAAAGGTCGTGAGAATAGTGGATTTAAGATATGAGAATAATGTCTACCAATGTCAAAGACGGTCATCAACAAAATTTTAAGAGTTGTAACTTTCACTGTAAAAGAAAAGATGGTGAAAGATAAAATCTCAACCGTTCTTGTAGAGGCAAAGAGATCCAATGTCGTGAATGCAAATGTGTTGGACGCATTCAACTTAAATGCCCATTTTTTCTAAGGAAACGGAGAAAAATTACAATGTCACCAATGATAATATATATGAAAAAAGTGAATTTGATCAAGCAAAAAATATTGTAACGTTCACTATTCATATTAAAGACATGCAAGGTGTTAAAGATATTGGTGAAGCATCAAATTCAAAGAATATGTGTGTAACTTGTATGCTGAAAACATAATTCATAATGTCAGGTAACAAGTTTCAACATTCTATAAAACATAATTATCAGGATATAGCCGATGTCTTATCGTTTTTTACTATTGAACAATCTTTCTTGTTTGTCCTTACCATGGTGGTGCCTGTCATTGTTCGAGTGCGTCTCTTCATTATATTATTTTGATCATATTTATAAATATATAATTAAATTTTTAATTAATTTTTATTTCACAAAACCTTTATATGTGCCATAAAAATCTAACAAATTATATATATATTACTTTGTTATATTAACCACTAAATATTTTTTTTAAAAATTATTATATAATAGTTTTTGTATAAATAAATTTATTCATATACTCAACACTTTTTTATTTTTTAAAATTAATATTTTTTTATTTGATATAAATATCTCAACAAATGACATAGATTACTTTGACTATCCATTAAATATTTAATAAAAAATTAATTATTTTTTAAAAGAATAAATTAATGTTTAAATTAATTTTAACATTACTTTTTATTAAAAATAATATTTATTATTATTTGAGAATAAATTGTTTAACTTTATTATGTTATAAAAAACAAATTTGTCTGAGCCCAGGTTCGAGAATAAATTGTTTAACTTTATTATGTTATAAAAAACAAATTTGTCTGAGCCCAGGTTCGAACTGAGGACCTCTAGTGTGTGAGACTAGCGTGATAACCAACTACACCACCCAGACACTTATTATTAAGTTTTCTTATTATAAACATGTTCTACCAAGACATTAACATTTTTTTGAGCGCTCCTTTTGTGAACTTCTTTGGTTTTGTTTGATTACTTGTTTGAGAAGGTACTTGTGCCATTGTATGAGATCCTTTCTTTGACTTATTGAACCATTTTTATATCATTATAGGTATGTCTTGATGAAAATATAGGTCATTTGTTTGAGTTTGATGCTTGATTGGTGCACATGTTCAATGTTTGTTTCACATGCCTTCTTTTTGACTTAATTCTTCATCTCTTCACATCCATGTTTCTACTTGACTTGTATTTGGTTTGTGTATGCCATGCCATATCATCCATTTGAATTTCATATTATGTATGCTTCTTACTTTAAATACTCTCATTCATTTCAAATGCCATTCATCCTTTACTTTGCATACTTGAACATGTTTCATCCAAATGCATGCTTCTTCTTCTCTTAACTTCAGAGTGACTTATAATTGTTCAAATTTGATTAACTTATGCATATCATCCTCATCTTAACATGTCATCTAGATTCTAACTTTGATGCTTGACCATTCATCTTTCATGTTTTGTGTTTGACTTTCATGATAAGTAATTTCCTTTCCATGTTTGATCCATTTTCACTTCTTCTCACTTCTTCTCCCATTGACTCCTAATGCTTGGATGTTTGCATATATGCTTTATATGACATTTGAACATCATGTTTAGGCACATCTTTTGGTTGTCTACATTCTTACTTTGATATTATTTGAATAATTCTTGCATGATCACCTTGCATATCCACTCATTCTTCTTCTACTCCTTCTTTAAGGATCTTCTTGGTTGTTTTGCCACTTGTTTGCATTATATTTGCTTGAGTTTGTTTGGTGGATATTATAGATCACTTTTAAAGTGTTAATTATGAATTTTTTGCTTTTGTTTTGGTTTATAATTTTTTCTCTTTGAGTTGTGACTTGTTTGAGTCTTCTTGACTTCACATTTGCTTATGATTGTTTTTGCTAACCATGTAGGGGCTAATGGTAAGTAAGAGGGATGTGGATGAGCATCCACATTCCAAATTCTTCTCTTATCTTTTATAAATTAAATATGTGTTTGCCTTAGTATCAGGTATGTTTTGTTTGTCTAACTTCATCATCTCCCTCTTAGAAACAACTTAACCTCTTTTGAGAAGTAAGTTGTTTTCTAGCTTCCTCTTCTTCTCTTCTTCTTCTTTCTTCTTTTATTCTTTCTTTCTAGGATAGAGTTCTTATACCTCACTAACCTAGGTTTATCCATGCATGAGACTTTCTTAGGATTGTTTAGTCCCCCAATATACTTTTACCTTTGGTTCTTCTTTGGTGCTTCTCTCTTTCATCTTCAAACAAAAAGCTAAAAAACACTCAATAATGATTGAAGTGACTTTGTGTGTATGGACTTATTCCATGGGGCATTTACATCTATCGTATCTTGGGGTAATGTGAACTTGTCTAGCATGATGTACAAGTCTAATCATGAAAGTCACATTCACAAAGAAAAGCTTAAAAAGAACTTCTTCACTTCAAAAAGGAAAAACACTTAATAAATGCCAATAAGGTAGTGTACTTGAGCCCTAATATTTGGATAATGTTCATGCATCTTGCATCTGGAAAGTCCTGAAATGATGGCACACCTTGGATTAAGAAGTTTTTTTTAGCTTTTCTTTGTGAAGTAGTCTCATGCTAAGACCTATTCATCATGAGATACCCTACACTTCACCCCAAAATGGGATATGTGCAAGTACCCCATGGCAAAGTCTCTAGGCACATGAGAAGACTTGTTCTTTATTAACTGTCTCAAAGTGTTGTTTTGAGACGAGAAGAGAGAAGGAACCGAAAAGATCTCAAAGGTAAAAGCCTAATGGGAATATAAACCTAAAGAAGTTATCATGCTTGGATATCCTAGGTTTGTGATGTATGAGAACTCTATCCTAATGGAGGAGGAAGAGAAGAGGAAAAGAAAAGAAGAGAAGAAAGGAGAAAGGGTTAGAAGGCAACTTACTTCCAAGATGGAAATTAAGTGTCTTCTGAAGGGGATGAGAGAAAGATTAAACCAATCAAACAAATTAAACACCAACATCAAGTCAAGGTTACAGGAATGTGCACACATGTTGAACCAAATTCAAAGATTAGAAGTTGAAAATAAATGGCCAAACAAAGCACCAATGCATACACAAATGACTTATGATCACACAAAGAGAATTATCAATCAACAAACAAAGTGAAGTGAGATCAAACAAAGTCAGAACCAAGGTGGGGAAGTAGTTATGTCATATGGTATTCAACTCATGTTAATGATCAAAGAAAGAGCACAAAATTTCAAGCCATGCATCATAGCAACGCTCAAACAATCACCAAATTCAAAACAAGTTTCCACAAACTAGCATGTGATGTCTCATACATGGAAAAATAGACAAAGACTTGAGAAAAATATGGAAAAATGATCATACAAACCCAAAGTAAGTAGCTTATCATGTCTCAAAAGATGCCACCAAAAACGTTTTCAAAGAGTGCTCAAATCGTCTCAAACATTAGGCGAATATCACAACTACGATTCAATCACACAATGCATTAGGAAACAAATCAAACCACGACCAAAAAACATGATCATGACCTCAAATGAAAATTAAGTGTATGCAAAATGATGGATCAATAACCAAATGAAAAGGTCATGAATCAATGTATTAGTTCCAAGATTATGTCAAATGAGTGCATCACACCATTAAATCAAAATAAAATAGTAAAATTAATTGAAAATTAAATATATAAAAAATGGAAAATTAAATAAGACGTTCAGGGACATAATTTTTTTTTTTTTTGTATTTTTTAGACATGTGGAACTATTTTAATAATAAAAAATAAAGTGGAAAAAAATGAAATGTGACGTATGAAAAGGGTGGTGTATTAGCAATAAAATTGAATTGAAATGGCACATGGACCTAACAACATGGGGTGCGAAAATTAAACCAGCGAAAGGTCCATGAAACATCAACATTAACACCCAACTTTCTTATAAAAAATAATAAAATAAATAAATAAATAAAAAGAAAAAAGTGACGTGAAACACAATGTAATGCTGACATTTAATACACTCTACATGTTATTCTACCTTTCACTTACTAATAAAATAAGAAATAAAAAGACATACTATTTTATAAAAAATAAAACCTTCATGTGTCTTGGACCTTCATCAATAGGTCAAGAAAATCACTTAAACACTAAAGGACAAAACCAAGAAAAAGAGCCAATGAAATCGCAACACCTGTTGCACTAATTCCTCATCACTCAGTTAACACCCTCTCGTACCAGGTTTGTTCCATCATGCAATTATTTTATCATGAAAACAATTCTAAAAAACAAATATAACCTGGACACAACATCATCTTCTTAATGTATTCATGCAACAAAACCAGAAGCATCTTTAACAAACACAAATAACACAAATCTTGTACAAACGTTCAGCTAAAATTTCAACATCAAAACACCATCAATTCGAACAAAATAATATATCAAAATGAAGTCCCATATGAGTAGATCAATATTACACCATTAAAAACTCAAAATACCAGCTTTATCATGGTGAAAATAAGCACGAAGGTAAAGCACATGTAGTTGAAATCATAACTTTCAAAAATATTAAGCATCAAAACCTCAAACAACCAATGTGTGCCATCATTTCAGGAATTTCTAGATGCAAGATTCATGAACATTCTCAAAAAATTTAGATTTAAGATGAGAGAAATGGAGTTGAGGGAGGCTTACTTAGTGGAGACAATTCCACTGTTTCTTCAACTTCCAGCACACACAAAATCCAGAGACTTGTTCTTTGAGCTCCAAGGGTGAAGAATCAAGCAATAAACTGAAGCTTCCTTCAAAGTAAAATGAGATTTGAGGATGACTTTGAATGAGAGAGCAAAAGTTCAGATATGGTGTTTTAGCAAAATGAGATCTTCCCTCCTCATTTTAGGGTTTGTAGTAAGCTCTTATAGTGTGGGTCAGAAACGAATTTGGAGGCCCATGATGGCCAAATCATTTGTTTGAGAATTTTGACAAAAAGTGAGAAAAATATGGCATACAAGTTTTGGTTGCTCATGATGTGCTTTTGAGTGGTCATGTGAAGCAAAATAGTGAGTGTAAAAAGCATAAACGAAATGGTGGGCAAATACACCAAGTTTGTGGTTTTTGCATAATTCCAAGTTTGGCATAAAATTTGAAAATGATTTTCATGGAAATGTTACATGTTTGGTCCCTTTTGGCAATGAAAAAGGGGTGTCATGCATGTGAATTCATGAAAGAAATATATGTTCGGATCTCTTTCTTTTCTGCGTAGAATGACTAATCGTCATCGGGAGGAAATGAGATGACTTAGTCAATCCATCTACGATCACCCGAATCAAATAATTCCCCTTCACCATCTTCGATAAACCTAACCCAAAATACATAGAAATACTATCCTATTTCCATCATGGAATATTCAATGGTCGCATCAGACCCAAAGGCTTCTGATGTTCCATCTTCGATCTTGGAAAATCAAACACACATACACAACTCGACAATATCCTTCCTCATATCCAGCCGCCAAAGTAACTTCTACAGATCCTTACACATCTTCATAGCACCAAGATTATTGTTCAATCTACTTCAGCGTCCTCCATCTAAAATACTCATCTCAATTTCCGTTACATTTGGAATACACACTCTATCACGAAACCTCATTACATCATTATCATCAATTCGGAATTCACATCCGTTACCTTGGTTAATCAAAGTCAACTGATCAACCAACTTCAAATCAGATTGTTGTCCTACTCGGATCCTCTCCACAATATCACTAGTTAATTTCAAAATTCTTAACTTCACACTATCAGAAGTAGTCTCACACAACAAACTCATGTCTCCGAACTGTTTAATCATCCCGATTTCTTTCACCATAAGCATCAACATAGGCAATGTCTTCTTACTCACAGCATCTTCAACCGCATTTGCTTTACCCGGATGGTAACTCAAGTCAAATCAAAATCCTTCAACAATTCCATCAGTCTCCTCCATCACACATTCAACTCTTTCTAATCAACAAGTGCTTCAAACTCTTATGATCGATGAACACCTCAATTCTATATCCAAAAAGATAATGTCGCTAAATCTTCAACACATACACCACGATTGCCAATTCTAATTTATGGCTAGGATAATCCCTTTATGAAATCTGAATTATCGGGAATTATAAGCAACCACTTGACCATTCTGTATCAATACTTCACCAAGACTCATCCTCGAAGCATCACAATAAACCCCAAAAGACTCACCCGGATTAGGCAAAATCAACATTGGAGCAGTCGCTAACTCCTTCTTTAGTCCCACAAACATTTCTCACATGCAACATCCCACACATATGCCCGACTCTCCCGAGTCAACTAGGTCGACGGTAATACCGATTTAGAAAAATCTTCAATAAACCTGTGATAACAACTTACTAATCCCATAAAGCTTCTTAGTCCAATGACATACTTCAAAGTCTCTTACTGCATAACAACATCAATCTTAGAAAGATCAATGATTATTGGACAACTAGAAATCACCTGACCAAGGAAACTTACTGCCTACAACCAGAACTCACAATTCGACAATTTGGCACGCAACTTCCTTTCTCTCAATACTTGCAACACAATCTGCAAAGGTGTTGCGTGTTCTCCTTCAGACTTAGAATATGTCAAAATATCACCAACAAAGACCACCACAAAATTACCCTCTAATACTCATGCAAATCCGATTCATATACTGCACAAACACGCCAAGTACATTGGATACACCAAACAGCGTCATAGTTTCCTTATGGTGACTATACCTCGTCCTGATAACCGTCTTCAGAATATACTTATTTCCTCATTTTATCACCAAATAGACTATCCCATTATCATTTATAATCACTTCACTTACATCACAACAACATCATTAACATTTCACCATAATAGGACTTCATAATCAACATCATGTTTATCAACACTTGTATAACTCAACCATAATGTAGTTCATCACTTACATCACTAAATAACCGTCATATCATACATTAAAACATATCATAAGTTACCGCAGAACCACATCATTACAAAACATACACATTCATGGTTTCACTCAATTTCATCAATTAAAACACGTTTTCAGTCTTGTAACACGCGCTAAGCAAGCTCCTTCCCGCGCCAAGCGCGCTCGCTTATGTCTCAAAGGGTAACTTTTCCTCCAGACCATGCTAAGCGTCCTCTAGCTCATTAAGCACCCTCTGTCATTTCAGTAGGAACCCCTTGATATCACATGAGAACACATCCGAAAGTGACACACCTTAGATAAATCACCAACCACTACATTTCCTTATGCCTTCTAAGAAACTCACATCGTAAAGACTTTTGCACCATCTTTCATAAACTTAACCACTTTCTTAACGGAATAAAAAACTCTCCACCTTCATTGAACTTAGATTCACACTCTGGAGACAAGTCACAAATATCTTGAGGAAAACATCAGGAATTACACACCTATGGCATATCACTAGCTGCCACGTTGCTCTCCATGCCCTGAGAAGCAAACATCAACAATACCTGATCGTTCTCCCTCAAGATCTTCCAACTTGACTGACAGACACGAAACTCGAACTTTCTTCATCATCAAATATAATAACCTGCACCGACTCATCAAAAGCATCTATAAGCACTCAACGTAACTCCATTTTACTTCACTATACACACCATCTAAGCTAGCAAGACACGTCTATTCCATCCAACACGATTCCGTCTACTATCAACAAGAGATTAAGGGTGACAGTGTTCCTCAATTTGTCAATAGATAGACGACAATCATGATGGGGCATAAACCACACCCACCAAACTCCAATAGCGTTCTTGGAAATCTTGTGCACTAAGCCACCTCATGTCCAATTCCTTAGTTGACTCAAGCCTTATCTCCCCATTCCCTCTGGAATCGAGAAAAACAACGTCCTAATAACATTTGCACTCGTGCAATCCAATACATGCTGAGCCAATACTCAACAACCAAAACATCTCAGAGAAGAAATATCTTTTCCCCCACTTATTTCAAACCAACACCTGAAGACAAACGGTTAGAAAACAAGTAAGTACCGATAATGTTTCACACATATGTCACGTACTAATGAACAAACATCATTAGACAACATGGCCGGATGGACCGACCTGCTCTGATACCACTAATGTAACACCCTTCTAACCCCAAAGAATAAAACACAATAATCACTTAAATAAATTAGAGTACATCTCATAAATGTGCCACATTTTCTTCATAAAACGTCTTAACAACATCATTACTCTGTAACACGGGTTTTCAAAATATTTAGAATATTCATTTCTTTTATAATCAATAATCAAACTAAACTTTTCAGTGGAATCATAACTTCATAAACTTCATTTATTTCATCAAAACATCAAGAGCTTCGGTCATTGTCAACTATCATCATTAACTAAAAATCAACATCTAGTAACTCATAAAAATCATCCTAACAGACAACATAATATTCACTTAAGTGTGTCCCACTCGATGTTACATCTACCAGAGCAAGACACCATATCACAAAGTAAGCGATGTAAAAATAATACTTCAAGATAAATTTATGCACCAAGCTTATTCTTGAGTATCTGCAGGATGGCATAATAGACCATCACCAAAGGGAGGTGTCGCTCCCTGGATTTCCATCCTGTTACAAACACGAAAGTGGTGCGGAGAAGCGTAGAGTCGCTAGCCAATCATTTTTATCCCAAAGGAACGGGAATGGTAATGCTGCACAAATCGAAGAAAAGAAAAGGAAGGACAAAGGTCCTGCGAACCAAAGATATTGGGTTCAGGAGTCGGTTACGACCTGGGAAGGTATTAGCACCCCAAATCGTCTATCGTACCCGAAGGGATCCACGCTTGCAAAGAAAATGTTTCAAAGGGTGAAGAAATAAAAGTTGCTGCAAAAGAAAAACTAAAACTTTATAAGAAAAGAAAAAAAGTGGGAAAATGTAGGGAAAATAAAAGAGTGCTCGAACGGGCCATACCTCGTTGCTTACGTACCTCATTTGTACATGAGGATTAGAGTCGCTATAGTTCCCCTAACTAGGGAGGAAAATGGCTTGTGTGTTTAAAAGCTTGAACTGCTCATGTCAATGCTCAGGTGTTGCAGGCTCATCTGGAACGAGTGTGTTACCGTCTTGAAAATATACAAGTAGGAGCAAGTTCTTACGTCATGAGTGAAGGTGATGAGAAAAGAAGTCCCGAAGGAGAGATGATTATTCTTTGTTCAGTGTTTTTTAGGAGTTTTTTGCTTTGAGGTTTGCATAGGTGAGTGTACCTAAGTCTTACTCAATGGGATGTGTACTTCTTACATCATCCCAAAATGGAATGGGCAAGAGGCACACCTAGATATGAGGGAAATCCCCAAATCTAGTCCCATAGATGAAGGCTTAAGCACACTAGCCTATTTAACTTTATTAAGTGTTTTTGTGATTTTTGGGTTAAGAAGTGTTTTTTAGCTTTTCTTTGTGAATTAGTCTCATGATAAGACCTATTCATCATGATAGATACCATACACCTCACCCAAAAATGGGATGTGTGCAAGTAACCCATGTCAAAGTCTCTTGGCACATGAGAAAACTTGTTATGTATTAAGTGTCTTGAAGTGTTGTTTTGAGACGAGAAGAGAGAAAGCACCAAAAGGATCTCAAAGGTAAAGGTCTAATGGAAATCTAAACTTAAAGAAGTTATCATGCTTGGATATCCTAGGTTTGTGATGTTATCCTAATGGAGGAGGAAGAGAAGCGGAAAAGAGAAGAGAAGAAATGAGAAAGGGTTAGAAGGAAACTTACTTCCAAGATGGAAGTTAAGTTGCTTTTGAAGGGGATGAGAGAAAGATTAAACCAATCAAACAAGTTAAACACCAACATCGAGTCAAGGTTACAAGAATGTGCACACATGTCAAACCAAATTCAAAGATTAGAAGTTGAAAACAAATGGCCAAACAAAGCACCAATACATACACAAATGACTTATGATCACATAAAGAGAATTATCAATCAACAAACAAAGTGAAGTGAGATCAAACAAAGAGAGAATCAAGGAGGGGAAGTATCTATGTAATATGGAATTCAACTCATGTTAATGATCAAATAAAGAGCACAAGATTTCAAGTCATGCATCATAGCAACACTCAAACAATCACCAAATTCAAAACAAGTTTCCTCAAACTCGCATGTGATGTATCATACATGGAAAAATAGACAAAGGCTTGAGAAAAATATGGATAAATGATCACACAAACCCAAAGTATGTTGCTTATCATGTCTCAAAAGATGCCACCAAAAAGGTTTTCAAATAGTGCTCAAATCGTCTCAAACATTAGGCGAATATCACAACTACGATTCAATCACACAATGCATTAGGAAACAAATTAAACCACAACCAAAAAACATGATCATGACCTCAAATGAACTTTAACAAACCCTATATACATGTGCCTAAGTGTATGCAAAAGGATGGATCAAGAACCAAATGAAAAGGTCATGAATCAATGTATTAGTTCCAAGATTAGGTCAAATAAGTGCATCACGCCATTAAATCAAAATAAAATAGTAAAATTAATTGAAAATTAAAAATAAAAAAATGGAAAATTAAAAAAGACATTCAGGGACATAAAAAATATTTTTTTTGTATTTTTTAGATATGTGGAACTATTTTAATAATCAAAAATAAAGTGGAAAAAAATGAAATGTGACGTATGAAAAGGGTGGTGAATCAACAATAAAATTGAATTGAAATGGCACATGGACCTAACAACATGGGGTGAAAAAATTAAACCAGCAAAAGGTCCATGGAACATCATCATTAACACCCAACTTTCTTATAATAAAATAATAAAATAAATAAATAAATAAATAAAAAGAAATAAGTTACGTGAAACACAATGCAATGCTGACATTTAATACACTCTGCATGCTATACTACCTTTCACTTACTAATACAATAAGAAATAAAAAGACATACTATTTTATAAAAAAGAAAACCTGCATGTGTCTTGGACCTTCATCAATAAGTCAAGAAAATCACTTAAACACTAAAGGACAAAACCAAGAAAAAGATTCAATGAAATCGCAACACCTACTGCACTAATTCCTCATCACTCAGTTAACACCCTCTTCATACCAAGTTTGTTCCATCATGCAATTATTTTATCATGAAAACAATTCTAAAAAACAAATATAACCTGGACACAACATCATCTTCTTAATGTATTCATGCTAAAATTTTGTACAAACTTTCAGCTAAAATTTCAACATCAAAACACCATCAATTCGAACAAAATAATATATCAAAATGAAGGGAGAAAAGGTAGTAACATACTTTGTATAACATTAAAAGTAAAATATCTGGATAAAGACGAGGTTTCATATCTCAATGCAGGTAGGATCATCATTAGTAACCAAACCCTCAACACCAATGTTATATATTCGGTCAAAATGTATTTCATTGCAAGGCCCACATGTACCAGTGTCACCCATCACGAATAAAAAACACATTGTGTAAACAACTTGCAGCTGCTCTCAATAACCTGAATGTGCATAATCCAGAAGTGTGCATTCATCTTATTTTAGTTATAAGACAGTTCAACTGAATCAGACTATTAATTTTCAGCATGATCACTCCACATATTTAAGGCACTTTTGAACCAATTCGTGTTTGTTTAAAAGATCGATTGACATGAAACAAATATTAAATACAATTCAATATACAAAAATGATATGTAAATTAGTCTAATGTCACACAACATATGTAATTGGAGGAAAATGAATGTGTACCTTTTAAACGATTTGTGTCATAACGGTTTTTCCAAATCACTCACCATTTAGTCCACGCACCTCAAGTTGTTTGTGAAGCCGTTTCTGGAGGTCTATCTGCTACCGTAATGCTTTGGTGATCCCCTTACTCTTGCAACCATAATTCAAGGCAAGACTATATGCAATCTTTCTCATTTTTTAGGTTAAAAAAATTATAGAAGAATTGTGTACGATGGAAACGTGAATAATAGGTATCATCGAAAAGCTAAAAAACTTAGAAATGACTCACATTTTCAAGTCTTGACATGATGAAAATCTTTCTCATGATGTTTGTCACTATGATGAGCACCAACAAACTTCTAGCATAATTTTTCAAAGTAATGAAATAAGTTCATACCAAACGAATAGGTAGTCTGAGGAAGTTAAACTCTAAAACTTGGACGCCATAATACTTTCCTATGGTGTGATTGTCGCTCCCCGAATTTCCATCCTGGTACAAATGCGAAAGTGGCGCGGAAAAGAATAGAGTCGCCAGCCAGGCATTTTTATCCCGAAGGAACGGGAATGGTAATGCTGCACAAACCAGAAGAAAAGAAAAGGAAGGACACGAGTCCTGCGAACCAAAGAGACTGAGTTCGGGAGTCGGTTACGACCTGGGAAGGTATTAGCACCCCAGATCGTCCGCCGTACCCGACGGGATCCACACTTGCAAAGAAATCTGTTTCAAAGGGTGAAGGAATGAAAGTTGCTGCTAAAGAAAAGGAACTGAACTGGATAAAAGAAAAGAAAAGGGGACTGAAAAAGAAAAGAAAAGGAAAAAATGTAGGGAAAATAAAGATTGTGTGCTCGAACGGGCCCTACCCCGCTGCCTACGTACCTCATCGGGAAAATGAGGATCAGAGTCGTCGTAGTTCCCCTAACTAGGGGTGAAAGAGATTGCTTGTGTCTTAAGGCTTGAACTGCCTATGTTAATGCTCAGGTGTTGCAGGCTCGGACGACGAGTGCGTAATCGTCTTGCAAAGTGACAAGTAGGAGCAAGTTCGCGTACGGAGCGAAGGTGATGAGAAAAGAATTCCCGAAGGAAAGACGCTTATTGTTTGTGTTTTTTATGAGGCTTTTTATGAGTGTGTCACAAGGAAGTGAACTCAAGCTCTTTTCCATGGAATGTGCACTTGTCACTACATTCCAAGATGGAATAATAGAACAAGCACACTCAAGTAAGGAGAAGATCCCCAAAACTTGAATCCAGAGATTAGGGCTTAAGCTCACTAACTCATTAAACTTATTAAGTGTTTTTTGTATTTACAATGAAGAAGTGTGTTTTATGATTTTCTTGGTGAAGATGATATCTTGATCAGACTTGTGCATCACAAGACAAGCTTGTACTATCCCAAGATGGGAAGACTACAAGTGTCTCATGGAATAAGGCTATTGCTCAAGGTATCACTTCAATATTTATTAAGTGTCTTCTTTAAGGTTTTGAGATGAGAAGAAAAGAGAAACCAAAAGGATCACAAAGGCAAAAGTCTAATGGGGGACTAATGAATCCTAAGTGTTGTCATGCATGGGAAATCCTAGGTTAGTGAGGTTTACTATCCTAAAGAAGAAAGAAAGAAGAAGAGAAGAAGGAAATAAGAATAAAAGAGGGAGGAAGTAAGGCCTAAGCCCAACATTCACAAGTTTAGAACAAATAATAAGAAGAAGAAGAGAAGAGGTGAGATCTGGAGATGTGGGAATCACATCCACACCTCTCACTTACCAAAGCCCCTGAAAAGGTTAGTGACACAAGTATAAAGGCAATACAAAATGAACATAATTCCATACCAACACCATACAACCAGAAGTGAAGTCATACACATAAATGCTCAATGCAAATACAAGTCACAAGAATGAGAAAAGAAGCACACAAATCATCATGAGGCAACATGAATCACATAGCAAAGCAAAGCAAACTTATGAAGATGAAAAGCAAGATGACCAAATCACAACCCCATGGCACAAGACCAGAACCCTAATCATGTTAGAAGAATGCCTAAGAGACAAGAGAGATGAAGAGAAGAGATGCATATAGCTAAGTGGTAACATTATGAGAAGAAATAAGCAAAGGAAATGCATAAGAATGAAAGGACTTCAAAATCAACCAAACACAAACTCCTCAAGGAACAAACCAAAACTCAAGATCAAAAAGGTACCCACATCCTAATAAGGCTCTAAACAAGATGAAGAAGTTGGCACAAGTGCCCTTCTAAGCTAAAGGGAGAGCAAATGATCCAAAAGAAGCAAAATGGGACAAGTCAAGAACAAAAATTCAAATTAATTCAAGTAAGCATTCAAAAATTCCACAACCTTGCACAAGTGATCTTCAACCATACCATAACAACATGCCAAAAGGAGGGAAAGAAATTCAGAAGCTAAACAAGTCAAATGAGAGGTCAAACATGGATTAGGGTTAAATGGCTTCACTCACAAGTTAAGGACCAAAATCAATTAAACAAGATTCTAAAAATCAGAACAAAAATCACCAATAAACTATACTCTATCATGAATCCAGAGCAAAAAGAATCATCCAAAAATTCAAAACAATGATCAAGAAAGAAAATAGACAAGTCAGCATGGTTCAAAATGAGATAAAATGAATTAATAAAAGTGAACAATTAATTTCCACGTGTCAGATGAAAATAAATGGAAAATAAAAATGTCAAAAATTAGAGAAAACTCAAACAATCATTCATGAATTTTTTTAGAATTTTTTTAAACTTAAAACTATTTTTAAGAATTGAAAATCAAAATGAAATTAAAATGAAATAAAAAGAAATAGAAATAAAATGAAACAGGCTGGGGGTCCCATCAGCAAGGGTTTCCAGTTCAATTCATTGGGCTCAAACGCATGGGGGGTGGGAACAGCAACCCAGGCCCAGTCAAAGGTCAACGCAGCATATAATAACTAGTGTGGAAATTCAATTAAATTCAGAAAAAACAGAGACCATTAGATCAAGTGGACGTGTGAGATAGGTCAACTCATTAAACACAGGTCAGCACATTAATTGGTTGGCAGTGAGGGAACACAACATTATTGTGTGGTGAGAAACATGGTGATTAATTCAGAAAGAAATAAAACATGTGAGGGAGAGGTTGTCTCATTAATGAGGTGGCAGCATGAAGGACGTCCAAATCCAGGATCCAAGGGCTGAGAGGTCATCTTCTCCAATTAACTTTGATGAACACAAACCCAGAATCCAGTGACCGGAGCTAGGGCTCCGGCACCGGAAAGCACAAACCATGAACAAATCATTAAATAAATGACTCAAACACTCCAGATTAGACAATTAGGGCACGCTGAATCCAAATATGGCATTCAAATTCACAATGGATCACTGAATCAAACAGATCGAAGCAAAACAGATCCAACTATGAAACTTCAAATCATCATATAACACTCAATTCTCAAGCATTTTTCAATCTAAAAGGTGCAGAATACTCAACATAGCAAGCACAACACATTGCATACATCTAATTTCATTTCCAGATCCACGAATTTCAAAGTATACCTGAGCTTGCAGATCCTTCAAATCACCAGAATAAAGCTTCCAATGCTGCAGATCTACTCCCTCTAACTTCTTATTGCAAAATAAATGCAAAAGAAGCCTTGAATGCTTCTAGATCTTGAGGTTTGAGAGCAGCTGCACTTGAATGGCACCTCTTGAAATATTGAGCTTCAGCTTAAACCAATGGTGGATTAATGATCCTTAAGCCTCAAGGATTCAGGATATGTGATTTGTTTGTGAAGAGATGAGAGAATGAGGAGATTCGAAAGAAAATGCTCTTGGTGCAAAAACTTTGGAATGATGAAATGTGATGCCTCTAGCCTCAAATGAAACCCTAATTTTCTTTTATATGATCTCAAAATGCAATGCTGAAAGGATGAGAGCAAGAGCACGTGAGATGAGAGTGTGAGAGTGAAATTGAAAATTTGGAAAAAATCTTGTGATGAGGTTCTTGGCTCGTGCATCCCTCTCATTCCTTGCCCATGTGTGATCAATATTTCACCCTTGATTCAAAACATAAATCACTTTGGCCCTTGGATGTGAGGATCATGCTTTTTTCATGTTCATGCAAATTTCCCTCTTATGAAATACTCCTCTTATCATGCACGAATTTGGCAACATTTTTGGAGCAAAATGGACTCTTGGCATTGCTTTGTAAGTTTGTGACCTCATTTGATTCATTACATCACTCAAAAATACATTTCATGAAGTTTTGCACTTGTGGAAGTCTTAGAATTCATGCCATGCCCTTATTTTCTTGAAATTTCCGAAGGGCCTATCTCTTAAACCACGAGGGCTATGAAAATGCTCTTGTACTTTTTGAAAATGGGAGGCTTTAATCTTCAACGTTCATGTTTGGTTGTGGTGATGAGAAAAGAATTCCCGAAGGAAAGACGCTTATTGTTTGTGTTTTTTATGAGGCTTTTAATGAGTGTGTCACAAGGAAGTGAACTCAAGCTCTTTTCCATGGAATGTGCACTTGTCACTACATTCCAAGATGGAATAATAGAACAAGCACACTTAAGTAAGGAGAAGATCCCCAAAACTTGAATCCAGAGATTAGGGCTTAAGCTCACTAACTCATTAAACTTATTAAGTGTTTTTTGTATTTACAATGAAGAAGTGTGTTTTATGATTTTCTTGGTGAAGATGATATCTTGATCAGACTTGTGCATCACAAGACAAGCTTGTACTATCCCAAGATGGGAAGACTACAAGTGTCTCATGGAATAAGGCTATTGCTCAACGTATCACTTCAATATTTATTAAGTGTCTTCTTTAAGGTTTGTGAAGAGAGTGAGAGAATGAGGAGATTCGAAAGAAAATGCTCTTGGTGCAAAAACTTTGGAATGATGAAATGTGATGCCTCTAGCCTCAAATGAAACCCTAATTTTCTTTTATATGATCTCAAAATGCAATGCTGAAAGGATGAGAGCAAGAGCACGTGAGATGAGAGTGTGAGAGTGAAATTGCAAATTTGGAAAAAATCTTGTGATGAGGTGCTTGGCTCGTGCATCCCTCTCATTCCTTGCCCCTGTGTGATCAATATCTCACCCTTGATTCAAAACATAAATCACTTTGGCCCTTGGATGTGAGGATCATGCTTTTTTCATGTTCATGCAAATTTCCCTCTTATAAAATACTCCTCTTATCATGCACGAATTTGGCAACATTTTTGGAGCAAAATGGACTCTTGGCATTGCTTTGTAAGTTTGTGACCTCATTTGATTCATTACATCACTCAAAAATACATTTCATGAAGTTTTGCACTTGTGGAAGTCTTAGAATTCATGCCATGCCCTTATTTTCTTGAAATTTCCGAAGGGCCTATCTCTTAAACCACGAGGGCTATGAAAATGCTCTTGTACTTTTTGAAAATGGGAGGCTTTAATCTTCAACGTTCATGTTTGGTTGTGGTGATGAGAAAAGAATTCCCGAAGGAAAGACGCTTATTGTTTGTGTTTTTTATGAGGCTTTTAATGAGTGTGTCACAAGGAAGTGAACTCAAGCTCTTTTCCATGGAATGTGCACTTGTCACTACATTCCAAGATGGAATAATAGAACAAGCACACTCAAGTAAGGAGAAGATCCCCAAAACTTGAATCCAGAGATTAGGGCTTAAGCTCACTAACTCATTAAACTTATTAAGTGTTTTTTGTATTTACAATGAAGAAGTGTGTTTTATGATTTTCTTGGTGAAGATGATATCTTGATCAGACTTGTGCATCACAAGACAAGCTTGTACTATCCCAAGATGGGAAGACTACAAGTGTCTCATGGAATAAGGCTATTGCTCAATGTATCACTTCAATATTTATTAAGTGTCTTCTTTAAGGTTTGTGAAGAGAGTGAGAGAATGAGGAGATTCGAAAGAAAATGCTCTTGGTGAAAAAACTTTGGAATGATGAAATGTGATGCCTCTAGCCTCAAATGAAACCCTAATTTTCTTTTATATGATCTCAAAATGCAATGCTGAAAGGATGGGAGCAAGAGCACGTGAGATGAGAGTGTGAGAGTGAAATTGCAAATTTGGAAAAAATCTTGTGATGAGGTGCTTGGCTCGTGCATCCCTATCATTCCTTGCCCATGTGTGATCAATATCTCACCCTTGATTCAAAACATAAATCACTTTGGCCCTTGGATGTGAGGATCATGCTTTTTTCATGTTCATGCAAATTTCCCTCTTATAAAATACTCCTCTTATCATGCACGAATTTGGCAACATTTTTGGAGAAAAATGGACTCTTGGCATTGATTTGTAAGTTTGTGACCTCATTTGATTCATTACATCACTCAAAAATACATTTCATGAAGTTTTGCACTTGTGGAAGTCTTAGAATTCATGCCATGCCCTTATTTTCTTGAAATTTCCGAAGGGCCTATCTCTTAAACCACGAGGGCTATGAAAATGCTCTTGTACTTTTTGAAAATGGGAGGCTTTAATCTTCAACTTTAATGTTTGGTTGTGGTCCATTTGAAGCTTTTTCACCAAGTTATGCTTACTTGAAAATTAGGGCAAAAACTTACTAAAAATGGAAATTTTCAAGACCAGACTTATGCCAATTTTGCAAAACACCTCAAAACCTCATGATTATTGATCTTTGATCTTGCCAAACCTCTTCTAAGGTTATAAGAACATCCCTTGGCTAGAAAAAAGGGGTTGGACCCTTTGAAATCTCACAGTTGACTTTCAGAATGCACAGTTGACCAATTTCTTCCTTTTCAAACAACTGAAGAAATATCTGACTTCCACAAGGAATTTTCTCACCAAATTTCATCCCTAGGATCCTCTTAACATGTGAGAGACTTTGCCCAAATGAAATGGCCAAAGTCTCAAGGTTTTCATGCTTGAAACTCAAATCCTAATTTGGGATCATTGTGTAGGAGCTTGAACTTGTGAATGCAATGTAGACCCCTCATATGACTTGAACAAATCCATTGGGCCCCTTGTCATAGCTTATGATGCCTCAAAAACCTCCACAAATGATCATATGCCTAATGCTAGGTCATGAGAATGTTATGCCTCATCTTTCCATGCTGAGATGCCAAGAATATGATATGTTCATGATGAATATGATATGATATGATGTTTAAAAAGAAGAGGGCAAATTTTGGGGTATTATAGTGATCAAATTTATAATCCTTTTCAAACATATAACCCCCATACCTTGAATAATATTTTAATAATATCAACAAACAAAGATATTTCTTTATAATTGTAACCAAAATAAATAGTAGGACAAGTTTAAGAGCCAAAGTGAAGGCATTCATTAAATAAAATATTAAATCTAAAGTCTTTAAATTACAACAAAATTTAACATCGTAACTTTGAAAATACCTTGCATTTTGTCTGGCCTGCTATTTACTCCAATTCATCTTTTTCTGTTTCTCCTACTCTCTCTTAAAAAGGCAGAACCTTTGAGGATGAGCATAAGTGAAAGCTTCATCAACAACGACAGTGTAGGGTTTCATGGAAGATAGAGGACAAGAGAGAAACAAAGATGAGGTAGAAAGGGGGCGGCAGAGTTCCTTTCCCTATGATAGGGTTTGGAAGAAAAATATAGAAGGAAATCGAAAATTGGGGAAATGGAAAATTGAAATGAGAGAGAAAAAACGTGAGAGATATAATAAAAAAAATCAAAAGTAACGACACGTGTCTTGCTAGAATGGTTTTGGTTTTTCAATTAATTGGTGCATTTGTTAATTACTTATTAGTCATTTATGTAGTGTAAATACTTTTAGAAGAAAAGGTAATATAGGAAGTGCATCCAATTGATTTTTAATGGGTAGATAGTAGATAGTAGATAAAATAAGAAATAAAAAGACATACTATTTTGTAAAAAAGAAAACCTACATGTGTCTTGCACCTTCATCAATAGGTCAAGAAAGTCACTTAAACACTAAAGGACAAAACCAAGAAAAAGAGCCAATGAAATTGCAACACCTGCTGCACTAATTCCTCATCACTCACTTAACACCCTCTTCATACCAGGTTTGTTCCATCATGCAATTATTTTATCGTGAAAATAATTCTAAAAAATATATAATCTGGACACATCATCATTTTCTTAATGTATTCATGCAACAAAACCAGAAGCATCTTTAACGAACACAAATAACACAAATCTTGTACAAACTTTCATCTAAAATTTCAACATCAAAACACCGTCAATTCGAACAAAATAGTATATCAAAATGAAGTCCCAGATGAGTAGATCAACATTACACCATTAAAAACTCAAAATAACAGCTCTATCATGGTATAAATAAGCACGAAGGTAAAGCACATTAAGTTGAAATCATAAATTTCCAAAATATTAAGCATCAAAACCTCAAACAACCAAGGTGTGCCATCATTTCAGGACTTTCCAAATGCAAGATGCATGAACATTCTCAAAACCTTCAGATCTAAGATGAGAGAAATGGAGTTGGGGGAGGCTTACTTAGTGGAGAGAAGTCCACTGCTTCTTCAACTTCCAACACACACAAAAATCCAGAGACTTGTTCTTTGAAATCCAAGAGTGAAGAATCAAGCAATAAACTGAAGCTTCCTTCAAAGAAAAATGAGATTTGAGGATGACTTTGAATGAGAGAGCAAAAGGTCAGATATGGTGTTTTAGCAAAATGAGACCTCCCCTCCTCATTTTAGGGTTTGTAGTAAGCTCTTATAGTGTGGGTCAGAAATGAATTTGGAGGCCCATGATGGCCAAATCATTTGTTTGAAAATTTTGACAAAAAGTGAGAAAAATATGGCATACGGGTTTTGGTTGCTAATGATGTGTTTTTGAGTTGTCATGTGAAGCAAAATAGTGAGTGTAAAAAGCATAAACGAAATGGTGGGCAAATACACCAAGTTTGTGGTTTTTGCATAATTCCAAGTTTGGCATAAAATTTGAAAATGATGTTCATGGAAATAGTACATGTTTGGTCCCTTTTGGAAATGAAAAAGTGGTGTCATGCGTGTGAATTCATGAAAGAAATATATGTTGCCCACACTTTTAAAACAAATTCAAATATTTCAAGATTTGAGATGCCTTGCCACCATGTTCATTAGCTCTCTTTGAGTGATCATAACTTGATGTAGAATGACACATATGATGCAAACTTGTGTTCATTAGAAAGAATGGATGATGGATAACAACTTTGGTGTTTGTAAAATCTTGAGAAAAAAACTGATAACAACTCAAAAATCTCTTGGAATCTGATGTAAAATTTGCCTAAACTAACTTAGAAAAAATTCTAAGTTTTTGGATTTTAAGACATGAAACTTCTCCACTTTAATCCACCATAACTTTCTCAAACATAATTCATTGAAGATGATCTTGTAATGGTTGGAAAGCTCTTGAATAGAAGAATAACTTCCGTGTTTGGAAAATTTTGAAATTATGCCTTTAAAATGATGTAATTTGACCTTGAAAATGGTATGTAAAACATAGGAAACTTACCAAAACTGGCAAGTTTCTAAAACCCTAATTTCCAAAAATGGGAACCTTCCACAACTCTTGATTTTTCATGATTCTTTTGAATTTTCTTGATCAAATCACATCCATTAATTATATTTGACTTGTGTTGCACAAATATGACCATAAAGTTGGGAGTTGACTTTTTCTTCCACACAATTGACTTTCCCTCAAGTTTCTTGATTTTCAAGTAACTGACCAATCGGAAACCTTCTGAAATGATTCAATCGACGATATTTCATCCCTAGATACTTGATATCATGTGGAAAAAATTAAAAAGAAGTTTGAACCAAAATTTCATCAGGAAAACCTTTGAATAAAAAACCCTAAATTTAGACCTTTTTATTTGGAGATGTCGCACTGCTTGCACTTCTTGATCAATCCACATCTTTCAAAGCCTTGAGGGATCATCTGAGATCAAGTGGGACATTAGGAACCCTTAAGACTTGTTGAGACACATATGAACCTTTGATGCCTCCGCAAGTGCACGGAAATATCGAAACAATATAAAAGATTTTTGAACCTACAGAGACCAATGTCAACCTACTGTAATTTATCATTGCTTTGTAAAGCTAAGGCTGATGAATATTTGATTAAGAGGAAACTAGAACTAAAACTAAAAATGAACTTAGAAAATAAGATAATAAAGAGAGGTCGGAAATGGATTCCGTGTTCCTAAAGGACTTTGTAGAATTCGGTTACTAATTACGACTATAACTTAGTTCTGTAGAATATACCGACTTAAAGACTCTGTCTCACGCTCTCACGGTATTAACTAAAGTCATGTTCCCTAATCCCAAGATTTTTCTCTCGGCATTAACTAAATTCATGTTCCCTAATCCCAAGATTTTTCTCTCGCTCGCCCGATAACTAAGAAATATATTTTGGAAGCCAATAATATCTTAAACGCATCTAAAGTGCTCTCGCTGTATTTAGATATGTTGCCTTATTTCCACTATCTGGTTCGATCCCCACGCTCTTGCAGTGTCGGCTCTAACCTTAATTAATTTCTCACTCTCGTGACAAAATCGTGTTAAATAACCTCTCACTCTCGTGACAAATCTATTTAAATTAGACTTGAAAATTAAAACCAAAACATGATATTAATCGTAAGTTTGCACCTATTATTTTCTACCGAGTCTCGTCGGTAACGACGGTCCTCATACGACGGACTCAAGAATATTTAGAAATACATAGAATTAAACATAAACAAATTAAATATTATAATTTCATTTGAAAGCATCATGATAATTAATTTAGGAAAGTTAGAAACAATAATAATAAGCAATGCGATAAAGAACCTGTAAATACTTGAAGTAAAATGAGGGAAATAAAGAAACTTGAATTAACTTTAATTTCAATAATGATGGCAAGATTATTGATCCAAGCAAGTTACATAGAACATATGCTTATTACTAATGGTGTGGTAGTTTCTCGATGTCATAAACTACCACTTTTACAGTGATAATTTATTCCTAAAACTATGAAAGAATAAATTGCACAAAACTTTGATCCCCTTGTTAAGATGATTCCCAAGTCTATTTATAGAAGAAATTTCGTTTTCCCTCTTCTATGGAGCAAAAATGAGTGGTGGAGAAAGTGATAGTAATGGAAAGTTGGAGAAGTAGTGGGCGGTTATGGTTGAAGACACGTAGAAAAAGAAGGGAAAGTGGGAAGTTATCTCCTAAGAGATAGGTGGCTTGCACCACCTTCCCTTTCTCTCATCCAAAGTGGCGGGTGCCACGTGATTTTGGTGGTGGGCGCCACCCCCATGCGGCATGTGCCACATTGTGTGGTGTGGTGGGCCCACCACCTTTTTTTATTTTATTTTCTTAATATTTTATTTCCTTCCTTTTTTTTCCTTTGGTTTCTTTCCTTCCATTTTATTTCCTCCATTTTCTTCGTATTTTCTTCATAACTTATCATTTTCTTCACATTTCTTCCTTTAATTCTTTTCTTTTCTTTCTTTTGTGAATTAATCCAAGTCACCTGAAAATATAGTAAATGAGATATAAATCAAAAATTGTCCTCAATGTTTTGATAAAAGGTGGTAAAGGAAAGATAGAACCTGTATAAATTCCATTGCATTCTACCACGGTCAAATTCGCTCTGATTATTCCCTTGTCGTCCCTGTCTTTTCTGACCACTTCTACTCCGGCGTCTTATACTACGTGATATCTGAATTTATTGAAACTTCACTTTACTGAAGGCACTCATCATACTAACTATTTCCGAAGTATTGTACCCCAAAATTTTCCCTCATATCTTCAAGATCATATGTCTCAAGAGGTCTCCTAATGGTCATAAGATTCTCAATTGCTCAAAGGGATTCAAGGTTTCATCAGACAAAGCCTCTTCCTAAGCAATATATTTCAAATTAGGGTTTTGTGTTTCCCAAGGTAAATTGGACTTCCAAAGCCTCAAGTAGACTTCATGATATCCCATATACTTCAGAGGATCCTCATGTCAAGTTTCAAGACTTGTCCTACAAGTTTTGTCAGTCAAATGCTCAGATGATCAATAATTAATTAACTTGGGTAAAAAGTCAAATGTGGTCAACATACAGTCAAACTTCAAGATTTTTGATCAACGTCAAGATTATGATGTAAGATTCATCATTTTATCAAGGGTCGATCATTATTCATCAAGAAAACCTCAAATTCATCACAAGGCAAAAGTTGCTAAATTAGGGTTTCTTAAGGGGAAAGTCAACTGAACTTTGACCAGACCTAACTTTCACATGCTTCATCAGAAATTTCCCATCCAAAGCTCATTTTGAAGAAAATTCAATTCTTTACAACTTTATGTCTCACAAGCCAAGTCCAGAAATGCTTCATTTGAGAGATATGGGCTAATACATTACAAACATGTCCTCTAAAAAGTCAACAAAAGTCAACTTTTTCAAAAGCTCATAACTTGAACATGGAAGATCAAATGGGCATGGGACCAAAAGGAGTGATTAAAGGACACTTTGAGATTTCTAAAAAGTCTAAGAGCATATTCATATGATAAAAATTGAGAAAGTTATGCATTGTTAAAGTTGAACAAATTTGAGGAGGCGTATAAAGCAAAAAATGACCAAACTTGAGTTTTTGCCAAATGGGCCTATGTTTTCACAATCCAAACTTAATTCTAAGATAATCCACGACCTATAAGTCATATATTTTGATTGTATTTGTTTATTTTATATTTTATTGGATTTAATTCATTTAAATTCAATTTTAATTAAAATAAATATTGAAAAATCAAATATTTGATCTATGGATTATTTTGGGATCATATTTTGAGGTTTATTATCATAATGTTTGATCCAAATTCTTGCAAGGCAAGAGAGGAAAAGTGTGATGACCAAATATGCCTAAATAGAAATATTTGAATCACACTTGAATAGCAAATCAAATATTCTTCACCCAAGCCCAAATTTATGACCTAAAATCATCCTTTATATATATTCATCACATGCACAAAGTCAAGGGACGAAATTTCTTACACAAGAACCCTAAAGAAAAAGTTCCATAAGGTGAAGAAATTAGGACAAGTTGCAAGATCAACCTCAACAAGTTCCAACCAATTCCATACATTCAAACATCATCAAGGAGATCCCAGAAGGCTATCCCAATCATTCTTGAAGGTTGAAACCACGTGAAACATGGCTTATTCTTCATGGACGTTTCTAACATTTTTCCACTTTCGAATCTCTTGATTTATGATGTATTGAGCTATATTTCATGCATGTTCATATTCATATACCTTGTTAAGATTGTTTTGATGCATTTTTTTTAAGCTTCCATGAAGGAACCGAAAGTTGCCATGGCAAGGGTAGGAAGAAGGAGTTATTCGAATCTCCCTCTATAGTTGCTTTTAGCCAAAAATAATGATGGATTTGGATTCCTAGGATTCAAATTAGTGGATCTGGATAATTTTGCTTTGTTTAAACCTTTGATTTCTTGGATTTTCGTTTTGTAGGTTTTTTGCTACGAACAAAGTCGTAGCAAACCGTGGCAAAACCATAGCAAATTCGTAGCTAATTTTGCAGGTTGTGATGAAGAAGACGAAACGTGGCAAAGTTTCATTGGCCGGTTCTAGATTTTTGTTTACGTATAATATTTATTTAATCTTTTATGTTCCTTGTTACACAGGCGCACATGGCCTGGTGGTGGAGGCTCACGCATATGACTTTGAGGGCCTGGGTTCAAACCCCAACGCCATCCCTTCTCTCTTATTTTGGCCAATTTGCTTGTTTTTTTTTCTTTCTATTTTTCTTACTATTTTCTCTATATTTTTCTTTTTAATCTTTATTTCAATTTCTTTTAATTAATAAATTAATAACTAACATTTTCTAACCAATAATAAAATTATAAAAATTAATAACTTTTATTCCATTTAAAAAAAAAATACATATAAAATATTTTTTATATATAATTAAATTAATAATTAAGTTAGGTTTCAAAAATCATAAAAAAAACTCATTTTGTTAATAAAAATCCAATTAATCGATCTTACACGAATTCTCCGATATTTCTTCTTTCCCCATTCTTATTATTGCTTAATTTTAATTTTTTTTGCCATTTATATTTATTAGAACAAATGTATAGGATGCTAATTGTCTTGTAATAGTTAGTAATTTAAATTCCATCATTTTTATTTCCGCACTCCCCCAATTTAAGTTATGTATCCCCTCCCCATAATGTAATAGCTTAGGATTTATTTTTTGCTTTTAAATTCTGCAAAAAAATTAACTGTGTGGTTAGTAACAATAGGGTGTGAAAAGAATGTATGTGAATAAAAATGGACTTAGCCCACTAATCCAAAGAAAATACCTGAATACAACACACTCTTCACACCTACACCTCTAGGGTAACCTCTCTTTGTTGCCTTATAATAAATGGTCAAGTCCCTCGAACGTAGGGGTGCCTTAACTTGTTACCTAAATAAATAAATAAATATCATCATGGTCCCTTCGATATAAAGATCACAATCCCTCGATGACCTGTCTCCTACAAATAAGTGATCTAGTCCCTTGATGACCCTACGAAAAAGATCATAGTCCCTCGTTGTCCCTTCAAAGTTGCCTTCGAATAAATGATCTTATCCCTACGAAAATGATGATATTCCATTCGAATTGTTAAGGTATCCCTACATGTTGCCTTATATGACCATAACGATGACCTTACGCTTGTCCCTCCAAATCCAAGGATAAGACTACTTATTGATTAATAGTAAGGACAACTTTATCCCTAAAGAAACAAAAATGACAAGAACGACCTTACAACTTAGGGTAAGTAACTCTTAAATGCTTGCTCACAACTTTCAAAACAAATACTTTGTACACCCTCACATTTTTTCAAAATACTTTCAAACAAGTAAATACTTTGTATACATTCATACGGGAATCATTACAAAGTTAAATCTTTACGAAAACATTTTAGTCACTCGCTACATTTTTCAAACAAAACAAGTATAAAGTGAACTAAGCATTTAAGAGCCCATAGATAACCATGGATACAAAGGGTGCTAACACCTTCCCTTTGTATAACTTAACCCCCCGAACTCAAAATCATTTAAAAGGTTTTTCCTGTTCTTTTATGTCTTTCCTAATTGGATGAAATAAAAGTCGGTGGCGACTCTTGCTTACCGCAACATATCTTGCGACAAAAAATTAAAAGTCATTTCTCCCACCATGTTACACAAAGGAAGTACCTGCAAAAGTGTTATAAAAAATACGGTGCGATGTGTGCAGGTGGAACCTGACCATATGAAAGAACAAGGAGGAAATTAGTTATGAATGGAAGAGACATGCCATCTCCTATCATACTCATTATCGATGTCACCAGCAGCAGCGACATTCGTAGGAACGTCTGTGGGCACCAACTCATCTAAAGGGATTGTCATCTAGAGATCTTTTTCCTAAAAGTAGATGAAACATGGAAAGCGATACAATTTTTTATTTTCTGCAAACACAAACAAAGGAAAACATCAAATTAAAAGCTCGTGGGTTGCCACCCACATGGAGTTTTGTTTACCGTTGATAGCTCGACGGTTAGGAGTCTTACTCTTTGGTTTCCATGGCCATTTATCAAGCCATCTCACATATCCCTCACCTTTTCTTTTCTTCCTTCTGTGGGGTGGGTCATTCTTTTAAACTTGTGGTGGTGGTTCTGGATCTATGTTAAGTATTAGCTTTTTAATTTTGAGCTTAGTTGTTTCATCCATCATCTCAAAGATTAGACTTACCCTCTTGGCACTAATGATTTCCCTAGCTTCATGGTCCTCTAGTATTCTATTTTTATGTTGGAGCTCGAATACAGGAACATTGGTGCGGGTATATTCCAATACCTCCATAAGCATTTTGGATTGGAGTTCTACCTCAGCTTCCATAAAACTTTGCGGGAAAGAAAAATGTGGGATATATGGAGGGGTAACAACAACAATTGCTTCATTTTCTACCTCTATGGCAACCTCCCTTTCGGATGATTCAGCTAGATTTTCCTTACCAGAACTCTCGTCATTCCCATTATCACTCTCCTCAACCTCATAGTCACTCTCATTATGGTTTTTGAGTTATTTTTCACTACTAATTGTTATAACATACGCATTCTCCTCAGGGGAGGGCTCTTAGGTGTCAGTGCAAGTAGTAAAATTTGGGTCTCCAATGCCTCAATTTGATTTGTTAGGGACTCGGTCATTGTGTTTATCTGCCTAAGGGTTTCATGAGTATAGAGATATTATCTTCTAAGCTATTCATTCTGGAGGGTTTGTGTCTCTACAAAGCGCTCCATCATAGATTCTAGCCTAGAATTAGCTGTTGTTTCAATGAAATCCTCTAATAATGTTTCAAGGTTGGAATCTTACGGTTCCTCGAAATACTGGGAATAATGTTCATGAAGGATATTTGGGTGTGGTTCCTCGAGATATTGGGAGTGATAATCATAGGTAAAATTTATTTGCGGTTCCTCAAAATACTGGGAGTCTTGCGGTTGGTAATTAAAAAAAAGATTTAGTTGCGACTCCTCAACATTTTGGGATTGGTAGTTGAAGAGGAAATTTAGGTAGGAATGAGTCAGTGATGCATTGAGATTCTCCATTTGTATTTCGAGGTTGGGATTAACGTATTCTTGTGTTTCCTCGAGATACAAGGAGTGGTGATTGTAGAAAAAGTTTGGGTGAAACATAGTTATAGGGATAAGAATGCTTTAGTCTATACAATGCAATAACGGAAGAACAATATTTATTATTGGTCCTCGACAACGGCACCAAAGACTTGATACCTCCGCAAGTGCACAGAAATATCGAAGTAATATAAAAGATTGTCGAACCCACAAAGACCAATGTCAACCTACTGTAATCTATCGTTGCTTTGTAAGGCTAAGGATGGTGAATATTTGATTAAGAGGAAACTAGAACTAAAACTAAAAACGAACTTAGAAAATAAGATAATAAAGAGAGGCCGGAATATGGATTTTGTGTTCCTAAAGGACTTTGTAGAATTCAGTTACTAATTATGACTATAACTTAGTTCCGTAGAATATACCGACTTAAAGACTCTGTCTCACGCTCTCGCAGTATTAACTAAAGTCATGTTCCCTAATCCAAATATTTTTCTCTCGCTCGTCCGGTAACTAAGAAATATATTTTGGAAGCCAACAATATCCTAAACGCATCTAAATCGCTCTCGTTGTATTTAGATATGTTGCCTAATTTCCACTATCTGGTTCGATCTCCATGCTCTCGTAGTGCCGACTCTAACCTTAATTAATTTATCAATCTCGTTAAAAAATCGTGTTAAATAACCTCTCACTCTCGTGACAAAGCTATTTAAATTAGACTTGGAAATTAAAACCAAAACAGAATATTAATCGTAAGTTTGCACCTATTATTTTCTATTGAGTCTCGTCGATAACAACAATCCTCATACGCCGGACTCAAGAATATTTAGTAAGACATAGAATTAAACATAAACAAATTAAATATTATAATTTCATTTGAAAACATCATGATAATTAATTTAGGAAAGTTAGAAACAATAATAATAAGCAATGTGATAAAGAACCTGTAAAGACTTGAAGTAAAATGAGGGAAATAAAGAAACTTGAATTAAATTTAACTTCAATAATGACGGCAAGATTGTTTATACAAGCAAGTTACATAAAATATAGGCCTATTACTAATGGTGTGATGGTTCCTCGATGTGAGAAACAACCATTTTTACAGTGATAATTTATGCCTAAAACTATGAAAGAATAAATTGCACAAAATTTGGATCCCCTCGTTAAGATGATTCCCAAGTCTATTTATAGAAGGAATTTTGTTTTCCCTCTTCTATGGAGCATAAATTAGTGGTGGAGAAAGTGAGAGTAGTGGGAAGTTGGAGAAGTAGTAGGCGGTTATGGTTGAAGACACGTAGGAAAAGAAGGGAAAGTGGGAAGTTATCTCCTAAGAAACAGGTGGCTTGCGCCACCTTCCCTTTCTCTCATCCAAAGTGGCGGGTGCCACATGATTTTGGTGGTGGGCCCCACCACCTTTTTTATTTTATTTTCTTAATATTTTCCTTCCTTTCTTTTTTCTTTCCTTTGGTTTCTTTCCTTCCATTTTCTTTCCTCCCTTTTCTTCATATTTTCTTCATAACTTCTCATTTTCTTCACATTTCTTCCTTTAATTATTTTCTTTTCTTTCTTTTGTGAATTAATCCAAGTCACCTGAAAACACAGTAAATAAGAAATAAATCAAAGCATAAATCAAATAAAACAAAGGAAATCATAACTAAAATTCATGTAAGTCAAGCCAATTAAACGATATAATTTAGCATTATCAACCTTGTCATTGCCTTTGAATGATCACCAATTTTGCCAATCACTGATCACATGTCCTATGCTTCAGACTATGGATGTTATGCTTCAAATTTTATGCTAAGAAATATAGTGATATGTATACAATTGCAATGTTATATTCTATGAAAATGAGAGGACAAATTTTGGGGTGTTACAACTGCCCTTATTCAATCATCTGTTAATCTGAAAAGGATGAGAGCAACGACTGTCAGACGTTTGAGATAAACTGTGATTGAATACTAAAAACAACCAGAGAATTTGTACTCTGATGGAGAAGAAGAAAAGGGAAATAAACCCAACCAAAGGAATTCCTCTTGGAGATAACTCTGGTGCAGTGAAAAAATAACCAAAGATAACAATTGAGAAATGTCTTTTGAACGACGCCATGAAACTAATGGATTGCCACAACGACTGTGGACTTTAATAGTGTGGTAACATCGAGCAATTTACAACCTAACCAAAATTCCAAGGAAATGGTATCGAGAGATCCATAACCAGGAATATGAGAACGCAACATCACAGGATTTACAACTAAAACAAAGATGAGTAACATCAAACAATTTACAACTCAAACAAGATCAAGTGATCTAACATGGAAATGGTATCAAGCAATCCATAATCGGGAAGGTGAGAACGTAAAATCATAGGATTTAAGACTCAAACAAAGAGGAGTAACATCAAGCGATTTACAACTCAAACAAGACAAGTGATCTAACATGGAAATGGTATCAAGCAATCCATAACCGGGAAGGTGAGAACGTAACACCATAGGATTTATGACTCAAACAAAGAGGATTAACAGCATGTGATTTACAACTCGAACAAGATCAAGGGATCTGACATGGGAATGGTATCAAGTGATCCATGACCGATAAGGTGAGAACGTAACATCATAGGATTTACGACTCGAACAAAGAGGAGTAACATCAAGTGATTTACAACTCGAACAACATCAAGTGATCTGACATGGAAAGGGTATGAAGTGATCCATAACCGAGAATATAAGAACATAACATCACAGAATTACGACTCGAAGAAAGAAGATTAACATCAAGTGATTTACAACTCGAACAAGATCAAGCGATATGACATGCAAATGGTATCAAGTGATCCATGACCGATAAGGTAAGAACGTAACATCATAGGATTTATGACTCGAACAAAGAGGAGTAACATCAAGCGATTCATAACTCAAACAAGATCAAGCTATCTGACATGGAAATGGTATCAAGCGATCCATAACCGAGAATATAAGAACGTAATATCACGGAATTTACGACTCAGACAAAGAGGAGTAACATCAAGCGATTTACAACTCAAACAAGATCAAGAAATCTAACATGGAAATGGTATTAAGCGATGCATAACCGGGAAGGTAAGAACGTAATATCATAGGATTTACGACTCAAACAAATAGGAGTAACATCAAGTGATTTACAACTCAAACAAGATCAAATGATCTAACATGGAAATGGTATCAAGCAATCCATAATCGGGAAGGAGAGAACGTAACATCACGAAATTACGACTCGAAGAAAGAAGAGTAACATCAAGCGATTTACAACTCGAACAAGATCAAGTGATTTACAACTCGAACAAGATCAAGCGATTTGACATGGAAATGGTATCAAGTAATCCATGACCGATAAGGTTAGAACGTAGCATCATAAGATTTACGACTCGAACAAATATGAGTAACATCAAGTGATTCACAACTCGAACAAGATCAAGCAATCTGACATGGAAAGGGTATCAAGCAATCCATAACCGAGAATATGAGAATGTAATATCACGGAATTTACGACTCAAACAAAGAGGAGTAACATCAAGCAATTTACAACTCAAATAAGATCAAGCGATCTAACATGAGAATGGTATCAAGCGATTCATTTAAAATAGGTCCGCTGACACGGGACAAAGCGATCAATATGAGTAGTCTGTTGACATGGGACAAAAGAGATTAATATGATTGGTTCGTTGACACGGGACACCACGATAAAACCAAGGTTACATGATTTGAGAGTTGAGTAACAACTCTGCAAGGGAGAATACCATTTGTAACTCCTCTAAGAATGAGAACACTCTGACTAGCATTATGCTGAGGACCGGGATCAAGATACTCTGACAATACTTGACACTGGTTGAGGAATGTGAACACTGTCTGCATCACTTGTCACATTGGCCAAAAATAAATTGGCGACCTCGTTTGGGGATATTTCAATGATAGATAAATTCTAGACATGAAAATTTGTGGGGAAATGACGATCTTACGACTCGGCTTGAGGGATGCTTGGTCAAATGTTCCTGCTGGGGAGAGAATTCGGACAATTCTAACTCTGTGGGGAAGAAAAGCCATCAGGTGCCTGCTGGGAATGCTTCATTGCGATAACTCCGCTTGGGGATGAGAACTGCCCAACTTATATTGAAGTTCTGCTGGGGATACCACCCTACTCTGACTCAGTCGGGGAGGATTACATCTTGAACTCTACTTGGATGATGTAGGAATCACCCCTTCTGCTGGAGATAATAGTTGTAAGGCGTCTCTCGATGGGGAGAAGAGATAGGAATATTCTCTACTTGGGGGAAACATCACACCCTTTAACACCTTGATTTAAAAGACAATTAAGAATGGGCAATTCTATCCAGACTCTGATTGGGAACAAGATTTTCACACTGCTTCGTGCTGAAGAATGATGCTGTCTTTCAAGCCTTTGACTGTTCTTCTTACGAGAACATCGTCTCAAGAGGATTTTATAGGAGATATGGCATTCGAAATGCTCCAGCGTCTTCAAACTCTTTTAGAGATTCATCGGATCTCGAACTAACTGCCTCAGACTGCAATGGTTTACGGAGGAATTTTTTCTCAAAGATTCACACAAGATCCCACGCCATCGCGAGATATTATTCCCAAGTATCATGAACTAAGGATAGGTTGATTAAATGCCTGCAGAGATTGACTTCACCTGTTCTTGGGATGGCCTGCCACAATACGAGCCTTAAAATGACTTCCTCTGACGAGATGTTCCCTTGAAGAAATACCCATACTAATTTCTCTTTGAGAAATTTAAATCTCGAAGTAATTGCCCCAGACTGGCTGAACTGTGAGAGGATTGCTCAACATGATTGCCCCGGACTAGCTGCATTTGACTCAATTGGTTGGAAAAACCTCCACTCAAAAGAGTCTCTTGGGAAAAGTGCACTTCGACATGATTGTCCTTCAGAAGTTTCAGACTTCTCAACTTGGCAAGATTAAGCTTATGGACTGAAATTCTGCATGTGTATTTCTATGATGCTATACAAATGAATGCAATTAGAAAATGTTTCATTATGAGAATGATTATTCTAATGCAACACACATGTTAATCTTGAAGCTTTTATTGAAAGGACGTCACAAAACTTTGTCAGCGAATCACTGGTTAAGATACAATGCGTATTTTTTTATGAAAGAAAACATGTATATGCAATACCAACAAAGATCATTTAACACATCTCATAGGATTCAGGAACGTTGTCTCGTGGTAGTACACTCTCGAATTAACCCTGTTTTAGTTAGGACTTTTGAAGGTTATGTTGTGGCCTGATTCACGGTTTTAGAAACAAAGATTAAGGCTCAAAGTTTTATTTGTACCCACCCCTCTTCGTGATGTCCTTAATTCCTATGTTCAACTAGTTTTCACAAGCGCTCGCCTTTCAAAAGGGTTTTATGTCGGTCGAGGAACCCATTATTGATAATGGTCCAAGCACCACTGAGGTTGTTGGAGTAACAGTCACCCCTTTTGTCTTTTGTGTCTGTATCACACGACTTTGTTCTTGTTTGAGGATCTTTCTCATATAATCCTTTTTGTCTTCTGCTTTTGTGTTCTTTTGCTTATCCCTAACTTTTGCCTGGACTGATTCTTTTAATCTTTTGCAATCAGTGTCCAACGAGATGCCCTAATTTTTGTCTAAGTCGCTTGTTTTCAAGTTTTAACTTAGCGGCCTTTTTCATTTATTTTTTTTGTTGTTCTTTTTTTTTTGAACAAATCGTGTGACACTGTTTGTCTTGATTGCGATGAAAGGGTTGTGACTGTATCACTTTTCAGTTGATGAGGGCTAACCCTAGTGGTTTCCGGTCTTTAGACCTCTTGATTTTGTACAATGAAGTGTAATGGATCCTCGGATACACTCCTTTGTGAAAGTCTGAACGCTCGGTCCAACTAGCTGACACCTATCCTGCCCTAGGTTAAATACAAGGGTTTTTTTCATGCAAAAAGAAACTCTTACTTCAAGGCTCAAAGGGGTTAGTGAGGGTTTATCTTCCTTATGTCTCCGGTGTTTAGGATTTGAAGCAAAATCTGTACATTGTCAACAGGGTCTTATTCAAGAGTACACAATTGGAGATTTTTTCATTTTTGTTTCGTCATTCTCCCTCATGGAGTTTAAGAACGGTTGTTGGTATTGCAATGCACATACACAAAATTATAAATAAAATACAAATGAATTACTTCAAGAAAAACATGTGAGTTTCATTATGATTAACATTCAAAACAAACAAGTCTCATGCATGCATACAAATGTTTAAACAAATAGATAAAAGCTACAAATGAAAATGCAGTAAAAAAAATGAGCATTGTCACCATTGAGAAGACTTGACTTCATCTGGACTGATCAGTCTTGGATACTTTTAGTGAACAAAAACTTTTCCATGAACTTGAAATCTTCAATTAAATGGCCACGTGTCCAGCACCATACTTCATTCCCAATTACTCTAACATAAAACCTCTGACGTTGAACACTGGCACGAGACGCCTGAAGGAAAGAGTAACACTCAGAGATGAAGTTGACACACAAGGTTGCTCGCAAAGACCTGACAATCTCCTGCCTACCTATCTTCATTGACTCAAGACCAATGAAGAATCAGAGCAGCGTAGTTCACCTTAATACGAAAGAAATGCAATGAAGGAAACAATTGATTGCCAATACTGAGTGTATTGGAATACTTCTAGCTTTATTGCTTTAGTTCTTTTTCTTTACGGACTCTGATAAACAGACTTTAGATCAAGACAACACCCTTTTCCTTATCTATTTGGAGCAAAGTTGAGAGCTTTTGAATCAATCAAATCTTGTACCTTGCGGTGAAAAGCTTTGCACCCATCAATATGGTGTCCTGGTGCCCCAAAATGGAAATCACAGTGGGTGTTAGCATCCCATCCATCTGGGAGTGGAATAGGAGGTGGAGATAGCTTGTGAAACTCAATCAATTTCAACTGAAGTAAGTGCTAAAGTAGATCAGTATAAGACATTGGAAAAGGGTCAAAAACTCGTTCTCTCTTTTGTCGTTGTTGACCCTGTTGAGGGTTCCTTTATCGCGTTTGACGCCTAGGCGGATTATTCGGGGTAGTAGCCACATAAACTGCCTGATGATGGTGTGGATGTTTTCCTCTACCTCTTCCAAGTTGATGAAATATTGCCCCAGCCTCCCTTTCATGGTCATGGGCGGAGGGCTTCTTAATGCCTGAACTTGACGCACTGTAATCTTGAATCTTTCCAAGCTTTAGAAAACTCTCAATCCGCTCACCAGCGATTACAATATCAGCAAATCCAGTAGAAGGACAAGTAGCTAAACGATCCAGAAACACACTCTGCAAAGTGCCCAAGAATATGGTAGTCATTTCTCTCTCCAGCAGTGGAGGTTGTACTCGGGCGGCCACTTCTCGTCATCTCTGAGCATACTCTTTGAAACTTTCAGACTTCTTCTGAGAAAGACCATGGAGTTGAGTGAGGTTAGGTTCCATGTCAAGGTTAAACTGGTATTGCTTCACAAAAGCTTTATCCAAGTTCTTCCAACTTCTGACAAAATCCTTGTTCAGATTCATATACCAGCTCAAAGATGCCTCAGATAGGCTGTCCTAGAAGTAGTACATCCATAACTTTTCATCGTCTGTGTGGACAGAAATCTTCCCGAAGTAAGACTGGATGTGATTTTTTGGACAAACGTTGATGTTGTACTTATCAAAAGTCAGAGGCTTGAATTTTTTAGGAACTTTGACCCCAGGAACCAGACCCAAGTTAGTCACATCAAAACCTAAAGAGTTTTGAGATTTAATGGCCTTTATTTTCTCATCCATTTCCTCGAACCTCTTATCCACAGTTACATTCTAGTTATCCAACCCCTCACTAATAAAATTAAATTGATCCTCTTGACCATCCATGTAGCCAACGTTACAGTCACTGTCTCCACTCGGAGCTCCATTATAATTTCTCTAATTGTTGTCTTCTTAAATCTCAATCTCTGACCACTCGACCATCATCCTTAGTTGTTCTTGACTCTGAGCCATCCCTGTCATCAGGGTCATAAACTGCTCCATACGAGCCCTCAATTCTGCGAGCTCAGCTTGTACTTGATCTTCCATTCTAGTTCTGATTTGCCAACATTGTTGCCTGAAATGGAACAGAGATGAGAAACGACTCAGGTACCTGAAAAACAAAGATAATATGCTATGATATGCAGGATACTATGTTATGCAAATGCTCTGAAACGCAGAAAAACGAGAGAAAAAACTCTCAGATGAATCCCTGAAAGTAAAATCCAGTGTAAAGTCATCATGTGACTAGGTGTTAGTGCATAAATCCCCTCTGAAGATAATCAGGAAAACCACTGCATCAGAAATTCAAACATCATAACAAGGAAAGGCTCACAAGAGCAAAGTCATATAAAGTGTTGAAACAAAACAACCACGAAAACAAATAAGAACAGCAACAAAAGTTCCCTCAACAAGCCTAAGAGTAACCATATACATGAAAGAAAACTAAGGCCTACGAACATTAATCCCAGTCTATCCTTATTTGCTTCCCTACCTGACCATCTGGCGTGATGACCTTTGAGTCGATAAGGTCCTGAACCTTCAATTGTAGAGCCCTACATTCCTCTATTGTATGCCCCAGAGCACCTGAATGAAACTCGCAATGTGCATCTACATCATATCCCTTTGGCGGATTCCCCACTAGGGTTGTCAAAGTCCGCAACTCCACCAGATTAAACCTTAGCAATTGTTGCAACATGGCAGTGTACGTTATTGCAATTGGATCAAGAACACGAACAACTTGTCAAATTCTTTTTGAATAAAGCCTTCGTTGTGGTTGAGCATTCTGTTGTTGATGTTGCTTTGAGCGCCTAATAGGCCACTACACTTTCTTACCCGTATTTGACCAAGGAGCAAATGAAGGTTGTTGATATAACACCTTTGAAGACTTAGCCTGAGTAAAGACCCCAGAGGAAGAAGAGTTGACCATCTTCTTTGTATTCAAACATGCACTAACTTGTGACACTTTCAACCCAGTCAGCCCAAAATTAATTACTTCTTCAACAATCAAATCTTGCACTTGATACATGAACACCTTGTAATAATTAATATCATGTCCGGGAGCTCCAGAGTGAAAAATACAGTAGGCGTAGGGATTCCAACCTTGGGTAAGTTCACCAGAAGGAGGAGGTAGCTCGCGACACTCAATCAATCCCATTTTTAGCAGCTGTGGGCACAGCTCAGCATAAGACATGGGTACATGATCAATAACCCTTTCTTGCTTTTGTCGAAAACGGATTGCCTCCACCGGAGGAGTTACAACTGAAACCTGCTGAAGTTCTTCTCTTGGAAACCAAGGGGTATGAGTTGAGGAAGATCTTTGATAAGGAAAGAAAGTGCTCACTTCTTTGGCAACAATTGGCATAGGATCATTCAGCTCATTTGCATCAGACAAGGAGAAATTGATCTTTGTCTTAGGCTCTTCCTGACTACCAAGTGGTGACTGTTGGTGAGGAAACTTAGACTGTGGAGAAAGCCTACCTATCAACTCGTGATTCAGTGGAAATCCCAAAGAGATGGGAGAAATAGGACCTTCTATTGGAGAAGCAGACACCTGACCATTTTCTTTCTTCAGCAAAGCATTCATGATCCCTGTAAGCAGCTTCATTTGATTCTTCATCAAGTCAAACTCTTCCTTCAAGAATCTTAGACCCTGTGACAAAGCTTGCACTTCTTCCCTGAAATTCCCCATCCAGGTCTTCATTTAAGTTAGCTCCACCAGGAGTTGTTCCAAGTCCATACCCCGAGAGTTCTTATTCAAGCTGGCCATTCTAAAGAGAAACCAAATCAGGATGAGAATTTGTCTCTAAACACCTGTCAGGAATGCAAAGATGTATGCAAATGACATGTTCGGTTATTTCCCAGAGATCTATCTGCTTTAATTCACATTTTGATACGTAAGAAATCCCATTGCATGATTCAAATATAGGATCCTCGGAAATAATTAAACATCTATGCTGGAATGCTATGATGTCATGTATACAACAAGCATGTGATTAGTGACTAGAATTTGTCTGGATACTGAACAACGGAGCCAAGAATCAAGTGATCTGAAACCCAAAAGGTCCTCTGAATATTAATTCCGGATAAGTAACTCAGAACCAAAGATAAAGAACTCCAGAACCATAATAACTGAATCAGAACAGAGAACCACACTAGTAACCGGGGTATGTTGAGGTCAAGGGTTCCTGCAAAACCTGTAAACCCCTCCCAATCTCACAGGTGTGCTCCGGGTCAAACATCACAGACTCTCAAATACGAATAGAAATAATACGTTCACCATTTCCGAGAAATGGCTCATGATCAAATCAGGGAATCAGTTAAGCATTATATAATACTCAAGGAGGCCTCAGCGTGAGTCCGGGAAAAACAAGCATCCCTTATAAGTCCCCAACTTTGAGCGCTGAAATCGAAAAACAATAGTACATTCAGCCTGTGGGATACAGTACTATCATCATACGACTAGATGCTTTAACTGAGTTCCTATAAGAGAACCAAACCATCCTATGTGAGTTCCCAGTGGACCCTCGGGTGTGAATGGGTTTGCCACAGAATGTGGTATGCCACTGTCACCACTGGAATGGGTTGTTTTTGCAAAGGTTCTCAATGATTGGTCCCCGGATGCACATAACTATCAAGGTCATATCCTGAAGTGGAGGAAATCCTCACATAGTATATTTACAAGACGGTCGCAGTCTGAGTGTGGAACACATCGCCACTCGTCATGGTGAAATACCATGGAAGTACAATGTCTTCCCATTCTAAGTCCTAGGTTGCACTGGAGCCTTGGTAATGGACTCATCTCATAGTAACAATCATCAACCCACCAAAAGAAAACCATCACGGTCCAGACAATACAGTATATACATATGATGCATGAAAATAAATACTGAAAGCGATAAATAAAGTTGTAAATAAAATATTAAAGTAAACACACAACAACAAACATATATCACCCAATGAAATAGAAAAAAACAAGTGCTAGGAGAGACTCTAAAGGGGAAACCAAAGATTCTGGGTTCGATCCCTAGGAGGGTCACCAACTGTCGCTCCCTGGATTTCCATCCTGGTACAAACGCGAAAGTGGTGCGGAGAAGGGTAGAGTCACCGGTCAGACATTTTTATCCCGAAGGAACGGGAATGGTAATGTTGCACAAACCGAAGAAAAGAAAATGAAGGACAAAGGTCCTGCGAACCAAAGATACTGGGTTCGGGAGTCGGTTACGACCTGGGAAGGTATTAGCACCCCAGATCGTTCGCCGTACCCGATGGGATCCACGCTTGCAAAGAAATGTTTCAAAGGGTGAAGAAATGAAAGTTGGTACAAGACAAAGACTGAAACTGGATAAGAAAAGAAAAGAAAGGGGGAAAATGTAGGGAAAATAAAAGAGTGCTCGAACGGGCCCTACCGCGCTGCCTACGTACCTCATCTGGACATGAGGATTAGAGTCGCCATAGTTCCCCTAACTCGGGAGGAAAATGGCTTGTGTTTTAAAAGCTTGAACTGCTTATGTCAATGCTCATGTGTTGCAGGCTCGTCTGGCACGAGTGCGTTACCGTCTTGCAAAGAGACAAGTAGGAGCAAGTTTTTACGTTATGAGTGAAGGTGATGAGAAAAAAGTCCCGAAGGAGAGACGATTATTCTTTGTTCAGTGTTTTTTAGGAGTTTTTTGCTTTGAGGTTTGCATAGGTTAGTATACCTAAGTCTTATTCAAATGGGATGTGTACTTCTTACATCATTCTGAAATGGAATGGGCAAGAGGCACGCCTAGCTATGAGGGAAATCCCCAAATCTAGTCCCACAAATGAAGGCTTAAGCACACTAGCCTACTTAACCTTATTAATTTTTTTGTGATTTTAGGATTAAGAAGTGTTTTTTAGCTTTTCTTTGTGAAATAGTCTCATGCTAAGAGTTATTCATCATGATAGATACCCTACACCTCACCCCGAAATGGGATGTGTGCAATTAACCCATGGAAAAGTCTCTTGGCACATGAGAAAACTTGTTCTTTATTAAGTGTCATAAAGTGTTGTTTTGAGACGAGAAGAGAAAAGGCACCAAAAGGATCTCAAAGGTAAAAGTCAAAGGTAAAAGTCTAAACCTAAAGAATTTAGCATGCTTGGATATCCTAGGTTTTTGAGGTATGAGAACGCTATCCTAATGGAGGAGGAAGAGAAGAGGACAAGAAAAGAAGAGAAGAAAGGAGAAAGAGTTAAAAGGCAACTTACTTCCAAGATGGAAGTTAAGTTACTTCTGAAGGGGATGAGAGAAAGATTAAACCAATAAAACAAATTAAACACCAACATCAAGTCAAGGTTACAAGAATGTGCACACATGTCGAACCAAATTCAAAGATTAGAAGTTGAAAACAAATGTCAGACAAAGCACCAATGCATACACAAATGACTTATGATTACACAAAGAGAATTATCAATCAACAAACAAAGTGAAGTGAGATTAAACAAAGTGAGAACCAAGGTGGGGCAGTAGCTATGTCATATGGCATTCAACTCATTTTAATGATCAAATAAAGAGCACAAAATTTCAATTCATGCATCATAACAACACTCAAACAATCACCAAATTCAAAACAAGTTTCCACAAACTAGCATGTGATGTCTCATACATGGAAAAATAGACAAAGGCTTGAGAAAAATATGGAAAAATGATCACAAAAACTCAAAGTCAGTAGCTTATCATGTCTCAAAAGACACCACCAAAAACGTTTTCAAAGAGTGCTCAAATCGTCTCAAACATTAGGTGAATATCACAACTACGATTCAATCAGACAGTGCATTAGGAAACAAATCAAACCACGACCAAAAAACATGAGCAAGACCTCAAATGAACTTTAACACAATCTATATACATGTGCCTAAGTGTATGCAAAAGGATCGATCAATAACCAAATGAAAAGGTCATGAATCAATGTATTAGTTCCAAGATTAGGTCAAATGAGTGCATCACACCATTAAATCTAAATAAAATAGTAAAATTAATTGAAAATAAAAAATAAAAAAATGGAAAATTAAATAAGACGTTAAGGGACATAAAAAATATTTTTATTTATTTTTTAGATATGTGGAACTATTTTAATAATCGAAAATAAAAGGGAAAAAATAAAATGTGACGTATAAAAAGGATGGTGAATCGGCAATAAAATTAAATTGAAATGGCACATGGACCTAATAACATCTTGTGCGAAAATTAAACCAGCAAAAGGCCCATGGAACATCATCATTAACACCCAATTTTCTTATAATAAAAAATAAAAATAAAAATAAAAAAACAAAAAGAAAAAAGTGACGGGAAACACAATGCAATGTTGGCATTTAATACACTCTGCATGCTATACTACCTTTCACTTACTAACTAGTCCGATACCCGTACTCTCGCACAAGTAAAATTATTTAATACGGTATAAAATATATCTAATTGTATATGTAAATTTAAAAATAAATTATTAAAATAAATAAATATTGTCGGTGAGATAAATATATATTGTTATTTTATTAAAATTGAAAAATATATTATTAATATTTTTTAGTGATAATAAATAAATAGTAAAAAATTAAAATGAATAAATAACTAAATAACTAAAATAAATTTTATGTGTAATGAATTCTGAATTATTAGGTAAAATAAATAAATAAATAATTTGTGGACAAGTTGATGTTGTATATATTATTTTAAGTCATTGATGTGATTTAAAATAAGAAATAAATAAAGTAACTAATACTTTTTTTTGTACCTATTTTATTTTTTGTTTTATTAGTTTTGTAAGGAAAAAAAATTAACCACTCTTCAAATAACGTTTTAATACCAATCTGTCGGTAGTTTAAACACAACAAAATAACAAAATTGATGGCGATGTAACTAAATCCATGCAACGTCTCTCTTCACCACAAATTGACATCATAATTCCATTTATTTAATTTTAAAAAAAACTATCAATATCAACTCATATACATCTATTTCAATTTAACTTTAGAAAACAAATACACATTCCCTTGATATACATTTATTTAAATCCAACCAATTTTTTAATTCTAAAATTAAGCAATAATGACAGACCCAAGAAGCATTGTAAGATAATGCAAATACTGCAATAAAAATGAAACATTATCAATCACTTTTCACAGTTGAACTTGCACCTATGAATTGGTTTGAATTTCCAAACATCAAGTATTGTTAATTCATCATCCTATAAAAAGAAAAGACAAGGTAAGATCTCACATTAAAAACAGTAAGACAATCATAGCCAAGTGTTGTCTATTTAGTATCTATAATACAAAGCTAAATGATTCAAATAGAGGAATCAAGTCAAACATATGTGAGTACTTCACAATTATAATAAAATGAAAGAATTGTGTAACATACCCTATCTGCTACATGAGTACCATCAGGTTCATAGTGACATATAAGTATCAACCAAAACACAAAAAAAGAAGCAACCATGAAAAAGAAATATTATATGCAGGGACATCCTCATCCCATTCACCAAACTTTGGAACAACAACACTTTTATCAGGGTGCCAAATAAAAGTCATAAAACATACAAAGGTTCAAAGGTTAAAAATAATGCCATGAAATATGCACATGCCTCAATCAAGTGAAACTGAAACTCATCAACTACAAACCGAAAACCAAATTGCCCTATTGGCGCAAACTAAATACCTTGCGTGATTTTCTAAGCATTAACAATAATTCTTTGTTCATTGGCATCAAATCAAAACTCAGCGAAAACATAATGCGATTGTGACTGCATTAACAATAATTCTTTGTAATATCATGTATAGAAAAGTTGCTTAAGAAGCCTTACCATGATTGGACAGAAATGGAAAAGATCATATTCTTGAACTTTTAATGTCACGGAACTTTTTGCCAGGTACTCTGAAACAGTCAGAAGCAAACAGTACCAAGGCATGGCTTTCATGGCAACCGATATTTGCAAGAGCATTACTTTACGTTACAAAATCACATATGCAACAATAGGTTTCAATATATCAATTGTAAAACAAAATCATGCATTCAATTCCACGTGTTAGGTTTCACGGTAATGAAAATTGATTTCTCATGAATCATATGTAAGTTAATTTATGACATGTTTGGATATATCAAGGCAAAAATGAAATGAAGAGGAAACTTTAACACATAAACACAATTTGAGACAAAAGTTATAAATCTCAACAATTTTGAATCTATTTATTACGAAGGCAACTTTAATTGTATAAAATCATGTTTCTTATGCTAACTACTTTGTATTACACCCGCAGAAATTTGTTTTTGCATTACATCTGCGGAATGCTTCTATTTCATTAGATGACCATCATCGCCAAATTCTGGAACATATATGGAAGGATAGAATAAAAAGAATAACACATTTAGATTATGTACTAAACTTACTTTTCCCCGTGTTTCACTATATTACATTATAAACTTACTGAAACCATATCAGCTGAATAATGTCGAAAATAAGCACGAAGACATCAAAGTCATAATTGTTCATTTTGTTCGGTAGAATAGAGGTCAATCGTTCAAAACTCATCCCAGTGTCAACATTCTTTGCAGGCAGGAATTTAAGAGAGCCATCAACCTCCCTTTTGAACTGTTGTGAGACAAATAGAATCATATCAAATACAAATTTCACGGGGATAAGAAAAGTTTGCATGTTGATTATAGTACCAGCTTATAAAGTAAATGAGATTAACAAAAACATATAACATACATATTTCATTGGTATAAATAAAAGTCTAAAACTATGGAGGGAGAAAAGGTAGTATCATCATTAGTAACCAAATCCTCAGCACCAATGTTACCTATTCGGTCAAAATGTATTTCAGTGCAAGGCCCACAAATACCAGTGTCACCCATCACGAATAAAAAACACATTGTGTAAACAACTTGCAGTTGCTCTCAATAACCTGAATATGCATAATCCAGAAGTCTGTATTCATCTTATTTTAGTAATAAGACAGTTCAACCGAATCATATTTAGACTATTAATTTTCAGCATGATCACTCCACATATTTTAGGCACTTTTGAACCAATTCATGTTTGTTTAAAAGATCGATTGACATGAAACAAATATTAAATACAATTCAATATACAAAAATGATACGGAGATGTAAATTAGTCTAATGTCACATAACATATGTAATTGGGGAAATGAATGTGTACCTTTTAAACGATTTGTCTCATAACGGTTTTTCCAAATCACTCACCATTTAGTCCACACACCTCAAGTTGTTCGTGAAGTCGTTTCTGGAGGTCCATCTGCTACCGTAATGCTTTGGTGATCCCATTACTCCTGCAACCATAATTCAAGGCAAGATTATATGAAATCTTTCTCATTTTTGAGGTAAAAAAAATTATAGAAGAATTGTGTACGATGGAAACATGAATAATAGGTATCATTGAAAAGTAAAAAACTTAGAAATGACTCACATTTTCAAGTCTAGACATTTCACTTCTTCATTTCAACTCATCTTTTTTCAGATGTTTCTGCAGGTACATAAGAAAGAAAATATATCAAACAATAATTGATGACGATGATAGAAAACTCATCTTCAACTCATATTTAAGGTTTATTACCAGAATGAAGAATTATTGATGATGATGAAGAAAAAAACAAATCAACAATATTTTAAATCAATAAATCTACAGAAAACAAACAAAAACCTTGTACACCAGATCTATACATATCAATGTGATATGTGCTGACAGTGAATTTCTTGTCACTATGATGATGTTTGTCACTATGATGAGCACCAACAAACTTCTAGCATAATTTTTCAAAGTAATGAAATAAGTTCATACCAAACGAATAGGTAGCCTGAGGAAGTTAAACTCTAAAACTTGGACGCCAGAATACTTTCCTCTGGTGTGATCAAATTTATAATCCTTTTCAAACATACACCCCCATACCTTGAATAATATTGTAATAATATCAACAAACAAAGAGATTCCTTTATAATTGTAACCAAAATAAATAGTAGGACAGGTTTAAGAGCCAAAGTTAAGGCATTCATAAAATAAAATATTAAATCTAAAGTCTTTAAATTGCAACAGAACATAACATCATAACTTTGAAAATACCTTGCATTCTGTATGGCCTGCTCTTTACTCCAATTCATCTTTTTCAGTTTCTCCCACTCTCTCTTAAGAAGGAAGAACCTTTGAGGATGAGCATAAGTGAAAACTTCATCAACGATGACAATGTAGGGTTTCATGGAAGATAGAGGACAAGAGAGAGACAAAGATGAGGGAGAAAGGGGCGGCAGAGTTCCTTTCCCTGTGCTAGGGTTTGGAAGAAAAATATAGAAGGAAATCGAAAATTGGGGAAATGGAAAATTGAAATGAGAGAGAAACAACGTGAGAGATATAATAAGAAAATCAAAAGTAGCGACACGTGTCTTGCTAGAATTGTTTTGGTTTGTCAATTAATTGGTGCATTTGTTAATTACTTATTAGTCATTTATGTAGTGTAAATATTTTTAGCAGAAAGGTTAATATAGGAAGTGCATCCAATTGATTTGTAATGGGTAGATAGTAGATAAAATAAGAAATAAAAAGGCATACTATTTTATAAAAAAGAAAACATGCATGTGTCTTGGACCTTCATCAATAGGTCAAGAAAATCACGTAAACACTAAAGGACAAAACCAAGAAAAAGAGCCAATGAAATCGCAACACTTGTTGCACTAATTCCTCATCACTCAATTAACACCCTCTTCGTACCAGGTTTGTTCCATCATGCAATTATTTAATCATGAAAACAATTCTAAAAAACAAATATAACATGGACACATCATCATCTTCTTAATGTATTCATGCAACAAAACCATAAGCATCTTTAACAAACACAAATAACACAAATCTTTTATAAACTTTCTGATAAAATTTCAACATCAAAACACCATCAATTCGAACAAAATAATATATCAAAATGAAGCCCTAGATGAGTAGATCAACATTAAACCATTAAAAACTCAAAATAACAGCTCTATCATGGTGAAAATAAGCACGAAGGTAAAGCACATGAAGTTGAAATCATAACTTTCAAAAATATTAAGCATCAAAACCTCAAACAACCAAGGTGTGCCATCATTTTAGGACTTTCCAGATGCAAGATGCATGAACATTCTCAAAACATTTAGATCTAAGATGAGAGAAATGGAGGTTGGGGAGGCTTACTTAGTGGAGACAAGTCCGATGCTTCTTCAACTTCCAGCACAAAAAGAAATCCAGAGACTTGTTCTTTGAGCTCCAAGGGTGAAGAATCAAGCAATAAACTGAAGCTTCCTTCAAAGAAAAATGAGATTTGAGGATGACTTTGAATGAGAGAGCAAAAGTTAAGATATGGTGTTTTAGCAAAATGAGGCCTCCCCTCCTCGTTTTAGGGTTTGTAGTAAGCTCTTATAGTATGGGTCAGAAACGAATTTGGAGGCCCATGATGGCCAAATCATTTGTTTGAGAATTTTGACAAAAAGTGAGAAAAATACGGCATACAGATTTTGGTTGCTCATGGTGTGCGTTTGAGTGGTCATGTGAAGCAAAATAGTGAGTGTAAAAAGCATAAACGAAATGGTGGGCAAATACACCAAGTTTGTGGTTTTTGCATAATTCCAAGTTTGGCATAAAATTTGAAAATGATTTTCATGGAAATGGTACATGTTTGGTCCCTTTTGGCAATGGAAAAGTGGTGTCATGCGTGTGAATTCATGAAAGAAATATATGTTGCCCACACTTTCAAAACAAATTCAAATATTTCAAGATTTGAGATGCCTTGCCACCATGTTCATGTAGCTCTCTTTGAGTGACCATAACTTGATGTAGAATGACACATATGATGCAAACTTGTGTTCATTAGAAAGAATGGATGATGGAGAACAACTTTGGTGTTTGTAAAATCTTGAGAAAAAGCTTGAAAACAACTCAAAAATCTCTTGGAATCTTGATGTAAAAGTTTCCTAAAATAACTTAGAAAAAATTCTAAGTTTTTGGATTTTAAGACATGAAACTTCTCCACTTTAATCCACAATAACTTTCTCAAAAATAATTCAATGAAAATGATCTTTTAACGGTTGGAAAGCTCTTGATTAGAAGAACAACTTTCATGTTTAGAAAACTTTGAAATTATGCCTTTAACATGATGTAATTTGACCTTGAAAATGGTATGTAAAACATAGAAAACTTACCAAAAATGACAAGTTTCTAAACCCTAATTTCCAAAAATGGCAACCTTCCACAATTCTTGATTTTTCATGATTCTTTCGACTTTTCTTTGATCAAATCACATCCATTAATTATATTTGACTTGTGTTGCACAAATTTGACCATAAAATTGAGAGTTGACTTTTTCTTCTGCACAATTGACTTTTCCTCAAGTTTCTTGATTTTCAAGTAACTGACCAATCAAAGACCTTATGAAATGATTCAATCGACGATATTTCATCCTTAGGTACTTGATATCAAGTGGAAAACATTGAAAATAAGTTTGAACCAAAATTTCAGGAAAACCTAATTTCAACACATAATCATCATATAAGTTCAACTTATAATTAACTTACATCTTAACTTTATTTTTATCATGAAATAGTCACTAAAACATCAATATAAATCATGGCAACAAGTATAATACATCACAACATCAATACATCATGTCTACACATCATTAGATGATTTTATACAATTAAATCAATAATTTTTCACTTCTAGGTCTCACTAATCGAGCCCTCTTGCTCGCAAAGAAACCTCCTCTCGGGTTGGGGAAAATTCAAGTTTGTAACTACTTGCTAAGCGGGCAAGGCAGATTTCAGCATCCATACTCTACGATGACAGCAAAACTCCTGCTACAATTTTTCACTCTAAAACCAGTTTTTCATCATTTTTAATCACAAATTTTAGTATAGAACCTATTAATAACACACATACATCATTTACAACACACAACATACATCCATCCATCAATAATCCCTCAATTCTACTCATCAAATCCTAGGTTTTTCCCTAAAACCCCAACTATCCCCATTACCTAAACTCTACATCAAGAACATTGAAAAGTGATACTCCTCATACCTTAAAATGTCGATTCTTACGGTTTCTCTTCAAATTTTGCCGGAGATTCTTCAAGCCCTATCTTTTTCTCCTTATTCTTCAGAGTTTCCTCTCTTCTCCTTCAAACACGATCGTGAAAACTGATCGTATCCTAAAACCCCCAACTTCCTTTTGTCAATCTCACCCTTAGGACCCCAAATACTTTTTTCCAACGTCGCCCTCAACTTAGTCTCCACAATTGACCAACATATTCCCAAGACCTCTTTTATTTTAATTAAATAATAATAATTTGAATAATCTAAAATAATTATCCTTAATATTACTATTCACTAAAATAATTTCAAATAATATCATCATCAACACAACAACATTCGACCAATACCAAATAATCGACAACAACAAGCTACACAATTAAATCACAAAATTGGGGCGTTACAATAAGCACTTGAGAGAATGATCTAGTGAAAGTGAGAGGTGTCTCATATTCAAGGAAAGCTCTGACCGAATCTTCATGGGTAGTATTAGGAAATCAGCTTTGGATGAAGTGAGTTCATATAAGACTGATTGTACTTATGACTAATAGGAGTGAAGTTCTTTCTATATGGAGTCCTAAATAAAAACTCACGGGTATTATTAGGAAAAGAGACATCGAACTAGGATAGTTCCAATCAGACCAATTTGTATTACTGACAATTAAAAGTGAATTTCTTTTCATTGGGTTAACTCATTCATACATATGTGATTTTGCACCGAGCTGGATTACCAACTCATGTGTCATTTATATTGTCATTATTTTGGCTATTACGCATTTAACTTGTCATATACATTATTATAACAGTGTGTTTGACATCTCGTCATTCAAAGAATGGAATTACAATCAACATCAAAGCAGAGACCCTGTTTTGTTTGGGTGTGTTTTAGGGTTGTTATTTTGTTCAAGGTGTAGAATAGCATAGAATGATGATCATTTAATCGACTAATGATTCTTGATATTACTAGGAATCTTCCAAAGATTGTAGTTGAAGACCAAGTCGAATTTGGAATTGAAGAAAAATTTACACTTGCTAAGATCTTGAGAAAGGTCGTGAGAATAGTGGATTTAAGATATGAGAATAATGTCTACCAATGTCAAAGACGGTCATCAACAAAATTTTAAGAGTTGTAACTTTCACTGTAAAAGAAAAGATGGTGAAAGATAAAATCTCAACCGTTCTTGCAGAGGCATAGAGATCCAATGTCGTAAATGCAAATGTGTTGGACGTATTCAATTTAAATGCCCATTTTTTCTCAGGAAACAAAGAAAAAATTACAATGTCACCAATGATAATATATATGAAAAAAAGTGAATTTGATCAAGCAAACAATATTGTGACGTTCACTATTCACATTAAAGACATGAAAGGTGTTAAAGATACTGGTGAAGCATCAAATTCAAAGATTATGTGTGTAACTTGTATGGTTAAAACATGATTCATAATGTCAGATAACAAGTTTCAACATCCTATAAAACATAATTATCAGGATATAGCCGATGTCTTATCGTTTTTTACTGTTGAACAATCTTTCTTTTTTGTCCTTACCATGGTGGTGTCTGTCATTGTTCGAGTGCGTCTCTTCATTATATTATTTTGATCATATTTATAAATATATAATTTAATTTTTAATTAATTTTTATTTCACAAAACCTTTTTATGTGCCATAAAAATCTAACAAATGACATAGATTACTTTGACCATTCATTAAATATTTAATTAAAAATTAATTATTTTTTTAAAGAATAAATTAATGTTTAAATTAATTTTAACATTACTTTTTATTAAAAATAATATTTATTATCATTTGAGAATAATTGTTTAACTTTATTATGTTATAAAAAACAAATTTGTCTAAGCCCAGGTTCAAACTGGGGACCTCTAGTGTGTGAGACTAGCGTGATAACCAACTACACCACCCAGACATTTATTATTAAGTTTTCTTATTATAGACATATTTTACTAAGACATTAACATTTTTTTAAAATTGAAAATGCATTTTTTTTCATATAGAAAAAATATCTCAACACATTACACATATGAAATTAAAAACTTTGTGAAAGAAATAAAATCTTTAGGGAGAGATAAAATGATCTAATCCAAAACTTTACACCTTCTAAAAAAATTAAATGAATATGTCATGTGCTATAAATGTGATATTTTGAAAGATAAAATTTGTGATATTAAAAAAATACTTGACAAATTCCTTAAAGGAAGAGATAACTTGAATATTATATTAGAAAAATAAAATGTTTCCTACAATAGAGTAGGTATGGGCTATAATAATAATAATAATAATAATAATAATAATAATAATAATAATAATTTCACTAATATTTGCAAAGTTAAATCTACATCTCATTGCAAAACCTTAAATTGCAATTAATGCAATAAAGAAGGTCATATCAATGTGTTTTGTTTCATTAAAAAATCATGAAAGTTAAAAAGGACATCTTTTTTCATACTTTTATAAAGAAAAACATTATGTACGCAAAATGAAAAATATATTTGCATCATTAGATACATGTATTTGTGATATAAAATCTAATGGTGAGAATATTTATGAAACTATCAACAAAGGCCACATGGACCATTTAAACAAATTGGTCTACAAGGATCTCATAGACGGTTTGTCAGACTTGCATTTTAAAATACCAATCATATGATATGTGTCAAAAAAGGTAATCAAATAATGGCCTCTTTTATAGCCAGAAATATTGTTTCCTTATATCGACCCTTACAACTGCTCCACATGTGTTGAAAGTGTAATTCATTATGTCATATTTGATTTTGATTAGATTTGATTTAGTTGTAGATATATATTTGATTTAGTTTCAAAATAGATATTTTGGGCTTTTATAGTTTTGGATTTTGCCTTGGGTGCAAGCAAATCTAAAACTCTATAAATAGGGAGTATCCATCTTGTAATCAAATAATTCCAACACATTATAATTCACAGTTTGCAGTTGCAAGTGAATAGAAAGAAAAATCTCATAGTTTATGGGTAGCAAAAAATTTATCTCCAAATTCTTAGAACCCTAATTCTTTTCTACTTCATATTTATTCTTCTTTGTTAATTGTTCCTCAAGAACCTTTCTTGTTCATAAAGAAAGGGTCTGAATTCTCATAGGTTTTGAGTTAATTGCAACATCTGGTATCTAGAGCTTCGGTTTGAACGATCTGTGGGAAGCAAAAGTGATGGTGATAAATCGTCCGAATGGACACTTTCCAGCAAACCTTCCAATTCTCAAGAAAGATAATTATGAGAATTGGTGCAAGCAGATAAATGTTGTTTTTGTTATCAAGATTTGTGGGATCTTATGGAGGAAGGAGTAACAATGCTTGCAGAGAACGCAACGGAAACATAGAAGACTGCACACAAAGAATTGAAGAAGAAAGATTATAAATCTCTCTTTATAATCCATCAATTTGTTGATCCAGATAACTTTGAAAAGGTTAGTGATGTTGAATCTGCAAAAGAAGCATGAGACATTCTTGAAAAGTCTTTTGGAGGTGCAAAGAAGGTGAAAGAAGTGAGGTTACAAACTCACAAAAGGGCTTATGAATTGCTTCAGATGGAAGACGATGAAATCATTACAGAATTCTTCAAAAGAGTTACGAAACTTGTGAATCAAATCAAAGTATGTGGAGAAGTGTTGACGACGGAAGCAGTTGTCTCAAAGATTTTGAGGTCGTTGGCTCCAAAGTTCGACCATGTGGTAGTAGCCATAGAAAAGTCGAAATATTTGTCGAAGGTGACTAAAGAAGAGCTTCAAGGGACACTTGAATCTCATGAACAAAGAATGGTTTAAAGATCAACAGGCAAGTCTAAGAGTGATATGGCTTTACAGGCTCAATCAGCAAGAGATAAGAAAGGAAAATGAAAGGTGTTCGAAAACAAAGGCATATGTGGCTACAACAATTCGACTAGTCAAAGTCAGCATGAAGGAGGCTGGTTGAATCAAAGAAAACCCTAGAACTAAGGCAACCAAAGAAATGGTGTTGCAGGTAGAGGAATAGGTGGTGGTCGAAAACCTGATGAGAGTCACATTCAGTGTTTCAATTGTCAGAAGTATGGTCAATGTTTTAGTGGTTGTCCAGAAAAGCAAAAAATATCAAGATTTTGATGCTAAGATGGCAAAACATGAAGAAGAAAAGATGTTGATGATGGTCACAACAATAGATGAAGATAGATTCCAAGGTCAATGGTACTTGGACTCTGTATGCTCATCACACATGACTGGTAGGAAAGATTGGTTTGTAAACATGAAGCCCTCAATGAAGAACACTGTGAAATACGCAAATGACAATACTCTAGCAGTTAAAGGTATTGGTGATGTTCTGGTTAAGAGGAAGGATGGAAAGAGGTCAGTAATTTCCAACATTTTATACATACCAGGCATGAAGAGAAATTCGCTCAGTATAGGGCAGTTGGTCGAAAAGAACTACAAGGTGGTAGTCGAAGACAAGGTGATGAGAGTCATCAACGCAAATGGTAGGTTGATCTTGAAGGCTACAATGTCTCAGAATATAACCTTCAAGATCGAACTAAATATGATGGAGCATAAGTGTCTTGCAAGTGCAACTAGCAAAGATGAATGGTTATGGAACTATAGACTTGGCCATCTCAATTTCAAAGAAATCAAATATTTGAAGAGAAGAAATACAGTTTCAGGATTCCCAAAAATTGACATCCCAAAGGAAGTGTGTGAAGAATGTGTTCAGTCAAAATAACACAAGAATAACTTCAGTAAGGATGCAGGAAGCAGGTCGAAGGCAATTCTTGAAGTCATATACTCTGATGTATATGGTCCTATCCAGGTGGATTTGATTGGAGGTAATAGATACTTTGTCACTTTCATAGATGATTCCAGTCGAAAATTGTGGACTTACCGGATCAAGAAGAAAAGTGAAGTGATCAATGTATTTACCAAGTTTAAATCTATGATCGAAAGACAAAGTGGTCGAAAGCTCAAGATTTTAAGGACTGTTGGTGGTGGAGAGTATGTGTCGAAATATTTTAATGCATTATGTGTAAAAGAAGGGATTGTGCATGAGGTGGTGGCACCCTACACTCCACAGAAGAATGGAATTGCAGAAAGGAATAATCGAACCATCATGAACATGGTGAGAAGTGTGTTGAATGGCAAGCATCTACCCAAAGAACTATGGGGAGAAGTTGTGTTGACTGCAACGTATATTTTAAACAGATGTCCGGCGAATACGCTAGAAGGAGTTACGCCAGAAGAGTGTTAGTCTGGTGTCAAGCCTAGCTTGAGTCATCTGAAGGTATTTGGATCTATACCATATAGGCATGTGCCAGATCAATTGAGAATGAAGCTTGATGACAAGTATATCAAATGATTCTGATATTGATATCACTCGACTGGAGGTTACAAGTTGTTTGACCCAGTAAACAAGCGGGTTGTGATCAGCAGGGACGTAATCATAAATGAGCTTAAAGAATGGGATTGGACTGAAAATGTCAAGAAAGATTCAGTTGGAATCTTATGTGAAGAACCAGCTTGTGAAGTCTAAAGAGATGTTCGACGAGAAGATGTTAGAGGTGAAGCAGGCCTAAGCAGATCTCAAAGAACAAGACACATGCCTGCAAGGTTACAAGAATGTATGATTAAGTTAGATGATGTGGTTGATGAAGAAGGTGAGTTGGTACATTATGCTTTCTATGCAGATGTCAAACCTGTCAATACAGCTGAGGCATTGAAAGATTCGAAGTGGGTGAAAGCAATGAATGAGGAGATGAAGTCAATCGAAGTCAATAACACTTGGTCGCTTGTCAAATTTCCTTAAGGCAAGACAGAAATTCATGTGAAGTGGGTATACAAGGTGAAGCTAAATACCAGAGGGGAAGTGACTCGACACAAGGTGAGGCTTGTGGCGAAAGGAATTCTTCAGAAGGAAGGAATCGACTTCGATGAAGTATTTGCTCATGTTGCTATAATCGAAACAATTAGGTTGGTTGTTGGTCTAGCGAACATGAACAATTGGCACACATGTCAGATAGATGTGAAATGTGTATTCATCAATGACCCCTTAGAAGAAGAATTTTATGTTGCACAACCAGTTGTGTTTGTGAAACAAGGTGAAGAAAGAAAGGTGTACCGGCTGCACAAAACCCTGTATGGACTTAAGCAAGCTCCAAGAGCTTGGAACAAGAAGATAGATGGGTTTCTAAGGGAGGAGGAATTTTTAAGTGCACAACTGAACATGGAGTATATGTAAGAAGAAGCAATTGAGAATTTCTTATAATATGTCTCTATGTCGATGATATGTTGATAACAGGAAGTTGCAAGAAGGAGATCGAAGATTTCAAATGTGACCTGAATGAAGAGTTTGAAAATGTCAGACTTGGGAAATCTCTCATATTTCCTTGGCATCAAATTCTACAAGAGCGGTAGAGGTTTGATGATGCACCAAAGAAGATATACAAGTGAAATACTAAAGATATTTGAGATGCAAGATTGCAACCCAACTTCGACTCCAGCTGAGCCTAGATTGCAACTGTCGAAAGATTCAAATAAAGATGATGTTGACCCAACCCGATATAGAAGAATTATTGGGTCACTTAAATACCTTTTTCACACAAGGCCTGACTTAGCATACAGTGTTGGTATGGTGAGTAGATTCATGCAGAAGCCAAAGGTATCACACCTAGTAGCGACGAAGAGGATACAAAGGTATCTGAAAGGAACTCTCAACTATGGCATTTTGTTTCCTGCAGTTGATGAAGGAAAATAATGCAAGTTAATGGGATACACTGACTCAAGTTGGTGTAGTGATGTTGAGGATGGAAAATCCACAACTGGATATATGTTTATATTAGGTGGTGCACCAGTTTCTTGGAGTTCGAGAAAGGAACCAATAGTGGCATTATCATCATGTGAAGCAGAGTACATAGTTGTTTCTCTTTGTGCATGTCAAGCAACATGGATAGTGAATATAGTCGAAGACATTACAACGAAGAATCATGGAGCAATTACCATGAAGATCGGTAGCATGTCAGTTATCAATCTGGCGAAGAATCTGATAGCGCTTGATCGAAGCAAGCACATAGAAATGAGGTTCCATTATCTTCAAGAGCAGGTAGCAGATGGGAAGATGAACTTGGAACGTTGTAGAACTGAGAATCAAATTGCATATATCATGATGAAGGAGGTGCAGGTCGAAGTATTCAGAAGACTAAGAGCTATGATCAATGTAGATAGCATAGACACAATGAATTAGGTGGTGTGTTGAAAGTGTAATTCATTGTGTCATATTTGATTTAAATTAGATTTGATTTAGTTTTAGATATATATTTGATTTAGTTCCAAAATAGATATTTTGGGCTTTTATAGTTTTGGGCTTTGCCTTGGGTGCAAGAAAACCTAAAACTCTATAAATAGGGAGTATCCCTCTTATAATCAAATAATTCCAACACATTGTAATTCACAGTTTGCAGTTGCAAGTGAATAGAAAGAAAAATCCCATAATTTATGGGTAGCAAAAACTTTATCTCCAAATTCTCTTAGAACCCTAATTCTTTTCTAATTCATATTTCTTATTCTTTATTAATTGTTCCTCAAGAACCTTTCTTGTTCATAAAGAAAAGGTCATAATTCTCATAGGTTTTGAGTTAATTCCAACAACATGGGCCACTTTGGCCCATATAGAACTGTAATTCTTGGTTATTTATGCCCTTGTAGTTGTGGGTGAATACTCTTGTTACACCTAGACATTATTATTGTCTTATAAAAGAGATGTGTTTTATACCTTTTGAAAACTAGCAAAGGTTATCCATAATGAAAAAGGAGTAATCATTGCATCCATCAGAAGTGATCACAGTGGAGAATTCCAAAATGAGAAATTCATTTTTTTCAATAAGGACGATATTCAACATACTTTTCCACTCCATTAACTCCATAACAAAATGGGGTAGTATAGAGGAAAAATAGACCTTAGAAGAGCTTGTGAGGACGGTGCTTAGTGAGACAAATCTTCCAAAATACTTCTAGGTTGATGCAGTAAGTATTTCTTGCTATGATTGTATCCCTCATTTATCCCATTGTATCTCATCCTAATATCATGTTTGTTGTGTGTCTTTAAGCTCATTTTCAAGCATCCCCAAAAGAATCACATATGAGTGAGTTTAAATGCATCTTGGGATATCTCACTGGCAAACAACAAATAGGTTTGTGGTACCCCAAATGAGCATATTATGACTTAGTTGGGTACATTGATTCCAATGTTATTGGGTTTAAATTGGATAGGAAGAGTATTATTCGTGTGTCACTTACTTAGAAACTCGACTGTCTCTTGGCATAGAAAGAAACAAGTAAGTGTCATGATATCCATTGTTGAGTCAGAATATGTTGTTATGGGTAGTTGTTGCTCATAAATTATTTGGATGAAACAACAACTCAGTTGTGAGTGCATCCTTCCAGTTAGTCATGTTTTGAATGATGTTAAAAATAGGAAAGTGCTTTATCATTTTTGTATATTGGGAGGTATCAACCAAAATTTACATGTGAATTAATCATCTTAGCATTAGAGTGTATACAAATGTGTTTGAAAATGATTGAAAACCTTTGTGAATGATTCATACATCAAGAACAAAGTCTTATGTGTGAATATTGTTTCACAGGCTGACACATACGAGTTCAGGTCGACCTATAGAAGCTTTTGATTCAGTATAGGTCGACATATATCTTGTACAAGCCGACCTCCACGCATCAATATTAAAGCTTGTAGGCTCTGCCCAGAGGTCGCCTCACTTATGTCAACCTGAGTACCTTGACAGGTCGACCTATTGCTTTAATAGACTAACCTGTGGCATTCAAAAACTTAAAATTTATTTTGCATCTTATTTTTTCTTGCATGCTTTTTTCCTATTTCCTCATACATACACACACACACACATACACACACACACACACATACACACACACACACACACACACACATATATATATATATATATATATATATATATATATATATATATATATATATATATATATAAACATGCATCTTCTTCTAGCAAGGTACTAGTGTAAAACCTAAACGAAACCAAAATTACAAATTTTTCTCATCATCTTCAACTTTTGTTTTTTGAATACACACAATCAAACTACATATAATTCTTTTTTGATTGGGTGACTTTCTAGATTATGGTTGATAACGTCCAAATATGTTGGTGTAACCGAGAATATTAGGGTAGGATCTTTGTGTATTTCAAATCATAAAACCAAGTTGGATTTTTCCTTTAAGATCATTGGAATTTCAAGGTTTTAGACAAGATCACTCAAACACGGATTCGATCGAGTGAATGCCTTAGGAGAAGGTGGTTGCTTGCAAGGGAGTAGCAGCATTGTTGGTGACTTTATCAAACTTTGATCAAGGGTTTGGAGGTTGTAGAATTAACAACAAACCATAGGATTTGTGGGGTTAGAGTTCTTCATCTCTTGTGTAAACATTTTTGCAAAGATAATGTTAATTTCAAGTATCTCAATTCGATTTCAGATTGAGGGAAGACGCACCCATAGCGAGGCCTATTGGAGAAATTCCTAAACAAATCTTTGTGACTCTCTCACTCTCTCTATCTCTCCATCTATTTAATTATTGTTCTTTCAAATTATCGAGTTTATTATTGTTCTGATTAATTCGATTGGAAATTGCTTTTCAACTATGTTTTAAAGTGTTATTATTGATATAATCATAATCACTTTGATTGAGATTGGCTTTTAACATCAACAAAACAAATTGTATTTCCAAACGTTATCGATTGCACACAAAGTGTTTGATAAATTGTCTTTGAGTATTTTAATTGTTTTATGTTCATTGGAAATAAGCTTTATGTATAGCTTTGCATTTAATTGATCTGTGAATTAATCATGGTTGAATAATGTGTGTTCATTATAATCCTATTGGTTAACATTATGCATATCCGAGCTATCTGATAGTAGGTTCGGTTAGATGATTCAGTATGGGTTGTTTCCATTGTTACATAAAACTTCTGAAAACTATTTTTTCCAAAAGTTTTGATTTTGTTACTTGAGATCTATTCACCCTCTCTAGATCGAAGTTTATCGTCTAACATCAGTGATCACGGTGTTAATCTTAGATTTGTCTTGATAAGATGTGACAACACTAGCGCCATAAATCTTACCAAAACCCTTATACTTCACTCTCAGGATAAATACGTTGAAGATAGACACCACTTCATTATATATCATGTTGAAAAAAAGGAATGTGTACTTGAATTGGTGACCTCGTCTAACTAATTCACATACATTTTTACAAAACCACTTTCTAAATAAAGTTTTTTTTCTTCGTAAGAATTGAACTATGAATCTTTAATCAACCAGGCATGGATTAGTATTTTGAATTTTCTATTCTCCTTCTTCTTCCTCTCTTTCTCAAAATGATTATATGTGATTTATGTGTTATGTTTGTTTTCCCTACCTTTTTACATTATGCAAAAAAGGGAGAAGAATACTCAGAGGGGGGAGTAGAGTATACTCTCTACTTATGTGAGGGGGAGTTTAATCACTCCAAAATTTATCTATTTGTTTTTCTCTTATAGACCTCCCTGATAGATACGTTGAAATCATAAAAAACAGAGAGAATTTGGATCTATGTGCTTGCATGTATGAAGCTAATGATCATAAAGATCCTGATGTTGGTTACCTTATTGATGTTTTGATGATGACAAGGTTTATGTTGGTTTAATTTGGTGTTGATATCTTTCCAACTTATTGATAATTGTGATTAACTTTATAATATCTCAAGTCTCATAAAGTATAATATTTAAGGTTCTAGTAAAATGCTTATATAATTGGTATTTCTAGAAAAGGAACTGGAAAACTTCAGATTTATGAAAGAGAGGAAATGTGAAAGTCCATATAGTCATATGTGTCTAAGTGGCCAGAGTCTAATAAAAGTAGGACAGTAACTTCTAAGATACTGATCTTATCTGATCAGGAGGGCCTTCCAGCAATTGGGTGTGAACAACAAATGGATGGAATGGAGGGGGTGTACCTGCAAGGCGCTCCGATGCCAAAGTTAATAGAGGTACAATAATAGGTAAGTTGGAAGAGTTAAATCATAATACCTGACCCTTTAGTGAAAAATGGTATTTATAGTGAGCCCCTAGCACTGGGCCAATGTCCTTCTGTGGGTTGGATCAGCTAGGCCTAAGGAAGAACTGCCAAGTAACACGTGAGAAGCGTGAAGACCTAGCTAAATGGTCTGATCCTTGGTCCAACTGCCCCTATCTTTCAGGAGATAATGTGGGACAGTTAGGTGACGTGGCAAGTGAACTGGCAGACCTGTTCTTTGCCCGTTCTGAGTGCGTGCCCAACACGTGGGATGTGTGTCCGATAGTTAAGCGACCCCGTCCGTCCAGTGAGTGTACTTTCCCGAGCGTATGGGCCTCTGTTCGACATATTGGGCCATAGCCCAAAATAGTCTGAAGGCCCAGTCCGGAACAGGAACCCCCCAAGTCGAGTCTCCGAGTCGGAGCGATGAATTATAAAATAGTCGGGCGTAGGCGCGTTAAAGAAGGTGTCGGGCACATGCCAGTGTCAAGCGTGGTGTTTTTTAAACCGCTGCAGGCGCCGTGGATGTTGTCGGGCATGTGGCGTTCACAAAGGCTGAGGATGCTTCTTGTAGTCGGGGAGATTTGTAGTCGCTCGACGTCGTTCAGGATTCTTGTGGACTGACGTGTCTCAGCATTAATGGTGCGTCGCTTCGTATCTCGTGCTAGCACCGGCGTAAGGTCTAGGTAATGATTACCTAGAGCGTCCGTCCATGCGTTTTTTACTATATAAAGGGGTTGGTCCACTTCATTTGAACTTTTCGCTCTCCCGTTTAACCGGAAGCTCCGAGAAGAACTCTCCTTCCGCCCGTCTTTCCCGTCTCCGCCGTTTGCACCACCGTTTTCTGCCTGCGCACAACCGTCTTCTCCCCGTCTTCATCATGTCAGGTAATACCCATAACTTCTCTTTTTGCGTATTTTTTCTTTTGTTAAGTAGTGAAATGCATGATTTATCTGTGTAGAGTAAGCAAATCTTCGTGTAGAGTAGGTAAATATGTGTTTAGAGTTAGTTTTTAGGTTTTGGATATGAATGTCCCGGGCAGGATTAGCATGTCGCGGGCGTAAAATTTATATATGTATGAATATCCGGGGCAGGGTTAGCATGTCACGGGCATAGAATTCATATATGTATGAATGTGTATGTCAGAATCTTTATATGGTCGCAGGCGTCCGAAGCATTCGAAGAGCAAAATCTCTAGTTTTCTAGGGATTTTGCACGTGCTCTAACACATGCGAGGATTGTCCCTTCGTTGGTCTAGTGTAGTCTAGTGAGATTTCGGGCGTTCAGCCTTTCGCCCTTTCACTTGACTTGCGGTGGAAGGGTGGATTTGATGCGATGTCGAATTCCCTTTTCCTGTCTGCGTTTCAGGTATGGCCGAGCATCGGCAGGTCAAGGATGGAGAGGTCGAACATCGGTATGTCGACGAAGGAGAGGCTGAGCATCGGCAAGTCGACGAAAGGGAGGCCGAGGAGGAAAATGAGCATGTCTCCTCATCTGGGCGTAACGACCTGTTGTGGGTCGTGGATGAACCATTATAAGAAGAGTCATACTTTGTTGACGAGACGAGCGCCGCATACGCCGTGGTGGAGGACATTAGCCCTGAAGATCCTGCGAACTGGCAATATCTTGCTCCTCGGGAGACGGACCGGATATGTCATCATTTCCTGGGGAAGCAATTCGCTATGTATGAATTTGCCTTCTGAGAAGCGAGGGTCAAGCTGCCCTTCAACGATTTGCAGATGGGAGTCTTCAGGTGGCTCAGATTAGCGCCCTCGCAACTGCATCCGAATGCCATCGCTTTTGTCCGGGCGTCCGAACTAGTTTGTCGCTTCCTTGGCGTCGGGTGCACTTTTCCCCTCTTCTTCCACATATTCCACCTGCAACGGTCGGGCGCCCGGGGATGTCACAGCTGGGTGTCTCTAAAGCAGCCAGTGAGGTTATTCAAAACTTATGTCGATTCTTCCCGACACTTTAAGGGGCGGTGGTATATGGTGAAGTCGCTCACTCGTTTTGCTCTGAACTCCCTTTACTATTACAAACGTGACGCCAACGGTGAGGAAAAGCTTATGTCGAGGATCCCCTTGAGATGGAAGCCCGACCATTTCAACCTATCGACCAGCCACTACCGGGTCAAATTCTCGAGCATGGGGGTCGAGGATAGGTTGGCCTACAAAAGGCTGGTGGAGTACGTACAGAGCTTCAACCTGGCGGTCTGGGTGGACCGACAAAACAACCACTACGTCGACGAGGCCGGCATGCCTATTCATGAAACCGCCTCATAAACACCAGGGCTCTGCTCGCATCTGATACAGATGAGGAGGCCGTGGATTTATTGCGTAGGTCTTTCTGACTTGTTTTCTTTTCTTGGTCTCGTGCATGTTTAGCTAATCTTTTTCCTTGTTTTTGTTTTGTAGGAACTATGCCCGCTCATTGTGAACGAGACTTAAAGATGGCGAACCAGGCTAGGGCCCCGGACAGGGTCCCGGAAAAGAAAAAGAAAGTGGCGCCTCGTGTCCAGGAGGTAGCTACGGAGCCCGGGGTAGGCAACTCAGGTACTGCTAGCCCAATCATCAACTCCCCTCAGCCTGCTCAACAAACTTCCCCGATCCAAATAAGAGACAGTCCTCCGGCCTCCACCTCTCCTCTGCTGAAGCGGAAGCGTCTGGACGGGGCTCTTGCCCGGTATGCTGCTGTGGGGGGCAACGAATCTGGTGCCCCTGGGAGTTATTTGCTGCCTCCTTGCTACCTGGAGCGGGAGTTCTTTCGGTATGAGGGCTCCGTCGTGGAGGCGGCGCCTAAGGCAAGGGCAATTCTGAATCAGGATGCGGACGCCAGGCGGAAATACCTGGCCGGGGATTTGGCTGCTGTTATCCGGGTGATGGAGACCGCCATGGTTCTGTCCGAGACTTCCGTTTCTACAGCTACTTTAGAGGATGCCCTCTTGGCTGCCCGGACTAAGAAGGATAAATTTTCCAAGGATTTATCCGACTACAAGGAGGAGCACAAGCTTCAAACAGGGCTGAAGTCGAAGCTGGAAGAATTGAAGCTCGAGCAGGACACCCTGAAGGCCGAGAAGCAGAGTTTGGAAGATCAAGTCGTCGAGTTCAAGAAGGCGGCCGAGGAAAACATGCAGCTCCGTGCCCGAGTTGCTCTGCTCGAAGGTATAGTCCGTCCTCAGGACGATGAAACTGAGGAGGAGCTTTCCCTTCGCACCCGGGGCGAATTGGTTGGTCACATCCGCGACCTTAACAAAGAATTAGTTGTGATGTTCAAGGATGGGTTCGACAATGCCACCGAGCAGCTCAAGGTATTGAACCCGGGGCTTGTGACAGAGGGGTCAGCCCACAACTACTGCATGGCCGACGGGGAGATTGTGTGCCCCTTTGAAGTCGGGGAGGAGTTGGAGGAGGAGAATGATGGCGGTGAAGAGTAGCTCCGGGCAGAGTCTTCAAGATTTATGTTTTCTTTTTGTTAGACTTTTTGTTGGGCCTGCGTACCCGTACTTATGTAATGGCCTTCGTGCTTGTTCTTTTGTAATGGCCTTTTGTGTCTGTTCGGATATTGGCCTTCGGGCCCTTTTTGAAATGGTTTATTGGTCGGTTTCGACTGTTCCTATTTAATGTTATCTTCGTTGTTGACATATTTTAATTGTTTTCGTTATTTATTTTTGAACTGTTCTTGCTCGACCTCGCTGGGCTCGTTGGTTTAGGGAACCGACGAGGTGGCGAGCTTTGTGCTCGCCTTGAATCGAGGTAGGGTTTGCGATCAGAAAACTCTAACCTCGGGTCTTGGGCTTTCCCATGGCGAGCTGGGTGCCCTGTCTCCGTGGTACTGCGACGCTGGGGATCGTCTTGAGGTGTTCGGCGTCGGGGAGGGTTGTGTTCGCCTCTGAAGGGCGTTTATCTTCCCTTTCGTTTAGTGGTGAAGAGCATGGTCGTACCTCCCATGCCTCCCCGGGTTACATTTAGCTATAGTATTGTCTAAGTTTTTCTACGTTCCATGGTCAAGCAAGTTCTTCGCCTTGTAGGTTTTCCAGATAATAGGCCCCATTGCCCGTTTTGTGTCAGACGCGGTACGAGTCTTCCCAATTGGCGGCCAGTTTTCCCTCGCTTGGGTTTTTCTGGTTTCTTCTGAGGACCAGCTGCCCACCTGGAACTCTCTTTTTACGACCTTTGCGTCGTGACGCAAAGCTATTTTTTGCTTGAGGGAGGTTTCCCTAAGGGCTTCTTCGGAGCAGATCTCGTCGACGAGCTCCAGCTCGGCTCGAAGTGCCTCATCGTTCATCTCCTCGTCGAGGGGTGCTTCTACGCGTCACATCGGTTCTCGAATTTCCACCGGGATGAACACTTTGGTGTCGTACGTTAGTCTGAACGGAGTCTCCCCGGTCATGGAGTGTGGCATTGTGCGGTATGCCCAAAGGACGTTGTGTAGTTCCTCGACCCATGCCCTCTTTGCCTCGCCGAGTCTGCATTTCAGTCCGCGCAGGATTACTCTGTTGGCCGCCTCAACCTGTCCGTTGGTTTGAGGGTGCTCGTCGGACGTGAAGTATTGTTTGGTGCCTAGGCTGGCAACGAAGTCCTGAAATCCTCCGTCCGTGAATTGTGTTCCGTTGTCAGTGATGAGGACTTGGGGTATGCTGAAATGTGCGAGGATGTTTCGTTTGAAAAATCGAAGGATGTTCTGTGCCGTTATTTTGGTCAGGGCTTCTGCTTTGATCCACTTGGTGAAGTAGTCTACCCCTACAATGAGGTATTTGTTTTGATAAGAACTGGTCACAAATGGGCCGAGGATGTCCATGCCCCACCAGGCGAAGGGCCAGGGGGAGGAGAGCATTTTTAGTTTGTTGGGAGGTGCGAGATGTATGTCGGTGTGTCGTTGGCATTTGTCGCATTTTTTGACGTGCTCTTTGGAGTCATGCTGCATAGTCGGCCAAAAGTAGCCTGCTCGTATGGCCTTGTGCGCCAGTGACCTTCTGTCGGGATGATGGGCGTTGATTCCCCGATGCATTTCCCCCAATATGTCGGGGACTTTTTCCTCCGCGACGCACTTGAGTAACGGGATGGAGAGTCCCCTTCGGTAGAGTTTTCCCTCGAGGAGGACGTATGAGCATGCCCTACTCTTAGTCGCGGCTGCCTCCTTGGGGTCCGCGGGGAGTTCATCTTTCGTGAGATAGTTGTAGATGGGTGTCATCCAGCAATGATCGTCCCCGATCACGTTTACCTCGAGCGGGGTGGTGGCCTTTCGGTACTCGGTCGAGGAAGGATTTCCTGGATTACTGATTTGTTTCCGCCCTTCTTCCTCGTGCTCGCGAGTTTCGACAAGACGTCTGCCCGCGTGTTGTGTTCACGCGACACGTGTTGGACCTCCCACTTCTCGAATTTTTTGAGCCTTTCTCTTACCAATGCTAAGTATTCGATGAGGTTGTCGTTTTTGGCTTGGTATTCTCCCCGTACCTGTGATGCTACGAATTGAGAGTCTGTTGATATCTTTACTTCCTTTGCCCCTAGGTATTCGGCTAATCTTAGACTTGCGAGGAAAGCTTCGTACTCGGCTTGGTTGTTGGAAGTCGGGAAGGCTAATGCCAATGAGACCACGATCAGGATTTTGTCCTCGTTCTCGAGGATGATTCCTGTGCCGCTTCCCGCCGGGCTAGAGGCCCCATCGACGAAGATCGTCCATTTGTGGGCGTCGTCCACTGGCTTCGGGCTGTGCGTCATTTCTGCGACGAAGTCAGCCAGGGCTTGAGCTTTCAGAGCTTTTCTGTTCTCGTATTGGATATCGAATTCAGAGAGTTCCAGCGACCACTTCAGCATTCGACCGGCCATATCTGGTCGACCGAGGAGTTGTTTTATCGGTTGATCGGTTCTGACTTTGATTGTAAGGGCGAGGAAGTAGTGGCATAGTCTCATCGTGGCGTTTATAAGGGCTAGCGTGACCTTTTGAATTTGTTGGTATCTGAGCTCGGGTCCTTGGAGTGCCTTGCTCGTGAAGTATATAGGCTTTTGCCCTTCGTCGGTTTCTCTTATGAGAGCGGCGCTAACGGCCTCGGTTTCCACTGACAGATACAAGTATAGGGTTTCCCTTTCTAGTGGTCGGGACAGGACCGAGGGTTCAGAGAGTGCTTTCTTTAGATGGAGCAGTGCCTGTTCGCATTCGTCGGTCCATTCGAAGGTGGCTTCTTTTTGGAGGAGTTTGAAGAAAGGTAAGGCGTGCTGGGCGGATTTGGCGACGAAGCGGGAAAGTGAGGCGAGCACCCCGTTGAGGGATTGAATGGATTTTTTCGACTTCAGGGTCAGGAATTCTGAGAACGCCCGACATTTGTCGGGGTTGGCCTTGATCCCCCACTCGGTGAGATAGAAGCCTAGGAACTTTCCTGCCCGGACACCGAACATGCACTTCTCAGGGTTAAACCTCATTTTGCATTTGTTTCGCCTGCTCGAAAACCTTGCGGAGGTGTCGGGAGTGATCAGTATCCTTGTGTGATTTGACGATCATGTCGTTCATGTATACTTCGAGCATGTCCCCGATTTCTCCTTGGAAGACTTTGTTCATCATGCGTTGGTACGTGGCCCCGACATTCTTTAGCCCAAAGGGCATTACGTTGTAATAGTAATTGCCCGTCGGAGTCATGAACACCGTGTGTCTCTTGTTCGTGTCCGGCATAGGGATTTGGTTATATCCACTATATGCGTCCATGAAGGACAAGCGTTTGAAACCTGCAGAGTTGTCGACCAGTTTATCTATGTTAGGGAGAGGAAAAGCATATTTGGGACAAGCCCTATTAAGATCGGTATAATCAACACACATATGCCATTTTCAATTATTTTTCTTAAAGAGGACTACATTAGAGAGCCAGGTTGTGTATTGGGCTTCAGAAATAAAATTTGCCTCTAAGAGGTCTTTTACAGCTTGCTCGGCAGCCTCCGCTTTCTCGGGAGACTGTTTGCGCCTACGTTGTGCTACGGGCTTAACCGCCCAGTCTAAAGCTAACTGGTGACACACGACCTCATGGTTAAGGTCGGGCATCTCCACGGCGTTCTATGCGAAAAGTTCAGTGTTCTCCTTGAGGCAAATTGCGAGTTGCTTCCTCGTTTCATCGGGCAAGCCCATACCTATCTTTACTGCTCTGTCGGGGTCGTCGCCCAGTGGGACGAGCTCGAAATCTCCATCCGGGACTGGGCGGAATGGGTGCGTTAGGGCTTTCCCCTCAATGGGTCCCTGCTCTTCAGCTTCGTCCTCGCCGATGCGGCAGTCGAGATCGATGGCGTTGATTCCCTGGGGGAGGCTCTTCGACCCTGGGTTTCTTGTTGTTCTTGGTGTTGATTGTGGCCTGCCCTTTTACTGCGGCGTCGTAACATCTTCGAGCGGCCTCGATGTCGCCGTGTATTGTGACCACGCGGCCTAGTTTGGTGTAGTATTTCATCTTCAGGTGAACGGTGGACGGGACCGCCGTCAACTCGGCTAGGGTCGGGCGACCGAGGATGCAGTTGTAGAGGGAGGGACACTCTATGACCAGGAACTGGATCTTGACTTCTCTGGCTGTTTCTTGCTCTCCGAAGGTGTCGAGGAGCTCGACGTAACCCCACGGCTTTGTTGTGGCCCCGTTGAATCCTTGGAGGTTGGATCCGACGTATGGAGATAGGTTGGTCTTGTCCAGCTTTAGGGTTTTGAATAGGTGGATGTACATGATGTCCACCGAACTGCCTTGGTCGACCAGGATGCGTCGAACGTCAAAGTGTGCCATCTTGGCTCTTATCAGTAGCGAGATGCCCGAGTTGGGGGAACCTCCCAGAAGTTCCTCTAGGAAAAAAGATATCAGATTGGACTTGCCTCGGTACTTTGTCAATGTCGCCTTTTGCTCGGGCGCAGTCAGCAGGAGTTCGTCGAACTTGCGTTTTACTGAAAGGGCAGCGTTTTCGCCGTTCATCCCTCCCTCTGATATGACAAGAGCGGTTGGGAAGTCTTCCCAGGGACTGAGGGCAGTGATTCGCCCTTCTGGTGATTAGTCGGGGAGGATGAAGTCTTTCGGGCGTGATATGCACAGGGCCACTTGATAAGAAGAGTCGTCGGGGGTGTATCCTCGCGAGGCCTCTTCTTTTCTTGCTCTTCGTGTTTGGGAGTTTCGTTCTTTCTAGTGTACTGTTTGAGATGGCCCTCTTGGATCAAGATTTCTAATGCATCCTTCAGGTGGACGCAGTCTTCAGTCACGTGCCTATGGCTTTTGTGAAACCTTCCGTATTTGGATTTTTCCGTGTGGGGCTTGGGTGCAGAAGGTTTAGGAAACCTCACCCTGCCCTGTTTGAAGTCGGAGTTGATACATTCGGCGAGGATGCGCTTGCGGGGAGCTGTCAACAATGTATACTCGCTATACCGGCCCGCGGGTCCTCTTCCCTCACGGGGCTCGTGGGGCTTCTCCTCCCTTCGCCTATCTCCGTTGCGGCGGGGAATGTTGGGGTCCTTGCGCTTGGGGTGGTCTGTCTCCCCGGCGTTGTGACTGCTGCGAGCGTTGTGGGCGACCTGTTTTTCTTCATATCTAATGTAAGCTTGGGCTTTATGCAGGAGGTCATTCAGGGTGCGGGGAGGTTCTATCCCGATTTCCCTGCTAAGTTCACTTCCGGGAAGGAGTCCCCTCTCTAAGAGGTATTTCTTCATGTGTTCTGTGGTGTCCACCTCGACAGCCTCTTGGTTGAACCGCTTGATATATGAGCGCAGTGTTTCATTCTTCCTTTGCACTATGGCTTCGAGGGTCGCCTCTGTCTTGGGATGGCGTCGGGAGGCTGTAAAATGCCTCTTGAACATGGATTTCATGACCCTCCAGGATGTGATGGACTTTGGGGTCAGACTTTTGTACCAGGCCATGGCTCCTTTCCTGAGAGTTGTTGAGAACATCATGCACTTGAGATGTCTGATGATGTCATTGCGATAATCGAGCATCGCATTAATGTTGTCGACGTAATCGTCGGGGTCAGTGGTCCCATCGTAGATGGCCAAATTTGGGGGTTTCTCCATGCCCATGGGGAGTGGAGCCTCCATTATCGCCCGTGAGAGGGGGCAATGTGGGTTTTCCTTTTCGCTCCTCAATGGGGAGAGTTCATCATTACCAGGGCTCTGGCCATGTCTTGGTGAGGCCCCTGATTTGTCAGTCTCATGGTGTGCTCGTGACCTACTTTTGTTGGGCTCAGGGGAGCGTCGTCCTCGACGCGGAGGGGGGCGTCCCCGCTTCTTCGCAGCTTCTGGACGTTGCAGTGTCCTTCGTTCTTGCTGAGGTCGGCTCTCCTTCCGGTCAGCCTCCAGAGCCATGATTCTTTCGTGCTGCTGGTAGAGCATGGAGCTGGCTTGATTGAGGGCGTTCACCATAGCAATCATGGTGGCGTCCCCCTCGACGGGCACGGGGATGGACTGGAACATGGTGATCGGCGGGTCCTGAGTCTGAGGTTGGTTCCCATTGTTCTCGGTTTCAGGAGACGGGGTGGAAGGATGCCCGTCTCGGGCGTCAGATTCATGGTAGTTCAAATTGTCCTCCATCGTGTATTCGACGAGGGGACGGTTACGGTAGTTGGGCTGTTCTCCGGCCATGCTGAAAGGATGGAGTAGTTGAGCTTTGATCTTCTGATGTGGAAGAAGGGGAAGCTAGTTTCCCACAGACGACGCCACTGATCTTACCTGATCAGAATTGGGTGTGAACAGCAAATGGATGGAATGGAGGGGGTGTACCTGCAAGGCGTTCCGATGTCAAAGTTAATAGAGTTACAGTAATAGGTAAGTTGGAAGAGTTAAATCAGAATACCTAACTCTTTAGTGAAAAAGGGTATCTATAGTGAGCCCCCAGCGCTGGGCCAAGGTCCTTCTGTGGGTTAGATCAGCTAGGCCCAAGGAAGAACTGCCAAGGAATGCGTGAGAAGCGTGAAGACCTAGTTAAGTGGTCTGGTCCTTGGTCCAACTACCCCTATCTTTCAGGAGATAATGGGGGATAGTTATGTGACGTGGCAAGTGAACTGGCAGACCTGTTTTTTACCTGTTCTGAGTGCGTGTCTGACACGTGGGATGTGTGCCCGACAATTAAGCGACCTCGTCCGTCCAGCGAGTGTACTTGCCCGAGCGTATGGGTCTCTGCTCGACATATTGGGTTGTAGCCCAATATAGTCTGGAGGCCCAGTCCGGAACAGATACTAAGGCAACTCACACACACCTACAATATTTTTAAGGCCTCTTTTACCTTGATAAAATCACCTAAAAATATTTTTGAGGCATAACTTATTAACTTATTCCAACTAAATGATCAATTATACCATTAACGTAATTGATTAGATCATGCTTTGTTGAGTATAAATTTATTGGAACAATCTCTTAATGATTGGTAACAACTGTATATCAAAACCTTCCATTTTTTTATTTGCTAAATGATTATTTAGGGTCTCTAATTGATTAGACTAATCATTATCCTATTAATTTGCCTATGATTGATTCCTTTTTAGCCACATTGTCTCCTATATAAATGAGGCATTTTTTTATTCTAAATCACACTAGAATTAGGAGTTTTTCATATTTCTAAATATTTTATCACTATTTTCTCTCTCTCTCTCTCACTCAATATATATATATATATATATATATATATATATATATATATATATATATATATATATATATATATATATATATAATTCTTTCACCAAAGTTGTCTTAGTGCCTTGTGAGTGAAAATCATTTGTGAGAAAAGTGTTTTACTAAAGATGTCAGTAATAAACTCAACAATGATGTTAATCATGATGAAGAAGCTAGTAAATATGACAATAAAGATATCAATGATAACGAAAATGAATAAGTAAGTCAAGATGTCAACGAAGGTGTCAGTAACAATATAAAAAAAAATGTTATTGAGGAAGTTAGTGATATTGTAACTAAAGATGTGAATAATGACGCAAATGAGTTTGTCAATGATGACACTGCTTATGAAGCTCTAATTGTGAGAAAATTCCCCATGAAACCAAGGTCATTGAAGAAGAAATCACATTGTCCTTATTAGTTGGATTTAAAAAGAAAAGAAAGAAGACTATTGTTAGGTAAGAAAATGGGTATGGTTGAGAAGAAGAAGAAAAAGTAATGATAAAAAAAGACTAATATTGAAAAGAAGAAGAAAAATGATGATAAGAAGAAGAAAACGAGTGTTGAAAAGAAGTATGTTGGCAATAACAAAGATATTGAAAGAAAGAATTTTGCTCATAGAATCGAGAAGTATAATGTTGAAGAATATGTCAATGACATCTTGGATGACATTGAAGATAAAGATGATTTGGTTGTGAAAGTTGTAAAACATGTTAAAATGTTTATTAGAGAGAATAAGCTTCCTAAGAACATTCATGTATTTCGTCTTTATAATGTTTCTTTTAATTCTTAAGAAAATATAGCCAATTGAAAATTTGTTCATCATAGAAGGTTAGCTCCTGAAAGGGAACTCTCTGTGGATGCACAAAAGTGCAAGGGAATTAAAGAGTGCCTTAGTGATACTCAGTTGTTAGAAACCGTGATGAATGGTGAGCCTTATTATCCAAAGTCAGTGAAAGTGTTAGACGATGGAACAAATCTAGAGGGGGATGAATAGATCCCTTAAAAAAATTCCAACTTTTAAAATTTGTTTGAAAAAAGGCTGCGAAAGCTCCCCGAAATATTCACGTCTAAAATTTATTTAGTCGTCGGTGATCGAATATGCATAGTGAAACCAAATGAGATGCTAAAGATAAATGAATCAATACCACACTAATTAATCACTTAAACTTAACACAATTGATTTAACCACTTCCAACAATGTTAAAAGAAAATGAAAATAGCACAAGGACAAATAAATAGTATATTTTGAATTTTGTCAAACACTTGGTGGGCACACTATACCAAGCTTGTTTTGCTACTATTTGTAGTGCATAATTTTGTTCAAGTTACTATCAAATTTGATAGAAACAATTTCACAAACACCTAGAGTGCACCAAAATTTGCAAGACAAAATTTTCAACGTTACACTATTTCAAGTTGTGCGGAAATATAATGAATAGAGAAAAACGAAGAACACATGGATTTGTTTAGGCAGTTCCCCCACTGTCCTCGCTAAGGGTACCTCTGCCCCCAATTCAAAAATCGAATTGGGATATGTATTAAAATTGCAATGTGTTTACAAAGAGAAATTAGAAACTACAAACCAATCATAATTGTTGTAGAAGTTATGTGTCTCTTTGTCCTTTGATTCAAGATGAATCAAATCCTTTACGCTTGTCGAACAAACCTCCGATTGTTTCTCCCTTCTTACAAGAATCCTTGATTCTTCAAACTTTGAGCACGACCGCTTTGAGTCGATACGAGTGAACCCACACCTTCCTTCACAATCCTCCGGTTACCGTGATATGGTTGAACAATCTCTTCGATTTCCAAACCTCTTCACTCAGCTGAATTTATGAACCAATGGTGTGTGCAAAAAATCCCTACATGAGATGTAAATAAGACAGGAGAAAGAATTAAGTGATTTTGGCGCATGGTCTCAGAATGAGTTGACCTGCTAAAGCTTTGAGTCGACCTAATGGTTGTTTTGAGTCGACCTATTTTAGGTCTTCAGTCAGCCTGTTAAGACCCGTAGGAAACAAGAAATTCTTCAATTGATTGAGTCGACCTGTTGGACTAAGTGAATCGACTCATTTGTTTTGAGTCGACCTATTTTTGTGCCTTCAGTCAGGTTGTTGAGACCCGTAGTAATCAAGAAGATTTTCAACTGAATGAGTTGACATGTTTGACTGAATCAGTCGACCTGTTTGACTGAATGAGTTGACTCATTTACCTTTAATCTTCAGAAAATCATATTTTGATGATTTAAGCTGCCAATTTATTCTTAATCAAGGTATCTCTTAGAATCACAAAAGTTTTGACATCATTAAAAACACTTGTACCTATCACAGAAAGAATTTGTTGTTAATCTTCCAAGTAGATTTAATAATTATGAGAGTAAAGAATATAAGAAAGTTCATGTCAGAGGACTTCGTTTTGTATTCTCTCTGGTAAATATTTATGAATTCCTTAGTCGAGGAAAATTTAAAACTATTGATTGTCTTCCCTCTTTGAATACCATAGCTTGATAAATTACTTGAAATGTTCATGAGGAATGACCTTCAAAAGTCCTTTTGATAGCTATAAATTATAGTGTGAAATACGTCATCTTTTACGAGATTCGAGTGGCTAATTAGGATTCATCCTCTCATGGCTCATGTATCATCATTAGCCTCACTGATCTTTTATACCAAGTAGGAAGTTGTGTTGCCTTTTATTTTGGAGAATATGATTTTGATCAATTTGTTAAGCATGTTGAGTCTTATGTTGTCAAGCTAACTATTAGGTTTTTGATCAATTTGTTAAGCATGTTGAGTCTTATTAGTCTATATGTAATGAAATCATTCAACTTGTGGAAGATATATTTTGATAGAATACTCGTGTCGTTGCAGAGGTTTTTGGTGTCGAGTTTTGTATTGTGTTATTTTTGTGAAACACTCAATCATTGTCATTTTTGTCTACTCAAGGAGATTTTTTTTTGTACATGTGAATTTTTTCACATCTTAAATAATTCATTCTCGGGAGAGTGTTTAAGTGAAAGGGAGGGATCTCAAATTTAGAGAGGGCCTAAATTAAAATTCACGGGTAATATTAAGAAAAAGGAACAAAACTGAGAAAGATCTTATGAATTTCAAATGGAAACTCCAAAATTGAAAGAAAAAAAATCATGACTTTTGTCAAATGACAAGTAGAGAATAACAATATGTGAAAATTGCTACAACACATAATTTACCCTAAACAACCCTCATACCCTAGTACACCCCCTAAAAACAGATATTTAACTACATCTCACAACACTATAAAACAAGATTATAAGAGAACAAATAAAGTCAATTAGATGCTTAAAGTGTTTTTTACTGGTGCATTTTATAATGAAGAACTTGAATCTTTATATAGATTTGGACTCTCTCTTCCTTTATAAAACTGAGTGATGTAGAACATCTTCAATAAGATATTTTCTTACAAACAACAACAATCTCTACCTTAATTGAAAATATTACAAGAGATTATATTGTCTTCACCTACAATTATAGTTCAAAAGTACTATCATGCTCCACTATAAAAAAATATATTCACTTAAAGTTACACCAATAATTTTTGCATTGTCTTCACCAACTATCATAGTTCAAAAACTATCATACTCCATCAGAAGAAGATTATTCTTCAATTGAAGCTTAATCACTCCAAGAATTTTCACTTGTCAAAATTTAGGTTGAAAACTTATAATGTGACTTCCATGTTGATAGGAAGCCTTTTAACCGCCGACAAAATCTCACAATACATTTTGTATCAATGTCAAATAATGTTTATGTACTATCCACTATCCAACACCTTATATCAACGTATCTTTGACTTGAATTTATCACATGTTAAAAACAATTTTGCTATCAATTTCTCTAACCCAAAATACACAACAGAACTTGTGATTGCACCTCAATAACACTTTCACAACCCCACTTTTCTTTTCTAATATGGAAAATCAATCAAAGTTACAACCATAGTGGATATTAAGAACTGTATCCTCGGATCAAGTCAAAAGTTCTGATATTAGTTATTGTGAAGTTTGATGAGCACCGAAAGTGTCAATTGACTAAACATACATGATCTAAGAGACCTTGAAGTCACATATCCACTTAAAACCTTAAGGAAACAGAAATATGAATTTATTCTCTTATAAATTTAACATTTCGATCATTTATAATTGACGTGTAACTTAATCACTGACACTTAAATTTAAGTAATATTATAAATAAACATAAGGAATTATGTATTCTAAAATGGAAAAATTATACTAAAGCTTTAGGAGTTGTGTATTCAAAAATGTAAAAATTATATTAAAGCTTTGGTTGACTTTGTTTATCCTAATATATTAGACAACAATTTAAAGCAAAGCATATTTGAAGAAAAATTAATATTTGTACCAATTTTAGTGTAGAACAAATCACAAAATTTATTGTCTTTTGATACATAAGAAAGAAAATTAGTACTTTAGTTTAGATATCCTTTGAAGATTTGATAACACATGGAGAATGATTTACTTATGGATTTTTTTAATAACATTAAATGTTGTATCACACAAAATCATCGGCTAACACTGAAAGTGCGTGTTCCTATAAAGTTGTTGAGGAATATTGATCAATCAAATAGTTTGTGAAATCTTATTACAAGTAGGTGAGAATAGAAATTATCAATCAAAATAAAACTTAGTCTATAATTTAGGATTAGGTCAGATTAAATTTTTTTATAAGTATATTTAATTAAATAGATTAAATCGCATACCATATAAAAAAAAAAATTATAAGTCTATCCGGTCAATCTATTTATTAAATATGAATAAATTTATTATTTTATATTATATTTTATATTTTATTTTAATATAAAGGTAAAACTTAATTATATTAAAGAACTTATGAAAATAAATTGAAAGAAATCATATGGATAATATTATAAGGTGTTTTTATAAGTGTTTTCAAACGTTTCATCTCACAAAATTTATGCTATTAGATATGTTCATATAAGTAAATGGAAACAAACATTTAGTCTCATTATACTTTTAATTATTAAGTTTATTTAAATATTAGTTTAATTTTTTATTTACGTATGTTCAAATATATAAATGATATATATTTTTTAAGTAAATTAATAAACTAATCAGACTTTTAAAAATGTCAGACTCATGCCAAAAAATAAGTCGTTAATATTGGAAACAGATTTAAACTTGACAAAGTTAAAACGTAGCATTTTGGCTATAATCATCGATCATTAATCAAAATCAAGAACAATCACTTTCAAAAGTTAAAATGTAGCATTTTGTTAAATCAATTCAATTTATATATATATTTATATATATATATATATATAAACATGTCGCATCTTCATTTTTAAAAAATGAATTTAAGTCATTAAAGTATTTTACAAATTGTATGTTTGTTGAATATTGAATAACAAAAAGAAGTGATTCCCTGGTGATAAATCAAGGACTGCAGTAACCATCATGTTGTTTAGGAACTACACAACACAATTCCCCACTTTACAAAATGAAAACAAAAACTTACCCTATCAAATAAAGTATGCTTTTTTTTGTTTTATTTTTTATTTTTGTTGTTGATCGATGTAATGCATTTTTTTATGGTTTTCAAAGTCAAAAGTATCCTTGCATTATGGTCTCACTTTTGTTAAAGCAGCTAATTGGAAGGTCATGTGGGGACACATATGCCAAATAAATCAAACCAATCTCCAAATAGATATAACTTTATTACATGACTAATCAAAACAACCAATCACGCAAAGTGTTTTATTGGAACTTAGTTACAAATTCACTACTAAGCAACAATAAATCGTTGGTTTAATTGTCAACTCTAATAAAGTATGCTATCTTATCTACGATTTACCAGACATTTGTGTAAATATTTTTATTGGACGTGAATGTTTATGTCATGATCCAAATGAACTTTTTTTTTTTTTCAGAAGTATGATGCTACAAAGTTAATGACACATAATTAGAGAGTAATTATACATAATTTGAGAGTATTTGGTTAATATATTGTTACCCTTTTACTTTATTATTTGTCCTTGATGGTAAAGAGAGTGACCCTTACCAACCAAGTAGCCATGGACCTCATCCATAAATTAAAGGAAAAGAAAAAGCATTCAGGAATAGATCTTTCATGATTAAAGATTTTATTTTGATAGCTATGTTTCTATTAAATTATTCTGATGAGCTAAAGCCATGGAATTATGTCAATATGGTGATTTTAGTGTAGAGAAGTGAAATATAAATTTCTTTTTTTCACCCATCCTAGGGAAAAATACCATAAATATTATTCTAATCCAGAATTTGGCATGAAAGGTCATAAATCTGACAAAACATTATTTTTATTAAAAATTGAAGTTTGTACTTCTCAAATTTTCGTTTTATAACAGAAATTTGTTTAGCATTCAAACTCAAGTACTTTGTTAGACCGCGGAAATATGAATATTAATGTCTCAACAAAAACAAAACAAAAATCATAGCTTTTTTACTATGCATGTTTAATGCCAAGTTTGTAAACACTTAACAAATAACCAAAAGAATCAATGCATGCGTGTGTCTCACCTAGAGTCTTACTACAACTGTTTCCATTATGAGTTTCCTCTACCAATAAAGAGTTATACTCACTCACTGTTACTAGCTTCTCTTTCACTCCATCACAATATGTTAATATAAAAATATATGAATATGATTTTCATTTTAACTTTATGCTAACATCTAAATAATTAACCTTATGTGTATGGTGTGGAACTTTACATTAAAAAGCAGGTTTTGTAGTTGTCGGTGGAAATGTTCAGCATCCTATGACAAATATCCGTTGGTACTACTTTTTCTACCAGCCATTCCATTTTTCTCATTTCTTTTACTTTCATCTTCTAACACCATTTTCACACCAAAAGCCTTCCATTAAAGTCTTCTTCTTCTTCATGCTACAATTTGCAAGGTACAAGTTATAACGCTGTGTTCTCTTTACTCCTCTCAGTGTACTTTTTCTCTTCCATTAGTTAACTGTTGTAGCTGCCACCAGCTGTTATAGCTTTTCACTGCAGAGCATTTTTTATCTGTTTGCAACAATGTTTTTTTTTCACTTTGTGGAAGATTGTGACCTCTAAATGTTATAACTGAAAACAATGTTTCAATTGAAGTGCAAGATACTAAAAATATGCATGGAAACATGTGTGTATTTGTCCCTGTAAAATTCAGATGGTCCAAATCAATTGCTCTTAGTTCACTTGTATTAATATTCACCACTTGTGAAGAAGCCTCGCCGAGTCAACGCAAAGTCAAGTGTCCAGTCACATGACTCTGCATTGATAAAAGCGGACAAACGGGCACGTGTGTGTCTGCACGCTAGTAAATAATAAATGAATTGGCTTGACTTTAAAGTTCCCCGGTTCGTTAGTCTGCTTATATTTTTTTTATTGCTTTTAGAAGAAACTAATGTAGGAAATAGAAATTCTCCTCATTGATAGTTATTGTACAATGGCATGAAGTTTTCTGTTTCTGTTCATGAATAGCTTCGGAAATTATGAGTCACAAGCCATGGCATTGGAGGAAAAAATCCATAGAGAAGATAATCTTTGCAGCTGAAAAAGCTGTTAGTCCTTCTCAAGTCATTGAAAAAGAGGTAACTAAAGCTTTATTTCACTCATTTTTACATTAAGCATTCTCTTGTAAGCCTTTTTTTCTGCAAACCAGAAACATGTTAAGCCATTATCTTCTGCTAAGATTCTGTGAAGTGTTAATCGATCATAATTCTCCCTTTAGAACTATATTCACCGGAGAAATGTATATTTGACTAATATACTTACCAATACTACATTTTTATCAGGCAAAAAATCTTTCAACAGATAAGGAACGCGGATCGGGAAGATCGTCACAAAGTCTAAACAAGAAGTTAGCAAAAGTCCTCCTTGATGCACCTGTTGAAATAGAGTATGATAAAGATTTAGAGAAAGAAGTGTGTACTGAAGCCATTACTCCTCAAGAAGAACAAGAGCAAGCGCCGCGTGTTTCCATTTCAAAGATATCTAAAGAGTATGAGAGGGTTCAGAAAGAATTGGAAGAGAAGCTGAGGGAAGCAAATAAAAGGATAGATGAGTTAACGGATAAGAATACTTCTTTAACGAATGCTTTATTCTTCAAAGAGGAATCTGTCGCAGAGATTCTTCGATGTAAACAAGAAGCAGATGCCGAGTTTAAGACACTGATGACAAGGTTAGATTCAACAGAAAAGGAAAACGCATTCTTGAGATATGAATTTCACATGTTGGAGAAGGAACTCGAAATACGGAAGGAGGAGATAGACTATAGTCGTCAGTACGCGGACGCGTCACACAAACAATATCTCGAGAGTTCTCATAAAGCCTCGGAGTTAGAATCTGAGTGTCAGAGACTCCGTCTCGTGATTCAAAGAAGGAAGAGTGAAACCGGAGTGGTGAGAAGAGAGACGGATACAAGAAGAAAGAATTCAAATCCTACACGAGTATCCGAGGAGAGTAATGCCTTGATGATCAAACGTTTACGAGATTTGGATGAGGAAAACAAGGCACTCAAAAGAATTTTAACCAAGAAAAACTCCGAACTAGATTCTTCGAGATTTATGTATGGTGAAACAGCTTCCAGGTTATCACAGGCTGAGATTCTGCTTAGGAAGTTTTCGGAAAATCACAAGTCCATGAAGCTAGCAAGGTATAATGCCGCGTCAGATGAACTTCCTTTAATGTCGAATTTTGACATTTCTAGTGATGACGAGGCTCTCTCTTCTGGATCCTGGGCGAATGCGCTTATTTCAGAACTTGAGCATTTAAGAGTCTCGGAGGCTAAAATTTCCGAGAACGATAAAGCATTGGAACTTCATCATGACATGTATTCAATGGATGATTTTGTTGAGACGGAAAAAAGAGCTATTGTTTCGGTTGATACACCGAAAGGAGGAGGATACTTATCTGATGTAACTGGAAGGGAGATAGTACCGGTTGAACAAGATTTTGGCATTGACGAGAGGAATAGAAAACCATTTGATTGGCTTCAGATTGTTTTGAAGGCCATGTTGGAGGAGAAACGCATATCAAAACGAAGTCTCGATGAATTATTTGATGACATACAAATCGCTCTCGGATGTATAAATCGTTCAACTGCTTGCAAATCCGATATAACTCGAAAGTCAATGCATCCTGGAGAATCCGATTCTCTTCATGTTAACAGTTTCAGTGGTTTTACAGAAGCAGTTCATAGAATCATCAAACTCATTGAAGGAATTGCTCCAAAGTCATTTATCTGCAACAATGGTCAAGATTGCTTGGAGGAGAATCAAAATTCAGATGTATCGTCTCAATCACCGAAATCCAAAGATTACTTTGTTCATGTTTTCCAATGGAAGGATTCAGACTTGAATCCACTTTTGCATCAACTAGTTCACACCTGCAAAAATTTATTAACAGGAAGAGCCGATTTCGAAAATTTTGTCGAGGAAGTTGCATTTGCTTTGGACTGGAGTATTAATAATTGCGCGAACTCCACAAATGCTTCGATCGCGAGGAATAAGATAAAGAAGCACTTAAACTCTTTTCTGTCAGTAAATGAAACTCAAATCGATGTTGATGATAAACAATCTTTCCCCACACCTTCAGTTGCAAATCCAGATGATCGGTCTGATGAGAGTAGTCGGTATGATTTCGTAGAAGAAATTAGAAAATTAAAAGATGATCTGACGAATACAAAATCGGCGAAGAAAGACTTAGAAGTAAAGCTTCTGTCAGTTATTGAAGAGAGTGAGAATTTGACTAAACAACGTCAAGAAGCGCAAAATAGCATCGAAGTTTTAGAAGAAGAAATGGCGACATTGAAAGAATCGAAAGCCGTGGTTGAAGAGAAGATAGAAAAACAAATGATGATAAATGAAGATCTTGACATACAACTTTCAATAGCGCAAGCAAAATTGAATAACATCTATCAAAAGTTTTCGTCGCTAGAATTTGAATTTGAGAATAAGAAGAGCTCGTGCGAGGAATTAGAAGCAACATGTCTTGAGCTTCAACTCCAGCTAGAAAGGTAAACAGGAATTTTGCAATTTTCTTTTTCTTCGCTGGTTAATGAATCTGATTTCGTATATATGGTAACAGCATTGTGAGGAAGGATTCTCCAACAAATGGCAAATGCGAAGCAGAAAAGATACATCAAACTGTAAGAAATTTGCATGCTCTATCTCGCGAATATTTTTCTGTCATATCAATTGCCGGTATTATCAATTTGATTTATATTCTCGTTTGAAGTTAACACTTACTCATCAAATGTAAATGAAAAAAATCAGGGCTGGGAAATCACGACAGCTTCGTCGAAGTTAGCAGAGTGCCAAGAAAGTATCATCAACATTGGAAAACAACTCAAGGCACTTGCTTCATCTAGTGAAACAGCTGTTTTAGACAAGGTTACCTCGACAACTAGTTCTATGGACAATCTGTCTCAGAAGAAGAATTTGATCAAACGATCTTCACTCCGCAACCATATGCTAGCCGAGGATGATGCTAAAGAAGGGTTACATAACAGTGTCGAAAATGAAGAAAGCAAAAGTACTGATGATACACAGAGAGCCTCCCTTGTTGAATCTGAAAAAGAAAGTGTTTTGCAAACTCCTCGAACTCCTCATGTCATGGTTAATGGTTCGGAGCAAAATGATAGAAGCAGTGGCACGAGAAATCTAACAATTGTAGCACATAGGAAATACAGAGGTTTTGATTTTCTGAGAAAATTGTTTACAAGAAAAAAGAAAGGGAGGAGTAAAGGGAACAAGGTATTAATAGGCAAGGCATGACTGAGAATGAAAATAAACCTTGCCCATTCTGAGAGGTTTTCTGTTGCAGACATTGATTGGGACATGTATATTCTTTGCTTTATTGGAATTTCAGATTAAAATATGTACTGGGTTTTTGGTTTGTAATATAGTTTTTGTGTGATGGCAAAAATATAACAAAATGAAATGATCCTTATCAGTTATTAACACTTGCTTCTGTTGTTAATAAAAATATGGTTATTGAACACCAAATAACCACTGTATTGTACCTCAAATTCACTCGAACAAATTGATCAAGTACAAATGCTAGAGAGATTGCACCGCAATTGTGAGCTTTAAAAATCAGGCATATACTTAACATTAATACATAAATTCTTTAAATAAGTTCCAGAAGTTGCAACAAGTCCTCAAAATGACTTAACCAAATTCTAAACATAAAATATATGTTGATGGCCTATTGTCACCAGTAGGTTTAGAAAAACCTTGTTGAAAGTTTGTGTGATGTCATAATTGTTAATAGATGAGAAATCAGCAAAACAAGGGAGAAATAGAAGTAAATGATGAGAAATAGAAGTAAATGATGAGAAATTGAAGACGAATGTGAAAGAGTGGATTAGAAAGATAGATGCTCCCCGGTTTGAGGTGTATGCGGAAGAAGAAAAATTGCAAGAGAGAACAACAAATTTTTAGGTCAAAAATTCACCACAATCATATTTGACTGAAGAGATAAATGGAAATAACCTAAAGCATCACTAGAAGCTTTTATATTAGTCAAATAAAAGCAAACCTAGATAGCAGTATGCTCTGATTAATAAATCAGCTTAAATTTAACACAAAAACAGGAATTCTTAAAAAATATAGTTGCTTTAATTTCAAAATTCTGAAAACTCCACAAATTATTAACAGTGATTCTAAACTCATTACCACACAACTATATCGTAACATATACTACTGCTGGTAATAATCCAATGAGATAAACCAAATCACAGAAAAAGGTGCATAATATGAGATTCATTACCCAAAAAAAACATAAATTTATGGGATAGTAAATCCTAAACAAAAACTTCAACTAAAACGATAAATCAAAACATAATATCAGTACTAGGAATAACAGAATAGGTTTTAAACCGAATAAAACATGAACCGAAAACTGCAACAAAAAAAACAAAAACACCTCTTTCTTTTTCCTCCCAAATAATCTAACGGTAAGACTTTTGGAACCTTGCACGAGCACCACGCCCACCAAACTTCTTTGGTTCACAACGCCTAGGATCAGCCACAAGCAAAGTACGATCGTAACGCACAAGAATATCTTTGATTTCCTTCTTGCTCTGCTCGTCAACATACTTCTGGTAGAAAGCAACCAGCGCCTTAGCAATGCTCTGCCTGATGGCGTAAATCTGAGAGGTATTACCACCTCCCTTGACACGGATTCGCATATCCACACCGGCGAATCGGCTTCTCCCCAACAAGAGGATTGGTTCAAAGGCCTTGAACCTGAGGATCTCGGGTTGGACCAACTCAATGGGGGCGCCGTTGATCTTGATCAAACCACGGCCGCGCTTGCAGTAGGTGACGGCGACAGCGTTCTTCTTGCGGCCGAAACACTGAACTTGCTCAAGCTTTTCCATGGTTGCTGCTTCTTCTTCTCTCTCACGCTCTCTCTCCTCTGATGAAACTAAACCCTAATTTGTGCGAGGTAGCGAAAGTGCGGAACTCAGAACTTATATGATAATAGGTTTTACCCACATAACTCGGCCTGGTCCAAATAATACTGAAACTTTGGGCTTTCTATGTTATTTGCACACCCATTAGAAAATTTTATAATTATTTTAAGAAAATCACCTATATACAAAATTGTAATGTATGGATTGAAATTAAATTAATTAATAATATAATATAATAATAAATAATAAGATTATAGTTGTATATAAACTATGTTTATCAAATTAAAATTAATGGTAAGGATAAAGAATAAGAAAAATGAGAAAATAAATAAGGGATTAGAAAGATGATATTTTGAACGGAAACAATGATTGATATAACATAAATTATTATTTGATATTTTATTTTGATTTATTCAATTCTAATACTTTTAAATTGATTTATGTTTCATGATAATTTTATTATGCCTTAGAAGGGATGGTTCATGAAGGAGCAAAACAAGGCAAGTATACTTATGTTTGACAAGCGTGTCTGAGAGATACAATTTATCATCTATTTGAGCTTGAATTAGTCAGTCGCATGATACGGTTTCCAATACTCATTTATGTAATTAATACGGATAATGACATGTCAAAATAGTAATTGGCTAGAGTGAGGGTCAATGGAGGAAAACTTCCTCCCAATGATCCAATGGTGAATTAGTCCTCCCTTTGCCACGTTCTTTAAGAAGGGGGTATAAGAAACCACAGCCTAAATCTTTTACTCGAGTCTAGGGAGCCTTATATAAATATCTCACCCTTGGAAGGAAAACTTTCTTCAATAAAATTATTCATAAAGTTTCTTACAACCCTATGTGAGTTAGCCCTACAAAGCAGGCAGTTGTCCTTTATTTACTTTTTTAACAAGTACAATTGACGTTCATCGTGGGGGCCTGGTAAAATTGACTCGGGCCACCCTTATAATCGACGATTAACTCAATGTTTGTCTCTTTAATCCATTTTAAGATGGTGAACATGCAAGCGACGACTTCACCTTAAAGTATTTCTGACGGCGACCATGATGCCATAACTGATGTATACAATTTGCATTGTCACAATCATACTTTGGAGAACAAAGCTCTTAACAACCAACAACGTAAACAGGAGGTCGAACCCACTAAATAGACAAAAAAATTGGACCCTAACCTCTTTCTGATGACAATTGGGAAACCCTCGAAGCATAAAATTTCAAGCCACATTCACTCACAAAATTTGACAGAATGGGAGGTTCCTAAGAGCATGTCGCTTTCATTAGCATGTAAATGGAAACCATCGAAGGCTCAGACTCTCTGAAATACAACCTCATTTCTAGTATATTCTAGGACGCCGCATTAAGGTGGCATATGAGCCTAACACGACTATTATTCACTAACTATCAATATTTGGTACAGAGTTAATGCATCAATTCTCTACAAGCAGACATAGGAAGCTGTTGACCACAAGTTTGTTTAATATGTGTTTGAGTCCTTAAGGGAGTATCTCGCACAGTTCAACGAGGTAACTATCAAGGTCATCCAGACAAACCAAGAAATGCTTGTAGGAGCCTTCCATCAATGATTGGGGACGATGCATTTTAATGAATCCCTCGTAGAATGACCTGACCTTTCCATAGAGAAAGTAGTGATGCATGTCAAATGTTACATAAAGGGATAAGAGAAAAACATGGATAAAAAGTCAATGGATGCTAAGGAGAGGACATTTGGCAACCCTAATTCCTTACATTAGTAACTCATAAGGCATTATACCTCACTTGTCAAAGATAAGGTGGCATTCAAGTGGAATAAGAAATCTATGAAGAATTGCACATCCCCTGAAACTATCAATGAACAAATATGATGTGAGGTTCTCTATACATGTGATATTTCTCTTCTAATAGCTCTAAAATATAAGAGATGAAGGCAGGCATGAATGTCATACCTTCAACATTATGGTAGGAGGGTTCACTCGGGTGGAGAGAATAACTTTTCTCATATATGAGATATGGCATGTTATGACCATATGAGGTTCACCTACCAGCCTTGACCTAGGTGCAAAGCAACCTCTAGAATATAAGATCACCTTCTCGGGGAAGGATGTTATCAAAATCCATCCCCATGATAATGATATCATTATCATAACTATGAAGTGTGACGGATTGGAAATCAAGTGAATTTTAATTGATCAATAATGTTCTACAAACATCATCTATTGAGACGAATTCAAAAGATTCTTCCTAAATATGGACAACCTCAAAGTCTCCCAATGCTTACTTGTTGAATTATCATGCAAACACATACAATTTTAAGGGCTATATCACCCTGGAGATTATAATTGGTATGGGGAAAAGCACAGAGATAATCAAATTAAGCAACCTCTGGATAAATTCCATATCATCGTACATCGTGATCATAGGGTGGTATGCTTTTAACCTCTTGGGAGTCACCTTGTTTACACTCTACCTGTGTATGAAGTATATGATACTCAATAGGTGTGTCATGGTGATCCAAGGTGATTAGGATGTGGATAAATGTGCTTACAAGTATTGTCAATGTGATACAAGGTGGTATAGTTCGTTGATAGAAAATATGTAGTTAATTGATTACCTGTTTGGTTCCAATGATGATAACACCTTATAAGAAACGATATCCAGTGAAGTCCTTATTTGTGGAAGATAGATCAAGTGGCTAAAGATGCTCAAGATATATTATCTATATATCCTCTTTAATTTATCCTTTGAATATGCTATTGAATATTAAGTCATCTGATTGAAGTCAACATTATGGTCAAACAACATTAAAGTGAAGATTTTTGTTTCAAGGTTATCCTGTGGTTTGACCTCTCAAATCTTAGACGATGGTAATCAACATGAAGATATCTCAAACCTCATTAAGAATATTAAAGGTTCTTGTGTAATTTTAAACTCAAAGTTAATTATGCAAAGACTTGGAGCTTTAGAGTAATGAAATAAAGGAATAGTGAAAACTCGCCAAATCATGTTCGTCTAAGTGACTAGTGTCTTGTAAAGACACAAGGGTACTTATGAAAATACTGTGAAAAAATAACACACACACACACTAAATAACTTTGAGAGGCCTGTCTTATTTTATCGAAACCACCCAAAAATGTTTTTAAGGTCTAGTTAACTGATTAGGGGATTGTCTCGGCAATTGGATAGCTTTTTCCAACTAAATGATTGATTAGCCCTAATTTTCTTATCGGTTATTTTCTCTTGCTTGAGTCTAAAATTGATATGGATAATCTCTTAATGATTGCTAATAATATTCCATTTGTGGCTTGAACAATTGATCATTAGGGGGTCAATAATTGATTAACTTAATATATTATGGCATTCATTTCGCCCATGGAATGTTTCCAAATTTAAACCATAATTTGTCTTATAAATATAAAGCTTATCTATCATTTTAATTCATTTAGAAAATGATTTATGATCTCACATACTTATTCTCTCCCATTTTTTTTATAAATCTCTCAATTTCTCACACATATTTTGCCATAATGCTTCGAGAGTATACTTGCGTCTAAGTGGTGATCATTGTTCAGAGTGAGGTTTTAATTGTAATTTATCAAGATAATGTTTTATCTTGAGTAAAATATGCTTTATAAGAAATTGTTTAGTTTAGAGCTAAACCAGTAAAAGCTCTTGTTTGGTTTGGAAGATTGTCATAGGAAGTCTCTATTTAATTTATGAGTTTTACCAAGAAGAAAATCTTTCTTTTGGTTCATGAAGATCAACCATTAAAATCTCCACAACTATTCCTAAGATCACCCAAGTTAAAAGCTATGTTGGTTCCAAATTAGCCTATGTAAAATCTCATCTTAGTTCTTGACTTTATCTTGGTGTAAAAGCTCAGTTGATTAAGACTAGCCTGTACAAAATCTCAACTTGATTTAAGACCAACCCATATAAAAACTTGATTTTTTTAAGATATCCAATTCAAAACTCCATCTCGATTCGAAGGATAGCTAGTATAAAACACCATTTTGGTTCAAGATCAATTTATGGAAAATATTTGTTTGGTTTGGAGGGTAACCACTTTAAACCTTGTTTGTTGTTTGGTTCGAATTTAGTTTTAAACTGCATTTCCTTTCATAAGGAGGTTCGTGGGTGTCATCCCTAAATTTTGGCCCAAGTTTTTTAGCCATTTCATTACATTATTTGCATCACATTGCATTGTATTCTTGGACATGATTCACTAAACTCGACCAAAGGTCAACTTTTAAACCATTTTGAGTAAATTTGCCCTAAATTCGCATTTCCTTTTTTAGTCTATTCATATCATTTCATTTACCATTTGAATTTATATTTTAGGACATTTTATCAAAAGGTGGCTTCTTGCATCCTTTGAAAAGTCAATTCACAAAAAGTAAACAAAAAATAGAATAAGAAGTTTGTTTGCATTCTTTTAAACCATGTCATTGTACCATATGTCAATTGAAAAAGGAATAAATTGTATCTTTAAATTTGATTGGCATTACATTATGTATCATGTACACTCATCATAGTATTGTATCATAAACAAGATTGAATCAAAATAAAATTTCATTTTGTTATTACTTTGTTTTTACCATGAATCATGCATATGCATGTTAAGCCATAAATATTCATAATCATAAACATTTGAATCAAAATTGGATGAATTACATCAAAATATGTTTTTATTCCTTTCATAGTCAAATTACAACATGCTCATGACCATTGCAAGTTACACATTCATACATCCCTCCCCATTTCCACACAGATTTGCAATCTTGCTAAATGATGGGCTAAAGACGTGTCTAATTATGTGTCTAGCGGTATCTTAACTGCAAGTGCACAGCCTATCGAAGTAATATTTAAGATTATCGATCCACAGGGACTCTATGGTTACTTAGTGCTAGATGAACTTCTAGTTTAGCTAAGGTGAAGGGTTGTCACGATTTTTTGTTGTTTTTAAAATATTAAAGGCGGGAATTAAATTTAAGTTTTAATAAAATAATACTAAGGCGGTCGGTATGTAATTATACTAACTTAGGTGGGTCAATCTAACCTAGGCTTATAAAGGTGTTCACTTAAACTATTCTGTAGAGGTTACCAGTTTAAATACCCTCAACTCACACTCTCGTGGTCTTATCTCAGATCTTACCCCTAAAGCTTTATGCCTGCTCTCGCTAGCCCATAAGTGTTTAGAGATAATTTTTGGAAACTTAGTAATTCTAATTTATTTTAAAGCGCTCTCGCTGTGTTTAATTTAAATGCCTAACTTTAGCTATCTGGTTAAAATCTCACACTCTCGTGGTCTTGACCTAACCTAATACTCTTTCCTTACTCTCGTAACGAAAAGGTCGATTTTAATTAAAAAGTATCAGCCAGAATGTTAAGTTATTAATTATTTTTAGCCTATGGTTAATTTTACCGATTAAGTTTGTTTTAACTACATACCGCCCTAAGGTAATTAGCTACTCATTTTTGTTGAACCAGACAGAGGCAGAGAAACAATAAACAGAATACTCATGGCAGAAAAATAAATAAATAGCATAAATATTAAATTGCAAATAATAAAAACCTGGTTAACAATAAAATGGCAGACTCCTTCTTCCACAGACCGGAAAGCTCGGAGTAATTGGCGGAAATCGAAAATAAAGCAAAAATCTGAAGGTTTAGAAACAAGTAATTTTTATAACAATTTCCTGATGTTGGAAATTGTTATAGGTTGGGTTTGGATACAATAAGAATGAAATACTGAAAATAATGCTGAAATAAAAGCAAGGTTGTAAAATAAATCGGCAGAGCTTCCGCAGGAAATTGATAGAAAAAATGCTCTGTAGTTTCTTCATAAAACTTAGGCTATTTATAGAACAATTAATGGGCTTGAAATTTGGACTTGTTGCATTGGGCCTTGTTGAAGCAGCTGAGAAAATATAGGAACGTGGCTAAAAAATAGGCAGACCTTCTTCACGTAATGTTTTGACGTGGCCTCAGTCAAATAACCTCCTTTTACCCTTGTCACGGTCGTGACAAGGCCTTCACGTTCGTGTCCCTTGAATTTTAAGTGTCACGGTCGTGACAATGTCATCACGGTCGTGATTGCTTCTTTTGGGGTGTCACGGTCGTGACACCTAGGTGACGACCGTGAGTGTAACAAATTATGCAGGTTTTGCAGGTTTCTTCATTTCTTCATCTTTTTATGGTTGTTTTTGTTCCTTTTGCTCTTAATTCATGATTTAGCTCCATATATGATGTACCTGCAAAATGGTAAGAAAAACTCGAGGAATCGGGTGTTAAAACGATGATTATGCGATAAAACGTTAATGAAACTTAGCAATATAATCGATACATTTTCTCGTTATCAAACTTCCCCAAACTTAAACCTTTGCTTGTCCTCAAGCAAATAGTCGGTTGAAAATCGTCGGACAAGTTTTTATTGACGCATACACATAACAAACCGTATAAGGGATCGTTTTGTCGGATAAACCGGTACTTTGATAGAACACTAACGATACATTAATGACACAAGCAACAAGCTATGTCGTCGACTTCCCGTTAAACTAAATAATCGGTAATTTCTTTACGATTTCACCTAGAGTTTTTCGATCTTATTTCGCCCGGTTTCATTCTAGCGCAATCACATTAAGCCCTTTGCCTTAGCACGCACGTAGTGGAGGAGCCGGTTAGCGACCTTGATCCTTTTTAAGCACGGGGTCTGGTACACGAGTGCGGTAACCCTACATATATTATCCGATTTGGAGGTTGTGGGGGATCGAGCCGTAGTACGCCCTACCAAGTTCAGAACCAGTACCTCTGAACCAACCCGCAATGGACTCCTTCTCATATTTCTCGTTTCTTATATGCGACCGTGTACTTTGGTGCAATTTCTTCTCATGTGCATCGAGATATGAAGGATCATTATTGATTAGGCATCAAACGCTTATATTCATCGGCTCCCCACGTGGTTTGTGTTCAGACGGTGCTGACTGCTAGTATAAACTACTAGGGGTTACTTTTGAACTGAAACTTAAGGTGTACTCGTAATGATAATCGGAATGGAATCGCTTAAGTGGGAAGTCAAAGGTGTCAAGATTGTATTGGTCTTGTTGAATCGTTCTCAGCTTCCTAATTACGATTCCGTAGGTAAGTCGGGTAATGCGAATAATTAAAGATTTTTTTCTGGTATGGCTAAATAAACGGGGAAAGTTCGAAACTAAAGAAAATAGCACAAAAATTGCTCGTTTCATTAACTTGCGAAAAGAAATACAACAGAATGGGAAAATGCGAAAAGGAAAAATGCGGAAATGAAAGGTACCTCTCTCACACTATATCAGACATTGTCCTCAATGTTGTGATATAATAGCGGTAAAAGTACAGTACAAACTATGAAAATGAAAAACAAACATAAGCAAAACTAAAACTAAGGCTGCTGAGGACCGCGGGCTCGGCTTCTGGTGCGGGAGCGTCTGGAAGGAGTCGCTTCAGGATCAGAACCGGTACCGGTGGCAGCAGTGATGTCAATGCGTAAGGCCTCTAGCTCGCTGAAAATTTCTCCGAGCTTCTCATCAGTAGCTGTCTGGTTGCTTGCAATAGTGCGGAGTAAAGCATCATACTGCTCCTTCTGCCTTCGCTCCAGTGCGGCGTTCATCTGGTTCTGCTGATGAATCGCACGGAGGACATCCTCAAGAGTGAATTCCTGTGCAGGAGGCTGTCGGGTAGATGACTCTGGAATGTCCTGGACAGGCTCAGCTGCATCCATAGCGTCCTGCGTCTCATCCGCTGGAGGATCTGCCTGATCATCATGAATAGGGGCGTGGCCGGCAGCATCTGGTAAAACAAAGAGCCAGTTGGCTCGGCTGGATGGGTCGATGCGGTCACGGGACGGCAGAATGATATGGTGATAAACAGTGCCATGGATAACAGGACTATACCTGCCATTCTCTCGCTGCGCAATCAGGTGAGCGGACCTGCAATAGCTCTTGGTGAGGAATTCTGCGGCTATGCCAGGCAAATTATCGAGCAAGTCACTAAGCCCTAACTGAAAGGCGAGGGTGGTGACAATGCCGCCAATGAAAAATGGGGTGGAGCCTCTTTGCGCAATGGCCTGGATGTGAGAAAGCATGAACGGCGCAGCGTTGATCGGCTCGTCATTTAGAGCGCAGTGCAAGAACAGAAGCTCTTTGGAGTTGAGCTTATGGTTACTCTCTCGAGCAAATATGGTGTTGCAAATAACTCGGTGAAAATATCGGATTGTCGGGTTGTGGATGTGTGTAGCATTGAGGCTTTGAAAGGCTGAGGCACGGGTATTGGTTATGTCGTGCCATAAAGTGAAAGCGGTTTCACTAAAATTATCCGGCACGCGGAGGTGAGCTTCATTCCCGTGAGCGAAGCCTAGCAACTCGGCTATCCTTGTTTGCGAAAGTTCGAACTCCCGGCCAAACAATCTGAATTTAGCAACGTCGGTAAGCTGACTCTGAGAACCGGTACCGGTGATGTAACAGAACGAGCTTAGGAACTCCAGTGTCAGCAACTCGAATGTGGGCTGAGGCTGACTGCATAGAACCCACAGATTAACCTTCTTAAGCATGTTCTTGACACTGTTGAGCATTCCCAGCTCTTTCAAACATTCAGTGTCGATATAACGCGTAGGTTGCACACCGCGGTTCTGGAATCGGATAAATCTTTCTCTCTGGGTTTCTCCAGCATCACCTTCTCTAAATTGAATGGCATCCATTGCATGCAAGAGCTAGAGTGAGAGATGAGGATTTTAGATTTTTGTGAAAAAGTGATAAAATGAGAGAAATAATGGTTCGGATAAATATTGGAAGGTGAGAATGTGATAGGTGTGGTGATAATGGGGAGGTTAATGAGTTTTAATTTGGTAATGGGAGGTTACGGAAGTTGGTGAGAAAATGGGTGGTTTTTGGAAGCTATGGAGGAAGAAGAAGAAGAGGTTTCGAAAAGAAACAGTTCTGTTTCTCACGAATCCTATATTTAGGGTTGTCACGGTCGTGACAAGGAGATGACGGTCGTGACACGCTAAATTAGCACGTCACGATCGTTAGGGGGGCGTGACGACCGTGAGAGCTTGTTTCGTTGAATAATTTCCAGAAAACACTATCTCTTACGCTTCATATACTTTATAATAATTTATTTTTTCCACTCCTCAGTCAATATTTCATTTAAACACCATATAATAATTTATTTCAACATAGTACTTTGCAAACTTGCATGGCACGAGAGATTTTTATAGAACATGAATAAATTCAAGCATAACAGTACATAGAATGAAAATATATAAATTGATTAAAATGGAAAAAAATTTGGGAACTAGAAGTGCATTGCATATGGTAATCGAAAATGAAATTACATAAATGAAAATACGGTACGAAATTGTTTGCGAAAAGTAAATCTAACTAGAAACGAAAACAATGAGAAAAATAAACTAAATCACTTATAGCATTTTCAAAAGCGTTTCTTCAAATCTTCGATTGTGGAGTTCAAGTGATAGAATTGTTCACAGGTTATGTCAGTCAAACCTATAATGTCCAATCGCATGCTCTTAATTTCATCCTTAAATGAATTTATATCAGTTTGGTAAGCTTCAAGAGTGTTCATGATATTCTGTAAGTTGTTAGCATAATCTCCTTGATTCACTTCAGGGGTTTCAATAACTTCGTCAGTGTGGTCAATGTCATGGTAACCAGGAGGTGTCTCAGGGTCAGTTTCGACATCGGTCATTATATCATCTTTTATCTTGTAAGACTGAGGTGTTTCAGGAGTGGATGGATAATCCAGTGGGGTTAACTCATAAAGCCAGTTATCCTTATTGTGAACACTTACTCTAGCATGGTTTGGCAGTGTGAACAGGGTTACTACCTCATTCCGGATTAGGTACTCGAAAGGTGGATGTCATAAATTCCTTATGATATGGCAATTAAAGCAGAAGTTAAGATTCATAGGACGGATGGTACCTAAACGGTTGCACCTGTGCAATTGGTACCTAAGTCCTAAGGCATCAGCAATCATGGTTACAAGACCTCCTACTAATATAGGTAATTCAGGTTCTTCTTGGATACGGGTGAAGGTTTGCATCATGAAAGGTACACCATTAACAGGCTGTCCATTAGTGAAACATGACATAATGAATATCTCATCTTTAGAGACTCCGGTAATGTTTTCTTCTTTTCCAAAGAAGGTGTGGGCAAGGATTTTATGGAAGTAACGGAGAGCAGGGTTATGTATTTCATCATTGTTCATGCTATTTGGTTCAGGGTGGTAGTTTCCGGTTAAAGTTCCCCAAAAGAAATCCAGCTCAATGTCCATCAATTCTACCTGTGTGGTAGTAAAAGCAAAGGGTCCACTAGGGAATCCTAATAAGTCAGCTAGTTCTTTATGGTTAAAATCATATTCTATTCCAAATAGGCGGAAACTGATAAATCCTTTCCTGAATCCAAAACCGCGCTCAGGTAGGTAAACTAAGGAGCTAAGGAACTCAAGGGTGAGCTCGCGGTAAGTCACAAACTTATGTTGAATCCGTGCATTCTCCCATCCAAGTCGGTTAAACAAGTACATGATGCTATCATGTATACCTAGGGTTTCCATAGTCAGATCATCCGGGTACAGGGTCAAATCCATTTGCCTCTGTGATAACTCTTCAAACTTCATTCTTTGGTTCCTACCTCTAAATTTGGTTTCCATAAGGTTTATAGGTTGGTTAGCCATGGTTAGTGCAATATGGAGGAAACAAATCAGGGGGAGAAGGAAAATGGAAAAGACTTTTAGAAAATCTGTAAAAAGTGATTTAAGATTAAAATAAGGAAATGAAATGCATAATTTAAAGGCAATAATAGTAATATGAAATAAAACTATAAAATGACAAACAAATAAATAAATAGTAAAACGATAAATAACAAAAATTATAGAATGATAAAGAGAATGATTTAAATAATTAAATGAGTAAATGGGTTGCCTCCCACTAAGCGCTGTTTTTATCGTCAAAAGCCTGACGTAATGCTCGGGTGTAGATTAATCAGGGGAATTAGTGGACAACTCTAAAAGCCTTAGATTATTTGCATAATCTCTATTTTCAACTTTATGATAATGTTTTAAACGTTGTCCGTTTATTATGAATGGTTCACTATTCCTACCCTTAATTTCTATTGCTCCACTCGGGAACACTTTAGTTATTTCAAAGGGTCCTGACCATCTAGATTTTAATTTTCCAGGAAAGAGCCTAAGTCTCGAGTTAAAAAGGAGTACAACGTCTCCCACACTAAATTCTTTCCTAGATAGGCGTTTATCATGCCATCGCTTAGTTCTTTCTTTATATATCTTAGCATTCTCATAAGCATCTAGCCTTAATTCTTCTAATTCGTTAATGTCTAGGATTCGCTTTTCTCCTGCAGCATTATAGTTTATATTGAGAGTTTTGATCGCCCAATAAGCTTTGTGTTCTAGTTCTACCGGGAGGTGACAAGATTTTCCATAAACTACTTTGAAAGGTGTAGTACCTATGGGTGTCTTGTAAGCGGTCCTATAAGCCCATAAAGCTTCATTAAGTTTAGATGACCAATCTTTCCGAGATATGGCGACAGTCTTTTCTAAGATTTGTTTAATTTCTCTATTTGAGACTTCGACTTGTCCACTTGTTTGTGGGTGATATGGTGTTGCCACACGGTGTCTTACTCCATACTTAGATAGTAATTTGTCAAAGATTTTTGAAAAGAAGTGCGAGCCCCCGTCACTTATGACGAGTCTAGGCACACCAAATCTGGGAAAGATTATATTTTTGAAAAGCTTTATTACTATTCGTGTGTTGCTTGTAGGAGAAGCTATAGCTTCAATCCATTTTGAAACATAATCAACAGCTACGAGTATGTAATTGTTACCGAAAGATGATGGGAATGGTCCCATGAAATCTATTCCCCAGATGTCAAAGATTTCTACTTCTAAAATTCCTTTTTGAGGCATTTCATCTCTTCTTGAAATATTGCCGGTGCGTTGACACCGATCGCAATTTATAACAGCGATGTGGACATCTTTCCATAGATTAGGCCAGAATAAGCCGGCTTGCAAGATTTTTGCACAAGTCTTGGAAGTACTTGCATGTCCACCATAAGGAGATGAATGACATTGAGCAATGACATCTTCTATTTCTTCTTCGGGAATACATCGACGAAAAATTCCATCGGGTCCTCTTTTGAACAATAATGGTTCATCCCAATAATAATGTTTGAGATTGTGAAAGAATTTATTTTTCTGCTGATAGGTTAAATCAGGTGGAAGAGCTCCTGCAGCTAGGTAGTTGACAATGTCAGCATACCATGGCAGTCCTACAGTTGTCTGGATTGTTTCTACGGGTTCTGGTTCATTTAAGTCTAACTGAACTAGGTCGCTTCCTATTTGTGCTATCAGCTGTTCATACGGAAAATCATCGTTAATCGGCACTTGTTCGGGTTTAATACCTTCTAATCTAGATAAATGGTCCGCTACGACGTTTTCAGTACCTTTCTTATCTTTTATTTCGAGATCAAACTCTTGTAAGAGTAAAATCCATCTCAAGAGTCTCGGTTTAGCATCTTTCTTAGTCAATAGATATCGGATAGCAGCATGATCTGTGTAAACGATTATTTTCGCTCCTACTAGGTAAGAACGGAATTTGTCAAGCGCAAAGACAACTGCTAACAATTCTTTTTCAGTAGTGGCGTAGTTCATTTGAGCAGAATCTAAGGTTCTACTGGCATAGTAAATCGCATGAAGTTTCTTTTCCTTCCTCTGGCCTAGAACTGCGCCTACAGCATAGTCACTCGCATCGCACATGATTTCGAAAGGTAATCTCCAGTCAGGGGGTTGCATGATTGGTGCGGTGATGATGGTTGTTTTTAGAGTTTCGAATGCTTTAAGACAATCTTTATTGAATATGAACTCAGCGTCTTTCATTAATAAACCAGTAAGAGGTTTAGTGATTTTCGAGAAATCTTTGATGAATCGTCGGTAGAAACCGGCGTGTCCTAAAAAGCTTCGTATTTCTCGAACGGTTTTAGGGGGTTGAAGATCTTTTATGACTTCTATCTTAGCTTTATCAACTTCAATTCCCTTGTCGGATATTACGTGACCTAATACGATTCCTTCTCTGACCATAAAATGACATTTCTCCCAGTTAAGCACGAGGTTTACTTTTACACATCTTTCTAACACCATTTCTAAGTTTGATAGGCATCCTTCAAAACTTTGCCCGCATACAGAGAAGTCGTCCATGAACACTTCCATGATGTTGTCTATAAAATCTGCGAAGATTGACATCATACATCTTTGAAAGGTTGCAGGAGCGTTGCATAATCCAAAGGGAATTCGTCTATAAGCGAACGTTCCATATGGGCATGTGAATGTAGTCTTCTCTTGATCATCTGGATGGATAGGAATTTGGAAAAATCCTGAGTAACCGTCAAGATAACAGAAGTATGAATGCTTGGCTAATCGTTCTAACATTTGATCTATAAAGGGTAGTGGGAAATGATCTTTTCGAGTGGCTTTGTTTAGTTTACGGTAATCTATGCACACTCTATGTCCCGTCACTACTCTTTGCGATATCGATTCGCCTTGAGCGTTTTTCACAATAGTGATACCTCCTTTCTTTGGCACTACATGTACTGGACTAACCCATTCACTCTCAGAGATTGGATATATTATTCCGGCATCTAGTAGTTTCTTAACTTCTTCTTTCACTACAGTGCTAAGGATTGGGTTAATTCTTCTTTGAGATTCTCTGGAGGTTCTGTAATCTTCTTCTAGCAGAATACGATGCATACAGACTGAAGGGCATATTCCTTTGAGATCAGATATGTTATATCCTAATGCAGTTGGATATTTCTTCAAGACATCTAAAAGTTTCTTTGTTTCTATAGTTCCTAAACTGGAATTTATTATAACTGGTCATTTACATTCAATGTCTAAGAATTCGTATCTTAGGTTATGAGGTAAAGTTTTTAATCCTAATGTAGGTTTATCTTTACTTGGCATGGGATCCGGTGTAAGTGCTAAACTTTCGCTTAGACTATCGTCTTGATACGGTGCACGCCAATTATCATCTTCGAAAATCGGAGGGATTTGAATTTTCATTATTTCAGAATAGGTAGTTTCTTTCAGTTCCATTTCTCTTACACATTCGTCAATTACGTCCAATAGATAGCATGTATCCTCTATAGCTGGTGATTGTAAGAATTGGGTTAAAATAAATTCAACTTTCTCTTCACCCACTTCAAAGGTTAGCTTTCCTCTTTTTACGTCTATTATAGCTCCGGCGGTAGCTAAGAATGGTCTTCCTAGTATGATAGGCGTAGTGGAGTCTTCAGAGATGTCCATGATTATAAAATCAGTAGGGATGTAGAATTGTCCTATACGTACTGGGACGTTTTCTAGTATGCCTACAGGATATTTAACAGAGCGATCGGCTAGTTGAACAGACATTTTAGTTGGTCTTAGGTCTCCCATGTCTAGCCTTTTGCAAATCGTTAAGGGCATAACACTGATACTGGCTCCTAAATCGCATAGAGCTTTGTCAATGACGAATTTTCCTATTACACAGGGTATAGAGAAACTTCCTGGATCTTTTAGCTTAGGCGGCATATTATTCTGAATTATGGCGCTACACTCAGCAGTAAGTGTAACTGTTCCGTTATCCTCTATATTTTTCTTATTGGATAAGATTTCTTTTAAAAACTTAGCATACAAGGGTATTTGAGTGATCGCTTCTGTAAACGGAATAGTAATATTCAACTGTTTCAGAAGTTCAACAAATCTCTTAAACTGACCCGTCGTCTTGGAATTGGTTAATCTCTGAGGGTACGAAATTGGTGGTTTATAGGGGGGGCGGAGGCACATAAGGCTGTTCTTTCTCCACTACCTCTTGATTATCATCTTCCTTTTCTTCTGGATCATTCACCACTTCAGTCGGTTTATCCGGTTTTTGGTACATGGCTGGATTGTCAAGTCTTGGATCGGTAGGTCCGTCAAGTTCCTTGCCACTTCTTAATATCACAGCATTGGCATGTCCTTTCGGATTAGGTTGAGGTTGTCCAGGAAATACTCCAGCTGGTGCAACAGTAGGTGCTTGTTGTTGAGCTACTTGTGAAATCTGAGTTTCAAGCATTTTGTTATGTGTAGCTAATGCATCTACTTTGCTCACTAATTGCTTAATCTGCTCACTAGTATGTATGTTTTGGTTTAAGAAGTCCTTGTTTGTCTGAGATTGGTTAGCTATAAAGTTCTCCATCATCAACTCAAGGTTCGATTTTCTAGGGACATTAGGAGCAGTCTTTTGATATCCTGGTGGTGTAACTGGTGCTTGACCTGGTGCGTATAAAGCATTGTTATTCTTATAGGAGAAGTTCGGATGATTCTTCCAACCTGGGTTGTATGTGTTTGAGTATGGGTTTCCTTGAGCATAATTCACTTGATCAGTGGGAGTTCCTGTCAATAGTTGACAATCAGAAACTTCATGTCCTGGAACTCCACATAACTCACAGTTAGGTGTTACTGCAGCCACGGTGGTTGTTGGTGTTATGGCCAAGTTGTCGATCTTTTGGCTTAGTTGGTCAAACTTTGCATTGACTTGGTCCATACTACTCACTTCGTACATACCTCCTTTTGTTGGTTTCTCAGTTGCGACTCTCTCGCTTCCCCATTGGTAATGGTTTTGAGCCATACTTTCGATAAGTGCATAAGCATCATTATATTCTTTGTCCATCAATGCACCGCCTGCGGCAGCGTCAATCGTCATTCTTGTATTGTACAAGAGTCCATTATAGAAGGTATGGATGACCATCCATTCTACTAATCTGTGATGTGGACAAAGTCTCAGCATATCCTTATAGCGTTCCCAAGCTTCGAATAGTGATTCGCTTTCCCTTTGCTTAAATCCGTTGATCTGAGCTCTCAGCATAGCTGTCTTGCTAGGCGGGAAATATCTGGTCAAGAAAACTCTCTTTAGTTCCTCCCACGTGGTTACTGAGTTCGAAGGCAGAGATTGAAGCCAGGCTCTTGCTCTGTCTCGAAGTGAAAAAGGAAACAAACGTAGTCTAATAGCTTCTTGGGTAACTCCATTGGCTTTTACGGTATCTGCGTATTGCACAAAGATCGAAAGATGAAGGTTCGGATCCTCGGTAGGATTTCCGGCGAATTGATTTTGTTGCACGGCTGATATCAACGAAGGTTTTAGTTCGAAATTGTTTCGGTTGATAGCCGGTGCGGCAATGCTTGAATGCGGTTCAGCTTGCGAAGGACTAGCGTAATACTTGAGTGGGTGATTCTGTTCTTCAGCCATCTCTGCGTCCTTTGATATTTTGACTGGTTTAGGTGGATCTAAATGAAGATCTGGAATATTGTAACTTTTTTCGTAATCGAATATCCGTCTTCTTACGTGTAAGAAGCGTTCCGATTCTGGGATTGGAGGTTGCAAGTCTTCGCTTTTAGAGCGAGTACTTGGCATACACTCGGGAATTAAATTAAATAAATTAAATAGTTGATACCTTAGTCTAGACAATGCTACCTAAAGTGCACTAGTAACTAAATTAAGGTCCCCGGCAACGGCGCCAAAAACTTGATGGGCTAAAGACGTGTCTAATTATGTGTCTAGCGGTATCTTAACTGCAAGTGCACAGCCTATCGAAGTAATATTTAAGATTATCGATCCACAGGGACTCTATGGTTACTTAGTGCTAGATGAACTTCTAATTTAGCTAAGGTGAAGGGTTGTCACGATTTTTTGTTGTTTTTAAAATATTAAAGGCGGGAATTAAATTTAAGTTTTAATAAAATAATACTAAGGCGGTCGGTATATAATTATACTAACTTAGGTGGGTCAATCTAACCTAGGCTTATAAAGGTGTTCACTTAAACTATTCTGTAGAGGTTACCAGTTTAAATACCCTCAACTCACACTCTCGTGGTCTTATCTCAGATCTTACCCCTAAAGCCCTATGCCTGCTCTCGCTAGCCCATAAGTGTTTAGAGATAATTTTTGGAAACTTAGTAATTCTAATTTATTTTAAAGCGCTCTCGCTGTGTTTAATTTAAATGCCTAACTTTAGCTATCTGGTTAAAATCTCACACTCTCGTGGTCTTGACCTAACCTAATACTCTTTCCTTACTCTCGTAACGAAAAGGTCGATTTTAATTAAAAAGTATCAGCCAGAATGTTAAGTTATTAATTATTTTTAGCCTATGGTTAATTTTACCGATTAAGTTTGTTTTAACTACATACCGCCCTAAGGTAATTAGCTACTCATTTTTGTTGAACCAGACAGAGGCAGAGAAACAATAAACAGAATACTCATGGCAGAAAAATAAATAAATAGCATAAATATTAAATTGCAAATAATAAAAACCTGGTTAACAATAAAATGGCAGACTCCTTCTTCCACAGACCGGAAAGCTCGGAGTAATTGGCGGAAATCGAAAATAAAGCAAGAATCTGAAGGTTTAGAAACAAGTAATTTTTATAACAATTTCCTGATGTTGGAAATTGTTATAGGTTGGGTTTGGATACAATAAGAATGAAATACTGAAAATAATGCTGAAATAAAAGCAAGGTTGTAAAATAAATCGGCAGAGCTTCCGCAGGAAATTGATAGAAAAAATGCTTTGTAGTTTCTTCATAAAACTTAGGCTATTTATAGAACAATTAATGGGCTTGAAATTTGGACTTGTTGCATTGGGCCTTGTTGAAGCAGCTGAGAAAATATAGGAATGTGGCTAAAAAATAGGCAGACCTTCTTCACGTAATGTTTTGACGTGGCCTCAGTCAAATAACCTCCTTTTACCCTTGTCACGGTCGTGACAAGGCCTTCACGTTCGTGTCCCTTGAATTTTAAGTGTCACGGTCGTGACAATGTCATCACGATCGTGATTGCTTCTTTTGGGGTGTCACGGTCGTGACACCTAGGTGACGACCGTGAGTGTAACAAATTATGCAGGTTTTGCAGGTTTCTTCATTTCTTCATCTTTTTATGGTTGTTTTTGTTCCTTTTGCTCTTAATTCATGATTTAGCTCCATATATGATGTACCTGCAAAATGGTAAGAAAAACTCGAGGAATCGGGTGTTAAAACGATGATTATGCGATAAAACGTTAATGAAACTTAGCAATATAATCGATACATTTTTTCGTTATCATGTAAGTTATGTTTCACAAAATATAAAGGGGTGTAACCGGTCGACATAAAAGAGCAACTGATTACATGCACGTGAATTAACTTTTTCTCTTAACACATCGCCTTAATTCATGTGCTCTAAGTCTTCCATGCATATTACATTCTTTAATCTCTTGAACACTTCAATTGTGACTCCCTTGGTCAACAAATTGACCATTTGGTATTCATTTCTACAATACCTTGATAATAACCTTCTTTCACTAACAAGTTCTCTAAAGCAATGAAACCTTGTATTAATATGATTGTTTCTCACATGTGCACTAAGGTTCCTAGTAAAGTTTATAGTAGAAACATTATCAACCATGAGCGTTACAGTGTAACCCTCTTTGTTGCATGGTTCCTTCAATAGATTATTCAATCACTTGTCTTGGCACACACACAATGAAGCTACAATGTACTTATTCTCACAAGAAGAGATCGCCACTACCAGATCCTTCCTCGAACACCATGAGATTTGTGTTTCCTTGAACATAAAGATGTATCCATCTGTGAATTTTTTATCATCTTTATCTCCGCACCAATTGAAATTTGTACATCTGAGTAAATTGCATTTTGTGCCCTTGTCCATTGTGGGAAAGAGAAATCCGCAGTCGACAAAAAATTTGAAGTATAACAAAATCCTCTTGACTGCTTCCAAGTGAGACACATTTGGTCTCTCCATGAATCTACTCACAATATCGACACTAAATACCAAATTTGGCCGCGTATTGCACAAGTAATGCAAGGATCCAATCAGTCTCCAATATTGATTTGGATCAATATCTTGCTTATCCTCATTCTCCAACAACTAAAACCTTGGTTAAGTTGGAACAATGGTAACATTACAATGCTCCATTTCAAATTTCTTCAAAATCTCATGTGCATACCTTCTCTGGTGCTTGAGTAGTCCTTTGTTGTACTTGTAAAAATCAATATCGAACAAGTATGTCATGAGGCCTAGGTCAGTCATCTCAAACTCATAAGCTTACCTTTAAACTTAGAAATGCATCATTCATCGCATCCTGTAATCAACAAATCGTTCATGTAGAGACATAATATTATTACCCCCTTTATTTGTATCCTTCTTCACATACACACCATGTTCGAATACATGCTTTTTGAAGCCTATCTCTTTTAATAAACCAGATATCCTCTTGTTTCAAGCTCTTGAAGCTTGTCTCAATTCGTACAATGTAACACCCCAAAAATTATAATTAGTTATTTGTGGTTATTTGTGAATTATTGTGATTCTCTGATGCATTATGGTGTTGGGTGATATTATGTTGTTGGTATTCGAAATATTTTATTTATTAAAATAGAGATGATATTTGGTGTAAATATGTTAAAGGTGTAATGGTAATATTGTGTGAAGTAAGTGAGGGAAAGAGAGGAATAACATAATAGGGGTCCAGGGGGCAAGAATAACAAAAGGGAAAATTAAGGTTTTGTGCATTTATTTTATATGATCGTGTTTGGGATAAAAGATGTAGAGAAAGAACTAGGGCATCTAGGAACCCAGAGGATTTCAGTAGAGACTGCAAAGAGAAAGATTATCGCAAGGAACTGAGGTAAGGGGGTGATCCTTGTTATTATAATTTATATGGGGCTTAGATGTATGTAGGTTTTATGTTAGGTTTATGATGGATTTGATAACATTGATTGATGAACATGATGAATATATGAATATTGATGGAATTGTGAATTAATGTGGTGTCTGATGTTTGATTAATGAAAATTGATATGATTTAATTGAATGATTTTATGTGTAAATGTGTTTTATTTTGTGGATTAGAATGTCGATAATGATGTATGTGAATAGGAACTAGAAATTGGAACCGAACTGTGTATCATGTGGGTTTTGGGGTGTTTGGATGTGGACGTAAGTGATTTTTCGTGTCAAAAGTTGCAGAAAAGTGTTTATGTTAGTGATGTAACCAGTTACATTGAAAAAAAAAACGTGTTTTGGGTATTTTGGGTGATGTAATTGATTACATGGTTGAGGTAACTGGTTACATCGAAGAAAAACTGGGTATTTATGCTTATGGGACTGATGTAACCGGTTACATGGCTGATGTAACCTGTTACATCGTTGTGTCATGTTTTTAAAAAACTTAAGAAAATTCATAACTTGAGTTTCAAGTGTCCGTTTGACATGTCATTTGAACCTGTGAAAATATAATAAAAGTACCTTCTTGTAAAAAATGGTTTCAAGTTCTGGAATTAAAATTAACTAGTATGTAATGAGGCTCTATGGTGTCAGTGTATGATGTCAGGCGTCGATGTTTGTTGAAAACTTTGAAAATTCATATCTTGAGCTATGAGTGTACGATTGATGTGTAGTTCGAATCGTTGGAAGGTTGGTTTAATGTACTTTAGCTTAATAATATTTTCAGTACCAAAATTCCAACTATTTGATGCGCATACGTGCGTTTTGTATGTGTCGAGCTATGTGTTTTTGTGAAATGTATGCAAATACCTTGTATGGATGATACAATGTGATGTTCTACTTGAAGGATAATCTTAATGATGTTATGAAGTTGTTGTGACTTTGTTATTATGTGTCGAAGTCATTTGTGGTGATTGTTTAATGATGGATGTGTCAAATGTATACATGGTGTGTGCAAATTATGTTGTGGAATTATTATGGTGATTGTGACGTTGACATGATGTGATCAATGTTATTTTTTGTGGTGAATGAAGTTAATGATGTGCATGTTAATATGTATAAATGTTATGTGAAGGTGAGTTAATATTGATTATATGAATGGTGATTCAATTTGACTTGTCGTGGTCGCAATTATATTATGAGGTTGTTTTGCATCACGCATTTATAGCCTTTTTGGACGGTGGTCCGTCTGCATTGTTAGGACGACGGTCCAGTGATGACCTCAATCCCATTATGGGGATTGGGTGCATTTTATGTTGTTCTCCGATTTCAAGTGGGAATTTATCTTATGGTGGGGATCTTTGGAGGGTGATGACCAAATGTTCATCAAAGATTTTGGTACCACATGCATTTGACTAGTCGTGATCGCATCACTACTATAAAACACGCAAACAACAACGCCATGTTTACAATGGATTCATATACACCGTTGTAATAGGTTAAAATTTTCGCACCTGGTTTATAACGCCAGATTTAACAACGGTTAAATTGAAAACTGTTGTAATACAACCAGATTTAACAATAGTAGCCTTTAAAATCGTGGTAATACATGATGTGTGACAACCATATATTCTCAACAACTATAATTTTTTCCATATGTTTAAATTTTAAACATATATTTATTTTATTTTTTTAGTGTTACGGGGACTTTAACCTTAAAACACAATATTCATCTTTGTTTTTCTATTTTTAAATGAAAGAGAATAGTTTGATCAAAACTTCTTTAAAATTCATCTTTGTTTTTCTATTTTCTATTATTTCATTTTTTTAGTGTTATTACCCTAAAAACTCAAAATTTCATTTAAAAAAAATGAAAGAGACGAGTATATATATATATATATATATATATATATATATATATATATATATATATATATATATATATATATATATATAAAAGAAAACTTCATTATAATTCCAGAAAAGAAGAGTACATTGATAATCATATATTACATATATTTATCAAATGTCTGAGCCCATAACAACAAAAGCATATTCCCAATCAGGGACTCTCTCCTCAGAATTATAAAAAAAAAGTTCTCCTCTGCTTATTTTTCTTCTTCTTCGGCTTCTTCTTCTTCTTCTTCGGCTTCTTCTTCTTCTTCTTCTTCTTCTTCTTCTCGACCTTCCTCACCCTTAAGGTATCCTGACAACCAAGGATCTAGATGGTTGGACCTCCTCATTTGGCCGCTGAAGTTGTTCATTTGTGACCTTGTATGTGATGTTTGTATTAGCATTGTCATTTGTAGAACCCATTTTTACGAATAATATATAATAAAGAAATGTAAAACTGACTATTTATAGATGAGATTGAAGATGAAAAGTCTGATATTTTGGTGTTTGCAACGATGATAAATTGTAATGGTTGATATTCTCGAACAATATTTTTGAAAAACAGAGAAAATTATAAATCATTATTATACCTGGGATGAACGTTTCTCTCTTCCGGGAAGAGCAAAGGTTGTAATATTACAATAGTTTGTTATTATAACCGTTGTGATATATTATGTAAAATTGAAAAAAAAACTGTTGCCAAGAATTGAACATTGTACCATTTAAAAGGGGTATCGTTATGGTTCTTATGTTTAACCGTTGTGATATATTTATAATAAAAATATACGTATTATTACAGTTTTTTGCGATAACCGTTGTGAAATATTTGTTGAGAATCAAATGTAAGGAAGAAGTCCCGCATTGATTATAAAAGGAAATATTGAACATTATATAAGTGAGAGAACCCACACACCTACCACCTTAAGGTTTTAGGTGGATATATGGTGTGTCTCTCACAAAGGTGTGTCCCAAATATAAATGCTCCCTTGTTGACCCCCTGATTCGCCCCAACAGTGGTATCATGAGCCTTTGGTTTCGAGTGAAGAGACCGACTTACTTGTATCGAAACACTTCCCGCATGTGTGTGGGTGTGTTCCCGCAGGTGTGAGTGATACAAGTGTATATGGAAGAGATTGCTTCCACTTTAAGGGGGATCATTATGTATAGACTCACACTTTAGGGGGAATGTTGAGAATCAAGTGAGAAAAAATTTCCATATTCATTAGAAAAGGGAAGATTAACATTATATAAGTGAGAGAACCCACACACCTGTTACCTTAAGGTTTTAGGTGGATGTATGGTGTGTCTCTCACAAAGGTGTGTCCCAAGTGGAAATACCCCCTTGTTGACCCCCTCGAATTACCCCAACAGTGGTATCATGAGCCTTTGATTTCGAGTGAATGAACCAACTTACTTGTATCGAAACACTTCCCACAGGTGTAGGTAGAAGGTGTTCCGTTGAGTTCAACGGTGATACAAGTATATGTGGAAGAGAGAGCTTCCACTTGAGGGGAACATTATGTATAGACTCACACTTGAGGGGGAGTGTTGAGAATCAAGTGTGAGGGAGAAGTCCCACATTGATTAGAAAAGGAAAAATTGAACAATATATAAGTGAGAGAACCCACACACCTACCACCTTAAGGTTTTAGGTGGATATGTAGTGTGTCTCTCACAAAGGTGTGTCCCAAGTAGAAATGCTCCCTCGTTAACCCCCCTGAATCTCCCCAACAATATTTACCCTTATAAGCGAATTAACTTTCCCTTATTGACCGTAGCACCGTCTCATTCACAATGAAACCCTAACACCCATTTTTCCTCTTGTGCTTCATACATTAAGGTATTCTTCTTCTTCCATATATTGTACATATTTTCCATTAAGATATTTCTCATTATCTCTTTTGTTGCATGTTTTTTATTATTCTTCTTCTTCCATCTTAGGCAGCAAACTTCATATAGTTTTAGAAACAATGAAAAGAAATATAAGAAGTATGAAGTTTTTGTGTACATATTTTTTCCTTATGTTTCTTTTTCACTGCTTCACAGACTAGATGCACATGCTGCTGATGGTGGTGGTAGCAAGCTTAATGTACATATTATTTGTGTAGCTCTAGAAAATAAGGTATTCTTCTACTTCAATCTTCTTTTTAGATAGTTCCTATTATCTCATTTGCTTCATGTTATTTTTGTTGATTCACGAACATGATACTTCATAAGCTAAATGAACTTCATTATAATGGTACATATGGAAACAATGTATCTTGTTTTGTTACAACTTAGGTTACAGTCCCACTTAGGTTACAATCCCACTTCTTAAGGCATTGTTTCAACTTTTATTGGTTTTGTTTTGAATACTAACTAATTTTCTTTTGTTTGAAATAACTGAAGTTGTACAATAAAGATGGTACATGGTGATGATGATGGTGGTAGCAAGAATATAGTATGAGTTGATAAGGTACATATATATGAAGTCATTTTGATATTGTATATGAAATTTAGTTTATTATATACTATGTATATTGTTTGTTTCACCATCCTTTTATTGAAAATGCAATCATTTAAATTGACATGAAAATGTATAATCTGAAAATTAAGATGTATTTGAAAATCAACCTATAACAATCAATATTTTTCGAATAACTTGCATCTCATTTTGCACATTTTATGTTCTTTAACACAAATATATGGTTCAATGGCCTATTTGCTTCAATTCATTGATATCTACAATTCTACAATACCCCATTGTCGTCACTAATCATCGTGATTATTATGATGATAAAATCACTATGATAAACGGTGATTATGAGGTACACTATAATAAAAGATATCAATGGATTGAAGGAAACCAACCATTGAACCATATTTGTGTTAAAGAACATAAAATGTGCATGATGAGATGCATGCAATTCGGAAAATAATGGTGTGTTTAAGTTGCTTTCTAAAAACAGTTTAATTTTTCAAATTATTCATTTCTTTACCAATTTTAATGGTTGTATTTATTTAATTTGGTGTATGGTAAAACAAGTCATATATGTTCGTATATAATAAACTAAGGGTACGTTTCACAACGCTTGAAACTGATAATCATTGTGATATTTAGTATATGTTACAATGATTGTTATACTTAATCGTTGTAATAAACCGTGTGCTTTCCAGAATACAACAATGATCCCAGGTCCGTTATTATAAGTAGTGTACTTATGACAACACTCTCCATAACAACGTCTTAATTTGTGTCATTATATGTAGTTTACAACCGTTGTTAAATGTGTTTTATGTAGTAGTGTATTAACATTCTATGTGACATTGCATATAATTGTTGATGAGTTGTGAATGAAAATAATTGTGAATTATATGATTGGGTGAAGTTCTTAGGGTGAAATATGTGTAAGTGATGTGGTGATGTATCGAGCTAACATGAAGTATTAATGAGGTGTGATATGATGAAAATTGTGAACTATATGAATTAAATTATGTTTTGGTGATGATTATTGATTTGATGAGATATTGGTGATATGTAAATTTCATGATGGCATTGTTGTAACTACTATATCTATTATGTATATCTTGTGTAATGATTTGCGATTACTCACCCTTTTTGCTTGGAAATGTTGCCTCCATGTGGGTAACTTGTAGTTGACCAGGAATAGTCCGTAGGAACTTAAGGATAACTTTGGAGTTATTTATTTATTTCCTTTAATAATAAAGGTGTCTTGCTCTGATAGGTAACATCGGGTGAGGAACATTTAAGTTGAAGTTTGTGTTGTTTTGTTAAACATATTTTATGAGTTTTCTATATATTGAACTTATTTGATGACGACTTCTGACGATGACCAAAAGGTCTTGATGTTTTGATGAAATAAATAAAGTTATTTTAGGACTATGATTCTGGCAAAGTCTAAACTTATTTGTTGATGTTACCAAAGAAATGATTATTATAAATATTTGAAACCCATGTTACAGAGCAGGAAATTTACTAAGATGTTTTTATGACAATGTGACACCTTATTGGTGCTTTGTATTGAAATATTCATTAATTTATACATAAATTAATCTTGCGATGTATAGAAGGGTGTTACATACAACGCCTTTTTCAATTTATAAAACTTTGACTTTTGGTTTTTCATAATGAAACCAAGGGTTATTCTACATAAACATCTTCTTCAAGCGTCTGTTCAAAAACACAAATTTTACGTCCATTTGATAAATGAACCAATTGTTGTTGTTTGGAATCAAAATAACCAATAAGGTGGTTTCAATTCTAGCCACCAGTGTAAATACCTCTTTAAAGTCTATGCCTTCTCTTTTCAAAAATCCCTTTGCAACTAATCGAGCCTTGTGCTTGATTATTTCACCTTTGTGATTCACCTTCACTTTGTACACCCATCTTACACTAATTGGCTTTTTTCCTTTTGGTAAACCAACTAGCTCCTAAGTCTTGTTTTTCTCTATAAATTCCAGCTTCTTATTCGTAACACAAATCCATTTTGTATCACTCAAGTCCTCCTCCATTTTAACTGCTTATAGATTCATCCATAAGTGCAAAATAGACAAAATCACCATCGTTGTTGATTTTGTTATCCTATAACAACTCACATTCTTGGAGTCTAACAAGAAAAATTCTCTGTTTTGATGGTCTTCTAACATTTTCTTCCATTCTGGCTTCAATGGGAGTTGGTTATGTACTTTCCAGCACTGCATGAATGAATTTTTCACTGGTGTAATTGGTTGACATATTATGACAATTGGTTGCACTTTGCTACAACTCTTTTATTTTATCGAAAAACGACACCCTAGTTGATCATGATTCTTCAGTTTGCTACATCAAACAATTTGTAACCACCGGTAGAGTGATAACTTACAAGAATCATCAATTATCACTTATCACCCAGCTTCTTTTTAAGTTGTCCTGAAACATGTATATATGCTACCAAATTGAAAACTCTCAAATAACTCAAATTCACTTTAAATCTAAACCATGCTTCTTCTGGTGTAATCTTTTCAAGCTTCTTTATTGGACACTTATTCAACAAATATGCAACTGTGGACACCGTTTCTCACCATAACTCTTTGTGTTAAGTTCTTCCCTTCCAACATGTTTCTCACCATGTTCATAATTAATTGATTCTTCCTTTCGACAAAACCAATTTTTTATGGTGTATAAGGTAATACTACCTCAAGTATTATGCCCTATTAATCATAAAACTTACATAAATCATTAAAGACATATTCACATCCATCACCCGTTTTGAGAACTTTGATTTTGTGACTGTTTTTCCTTTCAACCATGGACTTAAACTTCTTGAACACCTCAAGTGTCCCATCCTTTCTCTTGATTATGTACGTCTATATTTTTCTACTATAGTCATCAATGAATGTGACAAATATCTATTGCTACCAACGAAATCAACTTGCAACATCAAGGTACACCGCCTCAGTCGACACTTGGTTCTAAAACCTACATCCTTGCTGGATTTTTCTGCATGTTACTTTGCTTGCACATATTCTTCACAAATTTCAGTCGGTATGTTAATCATTGACAGTCTAGTAACCATCGTGTTCCTTTGCAAGGAATTAACATACCTGAAGTTGATGTAACGCACAAAATAATTATTTACTAATTTTAAGAAATTATTGTGGATAGTGGGAATATTTTAATGCTGTAGTTAAAATTAATCGATAAGTCGAAAATTTAGTCGAAAATCGTAGAAAGTATTATTAGAATTAATTATAATAGTTGTTGTGCTAATTTAAGTAGTGGGCTTGAAACCATGTTTGGATTAGTAAATAGGGGGGTATTATGTTAGGCCCATTAGAAATTATAATAGTTTATTAGTTTATTAAAATAATAGAAGTTATAGGAAACCAAAAAGTAACAGAAGTGGGGAGTTAGAAAAAGAAGGAAGAAAAAGAGGAAGTGGAACTGCTGTACGAACGTGAGGGAAGGAGAAGAAAATTTCTGGAATTCGACTGTAGAGCAACCTTCAATCCAATCTAAGGTAAGGGTGGGTTCGATTATTATAATCGGGTGTGAATTCTAATCCGGTGAATTGGGTAGTTAGGTTGAAATAATTAATTGTTGTTCTTGAGATTAAGTAGAGATTATATATATATATATATATTGATGAAATTATTAAGTTGTGAGTTGGTTGCTAGATTTATAAATTCTGATTGATTTCTAAACTGGTTGATGTTGCTGGATGTTACTGTTGTTGGAGTTTCACAGAAAAATAAATTAAAATGGTAATGAGGAACGAGAGAGACTGTATGAAAGATGTGTATAAAAAAAAAGGGTGTGGCGCAGGCCACCTGTCCCACTAAGGGGGATGTGGCGCAGGCCACACCAATTAAGTGCATAATGTGGCGCAGGCCACAAGTTGGTGTGAGGAGCCTATGGCGCGGGCCATAGGTGAGTAGTGGGGGGGGGGGGGGTCCACAGCTATGGCGCAGGCCATGCTGTGAGGGTAGTTATATTTTCAATTTTTTATTTCACCTCATTGAATTAGTTTAAATTAATTAAATAGATAGGTGAGGATTAATTAATTTAGTTTATTTAATTAGCTGTGTGAAGATTGGTTAACTCAACTTATTTAATTAGACAGATGAAGATTAATTAATCCAATTATATATGTGAAAATTAATTAATTCAACTTATTTAAGTAGATATGTGAGGATTATTAATAATATTTTGTATAAAATTTAATCAGGTTAAACAGAAGTGTAAAATTAGTACAAGGCTGTACCTATTAGTAATGCAGAAAAATAAAATATAGTAACTGTGTGTGGGTTTAGCAGAAGAATGCAGGTTCCTCAATAACAGTAACAGGAGTGGTGATCGATTGTCTAAGACAGATGAATTCCAAGAAATTTAGGAAAATTCCATTTTCGTAATAAAGTTATATTAATCGCAGAAAGTAGAAAATAGTGTTGAAATTAGTCGGTTTAGCTGGGTTAGGCGAAAAATTTAGTTGCTCGAAATCTAACGAAATTCGTCGGGCTATGTCGGATCATATTATAGTTGATTTTAATGCATTGTTTTGCTGGAAGTTGTATTGCTAAATATTAATATAAGTACAGCCGGGTTGAAATATTGCTCCGATTCACGGAATAGTTACGAAGTTGTTATATTATAGGCTTTTATGCCAAAGTTGATTTCTGAGTTGCCTATGTCGTATAAGTTGGTATGTATTGTTACTGTGGCTATGTTGTACGCATGTAATGTCTGATGAGTCATGTGAAGTCATATGCATTTTGTCGGAGCCGTTGCTCACACCACGTTGGCCTGGATTGGCAAAAGTTGAAAGTTGAAGGCTTATGCCTTGATGCCTCGTTAAATTGGCAAATTTTAAGTTGGGAGTGTCATACCCCAAATTTGTTCGGGCCCTTAAATTTTTCCCCCCCGCTATGTTACCTAGAGGTTACAGGATTTATTGATCTCTCTCCAAATGATCATTTGACCATTGGTCATGATATCCTAAAACAACTCGTGGATTCCATTTGTTTGTCTTAGAATGTTGTTTTGTGACTTCGTGATTATTAATAACAATTTTGCTAGTTTTGTCAAATAAAGAGTGATTCAAGAAGATATCTTTCAGGGTTAAGTTACAACTTTGAGACATTTGTTTAATTTGTGATGGACGTGTTTAACAAGTCATAATCATTTGGAGTTCATATAATTATTCTCCCTCAAGATTTATCAAGTTTATTCAAAAAGCATAATCAAGTGTTTCTAATATTTGAAGAATCTGGTGGGATGAGGTTTAATTTTGAATGTGAGTGGCTATTGAGGTGCGGATTTTGAGCACAATTAGAATGCATGTTGAACTCGTGGTATGGGATCAGAGGGTTCAAATTTCTAAAGTTTAACTTGTGGTGAATGGAATCAATGAGTCTAAGTTTCTAAGTCCATGGTTCTTGGAGTACAAATGCATTACGCCACATGAGGAAATTTATTGGAATGGCCAAATTTATGCGTGTATTTTGAAATCCCCTGTAGACCTGATGCAAAATTTACACATGGAACCAAAACTTAGCAAAAATATATAAATAATAGAACTCTTAAAGTCTAATTGCCATTTATTCCAAGTAAAGTCCTGATGTTTTACTCAATTTAGGTGTGTATCTCCCTGTCAAAACAAATGCTCAAGAAAAATATTGAAGAGAAAATATTTGAGGAATGAATGCCATATACATATTTATCATACACACCAAGAGGAAGTTTTGCGCACACACAAAAAAAAAGAAGAAGAATTTTTTCTTTGAATCGTTTTGCAACAGCCTGCAGAATCCTTGCCGAAGCCTTTAAAATCCTGCTGCACCAAGTCCAGGCCAAGCATTGTGTTCTCACCATCCCTATACAAGTCTTCATCAACCATTTGTTCCATTTTAAGAAAAATCACCACGTTAGTATCATTACTAAGCTCCAATTCTTCTTAGAATGAACTCACATCAAGCCCTGTCATCAATGTATCTATCATTCCATCTGGGAAATCCTTAATGATCCTATGTGATTCCTGAAAACCAATGCATAATTGAGCCACACACGAAACACATGAGTCCTTAGTATGCTTCTAAAGAAAAAGACAAGAAACAGTTTAGCAATTACATAGAATTTATGCAGCAATGATTTCATGAATTTGGCAGCAGTAAAATGCCGTAAAAAAACAGCAGCAAGAAAGGCCATAAAACCTGTCATATCAGGTGCACAAGTTACTATTGAATAGAGTCTCGTTTAGAATAAGTACTAAACAACATTGCAAGTCAATTACCTTGGTTTTGTATCAGGACTTACATTGAAATGGACCTGCTCATCCGCCGCTACAAACAGAAACTCAGCAGCACCGAAAATCATAACCAAAGCCATAACTTAAAATCTGTTTCCTACTACCTGCACAAGAAACCAAAGTTAACTTGGGCATTTTGCGCAAGAACAAGCCACAAAGACCTGTACCGCATCAAATATGTCGGAGATCAGTCACAAGAGCCCTTCCTGCAAGTTTGGATGCCACAGATTAGATCCATTCCAGATTCACGCCTTGCTTATGTTCCATTGATTCATCATTCTAACATATCACCAATAGTCTGCAAAGCCAAAAGGATGCACATCAAATAAGTTTCTATGAATACACAAGCAAGATGATAGCCTAAAGAAACTATGGTTTTTTTTATCTATCTTTTCATCACAGCTCATCACTTACCCCTTCTCGCAAGTATGCTCACTCTTCGAGGTCAAAATTCAGCCTGCATTAGACCTTCTAGGGGACATCGAATTCAGCAAGATAGGAAACTCCCATGTTCTACCCGCGGATAATGAAAATTGGTGAGAGCTATAGCCAGTGAGACTCCTCAAAGAATGTGTTTAAGAGTAGTAAAAGCACAACAGTGGAGACTTTACAGTATTAAGGGAGGAGTAACCTCCAACAACAAATAAGTTAAAAGTACAATGTGCAGAGTGAAGACACACTCCATCATCAAAACACCCATATATTTTTCAAAAGAGAGGAGCTCAAGAAACGTGATGCTCTGATTGAGAGATTGCATGAAGAAAATGAGAAAATGTTTGATAGATTGACTGAGAAAGCATTTGTGGTTGGGTCACCCGCGCCGTCAAATCCACTATCTCGTGAATCAACCTCAAAATACAATAAGGAATGGCACTAGTAACAACAGTAGAAAATTCAATGAATGCTCTTTCTTCACCTTTGACTTCTGCTGCTAAGAATGATGGAACATTTGCTTTGGTTAAATCTGGCTCCGAAATTGTAGAGACTACCCCTGCTGGTGAATATCCTACTGCTGCTCTGATTGACTTTGATCCAGATCAGTATGAAGGTCATGCTGCCATTTCCGACGGTGCAAACAAGCTTTTGATGCTGGTTTTGGCTGTTGTCATCAAAACTGGTACCTCTAGAAAGCATGAGTTGTGTTGAAGATTCGAGGGATTGATCAGGAAATCTGGAAACAGCAAGGTGTCGTAGGTGTGCATGAAAAAAGAAATGCAGTAGGTGATTAATAGAAACAAAGATTACAAGTATTCACAATTCATCAGGGTTTACAAAGTCAAATTTATAGTTATACAAACCTGTTTAACAAAACAATGGTACAAGCATAGCACTCATAAGTCTCTTCCCGTCGCAAGCTGCATTATTGCAAATGTTATGGATCGGTTCAATTCGCAAATTACTGGTTGCTCATCTCGTTATTGAAGCCATCAATCCCACAAATTCAGAGACGTCATGATTACGCCAAGCCTGATCCAATAGAGAGTCATTAATAAGTCATGAGCTTCAAAATATTTAAAAATTTCATGAACAAAGTACAGACCATTCAACAAGTAATCCACAAGCAAAATAAGGTATCAATCCCGATTCAGGTTCGTGCAAGTGGACAGGACATCGTGTTGTTTCCTCAAAGCCAAGCCACAAAATCTGTAATAGTAAGTACATCGGGAAAGAAGTAAATGATCAAGGCCGGTGCATAACAAGTTGCAAAACAATCTGTCGTGTGCACGTCAAGGAAGCGGTCCAAACTTCGAGCCAAATATCACGATAATGAGTTGGACCTGCAGGGCATCCACATAGTTTTAATCAGAACAAGCAATAGAACAATTATCATGAAAAGAAAAGCACTTGTTGCAACTGCTAAGAAGAAGCAACAACATTGTCAAATCCAGTGATGAGGGCGATATGTTTTCACGATTTGGTAAACTCAGTGACCGCTTTCCTCAGTCAACAACAAATCAATGGTTCATAATAGTAAAGTACCTGTGAAAGCAGTAAGTCAGTAAACTCGTTGCGGTAAAAAAGGCTCAGTGAAATAAAATTTGAAGGTGAAATTTCATCTGGGACCACATCCTTTCTAGAAGGAATTTTAATTCACTACAGACAAACAAATTCCCTGACTCACCAATTGGTCCCCACACGATATCTTGTAAAAAAATTTCCCTAACGGTTTCAGAATTCCAGCCCACATGATTCTTGCAAAAACCTCACACGCACCAAATTCTCAAGCCTTCCCATATAAATCCACTTTCAATCATTTGCAAGGACCACCACTCTGAAAAACCCTAGAAGCTTACCATCACAAAACCTTCAAAATCCCTAAAACGAAAACGTCACTAAACCACCATTTCTGTTTTTCTGTTCTCAAAACCACCATCTTTCAAACCCCATCATCGAATCCCCCGCTCATCCAACGGACCAACCATCCCTTCGCAAAACTCCGAACCAAATCACAAAGCCTTCACTACAACACAAAACCGTCAAAACCGTGTGATTCAAAACCAAAACACCAGCCGCAACCTTAAACCATCGCTCACAAAAACAGAACCAGAAAACTGTACCTGTTACCACCTTCGACGCCATCTAAAACCCTCATCTTGTACCCACCATAAAACCCGGCCACCGAGAGCGCCGCCGTTGAGAAATCACCGAATAGAAGCCGAGCCGCCGCTCAACCCAAACAATCATCTGAAACCGAAACCTAACATCATTCACCACAAACTTCACAAATCACCGAACCAAACAAAAACTTGCGAAACTGAGAGGGAACGAGACCGAAAAAGGATGAGGAGAAGTGAGAGGGTGTGAGCGTGAGAACCGCAGAGGAGAAATCAAGAGAGCGGCGCCGTTTGTTCTTCTGTGAGGGTGGGTGTTGTTCTTTCCCCTTTTCATTTTTTGCTTTTCGTGTTTTTTTAGCTATGTGAGAGAGAAGAAGATATCATGTGTTATAAATTCTGAGTTTTGTTTTTTTTAATTATTTATTTGTTTTAATTAAATGCTTCAATGTTTCTGTTGGGCTTTTGAGTTTAATTCCTTGGCTAATAGACCTGTTAAATCGCTGCTACCACACATCCTCCATCACATACGTCACCCCTTATTAAGGTTATAGTTGCTTTTTTTTAATGTTTATTTTCTGTTTATGTTGTTTTTGTTTTAAAACTCTACAAGCCCAAGTTACATTCTGCTTTTCACACTACGTTTCCAGACGCAAACTCCTCTGTTACATGTTATTTTTTAATTCATTATTTCATTACTATTATTATTATTATGGCTTTTATTCTCTTGTTAGAACTTTATGATTTTATAGATAGTGTTGATTTTCTTGGACAATAAAGCTTGATTTATTAATTTTTATTTAACTTTATTTCATTTTGTTTTTATTTATCATTTCATTTTTTTTTGGGGCCAATGATATCATTTTTGGCCAATTTTTCGCCCGATTTTAATCGGTGATTTTTGGTCAATATGAGACCCCCCTTGTATTTAATTTTTCATTTTTCCGACAAAACAAACATGTAAATCAATTTAGTTTATTTTATTATTCTTAACATTATTTAATTTATTTAATTATTCAATTTAATTTAATTCTAGCAAGTTCAATTTATTTAATTTATTTTCGCATTAAAAAAAAATTTATGGTTCGACTCCTTATAGAATGGTTCCCATTTTGAACCGATTCTAAGGCAGTTCACGAACAAAATTTCGTCGCGTCCCAAAAAGGTCCAACGCCTTCGAATAGTTGTGCTCGATTAAAAGGTCCAACGCCTTCGAATAGTTGTGTCCCGATCAAATAGGCCGAACGCCTTCGAATAGTTCAAAAACACTGCACACACGTTTCCTCTTGGGCTAACTACAACGAGACCTCTTTATTTCTCGCAATCCCCTGTATTTATTTTGTACCCCTCTCCCCTTACTTTGTACGCACTTTATTTTTGTATTTATTTTAATCCTGAATCCTTGGTCCAACGCCAAGCGATTGCACTTGCACACTTGCACTTTATTCTTTCATTTATTGTTCGTTTATTAGGATCCACCTCTCTTTGCGAGCCGAGCTTCGTGCCTCGCTGACAAAACCACAAAAATAAACCTCCAATTGCATTTACCCTTTAACCTCAAAAAACCAAAACGTTTCGATTAGATCCAAACCCTTGATCCGACGTCAAGCGGTCTTAGGAAATAAAACACTTTAATAATACGAGAAGATTTGTACGCCATGAGCCTTAAGCGGTAGAAAGGAGGATAACGAGCTCTTGTTACTCGCTCCGATTATTTCGACGCAGGACATTCGTCCTGTTGGGCGAGATAAACTATCCATAGTCTTTAGTGCATTTCAACTCCTAAACCCTTTCATCGACGAAAGGTAATAAAATCGAACAACCATTACCAGTAGTAGGCCGAACTACGAGGCTCTGACTTTCCCATTGCACACGAGAGTACGTAGGCACGAGGATCTCCATCCTTGCCGAGCACCTAGGATCAATCTAACTTATAATTCAATTCATTTCCCTCTAGCAAGTAATTTGTTTAAGCATAGACATCCTTTCGCGCGTGATAACTTAGATGGTTCCCATCGAGTACGATGGATGTAGGGGGGGCTAATACCTTCCCCCTGCATAACCGACTCCCGAACCCAGGCAATGGTTTTGTTGACCTTTGTCCTCATCCTTTTCCTCCCAGGTTGTATCTATATCTCCCCTTTCCCTCTTCGGGAATAAATAGAATTAGGTGGCGACTCTTCAGTCCGTCCGGCGCGCGGCTCCGTCCTTTCGGATCGCGTAAGGTCGTATATTTCGGGGTACGACAGGGAGTTTTACTCTGAATGGTACCACATGCATATCTAGTCGAGTCTCATTAAAGTTGCATTCTTGTCGATTATTGTTTTGATATTGGATTGATTTGTGAAGTGGTGTTTGTTACTTTTGTTATTCGCTGTATTGTTTTCATATACTAATTATAATAATGGTAACTCACCCCTTCTGTTGAATGTTGTCCTTATGTGACAACGTGCAGGTAATCCTGAGAAGTAGTCGGTTACTGTTATTCGAGTCGGTGGTCAGTCGCTCTGATACGTAGCACTCGGGGGGATTGTCGCATGTCTGCTTTGTTAACCTTTTTATTTATTACTGAATTTTAATTGTTTGAAGGATTATAGTTGTTTATTCCTTATGTTAAGTCGTTATTATGTTGCTTAAAGATGTTAAGAATTATTTTATGAATCCGCTGCGTAAGATTTTATGAAGTTGAACTATTAGAGTGAACGACATTGTTTTGTTGAATTAAAGAAAAGTGTTACGTATTTGTTATGATTTCCTTAAAGTGGAAATTGTCTAAAGTTGAATTTGTAATATCCCGTTTTGTAGAAATTTTACGACTCTGATTTTATCGTTATGATCCGTGGGTAGAAATTGGGGTGTTACATTAGTGGTATCAGAGCAGGTCGGTCTGTCCGGCCAGTTGTCGTGTCGTTACTGTCTAACAATTGTGTATTGTTACTAATCTAACTTTTAGTTGTGTTGTAGTGATAAGTTGAAATGGCTGGAAGAAATGACGCTGCGATGACTGCCGCAATGCAAGCGATGGCACAAGCTGTGCAGAACTTGCCAAATGCTGGTGGAGATGCTGGATCACGTAGCTTGGCGACTTTCCAAAGAGAGAATCCGCCGGTGTTTAAAGGGAAGCATGATCCAGATGCAGCTTTGGGATGGTTGAAAGAAATCGAGAGAATTTTCCGTGTTATGGATTGCACTCCAGCTCAGAAGGTTCGGTATGGTACTCACATGCTAGCAGTCGAAGCTGATGACTGGTGGCTAGAGACTCATGAGAGGTTGACTGCGGCAGGTGAAGTCATTACTTGGGATGTGTTCCGTAGGGAATTCCTGAGGAAGTATTATCCGGAAGATGTCCGTGGTAAGAAAGAAATTGAGTTCCTTGAGCTGAAGCAAGGAAACATGTCTGTCACGGATTATGCTGCAAAATTTGTGGAGTTGTCCAAATTTTATCCTCATTACACTGGTGTTGGTGCTGAATTTTCAAAGTGTATCAAGTTTGAAAATGGGTTGCGCTCTGAAATTAAGAAGGCTGTTGAGTATCAGAAGATACGCATTTTTACTGAATTGGTTGATAACTGCAGGATATTTGAGGAGGACAACAATGCTCATTATAAGGTTGTCAGTGATCGCAGAGGCAAGCAACATCAAAACCGTGGCAAGTCGTATGATGCTCCAGTTGGAAAAGGGAAACAAAGAGCTGCTCCGGCTCAGAGAGCTAGTGGGGGAGGTGCTCCTGCTGGTATAGTTTGCTTCAAATGTGGTCAAGCTGGTCATAAGAGTAATGTATGCACTGCTGAAGTAAAGAGGTGTTTTCACTGTGGTAAGACTGGGCATGCAATAGCTGATTGCAAGCACAAGGAAATGATTTGTTTTAATTGTGGCGAAGAAGGGCATATTGGAAGTCAGTGTCAGAAGCCAAAGAAATCTCAAACTGGAAAGGTGTTCGCATTGATCGGAACTCAAACCTCCAGTGAGGACAGACTTATCAGAGGTACATGTTTCATAAATGGTACTCCTTTAATTACTATTATTGATACCAGTGCTACACACTGTTTTATTTCTGCTAACTGTGCTCGAAGACTGGGTTTAAAATTGTCCGCTTTGGATGGTGAATTAATTGTTGAAACCCCAGCTAAGGGATCAATAACTACTTCTTTGGTATGTTTAAAATGTCCTTTGTCGATCTTCGATAAAGATTTCTATGTTGATTTAGTATGTTTGCCGTTGGATGGGATGGATGTAATTCTTGGTATGAACTGGTTAGAGTATAACTATGTTCATATAAATTGTTATCATAAGTCGGTGAGGTTTTCCACTCCTGAAGAGGAAGGAGTTGGATTATTACCTTTCAGAGAATTGCGAAAATTGATGAAAGAGGAAGCTCAGATGTTCTTCTTGATGGCGACATTGTCAGTTGAGAGTAAAGCTAAGATTGATGAACTGTTAGTGGTGAAAGAATTCCCTGAAGTTTTTCCTGATGAAATTCCTAGTGTGCCGCCAGAGAGGGAAGTTGAATTTACTATTGATCTGGTACCTGGTACTAGGCCTGTTTCGATGGCGCCGTATAGAATGTCGGCATCTGAATTGTATGAATTAAAGAAGCAACTGGAAGACTTACTTGAGAAAAAGTTTATAAGACCAAGTGTATCGCCGTGGGGAGCTCCAGTGTTGCTAGTAAAGAAGAAAGATGGTAGTATGAGGCTTTGTATTTATTATAGATAATTGAATAAAGTAACGATCAAGAATAAGTATCCACTACCGAGGATAGATGATTTGATGGATCAATTAGTGGGTGCTTGTGTGTTCAGTAAAATTGATTTGAGATCGGGCTATCATCAGATCAAAGTGAAAGATGAAGACATCCAGAAGACAGCGTTCAGGACTCGGTATGGACATTATGAGTATTCTGTGATGCCTTTCGGTGTGACTAATGCGCCGAGAGTATTCATGGAATACATGAATCGTATTTTTCATACTTATCTGGACCAATTTGTGGTAGTATTTATTGATGATATCTTGATTTACTCTAAGTCAGAAGAAGAGCATAAAGAACATTTGAGATTAGTGTTGGATGTTTTGAAAGATAAGAAATTGTATGTGAAGCTGTCCAAGTGTGAGTTTTGGTTAAGAGAAGTCAGTTTTCTCGGCCATGTAATTTCAGGAAAAGGTATTGCTGTAGATCCTTCAAAGGTAGAAGCTGTATTGCAATGGGAGACTCCTAAGTCGGCTACCGAGATTAAAAGCTTTTTGGGATTAGCTGGATATTATAGAAGGTTTATCGGAGGATTTTCTAAGTTAGCACTTCCGTTAACTAGATTAACTGGTAAAGGTAAAGCTTTCGTGTGGGATGTTCAGTGCGAAGAGAGTTTTAATGAATTAAAAAGGAGATTGACGTCGGCGCCGGTTTTGACTTTGCCAAATCCGGAGGAACCGTTTGTAATTTACTGTGATGCTTCATTGATGGGTTTAGGAGGTGTGCTTATGCAAAATAATAAAGTAATTGCTTATGCGTCACGACAGTTAAGAATTCATGAAAAGAACTATCCTACGCATGATCTTGAACTTGCTGTTGTGGTGTTTGTGCTAAAAATCTGGAGGCATTACCTTTATGGTTCTAGATTCGAAGTTTTCAGCGATCATAAAAGTTTAAAGTATCTATTTGATCAGAAAGAGCTGAACATGAGACAACGTAGGTGGTTAGAATTGCTTAAAGATTATGATTTTGGTTTGAATTATCATCCAGGTAAAGCAAATGTTGTGGCCGATGCTTTAAGTAGAAAGACTCTGCATGTGTCAGCAATGATGATTAGGGAGTTGGAATTAATTGAACAATTTCGTGATATGAGTTTGGTTTGCGAAGTAACCCCGCAGAGTGTAATGTTAGGAATGCTAAAGATTAATAATGATTTTATGGATAGTATCCGAGAGGCACAGAAGTTGGATGTGAAATTAGTAGATATCCTTAATCGTTGTAGTCAATCAGAGAAGCGTGACTTTAAGATTGATGTGAGAGGTGTGTTGAAATTGGGCGAAAGAATGTGTATTCCTGATGACGCAGTCATGAAGAGAAGTATTCTAGAAGAGGGGCATAGAAGCAGTTTGAGTATTCATCCAGGAGCTACTAAAATGTATCAGGATTTAAAGAAAATATTTTGGTGGCCCGGAATGAAAGAAGATGTGGCTCATTTTGTGTATGCGTGCTTAACTTGTCAGAAGTCGAAGATTGAGCATCAGAAGCCTGCTGGGTTGATGCAACCGTTGGAAGTTCCAGAATGGAAATGGGATAGCATTTCTATGGACTTTGTAACGGGGCTGCCTGTTACTTTAAGAGGGCATGATTCGATTTGGGTGATCGTTGATAGACTCACGAAGTCGGCTAACTTCATACCTATTAACATCACTTACCTAATTGCGAAGTTGGCAGAGATTTACATCCGAGTGATTGTAAAGTTGCATGGTGTTCCTCTGTGCATTGTGTAGGATAGAGATCCGAGGTTTACATCGGAATTTTGGAAAAGCCTGCAAGATTCGTTGGGCTCTAAGTTGAGATTGAGTTCGGCATATCATCCTCAAACTGATGGCCAAACTGAGAGAACTATTCAGTCATTGGAGGATTTGCTGAGAGCTTGTGTTCTTGAGCAAGGAGGTTCGTGGGACACTTATCTTTCATTGATTGAGTTCACATATAATAATAGTTACCATTCTAGTATCGGAATGGCGCCTTTTGAAGCATTGTATGGTCGTAGGTGTAGAACTCCGCTGTGTTGGCATGAATCTGGTGAGGGTGTGGTACTTGGACCAGAGTTAGTTCGAGAAACTACCGAGAAAGTGAAGTTTATCCGAGAGAAGATGAAAGCTTCTCAGAGTAGGCAAAAGAGTTATCATGACAAGCGGAAGAAGGATTTAGAATTTCAAGCTGGTGACCATGTGTTTTTGCGAGTCACACCTGTGACCGGTGTTGGGAGGGCTTTGAAGTCTAAAAAGCTCACTCCTCGCTTCATTGGTCCGTATCAAATCTTAGAATGAGTTGGAAAAGTTGCTTATCGGATGGCATTACCACAAAATCTTTCGAATTTGCATGATGTATTCCATGTGTCGCAGCTTCGGAAGTATGTCTCAGATCCGTCTCATGTGGTTAGTATGGATGATGTGCAAGTGCGGGATAATCTAACAGTGGAGACAAAGCCTGTACGAGTTGAAGATCGTGAAACAAAGACTCTTCGAGGAAAAGAGATTGTGTTGGTTAAAGTCGTTTGGTTGGGAGCTGCGGACGAAAGCGTGACATGGGAATTGGAGAGCAAGATGCGAGACTCCTATCCTGAGCTGTTTGAAGCAGATAAATTTTCGAGGACGAAAATATTCTAAGTGGGGGAGGGTTGTAACGCCCAAAATAATTATTTACTAATTTTAAGAAATTATTGTGGATAGTGGGAATATTTTAATGTTGTAGTTAAAATTAATCGATAAGTCGGAAATTTAGTCGAAAATCGTAGAAAGTATTATTAGAATTAATTATAATAGTTGTTGTGCTAATTTAAGTAGTGGGCTTGAAACCATGTTTGGATTAGTAAATAGGGGGGTATTATGTTAGGCCCATTAGAAATTATAATAGTTTATTAGTTTATTAAAATAATAGAAGTTATAGGAAACCAAAAAGTAACAGAAGTGGGGAGTTAGAAAAAGAAGGAAGAAAAAGAGGAAGTAGAACTGCTGTACGAACGTGAGGGAAGGAGAAGAAAATTTCCGGAATCCGACTGTAGAGCAACCTTCAATCCAATCTAAGGTAAGGGTGGGTTCGATTATTATAATCGGGTGTGAATTCTAATCCGGTGAATTGGGTAGTTAGGTTGAAATAATTAATTGTTGTTCTTGAGATTAAGTAGAGATTATATATATATATATATATATATATATATATATATATATATATATATATATATATATATATATATATATATATATATATATTGATGAAATTATTAAGTTGTGAGTTGGTTGCTAGATTTATAAATTCTGATTGATTTCTAAACTGGTTGATGCTGCTGGATGTTACTATTGTTGGAGTTTCACAGAAAAATAAATTAAAATGGTAATGAGGAACGAGAGAGAGACTGTATGAAAGATGTGTATAAAAAATAAAAAAAATAAAAAAAAAGGGGTGTGGCGTAGGCCACCTGTCCCACTAAGGGGGGTGTGGCGCAGGCCACACCAATTAAGTGCATAATGTGGCACAGGCCACAAGTTGGTGTGAGGAGCCTATGACGCGGGCCATAGGTGAGTAGTGGGGGGGGGGGGGGGGTCCACAGCTATGGCGCAGGCCATGTTGTGAGGGTAGTTATATTTTCAAATTTTTATTTCACCTCATTGAATTAATTTAAATTAATTAAATAGATAGGTGAGGATTAATTAATTTAGTTTATTTAATTAGCTGTGTGAAGATTGGTTAACTCAACTTATTTAATTAGACAGATGAAGATTAATTAATCCAATTAGATATGTGAAAATTAATTAATTCAACTTATTTAAGTAGATATGTGAGGATTAATAATATTTTGTATAAAATTTAATCAGGTTAAACAAAAGTGTAAAATTAGTACAAGGCTGTACCTATTAGTAATGCAGAAAAATAAAATATAGTAACTGTGTGTAGGTTTAGCAGAAGAATGCAGGTTCCTCAAATTAACAGTAACAGGAGTGGTGATCGATTGTCTAAGACAGATGAATTCCAAGAAATTTAGGAAAATTCCATTTTCGTAATAAAGTTATATTAATCGCAGAAAGTAGAAAATAGTGTTGAAATTAGCCGGTTTAGCTGGGTTTGGCGAAAAATTTAGTTGCTCGAAATCTAACGAAATTCGTCGGGCTATGTCGGATCATATTATAGTTGATTTTAATGCATTGTTTTGCTGGAAGTTGTATTGCTAAATATTAATATAAGTACAGCCGGGTTGAAATATTGCTCCGATTCACGAAATAGTTACGAAGTTGTTATATTATAGGCTTTTATGCCAAAGTTGATTTCTGAGTTGCCTATGTCGTATAAGTTGGTATGTATTGTTACTGTGGCTATGTTGTACGCATGTAATGTCTGATGAGTCATGTGAAGTCATATGCATTTTGTCGGAGCCGTTGCTCACACCATGTTGGCCTGGATTGGCAAAAGTTGAAAGTTGAAGGCTTATGCCTTGATGCCTCGTTAAATTGGAAAATTTTAAGTTGGGGAGTTTTACTCCGAATGGTACCACATGCATATCTAGTCGAGTCTCATTAAAGTTGCATTCTTGTCGATTATTGTGTTGATATTGGATTGATTTGTGAAGTGGTGTTTGTTACTATTCTTATTCGCTGTATTGTTTTCATATACTAATTATAATAATTATAACTCACCCCTTCTGTTGAATGTTGTCCTTATGTGACAACGTGCATGTAATCCTGAGAAGTAGCCGGTTACTGTTATTCGAGTCGGTGGTCAGTCTCTCTGATACGTAGCACTCGGGGGGATTGTCGCGTGTCTGCTTTGTTAACCTTTTTAATTATTACTGAATTTTAATTGTTTGAAGGATTATAGTTATTTATTCCTTATGTTAAGTCGTTATTATGTTGCTTAAAGATGTTAAGAATTATTTTATGAATCCGCTGCGTAAGATTTTATGAAGTTGAACTATTAGAGTGAACGACATTGTTTTGTTGAATTAAAGAAAAATGTTACGTATTTGTTATGATTTCCTTAAAGTGGGAATTGTCTAAAGTTGAATTTGTAATATCCCGTTTTGTAGAAATTTTACGACTCTGATTTTATCGTTATGATCCGTGGGTAGAAATTGGGGTGTTACAGTTGACATGCATAACCTTATAATGCCATAACCAATATTCTCTACTAGTTGCAATAGCAAGACACATATGCTCCATAACTTTATACTAAATTTTGAAAGTTCGATTGGAAGCCATAAGAACTTTTAGGACCAAAACCCAGTTTGCATCCATAACACTTAACGTTTTGTTCTCCATATGAATCTTGTAATCCTTCTCAAGAAATGAGCTAATACATACAATATTACACTTGATTTTGGGGGATATACAATACATATTTTATCAAACAATGTCCTTCATCCCTTCTCTCGTTCGATACATCATTAATCTCTTCTGCCACAAGAGTGGTATCATTCGTGAACTAAATATCGTTCTTCATGGCACAACTGATTATAACAAACCAAGCTTTCCTCCATGTCATATGCATTGAACACCCGAAGTCCAAATACCATTAATCGTCGCATTACACTGCTTCTTTCAAAGCCACCATTTGTTTTCTTCAGCATGTAATCAGTTGGCATAAAACTGCAATTGATTACACTTTGGTTCAATGTTTTTCAAATTGTTGATGTTGTTGTCTTCCAATCTATTGTTGCTATACTCTTCTTCTATGATCATGACCAAAAGTGTTTTCCCTCATCAAACACTTAGTGTGCAACTCTAACTTCATCTTCTTGAGGTTCTTTCTTGTTGGCACTACACTCTCTTGTAAAATGTATAAGCTTTTGACAATTATAGCACCACACATTTTTTTTGAACCATCATTCCTCCTCCTTTACCTCTTATATTTTCACCTCTAGAGTTTTTTGATCTAACAGCCATATTGCCATTGTTTTCACCCTTTCGAATGTTGAATTTTTAGAACTTTGGGATTTTCTTCCACTAAAATTATGAATGTTCCTTCTACGTTTGTTCATGGTCCACTTTCCCTTTGCCTTCCAGTCCCTCTAATTGACACGGGCTTGCAAAGTGATCTCCAAATTTGACTTATCAACATTTCTTTCCTCCATTCTCTACTCATGTTTATCAAGAGAGCTCCACAACTCCTATTTGATCATCGTCGCAAGATCCGTCGATTCATCAATCACAACCACCACATTGTAAAATCTTGGCCTTAGAGAACACAAGATTTTTGCGACAACATATTACTCTGTGGTTGTTTCTCCACACGTCTTCACTTGGTTTACCAATCTTGCAATTCTCGTTGTGAATTAACACAACGTTTTCTTCTCTTACATTTGAATCAACTTGAGTTGCCTCTTGTGAGTTTGTAACCTTACCACTTTTGTCTTGTCAGCTTCTGCATACATTTTCTCCTAGATTTCCCATGCTTACTTCAAAGCCGTGCAATCATCAACTTTCTCAAAATTATTAACACATTGATGGATAAAAAACAGCGCCTTGTAATCTTATGTCTTTTTTTCCTTATGCATTCGTTGCATCTTCTACAAGTGAAATGACTTCATTATTGATCACTTCACGGACATCTTGAGAGCCAAACAACACCTTCACCTGTTTGCACCATTTGTCGTAAATCTTTGCATCGAGAATTGGAAGATTTGTAGGGATTTGTTAATTGGAAACATAAGTCATTTTCGCACACTAGGTGTTTGATGGGTCGAATCAAGCTTTTGATGACAAATGTTGGAACTTGGAACCACAATATTGATAAATAAGTGAGAATATTGAGTGTGGGGAGGGAGACAGAGAAAGAATGAGAGAGTTGTAATTGAAGATAAGAAAAATATGTGCATTACTTCATTCTTAATATACCCAATGACATTTATACAACTACAAGACGAGGTATAATTATTACGCAAATAAAACCTAAAAAATCCTTGATGTAATTGGTTGACATTTACGTACTTAGTCAATTTTTAATTAAAAGTATTACCGATGTAATCGGTCGATATATTATGTCAACCAATTACACATTGGTACTATAAATTCTGTTTGACAAAATACAGAGGAATATATAAAAGTGCAATTTGTTACATGCACATAAATTAACTTTTTCTCTTAACAATTGTTTCAAAGTAAGTAGATCATAATACACTAATATTAAACTCATATCAATTAATTATTTAATTAAAAATATAATTAATCTTATTATTTAATCAATTAAAACTCATATTTAACAATTAACTAATACAATTATATATATATATATATATATATATATATATATATATATATATATATATATATATATATATATATATATATATATATATATATATATATATATATATATATATATATATATATATATATATATATATATATATATATATATATAAAATTAAAATATAATACTTAATTAAATATTCCAACATCCATATCATAGAAAATTGTCCAAGAGATTCCCTCCTTCATGGCGGATATGCAGTGGGAGCAGTTGAGAAGTCTTTATGAACCATATTGTATTTTGGTGGGTGGGATTCAGTGGAGGCAAAGCAACCGTGACAAGAGAAGAAAAAAAAGTAGAAATTTTGTTTTTCTTTGGATGTTAAAAAAAAAAGAGTAGAAATTTGTTAGCACAAAAGATGGTACTACCATTTAGTTGCAAGTTGCAACTATACTACAAAATGTTATCATCACAATTAAAAATTTTAAGTTGTATTGATCACATTTGCCTCTATTTTGAAGCAATATCAAAATTTACAATGTAATTGGAGCATAATTGGCTTCAAAATAAAGACAACATGTTTTTGGAAATGAATCAAGTAGCATATAAAAGGCCAAACATATATATAATTCCAATTATTCGCCATCTTAATGTCAATGACAAGAGAAAATTACAAACCAAATATTTTGAAGGAAAAAAAAAAAAAACTTGATGACTTTTTAATAAATGCATAAACTCCCACATAATAATGGTCAATAATGTGGAGGGTACATAATATGCACATGCAGATCAATCACTTGATCCTACGGCAGATAGTGATTCCATCACCAACCGGAAGCATACAGATCTCAATCCTAGGGTCCACAGCCAATGCCTTGTTAAGCTCCAACACGAAATCTCTGTAGTACCTAACATACTTCCTGAGAGGAGCATCAGGAGGTGCCACCACAGATCCATTCCATAGGGTGTTGTCGTAGCCGATCACTCCTCCCACTTTAACAAGATCGATCAATCTCTTATGGTAGTTTATGTAATTGTCCTTATCCGCATCCACAAAAATGAAATCGTAACTCCCATGATTTTTTTCCTAAAATTCATACAAACACAAATAATTAAATTAGTCATGTTTATTAATGATTAATTTTTTTCATTAATGTTTTTATTTTTTTTTTTATTTCTTCGATTCGGTTAGAGAAAATAATGGTAAAGCTTACATCTTTAACCAGTTCATCAAGAACGGGTAGAGCAGGACCTTCTCTGAAATCAATTTTGTGATCGACACCAGCTTTTTTTATCACAGGAAGACCCAATTCGTAATTTTCCTTGTTAATATCCATAGCCAGAATCTGTTACAGAATAAATAATGAATGGTTAATTTTTAATATATATGAGATATCTTCTGGGCGCAACTGTATAAATTAATCAGAGAGAAAATACTACCTTTCCGTCTTCAGGAATGGCGAGGGCAGTGGCGAGGAGGGAGTAGCCAGTGTAGACACCAATTTCCATGGTGTTCTTGGCATTGATGAGTTTAAGGAGCATGCTCAAAAATTGTCCTTCGTCTGCAGAGGTTGTCATGAGGTTCCTGTTTTTTTTTGTTGTTGAAATAATCAATAATCGAAAACATAGAAACTAAACAAATTCACAAAATTGAACGAGATCGAGATTTTCTTTACCATGGATGTTTTGCTGTGATCTCTCTCAATTCTTTCATGGCTTCATGTTCTCTTGGGAAAACACTGGTCTCTAGAATATACTGTTCACAATTAAAAATAATCAATTAATTTTTTAAGAACTTAAATTTTAATTCATTCTAAAGAATCAAAATGAAATGGGGTGTACATACCTGGTAAAGAGCATCACTTTGGAGAAGACTCTTGTGACCAACCTCTTGGTGTCTTCCAGATTCAGTTTGTTTCTGGTCCTCGTTGGTTGCCATTGTTATATTCTTGTACTGTTTTTTTCCCTTACTCTCTGTTCAGCTTCTGCTAGTGTTGTGGAAGAGATAATTGGAGCCTGTTTGAGAAGGAGAAAAGAAGATGGGTTATATAAGGGAGGAAAAAACCGGTTCGAACCGGGATGGTTAAGGAAAAAATGCTGTGGTGTTTGGTTGAACCGGTTGGCGTGCGGTCCGTAGTTGGTGAGGTCTTATTAAACTAAAGCTAAGGAATAACTGTGGGCCAGAGTCATTATTCTTTTCCTTTTTGACATCTGTTTTTTCATTTCTTAGTAGGGATTTTCTTTTCTTCTTTTGGTGGAATTAGTAGGGATTTTGTGTATTTGTTTTCTCATTTTTTAGGCAGAATTTTTCTTTTTTCTTTTGGTAGAATTAGTACAGATCTTGTGTATTTATAGAAAATATTTTTTTGACTGAGTACAAAATATAAGTTTGTATATTTTATTTTAACACTAGTATTTTTTTATAAATAATGTGACCGAAAAATCCACACGATTATTATCATATTTAAATTATTATTAAATTATTTAATTATAAATTCCAAAATTAAAAGAGTTTAATTATTATATTGATATTCTTACACCATCAATACATCATAAAAAATTAAATCATTTTTTTTAAAAATAAATTAACAATTGTGATTACCGGATGATATAAAATATCTTTACATTATTTTAATTAAATTCTTAATAGAGATCCAAATTATTTTAAAATTTAGACTTTTTAAAATAATTTAAAATTTCAGATAATTTCAAACACGATGTCATTTATGCAATTTTAAGATGGATATATTTTTTCATATATGGATTATTTGACAAAATTAATATTATCATCCTTGTATTTAAAAAAAAAAAGGTTAATTAAAAAATCGTTACTAGTAAAGTGGTCTTCTCAAATTGATATTATATTTATTTTTAAATAGTTTGTTTATATTTCTAACTTTTGTAACTCTTTGACACACTAGCATGCACAATATACAAACGGGATTGGATGGTGGGATGTTGGTGATCTACAAAAGGGTTGTTGAATGATACGGTCCCACATATGAGGTTGGAAATTACCTAAATAGGTTTGGGGTTGGTGAAGTCAGGTGAGTGAGGGTCTTTGTGTCTAGACTAGGCGTCTAAGAGTGGGTTATCTCAAATTACTATATCAATATATTATATAATTTTTATAATATATTTAGTGGTGATTGAGGTTAGATTTAATATAAAAAATTATGATTCGATCTCCTATAAATACGATTGAAAGGAGATTGAAATAATTTAATATCAAAATTGATTTTCGAATTGAATTAATCAATTTAGTAGACCGAATCTTAATAATGAAAAGAAAAAAGAAATTTCAGTATTTTTTTATGAGTCTATATTAATCTTAAAGGTATAATATTTTTTTACATGTTTGATATTTTAACTTAATTACAATTTGGATTACTAGAAAATGATTTTTTTAATGATTGCAATTAACACATATTAAGATTTTCTTTTTTTATTCATGATCTTACTTGGTGATTAGAACTTCAACGACTGCTGGCGTGGATCTTCGAGTCTGCTCGTGCGATAAGGAGAACAGAAAGGGGTGTACCTGCAAGGTACTCCGATGCCAAAGTAGAACGGGCACAAGAGCTAACAAGTACGAGTAAAGTGTTTGAGGAGAGAATATTCAATACCTGGCCCTCTAAAGTGAGGGGGTTTTATAGAGAGCCCCCAGCGCGTGGCCAACGACCCATATTTTTGGGTCTGGATCGCGGATCCCCAAAAATAAGTAACTGCCATGAAGTGAGCGAGAACGAGCATCCTGCTCGGGAGACATTTGTGTCGGGCACAGGGCCCCGAGCGAGGTCTGTCCTGATCGATCATGGGCGGTCCCTGCCCTAGCCGAGCATGGACCATAAACGAGGAGGAGAGATCGGGCACCCTGGAGGTGGGTCCTTGGATGATGAGTTATTTAGCCGTTTCTGGGCCAAAAAGGGTCGGGTCATACTTAGTCGTTGGACCAGTCCAGAACAGGAGCCCCCCAAGTCGTTGCTTCTGGTCGGAGAAGTGATGACTTAAGGGTGTCTTACCATCGCCGTGATGGAAAGATCCTCGGTACGTCTTTTAATTGTGGTCACTGGTGGAATCGGTCGTGGGATTCTGGTCGTTGTAAACGAGGATCCCAAACGTTTGGAGTGGCTGAAGTGACACGTGTGTGCCTTGGAAATTGTGTGCATTTAATGCATAATGATGGCTAGCCTACGGCCGTCCCTAGGCAATGAGTGTGTCGTTCATAGGGCATCTGGCCTCATTTCCACACTTTTCGCTCTCCAATTTTCTGTTCGTTCAATCTCGCAACTCGCTTCCGCCGTCAATCATCCATCCGCCACCGCAACTCCCGAGCACGATCACCGACCACCGCAGAAAACCCTTAACTTTTAAGTTTCGATGCTTTCTTAGCTTGATTTAGCTTCTGATTTTCGATAAATAAAGTAGTAGCATGCGATTAAGATAGCCTTTAGTATGATAATGATGATTTATATGAGAATGTAGGGTTCTGCCACGGTGTTCGTCGCCTCTGTGGGCGGCAGCCGATGGCAGAATAGTTACAGATACAACATTTTAGGGTTAGTTGGTGCCGTCCATGACGGCTCTGTTCATCTTCTTCGGTTGAACTTCAACCGGAGTTCTGGGTAGAATTATGCTCGTCCCACGAGGTCCTCGTGATAACTTGAATTTGTTTTACCTCCAAGATTACCTGATCGTGGTTATTCCTTACGATTAAGGGTATTGGCCGAGGACAACGTCCTCACCCCCTAGCGCGCCCTTTCACTTGTTAAGCGGTGGAAGGGTGGATTTGATTATGTCATCGAATTCACGTTTGCTTTCACTGCTTTTCAGGTGCAATTATGTCCAACAATGACCGCATAAACATGGAGACCGAGGACCTATCTACCGATTCCGCGTCTTCTCCCGTGGAGACTGAGCAAAGTTCGCCCTCGGGGAGGAGCTCAAAATCTTCCTCGGACTCAGAAGAAACTACCTTGGCAAAAGACAACACGGCTGAGTCTGAAGAAAAAGATGAAGAAGCAGAGGAAGACCTTCCTGTAAGCGAATGGGCTGCTGTCGAGCCACTGAACATAGTCTCACAGTACACCCAGGATGTGGTAAGACGCCCTTCTGTGGTCGGGAATCCCACTGAATGGATGGTGAGGTACCCGACTATAGACGACCAGATTTGCACTGACTTTGGCACAAACATGTTTCCGTTGTACGAGATTCTTTTCAAAGATATGAAGTTCAGGCTTCCCTTTACATACTTCCAGCAGAGCGTGTTCGTCCACCTGAAGCTCACACCCTCGCAGAGTCATCCGAACTCATTTGCCTTCATCTGGGAATTTGAGAAGACTTGTGCTTATTTGCAGATAAGGGCGACGCTTCCCCTATTTTTCCACGTCTTCCACCTGCAACCGAAGGTCGTGAATGGCAAGTTTGGATGGGTTTCTCTAAAGAAGAAGAGGAAAATCTGCAAGGCCTTCTCGGAATCAATAAGGGACTTCAAAGACCGCTACTTCTTGGTCGAACCACTTTCTGATCGAGCCTTGAACTCTTACAAGTTCTAGGGGGTGGACGTTGACGACCAGGGTAACATTGTGTTGGACGGGGATGGGAAGGAAGTCCCCCGACTGCTATTGAAGTTCTTTTTTTCCTGGTCTCAATACCATTTTGCTTGAGGAACTGACGAGTTTTTGGAGTTTGGTTCTGCTTTGGATGACAACGATCAGGCTAGCTATGAGGCCCTGCTGAGTTATGTCTCCAAAATAGCGATGAAGGTGCACGTGGACAAGTACGACCACACTATCTTGGACAAATATGGGGGTGCCAAGGTGACCCCCCGGTTTATCGAAGTATCCAAGCTCCTGGCTTATGCGACGGACGAGGACGTCCGCGAGTATCTTGGTAGTTTTATTGTTTATAATCTCTTATGCTTGTTTGTTATTTGCTTGTTTCTGACCGTTTTATTTGTGCCTTTTCAGATTCAATGGTGAACCCCCAAGACAAAATGATGGCCAATTTCAACAGGAAGCGGGCACCTAAGAAACTGACTCAGACCCGTTTGAGCGACAAAGTGGTCACGGGTTCGGGCACCTCTTCACCGGCCAGTCACAGTTCTCCCGGGGGAACCTCCAGAGTGGGGAAAAGACCCAGACCTGACAACGTTGTCAACCTGGACGGTGCCTCTCCGAAGCGCTCCTTCGAGCTTCCACCATGTTTCCTCAAGACGAAGTTTTTCGATGAGCACTCCCTCCAGGTCCAACGAGCAGACACCCTTCACCTGGAGAAGACCAGCCGACCAGACAGACGGGCTTGGTTGGCTCGGGACGCAGTTCTGTTGTTCGAGTACCATAGATAGCCTCTATGTTTATCGAGGGGACCGCTACTCAGGAGGAGGAGATCAACAGGTTGAAATACCATCTAGCTGCCTTTGAAGAACTATCCGGGGAGCGGGAGAAGTCTCTGACCAAAGCTTCTAAGCGGGTCAAGGAGTTGGAGGAGTCTGCGACTTCATCTAAAAAGGCTTTCGAGGAAGAGATCGCTCGTCTGAAGGCCGACCTGGACCCAGCTGATGATGAGTCTGAGGAGATTAAGTCCCTAAAGACTCGTTCCGAGATGGTGGCTAAGATCGAGGAGGGGTACACTGATTTAGAGGAAATGGCTAGTGTCGCCTTCAAGAACGCGGTTAAACAGTTAAAAATAGTTAATCCATGCTTGGCGTTCAACGAGAAATGCACTAGTTTCATGTACAAAGCGGCAAACGGCGTTATCCACATTCTCGACTTTCTCAAGGAGCCTGAGCAGGCCACTCTTATGGATGAAAACCTTGGGAATCCTGTTGGGGGTCAACCAAGAGCTGACGACGAGGCTTGAATTGTGATTTTCTTTGTATGTATTTGTTGGTTGGCCTGTGCACCATAGCCTCTTATCTTTGACGGGGGAGTATGCTCCACCTTTTGTGTAACCTCGGAACAAGTCGGTATTTTTTGCCGCATTTTTAGTTTCATATTTACGACCTTAGTGGTCAGTTTCTATATTTTATTTGTCCATAATAATGCGTCCGTCGGAGGACATATTTTATATGTTATTTTTACTAAGTGTTTATGTTTTTGAAAGGTAATGCTCAGTTTTGATGCCTGTCCGTGTGGGGTATTGGGCCGAATGCCACCTGTAAGATTGGCTGGGGAACGATGCTCGAAACATGTTGATGATCCGTGCTTTGTGGCGTGAACGTCCCATCGCGATCTGGGTGTTCTGCCTGGTCGTGGTACTTAGACGACGATGGACTCGTTTGAGGATCCAATCGTGTGGGGATGACCATCCTCGTTCGTGGGGAGGGTCTCACCGAATTGAATATATGGTATGTGATACTTGTACCTAGGTATGTATTTCAGGCCGGTGCCGGATGGTTCCTTAACTGTAATATTGTTTAAGTTTCTCGGCGTTCCAAGAACGAGCAAGTTCTTCTCCTTATAGATTTTCTAAGTAATACGCTCTGTTGTCCGTTTTTGCTCGGATTCAGTAGGGTCCTTCTCAGTTAGCGGCTAGTTTTTCTTCTTTGGAATCTTTGTGATTCCTTCTGAGGATGAGGCTACCGACTGGGATAGCTTGCTTGATGACCTTAGCGTCATGCCTTAAGGAAATCCTCTGTTTGAGGGACGCCTCGCGTAGGGCTGCCCCGACCTGACTTCCTCGACTAGATCAAGCTCATCGCGCAGTATTTATGCGTTGGTATCTTCGTCCATAGAATCTTTTGTCCGTCTGGACTGGATGTGGATTTCTACATGAATAACAACTTACGTGTCGTACGCAAGTCAAAAGGGGGTCTCCCCGGTGGTCGAGTGGGGAGTGGTCCGGTAGGCCCTAGGACGTTGTGTAACTCTTCGACCCACTGCCTCTTGATCTCGTCCAACCTTCGCTTGAGGCCTTGAAGGATGACCCTGTTTGCTTCCTCGGCTTGCCCGTTGGTTTGCGGATGTTCTACGGATGCGAAATGTTGCTTGGTTCCGACGCTAGCGATGAACTCTTGGAAATTATTGTCTGTGAACTGAGTGTCGTTGTCGGTAACAATCACTTAAGGTATCCCGAAACGAGTGAGGATGTTACGTTTGAAGAAACACAGTATCTCAAGGGTCGTGATCTTAGCCAGAGGTTCGGCTTCGATCCACTTCGTGAAGTAGTCAACCCCGACGATCAGGTACTTGTTTTGGTTGGAACCGACAACAAAAGGACCGAGAATATCTAGGCCTCACCATGCGAATGGCCACGGGGAAGACGATGTTTTCAACTCGTTTGGAGGTGAGAGGTGCATGTCCCCATGCCATTGGCATTTTTCATATTTCTTCACGTGCTCTTTTGCGTCGCTCTGCATCATAAGCCAATAGTATCTTGTCCTAAGGGCTTTCCTTGCCATGGATCGTCCTCCCAAGTGTTAGGCGTTGATTCCTCTGTGGCTCTCCCGTGGGATGTGTGGGATTAATTCTTCCTCGACACATCTTAAGAGAGGTATGGAGAACCCTTTTCGGTAGAGTTTTCCTTCGACCGGGACCTACGAGCATGACCTTCGTTTGATAATGCTAGCCTCATTTGTGTCCTCGGGTAGTTCGTCATTAGTCAAGAATTTGTACACTGGCGTGATCCAGAAGCTCACGTCACCGATGACGTTGATGTCTAACGTTGCCTTTGATCCTTTGATGCTAGGTCTTGGAAGTATTTCTTGAATAAAGGATTTATTTCCTCCTTTCTTCTTCGTGCTCACGAGTTTCGAGAGAATGTTTGCTCGAGTGTTGTTCTCGCGAGGGACGTGCCTCACTTCCACGGTCGTGAATTTCTCGATTCTTTCCTTGATGAGGGTCAAGTACTCTAACAAGTTATCGCTTTTGACTTGGTATTCCCCTTCGACCTGCATGGCCACGAGTTGGGAATCTATGCAAATGGTGATCTCATCTGCCCCTATGTCGTCGGCCAGCCTCAACCCTATGAGGAATGCCTCGTATTCCGCTTGGTTGTTAGATGTTGGGAAGGATAGTGAGAGGGATACTTTGATCAGAATACATTCCTTGTTCTCCAAGATGACCCCCGCCCCCTACCCGTTGAGCTCGATGCCCCATCCACAAAAATAGTCCATTTTCTAGACGTGCAGGTTGGATTGTCTGGGGTGACCATCTCGTCCATGAAATCGGAGAGGGCCTACGCCTTGATGGCAGTTCTACTTTCGTACCGAATGTCGAATTTCGAAAGTTCGAGCGACCATTTCAACATCTGCCCCGCCATATCTGGCCGTCCGAGAAGTTGTTTAATGGGTTGATTCGTGCATACGACGATCGTATGCATGAGGAAATAATGTCGAAGTCGCCTTGCTACATGGAGGAGTGCGAGGGCTACTTTCTCAATTTGCTGATACCTGAGCCTAGGCCCCTTTAGGGCTTTGCTCATGAAGTAAATCAGTTTTTGGCCTTCAGACACTTCCCTTACGAGCGCGACACTTATGGCCTTGTTTGCAACTGCGTGATAGAGAAATAGAGTTTCCCTTTCCTCAGGTCGGGACAAAACCGGGGGTTCCGATAGGGTTTTCTTGAGATGTTTTAGGGCCTGCTCGCAATCCTCGGTCCATTCAAAAGCTGCCTACTTGTGGAGGAGCTTGTAGAAAGGGAGGGCGTCCTGGGCCGACTTCGCCACGAAGTGCGACAACCCTATGTCGTCGGCCAGCCTCAACCCTATGAGGAATGCCTCATATTCCGCTTGGTTGTTAGATGTTGGGAAGGATAGTGAGATGGATACTTTGATCAGAATACCTTCCTTGTTCTCCAGGATGACCCCCGCCCCCTACCCGTTGAGCTCGATGCCCCGTCCATAAAAATAGTCCATTTTCTAGATGTGCAGGTTGGATTGTCTGGGGTGACCATCTCGTCCATGAAATCGGAGAGGGCCTACGCCTTGATGGCAGTTCTACTTTCGTACCGAATGTCGAATTTCGAAAGTTCGAGCGACCATTTCAACATCCGCCTCGTCATATCTGGCCGTCCGAGAAGTTGTTTAATGGGTTGATTCGTGCATACGACGATCGTATACGTGAGAAAATAATGTCGAAGTCGCCTTGCTACATGGAGGAGTGCGAGGGCTACTTTCTCAATTTGCTGATACCTGAGCCTAGGCCCCTTTAGGGCTTTGCTCATGAAGTAAATTAGTTTTTGGCCTTCAGACACTTCCCTTACGAGTGCGATGCTTATGGCCTTGTTTGCAACTGCGTGATAGAGAAATAGAGTTTCCATTTCCTTAGGTCAGGACAAAACCAGGGGTTCCGATGGGGTTTTCTTGAGATGTTTTAGGGCCTGCTCGCAACCCTCGGTCCATTCAAAAGCTGCCTACTTGCGGAGGAGCTTGTAGAAAGGGAGGGCGTCCTGGGCCGACTTCGCCACGAAGTGCGACAGTGATGCCAACACCCTGTTTAAAGATTGGATGGATTTTTTTGATGTCGGCGGGGGTGTCTCGGAAAATACTCAACATTTTTCGCGATTGGCCTCTATTCTCCGTTTGGTTAGATAAAATCCGAGGAATTTGCCTACGCAAACTCTGAACGTACATTTATCCGGGTTGAATCGCATCTTGCATTTGCGTTCTTGGTCAAAGATTCTTTTTAGGTGACAGGCGTGATCAGTCTCCTCATGGGATTTAACTATCATGTCATCCATGTAAACCTTAAGCATGTCTCCGATTTCTTCTCGAAAAACCTTGTTCATCATGCGTTGATAAGTAGCGTCCGCGTTTTTCAGGCCGAATGGCATTACGTTGTAGTAATAGTTACCTGATTTGGTCATAAATGTGGTGTACTTCTTGTCGGTCACGACTATGGGTATTTGATTATACCCGAAGTAGGCGTCGAGGAAAGACAAAAGTTTGAAACCTGCAGAGTTATCGACTAATTTATCAATATTAGGCAGTGGATAGGCGTCTTTCGGGCATTCCCGATTAAGATCGGCGTAGTTAACACACTTTCTCCATTTTCCATTACTTTTCTTGACAAGTACAACGTTTGAGAGCCAGGTGGTATACCTGGCCTTGGTTACAAAATGAGCCTCTATGAGGTATTTTATAGCCTGTTCGACTGCTTCTACCTTCTGTTGCACCCCAAAATTTGCCCTCACAATACAAGACTTTGTGTTCTAAGAAGGTTCACAAGGTTCACAAGGTCCACAACATTTACAAGACCTTTCATGAGGTTCATGAAGTCTACAAGTTACTTTTTGAAGGTTCACAAGGTTCACAAGTTCCACAATGCTTTCAAGACCTTTCATGAGGTTCATGAAGTCTACAAGTTACTTTATGAAGGTTCACAAGGTTCACAAGCTTTCCAATGCTTTCAATACCTTTCATGAGGTTCATGAAGTCTACAAGTCACTTCATGAAGGTTCATAAGGTTCACAAGGTTCACAATTGGTCAGAAGAGTTGACAATTCCCTCAGACAATGCACCTCCTAAGCAGTGCATCCAAAACTAGGGTTTTGACTTTAATCAGGCTAAATGGACTTCCAATACCTCAAGTGAGCTTCATAACATCTTATGTGTATATAAGAACCCCCATGACAAGTTTCAAGACTTTTCTCAAAAGTTTGCTCAGTCAGATGATCAGATAAGTCAAAATCAGTCAATACAGTCAGAAAGTCAAACTGAGGTCAACTGTGGCCAAACCAAAGTCAAACTTCATGATTTTTGCCAACATCAAGTATATGAAGTAAAATTCATCATTTGATCAAGGGTTGATCATGATTCATCAAGGAGATTCCAGATCATCAATAATCAGAAGTTTCTAAATTAGGGTTTTCCTAGTAAAAGTCAACTGAACTTTGACCAGCCATAACTTTCACATACTTCATCACCAAGTCTCCACTCAAAGCTCATTTTGAAGGAAATTGAATTCTCTACAACTTAGATCTTGCAAGTTAAGCCCAAAAATGCTTCATTTGGAAGATATGAGCTAAGACATTATAGGTCATTTCAAAAGTCAACAAAAAGTCAACAACTTCAAAAGAGCATAACTTGAGATTGGTAAAGGATATGGACCTGAAACCAATGGGGTTGTTTATAGGACTCTTCAAGCTTTCCAAAATGTCCAAGAACACCCTCATACCTTTAAAATTGAGGGAGATATGCCCTTGCAAAGTTGGGAAATTTTGTGATGGTTTATAATGAAAATGGGGGTCTAGAACCAATTCTTTCCAAATGGGCTTGCTAAATTGTGATCCAATCCATATCATATCATCATGCACGACCCAAATGACTAAAATTCAGAATTTTTATTATTTTATTTTTATTTATTTTTGATTTAATTCATAAAAATCATTTTAAATAAATATAAAATATGAAAATATATTATTAAAGGGAGACTTGGTTTCTAGAACATTTTAAATATTGATTGAAGTTGAAAGGGAAGGAAATCATGAGATTGGTACAAAAATAGCAAGCCTTCATGAGCAAATATTTGAATTTCAAAGCATAATCTTTTTCAATCTTCAAATATCAAAACTTCCATACAACTATTCAATTTTTCTGACCTAAATGATCCTCATATAAGTACTGATCATAACCCTAGCATTCATACACGATTTTGGTAGCCTCAAAGTGTAAGTTTCAAACCTCAAAAATCCTCCAAAAACTCATATTCGGATTTGGAGTTTCAGAGCACTATAAGGTAAAATAAGAACATAGAGATGTTCTTTAGACATCACTAAGCAAAACCATCACTCACATTCATCCCATACATGCTATATTGTTCAACCCGAGCCATTCTTGTTCTTGCTTTTCTTTTTTTCGATTACATCAATTCACTGCATACTAATGGATTTGGTTTGTTTAATGTTGTTTATAATGTTATGAAGAATGTTTCTGGGCAGGAAAATCAAAGAAACCGTGGCAAATTTGTGAAACACCATTGTTAGGGTTTGGACCTAGGTTTAGGGTTTTCAAATTTAATGAATATAAATGGATTCTAAAAACACAGGATGAATCGCATGAATGTTTGGATTATGTTGCTGTGTTTGATTTTGTAAAATTGTACAGTTTTATTGCCCATTGAGTTTCGTAGGTTTTGCTGGAACTTGTTATTCGCAGGTAAATTCCCAGCAACATTCGTAGGTAAAAACGCAGGTATGAGGAAGAAGACGAAGTCCATTCGCGCCTGTTTTTAAAAATTCAAATTTTGTTTTAAAATATTATGAATTAATTCTGGTTATGTTTCACAAACGCATGTTTGTCCCAGTGGTAAAGCTGATACGCGTATGTTGTGAGGGCACTAGTTCGATTCCTGGCTGGTGCATTGTTTTTGTTCTTATTTTTCAGGATAAAAGTAGACTTAATATATTATGAGTTCTTGCCATTCAATTATCAGGTAGGCTCTTCCAGCCAGGCGGTCATGCGTGTTTGCTTGTAATTCAAAGGTCCTGGGTTCAACACCACCCCAGGCCTTTTTATTTCTATTATTTTCCTGATTTTCCAGACAAGGCACAAAACTACTTCCTCTCCCTATGATGACACGCGCGTGAGGGCAGCCCAGTGGTGTGTGTTGTTGGTTGCAAGCATAGGGGACTGGGTTCAAACCCCAGCCCCATCAGGTTTTTTTGTTTTCTCATGTTTTTCTTTATTTTCTTTTTAATTAATTAATATTTCACATTAAAATAAATTAAAATTATATTATTCTATTATTTTCTATATTATAAAATATGTATATATTATGTGTTCTAATTCCAAATATTATTTTCTAAAAAAATTCTAAACTCTTGTTTTCTCAATTTAAATTTTTGTTTGTGTAATTAAATTATATATATATATATTAGTTAAAATAATTTTGTATATTAAACTAAATCCTAAAAATATTTTCTAAAACAAACCCTAATTTATTTTTTTAAGTACTTATTAAAAAATCCTAATTATTTATTTTCTAATTCTTAATATAAATTATCATGTATATATTTATTTAATCTAATTTTTAATATAATTAATTTGTTGTAAATATAATTATGACTTATTTTTTTTATAATATGCAAATATATTTTATATACTATGCTTATAGCTTATTTTTCTTTATATGATATGTAAAAATACTTTTGTTTTTTAGAACTTTTTGTTTAGAAATAATTAAATTTGTAATGATTAAAATTTATAATTATATTATGTTTAAAATTTTTTTTTTGTTATAATAATTATTTAATTATTCTTATTTCTAAATAAATGTTTATATATTAAAATTTAATTTTGTGTTTATTATTCTCATCATGTTATTATAATATTTTTATTAATTCTATTATTGTTATTGTTACTAACCATATTATTATTTATTATTTTTGCTTCAATAATCTTATATATTTTATTATTATTATTATTTCACTAACTTTATTTATTTTTAATATTTTTACTAACCTTATTTTTTTTTATTATATTTATTACTAACCCCTATTTATTTATTTATTGTTTATTTATTATCTTTGCTTATTTATTTATATTTTGCTTATTATTTATTTTTGCTATTTATTTTAAGTTGCTTATTATAATTATTATGTAACTGCTTCTTGGTGTAATTTTGTAAATATTTAAATATTTAATTTTTATGCTATGGTTAGTAATTTAGGGAGTGCAAATATGTATTCTATTTAAAAATAAATTTAGATCATTTTAATTAAAGATAAATAATATTGAACACTCACACACGTAAGTCGATTTCTAATCGCCATCTCACATTCCTAAGGTTATCCCTCAAGTTGCCTAAATCATAAGGTCAAGTGGGGTGTATAAAGCAAGTCCCTTAAAAGAAAAATCATCAAGTCCCTAATGGTTGCCTTTAAAGATCAAGTCCCTTCGAATAATGATGATAGTCCCTCCTATATGCTTAATACACCCCACAGTTGCCTAAATAACAATGTCCCTTCACTTGTCCCTTACATCCAAGGTAATGACTACCTATTCCTTAATAATAGGGATAGTCTTACCATTTAAAGGATAAAGAACAGAAAGACTTAAACTTTAGGGTAGGTTCCTCATAGTTACTTGCTCACATTTCAAAACAAATTTCAAATACTTCACAAATTTCAAACAAATTTTCAGAAACAAGTTTTTACGCATCCGTACATGGATCATTATCAACTATTATGAAAAATTTTCTATTCACACACTACACTTTCAAAAACAATTCAAAAGTGAGCTAAGTAACTAAGAGCCCATGGATAACCATGGATGTAAAGGGTGCTAACACCTTCCCTTTACATAACCTACCCCCCGGACCCAAAAATATCTCTTAAGGTCTTTCCTGTTCTTTTATATCCTCTCCTTTTGGATAAAATAAAAGTCGGTGGCGACTCTTGCTATCCGCAACATAACTAAAAGTCAGTTCTCCCACCGTGTTACAGAACTGGCGACTCTGCTGGGGATTTAATAAAAGAGGGGTACCCTTAGGAATTAAGATCACTTTAAATTGTTTGCCTTGTTTGCTTTATATTATCTTGTTGGGGTGCTCTTATGTGTGAAAGATCCTAACCTGGATCTAGTGTACCTTAGGTAAATGGCAATAGACCAAGGAAACTGTACGACGTATATCGATACGGTTGATCTGGTGGCCATAGTTAGTGCGACTTCTTGGTTGGTGCTTATGTTCCTTAAGTCAAGTTGAGGATAATATGAGGCTGCCATATGTTGTCAATGCACTAACTAACTTTTAGAACCCTAGTTATCCCATCTTAGCCTTTAGAAAGTAGTGAGGTAACCGGCTTTGGTGCAGACTGAAGTTGGTTGACACTCGATACTACGCTCATTGAGATCTTAAACTTGGAGGTTTTTGGTTGGCAAGTAAGTTGCCTTCTGAACAACCACCCTTGTGAAGGATCAATGATATTGAGATCCCTTAGAACCTGGTCACTTTTGTAGGACAGGATGAACCAACTAACTTCAGGGGAGGGTACTTACCTTTAAACCTCATGCAAGCCTTCAAACCTAGGGCTATGGTGTGACTTGTTTGTGTGTGCCACATGTTTGTGATTGAACATAACATCATGACATCATCATGCATCATAAGCATAGCATTTTCACTAACCATTTCAAGGACCAAAGGATTTATCTTTGTTCTTTGTTGCAGGTCATGGCTTCTGCTCGTAGGAACACCATCAGGATCAACTTTGTAGGGATACCTCCTAAGCTTAAAGAGTTGGTTTCTCAAGTGTCTGATCATTCCCAGTTCATCAAGAGACATGGTCACCTATTGGACTTAGTCACTTCAGGGTTCAATGAAGACATGATGAGTGTGCTGTTTCAGTTCTTTGACCCTAAGCACCATTGCTTTACATTCCCTGACTATCAGCTGGTTCCAACCATGGAGGAGTTCTCTAAACTTCTGGGTATACCTGTTCTTGATCAAAGACCCTTCACAGGCTTGGAGAAGGAGCTTAAACCAGAGGTTATTGCTGCAGCTCTACATCTGAAGAAGTCTGATATTATTCTAGAAACGAGAAGCGGAGTCAAGGGTATTCTTGCCAAGGTGCTAATGGATAAGGATCAAATGTTCTTGAAGGCCATGAGCTATGATGCTTTTGAGGAGATCTTAGCCTTGCTGATATATGGCTTAGTATTGTTCCCCAATCCAGATCAGTTCATAGATGTTCATGCCATCAACATTTTCCTGAGTCACAATCCAGTGCCTACATTGCTTGGAGACATCCTGCATTCTCTTCACACCCGTACTACAAGGGCAAGAGGAACTTTGATGTGCTGCATACCTTTACTTTCTAGGTGGTTTATTTCTCACCTTCCTCGCTCAGTAATGAAGAATGAGCAAGGGTTCAGATGGTCCAAGAGGATCATGTCACTTTCTCACTCAGATATCCATTGGTGCTCCAGATCTATGGAGAATGTCACCATCATTGACCGTTGTGGGGAGTTTCCTAATGTGCCACTTCTAGGCATAAGAGGAGGCATCACCTACAACCCCTCTCTAGCTTTACGACAGTTTGGTTACGCTCGGAGCGATGGCCCACATGACATGTTGATTCAGGGCATTGTGTTTGATTACGACAACGATCTTCAGGGTTACCGTCAGAGATTCATACGAGCATGGGGAAAAGTAAACAGGATTGACAGCAAGACACTGGAGCCTAAGTACACTATCCCTATGGAGGCTTATCTCAGATGGGTACGATCTCGTGCTCAGACACTCATGATGCCATATCCTGCCGTCCTACCAGTTACCATGGAACCTGTTGCTGAAGGAGACACAGCTTATACCATCCTTCACCCAGACATGCCTACTGATAAGGAAGACTTGCAGAGATCATGGATCCAACTGAAGGAGCAAAGGGATACTTTCGAGGCTCATTACAAAGCAAGCCAAGCAAGAATCCTAGAGCTAACAAAGCAACTTCACGAGGAACGAAACCTCAACTCATACCTCAATACAAAGAGGAAACGTCCATGGGAGACTTAAAACCCCATCTTTTGTACTTATTTCATTTCATTTTTTGTAAGCCTAAAAGGCAAAACAAAGTTATTACTAATAAAAGTTTACCTTCTTGTTTGTTTAAGCAAATTTAAATCCTGCGGTCCTTGAAAACATTGCATATGCATTCCCATATCATTTCATTGCATCACAGGTTTATAATTGTGCACAGGTTTCTCATCTTCTCGCTGTTTATTTCAGCAATGGCTCTTGAACAATCAGTTAAGGATCTCCAGGCACAAAATGCACAGTTCCAAGAGCTGATCTTGAACCTGTCCAAGGGGCAAGATGAATTGAAGGCACTGCTGGCCAAGAAGACTAAGAAGACTAGAAGGTCTGCTGGTTTGATCAACATGGGAAGAAGGTTCAAAGGTCTTGCCAAGACCAAGGAACCAGCTGAGGACTATGAATCAGAGGAATCTGAAAAAGAGGGAGGCAGTCTCCACCACATAATGGGGGACTCTGATTCTGAGGCTAATTACTACCATGAGCCTAATGAAGACAAATTCAAGATGCTGGTGGATAGGATGGATGCTATGGAGTTGCAGAAGTCATCTGGGCTAGATTTTGAAGACTTGAGTCTGATATCTGGGGTAGTCATACCCATTGGGTTCAAAGTTCCTACATTTGTTGTCTATGATGGGGTCTCATGTCCCAAACTGCATCTGAGGTCTTATGTTAGAAGAATTCAACCCCACACTGCTGATAAGAAGTTGTGGATCCATTTCTTTCAAGAGAGCTTATCTGGAGCTCAGCTGGAGTGGTATTATCAGTTGGAGAATGTCAACATCAGGGACTGGAATGATCTTGCTGAAGCTTTCTATAAGCAGTATCAATACAATGCTGACTTAGCTCCCACTCGTATGCAGCTTCAGAGTATGTCTATGGGTGCCAAAGAAAGTTTTAAAGAGTATGCTCAGAAGTGGAGAGATTTAGCTGGAAGAGTTCAACCCCCTTTGACTGACAGGGAATTGGTTGATATGTTCATGTGTACGCTGAATGGTCCGTTTTACAGTCATCTCATTGGAAGCTCATCATCTGGCTTCACTGAGTTGATCATGACAGGAGAGCGAGTAGAGAATGGTATAAAGAATGGTAAGATCCAAGTGGGTGCTTCCTCATCAGGTGCTGCAAAGAAGCCTCCCACTGGGAAGAAAGAATCCAATGTTGTATATGGTCAACCTGATCGTAACAGAAGGCATCAGTCTGTTAGTGCAGTTCATATTTCAAATCCAACTCCTGCAACAACAGAGCAGCCACAGGGCAACCAACAGAGGGCTAGAAGGCAGTTCACGAAGATCAACATGTCAATGGCTCAGGCATTGCAACACTTGTTGAAGGCTGAACTTATTACTTTGAAAGAGGCTCCTCAGAATCCTAATGTTACCTCTCCCAGGTACAATCCCAATGCACGATGTGCATATCATTCAAACTGTCAGGGACATGATACTAATAACTGTTGGATCTTGAAGAATAAAATTCAAGATATGATTGATGCTGGAGAAATTGAGTTTGATCCTCCAGGTACTCCAAATGTGATTACTGCTCCAATGCCAAATCACGAGAAGACTGTCAATGTTATTGATGAAGATCTACATGTCTATTCAGTTATGGAGTTAACCACACCACTGTCTGTTATCAAAAAGAGGTTAGTACAAGCTGGGATCTTTCCAGGTTGTCGTGAAGATTGTTTGTATTGTACTTATAAGCCGGATAGTTGCTTCATATTGAGAGATGGAATTCAACGTCTCATGGATAAGTATACTATAGTGTTTGAAAGGACTCCGTTGTCTGTAGAAAGTATGGTGGATCATCTGACTCAGGGTAGGAAGATTGAAGAGGTTGATATGGTTGACAAAGTACCAATAAGAATCACTTCAAAGGGTCCCATCAAAATCACTCATCAGGGTCCAATCAAGATTACTACTGAAGGTCCTGTGAAAGTTGTTGCTGAAGCCAGAGTAGCTCCTGTGGTCATTACTACTCCTGGTCCTATCCCATATACGTCTGACAAAGCTGTGCCTTGGCACTATGGGTCTGATGTTTACATCCATGGTGTTAAGCAAGAGCCTGTAGCTGATGTGCCTGTTGACATTGATAATATTGCTGGATCTAGCAAGATCACTCGTAGTGGAAAAGTCTTCTCTCCTCCAGTTGCTTCTAAGAATGCAGTTACTCCTGCTGCTACCTCCACCACTGATGCTCGGGGCAAGGGTCCTGTTATTGAGCCTGTATCTACTGATGTGCCAGCTGCTGATGACTTCTCTAAGCAGATGGAAGAAGTATTGAAAATCATTCGCAAGAGTGATTATGATATTGTGGATCAGTTGGGGCATACTCCCTCAAAGATTTCTATGCTGTCCTTGTTGTTATGTTCTGAGGCTCATGCAAAGTCCTTGATCAAGTTTCTGAAGACTGCTCATGTACCCAGTGCAATTTCTGTTGACCAATTTGAGAACTGTGTTGCCCACTTGACCTATGACAATGGGTTAGGATTCTCTGATGCTGATTTGACCCCTGCCAAGAGGGATCATAACAGGGCCTTGCATGTTTCAATTGAATGCAGGGGCACTACCTTGTCACATGTGCTGATAGACAATGGTTCCTCTTTGAATGTGTTGCCTAAGGAAGTCTTGAACAAGTTAAGTCCTGAAGATGCTGTGCTGAAGCCCAGTAATATTGTAGTAAAGGCTTTTGATGGTTCTAGAAGAGTAGTGCATGGAGAAATTGATCTTCCAATCAAAGTTGGCTCCCAGGTGTTTACTGCTACATTTTTTGTGATGGATATTCGTCCTTCGTACTCTTGTTTGCTTGGTCGTCCTTGGATCCATGGGGCAGGTGCGGTAACCTCTACATTGCACCAAAAGTTGAGATATCCGGTGGATGGGAAGGTTGTTACTGTCTATGGAGAAGAAGAATACTTTGTCAGCCATGTGAATACCTTCAAGTATCTGGAAATGGAAGGTGAATACATTGAGACTCCGTGTCAGACATTTGAAGTGGTTCCCTGGGTGGTTAATGATTATGTAGCTCCTCCTGTTGTGAAGAAAGTTCCTGTGGTCACCAGAAAGCCTCCAACAATGGCAATGGCTTCCCTCAATGATGCTAGAGCTGTGGTGGATGAAGGTGGTTGTACTATTTGGGGTCAGCTTCCTGATATTCCATACAAGTCTGACAAGTTTGGTTTGGGTTTCACTGCAGAGTCCCAGAAGGCTGTTCGTCGTGCTCGTGCTGCTCGTATCACTAATCAAGGGGTTGTGAAGAACCAGATTAATGCTGTGGGAGATCAAGATGAAGACTACAACTTGGATGCATGGATTTTTCCTACTGCGGGTGCTGGACTCAATAATTGGAAAGATGAATATGTTATCCCTATCTCCTTTAGTCAGGAGTAAATACTATTACTGTGTTATGTTTTTAAATTTGTAATTTTTGAACAATAAAACTTTCGAGCCATGTGCCTTACCCGGGACACAATGGTATGCTTGTTACGGGCTGTCATTTCATTTGCATACTTCATTCAATAAAATCAGTGGACGTTTCGTTTTCGTAAATATTGTGTTCCTTGTCTTTCTTTTCTTTTATTTTTGTTTTATCAGCTATGTGTTCTTACACACACCCACATCACTAAAATGCAGATCCTCATCCACTCTAGATCCTGTTGATAACAGTTCTACTATTGCCAATTATAATTTCGAGAATCCGATCTATCAAATGGAAGACGGAAATGAGGACGATTGTGAAATACCTGTAGAGCTTGCTAGGTTGTTACAACAAGAAGAGAAAGCTATACAGCCACATGAAGAGCCAGTCGAAGTTGTGAATCTGGGAACTGAAGAAAACAGAAAAGAGGTCAAGATAGGGGCTGATTTAGAAGACAGTGTCAAGAGCAGGTTGATTCAGATGTTACGTGAATATGTAGAGATCTTTGCTTGGTCTTATGAAGATATGCCAGGGTTGGATACAGACATTGTGGTTCACCGTTTGCCAGTAAAGGAAGACTGTCGTCCAAAGAAGCAGAAGGTTCGTCGTATGCGTCCTGAAATGTCAGAAAAGATCAAGGCAGAGGTAATGAAACAGTTCAATGCAGGGTTCTTAGCAGTAACTTCTTATCCTCAGTGGGTTGCAAATGTGGTACCAGTTCCTAAGAAAGATGGTAAGGTACGTATGTGTGTAGACTACAGAGATTTGAACAAGGCTAGCCCCAAAGATGACTTTCCACTTCCCCATATTGATGTTCTGGTAGACAACACTGCTCAGCATAAGGTATTCTCTTTCATGGATGGTTTCTCTGGTTACAATCAGATCAAGATGGCACCTGAAGATATGGAGAAGACAACATTTGTGACACAATGGGGCACCTTTTGCTATAAGGTAATGCCATTTGGTTTGAAGAATGCAGGGGCAACATATCAGCGTGCTATGGTGGCTTTGTTTCACGATATGATTCATCATGAGATAGAGGTATATGTAGATGATATGATAGCTAGGTCTCAGACTGAAGAGCAACATCTTGATCATCTGCACAAGTTGTTTGAGAGGTTGAAGAAATACAAGTTGAGATTGAATCCAAACAAGTATACTTTTGGGGTTAGATCTGGAAAGCTCCTGGGTTTCATTGTCAGTGGAAAAGGTATTGAAGTGGATCCTGCAAAAGTAAAAGCTATACGAGAGATGCCAGCTCCCCGTACTGAGAAGGAGGTTAGAGGTTTCTTGGGACGATTGAACTACATTGCAAGATTTATTTCTCAATTAACTACCATCTGTGAGCCAATCTTCAAGTTGTTGAAGAAAGATCAGGTGATGGAATGGAATGATGAGTGCCAGACTGCCTTTGATGAAATCAAGAGATATCTGCTAGAACCTCCAATTTTGATGCCACCAGTTGATGGAAGACCCTTGATTATGTACTTAACAGTGTTAGACAACTCAATGGGGTGTGTATTGGGGCAACATGACGAGTTTGGTCGAAAAGAGCAGGCAATATACTACCTTAGTAAAAAGTTTACCGACTGTGAAACAAGATACTCACTGCTCGAGAAAACTTGCTGCGCTTTGGCATGGGCTGCTCGCCGACTAAGACAGTATATGTTGACTCATACTACCTTATTGATTTCGAAGATGGATCCAATAAAGTACATATTTGAGAAACCTGCTCTCTCCGGAAGAATTGCAAGATGGCAAATGATCTTGACAGAATATGACATACAGTACACTACTCAGAAGGCCATTAAGGGAAGTGTTGTGGCAGATCATTTGGCTCATCAAGCAGTGGATGATTATCAGTCAATGAGTTTTGAGTTTCCTGATGAAGACATTATGATTATTACCAAAGAACCTGGACAATATGACGGACCTGAACAAGGATTCCGATGGACTATGGGTTTTGATGGTGCCTCTAATGCACTTGGTAATGGTGTTGGTGTTGTGATTAGTTCCCCTGAAGGTTGTCATACCCCGATTACTGCCAGACTTTGTTTCTATTGTACCAATAACATGGATGAGTATGAGGCATGTATCTTGGGTATTAAAGCTGCTATTGATATGAAGATTCAGTTCCTTGATGTGTATGGAGATTCAGCCCTGGTAGTTAGTCAGATTAAAGGAGATTGGGATACCAAGCATGATAACCTCATTCCTTACAGAGAGCATGTGTTGTCTTTAATCCCATATTTCAAAGAGATCACCTTTGAACATATTCCACGAAGAGAGAATCAGTTGACAGATGCATTAGCCACCATGGCATCCATGTTTGAGATCAGTTGGGATGATGAAGCTCCCAAAATTACTATTGATAGATTTGAGAAGCCTGCATACTACAATGAGATTGACACAGAAGGGGCAGAGGAGAAGCCTTGGTTCTATGAAGTGAAAAGATATCTTGAAGCTCAGGAGTTCCCTGAAGGGGCATCTGTCAAAGATAGAAAGTTTTTGAGAAGGTTTTCTGCTAAGTTCTTTTTGAGTAATGGGATCTTGTACAAACGCAATCATGATTCAACTTTGCTTCGTTGTGTGGATAAGAAGGAAGCAATTGAGATTATGGAGGACATGCATGATGGGATCTTTGGCACTCATTCTAGTGGTCATACTATGGCAAAGAAGATATTGAGAGCAGGTTACTATTGGTCTACCATGGAAGCTGATTGCTATCAACACTCCAGAACTTGTCACAAGTGTCAAATTTATGCTGATAAAGTCCATATACCTCCATCACCTTTGAATGTGTTGACTTCTCCTTGGCCATTTGCCATGTGGGGCATTGATATGATTGGTGAGATCAAGCCTACTGCTTCTAATGGACATCGTTTCATCCTGGTTGCTATTGATTACTTCACGAAGTGGGTGGAGGCAGCTTCATTTGCATCTGTTACCAAGAATGTTGTGGCTCGATTCATTAAGAATAATCTCATATGTAGGTATGGCATCCCCGAAAGGATTATCACTGACAATGGCTCTAATCTGAATAACACTATGATTACTGATCTCTGCACGCAGTTCAAGATTAAGCATCACAACTCTTCTCCGTATCGTCCAAAGATGAATGGGGCAGTTGAAGCTGCTAATAAGAACATTAAGAAGATTGTACAGAAGATGACTGTTACTTACAAGGATTGGCATGAGATGTTACCATTTGCTCTTCATGGTTATCGTACTACAATACGTACTTCAACAGGGGCAACCTCATTCTCCTTGGTCTATGGTATGGAAGCAGTTCTACCCATTGAAGTTCAGATTCCCTCCTTAAGAATTATGAAGGATGCAAGCTTGGATGAAGATGAGTGGATTCAGACTCGACTGGATCAGTTAAATTTGATTGATGAGAAGAGGTTAGCAGCAGTTTGTCATGGCCAGATGTACCAGAAAAGGATGATCAAAGCTTTTGATAAGAAGGTTAAGCCAAAGGTATATCAGGTTGGTGACTTGGTAATCAAGCGTATCATATTACCACAGGGTGATCCTAGGGGCAAGTGGACTCCAACATATGAAGGACCATTTGTAGTCAAGACAGTGTTCTCAGGAGGTGCCATGATACTGACTACAATGGATGGTGAAGATTTCCCACAGCCTGTAAACGCAGACATAGTTAAAAAATACTACGCATAAAAAGAGACCCGCTAGGTTGACAGGCCTAGGCAAAAATAAGGGCATCCCGGCAAACCAAAAGGGTTTGGGCAAAAATTAGGGATATATATAAAAAAGATGTACACCCGGCAAGTCGAAAACCTGAAAAGGCGGCTTGGGCAAAAAAGGGTATCCCGGTGGATTGAAAACCTGAAAGGGCAATCCAGGCAAAAGTTAGGGATTAAAGCGTATGACTATGTCTCGTTTGGATCACCCATGAAACTGCAACCAGTTGTACTACCTACTCAAGCTTGAACAGATAAAGCTCGATCCAATCGTTTTCGTCCCAACAGCAGAAGATGAGATACTTGAAGATAATGGCAATAGTAGAATTGAAACTCAATAGGATTAGTTTCCCACATAGCTGATTCTCTTCATTTTGTAAAAAATTTATGACAAAATCCTCTTACTAGGGTTTATGTCTCCTTGTACAAACTTACCCGTGTATGGGTCACTTTTTGATATAAATAAATTCCATCTTTTGAATCCAGATTTACTTTTACCCTATTTACATAAGCGAAACGTCCATTGGTTGTGTTTGAACGTATGTATGCTTTTGAATATGATTAATGTGTACCAAAAATGCATGTATGCTTTTGATATGATTGATGTTTACCAGAAATGCATAAAAATGCAGTAATAGTATTCACTAAGGACGAACGAGGGAAAGATTTCAACGAAGTTTCACCGGTTCATCTTTACAAGACAATCACAAAGCCCTCAGTAGGACGAATCCATCTTCACAAAGGCTTATCTCCCCTGGAATTTATATCCATCTCTTTTATCCTCATACGGATATTCGGGAATTTACTTTCCAATAAGGGCACGACGAACGAAGACGAGATGTTATATCTATCCTATCACCAAACGAAGACGAAGGTTATGTATACCTTGCTATCCCCAGCATACGGGAGGTGATATATACCTTATTATCCCCAGCATCCGGGAGGTTATCTATACCTTGCCATCCCCAGCATATGGAAGGTTATGTATAATATATTCTTCAACAACGAATCGGGATTTATTTTCCCAGGCCAGCAGTTGTTATACAAAAACATCCAGGCGCTTCCGGCAGTATCATATCATACATACATCATTTACATCATACCATAACATACATATCCATAAATACATAATACATTTACTTAGGTGCATCATACTATGCACACATACATAAAGCATAAACTAATATTATTATACGGAATGTCACCTTGTTTTCAGGTTAATTATCCAACAAACAAACTTATGATCATCGGGACTGCTCTATCCTCCTGAAGACATGCTGTTACATCAGGATTACTCCAGTCTCCTGAAAGCATATCATCAATCTCTCAGGACTGCTTCATCCTCCTGAAAGCTTATAATCTCATCAGGACTGCTCTATCCTCCTGAAGACATGCTGTTACATCAGGATTACTCCAGTCTCTTGAAAGCATATCATATTATTACCTCAGGATTGCTCCATCCTCCTGACAGCTTTTTATTACATCAGGATTGCTTCATCCTCCCGAAATCATATCATTACCTCAGGATTGCTCCCTCCTCCTGACAGCTATCATCATTACTTCTGGACTGCTTCATCCTCCAAGACATTTTTCAGAAGAACAAATCCTGACGTTCTTTTGATCCTGAAGAGCAAATCCTGACGCTCTTTTGACCTCTTGTTCCAGATACTCTTTCAGAAGAACTAATCCTGACGTTCTTTTGATCCTCAAGAGCAAATCCTGACGCTCTTTTGGCTACTTGTTCAAGACATCTTACTCAGAAGAACAAATCCTGACGTTCTTTTGATCCTTAAGAACAAATCCTGACGTTCTTTTGGCCCTGGGAGAATAGGAAAATGGTCTGTACAAAGATCCATTCACTAATCCAAAATATTTCCAGAAGAGATAATCACCACAAGATTTATTTCTAAGGGTCTATCCAACAACTCAAATCAGGTTGCATAAATGATTCAGAGATGGCCTATACAAAGACCTAGTACTGATATCCAGTATCAACATAAAGACATCATCATATTCTGATACTTTAGATGGCATCTTTAAGCCCATCCCCAGTTCTTCCAAGTGGCATCTTTAAGCCCACTCAAGCATATACAACCAAAAAAAATCAACATCATGCTATGCACTGGTAAGTGCAAATTTTTGGGCTTTTGTGTTCAATCCCCTTCAACCTTCCAGGTCACGACTGGCAAATATACCAATCTAACCCCTCAGGTTTCAGAAAATTGAACAGGGGCAGCTGTTGCACCCCAAAATTTGCCCTCACAATACAAGACTTTGTGTTCTAAGAAGGTTCACAAGGTTCACAAGGTCCACAACATTTACAAGACCTTTCATGAGGTTCATGAAGTCTACAAGTTACTTTTTGAAGGTTCACAAGGTTCACAAGTTCCACAATGCTTTCAAGACCTTTCATGAGGTTCATGAAGTCTACAAGTTACTTTATGAAGGTTCACAAGGTTCACAAGCTTTCCAATGCTTTCAATACCTTTCATGAGGTTCATGAAGTCTACAAGTCACTTCATGAAGGTTCATAAGGTTCACAAGGTTCACAATTGGTCAGAAGAGTTGACAATTCCCTCAGACAATGCACCTCCTAAGCAGTGCATCCAAAACTAGGGTTTTGACTTTAATCAGGCTAAATGGACTTCCAATACCTCAAGTGAGCTTCATAAAATCTTATGTGTATATAAGAACCCCCATGACAAGTTTCAAGACTTTTCTCAAAAGTTTGCTCAGTCAGATGATCAGATAAGTCAAAATCAGTCAATACAGTCAGAAAGTCAAACTGAGGTCAACTGTGGTCAAACCAAAGTCAAACTTCATGATTTTTGCCAACATCAAGTATATGAAGTAAAATTCATCATTTGATCAAGGGTTGATCATGATTCATCAAGGAGATTCCAGATCATCAATAATCAGAAGTTTCTAAATTAGGGTTTTCCTAGTAAAAGTCAACTGAACTTTGACCAGCCATAACTTTCACATACTTCATCACCAAGTCTCCACTCAAAGCTCATTTTGAAGGAAATTGAATTCTCTACAACTTTGATCTTTCAAGTTAAGCCCAAAAATGCTTCATTTGGAAGATATGAGCTAAGACATTATAGGTCATTTCAAAAGTCAACAAAAAGTCAACAACTTCAAAAGAGCATAACTTGAGATTGGTAAATGATATGGACCTGAAACCAATGGGGTTGTTTAGAGGACTCTTCAAGATTTCCAAAATGTCCAAGAAAACCCTCATACCTTTAAAATTGAGGGAGATATGCCCTTGCAAAGTTGGGAAATTTTGTGATGGTTTATAATGAAAATGGGGGTCTAGAACCAATTCTTTCCAAATGGGCTTGCTAAATTGTGATCCAATCCATATCATATCATCATGCACGACCCAAATGACTAAAATTCAGAATTTTTATTATTTTATTTTTATTTATTTTTGATTTAATTCATAAAAATCATTTTAAATAAATATAAAATATGAAAATATATTATTAAAGGGAGACTTGGTTTCTAGAACATTTTAAATATTGATTGAAGTTGAAAGGGAAGGAAATCATGAGATTGGTACAAAAATAGCAAGTCTTCATGAGAAAATATTTGAATTTCAAAGCATAATCTTTTTCAATCTTCAAATATCAAAACTTCCATACAACTATTCAATTTTTCTGACCTAAATGATCCTCATATAAGTACTGATCATAACCCTAGCATTCATACACGATTTTGGCAGCCTCAAAGTGTAAGTTTCAAACCTAAAAAATCCTCCAAAAACTCATATTCGGATTTGGAGTTTCAGAGCACTAGATGGTAAAATAAGAACATAGAGATGTTCTTTAGACATCACTGAAGCAAAACCATCACTCACATTCATCCCATACATGCTATATTGTTCAACCCGAGCCATTCTTGTTCTTGCTTTTCTTTTTTTCGATTACATCAATTCACTGCATACTAATGGATTTGGTTTGTTTAATGTTGTTTATAATGTTATGAAGAATGTTTCTGGGCAGGAAAATCAAAGAAACCGTGGCAAATTTGTGAAACACCATTGTTAGGGTTTGGACCTAGGTTTAGGGTTTTCAAATTTAATGAATATAAATGGATTCTAAAAACACAGGATGAATCGCATGAATGTTTGGATTATGTTGTTTGGTTTGATTTTGTAAAATTGTACAGTTTTATTGCCTATTGAGTTTCGTAGGTTTTGCTGGAACTTGTTATTCGCAGGTAAATTCCCAGCAACATTCGTAGGTAAAAACGCAGGTATGAGGAAGAAGACGAAGTCCATTCGCGCCTGTTTTTAAAAATTCAAATTTTGTTTTAAAATATTATGAATTAATTCTGGTTATGTTTCACAAACGCATGTTTGTCCCAGTGGTAAAGCTGATACGCGTATGTTGTGAGGGCACTAGTTCGATTCCTGGCTGGTGCATTGTTTTTGTTCTTATTTTTCAGGATAAAAGTAGACTTAATATATTATGAGTTCTTGCCATTCAATTATCAGGTAGGCTCTTCCAGCCAGGCGGTCATGCGTGTTTGCTTGTAATTCAAAGGTCCTGGGTTCAACACCACCCCAGGCCTTTTTATTTCTATTATTTTCCTGATTTTCCAGACAAGGCACAAAACTACTTCCTCTCCCTATGATGACACGCGCGTGAGGGCAGCCCAGTGGTGTGTGTTGTTGGTTGCAAGCATAGGGGACTGGGTTCAAACCCCAGCCCCATCAGGTTTTTTTGTTTTCTCATGTTTTTCTTTATTTTCTTTTTAATTAATTAATATTTCACATTAAAATAAATTAAAATTATATTATTCTATTATTTTCTATATTATAAAATATGTATATATTATGTGTTCTAATTCCAAATATTATTTTCTAAAAAAATTCTAAACTCTTGTTTTCTCAATTTAAATTTTTGTTTGTGTAATTAAATTATATATATATATATTAGTTAAAATAATTTTGTATATTAAACTAAATCCTAAAAATATTTTCTAAAACAAACCCTAATTTATTTTTTTAAGTACTTATTAAAAAATCCTAATTATTTATTTTCTAATTCTTAATATAAATTATCATGTATATATTTATTTAATCTAATTTTTAATATAATTAATTTGTTGTAAATATAATTATGACTTATTTTTTTATAATATGCAAATATATTTTATATACTATGCTTATAGCTTATTTTTCTTTATATGATATGTAAAAATACTTTTGTTTTTTAGAACTTTTTGTTTAGAAATAATTAAATTTGTAATGATTAAAATTTATAATTATATTATGTTTAAAATTTTTTTTTTTGTTATAATAATTATTTAATTATTCTTATTTCTAAATAAATGTTTATATATTAAAATTTAATTTTGTGTTTATTATTCTCATCATGTTATTATAATATTTTTATTAATTCTATTATTGTTATTGTTACTAACCATATTATTATTTATTATTTTTGCTTCACTAATCTTATATATTTTATTATTATTATTATTTCACTAACTTTATTTATTTTTAATATTTTTACTAACCTTATTTTTTTTTATTATATTTATTACTAACCCCTATTTATTTATTTATTGTTTATTTATTATCTTTGCTTATTTATTTATATTTTGCTTATTATTTATTTTTGCTATTTATTTTAAGTTGCTTATTATAATTATTATGTAACTGCTTCTTGGTGTAATTTTGTAAATATTTAAATATTTAATTTTTATGCTATGGTTAGTAATTTAGGGAGTGCAAATATGTATTCTATTTAAAAATAAATTTAGATCATTTTAATTAAAGATAAATAATATTGAACACTCACACACGTAAGTCGATTTCTAATCGCCATCTCACATTCCTAAGGTTATCCCTCAAGTTGCCTAAATCATAAGGTCAAGTGGGGTGTATAAAGCAAGTCCCTTAAAAGAAAAATCATCAAGTCCCTAATGGTTGCCTTTAAAGATCAAGTCCCTTCGAATAATGATGATAGTCCCTCCTATATGCTTAATACACCCCACAGTTGCCTAAATAACAATGTCCCTTCACTTGTCCCTTACATCCAAGGTAATGACTACCTATTCCTTAATAATAGGGATAGTCTTACCATTTAAAGGATAAAGAACATAAAGACTTAAACTTTAGGGTAGGTTCCTCATAGTTACTTGCTCACATTTCAAAACAAATTTCAAATACTTCACAAATTTCAAACAAATTTTCAGAAACAAGTTTTTACGCATCCGTACATGGATCATTATCAACTATTATGAAAATTTTTCTATTCACACACTACACTTTCAAAAATAATTCAAAAGTGAGCTAAGTAACTAAGAGCCCATGGATAACCATGGATGTAAAGGGTGCTAACACCTTCCCTTTACATAACCTACCCCCCGGACCCAAAAATATCTCTTAAGGTCTTTCCTGTTCTTTTATATCCTTTCCTTTTGGATAAAATAAAAGTCGGTGGCGACTCTTGCTATCCGCAACATAACTAAAAGTCAGTTCTCCCACCGTGTTACACCTTCTCCTGGGACTGCTTCCTTCTCCGTTGCATGAATGCTCGAACGATAGGGTCGATGGCCAAATGATGGCATGCTACCTCTGGGTCTAAACTGAGCATTTCAGTTGCAATCCACGCGAACAGGTCATCATTCTCCCTCAGGCAAGCCTTGAGCTGCTTTCTGGCTAGGTCAGGGAGGTCAATCCCGATCTTGATGCCCTTAGATGGATCTGCACCCAACATCACCAGCTCGAAATCACCGTCGGGATAGGTCGAGAGGACGAGGAGAATTTTGCGATCGATTGGGATTGTTCATCTTCCTCATTGAACCTGTTATCCAGCTCGATGGAATTCACGCGGGGCAATGCTTTCTGTTCCTCGGAAGAGCAGGGGAACGCATCATTGATTGGCTTGAGTTTCATAGTTATGATATTAAGACCTTTGGAAGTGGCCTCGTAACATCGGCGAGCAGCTTCGATATCTCCATGAAGGGTAGCCACTTGTCCTGACGAAGTGTAATACTTCATCTTCAAATGTACCTTGGAAGGCACTGCTATGAGCTCGGCCAAGGTTGGTTGTTCCAGAATACATTGGTATAACGATGGGCAGTCTATCACAAGGAACTGTATTTTGACCAATCGTGTTGTCTCCCCTGCTCCGAAGGTGACAATCAGGTATACGTAGCCCTAGAGTCGGGATACCGTACCGTTGAAGCCTTGGAGGTCAAAACCGACGTAAGGTGTCAGATGTGTCTCATTCAACTGCAGGGTAGCAAACAAATGAGAATACATGATGTCGACTGAACTTCCTTGGTCGACGAGGATTCTGCGAACGTCGAAGTTCTCCATTTGAGCATAGACCAGAAGGGGAATGGTGGCGTTGGGTGCTCCTCTGAGGAGATATTCCTAGTAAAAGGAAATGGGCATGGAACCTCCCCGGGGAGGGTCGAGTGTCGAACTCTGATTTGAGCTAGTGCTGATCAGCTGATCAAATCGTTGTTTGACCGATCCTATCGTGACCTTGTTGGGGCCTCCCCCGGATATCACCATGGAAAAGGGGAAAGATTCCCACGGGTTATATGCGGAGAAATACGTTGGACCAACACACGGTTCGGTAATGTAGAAATCTTTAGGTCGCATAATACTTAGCGCAACCTGAAGATTAGTTTCCACGACCAGTGGGGCAGTGTAACACGGTGGGAGAACTGACTTTAGTTAAATGTTGCGGATAGCAAGAGTCGCCACCGACTTTTATTTTATCCAAAGGAAAGGGCATAAAAGAACAGGAAAGACCTTAAAAGATTTTTTGGGTTCGGGGAGTAGGTTATGTAAAGGGAAGGTATTAGCACCCTTTACATCCATGGTTATCCATGGGCTCTTAGTTACTTAGCTCACTTTAAAATGTTTTTGAGAAGTGTAGTGTGTGTTTAGAAATTTTCTTAAGTACTTTATAATGATCCATGTACGGATATATATAAAGCTTTTGTTTTGAAAATTGCTTGAAAATGTGAAGTGTTTTTGAAATGTTTGAAAAGGTGAGCAAGTACATAAGAGGAACCTACCCTAAGTTAAATCTTTTCTGTTCTTAAATATCCTTTAAGTGGTAAGACTATCCCTATTATTAAGGAATAGGTAGTCATTGCCTTGGATGTGTGAGGGACAAATGAAGGGACAACTGTGATTAGGCAACTGTAAGGTGTATTTAGCAATTCGAAGGGACTTATCATCTTTATTCGAAAGGGACAAGATCATTTACGAAGGCAACCATGAAGGGACTTGATCTTATTATCTTTAAGGGACTAGATGATATAAATAAATGAAGGGACTTCGCTTTATACACCTTACTTGACCTTTTTCTTTAGGCAACATGAGAGGTATCCTTAAGAATGTGAGATGGCGATCCAAAATCGACTTACGTGTGTGCGTGTACAAATTCAAGTATTTATCTTACAAATTAGTGATCTAAATTCAATTTTAAATACAAACATGTTTACACTCCCTATTTTACTAACCATGGCAATTAAAAATAAATAATAAGAAATTCTACAACTATTACATAATGTGTACAATTACATTATAATAATAAAATAACTTATATAAATAAGCATATAATAAATAAATAGGTTAGTAATAATAAACAAAATAAATATAAGAAAAAGAAGTTAGCATAATAATATAATAATAAATTAAAAGTTCAAATTTAAATAAATAATTATTTTTTAGAATTTTTAAGAAAAAGAAATAAATAATAATAATTATATACTAATAAATATGATTAATAGTTTAATAAATTAATTATATATATATACATATTAGAAATATTTTAAGAATTATAATTACAAAAGCATAAGAAATTAAAATCATAAAATAAAATTAGGGTTTTGAATTGTTTTAGGAAAAATAAATTAGGGTTAATTATTTAATCTAAACTTAATACAATAATAATATAAACAAATTATAAAATAAATATATACAATTTTAAATTTTAGAAAAAATAAATTAAGATTTATAACATAATTAGGGTTTATAAAGAAAATAATTAGGTTTTACATATAAAAATATTAGGGTTTATAAGTTAATATAAATATAATTAATTAATTTATAAACAAACATACAATATTAATAATATACAATAAAATAAATATTAAATAATTTTATTAATAAAGTTTGAATTTTTAAAATATAAGTTTTTGAATTATATACAAGAAAATAATATAAATATTTTGTTTTAGACATTTATTATTAATTAGGTTAATTAAACATATTATAAACAAAACAAAATAAATGAAAATATGAGAAAAAGAACATACCTGGGGCTGAGATTCGAACCCAGGCCCTGGGCTTCACATCTCCAGGACCAACCTCCCTTCCACTGGGATGCGCATGCGCAGATGACATTGAATGAGAGCCAATATGTTTTGTTTCATAACCTGTAAAAATCATAAAAAAAGCAAAACAACACAAAATGGCCTGGGGGGATTCGAACCCATGACCATCAACCTCACGCGCACACACACAAACCAACTGAGCCAAGTTGTTCTTCTGAAATAATATCCACCACAATATCATAAAATATAATACCCAATTTTTAAATATGAATTTGGCGCCAGACTTCATCTTCCTCATTCAAATTACCTGCGAAATTTCCTAGGCTTTCTCCTGCGAATTTTCCTGCAAACTTTCAAAACCAGAATTCTATGTTTTTGTGAATATCAATCAAATCGCAACATCAATTTAAATTAACAGCCCAGATCAATTATACAAGGATTATAGGTCACAACCATGTGCTTAGATTTCATTTAAATGTCCTAAAGCCTAAGATCCCAAATTCGAGCTTCAAACCCTAGTAATGGCATCTCTTTGATTCTGCAACAAAAACTCAATTCAAGTATACAAAAACATTCCAGAGACATCAATAAACAAGAATCAGTGCATAAAAATCATTTATATTAGTTGAATCAATGAAATCGAAAAATTCAAAAACACATGAATGTGATGATTCGGTTTCAATGAATTATGATGTTTTGAATGATGAGAATGATTGGGATAGCTTCAGTGATGATCAAGGAACGTTTTGCAACCTTCAAAACACTCTAATATGGCCTGCAAGTGAGAATCCGAATTGAGATTTTTTGGTGAAAATTTGGAAGCTTTCTCTTGTTCTTAGAGGCAGAATTTTCGTGTCCCCTGTGTTTGTGTTATGTTCCTCTTCATATAGTGAACCAAATTAGGTCAAAAAAACATGTGACTTTGTGGGCTTTTGGATGTCTTGAATGTGAAGAAATCTTCTTGCCAAATTAGTCAAAAAAATCAAATATTTTCATGCCATAAGACCTTAGCACGAATTTGGATGGTTTTGAATCAACTTAAATGTTATTTAAAAGCTTCTAGAAGAAGAATCCAATCAAATATTCATATTTTCATATTTTATTTTGATTTAAAATGAATTTTAATGAATAAAATCCAAATAAATTATAAATAAATTATAAAAATCATAAAATACTTGGATTGGGTCGTGCTTGAGGATATCATGAAGATTGGATGGCAATTTGGTGGGCTCATTTAGCAAAAATTGGTTTTAAGGCCTTATTTGCTTCATAAACTTCCCAAAAATTTCCCAACTTTGCAAGGGCAAAAATCCTTCAATTTTAATGCTATGAAGGTGTTATTGGACATTTTGGAAAGCTTAAAGAGTCCTCTAACCAACCTATTTAGCTCTTTGGAAGTTGTTGACCTTTTGTTGACTTTTAAAAGGACCTATAATGTCTTAGCTCATACCTTCCAAATGAAGCATTTTTGGGATTGGCTTGTGAGACACAAAGTTGTAGAGAATTCAATTTCCTTAAAAATGAGCTTTGGATGGAAAAAATTTGATGAAGCATGTGAAAGTTATGGCTGGTCAAAGTTCAGTTGACTTTTCCTGTGAAAACCCTAATTTTAGAAACTCCTGATTCTTGATGATCTGAAATCTCCTTGATGAATCATGATCAACCCTTGATCAAATGATGAATTTTACTTCATATACTTAATGTTGGCAAAAAATCATGAAGTTTGACTTTTGGTTTGACCACAGTTGACCTCAGTTTGACTTTTTAACTGTTTTGACTGATTTTAACCTATCTGATCATCTGACTGAGTAAATCTTTTGGGAAAGTCTTGAAACTTAACATGGGGATTCTTGAAAACATATAGGATGATATAAAGCTCAATTGAAGTCTTGGAAGTCCATTTAGCCTGATGAAAGTCAAAACCCTAGTTTAGGATGCCTTGCTTAGGAGGATGCATTGTCTGAGGGAATTGTCAAACTTTCTGACTAATTGTGAACTTTGTGAACCTTGTGAACCTCATGAGATGTCTTGTGAACCTTGTGAACCTCTTAGTACACAATGTTTTGTCTTGTGGAGGGCAAATTTTAGGGTGCAACAGCTGCCCCTGTTCAATTTTCTGAAACCTGAGGGGTTAGATTGGCATATGTGCCATTCGTGACCTGGAAGGTTGAAGGGGATTGAACACAAAAGCCCAAAAATTTGCACTCGCCGGTGCGTAAAGTAAAGCTGATAACTAATTTTATGTGCTTGAGTGGTCTTGAATATGCCACTTGGAAGAACTAGAGATGGGCTTAGAGATGCCATCTAAAATATAGGATGTGATGATAGCTTTATGTTGATACTGGATATCAGTACTAGGTCTTCATATAGGCCGTCTCTGAATCGTTTATGCAACATAATTTGAATTGTTGAATAGACTAGTAGAAATAAATCTTCGTGACGATTATCTCTTCTGGAAGTATCTTGGATTAGGGAATGGATCTTTGTACATACTGTTTGCCTACTCTCCAAGGTCAAGAGAATGTCATGATTAATTCTTCTGAAAAATATCTTGAACCAGGGAATGGATCTTTGTACATACCGTTTGCCTGCTATTCAAGGTCAAAAGAACGTCAGGATTAGTTCTTCTGAAAAATATCTTGAACCAGGGAATGGATCTTTGTACATACCGTTTGCCTGTTATTCAAGGTCAAAAGAACGTCAGGATTAGTTCTTCTGAAAAATATCTCGAACCAGGGAATGGATCTTTGTATAGACCGTTTGCCTGCTATTCAAGGTCAAAAGAACGTCAGGATTAGTTCTTCTGAAAAATATCTTGAACCAGGGAATGGATCTTTGTATAGACCGTTTGCCTTCTATTCAAGGGCCAAAAGAACGTCAGGATTAGTTCTTCTGAAAAATGTCTTGAACCAGGGAATGGATCTTTGTATAGACCGTTTGCCTGCTATTCAAGACCAGATAGATGAAATCTTCTGGAAATATCCTGGATTAGGGAATGGATCTTCTTACATATCGTTTACCTACTCTCCGAGGACATCTTGAGTAATGTATGGATCATTTTTGACCTGTTGTGAATTGTTGATGCTGTTTTATCTGCATATAACCATCCTGCAAGGAAAAGGTTAGTTTATGCAATATGTATGTATGTATAGTATGATGCACCTAAGTAAATGTATTATGCATTTATGGATATGTATGTTATGATATGATGTAAATGATGTATGTATGAATCATGCAGCCTGAAACGTCTGGATATCTTTGTATAACAACTGCTGGCTAGGGAAAATAAATCCCGATTCGTTGTTGAAGAATATGAGGAACTTGTTCCCGTCTTGTTTGATAGTATAGTATTTATAACCTCCCGTCTTCATTCGTCGTACTTCTATTGAAGGAATAAGTTCCTGAGTATCCCGACTGAGGATAAAAGAGATGGACATAAATTCAAGGGGAGATGTAACTCGAAGCATTTATGAAGATGGATTTGCCCTACTGGGGGTTCGTAGTTGTCTTGTGGGGATGAATCGGCGAAGCTTCGTTGAATTCCTTCCCTCGTTCGTCCTTAGTAAATACTATTACTGCGTTTTTATGTATTTCTGGTAAACATCAATCATATTCAAACATTTTATGCATTTTTGGTAAACATCAATCATATTCAAAAGCATACATACATTCAACACAACCAATGGACGTTTTCGCTTATGTAAATAGGGTAAAAGTAAATCTGGATTCAGAGGGAAAAGTAAAGCTGAACTTGAAAACAAAATCGTTTCAACTTCGAGAGTGTATAACCAATTGGATTTAGAGCTCCTGAGATTCTTAACTTTCCTGAACACCTTCCCAGAAATGCTCATAGCTGGAACTGAAGACATGATACTGACACCATCTGATACTATTGGCGTAGACAATTGATTTCCACCATAGCTTTTGCTGAAAATCCAATATTAAGGTAATACAATGAGAGGAATGTGTCTTTAAATTGTGATGGACCATATACGCTCCGGATACTAGATTTGAAAAGAAAGCATTGCCCCTTGGTTGAGGATGAATTGTCCCATAATGGAAGTATCTGAATGTAGTTACCTCAAGAGAAATAAGCAGAATGCCACCACAATAATATGCCCCTGACATCATGAACTTTATAATGTTACTCTTGGTAATTACAATATATGAGGAGAGCTGCCCCTGGCTATTAAGCATTGTTGAATCTGGACCTGATTTCCCCGAATGAATTGAACAGTAAGTTGGTATGCCCCTTGATTGGGAAACAGTGACTATGCCCCTGGCATTATGAACTCTGTAATGTTACCATTGGTAATTTAGATAGATGAAGAGATCTGCTCCCTGGCTACTTAAACATAGTTGAATCCTGTCCTGATTGCCCCAAATGGGTTAAGCAGTATCATGGCCCGCCCCCTTGATTGGGAGATAATGACTATGCCCCTTTGTATACATGGACTTTGATCCAGGAAGCAACTTTGTTTATCGGAAGGACTTTGGTTTATTGAACATTCATCCTGTAAGTTTCTCTATTTATCAAACACTCAGGTATATGCAAACAAATATATTCAAAAATGCAATGCTTATATCTGTCTTGAAGTTTTGAAAAAAAGTTATTTTAGAAAAACAGTTTTTGTGAAAACTGTGATATTAACTCAAGTTTTATAATAAGCCCTAAAGGAGTCAGGATACCTTCTTGTAGCAGTACGCTTTCGAACTAACCATGCTTCAGTTAGGACTTTTAAAGGGTTGTAACGTGGTCTGGTTCACGGTTTAAGAAACAAAGGATAAAGGCTCAAATTTATTTGTACCCAACCCATTCTTCATGATGTTCTTCAGTCCTATGTTCGGTTAACTTATGCATTGAGGTTCCAAAGTAGTTTGGAATTGTAACAATGACATTTGTGATGATTCAGGAATCAAAAAATTTATTTGAAAATCCAATCATCTTTCTTTATTTAGGATCTATAGTGACCTCCTTTTTTCTTTTGACTTTGTTATCCCTTCTTTTTGCCTGAACTGTTTATTTCAAGGTTACAGTCAGCGGGATGTCTTGATTTTTTACTAAGTCTCCTTCATAGGTTTTGACTTAGTGAGATTTTCTTTTGCTAGATATTGACTTGCAGACTTTAGTGATTATAGGGAAACATCATTAGTTGTGTACAACACAAACAATTGGCATAGTTGAGTTTAACCGAGTAACTAACCTGCCCCAGGTTATGAATAAGGGTTTTAATTTGTGCGAGAATGAAAACTCTTACTTCATAGGCTCAAAAGGGTTGACTAGGGATTAACTTCCTTATATCTCCACTGTTTAGGAATTGAAACAATGCATGTACATCGTCAGCATAGTCTGTTCAAAAGCATACTGCCTAATATTATGGTATTGTTTTTGTCATCCTCCCTCTACAGGCTTATAGCTTTATCAGGAGTTAAATATCACAAGATAGAAATAAGAAGCATAGTTTTAAATATAGTGAAACGAATGGATTAATTCAAGACAAACATATGCAATGCATTAATGAAAACAAAAGTTTAACATAATAGTAAGTGTTTAAACAAACAAAAGAAATTACAAATGAAAATTCAAATGTTCTCAAAGCCTCTCCCTCTAAACCCATCACTCCAGTTATCTGGAAACTTTGATGCTTGATGGACGATAGAAGAACTCAACCTGGCCTTCTGGAGTAACCCCGAGTATTCCTTCGTCAATTAGGTCTTGAATCTTATTCTTCAATGCCCAACAGTTATTTGTGTCGTGTCCGGGACTGTCGGAGTGGTACATACACCTTGCTTTGGGATTATAGCGAGGAGAATAGGTGTTAGGATTTTTAAGAGAATTTTCCAAGGAAATCAACTTCATCTCCAACAGGCATTGCAAAACTTGTGACATTGGTGTGCTGAACCGAATGAACTGTCTTCTACATTCCTTGTATAGAAGTGGATTAACCTTACAAGGCCTTCTTTCTTCCATTGAAGGATGGTCAGTAGTAGCCTGTCTATTTCCTTCTCTTATCCTTACTTTCCTTTCAGCCAAGTCAGCTTGTTTCAACGGAGGTTGACTGATGATTAGATTCCCAACTCTGTTATGCCGAAGCTTATTGACAAAGCTTCTCAGCTCTTCTTGCCCCTGGGCCAAACTCTGGATAAGAGCCATTTGGCCATTCATCTGAATCCTCATCTCTGCTATCTCAGCTTGTAGTTGTTTCAGTTGATCATCTTTGTTGTCCTCGGGATTCTTCTTCTTCATGTCCTTAGAGAGGAGTGCTTTCAACTCTTCTTGCCCCTTGGACAAATTCAGAATCACTTCTTGAAACTGAGCATTCCGAGCTTGAAGATCTTTGACAGATTGTTCGAGAGCCATTTCTGCTGAAATAAACAGCGAGAAGATAAGATACTTGTTCATAAGAAACCTGTGATGCAATGATATGGTATGCATATGCAATGTTTTCAAGGACCGCAAGATTTAAATTTGTTTAAACAACCAAAAAGTAAACTTTTATTAGCAATCAATAAACTTGTTTGCCCCTTGGGCTTACAATAAAAATGAAATGAATTCAAAAAATGGGGTTTTAAGTCTCCCATGGACGTTTCCTCTTTGTGTTGAGGTATGAGTTGAGATTCCTCTCCTCGTGAAGTTGTTTTGTTAACTCCAGGATTCTTTCTTGACTTGCTTTGTAATGAGTCTCAAAAGTATCCCTTTGCTCCTTCAACTGGATCCATGATCTCTGTAACTCCTCCATGTCAGTGGGCATGTCTGGATGAATAATGATATAGGAAGTATCTCCTTCAGCAACGGGCTCCATAGTAACTGGCAGAATAGCAGGATATGGCATCATAAGAGTCTGAGCACGAGATCGCACCCATCTGAGATAAGCTTCCATAGGAATGGTGTATTTGGGCTCTAGAGTCTTGCTGTCAACCTTGTTCACTTTTCCCCATGCTCGTATAAACCTTTGACGATAACCTTGCAGGTCGTTGTCGTAGTCAAACACAATACCCTGAATCAACATGTCATGAGGACCATCACTCCGGGCATAACCAAACTGACGTAGAGCTAAAGAAGGATTGTAGGTAATGCCCCCTCTTATGCCAAGGAGTGGCACATTGGGGAATTCACCACAATGGTCAATGATAGTAACATTCTCCATAGATCTAGAACACCAATGAATGTCTGAATGAGAAACTGATGTGATCCTTTTAGACCACCTTAACCCTTGTTCATTCTTCATCACTGATCGAGGAAGGTGAGAAATAAACCACCTAGACAATAGAGGTATTAAACACATCAGAGTTCCTCGTGCCTTCGTAGTACGGGTATGAAGAGAGTGTAATATGTCTCCAAGTAATGTAGGCACTGGATTATGAGTCAGAAATATGTTGATGGCGTATACGTCTATGAACTGGTCTGGATTAGGGAACAATACTAAGCCATAAATCAATAAGGCTAAGATTTCCTCAAAAGCATCATACCTCATAGCCTTCAGGAACACTTGAGCTTTCTCCATCAATACCTTAGCAAGAATACCCTTAACTCCACTTCTTGTTTCTAGGACAATGTCTGATTTCTTCAAATGTAGGGCTGCAGCAATGACTTCATATTTAGGCTCTTTTTCCAAGCCCATGAAGGGTTTCTGATCAAGAATAGGTATACTCAGAAGCTTGGAGAACTCTTCCATTGTAGGAACCAACTGATAGTCGGGGAATGTGAAACAGTGATATTTAGGATCAAAGAACTGAAACAGAACACTCATCATGTCTTCATTGAACCCTGAAGTGACTAAATCCAGTAGGTGACCATGCCTCTTGATGAATTGGGAGTTTTCAGAAACTTGAGAGACCAATTCCTTAAGCTTAGGAGGTATCCCTACAAAGTTGATCCGAATAGTATTCCTACGAGCAGAAGCCATGACCTGTAACAAAGAACAAAGATAAATCCTTTGGTCCTTGAAATGGTTAGTGAAAATGCTATGCTTATGATGCATGATGATGTTATGATGTTATGCTCAATCACAAACATGTGGCACACACAAACAAGTCACACAATAGCCCTTAGGTTTGAAGGCTTGCATGAGGTTTAAAGGTAAGTACCCTCCCCCGAAGTTTAGTTGGTTCATCCTGTCCTACAAAAGTAACCAGGTTCTAAGGGATCTCAATATCATTGATCCTTCACAAGGGTGGTTGTTCAGTAGGCAACTTACTTGCCAACCAAAACCCTCCAAGTTTAAGATCTCAATGAGTGTAGTATCGAGTATCAACCAACTTCAGTCTTCACCAAAGCCGGTTATCTCACTACTTTCTAAAGGCCAAAATGAGATGACTAGGGTTCTAAAAGCCAGTTAGTGTATTGACAACATATGGCAGCCTCATGTTTACACTCCCTATTTTACCAACCATGGCAATTAAAAATAAATAATAAGAAATTCTACAACTATTACATAATGTGTACAATTACATTATAATAATAAAATAACTTAAATAAATAAGCATATAATAAATAAATAGGTTAGTAATAATAAACAAAATAAATATAAGAAAAAGAAGTTAGCATAATAATATAATAATAAATTAAAAGTTCAAATTTAAATAAATAATTATTTTTTAGAATTTTTAAGAAAAAGAAATAAATAATAATAATTATATACTAATAAATATGATTAATAGTTTAATAAATTAATTATAAATATACATATTAGAACTATTTTAAGAATTATAATTACAAAAGCATAAGAAATTAAAATCATAAAATAAAATTAGGGTTTTGAATTGTTTTAGGAAAAATAAATTAGGGTTAATTATTTAATCTAAACTTAATACAATAATAATATAAACAAATTATAAAATAAATATATACAATTTTAAATTTTAGAAAAAATAAATTAAGATTTATAACATAATTAGGGTTTATAAAGAAAATAATTAGGTTTTACATATAAAAATATTAGGGTTTATAAGTTAATCTAAATATAATTAATTTATTTGTAAACAAACATACAATATTAATAATATACAATAAAATAAATATTAAATAATTTTATTAATAAATTTTGAATTTTTAAAATATAAGTTTTTGAATTATATACAAGAAAATAATATAAATATTTTGTTTTAGACATTTATTATTAATTAGGTTAATTAAACATATTATAAACAAACCAAAATAAATGAAAATATGAGAAAAAGAACATACCTGGGGCTGGGATTCGAACCCAGGCCCTAGACTTCACATCTCCAGGACCAACCTCCCTTCCACTGGGCTGTGCATGCGCAGATGACATTGAATGAGAGCCAATACGTTTTGTTTCATAACCTGTAAAAATCATAAGAAAAGCAAAACAACACAAAATGGCCTGGGGGGATTCGAACCCAGGACCATCAACCTCACGCGCACACACACAAACCAATTGAGCCAAGCTGTTCTTCTGAAATAATATCCACCACAATATCATAAAATATAATACCCAATTTTTAAATGTGAATTTGGCGCCAGACTTCATCTTCCTCATTCAAATTACCTGCGAAATGAATTTTAATGAATAAAATCCAAATAAATTATAAATAAATTATAAAAAATCATAAAATACTTGGATTGGGTCGTGCTTGAGGATATCATGAAGATTGGATGGCAATTTGGTGGGCTCATTTAGCAAAAATTGGTTTTAAGGCCTTATTTGCTTCATAAACTTCCCAAAAATTTCCCAACTTTGCAAGGGAACAAATCCTTCAATTTTAATGCTATGAAGGTGTTCTTGGACATTTTGGAAAGCTTAAAGAGTCCTCTAACCAACCTCTTTGGTATCATGTCCATATCTTTTACCATTCTCAAGTTATACTCTTTGGAAGTTGTTGACTTTTTGTTGACTTTTAAAAGGACCTATAATGTCTTAGCTCATACCTTCCAAATGAAGCATTTTTGGGCTTGGCTTGTGAGACACAAAGTTGTATAGAATTCAATTTCCTTCAAAATTAGCTTTGGATGGAAAAAATTTGATGAAGCATGTGAAAGTTATGGCTGGTCAAAGTTCAGTTGACTTTTCCTATGAAAACCCTAATTTAGAAACTCCTGATTCTTGATGATCTGAAATCTCCTTGATGAATCATGATAAACCCTTGATAAAATGATGAATTTTACTTCATATACTTAATGTTGGCAAAAAATCATGAAGTTTGACTTTTGGTTTGACCACAGTTGACCTCGGTTTGACTTTTTAACTATTTTGACTGATTTTAACCTATCTGATCATCTGACTGAGTAAATCTTTTGGGAAAGTCTTGAAACTTGACATGGGGATTCTTGAACACATATATGTTGCTATAAAGCTCAATTGAAGTCTTGGAAGTCCATTTAGCCTGATGAAAGTCAAAACCCTAGTTTAGGATGCCTTGCTTAGGAGGATGCATTGTCTGAGGGAATTGTCAAACTTTCTGACTAATTGTGAACTTTGTGAACCTTGTGAACCTCATGAGATGTCTTGTGAACCTTGTGAACCTTTTGAACCTCTTAGTACACAATTTTTTGTCTTGTGGAGGGCTAATTTTAGGGTGCAACAGGCAGCATTCTCGGTCTTTCGAGCTTCTTGGACCTCTTGTATGGGAGCCTCTTTGTTCTTGGTGAATTGCTTGAGATGGCCATCCCAGATGAGTATTTCGATAACATCCTTCAAGTGTATGCAATCCTCAATATTATGCCCGTGTGATTTATGGAAGCGACAATACTTGGTCTTGTCCGTGTTTGGTTTGCTCGGTAGTTGCTTCGGGAATCTGGTCCTGACTTGGCAGAATTCGGAGTTCGCGCATTCGGACATGATCTTTTCTCGTGTTGTCGTAAGGGAAGTGTAGTCGTGGAATCTTCCCATGGGTCCTTTGTGCTCCCGCGGTTCACGGGAGCGATCTTCCTTTCTTTTGTCACTTCCTCATCGTGACATCGAGGGATCGTCGTGTTTAGAATGCTTCGTTTCCTCGTTACGCCGAGTATCCCGGGAAGAAGTCGCTGTCGCTTTTTCTTCATATTGTATGTAGGCTTGCGCCTTGAGGAGAAATGCGTCGAGCGTGGCCGGCGTCTCGATCCCCACAACCTTTCTGAAGTCACTCTGAGGTCGGAGTCCCCGCTCTAAAATATACTTCTTCATGTCGTTCGTGGTTGAAACCTGGACAACTTCCTTGTTGAATCTTTCTATGTATTCCCGAAAGGGCACTTACTTCCCTTGGACGATCGCCTCCAATGACACTTCAGTTTTGGGATGACGCCGAGAGGCCGTGAAATGTCGGGAGAATGTCCTTCCTAGCTGCCTCCACGAGGTGATGGATTCGTAGGGAAGGCTCTTGTACCAGACCATGGCCCCTTTCCTCAGTGTAGTAGGGAAACAACGACATTTAATGGCTCCCCAGACACCTCGGTAATCCAACAGGGCGTCGATGTTCTCAATGTGTTCGTCTAGATCAGTCGTACCATCGTAGGTCCCCAATGGAGGGGGCTTCTCAAGTCCCTTTGGGAGCCTTGTGGACATTATCTCCTCGGAGAGGGGCCGCGAGGCTCATCCTTGTCACTAGAAAATGGGGTGACTGAACGAGAGTGGTCTCCACGATACATGCGGGGAGGAGATCTTGATCGATTCCTGTTGTCCTCGGGGGATGGTCGCGCCCCCGGCTGGAGGTTCCTCCGTGTCTTCTTGGTCCGAGGGGACTTGTTGTGCCTGAGAGACGAACGGGTCCTCTTCTTGATAGAACCAGAGGCTTCTGGTTGCTGATCCTTCCTCGGCCTAGACGACCTGCTGCGGGATCGACGTTGTCTCCTTGCATGGGTAGGCAACTTGGAACTTCTTGAATTTTCAAGGATGTCCAATCTTTCACTCTGGCGAAGGAGCATAATGTTGATGGTGTTGGTTGCTTCGACAAGTGCTGCTAGAGTTGGATATGTCCCTTCTGGAATGGGGATCAACGGGACATCAGCGAGCGTGATGAGAGGCTAATGGGATGGTTCAGGGGATAAATATGTTGTTCGTCCATCCTAAGAGCGGTCTGGCTCCCCGATGGGAGGGTTGTTCTGGTCACTGTATCGTTGCTTAACGTGGATGTTGGAAAGGACACGAGTTGCTACGGAATCCTCTTGGTGATCCATTGAGAGTGAAATCAAGAGTGATGTTTTGTATTTACAAACAGAGAGTGAAAAGACGGGGAGACGACGTTCCCACAGACACCACCATTGATCTTACCTAGTGATCAGAACTTCAACAGTTGCTGACGTGGATCTTCGAGTCTGCTCGTGCGATGAGGAGAATGAGAGGAGGTGTACTTGCAAGGTACTCCGATGCCAAAGTCAGAACGGGCACAAGAGCTAGCAAGTACGGGTAAAGTGTTTGAAGAGAGAATATTCAATACCCGATCCTCTTAAGTGAGGGGTTTTTTATATAGAGCCCCAACGCGTGGCCAACGGTCCCTATTTTTGGGCCTGGATCGCGGATCCCCAAAAACGGGTAACTGCCAAGAAGGGAGCGAATACGAGAATCCTGCTCGGGAGACATTTGTGTTGGGCACAGAGCCCCGAGCGAGGTGTGTCCTGATCGATCCTGGGCGGTCCCTGCCCTAGCCGAGCATGAACCATAAACGAGGAGGAGAGATCGGGCACCCTGGAGGTGGGTCCCTTGGATGATGAGTTATTGGGTCCTTTCTGGGCCATACTTAGTCGTTGGAACAATCCAGTCCAGAATAATTCATATTCATATTTATAGGTTAGGTCAATAACATATATTCGATAGAATACCATAATATCCTTAGATATCTCATTATGATTTCTTTATTTTTTTATTGATGAAGTTTGCTCTGTTTGTCGTAAGACATGCTTGAATACATTTAAGGAATATGTGAATTCAGTGTAAAGAGCTTCTATGATTGAAATATTGTCATGACTTTATTAAGGAAGTATTGTGAAGAAATAGATACATGTGAATTTTTTGTCTGACCCACAAGAGGAGATATCAACATTTAAACCAATATATATTCTAGTGTACATTTGGACAGAGAAAACATGCATGTTTGTATTTGATTGAAATATTTTCATTGGATTTGAAGATTGAAAGTTTGATTGTGCCATATAAGAGCACAAAATCGTTTCGAAGTAAAATGATCAAATATGAGAAAATATGTTTCGATAATTAACATATTTTTATATTTTTTATTTTGACATTTTTTATTTTCTAATATCAAAGGTAGCAAATATTTTACATAGAGTTTGAATGCTCATGCATAATTAATGAATATAATTTTTAAAATGATTTTTTTTTATATTTAATAAAAAAATTAAAATTGATTTTAACTTTTTAAACTTTTGTAATACAATTGATTTTCAATCTTAAATTTATTGTTGAATTTAATTTAAATTAAATATATCTAAACATAAATCAATATTTAATTCACTTAATTAATTTATTAAAATTTAATTTATATTATTATAAAATAAAATATATACAACTAGGTAAAATATTTTTGCTTTAGAAGACAACTAAGTCAAATATTATAAAATCATAAAATGTGGTTGAGTTGAACTATGTTGACTCTGATGAAATGCATATGTAAGCAAGACTTAGTAGGTGTTTTTTGTTTTGTTTTTGTGTGCGTGTATAAAGTAGTGTTTATTTTAATTGGTATATTATATGCCTCGTGGGCATTCCAGTATCAATTCCAGCTAAGAATGGGATAAACAAGTTTCTCACCTAAAATACCTAAGAAGAAAATCAGAGGCTAAAGTTGTACAAGCACTAATCCTAGTAATTGGTGGATTTAATATGTGATTTTATTCCATAATACTGGAGTTAGAAAAATATATAAAATTAATACAATTAGATAATAGTTATTTTCCATAGTTAGGTGTAGACTAATGCAAAGAAATGTCAATTGCTTTCAAGTGATATAGGAACATAGTTAGTGGAAATCAGAAGAGGAGTTGTTGTGAGAGGGAAAGGGACTATGTGGAGAGTTGTTGTGGAAGAAAAGGACAAAAAAAACTTCAAAACCAAGTTTCTAATTTGCCTGCCCCAACAAGCCCACCCCTAAATTAGGTTCGTATGTTTGTTAGATTTTTCTGTGGCTAGGTACTTCTATTAACGTGGTAGGTGGACTATTCGGTGGATCTATATTGTAAACCGTTTGATGTAATGTTTATTTAATGAATGATTTTGATTAATCGATTGCAATTGTAGCAATTTTTGGTAATTGTAACTCTATCCATCTTAATATTATGTTACATTCAATTCAATTATTCAACTATTTCGGTGGATATTTCGGTGGAACAATGCCACGTGTTCTTTGGTTATGATTTTAAACTAGTATGATATCCGTGCGTTCGCACGGGTATACGTCGGTGACGCTCATTTGTTTTCAAAGTGTATTTGTTCTCATAATGTATTTTTTTCTTCAAAATGTGTTTGATTTTAGAATGTATTTAATTATATTTAAAATTTGAAAAAAAAAATAAAGAAAATATAGTTAATAAAAATTAATAAATTTTTTATTTACAAAAAATTAGTTTTTTTTGTTTTTATTTAAAATTTTGAAAAAGAAATAGAATTAATAAAAATCAATAAATATAAGAAAAAATTATATTTTAAAAAATTAGAATTAATTCTCACATTGCAATATAATTTTTCGTCAAATATTACAATGATGCACAAAAAAAAATTAAATTAACACTTTATCAACAAATATCATCAATATCATCTCAAAATAGTCATCGTTGTTGGAGACAATCTTGTATTTTGTTGTTGGAGACAACCTTCAATATCATATTTTGTTGTGATTGATGTTAACTCTATGGGTATGATAAAAAAAAAATAATAATAAGGTCATGGTTACAATTTGGGAATAGGTGGGAAAAACTATTGAAAGTTGGAAGAAGATAAAACAAATTAATAATTGGAAGTTGATTGAAAATTGGGAGAAGAGAAAAAAATGAATTGCTTTTAGATTCGAGTGTCACATGTTTACACCCAAAGAGTGAGTTTTCATTTACATGATATATAATATTTGAATCACTTAATTTTTTTATAAAAATATTTGTTACACGTTTATAAAAGTAATATTGTCTATATTTTATACTAAATCACTAATATTTTATAATTTATTTTTAATTGAAGATAATATTTAATATTTTAAAATAGAAAAATAAAATATACATTAGAAAATAATATTAATTGGAATATACTATAATTATGTGTCAAAATGATTTATTTTAAATGGATGATAATGTAAAAATACTTTAGTGACTGTGTAATCCAATTAAACTCTTAGAAAATTTTATAAAATTTAAAATTAACAAATTTATTATAATTTAAAAGTAAAAAATAATATAAAAGGAAACAAATCAAATGCATATAATATTATTGTTTTATGGATTGTGATGTGTAATAACGGTATTATAATAACAAAAATACTAAATGACTCATTTTAGTATTTGACCCATTTTATTCATTATTATATTTGATTCATTTTATTTAATTCTTAATGAAATGCATTCAATGATAGTTATGTGATGCATATCAAAAGAAAAAAATATATTTAATATTATATTAAATGAATAATTACTTTTAGTATTTTCTACTTAAAAACAATTATTTTAAAATAAAGATTATTTAAAATATATATTCAACCAAATTTTAAGCATCACTTAATTTCTGTTTATATATTTAAAAAAATATTTAATAAACTTATTATATTTATTTAATTTATTGATATTTTATAATATAATAGATGAAGATGAAAAGATTGGAAATGGAAAATCCCAAATAATAACATTTAATTTAGTTTTGAATAATAACTTTAATTTAGTATTGAATAATAACATTTAGTATTAAAAAATATTTTTTTATAAAAATATTTATGGAATAATTTAGTTTTATAAATATCAAATAATATCATAGTATTCGTAAATATTTGTTAATTTAATAAATAAATATTATCAAGATAAATAAATACAGTGGAATTTGAAATGAGTGATGTTGCTTTTAATTTAGAAAATTCACGTCGAAATAAAAGGAATAGAGTTTGAAATATGTGCACTTGATTTATATAGAATTTTAATTCATTAATTTTATTTTATGTTTTAAATGACACATGATTTATTTTATTTAATCATTTGAAATTTAAATTTTTTACTTTGAATATGGATTTGACCATTAATATTATATATAATTTTACAATTTAATTTTATTATTTAACAAAATACATTAATTTTAATTTTATAATTTGATTTTATAATTTTTCAAAATACATTAAATGTTAATTATATTTTTAATGATAATTTTTTTTAATATAATCTCTTAAAATTTATAATATGGACCCTTAAATCAATACATTTTTTAAGTTTTGATTTTATAAAATCTTAATCTATTAATTTTATTTTATATTTTGAACGAAACATAATTTATTTTATATAAATAATAATAGTTACATGTGTATAGAGTTTTAGTTTTTCTCATTTTATAGTGTTTTAATAATATTTTCACTAAACTTAATAATAGTATTTTAACTAAACCGTTATCAGTTATAGAATTTGGTAAGTTTTAAAAGTAATTTAATGCATGTTGTACAGTTATAGAATTTAAATTTAATATCTTATCTAATGTATAAATTTCTATTTTATACTCTTACAAAATGCATTAAATTTATATTATATTTTAATAAATTTTTTTTAATACAATCGTTTAAAATTTAAGATAGGCTCAGTCAATAATACTCTTAAGTTTTGATTTTATAATTTTATAAAATTTTATGGGACTTTACATGGGAATAGGAAAAATACATTTAAAAATAGTAGAAACCGTAATCAGTTATGTGTTGATGGGAAAAAGTAATTTTAAAAGTATTTAATTATTCATTATAATTATAAAGTAAGTTTTAAAAGTATTTAATTATTAATTATTAATTATTCATTAGAAGTAGTTAACATTAGAAACGTCTGTTATAGAATTTAAATGTAATATGTTACAAAATATATAAAGTTCTATTTTATAATCTTTAAAAAATGCTTTAAATTTATATTAAATTTTTAATACTTTTTTTTTAATTTCATTAATTTTATTTTATTTTATGTTTTAAATGACACTTGATTTATATAGAATTTTAATTCATTAATTTTATTTTATGTTTTAAATGACACATGATTTATTTTATTTAATCATTTGAAATTTAAATTTTTTACTTTGATTATATATTTGACCATTAATGTTATATATATTTTTACAATTTAATTTTATTATTTTACAAAATACATTAATTTTAATTTTATAATTTGATTTTATAATTTTTCAAAATAATTAAATGTTAATTATATTTTTAATGATAATTTTTTTTAATATAATCTCTTAAAATTTATAATATGGACCCTTAAATCAATACATTTTTTATGTTTTGATTTTATAAAATCTTAATCTATTAATTTCATTTTATATTTTGAACGAAACATAATTTATTTTATATAAATAATAATAGTTACATGTGTATAGAGTTTTAGTTTTTTCTCATTTTATAGTGTTTTAATAATATTTTCACTAAACCTAATAATAGTATTTTCACTAAACCATTATCAGTTATCGAATTTGGTAAGTTTTAAAAGTAATTTAATGCATGTTGTACAGTTATAAAATTTAAATTTAATATCTTATCTAATGTATAAATTTCTATTTTATAGTCTTCCAAAATGTATTAAATTTATATTATATTTTTAATACAATTTTTTTAATACAATCGTTTAAAATTTAAGATAGCCTCGGTCAATATACTCTTAAGTTTTGATTTTATAATTTTATAAAATTTTATGGGACTTTACATGGGAATAGGAAAAGTACATTTAAAAATAGTAGAAACCGTAATCAGTTATGTGTTGATGGGAAAAAGTAATTTTAAAAGTATTTAGTTATTCATTATAATTATAAAGTAAGTTTTAAAAGTATTTAATTATTAATTATTAATTATTCATTAGAAGTAGTTAACATTAGAAACGTCTGTATAGAATTTAAATGTAATATGTTACAAAATATATAAAGTTCTATTTTATAATCTTTAAAAAATGATTTAAATTTATATTAAATTTTTAATACTTATTTAATTTCATTAATTTTATTTTATTTTATGTTTTAAATGACACTTGATTTATATAAAATTTAATTCATTAATTTAATTTTATGTTTTATATGACACATGATTTATTTTATTTAATCATTTGAAATTTAAATTTTTTACTTTGATTATAGATTTGACCATTAATGTTATATATTTTTACAATTTTAATTTTATTATTTTACAACAAAATACATTAAATGTTAATTATATTTTTAAAATTTTATATAAATAATAATGGTTTTATAATTTGATTTTATAATTTTTCAAAATACATTAAATGTTAATTATATTTTTAATGATAATTTTTTTTAATATAATCTCTTAAAATTTATAATATGGACCCTTAAATCAATACATTTTTTATGTTTTGATTTTATAAAATCTTAATTTATTAATTTCATTTTATATTTTGAACGAAACATAATTTATTTTATATAAATAATAATAGTTACATGTGTATAGAGTTTTAGTATTTCTCATTTTATAGTGTTTTAATAATATTTTCACTAAACCTAATAATAGTATTTTCACTAAACCGTTATCAGTTATAGAATTTGGTAAGTTTTAAAACTAATTTAATGCATGTTGTACAGTTATAGAATTTAAATTTAATATCTTATCTAATGTAGAAATTTTTATTTTATAGTCTTACAAAATGCATTAAATTTATATTATATTATACAATTTTTTTAATATAATCGTTTAAAATTTAAGATAGGCTCAGTCAATATACTCTTAAGTTTTGATTTTATAATTTTAAAAAATTTTAATTCACAAATTTTATTTTATGTTTTAAATTTTAATTCCTAATAATTTAAAATTTAAAATTTTACTAAATACATTAAATCCATATTATCACTAAACCTAATAATAGTATTTTCACTAAACCGTTATCAGTTATAGAATTTGGTAAGTTTTAAAACTAATTTAATGCATGTTGTACAGTTATAGAATTTAAATTTAATATCTTATCTAATGTAGAAATTTTTATTTTATAGTCTTACGAAATGCATTAAATTTATATTATATTATACAATTTTTTTAATATAATCGTTTAAAATTTAAGATAGGCTCAGTCAATATACTCTTAAGTTTTGATTTTATAATTTTAAAAAATTTTAATTCACAAATTTTATTTTATGTTTTAAATTTTAATTCCTAATAATTTAAAATTTAAAATTTTACTAAATACATTAAATCCATATTATATTTTTAATGATATTTTTTTTAATATAATCTCTTAAAATTTACAATGTGGACCCTCAAATCAATACATTTTTATTTTTTATATATATATATATATATATATATATATATATATATATATATATATATATATATATATATATATATATATATATATATATATATATTGCAAGTTGGAGTGGAATATCAAAAGAATGAAAGTTATGAATTTAAGTGAAAAATTAATGTATGGTTTGTATGTCATGACTGTGTATGTCAAGTCTTGATGATGGAAGAAGAGGATGAAGCAATTTTAAGTCATCCACATATTAGTTTTTTAAACCCAAGGAGTGAGTTTTCTTATATGATAGATTGTTACTCTATCCATCTTACCCTCAATTCAACTATTTAGGTGGAACAATGCCACGTGTTCTTTGGTTATGATCATCACTATTCTTTTAAGAAGTAAAAGAAAATATTTATAATATAGGCAAAATATTAATTGTTAGTCCTTTGACTTATTTTAAATTATTAAATTAGTATTTTAAGTTATTTTAAAATATCAAAGTTAATTTTTTAAATTATTTTAAATTAATAAATTAGTCTCATAAATTTATTTTATAATAATTTGATTTTTTTTTTTAAATTTTAGTTACGAGTTCAATAATTTATTGTAACGGAGATTTTAAAGAAAATTACCAAATCATTATAAAAGCGACTAACTATTTAATTAAAAATAATTTAAAAGACCTGATCATTACAAAAAAAAAACTTAAATGACTAACTTGATATTTTAAAATAACTTAAATATGAAAATAAGCCACGAAAGCTAAAGAAAAACTTAAATATAAAAACATAAAATAGTAAAAATACTCAAATAAATTGTAAGAATATTGTTCCGGACTGGGTCTCAAGATTGTATTAGGCTACGACTCAACAGGTCGAGCAGAGGCCCATATACTCGAGCAGAGACGCCTAGCAGACGGGCAGGGGCATATAACAGTCAGGCAAGTTTTCCCTTACGGCGGGCATGCACTCAGAACGGGCAAAGAACAAGTCTGACAGGTTCCTTGCCAGGTCACCCAATTGTCCCCTATTATCTCCTGGAAGATAGGGGCAGTTGGACCAAGGACTATACCTCTTAACTAGGTCTTCACGCTTCTCACGCGTTCCTTGACAGTTCTTCCTTGGACCTAGCTGATCTAGCCCAAAGAAGGACCTTGGCCCAGCGCTGGGGGCTCACTATAAATACCCTTTTTTTACTAAAGGATCAAGTATTCAGATTCATCCTATAACTTATCAACTTCATTATACCTATACTCACTTAAGCATCAGAATGCCTTGCAGGTACACCCCCTTCTCCCCATTCTTTGGCCGTTGCACCAAATTGTTGGAAGATCCTCCTGATCAGGTAAGATCAGTGGCGCAGTCTGTGGGAAACTAGCCTCCCCTTCTTCCATAGCAGAGGATCAAAGCTCAAACACTCCATCCTTTCAGCATGTCCGGAGAACAGCTCAACGAACGCAACCGTCCCCTCGTCGACTACACGATGGAGGACAATCTGCACTACCATGAATCTGACGCCCGAGATGGGCACCCAGCCACCTCGTCTCCTGAACCCGAGAATAATGGGAACCCACCTCAAGTTTAAGACCAGGCGATTGACACGTTCCAACCCATCCCCGTTCCCGTCGAAGGGGATGCCACCATGATTGCTATGGTCAACGCCCTTAACCAGGCCAGCTTCATGCTCTACCAGCAGCACGAGAGGATCATGGCCCTAGAGGCTGACCGGCAGGAGGGCCGACCTCAGCAGGAAAGAAGGGCGCAACAACGTCCAGAAGCGAGGAAGAAACGGGGATGACGCTCCCCAGAACCCAACAAGAGCCGGGCGCGTTCCCGCCGGGATTCCGGCCGGTTAGGGACCTCGCCAAGGCGTAATCGGAGCTCTGATAATAACGAGCTCTCCCCACCGAGGAGCGACGAGGAAGACCCGCATTGCCCCCTCTCACGGACAATAATGGAGGCTCCACTCCCCAAAGGCATGGAGAAACCCCCAAACATGGCCATTTACGACGCTACCACCGACCCCGACGATCACGTCGACAACGTCAACGCGATGCTCGACTACCGCAATGACATCACCGGGCACCTCAAGTGCAGGATATTCTCGACAACCCTCAGCAAATGAGCCATGGCCTGGTACAAAAGTTTAGCCCCAGAGTCCATCACATCCTGGAGAGTCATGAGATCCATGTTCACGAGGCATTTTACAGCCTCCCGACGCCACCCCAAGATAGAGGCGACCCTCGAAGCCATAATGCAAAGGAAAAATGAGACATTGCGCTCATATATCGAGCGATTCAACTAAGAGGCTGTCGAGGTGGACACCACGGAACACATGAAGAAATACCTCCTCGAGAGGGGACTTTTGCCCGGAAGCGAACTTAGCCGGGCAGTTGGGATAGAGCCTCCCCGCACTCTGAATGACCTCCTGCATAAAGCCCAGACGTACATTAGATACGAGGAAAAATGGGTTGCCCAAAATGCTCACAGCAGTCGTAACGCCGGGGAAACCGACCATCCCAAGCGCGAGGATCCGAACGTTCCCCGTCGCAACGGGGACATGCGAAGGGAAGAAAAACCCCGCGAACCCCGTGAAGGAAGAGGGCCCGCGGGCCGATACAGCGAATATACGTTGCTGACAGCTCCCCAAAAGCGCATCCTCGCCGAATGCATCAACTCCGAGTTCAAGCAGGGCAGGGTGAGGTTCCCAAAACCTTCTGCACCCAAGCCCCACACCGACAAGTCCAAGTACTGCAGGTTCCACAGAAGCCATGGTCACGTGACTGAAGACTGCGTTCACTTGAAAGATGCAATAGAAATTTTGATCCAAGAGGGGCGTCTCAAGAAATACACTAGGAAGAACGAAGCCTCCAAACACGAAGAGCAAGAAAAGAAGAGACCCCGGGAGGACACTCCCCCCGACGAATCTTCCTATCAGGTGGCCCTATGTGTATCACGACCAGAAGACTTCATCTTCCCCGATTCACCACCAGAAGGGCGGATCACTGCTCTCAGCCCCTGGGAAGACTTTCCAACCGCCCTTGTCATATCAGGTGGAGGGATGAACGGCGAAACCGCCGCCCTTTCGGTAAAACGCAAGTTCGACGAACTCCTTCTGACCGCACCCGAGCAAAAGGCAACGCTGACAAAATACCGAGGCAAGTCCAATCCAATATCCTTTTTACTAGAGGAGTTTCCGGGCGGTTCCCCCAACTCGGGAATCCCGCTACTGATCAGAGCCAAGATGGCTCACTTCGACGTCCGACGCATTCTGGTCGACCAAGGGAGTTCGGTAGACATCATGTACGTCCACCTTTTCAAAACCCTAAAGTTGGACAAAACCAAACTATCTCCCTACGTCGGATCCGACCTCCAAGGGTTCAACGGGGCCACGACAAAGCCGTGGGGCTACGTCGAGCTCCTCGTCACCTTCGGAGAGCAAGAGACGACCAGAGAAATCAAGATCCAGTTTCTGGTCATAAAATGCCCCTCTCTTTACAACTGCATCCTCGGTCGCCCGACTCTGGCTGAGCTGACGGCAGTCCCATCCACCGTCCATCTGAAGATGAAATATTACACCAAACTGGGCCGCGTGGTCACAATCCACAGTGACATCGAAGCCGCCCGAAGGTGTTACGATGCCGCAGTAAAAGGACAGACCACAATCAACACAAAGAATAACAAAAAGCCCAGGGTCGAGGAGCCCCCCCAGGGAATCAACGCCATCGACCTCGATTGCTGCGTCGGCGTGGACGAAGCTGAAGAGCAAAGACCCGCCGAGGGATAAAATCCCACTCACCCGTTCCGCCCAGTCCCGGACGGAGAGTTCGAGCTTGTCCCATTGGGCGATGACCCTGTCAGGGCGGTGAAGATAGGCATGGGGCTGCCCGAGGAAACGAAGAAGCAACTCACGATATGCCTCAAGGAGAACGCTGACCTCTTCGCATGGAACGCCGCGGAGATGCCCGGCCTAGACCCCGAGGTCGCATGTCACCAATTAGCTTTAGACCGAGCAATCAATCCGGTAGCACAACATAGGCGCAAGCAGTCCCCCGAGAAAGCGGAGGCTGCCGAGCAAGCTGTAAAAGACCTCATAGAGGCAAATTTTATTTCTGAAACCTAGTACACAACTTAACTCTCTAATGTAGTCCTCGTTAAGAAAAATAATGGAAAATGACGCATGTGTGTTGATTATACTGATCTTAATAGAGATTGCCCCAAAGATGCTTTTCCTCTCCCTAACATAGATAAACTCGTCGACAATTCTGCAGGTTTCAATCTCTTGTCCTTCATGGACGCATACAGCGGATATAATCAAATCCCTATGTCGGACACAGACAAGAGACACACGACATTCATGACCCCGACCAGCGATTACTATTACAACGTAATGCCTTTCGGACTCAAGAATGCTGGGGCCACGTACCAGCGCATGATTATTAAAGACTGACCATGCAGGACACCTCCGCAAGGTTTTCGAGTAGACGAGGCAATGCAAAATGAGGTTTAACCCTGAGAAATGCACGTTCAGCGTCCGGGCTGGAAACTTTCTAGGTTTCTACCTCACCGAGAGGGGAATCGAAGCCAACCCCGACAAATGTCGATCATTCTCAGAGTTCCCGACACCGAAATCTAAAAAATTCATTTAATCCCTCAACGGAATGCTCGCCTCGCTCTCTCGTTTCATCGCCAAATCCGTTCAGCACGCACTACCTTTCTTTAAACTCCTCCGAATGGAGGCCACCTTCGAGTGGACCGACGAATGCGAGCAGGCACTGCTCCATCTGAAGATAGCACTCTCTGAACCCCCGGTCCTGTCACGACCATTGGAGAGGGAGACCTTATACCTATATTTGTCTGTGGCAACCGAGGCCGTCAGCGTCGCTCTTATTAGAGAAACCGACGAGGGATAAAAACCCATCTACTTCACGAGCAAAGCACTCCAAGCCCCCGAGCTCAGATACCAACAAATTGAAAAGGTTGCATTAACTCTCATAAACGCCGCGAGAAGATTACGTCATTACTTCCTCACTCACACGATCAAGGTAAGAACCGATCAATCAATAAAACAACTCCTTGGTTGACCAGACATGGACGACAGAATGTTAAAATGGTCGCTGTAACTTTCCGAATTCGACATACAATACGAGAATATGAAAGCTTTGAAAGCTCAATCCCTGGCCGACTTCGTCGCAGAAATGACTCATAACCCAAAGCCAGCGGACGACGCCCACAAATGGACGATCTTCGTCGACGGCACCTCCAACTCGATAGGCAGCGGGGCCGGGATCATCCTCGAAAACGAGGATGGAATCTTGATTGAGGTCTCACTGGCATTAGCCTTCCCAACTTCCAACAACCAAGCCGAATATGAGGCTTTCATCGCCGGTCTGAGATTGGCCGAAGACCTAGGAGCAAAGGAATTAAAAATATCGACAGACTCTCAGCTTGTGGCATCACAAGTATGAGGAGTGTACCAAACCAAGAACGACAGCCTCATCGAATATTTAGCTTTGGTCAAAGAAAGACTCGAAAAATTTGATAAGTGGGAGGTCCAACACGTGCCCCGCGAACATAACACTTGAGCGGACATCCTATCAAAGCTCGCTAGCACGAGGAGGAAAGGCGGGAACAAATCAGTAATCCAAGAAATCCTTCCTCGTCCCAGCACCGAGAAGCCACCTCCTCCGCTCGAGGTTAACGTGATCGGGGACACTCATTGCTGGATGACACCCATCTATAACTACCTCACAAAGGGCGAACTCCCAGTAGACCCTAAAGAGGCGGCCACTACTAAACGTAGGGCGTGCTCATACGTCCTCCTCGAAGGGAAACTCTACCGTAGATGACTCTCCATCCCGTTACTCAAATGCGTCGAGGAAGAGAAAGTTCCCAACATATTGGGGGAAATGCACCGAGGAATCAACGCCCAACATCCCAGCGGACGATCGCTCGCACACAAGGCTCTTCGAGCGGGCTACTATTGGCCGACTATGCAACACGACTCCAAGGAACACGTAAAAAAATGCGACAAATGCCAACGACACACCGACATGCACCTCGCACCCCCAAACGAGCTAAAAACGCTCTCCTCTCCTCGGCCCTTCGCATGGTGGGGCATGGACATCCTCGGCCCATTCGTAACTGGATCATACCAAAACAAATACCTCATTGTAGGGGTAGACTATTTCACCAAATGGATCGAAGCAGAAGCACTGGCCAAAATAACGTCGCAGAACATTCTTCGATTTTTCAAACGAAATATCCTCGCTCTATTCGGCATACCTCAGGTCCTCATCACGGACAACGGAACGCAATTCACGGATGGAGGATTTCAAGACTTCATGGCCAACTTAGGCACTAAACAACACTTCACATCCGTCGAGCACCCTCAAACCAACGGACAAGCGGAGGCAGCCAACAGGGTAATCCTGCGCAGACTGAAGCGCAAACTCGGCGAGGCAAAAAGGGCATGGGTCGAGGAGCTACACAGCGTCCTATGGGCATACCGCACGACACCACATTCCACGACCGGGGAAACCCCATTCAAACTAACATACGACACCGAAGCAGTCATCCCGGTGGAAATACGAGAACCGACGAGACGCATAGAGGAACCCCTCGACGAGGAGATAAACGACGAGGCACTTCGAGCCGAGCTGGATCTCGTCGACGAGATCCGCTCCGAAGCATCCCTTAGGGAAATATCCCTCAAACAAAAAATAGCCTTACGCCATGACGCGAAGGTCATAAAAAGAGAGTTCCAGGTGGGCAACCTGGTCCTCAGAAGAAACCAAAAAGGCCGCAAAATGGGAAGGCCCCTACCGCGTCCGCGACAAGACGAGCAACGAAGCCTACTATCTGGAAAACCTACAAGGTGAAGAACTCGCTCGACCATGAAATGCAGAAAAACTTAGACAATATTATAGCTAAATATGACCCGAGGAGACATGGGAGGTACGACCACGCTCTTCACCACCAAAATGACAGGGAGGATCTACGCTACCCAGGGGTGAACACAACCCTCCCCGACACTGGGCACCTCAAACGAGCCCCAATGTCGCAGTACCACGATTGGCAGGGCACCCAGCTCGCGATGAGAAAACCCAAGCCCCGAGGTCGGAGTTCTCCAATCACAAACTCGACCTCGATTTAGGCGAGCACAACGTCCGCCACCTCATCGGTTCCCTAAACCGACGAGACCAACATTTTCGAGCACAAATAGTTCAAAAATACAACAAATACAAAACAAGACCAACATCAGACAAACAAATAAACAAATAAGGTGAATTAAAAACATTCATTCAAAGCGGCCGTAGCCAAAGGAAATACAAAGTGAGCTCGAAGGCCAATATTCATATAGGCACGGAGGCCGTCACATACAGGCACGCAGACCATACAAAATATAAACAAAACAAAATTCAAAGACTCTGCCCGGAGTTACTCTTCATCATCCAGCTCCTCATCAGCTGCGAAGGGGCACACGATCTCCCCGTCAGCCACACAGTAGTTATGAGTTGACCCTTCCGTCACCAACTCGGGGTTCAACACCTTCAGCTGGTCGGTGGCATTGTCGAAACCTTCCTTGAACATCTCCACCAGGTCCTTGTTGGCAGCTCGGATGTGTTTGACCAATTCACCCCGGGTGTGGAGAGCAAGCTCCTCCTCAGTTTCATCCTCCAGGGGGGCAGATTGCACCTTCAAGCAGAGCCATCCGGGCACAGAGCTGCTCATTTTCCTCGGCCACCTTTTTTTGCCCAGCAGCTTGCTCTTCCAGACTCTCCTTCTTTGCCTTCAGCGTATCCCGCTCGAGCTTCACCTCCTCCAGCTCCTTCTTCAGCCCCTCCTGCAGCTGATGCTCCTCCTTGTAGTCAGACAGGTCCTTCGACAACCTATCCTTCTCAGAATGAGCCTTCAGAAGGGCATCCTCCAAGGAAGCCGTGGAAACAGAAGTGTCGGACAGAACCATTGTCGTCTCCTTCACCCTGATAACTGCGGCCAGATCCCTAGCCATCTCCCTCCGCCGGACATCCGCATCCTGGCTCAAGATGGCCTTCGCCTCGAGCGCCGCCACCATGACAGCACCTTCAGCCTTAAATAATTCCTGCTCTAGATAGCAGTGAGGCAGTAGATAGCTCTCAGGGCCACCCGGAGTGCTCCCCCTGAAGGGCTTCTGATCAAGGATAGGTACCCCAAGTAACTTGGAGAATTCTTCCATTGTGGGCACCAGCTGATAATTGGGAAATGTGAAACAATGATGTTTAGGATCAAAGAATTGGAATAGGACACTCATCATATCTTCATCAAACCCTGAGGTAACCAAGTCATGTAGATAACCATGCTTCTTGGTGAATTGAGATCTTTCAGGAAGTTTTGAGACCAACTCCTTAAGCTTGGAAGGTATACCTACAAAGTTGATCTGGATAGTGTTCCTACGAGTGGAAGCCATAACCTGCAACAAAGAACAAAGATAAATCCTTTGGTCCTTGAAATGGTTAGTGAAAATGCTATGCTTATGATATCATGATGTTATGATGTTATGTTCAATCACAAACATGTGGCACACACAAACAAATCAAACAATAGCCCTAGGTTTAGAGGCTTGCATGAGGTTTAAAGGAAAGTACCCTCCCCTGAAGTTTAGTTGGTTCATCCTGTCCTAGAGAAAGTAACCGGGTTCTAAGGGATCTCAATATCACTGATCCTTCTCAAAGGTTGTTGTTCAATAGGCAACTGACTTGCCAACCAAAACCTCCCAAGATTAGAATCTCAATGAGCGTAGCATCGAATATCAAACAACTTTAGACTTCTCCAAAGTTGGTTATCTCACTACTTTCTAAAGGCCAAGATGGGTCGATTAAGGTTCTAAAGGGTAGTTAGTGTTAATGACAACATATGGCAGCCTCGTATTATCCTCAACTTACTTAAGGAACATAAGCACCAACCAAGAAGTCATCTAACTGTAGCCACCAGATCAACCATATCGATATACACCGTACAATTTCCTTGGTCTATTGCCACTTACCTAAGGTACACTAGATCCGGGTTAGGATCTTTCACACAATAACCCCACAACAATCCCTTAAATATAAAGCAAACAAAGAAAACAAGTAAGTGATCTTAATTCCTAAGGTAACCCCTCTTTTACTAAGTAGTCCCCAGCTGAGTCGCCAGTTCTGTAACACAGTGGGATAACTGATTTTGGTGTTTTTGTTTGACAAAAACATATGCGGATAGCAAGAGTCGCCACCGGCTTTTATTTTATCCAATTTAGGAAAGGGTATAAAAGAACAGGAAAGACCTTAAAAAGATTTTGAGTTCGGGGGGTAGGTTATACAAAGGGAAGGTGTTAACACCCTTTGTATCCATGGTTATCCATGGGCTCTTAGTTACTTAGCTCACTTTAACTTGTTTAAAAAAGGTGTAGTGTGTGTTTAGAAAATTTTCATAGGTATTTGTGAAGATCCTCGTATGAATGTATACAATGTCTTGAGTTTGAAAAGATTTTTAAAAGTGGGATGTGAAAATGGTTTTTGAAAGTGTGATCAAGTAATTAAGCGCTACCTACCCTAAGTTGGTCTTTCATGTTTCTTTATTTCCTTTCAAGGGTAAGATTGTCCTTACTATTAAGGAGTAAGTAGTCATTACCTTGGATTTATTAAGGGATAGGCGTAGGGTCATCGTATGGTCAGAGAAAGCAACTTGTAAGGGTGTCTTTAGCAATTCGTAGGGACTATTGTCATTTTTTCCGTAGGGTCATCGAGGGACGAGATCATTTATTCCGTAGGCAACTTTGAAGGGACTAAGATCTTTTTAATCTTTGAAGGGACTTGATGATTTATCTCTGAAGGGACATTTGCGTAAGACACCCCTACTTTCGAGGGACTTGGTCATTTATTACGGCAACCAAGAGGGGTAACCCTAGAAAGTGCAGACGACGATCGTAGAACGATCGACTTACATGTGTGAGTGTTGTTTTCAAATATTTATCTCGAATATTAATTTTCTAAGTCCAATTTAATTCAGTTATGTCTTGCCATGCCCTAAGTTACTAACCACACAATTATTAAAAATAAATGGCAGAAATTCAAAAGGCAGAAGATAAATGTCCTACGCTATTACAAAGCTTTGGGGCAGTTACATAATCATAAGGCGGAAAAATAAAACCTAAAATATTACAAATGTGAAACGGTTACATAATAATATAAGCTGTAAATGAATAACATAAAAATGAGTTAGAGGAAGAAAGTTAAAGGTTTAAAAAAGAAAGGTTTTAAGGTAAAAATAATAATAATAATTAGGTTTAATGAAAAATATTAGGGTTTAATAAAAATATTTTTTATACATTCAAAAGAAAGAAATTTATATATTAAAATAACCTAACACTTAAATAAATTTAAGGAAAATAAATTATGAAAGTTAAAAAAAATTTCAGGGTTGATTAAGGTTTTGGAAAATGTTTAAGGTTTCAATTAGGGTTAACTATGGTTAAAGGAATAAAGGCAAAATACCCAAATTGGTCCCTTAACTCTACCTTGGCGTCCAATTTAGTCCCTTATCTTTACAAAGTTTCAAAGTGGTCCTTTAATTATTCAAAATGGACCACATTAGTCCTTTCTGTCCATTTTTAACTAACGGCGTCAATTTTTGCTTGGGTGGCATCTGACGTGGCAAGGTCATTAAAATTGTGAAAAAAATTCTAAAATTCTTTATTTAGTCTGGATTCAAACTCATGCCATCTTGCTTGCGAACAATAAGAACTTACCACTACACCACTTCACAATTAATGTTTGTTATTTCAAATCAGATGATAATTAGGTAACATAAAGAATCTATAACACTATAACCATGAATTTACTAACAACTAACATTCTCCTAAAAATAAAATAATCAAATGTTAATAATGAAGATGATAATCTGGTGTCACTGAGCAAACTTGAATCTGTTTCTTGCACACTTGAAGGAAAATCTCATAACAAATGTTATCAAAACGTGGTACTAATCAAATCATATTAAATTTTTTGATCTTGGCAAGTCTGGCTGTGTAAAGCACTAGCATAAGCATCCATTATGCCTTCAACTCTTACTACCTAAACACATTGAAAAAAATATCTTAATATTCTAGAAAGTTCATGATGAAACGGAAAGAGTTTCTCACCTCAGAGCAACATGGAGCTCCTCCATTTAGATTAAAACAGCGAGATACCTCACCACTTTGTACCGTTCCTCCAAATCCCCAAGCAGGAAACATCTTATAAGAATCATAGAACTGGATAACCTCTCCGACCTCTATTATAGCCTACACAATTTTTCATGTTTATAAGAAAACACATTGATAGTATATTAACATGATATGAAGCCCGAATACGTATGGTATTACAGGCACTAGTACGATGCGACATGGAAACAAGTTGCATAATATCGCTTTTGTTCTTCTTCTTCAACAACATTCCCTTTGGGATTTCAACTCGATTTCATCAAATTTCTTCAATTTCTTCAAATCAAATTTCTTCAACATAACTCGATTCCTTCCCGACCACCAACACAACTCGATTTCGCAACAAACCCGAATCAACAACAACAACCACTATAACGATTCGAAACTCCAGTTTGGGATTTCATAACCGATAATGTTCGAAACTCCAATTCTGTTTGTGTAGTAACGATTTGAATCCTCAATTAACCCTAACACCAGTTTGGGATTTCAATTTCGAATTTCAGTTTTGTAACAATTTTTAAATTTGAGTTGTTGGTGATTTTCACGTGCTTGTTGTTGTTGATTTTCACGTGCTTGCTGTTTTTCTAAAAATGATTTTCTGGGAAAATCTATGTTGATGATGATTCTCTTTGGTTTGAGTGGAGGAAAAAACAATTTTATTCAATTTATTGTGTAAGATTTACAAATAAGTGGAAGTGGTGTGGTGGTTGATAACTTGTTAAGTAATTGAGAGAGTAAGGGTTCAAATCCTGGCTACCACAAATGTTTTTACAAATTTTCTGGGAATTTTCGCCAGCGCATAACCAAGTGCCACATCAATTGCCACCCTGTAAAAAATTAACGCCGTTTGGGAAAATTGGACGGAAAGGACTAACGTGGTCCTTTTTGAACAATTAAAGGACCACTTTGAAACTTTTTAAAGATAAGGGACTAAATTGGACCCCAAGGTAGAGTTAAGGGACCAATTTGGATATTTTGTCAAGAATAAATTAAGTTATTGATTAAGAAAATTAAAGGAATTAAAATAAATTAATAAAATAAAACCATTTTTTTGCCAAAAATTGGGCAGCCAGGGTTTGAACCCACGCCCTTGCTTTCCCAGGTCACATTTCTCTTCCACTAGGCTGTGCGTAATTGCTCTGAAACATAACACAAACATTAATATATAAAATATGTTAGAATAATTAAAAACACAAAAGAAAGGAAAAGAATCAGGTCATAAAAAATTTGGTCTAGGCGGGATTCGATCCCACCACCTTTTATTCATACACACAAACTCCCAACCAATGGGCTATCGCCTCATGCGTGATATGAGATAGAAACTAAACAATAAATATTAAATAAAAATTTAAAAATCCAGAAGGCGCCAAACTCCATCTTCTTCATTGGTCCGTCTGTTTAGCATTTAGTGATAATTTTCCGTCACTAAAGGTTATAGTGACGGTTTTCTTCCGTCGCTATATAACCTGCGAATAAAAAACATCACAATATACAAAATAAATTTCAACCAGGGGTACATTCTGATCATATATCATCTTATGATTCCATTTGATTCATTAATTTCATGTAAAATCGTGCCTAGCCATGATTCCCAATTTTGAAACTCGAAACTCTAAAAATGGCGTTTCATCATTCCTACATCAAATCTCAAATCAAACTATCAAGAAACATTCCAAACATCAACATAAACAATAATATACAATCGAAATCAAGTTAGAATGCATCTACAATGGAAATCGAAAAATTGAAAAAAAGGATAAAAGTGAAATCGGTTTGAGTGTTATATGGTGTTTTGGATGATGATAATGATGGATATGTGTTCAGAGAACATCAAATAATGCATTGAAACCTTTAGAATGCTTTGAAATACCCTCAAATGCCAAAACCAAAAAATTGATTTTTTGAAAAAAAGTGAAGTTTGAAGAGTGCCCTCTAGTCTGAATTTTCGTCCTCAATCCTTGTCTCCCCATTATGTTTATGTAATAGAGTCTATTTAGGTTAACATTTGTGCCTTTATTGCATGGATTTGAATTACTTGAATGTGAAGAAATCATCTTGCAAATTTTGTCAAAAAAATCAAATATACACATGCCATTTTGGTCTTGCATGATTTTGAATGATTTCTAATCAACTTGAATGCAAAATCTTTGATCCAAAAATAAGTATGAGATCAAATATTTGATTTTCATATTTTATTTCTATTAAAATTGAATTTTAATAATTAAAATCCAAAATAATATAAAATAAATGATAAAAATCAGAATAATTGACCATTGGGTCGTGCATGACCTCATCTTCAAGTTTGGGTTACAATATTATGGGCTCATTTGACAAAACCTTGAATTTAGACCCTTTTTACTTCATATACCCCTTGAAAATTTCCCAATTTTTGACAATGCATAACTTCCTCAATTTTAATGCCATGAAGGTGTTCTAGGACTTTTTAGAAATCTTAGAGTGTCCTCTAATAAACCCTTTTAGTCCCATGTCCATATCATTTACCATTTTTAAATTATGAGCTTTGGAAAAAGTTGACGTTTTGTTGACTTTCAAAAAGACCTATAATGTTTTGGCTCATACCTTCCAAATGAAGCATTTTTGGACTTGGCTTGTTAGACAAAAAGTTGTAGAGAATTGAATTTCCTTTAAAATGAGCTTTGGATGGGAAATGTTTGATGAAGTATGTGAAAGTTATGTCTGGTCAAAGTTCAGTTGACTTTTACTATAAAAACCCTAATTTAACAACTTCTGATTCTTGATGATTCTGAGGTTTTCTGATCACACTAAAATTCACCGTATTTCTGACTCCGATTTTGCATGCATTCTTAGCTTTTATTGTTGTTTTGTTATGTTATTACTTTGTTTTCTTATGTTTTCAGGTTTTTATAATAATCGGGGCTTGAATCGGGAAAAGGAGCGAAAAAGGAGTGAAAACGGACGAAAACCTAGAAATTCAGCGTTTTGCACTTACGGCACCCACCGTGGCGGGCGCCATGGGGTTAGCCATGACGTGGCCACGTCTCAAGACCACTCCTCAACCTCCAAGACCCACGATCCCCACTCTCTCATCCCTTGTAGGGACCATGGCGGGCGCCATAGGCCTGTGGCGGGCGCCACAAGGCCAATTTCAGTAACCTCCACTTTTTAGTGGAGGGGCATCCCAGTCTTTTCATGCTTTCAGTTTTCCTATAAATAGGACCTTAGATTTTCGTTTTTCTTCATCCAGAATTAGATTTCTCTAGGCATATATCAGTTATAAAGCAGTTACCATTCCACATCGGGGTGTTTCTGCAATCGAGTGATCGAGTCTGTAATCTGTCTGTGTGATCGAGTTTTGGAGCACTCTGGAGGAAGTTAATCCTGCCGCCATTTTAATTCAAGTTCGTATTTTACTTTATTTATTTCTGCATTGCTTTACTTTCATTTATTTCTCGCACTGCTTTACTTTCGTTTATTATCTGCACTCGCTTTACTTTCCTTTATTTCCTGCACTCGCTTTAAATTCCTTTATTTCCCGCACTCGCTTTAAATTACTTTATTTCCCGCACTCGCTTTACTTTCCTTTATTTCCCGCACTCGCTTTAAATTACTTTATTTCTCGCACTCGCACTAAATTCATTTACTTTCCGCACTCGCACTAAATTACTTTTATGAAAAATTATAAAAAGAATCTTTACTTTATCATGTCTAACTAATTCCATAAAGGTTAGAATGTAAGGATCGTAATTGAACCAGTAATCCGTATAATTGTTCGTGGAAACACCTAAGGGCTATTTTATCTTTCAATTCAAGTAATTGTTTTTAACTATTTCAAAAACAGCCAAAAGCGCTTTGTCTAGTTCATTAGGAGTTTTTAGATTAAAAAGAAAAGAGATTTTAAAACGATTTTCGGACGCGTTATGAAGTTTAGAGTCTGGTTCGTAAGAACCTCTTTTTGCTAAGAAGTCCAGGTTAAAATACTTTTCAACTTAGTCAAGATACTACATTTCTTAAAAATAGGTTTACTACTCTAACGCAGTACGCACCTTTTTATCCGTGACAATAGGAGGGGTTGATTAGAGAGTACAACTCGGTTCTGAATACGCGAAAGCGACAGTTCCTGTTAAATTAGTTCTTTTCAAAGGAGAAAACATTGCCCATAAGTAGTTCCATTAACAAGTACTGGATTATCATTGATTACGTGAATTACTTTCGAACCTGTCTTTTATTTATTATTTAAAATTATAATTTTATTTACCATTGCACCCTTCTTAAAACCCTTAAATTTAGTTGCCTTAGATACACACCATAACAACAGGTACAATAGATTGACACTTGGTCTCTGTGGATTCGACAATCTTTTATATTACTCTGACGTGTTCGTACACTTGCGAAAAACACGCATCAAGTTTTTGGCGCCGTTGCCGGGGACCAATATCGTCAAATTTCATTACCCTGTAGTTATACCGTTTAGACTAAGGTTGTTACCCACCGGTCAATGCGAAAGACTCGCAGTGCCGGAAGTTTAGTAGACCCTCTAGCTGAACCTGAACGTTACGCTCGCGCACGTTTGTTTTTCCATAGGAATAGGAAAGCTATGGCCGAAGATCAAAACCGAAGACCTCTTAAGGACTTCGCCCAACCATCAAACGAGGAACCTAGTTCCAGTATAGTAAACCCCGCTATCCCAGCCAATAATTTTGAACTTAAACCATCCCTGCTGCAATTAGTGCAACAGAGACAATTCGCAGGTCTCGCTACTGATAACCCAAACCAACATTTAAAAAACTTTCTTCAGTTAGCAGACACCTTTAAAACCAATGGAGCTTCTCCTGAGGCGATACGCTTAAGATTATTTCCCTTTTCCCTCAGAGATAAAGCTCTATCATGGTTAGATTCCCTTCCACCCAATTCAATAACAACTTGGGATGACCTTAGGAAAGTTTTCCTTGCTAGATATTTTCCCCCAAGTAAGACCGCTCTTCTTCGAAACCTAATAACTAGATTTACCCAATACCAAGGAGAGTCGTTGTTCGAAGCCTGGGAGAGATATAAAGAACTATTAAGAGCATGCCCACATCATGGCTTAGAGAATTGGCTAATCATCCAAACCTTCTATAATGGACTTCATTATAACACTAAAATGACCATCGACGCTGCCGCTGGTGGCGCACTGATGAACAAACCTTACCCTGAAGCTAGTGCCCTTATCGAGGACATGGCCCAAAACCATCAATCATGGGGAGTAGAACGAGCGACAGTGGAAAAGAAGGAAGCCCAAGGAGGAATACATGAGCTAAGCTCTATAGACATGATGCAGGCTAAAATGGACGCGTTGGCCCTTAGAGTCGAACATATGTGTACAACTCCGAATACTGTAGCCGCAGTTTCGCCGAATTGTGAGATATGTGGAACGCAAGCACACCAATCCGCCGAATGCAATCTGTTGAATGAGACCAACACTGAGCAAGTAAACTATACCCAAGGGAACCCATTTTCAAACACATATAACCCTGGATGGAGGAATCACCCAAACTTCTCCTACAAAAATAATAACCCTATTCAAAATACCGCACCTCCGAGACAACAAGGTTACCAAGCCCCAAGAACAAATCAACCTATGAAACCTGTACCACCAAGCCCGAGCTTTGAGGAAGTTGTAAAATATTTTATCGTTGCTCAAAAACAACAAAACAAAGAGTTCATGAACCAAAACATCCATGTTAACGAACTAATTACCCAGTTAGGAACCAAGGTTGATCAAATCATTACTCATAATAAGATGCTTGAAACCCATATCTCTCAGGTAGCGTTAAACCAAGCCCCACAGACTACACCTGGAGGACAGTTCCCTGGACAACCTCAACAAAACCTGAAAGGGCAAGCTAATGCCATTACTCTACGAAGTGGAACCGCTTATAAGGAACCTTTAAACCCTAGATTAAGTGAGCCCGAAACTTCTGAGAGGAATGAGGAAAAGGAACCAGAGAAGCCTGAAACCCCGGAAAGTCAAGAAAAAGGAGAAGAACCTAAAAATAAAACCTATGTACCACCACCGCCATACAAACCACCAATACCATACCCTCAAAGATTAAAGAAAACCCAAATCGATAATCAATATCAAAAATTCGTTAAGGTTATAGAAAAACTTCACGTAGAAATCCCCTTTACAGAAGCCATCACCCAAATACCTTCTTACGCTAAGTTTCTCAAAGACATACTTACGAATAAACGTAGACTTGAAGATCCGAAACCCGTGGAATGTAATTCTATTTCCGAAAATAGGTTAGCAAAGAAAGATAAAGATCCCGGAAATTTTTCCATTCCTTGGATTTTGGGGAATCATGTCATCGAAAAAGCTTTTCTAGACATAGGAGCTAGTGTGAGCTTAATGCCTTTAGCAGTTTGTGAGAGATTAAACTTAGGAGAATTACAACCTACTAAGATGTCACTTCAATTAGCCGATAGATCCGTTAAATACCCTATAGGCATACTTGAAGACGTCCCTGTTAGGATAGGTCAGTTGTTTATACCTACTGATTTTGTTGTCATGGACATTAAAGAAGATGACGACATACCAATCCTCCTAGGTAGACCGTTCTTATCGACTGCTGGAGCCGTAATAGATGTTAAAAAAGGGAAACTAACTTTTGAGGCAGGTGACGAGAAGATAGAATTTATACTTTCAAAATTTCTTATGGCACCTGTAATAGGAGATGCTTGTTATGCCTTATATATCATCGAAGAATGCATTAGGGAATTAGAACAAGAAGAAGAAACTGAATCTATAAAATTGCCATCAACCCTTATTTTGGAAGATGACAATTATAAAACACCCTACATTGATGATAACCTTCACGAATGTTTATCTCTTACCCCAGATCCTATGCCTTGCCCTATGAAACCGACCGTAAAACTTAAGGAACTGCCTAAAAACCTGAGATATGAATTTCTTGATGAAGATATGAACCGTCCAGTTATAGTCAGTGCTACCTTAAACCAAGAAGAAACCGATCAATTATTAGAAGTTTTACGTAGGTACCCCTCAGCCTTAGGATATAAGATCTCTGATCTAAAAGGAATAAGCCCATCCGTATGCATGCATCGGATTTTGCTTGAAGAAGATTCAAAACCTTCCAGAGAACACCAACGAAGAATAAATCCTATAATGAGTACTGTAGTTAAGACTGAAGTTCTTAAATTATTAGAGGCAGGTATAATATATCAGATCTCGGACAGTAAATGGGTGAGTCCTGTGCATGTAGTACCCCAAAAGGGAGGCATCACAGTCGTGCAAAACGAGAAGGGCGAACCTGTAGCAAAAAGAACCGATGGAGGTTGGCGTATGTGCATAGATTATAGAAAATTAAATAAAGCAACTAGGAAGGACCATTTCCCATTACCATTCATAGACCAAATGTTGGAGCGCCTAGCCAGACACTCTTACTTTTGTTACTTAGATGGATATTCCGGATTCTTCCAAATACCTATTCACCCCGAAGATCAAGAAAAAACAACCTTTACATGCCCAGTTGGAACCTTTGCCTATAGAAGAATGCCTTTTGGACTTTGTAATGCTCCTGCAACTTTCCAACGCTGCATGATGTCTATCTTTGCTGATTATTTAGATGGAATTATGGAAGTATTTATGGACGATTTCTCATTTTGTGGGTCAGATTTCAAAAATTGTCTTATCAACCTTGAGAAAATCCTAGAGAGATGTGTGGAGGTAAACCTTGTGCTAAATTGGGAAAAATGTCATTTCATGGTCACCGAAGGGATTGTTTTAGGACATATAGTTTCCGAAAAAGGTATAGAGGTAGATAAAGCAAAAATAGAAGTCATAGAGAATCTAAAACCGCCGAAGACTATCAGGGAGATAAGAAGTTTTCTTGGACATGCCGGATTTTACCGACGTTTTATCAAGGATTTCTCCAAAATAACAAAGCCCTTAACTGGTCTTTTGATGAAAGATGTTGAATTCATCTTCGATGAAAAATGTACTGAAGCATTTAATCTTCTGAAGCAAGCTCTGATTTCAGCACCTATAATGAAACCCCCTGATTGGTCAGAACCGTTTGAGATAATGTGTGACGCCAGTGATTATGCTGTTGGAGCCGTTCTAGGTCAAAGAAAAGATAAGAAGTTACATGTGATTTATTATGCCAGTAGAACCCTAGACGCTGCACAGCTCAACTACGCAACAACCGAAAAAGAGCTCCTAGCTGTAGTTTTTGCAATAGACAAATTTAGATCTTATCTAGTAGGAGCCAAGATTATAGTTTATACCGACCATGCTGCCATTCGTTACTTGCTAAGCAAAAAGGATGCCAAGCCTAGGTTACTTCGATGGATTCTATTACTGCAAGAGTTTGATTTGGATATCCGTGATAAGAAAGGCACTGATAATGTGGTAGCTGATCACCTATCTAGGCTAGAATACCTGAAACTTGACTCAGTACCCATAAATGACGATTTTACCTATGATAGACTGATAGCCCAACTAGAAACCATTGAAGATGATAACCCAGACCCTCACGAGCATTTTCATAAATCCTTAGCTATAAGCAATGTACCTTGGTATGCAGACTTTGTTAATTACCTAGCCGCTGACATCATACTCCCTGATCTAAACTACCACCGAAAGAAGAAGTTCTATAGTGATGTGAGAAACTTCTATTGGGACGAACCGTTTCTTTTCAAGAGAGGTAAAGATGGCATTTTCCGCCGTTGTGTTTCAGAAGAAGAGGTAAATAATATAATTGAGCATTGTCACTCTGCACCTTATGGTGGACATGCAAGCACATCTAAGACCTACGCCAAGATTCTTCAAGCTGGCCTATTCTGGCCTACTATGTGGCGTGATGTCCATGCTTTCATTGTCAAGTGTGATAGATGCCAACGCACAGGAAATATTTCAAGACGTAATGAAATGCCGTTAAGAAATATCCAAGAAGTAGAACTCTTCGACGTATGGGGTATAGACTTTATGGGACCGTTCCCACCATCTTTTGGAAATCAGTACATCTTAGTAGCAGTTGACTACGTGTCTAAATGGATTGAAGCTATCTCCGCACCCACGAACGACACCAGAGTAGTCATCAAATTATTCAAAAATTATATATTTCCGAGGTTTGGAACCCCCCGTTTAGTCATAAGTGATGGAGGATCACACTTCATATCGAGAATATTTGATAAACTTTTAAGCAAGTATGGAGTTAAGCATAGAGTAGCAACACCATACCACCCACAGACCAATGGACAAGTGGAAGTATCTAATAGGGAGATAAAAGAAATCCTCGAGAAGACTGTCTCTATATCTAGAAAGGATTGGTCACAGAAACTTCAAGAAGCATTATGGGCCTATAGAACCGCTTTCAAAACTCCTATAGGAACAACCCCTTATCAACTGGTTTATGGAAAATCATGTCACTTACCTTTTGAATTGGAGCATAAGGCCTATTGGGCCATAAAAACTTTGAATTTGGATTACTTGACTGCTAGTGAGAAACGTATCCTTGATATCCACAAATTAGAAGAGCTCAGACAATCTGCCTACGAAAATGCCATCATATACAAAGAAAGAACAAAAGCTTGGCATGACAAAAGAATCATGAGAAGAGACTTCAAAATAGGCGATCCTGTTCTCCTGTTCGATTCTAGGTTACGACTATTTCCAGGTAAGCTTCGTTCGAGATGGACTGGCCCTTTCGAAGTATCTAAGATCCTGAGATCCGGTGCTATTGAAATCAAGAACCAAACATGTAAACCGTTCATCGTCAATGGACAGAGGTTGAAGCCCTACGAAGGAGGTGACATTCCAACAACATACACCTGCCATACTCTGAGTGATCCACCATATCCTTCCAATGATGTTTAAATATCGGTCGTCGAGCTAATGACGTTAAACAAGCGCTGCATGGGAGGCAACCCATGGTTTTCTTATTTATGTACTTTTTATTTATTTTAACTTTATTTTAATTTGTTTATTATTATTATTATGTCAGGACTAACGATTGAATGTTTTATGTGCTTTCAGGACTTGTTTGCTAACCTTGTACAGAATGCAGAACCCTGATGACATGCACGTGGCCTTTAGAGACGACGCACAGAGAGAGCGTTACTATGTCCACATGAAACGCCCTATGGCTCCTACCAGGTACCCTGACCATGACTGCATGGATGCCTTGGGGATAGAGCCAAGCGTCAGATTTTTATGCCATCAACTCCAGTGGGACCAGTTTGACGATAGGAACAACACTTATAGGAACTTGACTCTTGAGTTCCTCAGCTCGTTTCATCATGACCCTTGGGCTGGACCCGATGGACTCGCTGTTTTCAGGTTGTTCGGGATTGACTACTCATTCTCTCACAAAGAGTTTGGTGATTTGCTAGGTTTCCAGACTACTCCTGATGCTATTCCAGAGACTCCGATGGGGTATTTTATGAGCAGAGAAGTGGAAAAGTTTTGGACTAAAATATCAGGATGAGGGAGCCAAGATCCTTCTACCCAGTTTTCTCAGGTAATCCACAACCCTGCATTGAGGTACTTCCAGATGATTCTAGCACATTCTTTCCTAGTTTTGCCAGATACAGAGACGCTGCTAAGTGAAGAGGAGATTTTCCTACTGTTTTGTGCGACTCAGTCTCGCCCTGTTGCTTGTGGCAACTTTTTGTTGAAGGGCCTGGCTAGTGTTGCCAGATCATCAGTAGGCATCATACATGTCGGTGGGATTGTTACACAGATAGCTACTGCATTAGGTTTGTCTCGCAAGTTATTGCACCTCAGGACCTTCTGCTGCTACACCACCCTGGATATTGATTTTTGTCTTGATAAAGGACTGATGAGGAGGGCTTCTTTTGAGCCCAACATGTTTAGATTGCTGATCGACGGCGAAGCGATACACTATTTTACATTACCAGATCCGCTGATGACCAGTGTCCATGATCCTGAAAATTGGAGTTATGCTCTAGAGGGTTATGGAGAGACTGTCGAAGAGCCGAAATCGCCTCCCGCCGCTGAGTACACTCCTACACCTCTTACTCCCCGAATCACTGTTATGTCTAACAATATGTCTCTGCAGCCACCTGACCTACAAACACAGATTTATGAGCTCCGTAAGGAGACTGCCCTGCTCAAGCAGGAAGTGGCAGACTTAGAGTTACAGATGCAGGTTTCTGATCTCACTCATGCCTCAGAGGCCGATGCTCTACATCAGGCGATTGAAGAGCTTCGGAGGGAGATAGCTGAGATTCGTGGATCAAGCCAGGAAAAGAAGCCTACCACATGACTCATTCTACACTGACAGCGCTACCCTAGTATTTAATTTCCTTTTATATGCTTTTTTTTATTGCATTTCCAGACATATATTACTTTATTGCAGCTTTTATATTTTCATGCACTTTGAATTCCTTATATATATACATATTATGCACTAATGTTAACTTTTTTTCTTTTTCTTTTTTGATTTTTAATTATTTTATTTTTGTCGTGCAAAGAAAAAAAATATAAGACAAAAATATTTTCATTTTTGTCTTCACAAAAAAATATGCAAGCCTCAAGCCTTGAAAAGAAGAAGAAAACGCTATCCAGACCCCCCGAAGACCAAAGGTGCAAGGAAGGCCCAAAAGGAGGATCCAAAAACCACAAGGCCCAGGAATTGGCCTTGTGGCGGGCGCCATAGGCCCTGTGGCGGGCGCCACACCGTACCAACAACAAGTACGGGGCTGAATCCCCATTTCCACCATTTTCATCCCTTTCTTCACCAAAAACCCATTTTTACAACCTTCCAAATCCTCCTTAAACCCCATTAAAGCTCCCCCATTTCCAAAATACCCTCCATCCATAAAACATATCCAACATCCATTTTCATTTTCATCCACCAAAAACCAAAAAAATCAAAACTTTATCATTCCCCTTATAAACCACTTTTCTACCATTTTCACTACCTAAGGAGCAACCAACAATGGAGTTCAACGGATTTCTTCTTCGTGATGGAAGACCGGGCGATAGGCAACGGAAAATTATTCAGAGGCTTCAAAGTCGAGAAATTCTCTCGACTAGGTACATCGACGATAACTGTCTGTATGCTTTTGGTATTTATCATAGTGTTTTTAATTTATTAGAATTTCTAGGCTTGCATAATATTTTCATTAATCAGGAACCTACCTATGAGAGACTGACAACTGAGTTTTTGAGTTCTTTGATATACACTGTCAGTCCTAACACTGCTAGCACTGTCGGTACTGTTATTTTTAGACTGTTTGGAATTGAGTATGAATTCAGTACCGACGATCTAGCAGGTTTGTTAGGAATCCCTCATAGGGAAGGTGCGATTTGTGAGGCACCTTTGGATGCGGAGTGGTCGGCCGAGGTATTTACCTTCTGGCAAAGGCTTTCAAGTTCTTCAATTAATTCTTTTGAAGGGATACTTGCGTCGACCATTCACAACCCGGCCATAAGAGTTTTTAGACTTCTTTTGGCATGTACTATTTTTGGCCGGGAAAGTCCGAACAAGGTAAATGCTCGTGAACTCCTATTTTTGCAAGGATGCCTCACTAGAACCCACATCAATCCGGTCCCGTTTATGCTTGCCCATATGACTTTATTTACTAATAAAACAGGACCGATTGTTTTTGGAGGGCTTGTTACGTCTATTGCTCGGGCTCTTGGCCTGAACAATGAGATAGCTACACTTGAACCACTACCTCCTCGCACAATTAATTTAAAATTTCTGAAAGACATGAAATTGTGCCGAACGAGGAGAGAAGGTGGTTATGAGTTGATGGTTCATGGGGTAGCTATCCCATCTGTTGCTTTACCATGCAGTAGACGTACTGATGTACGTGATGAAAGGAACTGGACCTATGATCTTAATGCTCCACGTGTTTTGGGTCCACTTCCTCCTAATATTCCCGATGGGGAGGCACATGACACTGATGATGAGTATGATCGGAGAGAGCAGTCTCCCATCCCTCACATGTCCCCCCATCGTCCTTCACAGTCACACACCGCACCATCTTCCTCTAACCCTGTTGTAGGTACTGCTCCTGGATTCTTTGTCACCGAGGAGATGTGGTGTGATATGACAGCTAGAGAAGAAAGGCGTGATGTCCTTCTCTCTACTATTTCACAACAGCTGACGGACAACATGAGCTTCATGCAACAATCGCGATTGGTTTCGGATCGTGCTTATAGCAACGTTTGCCGTACCTTGAACGATATCTCATTAGAGCAGAACCGTCAGAGAGAGTTCAACAGCCGACACTACCAGCTTGTAGAAGCCACTCAAAGTTCCATCTTAGGTAACCTTCGAGAGGTCCGAAGTGCTCAGGCTGCTTTATCAGCACGACTCGACCGGAGGGACCAACATCGTAGTAGATCCCGTCGTTCCAGACCATCACATCAGGACGGCGAAGGCACCAGTGCTCCTCCTCAGTAGTCTTTTCCAGGTTACCCCCCTTATCTTATTTCGAAACATTGGGGACAATGTTCGATTTAAGTGTGGGAGGGGATTTTATTGCTTTCCGTTATTTCCTTTTTAGTTAATTATTTCCTTTCAGTTATTTCCCTTTTCAGTAATTTATTTTTCTTAGATAATGCATGAGTCTGACGAGTCACCAGTATAGTGTATTTTTAGTTCATCTTCATTTTTTTTCCCATTTCCTTAGCCTTACTAGAAAAATTTTAAAAAGAAAATAATGTTGTTTCACATGTTTTTTGGGCTTTGAGACAGGTTTAGATTAGGATGTGGTGACTTAGGTCAACTTTTTGAAACATCAGAACCATTTTAGCACCATAGACCTCTTGAATATAGGAATCACTCCTAAACCCCACCACCATGGCCTTTATTATCATTTAAAAAATTGTCCTAAGTAGTTTATCCTAGCAGTCAGCTCCGGCCTAAGCATGCTCTACGTAGGGGGCCGATGAACATAAGTGAATGATCCAGTGCTAATAAAAAAAAGAGAGAAAAGAAAAAAGACAAACTCTGGTATAGGTGACCCTCACAAAGTCATTTAAACCGAAAAAAGAGAAAAAAAAATTTTGCCACAAAAAGAAAAAAAATTGCAAGTCACCTATTGTTAGTTGGTTCAGAGGTATCTGGCACTGAACTTGGTAGGGCGGATTACGATCCGATCCCCCACATCTACAATTAGGTCAAATAAAACAGGTTTACACATGCTTATGTGCCAGAAACCTTATGTTATGGATCAGAATCACTAACCGGTCACTCTACTATGAAGCATGTACGGATAACGGGCTTAATGTGATTGCGCCTGAATGAAAAGGACACAAAAAGATGAGAAGATAGGCCTAGGTATCGTGGGATGATATGGAGTGGTTAATATAGGATTGAAGTTTGTGTTTGTGTTACTATGGTACCCTTGGTTCACTTAGTTAGTATCTGTCACTGCATCCTGACTTGAACTTAGAAGCCCTTTAGCCCAAAGACACGTGTTGACACCATATTTTCTTAAGCTTTAATGTTTGCTTGAGGACAAGCAAAGGTTTAAGTGTGGGTGAATTTGATCACACTAAAATTCACCGTATTTCTGACTCCGATTTCGCATGCATTCTTAGCTTTTATTGTTGTTTTGTTATGTTATTACTTTGTTTTCTTATGTTTTCAGGTTTTTATAATAATCGGGGCTTGAATCGGGAAAAGGAGCGAAAAAGGAGTGAAAACGGACGAAAACCTAGAAATTCAGCGTTTTGCACTTACGGCACCCACCGTGGCGGGCGCCATGGGGTTAGCCATGACGTGGCCACGTCTCAAGACCACTCCTCAACCTCCAAGACCCACGATCCCCACTCTCTCATCCCCTGTAGGGACCATGGCGGGCGCCATAGGCCTGTGGCGGGCGCCACAAGGCCAATTTCAGTAACCTCCACTTTTTAGTGGAGGGGCATCCCAGTCTTTTCATGCTTTCAGTTTTCCTATAAATAGGACCTTAGATTTTCGTTTTTCTTCATCCAGAATTAGATTTCTCTAGGCATATATCAGTTATAAAGCAGTTACCATTCCACATCTGGGTGTTTCTGCAATCGAGTGATCGAGTCTGTAATCTGTCTGTGTGATCGAGTTTTGGAGCACTCTGGAGGAAGTTAATCCTGCCGCCATTTTAATTCAAGTTCGTATTTTACTTTATTTATTTCTGCATTGCTTTACTTTCATTTATTTCTCGCACTGCTTTACTTTCGTTTATTATCTGCGCTCGCTTTACTTTCCTTTATTTCCTGCACTCGCTTTAAATTCCTTTATTTCCCGCACTCGCTTTAAATTACTTTATTTCCCGCACTCGCTTTACTTTCCTTTATTTCCCGCACTCGCTTTAAATTACTTTATTTCTCGCACTCGCACTAAATTCATTTACTTTCCGCACTCGCACTAAATTACTTTTATGAAAAATTATAAAAAGAATCTTTACTTTATCATGTCTAACTAATTCCATAAAGGTTAGAATGTAAGGATCGTAATTGAACCAGTAATCCGTATAATTGTTCGTGGAAACACCTAAGGGCTATTTTATCTTTCAATTCAAGTAATTGTTTTTAACTATTTCAAAAACAGCCAAAAGCGCTTTGTCTAGTTCATTAGGAGTTTTTAGATTAAAAAGAAAAGAGATTTTAAAACGATTTTCGGACGCGTTATGAAGTTTAGAGTCTGGTTCGTAAGAACCTCTTTTTGCTAAGAAGTCCAGGTTAAAATACTTTTCAACTTAGTCAAGATACTACATTTCTTAAAAATAGGTTTACTACTCTAACGCAGTACGCACCTTTTTATCCGTGACAATAGGAGGGGTTGATTAGAGAGTACAACTCGGTTCTGAATACGCGAAAGCGACAGTTCCTGTTAAATTAGTTCTTTTCAAAGGAGAAAACATTGCCCATAAGTAGTTCCATTAACAAGTACTGGATTATCATTGATTACGTGAATTACATTCGAACCTGTCTTTTATTTATTATTTAAAATTATAATTTTATTTACCATTGCACCCTTCTTAAAACCCTTAAATTTATTTGCCTTAGATACACACCATAACAACAGGTACGATAGATTGACACTTGGTCTCTGTGGATTCGACAATCTTTTATATTACTCTGACGTGTTCGTACACTTGCGAAAAACACGCATCATTTTCCTTGATGAATCATGATCAAACCTTGATCAAATGATGAATTTAACCTAATATTAATGTTGACCAAAAATGTTGAAGTTTGACTTTGAGTTGACCAAAGTTGACCTCAGTTGACTTTTTGACCAAGTTAACCAATTTTTAGGTACATGAGCATCTGATTGGCCAATCTTGTGAGGAAAGCTTTGAAACTTGACATGAGAGTTCTTTTAAGTATGCAGGGTACCATGAAGTCCACTTGAGGCTTTGGAAGTCCACTTTGCTTGGGGAAACACAAAACCCTAGTTCTAGATCCATTGTTCAGAAGAAGGCTTTGTCTGATGAAACCTTCAATTCCTTTGACCAATTGTGAATCTTGTGACTATTAAGTGACCTCTCGAGCCACACTATCTTGAATATGGGAGGGAAAATTTTGGGGTACAACACATAGGTCATATTATCCCCTGGTTCAACATTCTCGTTACTTATCTCACCATGTAATATCTAACATGTATAACTTCAATAATTTCCAAGCCTCTTTAAATGTGATTCCAACTCAATTGTGTAAATCCGACGCCCATAACAACAACCTAAGCAAGGACATGTGATTCAACTGGGGTCTTTGGCGTGTTCAATAACAAACTTAACAAATTCTTAAATCCCATTCTCGTACTCTTTTGGCAATCGATTGGAAGACATCCATTTTTGGTTTTACTAAGTAAGCTAAACAAAAACACTAATTATTCATGCAACAATAGCAAAATAAGAACTAATTAATTACTTGTAGAGAAGTCATCAACTTCTGGAAATACACAGTGTAAGATTCTTGGAAAAGATCAGAAGTTCACACTTCACAAGTAACCCATATAGCAAACTCACTAAGTTAGTAACTGATGGTGTACTGTATATAATAAGACAAATTTAGTATATAATAGGACAAATAAGATATATCAGAGAAACAATTCAAAGTCTCAAGAATCAAATTTAGTAAACATCAACACTTCCTTCAATTAAGCAACATGGCATCGATGCACATACACTTCGAAATTAACATAGATATCAAGTAGAATGGCATCGACATGAAAATTCAACTCAAAGTTAACATGAATTAAACAAATAGCATGTCATCGATGCAGAAATTCAATCATATTAATTCAAGTAGAATGGTATAGTTTGATTTATCACAAATGAAACATCAATATTTAATGTTTTAAATCAAGTAAGTCACAAAAAACAACTTCATCACTTAAGTTCAATTAACTTCATAGTTCTATCCAACAAAGAATCATCAATTCGAGCATAAATCAATCACCAAAATTATCAATTCCACATTTAAACTCAATAGCAACTTCATCACTAACAAGAATTCAAAGAATCAACAACATCATAATCTTCAATAACTAATTCATTAATGTCATTCAAGTTTCAATCAACAACATCACCAATGACTATAAAAAATAAATTCACAATGTCATCACTATTCATCATCTTCAACCTCAATAATTAACAATTTTCATTTAATTTCATGAAAATTGATACATAACACTTTCGGTTCGTAAGAAACTAAAAACAACAACTTTTATTCATTTATGAAAACAATTTCAACTTTTACAACTAAGTAGAGAATTTTCAACTTATTCAACTAAACATGGTATACCATGTTATTCAACTTAAAATAACCTAGTAACAACATATTTAAACAAAAAAAAACTTGAAAACCACACAAAACAACTAAGCGTCCATTTCCTGAGTGTTATGTATCAGAGTACCGACACCGACTCAAACTAGTGAAGATAATCATCTTCCTTCAAGCTACCTGCACGTTACCAACATAGGGGTAACATTCAAACAGAAGGGGTGATATATCGATAATTATAAACGATATATGATAAACAATACTTAGATAGGATCATAAACAATTCACCACTTCACAACATCAACCAAAACAACAACTTAACAATCATCCACCTTATATCAACTTATTTTACTACTTATTATATCCATCAACATTTTCTACATAAACCGCATAGTCATATATTCAACACGAACTACTTAATCAGCCTAATCAACATAATTCACTCAATTAACTCGAAAACAACATAAACAACTTATCAACTTGAACGACATACATAACTTATCAACTTGAACAACATAATCGACATAAATAACGCAACTCAGATACGACTCGACTATGCAAATGAATATGGTACCATTCAGAGTAGAACTCCCAACTTAAAATTATTTCTAGGTTATCGAGGCAATCAAGGCATAAGCCTTCAACTTTCAACTTGGTTCCAATCCAGGCCAACATGGTCTACATAACATGCACGACTTTACAACATAACAACATGCAACCTCAAACAGCACAACCAGCTTATACAACTTGAGCAACTTAAATCAACATTGGATATTAAGATTCCAACTTGAACAACATAACAACTTCAACAACGCAGAAAAACATATATGACATAGGCAACTTAAAAATCAACTTTGGCTTATAAGGCCTTCAACATAACAACTTAGAGATTTTCCATAAACCGGAATCATTTACCAATTCAACTGTACCTGCAACTCGACTTTACAACATCTTTTCAACCAAACAACGCAACAAAAATCAACTATTAAACTACATGACTTACCCTGACTATTTTCATTAAATTCCGTGCAACTAAGTTTTTTCGCCTAATTCGACTAAACTGACTAAACCAACAATATTCCAGCTCCTACTATTAATACTAATTTATCACAATATCCTGTAACTTTTCTGCTTACTAAATTAAAGCCTCTGCTATAATTTTAGTTCTCTACCATAAGTTTCTCAAAGTTCTGTTTATGTCAAAACATTTCTCCTTCTTATGCTAAAACCAACTACATTATTATAGCACTCCTTATTACCGAATTATCATAGTTTTGCATATGCCTAAATTTCTAGACAGAAGGTATACTATGGTAATATTGTATTAGTAGTACTTTATATAAAAGAAAACTTGGATTAATTTATTCTGTAAGAATACCATCTAAGAACTACAAGATTAATATTTAATTAACCAAATTTAGGTGGACCACTCCCTAACAGGGTGGCTTACGCCACCCCTGTACTTCGGCACAAGGTTCATCGTCCCAACTTAGGTTTTTCCAGAATTCCACAAAATCACAGCAACATATCAATAATCAAGATTCGACAAAATCAAGATAACAATTCAACTTAACCACAACCTACTCATCATCAACCAGTCAACAATTATACGAAATTGATCAACATAATCAACAACACAATATATGAATCAACATAAATCAACATCGAAATCAAACAAAATACAACACATAAAACCACCAAAACCTAGTACTGGTTATCATACCCGGTTATAATGATCGAACCCCACCCTTACCTTGGATTAACGGTTGCTCTAATAATTTTCCGGTTAGTCTCCAAATTTCTCCGATCGAATTTATAACCCTTTGCCTCTATGACTCTTTTCCTCTCCTCTTTCATCCATGGAGATTAAAAATATGAATATGTTGCCATTGAGTTCCTATCTTGACCAAAATTCAGCCTCCATCATCATCAATCTCGTAACTACTATTTGACCAATTTCCAGCATGAACTTCCAAATTTCAAATGCATTTTTCTCCTTCAATACCAAACTTATTGATACAAAATCATATATAAAATTGAAGGGAATTTCATAAGCTTTCCAGAAATTCAAGAATCGCTTTAATCAAAATTACGAGTAAAACATTATCACCTGTTTAGTGGAGACTGTACCGTAAGTGCAAAAATTGAGATATGATCATGAGTTCTTCTTTCTCCTTCTTTACTCCCAAGTTATTTTCTCTCCTCTAAAACCTTATTCTTCTCTAAAAAATTTTCCTCTATAACTTCCATGTCTTATTCTCTTGCTACCAATTAACCTAACTTTCTTATCATATAATTCTATTATATTGGGCCTAAGTCATACACCCTCTTAATTGCTAATTTCGACGCAATCCAATTCCATTAACCAACATGCTCTAATAATCGATAATATCACTTCTAATATTATTTCCTCGGCTTTCCGACTAATAATCTCACTTAACGGCTTAATTATTCGCCACATAAAATTCATCCGAATAATAATTCGCGACTAACTACTTATTCCTGAATTAATAGATTAACTTCTGATTATCAACCAAATGGTCCAAACATTCCAATCAACATATCCAACAACAAACAGAGAATACTCCATATCGTTTTCCACAACTTATATCGACTTAAATAATTAAATTCGACTTAAACCAACTTATAACCATCAACATAATATTCCGATAAATACGGCCATCAACACGAATCGACACAATTCCAGACAAAACAACTCAAATCGAAAAATATACTCAAATTAACACGAAATATCACAACATACCACAATTATATTTAATTAAATAATTAATTAAATAAACGAGCGTTACATTGTGTCCTAGTGGGACAGGTGGAATCGTGGTACGCTTAGTAATAGCGGGTGTGCGAATAATAATAAGACTATTTAATTATTATTATTATTATTAGTAGTAGTAGTAGTAGTACATTTATGAAATAATATTAGTAATATTATAATTAAAATTAATATTATTATTATTATTTGGATTTAATTAAAATAAGGGACGGTTTAGTAAAATATCAAGGTGAGGGTTTTAGAAGTGAATTAGTCTAATCCGAAAATTAAGAAAAGAATTAGTCGTATAGTTTTGTGGGAGAACCAAAAAGGTTGGGAAGGAGGAAGAACATCTAGGGCACCCATCTTTGAGGAAATTCGTAGAATTTTTCATCTGAATTCGAGGTAAGGGGGGAAAAAGGATTCAAAATTAGGTGATTTAACATGATGGATAATGAGGGTTTCCTTCCCTCGTAGGATTTTTATGTTGTTCTGTGGTTCTGTGATGAATTTGTACATGTATGATATTTGTTAAGAATTGATGAATATGACTATCTGATCTTGATGAACTTCTGATGAAATGTTGTTGTTATTGTTCTGGTGTATGCATTGTTATGCAAATCTTGTTGTTGTAGAAATAACTGTTGCAAATTTGGATCTAGAACGAATATGAAATTGAATTAGTAATTTAGATGAAAGAAGGAGAGAATTAGGAGTGTAAAATTGACGTAGAAACAAGTTTAGGCCTGAATTGGAGTGGAAAAACATGAAACCTGTAGCAAAATCTGGACTGGTGGGGGAATACAATTTTTAGTAACAGATCTGAGCATTACGAGTAACACCCTAGGCATTACGCGTAACACACTAGGCATTACGTGTAACACACCAAGGATTACATGTAACACTATACTGTTACACATGCATTATGTGTAAGGGGAAGGTATTACGTGTATGGGGAATCCATTATGCGTAAGACCAACAGAGGTGAAGAAAAATGTGATTTTTGCGATTTCTGTCCCGATTTTGCATGCGTGGCCGATTCTTTTGGCGTAAGGTATTGATATGGACCTTAAGATATATTTAATTGAGGATTAACATCGAGAAATTAAATGATATTGGTGATCTATGTGGAGCTATTGTTGTGTTTGGATCAGAAGGATCGTGTAAATGTATAATATGGTGAATTATACATGTGTGTGCATTTTCATGGTCTTGCATACATTTTTGTATTATTGTTGGGATGATCATGCCGGATGAGCGAATATGATCATCTGTACTCCGTAACGGAGAATGATGGGATAATCATTGTCAGATGGGCGTATGTGATTATCTGTGTTCGATTGAATGAACAAAAACTGGTACCACATGCATTGTATCGTGTTGAGTCACATTGCATAATTATTGTTATAATTGTTGTTGCTTAATTATTGATGTAATTGTAGCATTTGTTGTTATGAGTGAGAAACTACCCTTAAAGATGTTATTTGTACCGTTTATAATTGAATTTGTTTCTCACCCCTTTGTTGTTTGTTGTTGCGTCTGCGCTTTTTTGGAAGTACAAATAATCCAAGTACTTGAGAGTGCATGGAGTTGTGTTGCTTGTTCGAGTCTTAGGATGCTCTGATACGTAACACAAGGCAGTATTTTTAGTCGTTTTATTTATTTTTGTTACGTATCCATTTTATAAACCAATAGGATTATTGAGGAATTATTGTTGATGTCGTTTTGATTATGAATTGTAATGAACCTGATAATTTTCGTTGTTTTAATGAAGAATTTTATGTTGGTTATTATTGTTGAAAACATAGCATTCCACTTTGGAACTCTGATTTTATTATAGTGAACTATTATTTTGTAAAATGGGAAAAGTGGGGTGTTACAATTGGTATCAGAGCAGGTCGGTCCAACCGGCCAGATGTTGTGTCGCGACAATCCTTAGAATAAGAGTTGTTGTTGTGTTCTAAACTGAGGTATTTTTTGTATTAGTATGGAAGGAAGGAATGACGTTGCACTTGTTGCTGCTATGCAAGCCATGACACAAGCTATTGAGAACATTGGTCCAGCGGTTGGGAATGTTGAATTTTATGATCTGGATCAGTTCAGAAGTAACAAACCGCCTACGTATGAAGGGGGTATTTTGGATCTAGAGGCTACACAGAAATGGCTGAAGGCTGTTGAGAAGATCTTCAGGACCATGGGATGCAATGATGATCAAAAGGGGAGGTTTGGCACTCACATGCTTGAGGGCGAAGCTGAGGTCTGTTGGGATAACCATCACCAAAGGTTGGAGACTGCAGGTACTGCTATTAATTGGGTCGTGTTTCGAGGTGAGTTTCTGGAGAAGTACTTTCCAGAAGACATTTGCAGTGCCAAAGAAGTGGAATTTTTGGAGTTCAAGCAAGGTAATATGACCGTAGCTGAGTATGTTGTGAAATTTGAAGAGTTGGTGCAGTATTGTGCACACTATAACATCGAAGACGCTATGACTTCGAAGTGTTTGAAATTTGAGAATGGGTTGCATCGTGAGATCAAACAGGGAATTGCTTTCCAGAAGATGACGAACTATCCAGAGCTAGTGAGTAGGAGCATAATTTATGATAATGATAACAAGGCTCAGATTGCTAATTACAAGGCTGTGAATGACAAGAAAGGTAAGCAGAGGTTTGGGGATACTCCTTATAGTGCTCCGGCTAATAAAGGTAAACAAAAGTCTACTACTGAAAAGAAGCCGAGTGGGGGAGGGGTAAATCCCAATCCTGTGAAGTGTTTCATATGTGGAAGCACGGGTCATCGTGCTAACACTTTCCAGAATGAAGTTAAAAAGTGCTTCAAGTGTGGGAGGACAGTTCATGTGGTAGCTGACTGCAGGGCTACTATGCCTACTTCTTTTAATTATGGTGAACAAGGTCATATTAGTACGACTTGTCAGAAGCCAAAGAAGACTCAAGGATCCAGTGGTAAAGTATTTGCTTTGGTGGGAGTCCAGTCCACTAATGAGGAGCGTTCCGTCAAAGGTACTTGTTTTATAAATATTACTCCTTTGATTGCTATTATTGATAGGGGTGCAACACACTCATTTATTTTTGTTGACTGTGTGAGAAGGTTAGGAATTATGCCGTCTACTCTAGAGCAGAGGATGACAATTGAAACTCCGTCTATTGGTTCTGTGGTTACATCTTTAGTATGTTTGAAGTGCCCACTCATTATTTTTGATAGATACTTCTATATTGATTTGATTTGTTTACCGCTTGGAAATATGGATGTTATTTTGGGGAGGAACTGGTTGGAGTTTAACCGGGTTTATATTGACTGTTATAGGAAGAAGTTGTTGTTTCTTACTTTTGAAGAAAAAGCGTTGGCTAATTCCTTATCTATTAAAGAGTTGAGGACCTTGTTGGAATACAAGGCGAAGATGTTTGTATTATTCTCATCATTATCCGTGGAAAGTAAAGTATCGGTTAGTGAGCTGCCAGTTATGAATGAGTTTTCAGAAGTGTTTCCTGATGACATTACAAAATTACCTCCGATGAGAGAAGTTGAATTTACTATTGACCATATTCCTGGTAAAAGGAATATCTCTATAGCACCGTACAAGATGTCTGCGTCAGAGTTGGCTGAGTTGAAATCTCAGATTGGAGAGTTGTTACTGGATAAGAAGTTTATTAGGCCAAGTGTGTCATCATGGGGAGCTCCAGTATTGTTGGTGAAAAAGAAGGATGGTAGTATGTGTCTGTGCATCGATTACCGTCAATTGAACAAGGTGAACATTAAGAATAAGTATCCGCTTATAAGGATTGATGACTTAATGGATCAACTAGTTTGCGCGCGTGTTTTTAGTAAGATTGATCTGAGGTCAGGTTACCATCAAATTCGAGTGAAAGAAGGTAATATTCAGAAGACTGCATTTAGAACTCGATATGGACATTATGAATATGTTGTGATGCCTTTTGGAGTGTCTAATGCGCCAAATGTATTTATGGAGTACATGAACCATAATTTTCATTCTTATTTAGATCAGTTCGTTATGGTGTTTATCAATGATATACTTATTTATTCTAAGAATGTGGGTGATCATAAGGAGCATTTTAGAGTTGCTTTGCAGGTGTTGAAAGATAACAAGTTGTTTGCTAAGTTATCAAAGTGTGAGTTCTGGCTTGATAATGTGAGTTTCTTAGGTCATGTTATTTCTGGTGATGATATAACAGTGGATCCTTATAAGGCAAGTGTTGTATTGCAATGGGAACCTCCGAAGATAGTAACAGAGATTCAAAGTTTTCTGGGATTAGCAGGTTATTATAGAAAATTTATTCAAGGGTTCTCTAATTTGGCGTTGCAGTTGACTCAATTGACTAGGAAGATACAAGCGTTTATTTGGGATGCATCTTGTGACGAAAGTTTTGAAGAGTTGAAGAAGAAATTAACTATGGCACCAATGTTGGTTTTACCAAGTCCTGGTAAACCTTTTGTTGTATATTGTGACACATCCAAGATGGGACTAGGTGGTGTATTGAGGCAAGATGGTAAGGTGATGGCTTATGCTTCTAGGAAATTGAGGGTGCATGAGAGGAACTATCCTACTCATGATCTTGAGTTAGCTGCATTGGTTTTTGTGTTGAAGATTTGGAGGCACTATTTGTATGGATCAAGATTTGAAGTGTTTAGTGACCATAAAAGCTTGAAGTACTTGTTTGATCAGAAAGAGCTAAATATGAGGCAAAAAAGATGGTTGGAATTTCTGAAAGATTATGATTTTAATTTGAGTTATTCGGGTAAGGCTAATGTTATAGCAGATGTGTTGAGCCGCAAGACAATTCACATGTCAGCATTGATGGTGATAGAATTGGAATTAATTGAGCAGTTTAGTGACTTGAGCATGGTTTGTGAGACGACACCTTAGAGTGTTAGGCTTGGAATGTTGAAGGTGAATAATGACTTCTTGAATATTATTAAAGAGAATCAGAGACTTGATGTGAAGTTGGTAGATTTGATGCCTACTGGAGGAAATGATCCTGAAAATGATTTCCATATAGATAATTCTGGTGTGTTAAGGTTATGGGGCAGAATTTGTGTGTCGGACAATGCCGAGTTGAAAAAGGCAATTTTAGTAGAAGGTCATCGTAGTAGCTTGAGTATTCATCCAGGATCTACGAAGATGTATCAGGATTTAAAGAAATTGTTTTGGTGGTTTGGTATGAAGAGAGATATAGCACAATTTGTGTATGCTTGTTTTGTGTGTCAGAAATCGAAAGTGGAAAATCAGAAACCTTCGGGAATGATGCAATCGTTGGAAATCCAAGAATGAAAGTGGGATAGTATTTCTATGGACTTTGTTACTAATTTTTAGAATACAGCAAGGGGATTTGATGCTATTTGGCTGATGGTGGATAGACTTACAAAATCCGCACATTTTATTCTGATTAACATGAGTTTTCCGTTGATGAAGTTGGCAGAAATTTATATCAGGATAATTGTGAAGTTGCATGGTGTTCCTTCGAGTATAGTATCAGATAGAGATCTGAGGTTCACTTATGAATTTTGGAAAAGTTTACAAGAGGCTTTGGGTTCAAAGTTGAAGTTGAGTTCGGCTTATCATCCGCAGACGGATGGTTAGTCAGCGAGAACTATTCAAACTTTAGAAGATCTGTTAAGGACTTGTGTGTTGGACAGGGTGGTGCGTGAGATACTCATTTGCCATTAGTTGAGTTCACGTACAATAATAGTTACCATTCTAGTATTGGAATGGCTCTGTTTGAAGCTTTGTATGGTAGGAGGTGTAGAACGCCTTTATGTTGGTATGAAACTGGTGAAAATGGGGTGCTTGGACCTGAAATTGTACAACAGACTATTGAGGCAATTTAGATGATTAGAGAAAAGATGAAAGTGCCTCCGAGTAGACATAAGAGCTATCATTATAACCGGAGAAAAGAATTAGAATTTGCTAAAGGGTGACCATGCATTTTTTAGAGTTAATCCAATGAAAGATGTTAGACGTGCTTTGAAATCGAAGAAGTTGGATCCTAAGTTCATTGGACCATATCAAATTCTGCATAAAGTTGGTATGGTTGCATACAGAGTGGCGTTACCACCATAGCTTTCGAACTTGCATGACGTGTTTCATGTATTGTAACTTCGGAAGTATGTGTCTGACCCATCTCACGTTATTCAGAGGGATGAGGTGCAGGTTAGGGAGAATCTTACTGTAGAAGCGATGCCGATAAGGATAGAGGATCGCAAAATGAATCGAATTAGAGGTAAATAGATTCATCTGGTGAGAGTAGCTTGGGGTGGAGCTGGTGGTAGAAGTGTGACCTGGGAGCTGGAAAGCAGGATGCGAGAGTCGTATCCGGAACTTTTCTCATCAGGTACATTTTCGAGGACGAAAATATTCTAAGTGAGGGAGAGTTGTAACACCCCATTTTTAATATTTAATCGTTAGTTATTTTTGGTGTTGTGTTGGCCTTGTTTAAGGCATATGTCTTGTCGTTTTAGTGTTATGTCCTAGTGGGACGGGTGGAATCGTGGTACGTTTAGTAATAGCGGGTGTGCAAATAATAATAAGACTATTTAATTATTATTATTATTATTAGTACCTTTATGAAATAATATTAGTAATATTAGAAATAAAATTAATATTATTACTATTTGGATTTAATTAAAATAAGGGACGGTTTAGTAAAATCTCAAGGTGAGGGTTTAAGAAGTGAATTAGTCTAATTAGAAAATTAAGAAAAGAACTAGTCGTATAATTTTGTGGGAAAACCAAAGAGGCTAGGAAGGAGGAATAACATCTAGGGCACCCATCTTTGAGGAAATTCGCAGGATTTTTCATCTGAATTCGAGGTAAGGGGGAGAAAGGATTCAAAATTAGGTGATTTAACATGATGGGTAGCGAGGGTTTCCTTCCCTCGTAGGATTTTTATGTTGTTCTGTGGTTCTGTGATAAATTTGTACATGTATAATATTTGTTACGAATTGATGAATATGACTATCTGATCTTGATGAAGTTGTGATGAAATGTTGTTATTGTTCTGGTGTATGTATTATTATGCAAATCTCGTTGTTGTATAAATAACTGTTGCGAATCTGGATCTAGAATGAATATGAAATTGAATTAGTAATTTAGATGAAAGAAGGAGAGAATTAGGAGTGTAAAATTGATGTAGAAACAAGTTTAGGCCTGAATTGGAGTGGAAATACATGAAACCCGTAGCAAAATCTGGACTGGTGGGGGAAAAGTATTTTTAGTAACAGATCTAGGCATTACGCGTAACACGCTAGGCACTATGCGTAACACACCAGGCATTACACTTAATATTATATTGTTACACATGCATTACGCGTAAGGGGAAGACATTACGTGTAAGGGGAATTCATTACGCGTAAGACCAGCAGAGGTGAAGAAAAATGTGATTTTTACGATTTTTGTCCCGATTTCGCATGTGTGGCCGATTCTTTTGGTGTAAAGTATTGATATGGACCTTAAGACATATTTAATCGAGGATTAACATCGAGAAATTAAATAATGATGGAACTTAGGTGGATTTAATTAGTTGAATAATCGGTTAAATCATGTGAGGTTATTATTGGTGATCTACATGGAGTTATTATTATGTTTGGATCAGAAGGATCGTGTAGATGTATAATATGGTGAATTATACATGTGTGTGCATTTTTATGGTCTTGCATACATTCTTGTATTATTGTTGGGATGATCGTGCTAGATGGGAAAATACGATCATCTGTACTCCGTAACAGAGAATGGTAGGATAATCATTGCCGGATGGGCGTATGTGATTATCTATGTTCAATTGAATGAACAAAAATTGGTACCACATGCATTATGTCGTGTTTAGTCACATTGCATAACTATTATTGTGGCATAACTATTGTTGTAATTATTGTTGCTTAATTATTGATGTAATTGTAGCATTTGTTGTTATGAGTGAGAAACTACCCTTAAAGATGTTATTTGCACCATTTATATTTGAATTTGTTTCTCACCCCTTTGTTGTTTGTTGTTGCGTTTGTGCTTCTTTGGAAGTACAAATAATCCAGATACTTGAGAGTGCATGGAGTCGTGTTGCTTGTTCGAGCCTTAGGATGCTCTGATACGTAGGGCGAGATTTTGTCGTTTTATTTATATTTGTTACGTATCCATTTTATAAACCAATATGATTATTGTTGATGTCGTTTTGATTATGAATTGTAATGAACCTGATAATTTCCGCTATTTTAATGAAGAATTTTATGTTGGTTATTATTGTTGAAATCGTAGAATTCCACTTTGGAACTCTGATTTTATTGTAGTAAACTATTATTTTATAAATTGGGAAAAGTGGGGTGTTACATCTGCTGCCACCGTAAGGATCACCATAGTTATGATGATTACTACCCTGATTCTGAGTGTTGCAAGAACATGAGTGGTTTCTAGAGCGGCGGTTGGTGCTCTAAGATGAGTCGTCAAAAGGAAACTATTGGATGGTAATATAAGTGGAAGGAGACTCAGTTGGTGTCATTTTATATATACCAACTTCTTCCAATGTGATGAAACACATTTGATGAAAGGAGGGGAGCAAATTGTTATGTCGAATCAAGGTGGTAAAACCATGGTAGGTACACCTAAGGCCAGAAGATAAGTTGAGGGACCAACACCATGGTAGGCGTCTTCGGCTGCCTTTGTTATCCCCTGTTTCCCTCCACTAGCATTAACGAATTACAACTATGCTCCAATCCGTGTGTTTTCTAAGGATATCACATTAATCATAGAGGTTATAAATATTTTGATTTGTCACACAGGAAAATCAAAATCTTGCAGCATGTCATCTTTGATGAGGCTCCGTTTCCCTTTGCCCGCATGTCCCCCACACCTACCCCTACATTGTTAGGTGTGAATATGAAAGTAGAAAAACACACTAGAGGGGGTGAATAGACCCAAATAAAAATTCAAGCACTTTTTCAAAACATATTAGATACTTTTCAAAAGGTGCGAGCAAAAGGTTTGATGCGAAAATATGAAAATTATACTTTTCAAAATTTTGATCACGTTAACACTAAATCGCTTCACAAACACAAAAAATGAATATGATGATACACAAGGTATTTAATTAATTTGATTTTATAATCCACGAGGTGTGTTTATACAATGATTTAATATAGTGAATTCTAACCTCAATTATTTATAATAATTTAATTACCAATTCAACTCAATAAGATATCTAATTCTAACAAAACCCAATGTTTATGTAATAAAGCGCTATCAATTGAGTAAATGATAAACTAAGCTATAATTGAAATACCTACTCATGTAAATACTATGAAATTAAATGCAAAAGTAAGAGAGAAATAGAGAGAGGGATAGAGAAAGAGAGAGAGAAAGAGATCTATAGTGCTTCGACACTCGTCCTCGGTTTGCCTACATGCACTCTTCAATGGCCTCCCATTGGAACCGACACCGATCCTTTTTATTTAACAAATATTTGTAAGAGTTCTTACAATCACCAATACACAATAATGTTGAAAATTATAAAACTTTCTATTAGGATCTTGACTTATATATAACATAGCTTCAAACTCTTCTACGTAATATATACTCGATTGACGCTTCTTTAATCTTTTAATATCACCAATTTGCTCCAAGCCATCGTGTGTAGAAATTAACCCCTTGATCATACCGACTCGTTGAGCAATGAAATGTATGAAGTTTTTATAAGAGCTCTGCCTTGTTCATAGTTTTCCATACAATCACTACTAAGGCAATATGAAGAGAACAACTTACTTTTTTTTTCCAATGAAATTTGACAATACCATTTAAAACCACCTTGTTGTGAATTAGATACCTTAGAAATAAAGTATAATAGGTTTCTCAAGAAACCCACAAGGGTTAGGGTTTAGGGTTACCAAAGAAAACAACAATGATTGGTTATAAACTGATATTCTTTCCTTTCTCTTTAAACAAGATTACAAGTATACAAGAATAACAAATAACCTCTCTCACTTTTGAATTAGGATTTTATCTTCCTATTTTCCCTTATATAAAATATGAGAAACTAGTATGCTATTTATAATAAAACTAACATACTAACCTAATGGGCTTGTTAACAATTACCCATTACAAGCTAACTTAGGGTACAAACTAACTTAAACAATTGGATCCATAACACAAGGCCCAATTAAACAATAACATGTGAGCAGACTTCGACGACATGCTATTCGTACTAGGGTTTGTTCCAATATTCCACAATTCTCCACCTTGGAACACACCCTATACCAACAAGAAACAAACTAGCTTTCTTCAGGTAGCTTTATCAACTGCATACAGTGGAAAAACTTGCAACTGGGCAACGTCTTGGTGATCATATCAACAACAATATAATTTGTCGAAACCTTCAGCACTTGGACTTCCCCACGCTCGATTATCCCTCTGACAAAATGCAACCTCACATCAATGTGCTTGGTTCACTCATGATTGGTTGAGCTCTTCAATAGGTGTATTGCACTTTGAATATCACATTTAACAGTGATACTTTAACCTTGAAGTTTCAGCTCCTTTGCAAACCCTTCAAGCCACGATGTTTCCTTTACAACTTCAGTTAGAGCGATATATTCTGCTTCAGTGGTTTATAAGGTAATAACCTTTTGAAGTGTTGCTTTCCAACTAATTGTTGTGCCAAACATAGTGAAAACATATCCAGAAATAGATTTTCTAGAATCCATACAACCTGCATAATCAGATTCGACATATCCTTTGATTGCTGCTTTACTATCTTCACCCAAGGCTCCGCCATAAATTAGGAATCTATTCAGAGACCCATTTATGTACCTTAAAATCCACTTCAATGCTTGCTAGTGAGCCTTTCCAGGATTCGACATTGTAATACCTCAAAATTTGCCCTCATATTTATTCCCTCTATTGGCGTATCATGTTGCATTCATCTGTATTTCTCATCAGTCCATTAATAGCATACTAGTGCATTTCATTGTTTCATTGGGCATGTGATTAAGGTTGTACTGGATTAGGGTTTCGTACCTTATCTGTATCTGTCAGAGATTGAAATGGTGGAGAATTTACTGGATATTGATTCCACTTCGAATGCGGGTGTTCAGTTGTGTCTCAATTCAGATGGGAGTTTGACTTAATTTTGGTCAACTTATCAAAAGATCACTGCAGCTGCAAGATTATTTTGGACCACTGGACTATTTCTTAGACAATACATATTCACAGTTCATGTTGTTGTATGCCGAGATTCATCCGTTTATCGAACAATGTTTTGTGCGAAGTTTGGTTCGAGACTTCATCTGGAGTCAAATGGTCATGGCATATTCCAGACTATTCAAAAGGGTGTGACTTATCTGGAAAATTATTCGATGGTTCAGAGGTGGTCGTGTTCATAGGCTTGTGGGAAGAATTCAAAATAGGCTTTGGGCTGAAATCGAGACTTCATATCCGTTCGTTGCTTTGTTTAACTCTCATGTTCATAAACCATTCCTGATTATTTCGTTTCACTTTTATTTCCATCCATCTTGCCACTTACTTTTATCCGCATCCAACTACTCATATAGTCCTCCTTTAATAAGTTCCATTCTTTTCAATATTCATAATTGTCACATTTACAACAAATCCATTCAATTTGTTTTTTAAATTCATCTATTTCCTTTTGTCATGTATAACTATAGGCTCATTGATACTGTAAGCCATTACAAAAAAAAATGTCAAAAAAAATATATGCCATCCATTTTTCCTATCCCTTGGGATTTTCGGCCCATTTCCTTTGGCCTTTTCTAGCCACACACAACACAACATCATAAGCTACAATGCATCAGTTTGGCACGCAGTTTTCATGACAAAGAAGAGCATGTTGTATTATTTAAATGCAGCCAACAATATGTAGAAAAAATAATAAAAAAAATTCAGAAGAGGAACTAGCTTGACAGAGAATCAAGTGATGAAAAATTCAATCACAAAACTACAAGTTACACAAAAGAATTCATAAAAAAAGGAGATTAATTGAATTACAAAAGGTTCAGGATTCAAAGTCATTATAATCATCAAAACTTGAAAAAAAGAAAAGCAAAAAAAACTTCAGCCACTCTCGGATTCCGCTTCCATCATCATCATAGTTCTTCCACAAGAACTTGATTCCAAGACTCTAGATCAGTGAGGAAGATTATTAATTTGGATGATTACATTGCTCTTGCATATGCTGGACTAAAAGCTGATGCCGTGTTCTAACTAACCGGGCACGAGTTGAATGTCAAAGTTACCGGCTTACAACCCTGCTGGCACGTTTTCAGCTTGGAAGGCGAAAGCAACCGGGAGAAAACTCAAATTCAATTCGTGAGTTTTAGAGAAGACCAAGGAGCACAGTTTGCGTCAACTGGAGGAAGCTGAAATTGATGTCATTGTTGATGAGATTGAAGCAAAGAAAGCTGCTGCTGAGGCCGCAAAGAAAGCTCCCCCTAAGGACGTTTGATTTAAAGTCACTAGCAAGCTTCTTCCTGATAAAAGACTGAACAATATGAGCAGTGTCAGGATCAATAATTGCCATCAAAGTCAGAATATGTGAACCTACATTCAAAATAAAATATCATTGTCACTCTAATAACCTCGAACCTTCTACGATTATCATGAATATCACTGTAACAAAAAAATAAAATTCAAAGAATATAAGGAAAATCAATAGGAGACTCACCATATAAACATGGGATCGATTACTTTTTATCAGAAATAGAAATTTCAGAAGGGAAGGCTCATGAGCAAAATCAGTACAACAAAAACCTAGAACAAAAATCACAAACTGCTGTTAGAAAGCTCTAACAGAAATAACTGAATTCTAACAACTTTGTAGCAGAATTCTAACCGACTATACCTGAAGCTTCCGGATCCTTCTGTGAACATTTCCCATAAAGCAATTCTTCTCATCCAATCCTGCTTCTTCTTACACAATTTTCCAAAACCTCTTCACGAATCTTTTCTCTTTCACACCACAATCTCCTTCTTTTCCCTCAGTTTTTCAATCCTGAATTCATCTTCATCTTCCTCCATCACCAGTCTCCTTCAACCATTCCTTTTCTTCCCTCAAGTCATCCTTCGCCATTTTAACCTCTATCTTCCAAGTTTGGATTCAGCAAGCTGATCTCCCCAATTTCCCATTCTGATTCTCACTTGTCTCCATTGGTGAAGCCCCAAACTGTTCTTGAATGATTTACTTCATGACGACATTAATTCATCATCCTCGTCGAAACCGAATGTGAGGAATCTGCCTCAGGGAATTCCATCATCAGCTACACCTGCAAGGATTTCGAGACTTCAACAATGAGAAGGTATACAAGATTCTGCCATCAACAAGAAGCAGTGATAACAGTATTCAGAGAAGGCTAGAAGAACTCAAAGAAGAAAAGGTGAAGCCGATAGTCATACCTGCGGAATTTCGGGCCGTTTCCTTCGGGGATATTAACGCATCCATTGTTGAATTGTCGTTTCGAAAACGACTTGCGTTGTCATCGATCTCACAACGAGTGGGGACAACACTCCTCCATTTGCAAAGAGCATCAACGCAAGCTTCGATTCAAGGTACGTATTTGCATTGTATATGTTTTTTTTGCTGACAGGATTAGACGCCATTTGAAGTTGTACTTGGTTAGTTGATGAGTTTGGTTTCAGATTTGAGGAGAAGGGGATTTAGGTTATGGATTTTTTTTGTTTCGATTCAGAAGGAGAGTTTAGGTTGTGTTCGAATAGGGTTTAAGGTGATGGCCGTGGCAGAGAAAGGGAAGAAAGAAGACGAAGGGAGATGGAGGACGGCTACGGCGGATTAAGAAGAAGAAGAGGTTCAGGTTTTCGTTTTAGGGTTTATGAATTGGTCTAGTTGTATCAGCATGGAAAAGAAGTTGATTATAGGTTTAATTCAGCATTTAATTAGAATTAATCCTCTTTAATTAATTTGGTTTTTTTCATAATCCCTATAACTTATTTTTTGCTAATCTCACCCTCACTTACGCCCATTAATAAAAAAACAATAAAAAACACTGCTATCTGCACCTCCCATAAAAGCCTGCGCATTGGGCCTTTTCTCCCTTGCTATTTGCACCCCTGTATTTTGAGCCCAATTGCAAAACAACATAAAAATTCCTTTTCTGCACCTCCCTCAGCCATACCTGCGCATGGGCCTTATCAGTCGTGCTTCCCACACCCCCTTTTGGGCCCAGTTCACAAAAAACAACTAAATAAATTCCTTTATCCACCCCCTTTTATTAGTTTCTTTTAGAATTTTTTTTTTATAGTTTAGAAAATAAATCATAAAAATAAGAAAATACCTAGAAAAATTCCCAAAAAAATTAAGTAGACTTTTAATTCATTTTAGAAATGTTTAGAATTTTATTTTTCTGAATTTGCTTTATTTTTGATTTTATTTCGAATTTTTCATGTAAGTGGTTTGTAATAGATTTTCTTCTAATGTACATAACTTTGTAGATTTTATTTCTTAACCTTTCAGTAACTTTTTTTTGCCCATTCTTTTTGCTATAGTTAGAAGACTTATAAAAGTACTTAGGATAATTTTTGTAGATTTTTTAGAACATTTTATCTTAGGTTTTAGAGGTTAATTTGTTAGAAATTAGTAGTTAATTCATAGCTGAAAATAAGTAATTTTTAGACATATAAAAAATAGGATTTTTAGGATTCTTTTTAGTATAATGTTATAGGTAATTTTAGGCCCCATGGTTTATTTTTTCATAATTTTTCCATGACTTTTGATATTTTTTGTCATTTTAATTCATTTCCATCATATTATGCATATTCATGGTTCATATCATTCACTAACTAGTTGTTTTTTGTGCAAGGTATTTTTCAAGGTTTGGCTTATGGACTTGGATATTATTTTATGCATCGATTATACTCTTGTGATTTGTGCTTCGTGATGTAATAGCTTAGAACTTGTATGCTTGTATAGTTTTTATAACTAGGTTAGAAAAGATAAAATGAATCGATAGAAAACCAAATCTCAAAAAATGAAATAAATAAAACTCGATCCAACGTCGAGTAAGTTTTCAAATAAATAAATAAAGTTGCATGTGACATTAGGGTTCCTCGATTACCATCGTTCTATTCCATTCAACCAAAAGCAAGCCTTGTATGTTTCACACCATAAGTCGTGCGTCTTAGCACCACGCAATCGACCCACCCGATCCATCGTGTTATCCCATTTATGTTTCATGCACGTTTTCTTCCCACCATGACTTAGGAGGACCATATTGTTCATTATTGCCTTTTATGTTATCATGTATAGTTTAATATCTCTTAGGTAGATTTAATCTTAAACCTCACTAACCATAGGTCATCTTCAAATTCAACTAACTTAGGGTAAGTCTGGTTTCCCTTAGAAGTTTTCCTTTGACAATTTGAGTCTCTCTTCTCATCTTAAAAGAAAAAATCAAAAAAACACTTAATAAAGGAAAAGGTGTACAATGCGCCACGAGCCTTAAGCTACACGGGAAATGACTAGTGGAGGTCTCCTTCACTCTTCTAGGATGCTTTACAAACGTTCCATTGGGGGCGATCTTGGAAAGTATTCGCTCCTGTATCATAGTCTTTAGTGTTGTACATTCAATAAACACAAAATTCAAAACACTTCTCATAAAAGACAAAAACAAATAACAAGCGACTATCCTGCGGGAACTTCTCTTCTCATCTCATTCACTCACAACGCGAACTCGCGACGACTTGTCTCGCATGCAAGACGGTAAACGCACTCGTACCAGACGAGCCTGCAACACCTGAGCATAGACATACGCAGTTCCAGCATAAAAAACACAAACAAATAGTTCCCGCCTTAGTTAGGCGAACTACGTCGACTCTGATCCTCATTATCCCGATGAGGTACGTAGGCAGCGGGGTAGGGCCCGTTCGAGCACATTCTTTATTTTCCCTACATTTCCCCTTTTTATTCTCATTCTCTTTTTTCCAGTTCCCTTTCTTATTTCATTTTCCAGTTCAAGTTAGCGGTTTTATTCAGCAGCATTCTTATTTCTCACCCTTTGAAACAAGCAAGCAAGCGTGGATCCCGTCGGGTACGACGGACGATCTGGGGTGCTAATACCTTCCCAGGTCGTAACCGACTCCCGAATTCAGATCTTTGGTTCGCAGGACCTTGTCCTTTCCTTCTTCCTCAGGTTTGTGCAACATTACCTTTCCCATTCTTTCGGGATAAAAATGTCTGGCTGGCGACTCTACCTTTTTCGCGCCACTTTCGCGTTTGTACTAGGATGAAAATCCCGGGAGCGACAGACATGTACCTTCTTACAAGACTTACTGCATATGCTATGTCGGGTCTAGTACAGACCATAACATACATCAAAGAACCTACTATATTAACATATGGAATGTTATTCATATAAGCTCTTTCAACATTAGTACTGGGACACTGATCTATACTCAGCTTGAATTGAGGGTTTGTTGGAGTCACAATAGGATTTGAATTTGACATACCAAACTTATCAAGAATATTCTTCAAGTATGCCTTTTGAGATAAGCATAATCTCGATTTCTTTCTATCTCTCCAGATGTCAATCCCAAGAATCCTGGACGCAGCTCCCAGATCCTTCATATCAAACTCCTTATTGAGGTCAGCCTTCACCCTCGTTACATTTTTGCTTGCTATTAGAATATCATCCACATAAAGCAACAAAATAACAAATGAATTACCAAGTCGAAATCTAAAGTAAACATAGTTGTCGAACTGACTTCTGATGAAACTTATGCGTGCCATGAACTTGTCGAATCTCCTATTCCACCATCGAGAAGATTGTTTCAGCCAATATAAAGATCTATTCAGTTTGCACACATACTTTTCCTTCCCCTTTTCGACATACCCTTCAGGTTGCCTTATCAGGATTGTTTCATCAAGATCACCATACAAGAACGCAATCTTCAAATCCATATGTTCCAGTTCAAGGTCTAACTGTGCCACCATGGCAAGAAACATTCGAATGGACCTGTGCTTCATAACAGGAGAGAACACATCATTAAAGTCGACACCTTCTTTCTGAGTGAACCCCCTTGCAACCAACCTTGCCTTGTATCTCTTCGACGTCACTCCTTCGATTCCTTTCTTAACTTTGAAAATCCATTTACAACTGACTAACCTGGCTCCAACAGGTTTCTTGATCAGTTCCCAAGTGTTTTTATCATGAAGAGATTTCATCTCATCATCTATGGCCTTCATCCATTCAGTCTTATTTCGACTCCTCGTAACTTCCTTATAGTCTCTAGGTTCTTCATTCAGAACCTCACTTGTAGAGATTAATGCATAATCTATAAGATCTGCATACCCAAGTCTTTTAGGTGGCTTGATGACTCTTCATGGCATATCTCTTGCCAGCAGGTAGTCATTATCAGTCTCCTCATCTTTGACAACAACTTATGCTTCTTCTTCGACTTCATATGTGTCATTAAATTCAACATCACTATGCTCCACCTCAATAGGAATTACTCCATGTTCCAACTCTTCGACAACATCTTCAGTTTTCTTGAAATCCATCTTAGCTTTATTGAAAACTACATCTCGACTGGTGATACACCTCCTATGACCTGGTTCTAGGAACCATAGCCTATAAGCTTTGACTCCTTCAGGATATCCCATGAACATGCATTTCAGAGCTCTAGGTTCGACCTTGTCTTGCCTAATATGAGTATAGGCTACACAACCAAATACTCTCAGTTTGTCGAGATCTGGTGGATATCCCGACCAAACTTCTTCAGGTGTCTTCATATCTAACGCAGTCGAAGGACATATGTTTATCAAATATGTTGCTGTCGAAACAGCCTCAGCCCAAAACACCTTCTTCAATCCAGCACTAACCAACATGCATCTAACATTTTCTAGGATTGTTCGATTGAATCTCTCAGCTAGACTATTTTGCTGAGGAGTGCCTGCTACAGTCTTATGCCTTGCAATCCCAGACTCGACACAGTAACTATCGAAAGCTTCATTGCAGAATTCAAGGCCATTATCAGTTTTCAGTCTCTTGACCTTTCTGCCAGTTTTAGTTTCGACCAGAACCTTCCAACTCTTGAAATTCTTAAAAGTTTCATCCTTCGTCTTCTGAATAAATACTCATAACTTTTTGGAATACTCATCAACTATGGGTAGAAAATATTTTGAGCCTGAATGTGAAGGATTCTTTATAGGCCCCCAAAGATCAGCATGGATGTAATCAAGGGATCCATGATTTCTTTGCTTACCTTTGTTAAACTTTACCCTATAGGATTTTCCAAATCACAAGGTTCACAAAACTCCAACTTCTCGACTTTGTCATTGCTTAGCAGGTTCTGTTTCCCCAGTTCGACCAAGCCTCTCTTGCTGACATGGCCCAATCTCATGTGCCATAATTTTGTCTTCGACAACAGTTTCGTGGATGCAACATTTGTCGAACCACTTACAACTTCAGCCTCAAGGGTATACAAGCCTTGTTTCTTCACGACTCTTAAGACTTCCTTCGACCCCTTCATGACTCTTAGAATACCTTTCTCTCCTTGAAAAACATATCTCTTCTTGTCAAATTCACCAAGAGAAATCAAATTTCTCTTCAAGTCAGGTACATACCTAACTTCAGTTAATAACCTTATTGACTCATCATGGAGCTTGAATCTCACAGATTCAATACCTGCAATTTTGCAAGCTTTGTTGTTCCTCAGCAGCACTGATCCACCATCTTGATCACATAATTCCTCGAACAAATCTTTGTTTGGAGTCATGTGCCAAGTAAAACCTGAATCCATAATCTACTTTTTTCTTGAGCCGCCGCTTGAAACCACAAGAACATCAAATGATTCAAAATCATCTAGAACAATGGCTGCATTGCCATTATCCTTACCTCCATGATCTTTCAGGCATTTAGGGAACATATTTCGAATGTGACCTTCCTTCTTACAATGATAGCATCAAACACCAGATGATTCACCACTATAAGACTTCAGCTGACTTTTGCCCTTTTTCTTGTCGAACTTGCCATCCTTTCGCAAGAATTCCTCTAGTAATGACCAAACCTTCACCAATCGTCGAAGGTTTATGCTTCTTTCGTTCATTCAAGTCCTTAGAGGACAAGGCAAATTAAACATCTTCAAAGTTCATGGTCTCTCTTCCATATAAGAGGGTTTCTTTGAAGTGAGCATGTGTTCTGAGCAAAGTGCATAACAATAACAACTCTTGATCTTCGTCATCGATCTTCACATCAATATTTTCATGATCAAGAATCATCTTGTTGAACATATCCAACTGCTCAGCCAACACTTTGTCTTCACTCATCTTGAATAAATACAAGGCTTGCTTTAGGTAGAGTCGATTCACTAACGATTTGGTCATGTATAAACCTTCAAGTTTCAACCATAACCATGACGCCGTCGTCTCCTTTGATACTTGTCGAAGAACCTTATCACCAAGGCTCAACAATATTGCGATGTGTGCTTTCTCAATCATGGCCGTCTTTTTAGATGTCGTCAACGCAACATTCATGGTCGTCTCTTCCTTCAACGCTTTCAAACAACCCTGCTGAACAAGTAGGGCTTTCATCTTCAAGCGCCACAGACCGAAATCATTCACTCCAGTGAACTTTTCAATCTCATACTTTATTGAAGGCATCTTCTCCATGCTCACCGCACCAATTTGTTGTGAATTAGATACCTTAGAAACAAAGTATAATAGGTTTCTCAAGAAACCCACAATGGTTAGGGTTTAGGGTTACCAAAGAAAACAACAATGATTGGTTATAAACTGTTATTTTTTCCTTTCTCTTTAAACAAGATTATAAGTATACAAGAATAACAAATAACCTCTCTCACTTTTGAATTAGGGTTTTATCTTCCTATTTCCCTTATATAAAATATGAGAGACTAGTATGCTATTTATAATAAAACTAACATACTAACCTGTAACACGGTGGGAGAACTGACTCGGGTGTTTTTGTTTGACAAAAACATGTGCGGATATCAAGAGTCGCCATCGACTTTTATTTTATCCATTAGGAAAGGGTATAAAAGAACAGGAAATACCTTTTGAAAATTTTGAGTTCGGGGGATAGGTTATATAAAGGGAAGGTGTTAGCATCATTTATATCCATGGTTATCCATGGGATCTTAGTTACTTAGCTCACTTATTTGTTTGAAAAAGTAATGTGAAGTGTGTGTTTAGAAATTTTCATAAGTCTTTGTAATGATCCTCTTATGGATGTATACAAAGCTTTAAGTTTTTGAAAATTGTTTGAAAGTGAGGTGTGAAAAAGAATTTTGAAATATGAGCAAGTAACTAAGAACTACCTACCCTAGACTGGTCTTTCATGTTTCTTTATTTCCTTTCAAGGGTAAGAATGTCCTTACTATTAAGGAGTAAATAGTCATTTACCTTGTATTTATTAAGAGACGGGCGTAGGGTCATCGTATGGTCAATGAAGGCAACTTGTATGGGTGTCTTTAGCAATTCGTAGGGAATATCATCATTTTTTCGTAGGGTCATCGAGGGACAAGATCATTTATTTCGTTGGCAACTTCTAAGGGACTATGATCTTTTAATATTGAATGGACTTGATGATTTATTTTGTAGGGACACTTGTTTAAGACACCCCCATGTTCGAGGGACTTGACCATTTATTGAGGCAACCCAGAAGGGTAACCCTAGAAAGTGCAGATGACGATCGTAGAACGATTGACTTACGTGTGTGAGTGTTATTTTTAGATATTTATCTTGAATATTAATTTTCTAAGTCCAATTTAATTAAGTTATGTCTTGCCACGCCGTAAGTTACTAACCACACAATTAAATAAAATAAATGGCAGAAATTTAAAAGGCAGAAGGTAAATGTCCTACGCTATTACAAAGCTTTGGGGCAGTTACATAATAGTAATGACAAAAAAATAAAATCTAAAATATTACAAATATGAAACGGTTACATAATTATATAAGCAGTAAATGAATAACATAAAAATGAGTTAGAGGAAGCCAGTTGAAGGTTTAAAAAAATTAGGGTTAAGGTTTAAAAATATATTAAGGTTTAGAAAATGTTTTAGGTTTTATGAAAATAGGTTTAGGTTTAGGTTTATGTTTATAAATTTAAAAGAAAGAAATTTACATATTAAAATAATCTAACACTTAAATAAATTTAAGGAAAATAAATTATGAAAATAAATTAAAAAATTTAAGGGTTGATTAAGGTTTTGAAAAAGGTTTAAGGTTTTAATTAGGGTTAACTATGGTTAAAAGAATAAATTAAGGTATTAATTAAAACAAATAAAAGAATTAAGGAAAAGAAAAAAAAACAAAATATTTGAGGGAGGGATTAAACCCTTGACCCTCCACTCCAAGATCCAGCCCCCTGCCACTAGGTTAAGTGCGCAATTGATAGATAACCTGAACAACACAAATTCTATATTAAACTTACAAAGAAAACACAGTATTAAAAAAATAAGAAGGGGAAACCTGGGATCGAACCCAGGACCCTTGTTCTATATGTGCGCACCAAAACCACTGGGCTACCAGCGCATTTGTGAAAAATAACACAAACAAAATAATTATAAAATAAAACCAAATTCAAACCTGGAAAACGCGCGCTGGAGTCAACATCCTTCTCCGTTTGTGGGGTTAGGCTATAGTGACGCTTGTTCGTCGCTAAAGGCTTTAGTGACGATTTTCATCTGTCACTAAAGCACCTGAAAATTTCAAAATTCAACACGCATCAAATAAATTAGTTTTAATGACATATTTCTATCATATATTGTCCTATGAACTCATTGAGACCATCAATTGTTCCTGAAAAAATGTCTAACGCAGGTTCCCAAATTTGAACCTCAAAACCCTAATAATGGCAACTATTGAATCCGGCCATGAAACCTCAAATGGATTATCCAGAAAGCTCTTATGCTTCAAAACAAACATGAATCAATGATCAAATATAATTTATAATTTCCAAATGCATGAAATCGAAAAGCATAAAAATAAAGCAAAAAACGATCCGGTTTGTATATTTGATGATGTATTCGATGATGATGATGATGTTGATTGGGATAGGGTCAAGAAGCCTCAAGGAACATATTTCAACCTTTAAAACACCTTGAGAACCTCTTGAATATCAAAACCGAAAATCACTTTTATGGAGAAAGTTTGAAGTTCTTGAAGTGATTTGCTCTCTGAAAAATCTTCCTCAATCCTTGTCCCTTTGTCATGTTTATGTAATAGAGTCTATTTAGGTTAAAATTTGGGTCTTTTGGCAATGGGTTGAAGTTACTTGACTGTGAAGAAACCCATCATTCATAATTGTCCAAAAACCACATTAGATCATGCCAAATTGGTTTTTCACGAATTTGAGTGATTTCCAATCAACTTGAATGCAAAATCTTTGATCCAAAAATAAGTATGAGATCAAATATTTGATTTTCATATTTTATTTCTATTAAAATTGAATTTTAATAATTAAAATCCAAAATAATATAAAATAAATGATAAAAATCAGAATAATTGACCATTGGGTCGTGCATGACCTCATCTTCAAGTTTGGGTTGCAACATTATGGGCCCATTTGACAAAATCTTAAATTTAGACCTTTTTTGCTTCATATACCCCTTGAAAATTTCCCAACTTTGACAAAGCATAACTTCCTAAATTTTAATTCCATTAAGATGTTCTAGGACTTTTTAGAAGGCTTAGAGTGTCCTATAATCAACCCTTTTGGTCCCATGTCCATATCATTTACCATTTTCAAATTATGAGCTTTGAAAAAAGTTGACTTTTTGTTGACTTTCAAAAAGACCTATAATGTTTTGGCTCATATCTTTCAAATGAAGCATTTTTAGACTTGGCTTATGAGACATAAAGTTGTAAAGAATTTAATTTCCTTTAAAATGAGCTTTGGATGGGACATTTTTGATGAAGTATGTGAAAGTTATGACTGGTCAAAGTTTAGTTGACTTTTCCTATGAAAACCCAAATTTAGAAACTCTTGATTCTTGATGATTCTGAGGTTTCCTTAATGAATCATGATCAAACTTTGATCAAATGATGAATTTAACCTTATAATATTGATGTTGACATAAAAACCTTGAAGTTTGACTTTGAGTTGACCACAATTGACCTCAGTTGACTTTCTGACCAAGTTAACTGATTTTTAGGTATCTGAGCATCCGACTGACCAAACTTGTTGGGAAAGCTTTGAAACTTGACATGAGGATTTTTTAAGGTATATAGGATGTTTTGAAGCCAAATTGAGGCTTTGGAAGTCCAATTTTCTTGGGGAAACTCAAAACCCTAGTTCTAAGATCCATTGTTTAGGAGGAGGCTTTGTCTGGTGAAACCTTCAATCCTTTTGACCAATTGAGAATCCTGAGACTAAGAAGAGACCTCTTGAAATATATGATCTTGAATGTGGGAGGGAAAATTTTGGGGTACAACATAACCGAATGGGATTTTTAACAATTACCCATTACAAGCTAATTTAGGGTACAAGCTAACTTAAACAATTGGATCCATAACACAAGGCCCAATTAAACAATAACATGTGAGCAGACTTCAACGACATGCTATTCGTACTAGGGTTTGTTCCAATATTACACACACCTCAATCTTGGAAACAACTTGAAAACCTCAACCAAATCTTTAAGAACAATTAGTTTCAAGAGAGAGCTTCCTTCAATAAATTACAAACCTTTATTTTCAAGATATGAAGAATTTCGTTGCAAAAAACTTGAACTTTCAAAAACAGAGGAAATTATTTTTTTCTACGAAATTACACAAAAATGAATATTGATTTGTTGATTCATTACTTGATAAATTATGACAAATAGGTTTTAATTGTGCTTGAGATAAAGCACAAAAAATGGTTGAAAAATTCAATTAGATTTGAATCAAAAGCATTTCATGATTTGAATCAATTGAACAAGTGAAGTGGAATAACAGAAAAATAGAGTTTTGACCCATTTTTCAGTTGATTCAAATCAATAGAAAAGTGTGATTCGAATCATATGTTAAATTTAATTCAAATTAAATAGTTTGAGGTTAATTGAAAAATATGGAAAAATTGTCTGATTTCAATCAGGTGTAGAATTTGATTCGAATAAATTGAGGCAAAGGTAGCCCAGAGTTTGATGATTCAAATTATGTGTTAAATTTGATTCAAATCAAATGGTTCAAAAAATTCTTGCATGGATCTGTCCAAAATGATTCAAATAAAGATTTGTGCTTGATTCGAATCAAACACCTAAAATCCCAAATTTTCAAAAGACTCTGAGATTTTTCTTTCCACCTAACTTGAATTAATAACATATATGGCTCTTAGTCCAATGACTCATGCAATAGATAAAAAAACATCATGATCAAGTTGAAACCGAATCAATGGTTTATGCATGCTAAAAATGACTCATTTCAAAACTTGATCCACATGTGTGTAATCATGAATATGACTCACAAATTAAAAGTAAGTCAAAATAAAAGTGATAAGAAACAAAAAAATAATTGTATTGGGGCAGCTGCAACGAAGAGAGGTTCATCCACCATTGTTGACTCAGAGGTGTGCAGAAAACCTTTAATAAGCTCGTCATTCATTGGTGGTGGTGGCTCCGGTGGCAGTCACAAAAAGAGAAAGGGAGTCTTGGCAGTTGTTCGTGGTGGAGAGTGAGGATGTTCGGTGAGAGGCTTGGTTATGGTGAAGACATGATAATGAAGATGGATGGAGGGAAGAGTGATCTTAAAGGAGAGAGGGATATTCACAATAAATGTGGAATAAGAGGGCCATCATGGAGGTGGGAATATCCACCAAACTCTAATAAGTTGGAGGAAAGTTTTCTAGAGAGAAAGAGGAGCATCTCTCTAGAGTTGTTTCATTCAAATATAATTTTTTATCTTTATTTTAATAGATATCGTAGTTGAGATAATTCATGGATGGAAAATGAAATTAACATTGAAAGTAATTCAAAATTTACAATGAGAAACATCCATATATGTAGAAGTTCCAATTTAAAAAGTAGTTATAAATCTAACTAACTAAAATCTTACTTGGATAGATACATTAAAAATTATCTAACAATACCTAACTTAGATAATATATATGATATTTTTGGTATAAGTTATATTGCTTGCCAAAAGTGTTTCCAATATGGATTTCGATTGGATGTGATATGACTACCTTTGGGTTTTGGCAACATTTTTTAAAATAAATTTCCTTCCCAAACTTTTGCTTAATTATACATATCAAGATCTATAAAAAAAGTACTAAGACGAAAAATCTTAGACTTTATTTTAGAATTTGGAGTAGGGGGATTGAATAGTTTTGAAAAATAGTTTTTATTTTATTTTTATAAATAGGGATAAATCTTTAACAATTTTTAATTTTTGTTTGTTTATAATGATAAAATACTGCTTATCATTAATATATTCTTAATTTTTAAAATATTATAACAACCAAAATTATATTTAAACAATTTATTTAATGTTCCAAAACTCTTCATAACCCTCATCTAATACAAAATTTGAGTTATTTCAACATCAATTTTTTTTGGTATTATAAATAAAAATAAACCCTTCAAAACCTTATCAATTAAAATCCTTTTATTTTTTTTCACTAAATTCTTTCTTTTTTTCAAAATCCTCACCCCTTCCTTTCCGAAATTTCAAACAAAAATCCTTAGGATCTTGACAATGACATTGGGATTCAAATTACTAAGAAGAACTTTTATTTTAGAGGCAATGGTGTTGTTTTTTAAATATACTATTATATTTTTCAATTCATACTGGATTTTTAACTTGTTCTACCGAATTTTTCATGCACATCTTTTGCTATAATTTTGTTAGGTTATGTTAAGTTATGGTTAGATTATTGTTGCATTAAAAGAGAAACATAAGACTAAACTTTTCTGAACTTTCTTAATTCTAATGAACACCCAAGCATACAATAAATATATAGGGTTTTAGACCCCCAATTGGGCTTTTGGGCCGACAAATACAAAAATAATAATAAAGACTAATATAAAATTACTAAAAGAACCCCATATTAACACTGAAAGTCTTTAAGATAAATGAGCTTCTTCTTTTCTCTAATGGGTCTGCCTAGGGCCTACAGACTCATTGGTCCATTTAGAACCTTGTTCTTAAGGTTCACATTCGAGGAAGTGACTTGGGTTGGGATAATTGGTGTGGAAAGATCTATAGGGCCTGCAGAGCAAATGTTGTGTGGTGTGGTTCCATTTGAAAAGATTTTATTAGTCGTTGAAGACATGGGGGCACATGATAATATATGGTTGCTCTGGGAAGGTGGGATGCAACTGTCACAGTGTATGTCTTGGGCAGTGTGAACTGCTGATGCGTCATAGGGAGACCCTTTGGAAATGACACAAGTGTCTAGTCCCAAGGACGAGGCAGGAAGCAGTGGAATTAAAGTAGATTTAACAAGTACACTCTCCAATGTATTTGCATGCGAACTTGGGTCTTGGCTTCGGTCTTTAGATAACTTCTTCATCCTTTCTTCATCTTATTCTTCTTTCAGCTAACTTTGAGAAATGAGAAGGGTCTTGTGTAGGGTGGAAAGGTTGAGGCGATGATGAAATAAGATTAGCATGGAAGGCCTCTGAGGTGTTTAACCATGGAGGAAGAGGACATAAATATCTTGATGGATCTTGTCCAAAGTATGGTATGAGAAGTGAGACATGTACCACCAAATGAATACGGGAATATGAAGGAAGGTCCAAAACATAAGCAACTTCGTCGATTTTCTTAATGATCTTGAAAGGGCCAAAGAAACATGGAGCGAGTTTCTGAGAGGTTCGTCTGAAAACTGTGTTCTGAAGATATTGTTGAAGCTTCAGTAGGAGCAAGTAGCATGTCCTTTTAGTGTTAGCATGTTTCTCCATCTGAATTATGCTCTTGTACAAGGCAGTTTTTAGTTTTATGATGATTTGTTGTCTGTGTTGCTGGAGTTCTTCGAGTGACTTCTCCTCAGTAGAGATTTGCAGATAATCAGAGAGATTAGGAGGATCACAGTCACAAAGAGCTTTAAAAGGGGACATTTGGATCGCAGTGTGAAACGAAGTGTTGTACCAGAGTTTTGCAAGGTGAAGGAACTTATACCATTGTCGAGGTGTAGAGCTTGCAAAAAAACAAAGGTATGTCTCTAACGACCTGTTTACGACCTCCGTTTGACCATCCGTTTATGGATGGTAAGCGATGTTGTATTTTAAAGTTGTTCCTGACATTTGAAAAATTATTTCCAGAAGTGGCTGAGAAACAAGGTATCACGATCAGATACAACGATTTTTGGGGTTCCATGAAGTCGAGCGATATCCATAGAAAAATGGTTTGTAAGGTCTTTGGTTGTATACTTGGAAGGGAAAGCAAGAAAGTGAGCAGATTTTGTGAGATAATCGCAAATCACCCAGATCATGCTATGTCCAAACGAGTTTGGAATTTTGGTAATGAAATTCATGTAGAGGTCTTCCTATACTCGCTCTGGTATGGGCAAAGGTTCTAGCAAACCCTTTTTCTTTTTGAGTTAAGTACTTGTTATGCTGACAAATATCACAATATTTAATGAAGCGTTGAACATCTTTGTAAAGCCCTGGCCATGAAAAGGAAGTAGTCAACCTAGCAAGTGTGGCTTTCATTCCCGAGTGTCCTGCAGTAGGGGTAGCGTGGAATTCCTGAAATAGAGTTGTTCATAGATCATGAAAATAAGGTATAAATAGTTTGTCTTGATAATGCAATAGATCATTTACCAACTTGTAGGATGTGTGATTTGTGTTTGTTTTTACAAGAGTGGTAACTAACTGTGTGCCTGTTGGATCTGTGGTGTAGATATTTCGTAAAGAGGAAACAAATCTGGAATTGGGGATGAGAGTGAAAACAAGACAGAATCAGGTGATGAATACTTCCATCTCAGCGCATCCGCTACCAGATTGGATTTACCAGGTTTGTAAAAAAAATGAAAATTAAAGCCCTGTAATTTAGCCATCCATTTATGTTGCTCTGGAGTTTGAATTTTCTGGAGTAATATGTCACAAAGGCTCTTTTGATTCGTATAAATATGAAATTTTTGTCCAATGAGGTACTGACGCCTTTTTTTCACCGCTTCTATTACAACAAAAATTTCCCTGACGTACACGGAGGCAACTTTCATGCGAGGACACATCTTCTTCCAAAATAAAGCTATGGGATGGCTATTCTAAGACAAAACGACACCTATCGCAACATCGGAGGCATTAGTTTTAACTATAAAGTTTTCTGTAAAATTGGGTAGAGTTAAGACCGGCATGTCGGTCATTTTCCTTTGTAATTCTGTAAAGGCTACAACCTCATCTGTAGCCCAAACAAACTTAGTAGAACGAAGAAATTCGTGAGGGGAGTGGCGAGAGATGCATAATGTTTGACAAAACGACGATAAAAACCAGTAAGACCCAAAAAAACCTCGAAGAGCCGTGAGTGAGCATGGATGAGGCCAGTGCAATATTGCTTGAATTTTATCTGAATCCAGCGCAACAATACCCTGTGAAACCACATGCCCGAAATAATTGACCTCGTCCACTACAAATACACATTTTGATAACTTCACAATAAAAACATTAGACTGTAATAGGTAAGAAATAATCTGTAAATGAGAAAAATGGTTACTGAAATTAGCACTATAAATAAGGATATCGCCAAATAAAACTAAAACAAATTTGCATAAATAGGGTCGCAAAAGATCGTTCATGTCCAATTGAAAGGTTGAGGGAGCGTTTGTTAGGCCAAAAGGCATATCAAGGAACTCATAGTGTCCGTCGAAAGTTCTAAAAGTTGTCTTATGAATGTCTTTTGATGCTACGCGAATCTGGTAATAGACAAATCATAAGTTATGTATAACTTGGTAAATACCTTGGCATAACCATGTTCATCCAAGAGTTTTTCAATTGTTGGAATCAGAAATCTGTCTTTTACAGTGACAACATTTAGGGCACGATAGTCAACACGAAACAGCCAAGTCCTGTCTTTCTTTTTGTCAAGCAGAACTAGAGATGAGAATGGGCTATGGCTAGGGATGATAACTCCCTCTTTTAACATGTTTGAAATGATGGTTGTCATGGCAGGTTTTTGGGAATGTGGGTATCGATATGGCTTACCATTAATAGGAGTAGTATTGGGTAAGAGAGTAATATGATGATCATGAGTTCTAGGGGGAAGGCTTGTGTTGGGCTGAAAAATAGTAGGATATTCAAGTAAAAGTTTAGATAAGGTTGTATCTAAATGTTATGGTAGACCGGTGGAAGATAAAGAATGTGTAGTGGAAGTATCTTCTGTGGAGGAACGGGGTTGGAAAATCATAAAGTGTAATGAAGCAATACGTTGGTGTGGACCACGTGTTTGAGTTGATGGAAATTTGTGGGAAGTGGTTCGAATGAGACACCACCTTGTAATGTGATAGTGGTTTTGTTGCTAAAAACTAATAGATGGGATTGAAAAATTAGCCTGAATAGCACCCAAAGTGCGAAGCTAGACCATACCAAGGACCACATCGGCTCATTCGATAAGATGTAGGTAGAATGAAAGGGTGAATGGTTTATCTTGGAGGGTCAGTTTGACATCGTTAAAAATACCCTCACATTGTAGGTGATAGTCATTGCCCACAATGACCGAAAAATGAGGAGTTGGGGGTAGAATGAAGGTTAAGATGATGAGCAATCCTAGGCTGGAGTATATTGTGTGTGCTACATGTATCCACTAGTACCATGACAGGTAGGCCCCCAATAGAGCCTTTGAACTTAAGTGTTTGAGGTGAAAAATGACCGGTGAGTTCTTGTGTGGAGATTTGAAAATAGGTGTCATCATGTCCCTTAGGAATGGCTTAGTCCAACTCTGTTTCAATGAGAGTAGGAGAATATAAGGACTCCTCATCTGCCAATAAAATTAGGAATCTTCCGGTGGAACATTTACGTCCCGAAAAGAACTTTTCGTCACAATTTTGTCACACCCTAAATTTTGACGCTAAGATATACACCTCATCAAAGGGAATCACTAACCAAAGGACTGTGTCAGACTGATCAGGACAATATCCCCGCAATAAATCATGATTCTTGAGTCCCTCAGAAGATTCAGGAAAAGGACCGATCATTAATACATAATATGTTCAACCTTTCAATCACCAATTAAAGGGTTAAGGAATCTCAAATGATGGAAAATCTTTCAAGAAATGTACAAAAGTTTCAGTGATCTGGGTCCCGAGCCATCACAATCACCAATTAGGGTTTCAGTCAACTGATGCCCTCCATATGAATTTTTTCATAGAGAAAATATCCAAGACCTCCATACTTAATCAAGAATTTTACATGATTTAGACAAGCCATTTAAAAGTACAAGAGGTGCAAAGATCAAAGACTACAAGATTAGGGTTTCACGGTGCCTAGATTAGGATTTCTGACTAATCGGGGAACCAAAAGTCAAGGTTTTCATATGGACAAGATCCTATACCATAGATAATGGATTAAATCACTCATATACATCATGGAAGTCCATTCATAAGGTCAAAATAACTCATAGGATGTCCAGTCAAAAAATCAGAAAACCAGGGGTATCTAGTATAATTTCCATCTGGACCAAAAAGTCAAAGTTTGACTTTTTCACCCAAAATGATCCTCATAACCTATATTACAAGAATATATGGTCCATAATTGCATTTGATCACAAAAAATCAGAAATTTGAAGATAACTTGTAAAAGGGGCAACCTTTGAAACTTTGAAAATTTTCTGTTATGGAAAAAAGTGTTCAAGTGGCCTACTTCCAAGCATCATAACTTGTGATCCAAGTATCAGATTTTGGTGAACTAAAGCTCAAATGAAAGATATCATCACAAAATGCAAATGATTTAACTACAAGAAACTCCAATTCTTCATGGATTTTAAATTATGATTGTCTAAGTACAAAATCAACAAAACACCAAAACTTGGAGGGATTTTTCATAAAGATCCAAGCTGATTCAGATCTTTCTCAAAACACCAATGCTGTCGCAAATGTTGCCAACAATTCAAAGAACCAATTGGCATGAAAATATCTTGCTTGTACATGAAGAAATCATGGATCAAAGTGGCCATCCCAAACTGTTTTGCAAAAAAACATATTTTCACAAACTTTTGAAATCTGATTTTTGAATCAAAGGACAATGCCAAGTGGGTTCAAGTATCTAAACAATCATTACAAACCTGAGCAAACATGCAAATTCATGATTACACTATGGAATTCACCAAAATGACATTCTTGAATTTCAACGTTAAGCATTTTGATCCAAGGGTCACCAAGCTCCAAAATGACATATTCTTGGATGTCTTGTTCAACAAGCAATAGGTGGCCACAATCCAAGCATAAAACTTCTGAGGAATGTGAAATTTGCTGCTGCATAGCTGAGCTATTTGAGAAATTCATTATTTCAATTAAAAAAGATGTTTTTACAAAGCATGACTCACAATCGTGACCTCACCTCTTTAATACTTAAGGGCTAAGTAATCTCAACATCTTTACCTATAAATAGAGACCTCATTTGATCATAAAAATTATACCAAAGCCTCTGATCTCCAAGCTTTCTCTCCTTTGCTCTCAAAGACTCAAAACTTGATATTTTGAGCAATCACTAATGGTTTTTGAGTTGTGGCCTTTATAAACTCAAATCAATTGCTCAAACATATCACATATGATGTTTATGAGGCGTTCAAAAACTTAGATCACCTCTGGAACAATTCCAACCTAGAATCACTCTTCAAAACCTCAAAGAAGCATGGTTTCTACAACTTAAAGATCATAAGTTGCTCAAGCCATTTGCAATCAAGTCCAAGTGTTCAAACACACTCCATATGGCGTAGGGAAGCTGTTCAGATCATCACAACATTTATGTAACACCTCCATCTCGAAATCACAACTCCAACTGCAAGTTCAAGTTCAGGTAAGCCTCAAACTTGGCTAATTCATGATCCATGCATATTTCCTCGCACTATCTTTTTGTCATATATGTGTAATCATATTCTAAGTAATTCCCCTTAATTAATTTCATAAAAATCACCATCATGTAGAATTTCATGAGGCTCAGGCCAAATTAGTGTTCTTCACTGATTTTTTACTCTACACTAAAAATAAATGAAATTAATTTGTACCATGGTGTTCGTGAGTTAAAAACGAGCAAGATTGATGTTTATTTCATTTCATTTCATTACATATTCAGTGAGATATGAGAGATTTTGCAAAATCCCATTTCTGAGCAAGATAAAGAACATTGTGTGTGTTCTTCATTGTTCTTGGCGCCCTTTTTCAAATTTTCAAATATTTGAAATTTGTGATTTTATTTAATTCAATCCAAAATTAATTTCTCTCTGATTATTTTGAGTTTTTAAATGATTCTTTTTTCATTAATTCTCAAACTTGTTTAAATATTTTATTGCATGAAAAAATCACCAAAAAAATATTTTTTTAATATATTTAATATTTTCATATAGAATTAATTTCATTTGTTCCTAAACATTTTTAAAATCATTTCTTTCACTTGATTTTTCAAACATAAATGATATTCAAGTTGTCTCATGGATAAAACATAATTTTTCAAACAATAATCCAAGGTTTCAACTTGTTTTTCAAATATGTTTGAAATTTATCAAAGATTTTAAATATTTTTATATTTAAAATATCAAAAAATACAAAAAAAACTAGTATTTTGATTTTAATCACCCTTAAATTGATTTTTATCACACTCATGGGCCTCTATTAGAGTTTAATCACCCTTAAATTGATTTTTATCACACTCATGGGCCTCTATTAGAGTTTAATCACCCTCAAATTGATTTTTATCACTCGGCGCAATCGCTTTTTTCACCGCTTTAACTTTTCATTTGTTAATCTTTTTCTATGAACATTTTTACACATAACCATTTGTTTTCTAAATTTCCTATTTTTCTAACCCTAACTCCAAAATCCATTTCTGATCAACCAAGATGAGTTTGTACATGGTTCTTTTTACATTCTTTTATACATTGCATGTAGTATCTAGGGAATTTAACTCATATTTTTGCATTACATTTTCCATTTGTTTGGCATTTTTCATGAAAAGGTACCCAAAACCCTATCCTAACTTAGAAAAATCATAACTTGACTTTGGTATAGCTTCTGACCTCCATCTTTGGGGAGTGATCTCAAGAGTTTTTAGAGTTCATTTGAGTGCATTTTCAAATTTTTATCATGTGTTATGCTTCTGTTATGAACATGTGCATCTCATACTTTCATAAAACCCTAATTTTCTATGTTCATTTGCATTCATCTTTGCATACCTTCATCATATGAACTTGTCATAGCATTTTATTCATTTGTATGTCATCTTAGACATCTTAGGACATGTTAGAACATTGGTTGATAATTGCATCATTCATTTGGTATGTTTTGCATTCATTACATTTCATGTTTATCCATGTGTTTTCAAGCTTCTAACATGCTTCTCTTTGCATTTCATCTCTTGTATGATCATGCACAAGCATTGCTCATGTATTTGCATCATTTCATAACACATTTGCATCATGTTTACACTTTTGGTCTTGATCATTTCATCTTTATTTGTCTTATTTCCTTTTGTTTCATACCTTATGCATTCACACTAAAATTTCAGGGGCTTCAGGTAAGTTGTTTGGGATGTGGATTCGCCTCCACATCCTACCCCTTCTCATCTCCTCATTTGCATATTTACTTGTCTTTGAAGTGAACTTGCTTCACTTGTGCTCTCTTGCTCCTGTCTATTTCTTTTAGGTTACTTAACTTCTCCAGGAAGTAAGTAACCTATTCTCATTTCTCTTCTCTTTTCATCTGTTTCTTCTTCCTTGGTGGCCTTCTGAAGATCTTTTCTTTAAGCCTCACAAACCATAGGAACATCCAAGCATGATAACTTTAGGGTTGTACATAGTCCCACTTAGTTCTTACCTTTGAGTCTCCTTGAGTCTCTCTTATCATCTCATAATCAAGGATAAACAGTTAAAGCTTTAGGACTCTGAATTAGGGTTATGCTTGTATCATTATCTTAAGATGGAGTGTATAACTTTAATCCTTAGTGTTAAACCTTTAACTTGTTTACACCTTCTAATAAAAACACCTAATAATGATTAAGACTTAAGCTTGTAACTTGGGCCTTATATTAGGGTTACATCTCTTCCATTTGGTTAAGAGGGACAAACCCTAGTGTTTAATGGACAAGTCTCCCTCAAGTTAGTCTTACAAACATAAAATCCCCTTCTTAATCTCACCTTTAATTAAAATACACTTTAATAAAGGCTTGTTATCTAATGAATTTAGTCCCTAACCATGGATTAAGTTGAAGAGTCTTCTTCAGCTTAAGTGTTCTCATCTATCATCCTTCTCTTAGGATGGTGTAATGAGGTCACTAATCTTTGATTGGAGATTAAACTCATTACTTAACACTAAACCCAAAAACACTTAATAATTACCAAAGTAGGTTAATGATCTTAATCCTATATCATCATGGTAATTAAGTTGATATCTTCATCTCATGCTTAAGTAGGCTCATTATCCCTAATCAGGGAGGATATAATGAGTTTACAACCCTTGATTTAGGCTTAAGCTCATTATCTTACGCAAAACACCAAAAACTATAAAAAACTGAAAACACAAAAACAAACAATAAACGTCTCCTCCGAGATTCTTATCTCATCACACTCACTCTGAAAACGAGAACTCGCTTCTTCCGTCTAATGCAAGACAGTTAGCACTCAAGCCAGACGAGTCACACACTTGAGCATAGACACGTAAGCAGTTCACAACAAATCATCTAAGTCTCTTTGAGTCAAACTACGGTGTTCCGACTTTCTCATTGCACGAGAGGATACGTAGGCATAACTTAACAGTTATCGAACAAAAGTCTCTATGTCTTCCCCCTCTCCTCCTCTCAGTTTCTCTTTCCTTAGACTCAGTTTTGAGTATTCACTTTCCTTTTGCACTAACACTCTGTACATTCTTTTCTCCCTAGATCCTTATGCACAGTTTAACACAAACAATATCCCCTTTTAAACACAATCAAGTAAGCGTAGATCCCGTCGAGTACAACGGACAATCTGGGTGTTAATGCCTTCCCAGGTCGTAACCAACCCCCCTTACTCAGTTTCTTTAGTTCGCAACCGTCTTATCCACTTTTTTATAGGTTTATGCAGCATTACCTTTTCTTCGGAATAAAAATGCCTAGCTGGCGACTCTCTTCAACCCCAACCACCAACATCATCGACCGTTCACGTTTGCACCAGGACGCAAGTCCGGGGAGCGACAATGGGTATATAAAGTTGTCACATGATTCAACAAAACAACATAGTCTCGTCTGACATCAGTAGCATTGTGTGGTCTTTTCCCATCCACTATATAAAATTTCAGGAATGGGAACAAATGCACCAGTTCTTGATTCGACATTTACATCCAATGTGGCAAGTTCAATAAGACTATAGCTAATACAAGACAGGGGAAATAAAATTTCTTAATTTATGGATCAAATTCAACGGAATTTTAGCGTATCAGATTTAACCACGTATTTACCAGACATGGGAGATCCACACAACTCAACAAAGAGACGTTTGTGTGTCAAACACAATATTGTTACAAATTACTAAAGAAATTTTCTACGAAAGATGCAAAATTAAATGACACTCTAATGCCAACAACTGGAAACTTGGAAATAGATGAAAATGGTAAGGATATTGATGACGAGAAGTATATAGGTATGATTGGATCTCTTCTATTTCATACAACATCTAGGCTGAACATTATGTTTAGCATGTGTATGTACACTCGTTATCAATCGACTCCTAAGGAATAACATTTAAAAGTTGTAAAACGCATCCCTATATACCTTCATGATACATCTAAGTATGGGCTTTGGTATTCCAAGGGAAGCAAGGTTAATTTAGTTGGTTATACTGATTCTGATTTTTCGGTTTCAAATCAGATATGAAAACTACTAGTGGAACTTGCCACATGTTTTTAAACTCCTTAGTAAGTTGGCATAACAAGAAATAAGTTTCTCTTGCTTTGTCAACTGCCAAGGCAGAATATGTAGCACCTTTTCTACCCCATCACAAATTAATATAATAAATCAAAGTAAACTCATAAAAAGTGTATCACATCTTTCAAAAATAAACATATTAAACCTCATTGTAATTCTTGTCATGTAACAAAGGTTATAATTAAAATTATGAACAACAAATCTATAACTCAACATTTACGCAACGGAAAAACAACAAAACATCATAACTTCTCGTATTTAAATAAAAGAAATTTTCATAATTTAATCCAAAACATCATTAAGTCTAAAATATGCTAAAACCAACACTTAAAAAAATTAAACCAAATAAAATCAAAGTTCTCAAGCGATCCCATCCCGATGTTACTGGATACAGAGTAGGACTTCACACCTAACTAAACAACGACGACTCACTAACTCCAAGCTAGATCACGCACCGAGCTAGCCTTGAGTATCTGCATGATGGCATAATAGACCATCACAAAAGGTAGGCAAGGTGAGTAAATTCACATTCAATAAAGTAATATAAAAATGAGAATCATAAACATAGACTACCAAAACAACGAAATCACTCATCACAAAAACTGATTTATACCCAACATCAATTACATCACATCACAACACAAACTCAATGCAAATCATGTTATGTCATTTAGAATAAATATGCAACCTCTTATTATGCATGTGGTAGTGAAACATCCTCATGGATGGACACTGGGCCATCAACCCCCATAAGGGAGCACATCATAACATCACATCACTTCAAACCGCACAATGGGATTGAAGCTACCAACATACCAAAAGTCCCCTCATATTTATGCCATGAATGCAAGACACAATATAAACACACCTCATAACAACACAATTTATTGCATCCACATTCATCATAATTCATCATATAGTTCCCTCATTTAACATTTTCCTCTATGTCATGTCATCATACTTCATAAACTCATAAAACATTTCAAATCAGCATACATCATTTTTATCACCAATACCTACACATATAGCCTCTAAATACAACATATAACTGCACCAAAACATCATAACATCTTATAACATAAAACACATCGATTAAACCATTTTTCAGAATTACAAATAATTTTTCGGAAAAACTCAGGTCTCGCTAAGCGAGCTACCCGCCTCGCTAAGCGACTAAATCTCGGGTTTGAGAGTTCCAAAATCTTCACTCGCTCGCTAAGCGAGCATCGCGATTCTTCAAAAAATCATGCAATCTCAGAATCACCCTTCTGTGACAAAACCCCCTAAAAACCCAGTTTTTAGTAGCAACACAGTAGAAAATCATTAATCCTTTTCACATACATCCTGACATCATCAAGCATATCATATAACATCATTATTTATCATCAAATTCATCATAAATCATCATCATATAACAAATTCATCAACAAAACCCCATAACCCTAAGACTTTCCCTCATAACCCCAAATCATATCTCTACATTACAATACCGAACGAAATTACTCCCCATACCTTAGGTTCCGTGAATTCTTTTGATAACTTCTCGCAAAACCTCAACCCTTCAACCTCTAGCTTTTCTTTAGAGCTTTCTTTCTCTTCTCCAAAGTATGATTGTTCCAATTGATCGTACTATCCAAACTTTACCCTCTTAGTTTATCTTACACTTAGGACCTCATTAGACTTTTCCCATCTTACCCTCATTAATCTTCTAACAAAAGACCTCAATGCCCTCAACTCCTTATTTCTCTTATTTTATTTAATCAATCTCAAATAATTAAATAATGTCACATTACTTTTAAATTAATATTATCAAAATATTAATCTAAATCATCACAACATCATAACATCAAGAAATCCTCAAAATTCATAACAAATATATCAAATAAATCAAAATCAACTTTGGGGTGTTACATCTCTCCCACACTTAAGAATTTTCGTCCTCGAAAATGTACCTGAAGCAAACAACGTCGGATACGATTCCTTCATCTGATCTTCACATTCCCAAGTCCAACTATCACCAGCTGGTCCGCCCCATAATACCTTCACTTAGGCAATCTCTTTACCTCTTAATCGCTTCATCTCTCTACCATTTATCCGTACTGGAGAAACTTCCACAATTAAATTACCTCTTACTCGGACATCATCTATCTGAATCACATGCGAGGATCTGAAATGTACTTCCTCAGCTGTGACAAATGAAACACATTATATAAATTCGCAAGCGATGGTGGTAATGCAATCCTATATACTACCTCCCCGACCCTTTGCGAAATATGATACGGTCCAATGAAATGCGGAGTGAGCTTTCTGGACTTTAAAGCTCGCCTGACACCAGTCACTGGAGTGACCCTCAAGAACATATGATCTCCCTCTTGAAATTCAAGTGCTTTCCTCCTTTTATCATGATAACTCTTCTGATGACTTTGTGAAGTCTTAATTCTTTCTTGTATCATCTTAATCTTCTCAGTCGTCTCCTGCATAATCTCAGGTCTGAGTACAACATTATCACCTGATTCATACCAACACAATGGAGTTCTACACCGTCTCTCTTACAATGCTTCATACTGAGCCATGCCAATGCTTGCATGCAAACTATTGTTATAAGTAAACTCAATCCACAACAAACGAATATCCCACTCCCCTCCATGATCCAATATACAAGCCCTCAGCAAGTCCTCTAAAGATTGGATAGTCTGTTTTGTCTGACTGTCCGTCTGCGGATGATAAGCAGAACTCATCCTCAACTTGGTTCCCAAAGCATTTTGTAGACTCTTCCAAAATCTCGATGTAAACCACAAATCTCTATCTGACACGTTACTCGAAGGTATCCCATGCAACTTCATGATCTCATCAATATACATCTATGTTATCTTCGACATGGAATGATTAATCTTCATCGGTAAGAAATGCACCGACTTAGTTAATCGATCAACTATCACCTGTCGCTCCCGGGATTTTCATCCTAGTACAAACGCGAAAGTGGCGCGGAAAAGGTAGAGTCGCCAGCCAGACATTTTTATCCCGAATGAATGGGAAAGGTAATGTTGCACAAACCTGAGGAAGAAGGAAAGGACAAGGTCCTGCGAACCAAAGATCTGAGTTCGGGAGTCGGTTACGAACTGGGAAGGTATTAGCACCCCAGATCGTCCGCCGTACCCGACGGGATCCACGCTTGCTTGTTTTGTTTCAAAGGGTGAGAAGAATAACTGCTGCTGAATAAAACCGCTATCTGGAAACTGTAAATGGGAAATGAGAAAGGAATTAAAAAAGAGAATGAGAATAAAAGGGGAAATGTAGGGAAAATAAAGAATGTACTCGAACGGGCCCTACCCCGCTGCCTACGTACCTCATCGGGATAATGAGCATCAGAGTCGACGTAGTTCGCCTAACCTAGGCGGGAACTATTTATTTGTGTTTTTTACAGCTGGAACTGCGTATGTCTATGATCAGGTGTTGCAGGCTCGTCTGGTACAAGTGCGTTTACCGTCTTGCAAATGAGACAAGTCGTCGCGAGTTAGCGTTGTGAGTGAATGAGATGAGAAAAGAAGTTCCCGCAGGATAGTCGCTTATTATTTGTTTTTGTCTTTTAAAAGAAGTGTTTTTTTTTTGAATTTGTTTGTGAACTGTCTTGTACTAAGACCTATCCATCGCGGTGAGTATTTACACCTCGCCCCGAAACAGGACGCGTATAAACACTCCGCAACAAAGTCTCATGTCGTACAAGATTGTTCGGTTTTTATTAAGTGTTTTATTGTTTTTCTTTATGAGGTGAGAAAGAATGACTCAAGTTGGAAAAGGAAAAATCTAATGGGAACTAAGACACACCCTAATTTTTATTGATTTATTTACAAGGGAGATCCTATGGTTAATGAGGTTTTCTATTCCTAAAGAGCAAAATGAAAGAAAAAAAAGAAGAAATAGGATACAACTTACTTCCTAAGGAAGGTAAGTTGGTCATAACAAAGGGGGATCCTACCAAAGACAAATGTGGAAGGAAAAATGAATTTAAAATGCATAAAAGAAATGCATAAAAATAAAGGATTGGGTGAAGGAAACTTACCTCAATCTTCCCCACTACAAAACAAATGATTAGTGTGCATTTTATTACAAAAATAATAAAGCAAACACACAACAATTAAATCCTAAGGCTCTTGGACCTAAACTAAACTCAATCTATAGTTTAAGGGTGCCTACACTATGCTAAACCAAAATTCAGCAACTATTTACAGCACTCAAACACACAAACAGCTATGAAAATAAAGCATAACACAAACAGCATACTACAGCTATCATGTAACATGATAAAAGTAGGTGTAAAAGGTAAAATACAGCATGCACTACAAACAAACAACACACATTTTACAGCACCTATATGCATGCAAAAATAGGTGTTAAAAGTCCCAAACAACATGAATTTATAACAAACAACATGTATTTTACAGCACTTATGCAAAAAAACAGCTATGTAATGCAAAATCCAGAATTGATTATTTTCATATTTTAATGCACAAACTCAATGAATAATGCACTAAATCCATCATGAACATACATTTGAACATGGATCATCATATAAAAATGCAAGAACATGAACATTTTGAAGATTATGCAAGAATGCATCACATGGTTGATTATGCAACAAGTAATGCAAAAGAATGGTACATGAACATGGTATATGCACATGAAGATTATTGATTATGAACATGCAACATGATAGCTCAACAAACATGCTAAACTCAATGCAAAATTCAGAATTGAATTGATATGGAAAATATGCAACAAAATGCAACCAAATGCACATACATATGATTATGCAAAATGCAGCATACATCAACATAATGGAATAAAAAATAAAAATGATTTGAGGCATTACAAACATGTAAAAACAGAATGCAACATGATTATTATATGCCTAATGGTGCATGAACATGGTGACAAAATGCAAGAACTTAAACTATGCACAAAGAAGCACACAAATGCATAACACGTAACATGAACGGAATCGTGTCGAAACGACTCGAAATGGGGGAATTAGCTACAAGAAATGGACCTAAAAATTCTCTAAAATCAGTACCTAAACATGTATGGGGGTGATAGGCATGAAGAATTAAGACTAAGCTATCAAATAAGCTAAAATCTAAATTCCTACGACGAGAACCATTTTTCCTATTTACAAGGGATTCTTTACTAGGGCCTAGATTAGACTATAAATCTAATTCCTAATAATCCAAATGCAAATTGCAAGCAAGAAAGCAACGAAAATGAAAATGAACGGTACAACGCAAACATAATCGAAAATCATGCGAAGAATGCCGTTAAGGCGAGATGAAGAGGATAAATTAAGGCATAATGGTTAAATCACCAACCTACGAAACGGAGGAGTGTTCCGGTAATTGTTGCAATGAATCGGAGTGCAAATGGAGAAGAAAACCGGAGAACCCGCGAATGCAAAATAAATGCGATTCGGTCTTGTCGCTTCTCGATTAATCACCTCCGTTAAGTCGCAATCTACACCAAAAACCAGTAGTTTCTTCTTCCACAATGCTCAATTCAATGGAGGATGGAGGCTAAGCTTTAAGACCTTCAAGTTTCAATGTGAAACTTGAAGAACTTTTGTTGAAAAGTTATAGTGAAAATGGTGGAAAAGTGGGAGAGAAAGTGATGAATTTGGGATTGTGAAAATGGTGATTGAGTGAAGAATGAGGGAGAGAGTGATTTTTGGTGATTATTGTTGATTACCCTTAGCTTTGGGAGGAGATGGATTTATATAATGCATTGGTTTGGCATGGGGTTTGGGCTTGGAAGTAGCTTAGGAGTTGACTTAGGTTAGGAGTTAGTTGAGATTCTAGAGAATTCTAGAACTCCTTGGAAGGTTGTGGAAAACTCTAGAATGTGGTAGAAGAGGGTGAGCTGGCTCTTCTAGAACTTTCTTTAGTATACTAACTCATGAACACTTGTGGTGAAGACCACTTTGATGTAGCAGCAATGGTGAAGCTTGAATTGAGGCCAAAGTGAAGCTAAATGAGCCATATAATGTGTACCAATCATTTTCACGTTCAACTCCAAAGATAGCATAGCATTCCCCCTTGTTTTGCATCAAAAACAGCAGCAAAATGGCAAAAAATAGCATCATGAATCGATTCATAAGGTTATGCATCGATACATACTGAAGAGAAAGCTAATTTTAGCAAAAAAACGCATTATGAATCGATTCATACATGGATGTATCGATTCATAATAGTTTTTTAACTTTTATGAATCGATTCATAACACGGATGAATCGATTCATCCTGCTGTATTGCCTTGTTTTTTTTTTCAAACTTTGAACGGCCATATCTTTCTCAATTTTGATCCTATGAAGGAGTTCCACATATGGTTTTGAAGCTTAGGATGTCCTCTTTCATTTTCTCAAGGTATACTTTTCATAGGACTCTTTTTTTTGGGAAAAAACCTCTCTTGAAGTGGCTACAAAAGTGACAAAAACTTGCCATTTTTGGAAACCCAAACTTTCCAAAAATGGTAAGTTTTAGTTTTCTTGATTTTTTCCATTCTCTCTTGATTCAAATTGGTCCCTAAGAGCCTTGTGATCATAATTTCATGATTTTGATCCCAAAAATTCAAGAGTTGACCTTTTACTCATCCTGGTTGACTTTTCTCCAATTTTCTGATTTTCAAACAACTGAACAATTGAGGGCCTTCCAAAATGAGTCCAATGGTGAAATTTGAACCATAGGTACTTGACATCATGTAGAGAACCATGAAACCATGCTTGGACCAAAGTCTCATTGATAAGCCCAGTTCATTAGAAACCCTCATCTGACTCTTTTTTGCTGGGAAACGTTGCATTGCTTGCCTCCCTTGATCAAAACACCTCTGTATAGGACTTGTGGCTTCAAGTGAATACTTGAGGGATATTGTGGACCATTTGCACAAGGTTGAGAAGCTTTGTGGTCCTTTGATTGCCTTTGTATAGCCTTCAGTTGCTTTGTTCACTGATCACAAACCTATGCCCCTGTTGTGATGGTTATGATGCAATGTTTTTTTGGTTATTTTATGAATTTATGTATGCTACATGCTATGCAAAACGTTGGGGAATGAGAGGGCAAATTTTGAGGTATTACATCACCCAAATAGAATCATTTCCCTTTGTAGTCTTCGGAAAACCTGTCACAACATACATATAAATGCTATCCCATTTCCATTCCAGAATACTCAATGGTTGCATCATACCTAAAGGCTTTTGATAATCAACCTTCGATTTCTGGAAAACCAAACAAACATACACAAATTCCGCAACATCTCTCTTCATAACTGACCACCAAAAATATTTCTTAAATCATGATACATCTTTGTAGCACCAGGATGAATACCCAATCTACTTTGATGTCTTTCTTCTAGAATACTCTTCTTCAACTCTGAAATGTCAGGAACACACACACGATCTCGAAACCTCATCATACCATTTTCATCAATTCAGAACTCTCCTCTGTTACCTTGGTTAATCAAAGTCATTTGATCAACCAACTTCAAATATGATTGTTGTCCTATTCGAATCTCAAGCACAATGTCATTAGTCAATTTCAGCATACCCAGTTTCACACTCTCAAATGTAGTCTCACACAACAAACTCATGTCTTTGAACTGCTCAATCATCGAGAATTTTTTTTCCATCATCATCGACATATGCAAGGTCTTCCTACTCAAAGCATCAGCAACCACGTTAGCCTTACCAGAGTGGTAACTCAAATCAAAATCAAAATCCTTCAACATCTCTAACCATCTTCTCAGCCTCATGTTTAGTTCCTTCTAATCAAACAAGTATTTCAAACTCTTATGATCACTGAACACCTCAAATCTAGACCCAAAAATATAGTGTCTCTAAATCTTTAACACAAATACCACAACTGCCATATCTAGGTCATGGGTAGGTCATTTTCTCTCATGTATACATAGCTGTCTAGAAGCATAGGCAACTACTTGACCGTTTTGCATCAACACTCCACCAAGACCCATCTTCGAAGCATCACAATATACCACAAAAGATTCATTTAGATTAGGCAAAATCAATATTGGAGTAGTCATCAACCTCTTCTTTAATTCAACAAAACTCTTCTTGCACACAATATCCCACACATAAGTCTGACCCTTGCGAGTCAATTGAGTCAGAGGCAATGCCAACTTAGAAAAAACTTCTATAAACTTTCGGTAATAACCGGCCAAATCCAGAAAACTTCTGAACTCAATAGCAGACTTCAGAGTATCCCACTTTAACACAACATCAATATTTGAAGGATCCACTGCTATTCCACCGCTAGAAATCACGTGTCCAAGGAAACTCACTTCATTCAACCAGAACTCGCATTTTGACAATTTAGCATATAACTTATTCTATCTCAACACTTGTAATACAATCCTCAGATGCCCTTCATGTTCTTATTCTAACTTAGAATAAATTAGGATGTCATCAATATAAACCACAAAAAACTTATCTAAATACTCATTAAAGGTTCGATTCATATACTCCATGAACACACCAGGTGCATTTGACACACTAAAAGGCATCACAATGTATTCATAGTGACCATACCTCGTTCTGAAAGCTGTCTTCAGAATATCATATGCCTTTACTCGGATCTGATGATAACCCGATCTAAAATCAATCTTACTAAACATGCAAGCCCCTACTGGTGTACCTCGAAAAATACGATCCTCGCGAATGCGGTTGCGGCTGGGCCGACTTGAGAGTCGCCACCTAATTTTATTTATTCCCAAAGAGGGAAAGGGAAAATATAGATAAAACCCGGGAAGAAAGGATAAAGACAAGGTCGTCGCAACCATTGTCTAGGTTCGGAAGTCGGTTATGCAGGGGGAAGGTATTAAGACCCCCTACATCCATCGTACTCGATGGGAACCTTCTAAGTTGTCACGCGCGAAAATATGTCTATGCCTAATGAATTACTTCCTAAAGGAGGAAAAAGATTCAAATTTTATTTATCTTTCTTTAGGAGTCGAATTGCACTAAAGACTATGGATAGTTTATTCCGAACCAACAAGCCAAGTGTCTTGCGAAGGAATAATCGGAGCGAATAACTAGAGCTCGTAATCCTCCTTTCTACCACTTAAGGCTCGTGGCGTACAATTTCTCTCATATTATTAAAGTGTTTTAATACCTAAGACCACTTGACGTTGGATCAAGGGTTTGGATTTAAAGAAACATTTTGGTAGGTCGATCGCGAGGCATAAAGCGATCTCAAAGGGTGAGTGCAAAATGGAGGTTAAGAGTTAAACGATTACGCAAGAACGATTCCTAATACTAAGCTAAGGTGGAGCCGTTGGAGCTCGAATTAAACTGAAAGCGTCGAAATTTAGCTCTTTAACTGTCTTAGAATCAATTCATAGTTAGAATCATTCTATGAGAAGTCGAGCATTACTTTATTATCAAATAATTATTTAAATAAAAGAAATGCGATAAAAATAATAATTAGTCTCATATTGACTTAAACGACGTCGATTTATTGAAATCGAATATTTAAGTCGTTTGTTATATCATCGACCATAAAAATAAGATAAAGTCGAAATAATAATAAAATAAGAGTTTGACCTCATATTTAATTTAAATAACGTCGATTTATTCGAAATCGAATATTTAAATATTTATTCATCGGCCGAATAAATAATAAATCAAGATAATATGAAACATTAAGAAAAATAAACTTGTGGCCTCAAATTAGGGGATAACGTCGATTTATTAAAAATCGAATATCACCATTTATCATTGGCCGAATAAATAAAGTCGATAAATAATAATGGATCTAAAATTAATTAGAAAACCATAAAATAATAAAAAATGCGGTCTCATATCAATTTGGACAACGTCGGTAAATCGAATGTCACAAATCGGATAATGATATCATAGACCAAATAAAAATGCGAAATAAATCGATAAATCGATAAATAAATAAAATAGAAAAATGGCCTCAAATCGGTTTAGATAACGTCGCTTAATGGAATATCGATAAACCGTATTTTTTATCATAGGCCCATATAAATAATATAAATAATAAAATGGATATAAAAATACTTATGAATTAATATAAACAAAATGGTCTCATAACGATTCTGATAACGTCGGTAAATACCGAATATCAAGGAAACACGGTTATATCATTGACCCTAACAACTAGAAATAATAGAAGAAAATAATAAATCAATAAGTTATTAATACTTAAAATCATCCATTAGAATAAGAATAAAAATTTTAAAGAAATGTAAATAACAAAAATAAGAGAAAAAAGGGGAAATCGTTGAACCAAACATGATGTTTAGTCAAACCAAATGGGCTTCAAAAGCCCACAGCAAATCCAGCCATTATGCTTAACGGAAAAAAAATAAAAATAAAAATAGAAAGAAAATATCAGCAAAAAGCAAAGGAATGGATGAGCCACGCTTAAAGTACCCTTTCAAATGAGAAGAACAAACTTCCTCCTTCACTCAATAAAAAACAGCAGCGGAAAACCCACTACGGCCGCTCTCCTCACCGGCTCATCTCCAACGCGGCCTGCCTCTCTGTTATTTGCGACTCAAGGCGGTTTGAGGCTGATGCTTTTCGCGGCGGCCTCTATGTTTGGATTCGGTTTTCAGTGATCCTCAGAAAAAGCTCGAAGCTTCTCTTGCGGCTCTCTCCGTTGTCGCTCGGTTTGTAAGGATTCGTCACGGCGCGATTTCTTGGTTTCAATGCTTGGGTGGAGGTTCGTTTGGTTTGTGGTGGAGCACGAGGATGAAGGGATTCGATTTTGCGGTTCTTATTGAAGTTTCAAAGAAATGAGGGGGTTGTGTTTTCTGCGTCTCAAGGTTTAAGTGTTTGATGAAGGATTATGAAGGTCTACAATGGTGAAGGACGACGATGATTTGGAGGAGACAGGTTTGTGCAAAAGGGAGGATTTAAGGTTTTCTCAATGCTCCCTCCTCCCTGCGGCTAGGGCTTTTTTTTCTCCCCTTTGCAAGGTGAATGGTCTGCTTATATATACAGAAATCAGAGGATACTACGTGATTTTTTGGAGGAATTTGGCTGAGCCGTGAGCTGTGTAAACAAGTGAATCCGTTAGAGAAGATTTGTTGTGAGATTTGGTGGGGACCCCAGGTTAGTGACTCATGATCTCTCTTTTGTTTTGTTTGTAGTGCTATATGAGAATGGTTCTAGAACGTATGCGATACCTTTGAAATTTTTATCTCTTTGATTTTGACCGTGGTAAAAACTTGCAATTCATCTCTTTTACTGCCGTGTGTTCTGTTTAGCTTATTTGAATCAGGAGCTTTGACTTGTTGACTTGCTTACACCTTGTGTAGTAACATTTCATTTATTCCATTACAGGTTAGCAAATCGGGTAGTGTTATAGAACATGCTTGGAGCGACAATAGTGTAAAGCTCTGAAGAAAGTTTAACTGTATATGGCAGGTGAGCATTCGGCCTCGAGTATTTCCTGAACATTTAATTGATATGCATTGTCATGTTTTGGTTCATTTTTCTTTTGTTTATTTTTGTTTTGAAGAGGATATTTTGTGACGGTGTTGGTTGTGGAGCTCGGGCCAGGAGTCCCGCGGACTACGGTTAAAGGGCAATTTGATGAGGAAGGGTCAGAGCTATCTTGAGCTGGAAAAATTAAGTTCAGGATCAAACGTGCCACCGGAGAGTTTACAAAGGATGCAGCTGATGCAACTAAACTCAACCGCATTCTTCAGCCTACTGGATACAGTGATCTTGTTTATACTGAAGCATATGTCACAGTTCATCATTATGGCATTGTCCTAGATGTTACTGTCATCAACCGAACCAAAGACACTCTCTAGAATTTATGTTTGGAGTTAGCAACTATGGGTGATCTCAAACTTGTTGAGCGTCCACAAAACTATACTCTGGCTCCCGATTCAAGCAAACAGATTAGGGCCAATATCCAAGTTTCTTCAACTGAAACTAGAGTTATATTTGGTAACATAGTTCATGAGACATCTTCAAATGTTCTTGAAAATCCACAAACTCTCCAGCAAGCCATGGAATCTGAAATAAAACACAGTCACATGGATGCTTCTGACCGGCATCCAAATGGTAGGGTCGATCCCTGCAATTTCCTTCTGAATTTGGCTTTCTATGATTTCCCGAAATCCAATTATCTATTCAGGCCACTCAATCTGCTCGTTCATCTCCTCTGTAGGTTGATCATCATTTTGGAGCATCGACGTTTTGCTCGGTGCAAAGTAACTCGGCTTGCTGCAGACGTTAGAGCTCGTTGTGCTTTGTGGATCCAATTTTGTTTGAAATTGCTAGTTTGCTATCATTGAAGAATCATGGAAACTCAGAGTTTGCAGTCTAGTGTACTGATAAAATTCCCCATTGTCATGGTTTAACATTTGGAATTACTTTAATGCTCACTTCAAAATGATCATGGCCTTATTAACACCTTTGTATCCGTATTCCGCAGGTTTCAACTTGGCAGCATAGCCAAAGCTCTGGCAGGCTGATTATGAGTTGAAGTTGGTTGCATCCATGTACAATGATACTTGCGTTTTACTTATTTCTACTCATACTTTGTATAGACCGGCACCCTGTTGATAGTGTCTTTGTTTTCTTGCAGGTATGGATTACGGGGTGTAGCTAACATGTGACCTTGCAACCTACAGGAAGGGTCCTTGTGTCGAGCTGATCTCTTGCGTCTTTTATGCGACACAGGTCTTTGTTTCTTGCTCTTGCACGGGAAGAGAATGACGTGGATTGTGCCGTCGTACTTCATCCGAGCGAATACAGGTGACCTGCTACACCTTATCCTTAGATCACCCTGCTGCAAAATACCCAAGTTAACTTCCGTTTTCTTGTGTAGGTAATAGGATTTGGACTTGAAGTTATGGCTGATGTTTCTGAGTTTCTGTTTGTAGCAGTGGATGAGCAAGTCCAGTCCAATGCAAGCTCTGATACGAAGTCAAAGTGATTGGCTTGAAATGTTGCGGTTTGAAGCTGACTTGGTTGAATGGGAAACTTGGAATGATGGATCTTAACACGGTTGTTTCGCCTTCTTAATTCTATAACTTTTCTGTTTGTTTGCCTTGCATTGATCAAATCCTTTCACTGCGTTATTACTTTCTTGTGTATTGCTACGAAAACCCGAAATTATGCTCATGACCTTTGCCCTGTTTTCTTTTGCTTACACTAATAAGCTTCCTTGCTCGGTATTGCGCAGATTTAAAATGGCTACATAACCGATGCCTTGACAAGCCTGAAATTGGCATATGACATGGAAATTGGATGTGCTTGGTGATGTGAAGCAAAAGTTGTGTGATGCTAGCTCTTGTAACTTCACACCTGACGGAAACCGGCTGAAACTTTGATGTTGATGACATGAGGAAATCAAAACATCGTAAATTCATAGCTGGAAACGACGTGTGACTTTGTATACAGTTGAATTTTCGTGATGTGGCTTTAATAGAGAAAGGACGAGTAGTTCAATTCATGGCTTAGGCTTGAAATTTGTTGAACTTAAGAATTCATGTATCTCCCTGTAGCTTTTACTGCATTGCTTGTACATCAATACCACCTGCTTTTTTTTATCTTGGAATCTTGCTTGGTTGAAACTTTTCATGGTTGCCATCATAATTCTCTAATGCACTTTTTAAATTTCTTAGGCTAGAATCCTTTACATAAATAAGTTAAGCATGAAGGACTTAATTTTAGTATAATACAAGCTTGTCGTCTAAACGTATCGGCACCACCACATGAGCTCTATGTGAGCATGTGAACTTAGATATTCCTGATTCCTAGAACATTTGACATGATTCTTGAAACAAAAGAAACCCAAGGCTCTTGAATAAATGGACATGGCTACTTCACCCAACTCATATCCTTTCAACCAACTCAAATAGCTCATATACTTCAACACCTCGAATTCGTGCCATGAGTTCAAAAGAATTGAATTTAAAATGGGTAAATGATATCAAATTTGAATTGAATCCAAAACCAAGATAATTTCATATATTCTTCGTTGCACTTCTAAAACCAATCCAGAGAATCCATTTAAAATTGATTTACATCCATTTTGATTCTTTCAACATAAAAAAATTTTGATTCCATTATCTGAGTCAACTTCACCAATATTGGAAAAGAACCTTAAAACACCAATTGATTATGCCTTGAAATTCTTGATCCCAAAAAACGAAACCTTGTATCTACTTGAATTTAATGTACCTGCACAAATGTTAGTCCTAAAAAGCAATGCACATAGAAACTTTATGACCTAATTTCTAAAAGATCATAGCCATAAACCATATGTTCTCTCAGAAAAATAAAATAATAATAAAAAAATAAATAAGAAAAGGTAGGACAAATTTAGGGTATGACAGATGCCCCTATCTAATTGTCTTGCACCCGAGAAATTGAACTATTGTGAAATATTCGATTTCAGGGTAAAAGTCAATTGGATATAACAATAGCCGAAAATTTGTCCAACGTAGAATGCTATGACCAAAAATGCAACATGATATGCTTGGCGAATGCAAATGCTGGGGACTAAATGTAATATGATATGAAACGCGATACGAAATATGATAACATAAAGTCAGCGGGGATGATGAAATGATTGAATGAGAAGAAAACAATGAAAATGATAAGGTAAGAAACTGGTTGAGGAAAAAACAAGATATTTATGAAAATCTGTCTGAGTTACAGAGAATAGTCAGAAATACTTGAGATGAGAGGAATAAACCCTGAAAAAGGTAACAAAGACATCCAGAAAAACTATGGATGTACAAACACCAATTTTGGAAATCAACGCCCGTAACATCTAGAAAAGTACTAGATGTGGAATGAGACCAAATTATGAAGATATGCCACAGGAAACATCAAAATTTTCAACTTGAACTAGAGATTCTCTCCGAATTTCTCAATGGGAAAAAACCGGATTGAGACAGTTGAAGGAAGTAAATAGTTTCTCAATGGGAAAAACCGGATTGAGACAGTTGAAGGAAATAAGAGTTTCTCAATGGGATTAACCGGAGTGAGAACTTCGAAGGAAACAAAAAGCTTCTCAATGGGAACAACCAGATTGAGACAGTTGAAGGAAATAAGAATTTCTCAATGGGAACAACCGGAGAGAGAAATTAGAAAGAAACAAATAACTTCTCAATGGGAACAACCAGAATGAGAAAGTTAAAAGAAATAAGAGCTTCTCAATGGGATTAACCGAAGTGAGAACTTCGAAGGAAACAAAAAGCTTCTCAATGGGAAAAACCGGACTGAGACAGTTGAAGGAAATAAGAATTTCTCAATGGGAACAAACCGGAGAGAGAAACTAAAAGAAATATAGGAATTTCTCAATGGGAACAACCGGAGTGAGAAATCTGGATCAAAGAATAACATTGTATGAAAGACAGAGTGACAAACATTACTGCTTTGACAGGTGCTAAGTAAATTGAATTTTGACTTTTGTGGATTGCCAATGGAAATTGGACTTTAAGGGTTCCAAACAAAATTGGACTATGACCACAAGGTAAGATGACAAGACCTCGGGAAATGCATATGAGCACCAAGTAAACTTAGAGCTATGCTTGATATGAAATTGTATGATGTAAATGGTCAATGCTTGCGATGCAAATGCTAAGACCAACTGGATAAGACTCTTTGGAGAGGTGCGACTGAAGTAGCTTATTTCACAACACAGTGAACTTTTGCCAACTATGCCTTTGAACGATGTTCTGAGCATAACTTCTATTATACTTGTTAGAAATATAGAGATGTTAATCCTGCTAGGAAGGAGTGATAATCTTTGCTTCGGGGATTGCTTAACGTAGGCTGCCCCATGTTGAATGATTCTGAAGTGACTGCTTGACTGGTCGCTTGAAATATTTGCCCCAGCGTGGGTCTTGAAAGAGAAATTCTTTTGAGTAATAAGATCTTGGACTGCAAGGTGTCCCTGATAGGATCACTGATCAAGTTTCTCAGCTGTTTAGAATTCCTTGATAATGAGTACTTATTGTAAATAAAATGTTCATTCAAAAAATGTTAATTTTAATACAATGCTTAAGCACAAATTTTGAAATCAAGATCATTATTGGAATGATATTGGTGTAAAGAAAATGAAATACTGGCAAGAATGCACTGTTTATTTAGTCATGCCAAATGCAAAGTGAAAGATTATGCAAATTGAAAAATATAAAAGAGGTATGATACCAAAGCAAATGATTGGCAAATCTCATGGGGAGTCAGCTCACACAACCTTGTTGAGATATGCTTTTGAAACAAACCGAACTTCAATTAGGTCTTTAAAGGGTTGTAACGTGGCTTGGTCCACGGTTTATGAAACAAAGGATATAAGGCTCAAAATTTAATTTTTACCCAACCCATTCTCCATGATGATCTTCAGTCCTACGCTCAATTAATTCAACCTATACATTCAGGTTATTTGAGCTTGCATTAATGAGGATGTCTTAAAAGACAAAGGATTATTGGATAGCAGTCATTGCTTATTTCCCAACATTTGTTGGTTTATTTGATGAGGATTTTGGATCAGCTCATCTTTGTATTTGTGGAGGAATTTTGGTGACCTCCTTCGACTTGGTTTTTTATTATCCCTAACTTTTGCTTGGACTGTATCCTTGAAGTTTTCAGTCCACCTGGATGCTTTTATTTTTGCCTAAGTCGCCTCTTGGATGTTGACTTAGCGGCTTTTTGATTTGGACAATGACTGCCATTAACTTCCTCGACAAATATGCGAAGGAAAAAATTGGACTTGAAATCCTTATTGAAAGATGTAACGAATAATCCTCTTGAAATTGAATGCATATCTGAATTAATTGAGAATTACCCTGCCCCGGGATAAGATTATGGTTTTTTCGTGTAGAAAGAAACTCCAACTTCTAGGCTCCAAGGGGTTGGCAATGGATTAACTTCCTTATTTCTCCAGTGTTTGGGAATTGAAACAATGCTTGTATATCATCAGCAAAGTTTTAATTTGAAAGCATACCATTCAACAGTTTGGGTATTTTTCGTCATCCTCCCTCCAATCATTGCTTATACAATAAATGAATAAGAGAAACAATGGTATATATTGTTTGGAATTTTTTGAAAATGTAAAGCATAAATACGCACAAATATGAAGGTGAATGAATTGATTCAAAAACATGCGATGCTCATTTCATTAACATTAACATTAAAGAACAAACAAAGTCTTTAAACAAGTACACATAACATAAACAAGGAAATTAAAACTGAAAAGAAACGAGGCCTAGTGTCTAATCAGTAGCAAGGATGAGCTTTCCTGTCTGATCCACTGGCTTTAGGTAATGACTTGTGATTCTTCGACCAAATCTTCAGCCACTTTGTTTTGGCATGGGATCTATTTCAACCCTGGGAACCTTTCTTGGTGTGAAGGTGAGCAAGTCTCCCCTAACCAAATCTTGAACTCGAGCTTGGAAAGCAAAATAGTTCTCAATATCATGACCTGCAGCTCCTTCATGGAATGGGCAATGGAGGTCACTCCTAAATCCTGGTGGAAGAGGATTTGGAGGGTTGAGAGGTCTAGTGGTGACAAGACCTTTCTGGCACAGTGCAGGGAAAATCTCAGCATACTTCATGAGAATAGGATCAATAGGAGCCCTGGGCCTGGGATTGCGAGTCTGATTCTGACCAACATTCCTTTGTGGAGGAGCTTGAGCTGGTGGAGCATTAACCATAGGAGCAACTGTGGCTACTTGGGCTTCACCATATTGTTGCTGCTTGTAGTAGGGTCTTCTTTCAGTATTGACAACATGAGTATCACCCTCTTTCTTCTTCTGAAAGTTCCCGGAGGACTTTTTCGCAGCATTAGAAGCTTCGGCACTTCCAAACTTGCCCTTTCTAATTCCTTCCTCTAGTCGTTCTCCAATAGTGACTAGGTCAGCAAAACTAGATGATACACTGCCAATCATCCTTTCCCAGTAAAGAGGTTGAAGAGTGTCCATGAACAGACCAGTCAGCTCTTTCTCTGCCAAGGGAGGCTCAACCTGAGCAACTAGCTCTCTCCAGCGCTGAGCATACTCCTTGAATGATTCCTTTTCTTTCTGAGACATGTTTTGAAGCTGACGGCGGTCAGGTGCCATGTCCAGATTGTATTTGTATTGTTTTAGGAATGCATCAAGCAAATCCTGCCAGCATTGGATACTGCTTTTCTCGAGTCCCATATACCATTTCAAAGATGCCCACTCAAACTATCTTGGAAGCAATGGATGAGTAGTTTGTCTTTATCGGCATGGGCGGCCATTTTGCGGCAGTAAATAATCATGTGGCTTTTTGGGCAAGTGTCTCCCTTGTATTTTTCAAATATGGGCATTTTGAATTTGTCTGGCATAACCAAGTTTGAAACTAAACACATGTCTGATGCGGCAGCGTTGAAGACATCAAATCCTTCCACAACTCTTATCCTCTTTTCCAAAGTCATACATTTTTCCCTGACATCCTCGATATTCCCAACCTCTCCTTGTACCGAAGATGGTGGATTATGCACGAAGGGAGGATTCACATAAGCAGTTTGGGCAACAGTATGCACATTAGGTTGAGAGTCAGTGAACACTCCAGGTTCGAAAAAAGTGGATGTACCAGTCATCTGAGTAGTCACAAATGGCGGAGTATAACCCGGTGGCAATCCAAATTCTGGCCATGTGCTAGCGGGTCTTGAAGACTCTGCGTTATGTTCTTCTTGTTCGGCCATTCTTCTTCTTTCGTGGGCCCTAGTTCTGTATCTGCGTGGAGGAATCGGCTTGACGGGTACTCAACAACTCTGAAGACGAGAACGAATGAACATGAGCGACTATGAATGCAAAATGAATGCAAATATGAAATGCAATGATATGCAAATAAAATGCGAAAATATGTTAAACATAAAGTCACAGTATCATAAATCCAAGGTACGGATGGAGGATACTCAGATTGCTTTCCTCACAAGGATCTTGTCGGGTAGGCTATAAAGTTAAAGGAATCCCAAAGTTAACAATCCCTATGGTTGTTCATCACACACGCCATAAGCATGACAGTTGATTGACTCCACCATACGAATCTCTTTTGAGTGAGATCTTCGTATCGAACCACGCGAGAGGGAAGTCTCTCGGTGCCCCATACTACGCAATCATCGACACGGGGTTTAAAACAAAGTCTCAGAGTTATGGACCTTTCTCAATTGTTTGATGCACATGTCAGTTTTATATATTCCTGACAGTCAACCAACTCCATTGATAAGTCTATTCCAAGTGAGGTTTTCGTATCGAGCCACACGAGGGCGAACCCTGGTGCCCCATACTACGCAACCAGCAACCGATGTTTTAACCAAAAGGTTCTAAAGGTCCTCAGAGATGATGACCCTAATGCAAACAACTGAGCACACACGCCAAGGACTTGACGGTTGTCAGTATTCTCATTAGAATCTACTCCAAGTGAGGTTTTCGTATCGACAACCCATGAGAGTGGTTCTCTCAGGAGCCCATACTACACAACCTCGCTAACTTATATTTGCACTCGAAAGCCCGGGTATAAAGTCGTTCACTCAAGTTTCAAAATATCGATCCAAGAACCACAAGGTGTAATATGGAAAGCGATAAAGAAAGCGGTAAAACATAAACAAGTAAGACATAAAGGTAAGCATACAAACAAGCGTGAAACAACCTAGATTAGGCTTGACTTGCATAGGGGTGAACCAGTCGCCAGCTGGTGTACCTCGAAAAATACGATCCTCGCGAATGCGGTCGCGGCTGGGCCGACTTGAGAGTCGCCACCTAATTTTATTTATTCCCAAAGAGGGTGCTAATAAAGACAAGGTCGTCGCAACCATTGTCTAGGTTCGGAAGTCGGTTATGCAGGGGGAAGGTATTAGCACCCCCTACATCCATCGTACTCGATGGGAACCTTCTAAGTTGTCACGCGCGAAAGTATATCTATGCCTAATGAATTACTTGCTAAAGGAGGAAAAGGATTCAAATTTTATTTATCTTTCTTTAGGAGTCGAATTACACTAAAGACTATGGATAGTTTATTCCGAACCAACAAGCCAAGTGTCTTGCGACGGAATAATCGAAGCGAATAACGAGAGCTCGTAATCCTCCTTTCTACCACTTAAGGCTCGTGGCGTACAATTTCTCTCATATTATTAAAGTGTTTTAATACCTAAGATCACTTGACGTTGGATCAAGGGTTTGGATTTAAAGAAACATTTTGGTAGGTCGATCGCGAGGCATAAAGCGATCGCAAAGGGTGAGTGTAAAATGGAGGTTAAGAGTTAAACGATTACGCAAGAACGATTCCTAATACTAAGCTAAGGTGGAGCCGTTGGAGCTCGAATTAAACCGAAAGCGTCGAAATTTAGCTCTTTAACTGTCTTAGAATCAATTCATAGTTAGAATCATTCTATGAGAAGTCGAGCATTACTTTATTATCAAATAATTTTTTAAATAAAAGAAATGCGATAAAAATAATAATTAGTCTCATATTGACTTAAACGACGTCGATTTATTGAAATCGAATATTTAAGTCGTTTGTTATATCATCGACCATAAAAATAAGATAAAGTCGAAATAATAATAAAATAAGAGTTTGACCTCATATTTAATTTAAATAACGTCGATTTATTCGAAATCGAATATTTAAATATTTATTCATCGGCCGAATAAATAATAAATCAAGATAATATGAAACATTAAGAAAAATAAACGTGTGGCCTCAAATTAGGGGATAACGTCGATTTATTAAAAATTGAATATCACCATTTATTATTGGCCGAATAAATAAAGTCGATAAATAATAATGGATCTAAAATTAATTAGAAAACCATAAAATAATAAAAAATGCGGTCTCATATCAATTTGGACAACGTCGGTAAATCGAATGTCACAAATCGGATAATGATATCATAGACCAAATAAAAATGCGAAATAAATCGATAAATCGATAAATAAATAAAAATAGAAAAATGGCCTCAAATCGGTTTAGATAACGTCGCTTAATGGAATATCGATAAACCGTATTTTTTATCATAGGCCCATATAAATAATATAAATAATAAAATGGATATAAAAATACTTATGAATTAATATAAACAAAATGGTCTCATAACGATTCCGATAACGTCGGTAAATACCGAATATCAAGGAAACACGGTTATATCATTGACCCTAACAACTAGAAATAATAGAAGAAAATAATAAATCAATAAGTTATTAATACTTAAAATCATCCATTAGAATAAGAATAAAAACTTTAAAGAAATGTAAATAACAAAAATAAGAGAAAAAAGGGGAAATCGTTGAACCAAACATGATGTTTAGTCAAACCAAATGGGCTTCAAAAGCCCACAGCAAATCCAGCCATTATGCTTAATGGTAAAAAAATAAAAATAAAAATAGGAAGAAAATATCAGCAAAAAGCAAAGGAATGGATGAGCCACGCTTAAAGTACCCTTTCAAATGAGAAGAACAAACTTCCTCCTTCACTCAATAAAAAACAGCAGCGGAAAACCCACTACGGCCGCTCTCCTCACCGGCACATCTCCAACGCGGCCTGCCTCTCTGTTATTCGCGACTCAAGGCGGTTTGAGGCTGATGCTTTTCGCGACGGCCTCTATGTTTGGATTCGGTTTTCAGTGATCCTCAGAAAAAGCTCGAAGCTTCTCTTGCGGCTCTCTCCGTTGTCGCTCAGTTTGTAAGGATTCGTCACGGCGCGATTTCTTGGTTTCAATGCTTGGGTGGAGGTTCGTTTGGTTTGTGGTGGAGCACGAGGATGAAGGGATTCGATTTTGCGGTTCTTATTGAAGTTTCAAAGAAATGAGGGGGTTGTGTTTTCTGCGTCTCAAGGTTTAAGTGTTTGATGAAGGATTATGAAGGTCTACAATGGTGAAGGACGACGATGATTTGGAGGAGACAGGTTTGTGCAAAAGGGAGGATTTAAGGTTTTCTCAATGCTCCCTCCTCCCTGCGGCTAGGGCTTTTTTTTCTCCCCTTTGCAAGGTGAATGGTATGCTTATATATACAGAAATCAGAGGATACTGTTGCACCCCAAAATTTGCCCTCACAATACAAGACTCTGTGTGCTAAGAAGGTTCACAAGGTTCACAAGATTCACAATGCTTACAAAACCTTTCATGAGGTTCATGGAGGCTACAAGTCACTTTATGAGGTTCACAAGGTTCACAAGACCTCCCATGAGGTTCACAAGGTTCACAAGACATTTTATGATGGTTCACAAGGTTCATAAAGTTCACAATTGGTCAGAAAAGTTGACAATTCCCTCAGACAATGCACCTCCTAAGCAGTGCATCCAAAACTAGGGTTTTGACTTTAATCAGGCTAAATGAACTTCCAAGACTTCAGGTGAGCTTCATAACATCTTATATGTGTGTAAGAACCCCCATGACAAGTTTCAAGACTTTTCTCGAAAGTTTGCTCAGTCAGATGATCAGATAGGTCAAAACCAGTCAAAGCAGTTAAAAAGTCAAACTGAGGTCAACTGTGGTCAAACCAAAGTCAAACTTCATGAATTTTTGCCAACATCAAGTATATGAAGTAAAATTCATCATTTGATCAAGGGTTGATCATGATTCATCAAGGAGATTTCAGATCATCAAGAATCAGGAGTTTCTAAATTAGGGTTTCCTCAGTAAAAGTCAACTGAACTTTGACCAGCCATAACTTTCACATGCTTCATCACCAAGTCTCCATCCAAAGCTCATTTTGAAGGAAATTGAATTCTCTACAACTTTGTGTCTCACAAGCCAAGCCCAAAAATGCTTCATTTGGAAGGTATGAGCTAAGAGATTATAGGTTCTTTTGAAAGTCAACAAAAAGTCAACAACTTCAAAAGGGCATAACTTGAGAATGGTAAATGATACGGACATGAAACCAGTGGGGTTGGTTAGAGGACTCTCCAAGCTTTCCAAAATGTCCAAGAACACCCTCATACCATTAAAATTGAAGGATATGAGCCCTTGCAAAGTTGGGAAATTTTTGGTTGGTTTATGAAGAAAATGGAGGTCTAAAACCAATTTCTTCCAAATGGGCTTGCCAAATAATGATCCAATCCATACAATAACCTCATGCACGACCCAATGACAAGAAATTCTGATTTTTTATATTTTATTTGATATTTATTTGAATTTTATTCATTTTAAATCAAATTAAATTAAAATAAAATCTAAAAAATCAAAGTTTGGACATGATTCTTCTTCTAGAAATTAATCAATGTTGTTTAACATGATTGGATCTTGTACAAATTCGTGCTAGACCAGATTGGAATACAAATATTTGATTTTTTTTCACATTTTTGGATCATGACATTCCTTCACAATCAAGTCATCCAAAAAGCCCATAAATCCATCATCTCTTGACCTAAATTACATCCCTTATAAGTATACAATAGAAACCAATGCACAAGCCACGGATTCCCAGCCTCTTGCACATTGTTCAACTTCACAAAAAATCATACAAATTCAAATTTCGGATTTCTAATTGCAGGAGGTTATAAGGTATTTTAAAGACACCAAGAGGTTCCCTGGACATCATAGAGTCGAAGCCAATCTTCCATTGCATCAAAACCATGCCATATCATGCTAACCGAATCAATTTTGTTCTTCAAAATTGTGTTTTTCGATTTCACATATCTAACCAATATTAACTGATTTTGTTGTGTGATTCGTGTTAGTTATGATCTAGAGATGCTTTCTGGACCAATTAATTGAAGTTTCACTGCCTAGAATGGATTCGGCCATAACTAGGGTTTACTAACCTCAATTAGGGTTCTGTGATTTGTCACATATAAATAAATTTGAGGAACGTGGTGGTGTTGTATGGACCTCCAGGAACTCATTACTCTCATCAATTTAAAGAAATTTTGCTGTTTGCTTGGTGTTTGTGAATACGCAGGTTTATGCACGCAGGAAAAGTTGAAGGAAATCTCCCAGGAAATTTCGCAGGAAAACCTGCGAAATCTCAAGGAAGAAGAAGACTCAACGCGCGCGTTTTTTGAATTTAAAATTTGTTTTAATATTATAATGTATTTGTGTCCATTTTGTATCACCAATGTGTGGTTGGCCTGATGGTAAGACGCGCGCGTATGTTGCTTGTGAACCTGGGTTCGAGTCCTGGTTCCCCAAACTTTTGCTTGTTTTTCAGTTTAATTACTAAGTATTATATATTATATATTATGGTCAATACTTTAACAGATTCGCTCATCCAGCAGGAATGATAAGGTGTTTGTGTGACATTGAGAAGGTCCTGGGTTCGAATCCCCCAGGCCTTTTGCTTTTCTTTCTTTTTCCTGATTTTTAGGTTTAAGGAACAAAAACAATTTGATTCATTCTTCTTACACCAACGCATGCGTGGCCCAGTGGTTGTGGTTGCTGGCATAGGTTCATGAGGGCAGAAGGTACTGGGTTCAATACCCAGCCAGGTAAGTTTTTTTCTTTTATTTTTTTTTTTTGCTATTTATTTTGATTGTTAATAATATTAATTTAATAAAAAATATAATTTCAAAATCCTAATATAAATCTTAATATATTTTCTAAAACAAATTGTTTTTATTATTAATATGTATATATTATAATTTGATTAATTAGATTAATACTTAACATTTAATTTTTGTACATAAAACCTAATTTATTTTACAAACCCTAATTAATCATATTAAATTTCTAAACCCTAATTTCTTTCTCTTTTATTTTTGTTTAATATTATTATTTATATTCAATCTAATTTTTATTAAATTATTTATAATTTAAAATTTTGTACATAAACATGTTTAAAAATTAAAATGCTTAATTTATTTTTTATAATATGTAAATATTCTACAATTGTTTATACTTTAATTTTACATGAAAATAATTTCTATTAGATGTTTAAAATTGCTAATTTAATTATGTTCATAATTAATTTTATAATTTATACTTAACTTAAAATTTTATAATTAATATAATTGTTCAAATTTTTTCTATTAACCATTAAAGTTTTTGTTTATTATAATCTTTTTGTTTATTATTATTAACCATATTTATTACTAATCCCATTTATTTATTTTTAAATTATGATTATTATTATTTTCACTAACCCCTATTATAATTATTTATTTATTCTTACTTATTTATTTTATTTTGCTATTTATTTAAATTGCTTTATTATTATTGTAATTGTTCCTAGATGTAATTTTTTTGTAATATTTAAATTATTTATTTTTATGTCATGGTTAGTAAAAATAGGGAGTGTAAATATATTTGTAATTTAAAATTAATTTAGATCACTTAATTTCAAAAGATTAATATTTAAAACTGTACACTCACACACGTAAGTCGATCTTTGATCGCCATCTCACTTTCTAGGGTTACCTCTCATTGTTGCCTAATCACAAGGTCAGGTAGGGTGTATAAAGCAAAAGTCCCTTAAAAGAAAAGTCATCTAGTCCCTTAAATGGTTGCCTTCGTAATGATCTTGTCCCTTTCGAATAATGATGACAGTCCCTCCAAAAATGCTTAATACACCCTACAGTTGCCTACATAAACAGATGTCCCTTCATATGTCCCTCACATCCAAGGTAATGACTACTTATTCCTTAATAATAGGGATAGTCTTACCATTGAAAGAACATATAAGAACAGAAAGACTTAAACTTTAGGGTAGGTTCCTCATAGTTACTTGCTCACTATTCAAAAACTTCTCAAACACTTCACAAATTTCAAACAATTTTCAAACACAAGTTTTTTACGCATCCGTACATGGATCATTATCAAACTCTTATGAAAATTTCTATTCACACACTTCACATTTCAAAAACAATTCAAAGTGAGCTAAGTAACTAAGAGCCCATGGATAACCATGGATGTAAAGGGTGCTAACACCTTCCCTTTACATAACCTACCCCCCCGAACCCAAAAATCTTTTAAAAGGTCTTTCCTGTTCTTTTATGCCTTTCCTTTGGATAACATAAAAGTCGGTGGCGACTCTTGCTATCCGCAACATAACTAAAGTCAGTTCTCCCACCGTGTTACATATACTACCTGATTTTTTGGAGGATTTGGCTGAGCCGTGAGCTGTGTAAACAAGTGAATCCATTAGAGAAGATTTGTTGTGAGATTTGGTAGGGACCCCAGGTTAGTGACTCATGATCTCTCTTTTGTTTTGTTTGTAGTGCTATATGAGAATGGTTCTAGAACGTATGCGATACCTCTGAAATTTTTATCTCTTTTTGTTTTTGACCGTGGTAAAAACATGCAATTCATCTCTTTTACTGCCGTGTGTTCTGTTTAGCTTATTTGAATCAGGAGCTTTGACTTGTTGACTTGCTTACACCTTGTGTAGTAACATTTCATTTATTCCATTACAGGTTAGCAAATCGGGTAGTGTTATAGAACATGCTTGGAGCGACAATAGTGTAAAGCTCTGAAGAAAGTTTAACTGTATATGGCAGGTGAGCATTCGGCCTCGAGTATTTCCTGAACATTTAATTGATATGCATTGTCATGTTTTGGTTCATTTTTCTTTTGTTTATTTTTGTTTTGAAGAGGATATTTTGTGACGGTGTTGGTTGTGGAGCTCGGGCCAGGAGTCCCGCGGACTACGGTTAAAGGGCAATTTGATGAGGAAGGGCCAGAGCTATCTTGAGCTGGAAAAATAAAGTTCAGGATCAAACGTGCCACCGGAGAGTTTACAAAGGATGCAGCTGATGCAACTAAACTCAACCGCATTCTTCAGCCCACTGGATACAGTGATCTTGTTTATACTGAAGCATATGTCACAGTTCATCATTATGGCATTGTCCTAGATGTTACTGTCATCAACCGAACCAAAGACACTCTCCAGAATTTATGTTTGGAGTTAGCAACTATGGGTGATCTCAAACTTGTTGAGCATCCACAAAACTATACTCTGGCTCCCGATTCAAGCAAACAGATTAGGGCCAATATCCAAGTTTCTTCAACTGAAACTAGAGTTATATCTGGTAACATAGTTCATGAGACATCTTCAAATGTTCTTGAAAATCCACAAACTCTCCAGCAAGCCATGGAATCTGAAATAAAACATAGTCACATGGATGCTTCTGACCGGCATCCAAATGGTAGGGTCGATCCCTGCAATTTCCTTCTGAATTTGGCTTTCTATGATTTCCCGAAATCCAATTATCTATTCAGGCCACTCAATCTGCTCGTTTATCTCCTCTGTAGGCTGATCATCATTTCGGAGCATCGACGTTTTGCTCGGTGCAAAGTAACTCGGCTTGCTGCAGACGTTAGAGCTCGTTGTGCTTTGTGGATCCAATTTTGTTTGAAACTGCTAGTTTGCTGTCATTGAAGAATCATGGAAACTCAGAGTTTGCAGTCTAGTGTACTGATAAAATTTCCCATTGTCATGGTTTAACATTAGGAATTACTTTAATGCTCACTTCAAAATGATCATGGCCTTATTAACACCTTTGTATCTGTAAGTTATAAGAGTGCGCCTAAGAGGGGGGGGTGAATTAGGTAGTCGACAATTCTTTGATCGTGTTTCCGGTTGTTGATTATTTTTCGTTAAGTGCTGAAAAATAAAATGCTGAAAGTAAAATGAACACCGGAAATTTATAGTGGTTCCCTTCACACTTCGAAGGTACTCCACTCCTCTTTCGACTCGAAAGAGATTTCACTATAGTTAGAATTATTGTACAGCTTATGCTTACTATCTACACTATAGGTAATCAAGTGAATGAAGAACAATCCTCTTCAAACACACACTTGTTTCCGACAAACTTGGACAACAAGGTAAAACAGAAAGTAATTCTTGATAATGAGATTTTGTCTTGAAAGAATGTTGATATCAATCTTGATAATTGATCTTCCTCTTCAAATGAAACAATTCTCAACAATGTATACAAGTGTTCAAAGAATGATATGAAACTTACAATAATTTTCAATGAAAATTAAGTGCAGAAAGTTTCACTTAAAAATGATATGAAAACACTTGAAAATGTTGAAAGAATAAAATATTTATAAAAATGAATTGTTAATGAAGAAGGTGTGTGTTTATTTAAAAAATGCAGAATTTATAGTGTGTAAAACACCCTTTCAAAAGAGTATTGTATCATGAAAAGATGCCATGATCCAATGAAAGATTATCATGAAAAGTGCTGATGAAAAAATAAAGTATTTTTCAAATTTCTACAGTAGGAATCGGTTCCCACATGGGACAACCCGGTTCCTGCTGAACGTTATAAAAAATTTGAATTTTTAACAAAGGGGAACCGGTTCCCAGAGGGGGACAACCCGGTTCCTAGTCTTAAAACCAGAATCACGACCTTTTCAGGAAAGTGGAACCCGGTTCCCACATGGGGAGGAACCGGTTCCTGCAGCCAAAAAACAGAATTTCAAGTTTAAACACACAATGATATTTTTATGCTTTTTATGAGAAAATCTTGAACACTTATATGCATGATTAAGGAATTGAAACATATACCTTGAGAATTATTTCAGTCCATAAGATCTTCAATAATTCTTCAATATTCAACACTTTTTGCACATCCTTTTTTTTGATAGATGGATCATCATGTTGTCTTCATCAAAATCATTTGATTGAGAAGCTTGCTATTACATTCTCCCCCTTTTTGATGATGACAACCAAAACTTGGAATGTTGTTTTTGCAAGACTCCCCCTATGTTGATGACTCCCCCTAAGTCCATAAGTTGCTTGAATTATTGGAGTGAGTTTATTTGACAAGTATTAAAGGCCTGCAAAACAAATGGAGCAAAACAACATACACCAAATCTTCTCCCCCTTTGTTATTATCAAAAAGGATGGGGAAAAGATGAAATAAAGAAATTCATAGCATATAGGTATTCAAACAATTAACATTATTTATAAATAAAGCATATTGAAATAAATAAATAAATTTTTAGAGAGGTGTACCTTGATTCAAGATAAAAAAAAATTAATTAAACATCACCTTCATCTAAAATTCCAAGCTCTCTTCGAATTTTGTAGAAAGGTTCTTTTGCAAGAGGCTTGGTGAAGATATCCGCAAGTTGGTTATGAGTATCCACAAAAGTTACTTCGACATCTCCTTTAAGTACATGATCCCGGAGAAAGTGATGACGAATGTCAATATGTTTGGTTCGAGAATGCATGACGGGATTCTTCGTGATGTTGATTGCACTTGTGTTATCGCACCGGAGAGGAATGCAACCAAGATCAATTCCGTAGTCACTTAGTTGTTGCTTTATCCAAAGATTTTGTGCACAACAACTTCCTGCCGCTATGTACTCTGCTTCGGCTGTACTAAGAGCAACGCACGCTTGTTTTTTTGCAAGACCACGAAACTAGAGCATTTCCGAGGATGTGACATGTTCCACTTGTGCTTTTTCTATCAGTTTTACATCCTGCATAATCTGCGTCAGAATAACCAATTAAAGTGCAGCTACTACCTTTAGGATACCATAGACCAACATTTGTCGTTCCCTTGAGATACTTCATGATTCGTTTGACCGCCGTGAAATGTGACTCCTTAGGGTTTGCTTGAAAGCGAGCACACAAACAAACACTGAACATAATGTCAGGACGGCTTGCCGTCAAATATAATAATGAACCAATCATACCTCGATATTTTGTGATATCAACCGATGTTCCCATTTCATCTTGATCAACGTAGGTACCGGAGCCCATTGGTGTAGACATTGCTTTACAACTATCCATATCAAATCTTTTCAAGAGTTCCTTGCAATATTTGGATTGATTTATGAAGATTCCGTCCTTTTGTTGCTTGATTTGAAGTCCAAGAAAGTAATTCATCTTTCCCATCATCGACATTTCAAATTCGCCTTGCATCATTGAAGCAAACTCTTCACATAGTTGATTGTTGGTTGAGCCAAAGATAATATCGTCCACGTACACTTGAACAAGTAAGGTATCATTCTTTGTTCGTTTAATAAACAAAGTCTTATCTACCTTGCCTTTTTCAAAACCTTTTTCGCATAGAAAATTACTTAGACGATCGTACCATGCCCTTGGTGCTTGTTTTAGACCATAGAGTGCTTTCTTCAACTTGTATACATGTGAAGGGTGCTTGAAGTCTTCAAAACCCGGAGGTTGTTTGACGTAGACTTCTTCGTTGATATATCCATTAAGGAAGGCGCTTTTAACGTCCATTTGAAAAAGCTGAAAATTCATTGAACAAGCGTAAGCAAGCAATAAGCGTATAGCCTCTAACCTTGCAACCGGAGCGAAGGTTTCTTCAAAATCAATGCCTTCTTCTTGATTGTAGCCTTGTGCCACCAATCTTGCTTTGTTGCGAACAATGATTCCATTTTCATCAAGTTTGTTCTTGAACACCCATCTTGTACCAATGATGTGCTTGTTACTTGGTCTTGGAACAAGTTCCCAAACTTGATTTCTTTCAAATTGATTCAATTCTTCTTGCATCGCAAGTATCCATTGGTCGTCATTCAAGGCTTCATTGATTTTAGAAGGTTCAATTTGTGAAACAAATGCCATGTTCAAGCAAGCATCTTTGAGATTCAATCTTGTTGCTACACCTTGACTTATGTCTCCGATAACTTTGTCAATAGGATGATCTCTATGTGTTCTCCATTCTTTGGGAAGATCATTGTTGATTGACTCTTGTTGAATTGATTCATCATGATGTTCTTCTTGTTTTTCTTCTAGATTTCCAATGAGGTCTTTAGAAGCATCTTCTTTAGGAACTTCTACAATTTCATCATCATCATCACACAAAACAATATCCTCTTTCGAGGGGTTAGATTCATCAAATTTAACATGCATAGATTCTTCTATAGTTAGAGTTCTTTTATTGTAAATTCTAAAAGCTTTACTAGAGAGAGAGTAGCCGAGAAAAATACCTTCATCGGATTTTTCGTCAAACTTACCAATGTTGTCTTTGTCGTTGTTGAGAACAAAGCACTTACACCCGAATATGTGAAAGAAAGAGATATTTGGTTTTCTCCCTTTGAAGAGTTCATAAGGGGTTTTCTTGAGAATAGGCCGAATATTAACACGGTTACTTACAAAACATGCCGTGCTCACCGCATCCGCCCAAAAATACTTAGGAAGATTTGAATCACTTAGCATTGTCCTTGCAAGTTCTATCAAAGACCTATTCTTCCTTTCTACGACACCATCTTGTTGTGGAGTTCTTGGTGCGGAGAAGTTGTGTGAGATTCCATGTTCTTCACAAAAATCTTCGAAAGAAGCATTTTGGAATTCTCCACCATGGTCGCTTCGAATGGAGATAATTGTAAGAGACTTCTCATTTTGAATTTGCTTGGCATACTTCTTGAATGCTTTGAAAGCATCACTTTTCTGCACTAAAAACAATGTCCAAGTATATCTAGAGAAATCATCAACGATAACTAATGCATAAACATTACCTCCGAAGCTTTTTGTTCTCGATGGACCAAAAAGATCCATGTGCAACAATTGTAGTGGTCTTGAAGTAGACACCACATTCTTGGAAATGAAAGTTGATTTAGTTTGCTTTCCTTTTTGGCAAGCACCACACAACCTATCTTTGATGAATTTGATCTTTGGCAATCCAATGACTAAGTCATGCTTGATCAATTTATTCAAATGCTCCATATGAATATGAGCAAATCTCTTATGCCATAACCATGATTCATTGTTGTTTGCCAAGAGACACCTAACATTCAAAGACAAGTTATCTAAAGAAATTTGAAAAATATTATTAACCCTTTTACCTTTAAGCATAACCTCATGAGTAACCTCATTTTCAATCAAGCATTCATCTTTAGTGAAGTTGACTTTGAAACCTCGGTCACACAATTGGCTAATGCTAAGGAGACTATGCTTTAGACCTTCCACATATAGGACATCTTCTATAGTTGTTGAAGGCGGTGAACCAATGATGCCTATGCCAAGGATTCTTCCTTTATTGTTGTCACCATAAGTAACATATCCTTTGGCCTTAAGCGTTAGATGTGAAAATTTGCTTAGGTCACCCGTCATATGCCTCGAACACCCACTATCAAGATACCATTGACTTGAGGAGGTCTTCAAGCATACCTACAAAACAAATTAAGTTTTGTTAGGTACCCAAACAGCTTTGGGTCCTTCATAGTTAGCACCTTTCTTGATCCACACATAATGCCCACTTGGAACACTAAAATTTCTTACATAGCAAGCATTAGGTGTATGGCCAATAATACCACAATAAAAACAAGTAGGTTCAAAATTGCTTCTATATCTAGGAGGATAAGATTTCTTCTTAGAAAAGGATTTATTCTTATTATTTCTTTTCTTTCTAGCATATTGATGAACTACTTTATGCTTGTCACTTTCTTTCATAGGATTTTGTTCTTTAGCTTTCACAAAGATGGTCTTGTTTGAAGTTGGTTTTGAGAATTTTGAGTAACCAAGACCACTTTTATCATTTGAATATCTTTGATTGCTAAGAACATTTTCCAATCCAATTTGTCCTTTTTCATATCTCTCTAGGACTCTTTTTAATTGGACTATTTGAAAAGAGAGTGACTCACATTTAGTGCATACAAAATTCTGTTTTTGTTCACTAATCAATTTTTCTTTTTCAATCTTAAAACCATTTTCTATTTTCTCAATATTTTCTTCTAATGTTGAGATTTGTTTCTTTTGAGATGAAATGGTTTTGTACAGAATTTTGCACTCACTTAAAAGTTCATCAATTGCTCCTTGAGTGTCATTATCAAAAATTGAAAAGTTATTACTACTAACCTCATCGTCTTCATTGTCGGAATGATGTGATGCCATCAATGCTAGATTTGCGCTTTGATCACTATCGGAGTCCGATGAAGAGCTTATTTCGTTGTCATCCCAAGCAATGTAGGCTTTCTTTTTGAAATCCTTCTTTCCTTTGTTGTCATGGTTCTTTGCGAGTTTAGAACATTCCGGTCTAATGTGGCCTTTCTTTCCACATTCATAGCATGTAATATCTTCGTTAGATGTTGATGTTTCCTTTTCTTTGTTCTTTGAGAACTTCTTTCTTCTTGTGTAACTAGAGTTTCCATTGTTATTTTTTGCACCAAAAAATTTTCCTAGTCTTTTTACAAGAAGCATAAAATTTTCGTCATCTTCCGGATTGTCTTCTTTCTTTGCAACTTTGGAATCAACTTTTAAAGCAATGCTCTTGGATTTCTTTTCTTGGTTCTCATGTTTCTCCAATAGTCCAAGTTCCGTCTCATATTCTTGAAGCTTTCCGAATAAAGTAGCGGATGTCATTGTTGCTAAGCTTTTCTTTTCGGAGATCGCCGTCACTTTGGGTTGCCATTCTCTTGTTAAAGACCTAAGCACTTTAAGATTAAGTTCATCATTTGATAGTGTCTTACCAAGTGCTTTCAAGTGATTTGTCAAATGCACGAATCTTTTCTGCAAGTCGAGGATTGATTCTCCCGGTTGCATTCGGAATAATTCGTACTCTTGACTTAGCGTATTCAACCTAGATCTTTTTACTTCAGCCGTTCCTTCGTGAGTTTCTACAAGAGTGTCCCATATTTCTTTTGCCGTTGTACATGTTGAGACGCGGAAGAATTCATCCATTCCAAGTGCACTTTGTAAGATGTTGATAGCCTTTTTGTCATAAAGAACCTTTTTCTTATCATCATCATCCCATGACACTTGTGGCTTAGATGAACTAGCACCATTGACAACTGTTATAGGAATGAAAGGACCATTTAGAACAGCCTCCCATATATCACTTCCTTGTGCTTCTAAGTGTGCCTTCATACGGAGTTTCCAAAAGTCGAAATATTGACCGGAAAATAATGGAGGCTTGTTGCTACTACCACCATCTTTGAAAACACGATCATTGTTTGCGGAAGCCATCTGAATCTATAGGAACAAGTTACCTAGAACTTGCTCTGATGCCAACTGTAAGTTATAAGAGTGCGCCTAAGAGGGGGGGGTGAATTAGGTAGTCGACAATTCTTTGATCGTGTTTCCGGTTGTTGATTATTTTTCGTTAAGTGCTGAAAAATAAAATGCTGAAAGTAAAATGAACACCGGAAATTTATAGTGGTTCCCTTCACACTTCGAAGGTACTCCACTCCTCTTTCGACTCGAAAGAGATTTCACTATAGTTAGAATTATTGTACAGCTTATGCTTACTATCTACACTATAGGTAATCAAGTGAATGAAGAACAATCCTCTTCAAACACACACTTGTTTCCGACAAACTTGGACAACAAGGTAAAACAGAAAGTAATTCTTGATAATGAGATTTTGTCTTGAAAGAATGTTGATATCAATCTTGATAATTGATCTTCCTCTTCAAATGAAACAATTCTCAACAATGTATACAAGTGTTCAAAGAATGATATGAAACTTACAATAATTTTCAATGAAAATTAAGTGCAGAAAGTTTCACTTAAAAATGATATGAAAACACTTGAAAATGTTGAAAGAATAAAATATTTATAAAAATGAATTGTTAATGAAGAAGGTGTGTGTTTATTTAAAAAATGCAGAATTTATAGTGTGTAAAACACCCTTTCAAAAGAGTATTGTATCATGAAAAGATGCCATGATCCAATGAAAGATTATCATGAAAAGTGCTGATGAAAAAATAAAGTATTTTTCAAATTTCTACAGTAGGAATCGGTTCCCACATGGGACAACCCGGTTCCTGCTGAACGTTATAAAAAATTTGAATTTTTAACAAAGGGGAACCGGTTCCCAGAGGGGGACAACCCGGTTCCTAGTCTTAAAACCAGAATCACGACCTTTTCAGGAAAGTGGAACCCGGTTCCCACATGGGGAGGAACCGGTTCCTGCAGCCAAAAAACAGAATTTCAAGTTTAAACACACAATGATATTTTTATGCTTTTTATGAGAAAATCTTGAACACTTATATGCATGATTAAGGAATTGAAACATATACCTTGAGAATTATTTCAGTCCATAAGATCTTCAATAATTCTTCAATATTCAACACTTTTTGCACATCCTTTTTTTTGATAGATGGATCATCATGTTGTCTTCATCAAAATCATTTGATTGAGAAGCTTGCTATTACAGTATCCGTATTCCGCAGGTTTCAACATGGCAGCATAGCCAAAGCTCTGGCAGGCTGATTATGAGTTGAAGTTGGTTGCATCCATGTACAATGAAACTTGCGTTTTACTTATTTCTACTCATACTTTGTATAGACCGGCACCCTGTTGATAGTGTCTTTGTTTTCTTGCAGGTATGGATTACGGGGTGTAGCTAACATGTGACCTTGCAACCTACGGGAAGGGTCCTTGTGTCGAGCTGATCTCTTGCGTCTTTTATGCAACACAGGTCTTTGTTTCTTGCTCTTGCACGGGAAGAGAATGACGTGGATTGTGCCGTCGTACTTCATCCGAGCGAATACATGTGACCTGCTACACCTTATCCTTAGATCACCCTGCTGCAAAATACCCAAGTTAACTTCCGATTTCTTGTGTAGGTAATAGGATTTGGACTTGAAGTTATGGCTGATGTTTCTGAGTTTCTGTTTGTAGCAGTGGATGAGCAAGTCCAGTCCAATGCAAGCTCTGATACGAAGTCAAAGTGATTGGCTTGCAATGTTGCGGTTTGAAGCTGACTTGGTTGAATGGGAAACTTGGAATGATGGATCTTAACACGGTTGTTTCGCCTTCTTAATTCTATAACTTTTCTGTTTGTTTGCCTTGCATTGATCAAATCCTTTCACTGTGTTATTACTTTCTTGTGTATTGCTACGAAAACCCGAAATTATGCTCATGACCTTTGCCCTGTTTTCTTTTGCTTACACTAATAAGCTTCCTTGCTCGGTATTGCGCAGATTTAAAATGGCTACATAACCGATGCCTTGACAAGCCTGAAATTGGCATATGACATGGAAATTGGATGTGCTCGGTGATGTGAAGCAAAAGATGTGTGATGCTAGCTCTTGTAACTTCACACCTGACGAAAACCGGCTGAAACTTTGATGCTGATGACATGAGGAAATCAAAACATCGTAAATTCATAGCTGGAAACGACGTGTGACTTTGTATACGGTTGAATTTTCGTGATGTGGCTTTAATAGAGAAAGGACGAGCAGTGCAATTCATGGCTTAGGCTTGAAATTTGTTGAACTTAAGAATTCATGTATCTCCCTGTAGCTTTTACTGCATTGCTTGTACATCAATACCACCTGCTTTTTTTTATCTTGGAATCTTGCTTGGTTGAAACTTTTCATGGTTGCCATCATAATTTTCTAATGCACTTTTTAAATTTCTTAGGCTAGAATCCTTTACATAAATAAGTTAAGCATGAAGGACTTAATTTTAGTATAATACAAGCTTGTCGTCTAAACGTATCGGCACCACCACATGAGTTCTATGTGAGCATGTGAACTTAGATATTCCTGATTCCTAGAACATTTGACATGATTCTTGAAACAAAAGAAACCCAAGGCTCTAGAATAAATGGACATGGCTACTTCACCCAACTCATATCCTTTCAACCAACTCAAATAGCTCATATACTTCAACACCTCGAATTCGTGCCATGAGTTCAAAAGAATTGAATTTAAAATGGGTAAATGATATCAAATTTGAATTGAATCCAAAACCAAGATAATTTCATATATTCTTCGTTGCACTTCTAAAACCAATCCAGAGAATCCATTTAAAATTGATTTACATCCATTTGGATTCTTTCAACATAAAAAAAATTTGATTCCATTATCTGAGTCAACTTCACCAATATTGGAAAAGAACCTTAAAACACCAATTGATTATGCCTTGAAATTCTTGATCCCAAAAAACGAAACCTTGTATTTACTTGAATTTAATGTACCTGCACAAATGTTAGTCCTAAAAAGCAATGTACATAGAAACTTTATGACCTAATTTCTAAAAGATCATAGCCATAAACCATATGTTCTCTCAGAAAAATAAAATAATAAAAAAAAAATAAGAAAAGGTAGGACAAATTTAGGGTATGACACCTACCAACTGGTCCATCAAATCATCAATCCTTAGAAGTGGATATTTATTCTTAATAGTCGACACATAACCTCATGCTACCATCTTTTTTTAAACCAATAACACTGGATCACTCTACGGAGAAACACTTGGACGAACAAATTTCTTCTAGAGAAAATCCTCAAGTTGTTTCTTCAACTCACTCAATTCAGAAGCTGACATACGATAGAGAGCCATCGACACTGGACTAGTACCTGGTACCAAATCCACTGCAAACTCTACTTCACGCTCTGGAGGCAAATCACTAATGTCATATGGAAATACATCAAGAAATTCACGGACAACAGGTAATTCGACACTTACATGTTCACGAGCAACCTGCAATGCCGCAAACAAAGCAAACATCTGAGCTTCATCTTCTAGTAGTTCATCCACTTGCTTCGCAGATACAAACATCAACTCCCCACAATCACCAAACTCTGGAAACTCCACCGCCTTTGCATAACAATTGATATGCACAAAGTTGAACTCCAACCAGTTCATACAAAGCATGGCATCCATATGGCATAAAGTTAAATACACCAAATCCATCAAGAAATCCTTACCATAAATGGTCAGAGGACATTTCAAACACACACAGTTAGTCGTAACTGAACCGTCAGCAGGCATCTCTATCAACATATTACCGCTCATAATAGTCAAAGGCAAATTCAATCTGGTCACTCACTCAAGCGTAATAAACGAATGAGTAGCACCTGTATCAATTATAGTAACCAAATCAACATCGTTAATAAAACAAGTACTTATAATTAAGTTATCCTTCTTCTGAGCTTCTGAGCCACTAAAAGAAAACAATCTTCCAGTAGTATGAGGAGCAGTAGCATTTTTCTTCGGTTTCTAACACTGAGTACTGATGTGTCATTCTTCTCCATAATTGAAAAAAGTTGGTCCTCCATTTGGACACTCATCCTTCATGTGACCCCTCTTACCACATTTGTAACATTTAATCACTATATTAGTGCACACGTCAAACTTGTGACCCGCTTATCCACACTTATAGCACTTGAGAGGAGTGGAACCTGCTCCCCCATTTGGCTTCTTCCCATCAGTAACCTTCGGCTTCCCTTTATAATTTGTAGTCGCATAAGGTTTCCCTCGAAACTGACCCTTATCTTTCTTCTCACTCGCCTGCTTATAGTGAGCAGATTGAGCTCGACTATCCTCATCGTAGATTCTACTGTTGTCCACTAACATCAGCATACATACGGATCTGCTGACATCTAATCCCCTGATTGATCTTTGGTCTTAACCCATTCTCAAACTTCAGACACTTGGAAAACTCAGTATCATCACTGTTGTAGTGAGGACAAAACTTCACTAGCCTCTCAAACTTGGCAGCATACTCTGCCACTGTCATGTTTCCCTGCTTCAACTCTAAGAATTCAACCTCTTTCTTGCCACGAGCATCTTCAGAGAATTACTTACTAAGAAATTCCCTCCTGAACACATTCCAAGTTATGGCAGCCCCAAATCCTTCCAATCTCTGATGGGTATTATCCCACCAATCCTCAACCTCTTCATCTAGCATATGGGTGCCAAACTGCACCTTCTGAGCATCGGAGCATGCTATAGTCCTAAAAATCTTCTCAATTTCCTTAAGCCACTTATGTGCGTTCTTCGGTTCATGAGTACCCTCAAACTTAGGCGGATTATTCCTCTGAAATACCCCTAAGGCATGAAACTCATCACAAACATTGTTTTGTACCGTAGCCTGAGCAAGTGCAGCTATCACATCCGCAAGAGCATGATTCACAGCCATTATGCAAATCACCAATAACATCATAAGAACAAATCAACCACACTACACTCATACGCAATAACCGACACGACTAACAACGACACAACACGATCGGACAGACCGACCTGCTCTGATACCACTAATGTAACACCCTTTATACCCCATCACGAATTAATATAATTAATCAGAGTAAACTCATAAAAAGGGTATCACATCTTAAAAAATAAACATATTAAACCTCATTGAAAGTCATGTCCCGTAACACGGGTTATAAAATCATGAACATCAAATCTATAACTCAACATTTACGTAGTGGAAAAACAACAAAACATCATAACTTCTCGTCTATAAATAAAAGAAATTTTCATAATTTAATCCAAAACATCATTAAGTATCAAATATGCTAAAACCAACACTTAAATAAATTAAACCAAATAAATTCAAAGTTCTCAAGCGATCCCATCCCGATATTAGTGGACACAGAGCATGACTTCACACCTAACTAAATAACGACGACTCACTAACTCCAAGCTAGATCATGCACCGAGCTAACCTTGAGTATCTGCAGGATGACATAATAGACCATTACAAAAGGTAGGCAGGGTGAGTAAATTCACATTCAATAAAGTAATATAAAAATGAGAATCATAAACATAGACTACAAAAACAACGAAATCATTCATCACAAAACTCATTTATACCCAACGTCAATTACATCACATCACATCACAACACAAACTCAATGCAAATCATGATGTGTCATTTAGAATGAATATGCAACCTCTTATTATGCATGTGGTACCGAAACATCCTTATGGATGGATACTGAGCCATCAACCCTCCACGAGGGAGATCATAACATCACATCACTTCAATCCACACATGGGATTGAAGCTACCAATGGACCAAAAGTCCCCTCATATTTATGCAATGAATGTAAGACGCAATATAAATACACCTCATAACAACTCAATTTATTGCATCCACATTCATCATAATTCATCATATAGTTCCCTCATTTAACATCTTCCTCTAAGTCATGTCATCATACTTCATAAACTCATAAAACATTTCAGACCATCATACATCATTTTTATCACCAATACCTACACATATAGCCTCTAAACACAACATACAATTGCACCAAAACATCATAACATCTCAAAACACAAAACACATCGATTAAACCATTTTTCAGAATTAAAAATAATTTTTCGGAAAAAGTCAAGTCTCGCTAAGAGAGCTACCCCCTTGCTAAGCGACTAACTCTCGGGTTTGAGAGTTCCAAAATCTTCACTCGCTCGCTAAGCGAGCATCGCGATTCCTAAAAAATTCATGCGATCTCAGAATCACACTTCTACGACAAAACCCCCAAAAAATCCAGTTTTTAGCAGCAACACAACAGAAAATCATTAATCCTTTTCACATACATCCTGACATCATCAAGCATATCATATACCATCATTATTTATCATCAAATTCATCATAAATCATCATCATATAACAAATTCATCAACAAAACCCCATAACCTTAAGACTCTCCCTAAAAACCCCATACCTTAAGTTTTGTGAATTCTTTCGATAACTTCTCGCAAAACCTCAAGCCTTCAACCTCTAGCATTTCTTCAGAGCTCTCCTTCTCTTCTCAAAAGTATGATCGTTCCAATTGATCATACTATCCAAACTTTACCCTCTTAGTTTATATTTCCCTTAGGACCTCATTAGACTTTTCCCATCTTACCCTCATTAATCTTCTACCAAAAGACCTCAATGCCCTCAACTTCTTATTTCTCTTATTTTATATAATCAATCTCAAATAATTAAATAATGTCACAATACTTTTAAATTAATATTATCAAAATATTAATCTAAACCATCACAACATCATAACATCAAGAAATCCTCAAAATTCATAACAAATACATCAAATAAATCAAAATCAACTTTGGGGTGTTACATAATATGTCCTAGATTTTAGTTGTTATGCTCAAATATTATGGCTCAAACAACAACTACTTGATTTTGATATCAAACTACAACATATTCCTATTATGTGCGACAACATTAATGTTATCAATCTAACCAAAAATCTTGTGTTATACTCTCGCACTAAACATATTAAGATACATCAACATTAGTACTATATTAGTATATGTGTGATATATGATACTTGTTCCAGACTGTCCCAATGAGTATACATGGCCCAATCCTTGCCTGCATCCAGGACGACCCAATAGTTCAGATCCAACTCTTATAGGCCGAATGGGACCCATGTGTCATTTTCCCCTCCTCCGAGGAAGAAGTGTCGACCAGGTTCGGCGTGGTCGTCCTCCTTTGCTCCTATCTAGACTTCTGCCTAACGTAATGGAAAATTTGTCCAGAATCTCCATGGATAGCTCCTGCTCAATCCCCTGGTTGCCCGACACACACTTTATCCGAGCAGATATGCCCACTCCAACAACTAGTTCTGGCAATTACCTATTTTTGGGGGATTCGTGATCCAGGCCCAAAATAGGGACCAATAGCCAAGCGCGGGGGGCATTATATAAACCTTATTGCATGAGAGGGCCATGTATCCGATTTTTACTCTAATAATACAGTCTCTCATACTTGCTCATTTCCTTTCTCGATTTCTTACTTTAGCATCAGAGTGTCTTGTAGGTACACCACTCCTCTCCTCAACAACCGAGCATCTTCAACAACGTTCGTGGACCACACAAGATCCTGATCACCGGAATGATCAATACTTATCATGGATTACTTTGTCTCTTTTTGATGTTGTTAAAGGGGGAGAAACACCGGTAAGGTAGACACATGCATCAAATGTATCCATGCATGACTTACATAGGTCGACACATGCAGTAAAAATCTTAAAAAATGTACATTTTTTTCTAAACCTCTTGCATTCCTTTTTGCCTCCTATTTGCATACAAATATATATACTCCATACATGCATCATTTCAAAATATATGAAACCAGATATACACAAATGGTTCTCTTCTTCTTCTTCAACCCATGTTCTATGTGTATACACAAACAAATTACACATAATCATTCTTTGTTTGGGTGCCATCTAGAATCAAGTTGATAACGTCCAATTTAGGTTGTTGAATTGTAAATTGGGTTAAGAATCTTTGGGGGTTTCAAATAAGAAAACTAAGATGAGGTTTTTCTTCAAGATCAATTGGAGTTTTGAAGGTTTTGGACAAGATTACGCAATTTGGTTTCAATCAAGTGAAAGCTTTGAAGAATGGGGTTTATTGCAAAGGAAGAACGTGAAACAGTGAATCAAATTGGTAAATCTTGGGTGACAACAATTCGCAATTTGGATTCGATTGAGTGAAAGCTTTGAATAATGGAGTTTCTTGCAAACGAGTAACGTGAGACGGTGAATCAAATTGGTATTTTTGGGTGACTTGATCAAACTCAGATGAAGGGAACAAAAAAATATTAGAATCAACATCAAACATAGGGTTTATGAGTTTGTATTGCTACATTTCTCTTGTAAAACTACATTTGCAAAGTAAGATTGATTATCTAAATTTGAGTTCGAATTGAGGTAAAACGTACCCATAACGAGGCTGATTGGGGAACTGCCTAAACAAATCCTTGTGTACTCTCTCTCTCCCCCTCTCTCTCATTTACTTTTCATTTGCAAATTGTTGAATTCATAGATTACGCGGTTAATATGTCTGGTTAAAATTTTTTTGATAACATTTTGAAAACGATTTTGTTGTGTTGATTACAATCTATTAGATTGTAGTTGCTTTTTCAAATCAACAAAATCATAGAAAATCTAAACAAAATTAATTGCACACAACGTGTTCGATAATTTGCCTCAGTTGCATTTTTGTGTATGTTGTCATTGGAAATATACTGTACTTTTTGTGTAGCATTCAACTAATTGTTGTTAAAAGAATATTAATTGATTTATTTATCATTAGCATCAATTAATTTTCAAATACACATATTTGAGTTTTCCGATAGCGGTTCAGTTTAGACGATTCGATCCGAGTCACTTTCGTTAGCCATTAAAATTTTCAAAATAGTTTTTATGAAGTTTTTGTAGGGATCTATTCACCCCCATATAGATAAGTCGCCTTCTTCTAACATACTCAAGGTTATATCAAGGCAATCACAGGTCCCAAGTCCCCTTGCTGAATAAGGCCTCTCCAGGAAAATTTGTGACTTGTAGATTCAAGGTCCATTAAGTTGCATGAGTTAATTTTACTATTGAATCAATAACATATTCAAGAGGATGCAGGTAAGCCTCCTTGCTTTTACGAAGCCATCATAATGTCGTTAAAGTCGCCCCTGAGAGCCATCCACCGCTCATGTTTTAAGCTAGTACTTGAAGATGCTTTCACAATTCATATATTCCTTCTTTTTCTAAGACTCGCATAAATTGGCGTGGAGTACCAGCCCAATCCATTTTTAAGATCGATTATCGTACGCATAAATTGAAAATGCTTACATTCAATAACAATGTTGATAGAGTCAGAATTCGAAGCTATGACAATACTTTTTGAATATCCATTTGCCTCAAAGTACCATAACCATCAAAGCCCAATTGACAAAAATTACTGTGAAGTTTCCCAAGATCCATTCTTGTCTCCAAAATGATAAACATGCCAAGATTATTTATACGAGTGTAATTTTTGCACACTTCGAGAAACTCCTTACTCGCTGCTCCTATACAATTCCAGATGAGAATCTTGCATTGATCACTAATCATTCCAAACAATCGATAGTTTTTTGTGACCCCCTGCAATAGACTAGAAATCTATGCAACCATCTCCATTTCAGACCCTCTATTTTCTACTGATTTCTCAATAATTCCACTGGACATTGTAACGCCCCGATTCGATATTTCCCAATTTTGTTGAGTCTTTTATTTTATTTGAGTGATAATTGTCTTATTTGTGAAATTGACATGATAATATGATATGTTAATATGATATGTTGGTATGATATGTGATTTTACCGTTTTATGAATTTTCGGGTAAAAATTAGATTGGAGGGTATTTTAGACATTTGCTAATTAATGATAAGTTAGAAATTGTGTAGAATTATTATTTTGTGAGAAAATGACATTTGGTAGAAAAGAGAAGAAAATGAGTTAAGTGTAGAAATAGTTAGTAAGAGAGAAAAATAGAAGACAGAAGGGAAAAGATATAAGAGTGGAAAGAATAGAAAAGAGAGAATAGAAAGAAAAAGAGGAGAAAGAAAAGGAAGAGAAGAGAAAAGAAGAGAAAAGAGGGAAAAGTTGGAAATTCATCAAGATTGCTCCTAGGAATCGGAATAATCGGGTAAGGGTGATAAACATTGTTATCTTAATCTTGTATGTGATTATGTATGTATGCGAATGATTGGGTTTTTGTTTTGGTGAAGTTTAGAGAGAATGAAATGTTAGGGTTTTGATGGAAAAGTGAGAAATTGGTAGATTAATCATTTAGAAGTTGTTATAATCGAAGTATAATGTTAAATGTATGTCATTGATCATGTTTATTAAGGTTTGGTTGAGTTTTTTTTTTTTTTTTTTTGGGGGGGGGGGGGTTTAGGATGGCTGTTACACAGCTGAGTTGTTGCAGAATCGCACGCGTCGCTCAACGAGCAATCCCTCGCTCATCGAGTTTTCCAGAGATTTTCTCGCTCAGTGAGCGAGAAGGTCGCTTAGCGAGCCTGGAGGTTTTTGAGAAGTGTTGTGTTTTAATTCATAACTTTAGTTTCGATTATCCGTTTTAGGCGTTCTTTATATCGATTTGATGCTAAGAGATGTAATTTTTAGCCGACTTTTGCCCGACTTTTCCGATAAAACGTAAATGAGTTAATTATGGAAATGTGGGTTTGATGTGATGTTGTGGCCGTTTGGCAAATGAATACATTGCTTGAATTGAATGTCAATGTATGCTAATTGAATGAGTTGAATTCATGATTATGTTGTGAATAATGTATGCATTTTCAAGAATATTGTGTGTCATTTTGCATGTGAAGCATAATGTATGCATTATTGTGTTGCGAGATTCTCTGTGAATCCGTTGTAGCATCGTGTGCTCATGTGGAGTGTGAGCGATGACTACAACACGATTATGTACCCGTGTGGGGTGTGAGCAATCAAATTGTGTGCTAGTGTGGGGTGTGAGCAATCCATAAATATTGTGTGCCCGTGTGGGGTGTGAGCAATGGGTGGTTTATTCACATTGATTGTATGCCCGTGTGGGGTGTGAGCAATCAGATTATGTGCCCGTGTGGGGTGTGAGCAATCCATAAACATTGTGTGCCCATGTGGGGTGTGAGCAATGGGTGAACATCGTATGCCCGACGAGGAGTTACTTTGAGTAACGAGCGATGGTTCCAATTAGTTCCTGAGTGAACTTGATGATGATTGAGTCGGTACCGCATTGAATTTGCATAGAGTCATGAGTCGGTCTCTATGATTTGCATTTATCATCTGAATTGTGAATTGATGAAATAAACATGAATATATATGTTTATATGGAGATGAAAGTATGTATTGATGAAAACATGCTTGTTTATATATATATATATATATATATATATATATATATGTGTGTGTGTGTATATATATGAATGTGTGGATATATATATATATATATATATATATATATATATATATATGTGTGTGTGTGTGTGTGTGTGTGTGTGTGTGTGTGTGTGTGTGTATACATTGTAGTGTATATGTGTAAATAAACATGAATGGATATATGTTTATGTGAATTATGCATAATGAATGTGCTAGTGTGAATATATATATATATATATATATATATATATATATATATATATATATATATATATATATATATATATATATATATATATATATATATATATATATATACACATTGTGATGTATATGGGTGATGAGAAATGATTTGTGGTGATAACATGTTTTATGTGTATTCTATATGTTGAGATATATAATTATATGCAATGTTATTATGATAATGTTTCTCACCCTTCTGCTGTTTTATGATGCTCTATACGACATTGCAGAGTAGGTTGCTGGAGGTCTTTTTGGTGAAGCGTGTCTTCATTTCTTTTGGTCGGTCGGCTCTGATATGTAGCACCGGGTAGCTAAGGTCGGCTTGATGCCTTTTGTGATACATTTGTACATGTATTTTGGTGATGAATATTTTATGTAAACATAAAATATTTGGTGAATCAAACTTGATGGTATATATGAATATACATATGTTTGATGTTGTTGTTATTTAGTTTCCGCTGTTATTTGAATATTTGGAATACGAGAGTAAGGATGAAATCCTTCTGTTGCAAGTTACCCCGTTTGTTGCATGTCTTTAAATGAGCAGATGTTGTATGTTTTAATTTCACTGTTGATGTGACATGCATCTTTTATTCCATGTTTCAAATATACTCTGATGAAAGTTTTATTATGTGCCCAAATGATTTAATTGATTATTTGGGGGTATAGAAAGAGGGTGTTACAGACATCGCTTTGGAATTAACATCTTCCTGTTGAAAGGGGAGAGAATTAACCATAGAAGAGTTGAAACCCTCTATGATCTCCGTGTCTTCTGTGTGCGACGCTCATTGTGCTCTCAGTCTCTTTGGGCCTAGTTTTTCCAGATTATGATCTTGCCCATGATCTATCTCATAAATAGGTCTTTCCTTACTGACTTCAACATTCAACTGAAGACCTTTTACGAGACTTACCATTTGTCTATCTTCCATTAGCTTCCCCTTGATCTTTTTCTTCCACGCATGATGCTTCTCCTTCTTTTGTCCTTTGTGATGCCACAGGACGTGATTTCTACTATCATTTGAGTATTCACTTTCTTATTTTTCATTTTACCATTTTTTTCCAGAATATTCCACGTGTTTCTCTTTGACTGCTCCCCTCAGTTCACCCATGATTCTAGATTATATACAATCGATGCATGGGATATAATCAACCTTATCAACCACTTTATATGTATCATTATTTTCCATCAATATCTTTTCATTTAGCATAACAAACTTCGACCCCCGTCTGCTCTTTTGGATATTTGGCGCGACCTTATGTCCAATTTTGTTAACTGCCGAAGTAACTCCTTCCTCACCCATTACTTTATTCCTTCTAGTTCTCTTAGGTTTCTGAACAACCGTTCACGAACATATAACTTCTATTTCTTATCTTATCTCTTATTGTTCCTTGCCTTTATCACTTGGCCCCCCTGTTTTCTTTGTCACTACACCCAAATCTGCATAAGACTCAACATAATGGCCAAATCTTCTGCAAGCAAGACTGAGGAAATGCAATCCCTTATATTCGACTTTGTAATGTTTCCCTTAAATTGAGAACATTGCCAACAACATATTGCACAAGTTAACATGGACACATAAGCGAGTATACTTCCCTCTGGATATATTATTCTTATCTACCTTGACAATTTTTCCGATACGATTTTCGATGAAGGTTAGCACACGATCATCATAATATTCAATGGATAATATGGAGATCTGCACTCACATCGCTAGTTGCTTTATGGCATCGCTGCTTGGACAAAAACTTGTGCTTCATTATCTGACTATGAGATAATGGTCATAAATCATCCACAATCCTTCCATCAGGGCAAATGTATGATCCTCTTCACTCATAAAAGTGACAATATAATTCTTGCCCTAAGTCAACAATGTTCAGAATGCCCAACCAAGCCCACAACTAGTTTAATATGTTTTTCAACACCTTGTACCCTATCTTTCGTCCCAACTTTTTGATGATAACTATTTTTTCTATAGTTTTACAATTCTTATTTCCTCTGCTCTAAAAATGATGAATTACAGACATTCATAGTCACCCACATTCCTTTTCCTTATTTTTTAATCATTCAAAATATATTTCTTCTTTTCAGTCAGTTTCATCAATGATACGTTCATAAAAAACTCACATATCATTGTGTTTTTGTAAGAAATGTATGCAATAATGCCAGAGGGGGCACTGTCCGTCATTGACAAATCTTCATGATCGGAGCCAAAGAAGATAACCGTTTCTTTTCCTTTGACCTTCTTCGCGTTTCTCTCCTTCGAGTCTTCTTCTTAAATTACTAGGTTTATCAAAACAAACCTTAGATCATTAGAGTTCATGGAAGAAACCCAAACAAAACTCGTTCTATTGTTATTGATATTTCTCCGACATGAACAAATATTTACGCATACATCAAATTACACTCATGAAATAAATATTTACGATGATATTTAGAATCAAACCTAACAAAACAACACTCCAATGGTCTAATTTGATTGATCATTACAAGTATAGGAAATAATAGAAGCAATAGAAATAGACCGAATATTCTACGGATGCCTTTGTTTTATTGACGGATTTTGAGGACGACTTTTACTTCTTGTAATAATTGTAACACACCCTTTCATACACGAACCAAAGAAAACCATAGACCATAAGCATATCTTCTCTCTCTTATTCTAAAAAAAAAATCTTAAATTAGGATATTCTAGATATAAAATTACTCTACTCTCTTTTTCTCTCTATCTTTGTCGCATTCTTATTGCTTTTTTCTCTCTCGGTAATAAATTATTAATTTAATATTATAAAAAACGAAAGAGAAAAAAAAACAGTAATTGTTGAAAGAGAAGAAGAAGCATCATCATCATCATCTTCAGAGCCCCCCAATTTCTTCCTCTCACCCACCCGTTCCAATCCAGGATCTTCGTTCTCCTCTGGTAATCATTTCTTCATCTTTATTCAATCATCAATTTCAATCTTCCGTGTTTATCTACGCTCTTACTATGCTTGTTATTGTTACAAACCGATTTTATCGGGGTGGTTACAAAATGTCTGAATTCGATTTTTTTTTTCTCGTTAAAAAAGTTCTTACATCTTTTTTTCCGGTTTTTCCGGTTTTGGTTTGATGATCGCGTCAACAACGTTTTGTTTCTTGTTGAATTTTGTTTTTTTTCTTCTGTTGTGATTTTGTTAACCCTACCCTTTGTTTGAAATAAGTTTTGAGTTGAATTTAATCCTTTTAGTTTGGATTTGGTTTGTTTTAGTTTGTCTGAAAGGCTAGGAATGTTGGATTGGGTACTGTGAAGTTTTGTTGTTTTGATGATTTTGGAGATGTTTGTTGTTGTTGATTTTAACCTGATTGTTGTTGAGCTTATGTAGTATGTTAGATTTTGTGCCTTAGTGATGAAAAAAGGGAGAGGAGAAGAAAAAAAAAGGGAGAGGAGAAGAAAAAAAAAGGGAGAGGAGAAGATTTCAATTGAGAGTATTGTTAATACTTTTAGAGAGCTTATTAAAAAAAAAACTTTTAGAGAATAGAGATGTTGATTCATAGTTATTTTGCGTCTTCGAATTGTTTCATTTCCTTTTAACTGAAACTGTTTATGTGATTAAGTTAAATTTTTAGCACAAGATAGTTTCTTGAGTTTTATGGGATAGTTGGTTCGCTTGATAAGTATATGATTTTTCTTTTCTTTATCTCCTTTTCATCCCTTTGCATTCGTTGTGTACCCTTCCAAACTCCTACTAGTCTCTTTGGCGGAGGATAATGTATTGTCAAAACTATAGATGTTTACCTCCCAACTTGTAGCTCAATTGGCCTAAGGATATTAAGATTTGGTGTAATGTTTGTTTCGGAGGTTCAGTCCTTCATGATGCAACATTTCCCCCTTCCCTCCTGAAGTTTTTGTGCCTTCTATATAACCTCCCAAAAGAATTACATTCTTCTTTTTCTTTAACCATAAGTCTCATAGATTTGTAGCTACTAGTACTACTTCCAGTTTACCTTAGTGTATCAATAATCTGATAGTTGCAAAATGTTTTTAAAGTTGGAGTTTTTTTTTTATAAGGTTAATTGTTTGTTTACTATCTTGGTGGAAATTAATCATGCAACAGTGAGGAGCATTCAAATTTGTTACAGTTGTCATGGTTGGTATACGGGGTGTAAAATTGTCATCAAAATATTCATTAATCAACATAATATTAAAGCTTTGAGTTTTCTTAGCGACAATCTACCCATACAAAATTAGTTTTTTCTTCCTTATCTCATTTTTCCAGTTTGGATTTTCTATTGAGGATGTATGTGCTCCTTATCTTTGAATCATAAATTATTAGTCCAACAATAATACATGTTTGAGCTTTTTGGGTTAGTTCTATCTTATTCATGTGTTGCTGGAGTAGTTTTTACTTCATAGCAAATTGTTTGTCACATTTGCTCATGTATCTATGCTCAAATTATTACATTGATCAAATGGGTTAATTCTTACTGTGTTTAGCAAAACATGCTATGCACTTTAGTTTTACAGCCAATGTGTCATCCGCAGGCTATATGTATGACTCTTTTTTGCATTTTATACATAGCTTGAGATTTGATTATCTATGTATTCTCTTTCATTAATTTAGGTGGGATAGCTTTTTAATGCAAGGTCAAAGGAGGACTATTGGGTCCTTCCAAGCAATTGTTAGCAAGATGCCAGGTCCTAGTTCTAACGGCACTGATATGAATCATCAGTCTTCCTTGAATCATGTGCAAAATTCAGTAGATTTCCGACTGTCAGATTATAGGGGGTCTTCTGGTGAGACTGCTTGTTTACGTGGTAGTGCTCCTAATGTGAGCTTTAATGGCTGGAATACCGGTGAACACAGTTCTGGACTGAATCTTAGCAACCCAGTCAATGATGATGCTCTAATATCAGAATATAGATTGTCTTCTTCATGTAGTGCTATTGCCGAGGATGGTCAAAGACCTGAAGAAAGGCAATTACTTGGGAACCAATCCAGAATTCATCCTTCCTTTTTGCAAGGTTCCAGCTCTAATCGTACAGCTCAGAATATTAATCTCGGTATGGGGCACATTGGCAACTCTTCTGACCGTGGGAAAGGAAAAGAAACTGGTAGTGGTGTTAATAACAACAATCCATGTGGATTAGATAGAGAGAAGACATCACTTGGCAGCTCTTCATTCAATCATACAGGAGCTTCGTCTGCAAGCTCTGGATACATGGCTTGGGGAGATAGCAGTAGTTCAAGTTCTTCTTTAGCTAATTGGGGTCCTTCCTGCAAGAGAAAGACCCTTGAAGGTAGTTCTATGCAACTATGTACTGGAGGAAGTTCAAGTTCTCTTGTACAATCTGAAAATGGTTACTGGCCTACTGATTCTGTTGATCTTAATGTTCCTGGAAGCTTAGGTGATCTGTCACCTTTAGATGATTTTCGTGTTACTAGTCCTCCATTTCAGCAGAATACAAGAAATGAAGTGAGACAAGAAGCTTCAAATATGTTTCCATCAATGATAGGTGTAGCAGAAAGTGTGGAAAGGCCTCTAAGAAACTTTGATAGGAGAATAACCCATTTACAGCATCCGGAATCTGTACCTCTCAATTTAACATCAACAGGGAGTGCTAGACATCATAATTATCCTTCTCCACATCAAACACCTGGCTCTCTCTCATTTAGCGAGTCCTTGGATTTGAGGTTAACAGCTGGAGTAACAGCTGCTAATTCTGCTGTGCCACAAACGCAGTCACCATCACTGCACATGCATCCTTATCCGTGGAATAGAGCTGCTAATCATAGAGTGACCAGATCATCAAGTTCTTATAACTCGGGAGAAAGAGCTGTACGGGAAGATTTTAACTTAAGAATCTTCCCAAGAGATAGTACCGAGCATCCCATGAATGTGCCTGCATCTTCAGGACACGAACCTGCAGGTTGGTATACATCCTCGAATAATGTGAACAATGCCGGGGGTATACCTCCTCCCTCCTGGATTGGATCTAGTTCAAATGTCCACTCATTACCTAATCCCAGCTGGACTTTTAACCATGAAGTCCCAACAGAAAATCTACAGAGAGTTTCAGAGTTCAGTCCTTGGTCCCTTTTTCCATCAATCAGCTCAGCATCTGGTGCTCATAATGGCCATTCCCCCTCTACTTCCAGCCCTCTTTCTTTTTCTCAGGGTTCTAGCAGCAGTCAACCATATCCAAGAGCATCATATTTGATGGAAAGAAGGGGGGATGTACTCCCTGCTCCTCATTCACTGCGAACATTACCCGCTGACAATGAAGGGAGACGCCGGCTCATATCTGAGGTATTATTTCTACTTTCTTACTTTTTACAAGATGTGCTGCACTGACTTTTACTTAAAGGCTATGCCATGCTGGTATGGTGATTTTCTTTTACTAAATATGCTCAAATAGCCTGGATTTACGATTCAAACAACAGGAAATATTTATTGGGGAATCAATAGTACAACTTCACTGATTGATACTATTTTGCTTATGGTCTGGATATTCTTTTAATTTCTGTTTGCTGCCTCATTTTTATAATTTTTCAGTTTCCTTACAAGCAGCATAGCTTATTTTTAGCAGCCAATTAATAAGCATTTTGATCAAATAAAATTTGAAAAACAATTAAGCTAAATTTGGTGCCTACCTGAACTAACTATGCAGTTGTTCTATGTGTCAGATTCGCCAAGTCTTGATTGCAATGCGGAGGGGTGAGAGCTTACGAGCTGAGGTTTGAACTTTAGTGTATGATTATATATTTGACTAATTATGGCATGCATATGTTGCGTGAAATTAGTATTTGCGGCGTTAGAGTTTCTATTCAGCCATGATTGTGATGAGATAATTCTCAGTATAGTTTTCTCAATTTCAGTTTTTCTATTTCTTCAAATGATTACAAAGTGATTGAGTTCTATTTATAGAACCATAGATCTCAATTTAGTTAGTTACAAGGCTCCTTAAATCTAGGGGTCAGTTTCCTAGATTTTAGGAGTTAGCTAGGGGTAGTTATATGGGCTAAGATACTGGGCAGCTAGTGCACAGTAAAAACTATATGGACTGGTTGATTCCAGTTCCGGTAATACCCCCTGCAAGCTGATCTGTGGGGGAGACACATGAATCCCTCACTGTGAGCTTATTCCTGAACTCCTCAAATCTGTAAGGTGGCAAGGCCTTGGTGAGAATATCAGCACACCGCTGATATCCAGGAATATGCAGAACCTGAAGTTGCTTTGCCAACACCTTATCTCTGACATAGAAGAGATCTAATTCCATGTGCTTAATTCGAGCATGGAGAATAGGATATGAGCTAGGGCAATGGTGCTCATGTTATCATGGTAAATGTTTGGAGGTAGATAGGAGATTCCCAACTCTTGGAGAAGTGATTGGATCCAAAGGAGTTCTGAAGTGAAGTGGCATGAGCTAGGCTGCGATATTCAGCTTCAGTAATGGAACGAGATATAGCTGGTTGCTTCTTGGCCCACCAAAAAATGAGTTTGTGACCTAGAAAGACACATACCCTAGAAGTGGAGTGCCTATCATCAGGGTCAGAACCCCAATCAGCATCACAAAAAGCTTGAAGAGAGATAGGATAGTGTGTGATAGGTGCTAGATGAAGACCCCAATTGATGGTGCCCTTAAGATACCTAAGAATTCGTTTGACAGCTTGCAATGAGACTCAAGAGGTGCTGCCATGAATTGACACACTTTGTTAACAGCAAAGCAAATGTCAGGTGTAGGGATGGTAGCATACTGCATGCCTCCAACCACAGACTTTTACATGGTTGCGTCAAAAAAGGTATCAAAGCCAGTTTTTGAGAGTTTCAAGTCAGCCACCATAGGAGATGATAATGGTTTGAACTTGAGCATTTTGGTGAGCAATTCTCTTATGTATTTGCCTTGGGAGAGTGACATAGATCCATTATCCTTGCCCTTTACTTCCTTGCCTAGGAAATAGTCAAGTTGATACTCTTATGGATCTAAGTGTTAAACTCCTACCCAATCAAGGGGGCCTCAATCTGATTCAGAGGTATAGGAGATTGGTTGGAAAGTTGAATTATCTCACAGTCACTCGCCCAAACATTTCTTTTGCAGTTAGTATGGTAAGTCCGTTAAAAAATTCTCCTTGCCATGAACACATGAATGCTGTTATCCGAATTTTGAGATACATCAAAGGTGCTCTAGGAAACATTTTTATATATGACAATAAAGGACATACTCAGATAGTTGGATATTTTGATGCTGATTGGGCAAGCTCACCCATTATAGACAATCCACCCCTAGATAGTGACTACTTGGAGGAAACTTGGTATTCTATAAAAGTAAGAAACAAAATTTAGTTGAATAGAACATACCGTGACATATTCCTTATGTAACTAATGCAATGAGCTGAATATTTCACTATATAATACAACTTCTGTAGTGCTATTCAAACACACGGTTTTATCCAAATTTCTCTCATTCTCATATTTCAACAGTTTATGGATTTTCTTTGACCCTAAACACCCATTTGCACCCAATAGGAAGTTCCCTAGGAGGTAAAGGAACAAGAGATCAAGTTACAGGGAACAAGAGACCAAGTTCCATTCTTCATTAGGGCATCATATTTTGCTGAGTCATTGAGGCCAGCCATGTTGGATCTCTGAGAGGGTCTGCCTGGTATTTCTTGGTTAAGTATGTGCTATTAAAAGTGTGGGTTGTAGTCCAGTACTCACCATACCATCTTTTGACCTAATAGTCATGGAATTAGTGTTGGTTGGTTGTGGCTTAGGAATAGGATGCATAGGTGAGTTTTGGGAGGATGAGTTGGAGAAATCATTAAATGGTGAGATTTCAGCAGTGTTAACAGTTTGGGAAGATTCAGTGGGTGAAGGCTGAATTTCTTGAGGTTGATGTTCTGGAGTTGCAGTAGAGGTCAATGGTATAGGAATGGCAATAGTGGGTTGAGAACTGGTTATAGTTGAGTATGGGACAATATGTATGGTGGCAGGCATGTGTGTGTTGCTTTGTGTGGGGAGAGAGAAAGGTGGGGAGAATAACTTAGGATAAGGGAAAGTTGGTTCATTGAAAACAACATCCTTGGAGATATATAGTCTACCACTAGGGGCAAGACAGTTATAACCTTTGTGGGATGTAGAGTAGCCTAAGAAGAAACACTCGAGACCTAAACTGTAGTTTATGCTTGTTGTAAGGTCTGAGTAGGGGGAAACAAAAGCACCCAAAACACTTGAGAAACTTGTAGTCAGGTGTAGTGCCGAAAAGTTTAGTGTAAGGAACTTCAAAACTTAAAGAAGAGGTTGGAAGTCTGTTGATGAGATATACACTAGTGCTGAAAGCAGCATCCAAATATTTGAAGGGTAATGATGCTTAAGAAAAGAGTGTGAGATCCATTTAAACTATGTGTCTGTGTTTCCTTTCCATCACACCTTTGATGATGTGTGTGGGCAAATTATCCTATGATGAATGCCAAACTTGTTTAGAAGTTGAGTGAAGGGACGGATTTCCCCACCCCAATCAGTTTTTATTTCTTTGATTTTGAAGGGAAATTGAAGTTCCACCGTAAGTTTGAATTGTTCAAAGATGGTGATAGCTTCAAATTTCTTCTTGAGAAGGTAAATGACCCTTTTGTTTTGTTTTTTTTTTAAATGATTTATATAGTGTAACATAATTGTGTAAAAAAGATTTACAAAGAAACTTTCAATAAAAGCTTCAAATGAAAATTTGGTTTGAATAGTTATTCTTTAACCACAATTTTAGATATTTCATCATTTTATTGAAACTTTTTTTGGATATCAAAATTTCAAAAAGTCACTTAATTTTGAAGCTATTTCAAGTAAATTTTCATAAAAATCATTTTTGAGATACAACTTTTTGAAAAAATTACAATTTCGACATCTTTTGATCTTCAATGATGTATGTTTATGTTATAGGATGCCAAAATTAGTCTTTCATTTTAGAAAAAAACGAATATAAAAAACATACAATATTTTGAAAAACGATTTTGTAAAATCTATTTCTAAATATACAAAGAAAAAATCCATTTTTTTAAAGCTGAAACGAACATGCCTAAAACCATGTGAATCTTGTGTGTGCATCCACAAAGATAATCTAGTAGTGAAACCCATTTGTGGAAGTGAAAGGAGCAGGGCTCCATAAGTCACTTAAGACTAGTGCAAGAGGTGAACTGTAATTTATGGTAGAAGAGTGAGAAGGGAGCTTGTGAGATTTCCCTAAGCAACATGAAGAGCAAAAATCCAATGTGCCTTTTTTAGTAAAAGGAATGTTACAATTATTTAGCTCAAGTCTTTGAATTTCACTTCAAGGATGGTCAAGTCTATTTAGTGAAAAAGATTGAGCACTATTATTTGAAACAAAATTAGCAGCAGGAAGATTAGCATAGGTGAGGCATGAAAAAGCTTGTGGTTGAAGCATCAGGCTTGGAAACATGTAGAGGTCATCGCGGCCCAAACTGCCCCGAAGTAAAAGTTCTTTAGTGGCCTGTGATTTGACAAGGCATGTGTCAGGATGAAACTCAAAGAAGACCTTGTTGTCTTAAGCAAATTTATTCACACTTAATAAATATCTTGTGATGGTAGTTACATGGAGTAAATTATGTTAACTGAGTGTAGAGGATGTGTGTAATGATGAGGTGAAATTAGAAGTGCCAATAGATGAAACAGACAAACCTTGTCCATTGCCAATATAGATTTGACCAGGGCCTTCAAAGTGAGTGTTGCTGAATGTTGCCACCATTAGGAGTCACATGACGGGAAGCACCAGAATCTGGATACCAATTGGTAGCAGGAGTCAAATCTGAGTTGAGATACAATGCTGGAGGAGCTTGTGTGGAAGTTGCATGGTTTGTGTAAACCTGTGTGGAAGGCATGGACTGAACTTGACATGAATTTAAAGGAGAAAATGCGAACCATTGTACTGAGTTCTGTGCAGGATTGGTGGAAGATGGATGAGGTGCAGAGTTTTGTGCAGTGTTGTGAGTTATCATCAATTGAGGCATAGCTGGAAGTGACATGGAAGGATAGGGCACATGATATTGAGGGCCCAAGATACTCCATGCTGAGTAAGGCCATGGTAAGGGCTGAGAGGGAGCATTTAGAGTTGGAATTCGAAGTGGAGTAGGAATTCGAGTGTAATCTGTGCAATGAGATGACCACGAAAGAGTACCATATGCTTTTGACTTTTCTTGAGAGTTGGTAATGACGGAATCTCTTTTGAAGCAATGATAGCAGATAGATGCCTCATGTCCAAATTTTCTGCATACTTGACATTGAATTGCACCACCTCTACCATGGCGACCACAACCTCCACGAGATCCAAAGGCTTGAAGACTGACTGAGTAAGTCTCAACAGAATGCAGTGAAGTGAACTTGAGGATCCAATGTTTGAGGTGTGTTGTTCGAAGCAGTAGACAACACTGTTAGATTCACATTTGCATAAGCAAGTCAAGACTCACGACAGTGAAGAAGAGTTTCAATTTCTTCGATGGAAAGAGCACCAAATTTGCCTGCGATGAAGCTGACTGTAGATTCAAATCTTTCGAGGATTTACATCAAGGTGGTTGTGTGGAGAAATCGATTCACCAATGTCATTGATAGATCCAACCAACGTTTGAACACAAAAGAGGGATTCAGAAATTGAGTTTTTGCAGTTTTCGAGCTTCGTGTGTCTGAGTTCAGATCGAAGCTGGCAGAGTTTTGCGGCCGTGTGTTGTTAGAAGTAGGCGTGAATTTTGTCCCAAAGCATCCACGAATTCTTGCATCCAATGACGGGACGAAGCATATCACGAGATATAGCTGATTGCAGCCATGCAAGGAGCAATTGATCCTGTTGTCCCCATAGCTCAAACTAGGGAGAAATGCGATCATGATTCACATCATCAATTGAAGCATACTTGACTGGAATTTTAGGATTAAGCAAGAAATGATGAAGTTTGTGAGCTTTGATTACATGTTCTACCTGTTGACACCACATGAGGTAATTCTCCGAATCAAGCTTTTCAGAGATGGCAGAAAATGCATGTTTGCGCGTTGGGGAAGAAGGCGCAGTCTGCCACGCTGGTGTGGGAGGACGAGATGCCTAAGGATCGAAGGGAGCTTCTACTGTTACCATGTTAGAACTCCTATTCAGTCATGATTGTGATGAGAGAATTCTCAATATAGTATTCTCAATTTCATTTTTGTATTTCTTCAAATGATTGCAAAGTGATTGAGATCTATTATAGAACCATAGATCTCAATTTAGTTAGTTACAAGGCTCCTTAAATCTAGGGGTCAGTTTCCTAGATTTTAGGAGTTAGTTGGGGATAGTTACATGGGCTAGGATACTTTGCAGCTAGTGCACAGTAAGAACTATATAGATTGGTTAATACCAGTTCCTTTAATACGGGGTATTATTGCCATTGATTTATTCAATTATTACACTTGATGATTTTTCAACAGCCCTGTGTCTCTTATTTATCTGAGGAAGATAAGATACTCATCTTCGGATGACATACTTCAGAAATAGTTAGGTAGAACTGGCTAATAATATTCAGCAATCATCGCATTAGTTTCCATGAGTTGTATGTGAGTGGAAGGGAAAATGTAATCAATAATAATGCTGGTTATATCTTCTGTTTCTTTACATTACATGTTTTTAGATTAAATTTTACGTTATGTTTGCTCATAATTCTTTTCAAATTGATATCTTTGTTTATGCCTATAGTTAAGTTGCATATGAAATATCTGCTTTGAAGCACGCAGAAGCATGTAAATTATTGAGAATGCTAACTTCACAACTTTTGCCTTCAATCCACATTTGCAATGTCAGGATTATATGCTCTTTGACCCTTTCCTATACCATGGCATGGCTGAAATGCACGACAGACACAGAGAAATGCGCCTTGATGTTGATAACATGTCATACGAGGTAAAAGGATATGTGGTACTCTCATCCATCAGCTATGTTGCTCTCAGTTAGTTCTGACTTGAACTTGTATTGCAGGAATTGTTGGCACTGGGGGAGCGTATAGGAGATGTAAGCACTGGACTGAACGAAGATATAATTCATAAGTTGATGAAACAGCGATTTTACATGTCTCTGATGACAGAGTCTTCTTCTGATCTCGAACCATGCTGTATCTGTCAGGTATGAGTAATGGCTGATCCAGCTGGTATGATACACTGATGTGTCTAATTTATTCTGATGCTGATCCTTAACATTTCCTGTTCTTCTATATGATGACAGGAGGAATATACTGATGGACAGAAAATTGGTTCGCTAGATTGTGGGCATGAGTTTCACAGTAACTGCATCAAGCAGTGGCTAATGCAGAAGAATATGTGCCCAATTTGCAAAACAACAGCCTTGGCCACGTGACCAGGAGAATTTATCCTTCCTTACATATAATATCCATTTATCAGTTTGGTTTTATTGTTGGCTCTATCAATTACTTTTTTATTTCATGAACTTCTAATCTGTTAAGATCTGGAACAAAAACACAAAAAAAAAAAAGAAAAAAACATAAAAATAGAACATTGGTGGTTAAGCTCTATATAGTATAATTACATTTTTAATGTGATAATGGACAATTACACGTCCTTTATGATAGCTCAAAGCACTTGAAATTTATTAATTTTCATTATAAATTTAAGACTGTTGTGACCGTTGAATTGCTGAGTATGCTACATGATTGCTTGTTAGAAGTGATTTAGATATTCGTTATCTGTTTGATTAATTGGTTTCAGTTTATGCCATTTTGCACTAACACAAATAATCTCAGAAGCTGAGCACACTTGAATTGTTTTATGTTGCTTCTAAATTTTACATAACTTTAGTATTATCTCCCTTCCACTAGTTTGATGTTGTTTTCATTCTTTTACTGCTTTGTGAAGGGTTTGGATACTTTCATTCTCTTTCACTCGAGAAAATTTTCCTATTTTGGAAGGAAAAACCCAATTAGGTAAAAAATCACTTAGAAAAATGGCATGGGAATTTCTTATGGCTTATTGGGTGGAAAAAATCCTATGGAAAATTGAAAGTGCCTCTTAGATTTTGTATATGTATTTTTGAACATTTTAAATCAAAACGTTAATTGATCGGAAGAAGTATCTCCGAATTATTTTAATATATACACCATGCATTTCAATTTGAAAGGTATTTTATACGTTAATTGTTCTGGCGATGTATCTTAGTTTAGAATTTACGAAGATACATCTTTGTAACCTATAAGAACAATTCAAATTATGATTGTTTTATGATTTATGCAGATGAAAGTGATGATTTATTAATGTTAAGTATCTTGTTATGTCATGAGATTTAAACCATACATTTGATATGCACAAATGACAATTTCAAATAAACAAAAAATGATATATATGAATAAAATTGAAATACGTGATAAAGTAGAATGAAGTGAAAATAAAATATAATCCACAATGTATTCAAAGTACAATTATTATATATTATTGCTATGTCGGACTACAACTCCTCGTGCTCCTTGGCGCCCATTATCCCCAGTCCTTCAATGTTGTCTCCGGTATGCGTTGACATCTAGGCAAAATATCATGAGCTTGATCTAATTGTGCCTACTCCTTCACTAGTATCTTCTAACGAGCTAGTCTTAGTGGATCTCCTGGAGCAGTATGCACCATATATGGATGTGACATCCTGAAGAATCATCTGATGTATCTGTCGACGTAATTTCAATCATTCTTTGCTATGGTACTTCGTGTCTTCTATGATAGCAGATTCATCTGATAATCATCAAACATGATATCCATCTCTCTACGTGTCATAGCAGGAGGAGTAGTGACAACATGTCATTTGAAAATGGTCTGAGCGTATCCAAATTACAGCATCACGCGCTCAGGCAGATGAAAAGCAGTGAAAAGTTATCCGCAAGTCAACCATCCCGAGTATATCACAATGTTGTCAAATTGTTGCGTCTCACAGTGATCAACATGGTTGTTGAAGTGCATATCTTTGACAACCAAGCAGTCAAGATACACTTTGAATGAATCTATCATTTGGTTCCTTCTAAGTGGGAAAATGCAGACACACGCGAGATATCCTCAAGATAAGTCGACACACAATACCAGTCGGAGATGCGCAGGAAGTGTTGGAGGATCCAAGCTTAAAAAGTGTTGGAACACACAAATCATCAGTACGGGCATTGCAAAAATGTAATAAATGACATAAAAACATTAAAATACCAATAAATATTACTGCCAGTAGTGTGATGTTGTCTATGACCTGCTTTGTCTTCCACCTAAAGCCTTCTGATAACTTTGAGTACAAGTAGACCAAACAAGCGACCACTAGTTGTACTCATGGATCCACTTGAATTCTCGAAGTACCCCATATAGACGACATCTATATAAGTGACACTCTTGTCCACAAAAATTGTAGTGTCAACCAAATGTAAAAGGTATGCATTAAGCATTTCGTGGTGATTATAATATAAGCATGAAAATTCAAAATCATATGGTACTCCTTCGTGGTCATCTCATTGCACAGATTACACTCAAAATCCTACACCACTTCGAATTCCATGGAAGTTATGTTATTTAATTTCTGGTGAAATTTGAATATTGGGGATCTGGTGATGGTTGATGATGGTGTTGATGGATGATGGAAATGAACAATAAAATTTCATAAATAGTTTTTAGCATCAGTTTTTCCGACGCTAACTCCGTCACACTAGTTGGTCAAATGTGTCATGCAAATTTTTAACAGAGTTTGAGTAACGGAATAGACGACAGAGACTGATTTGCATCGTTTTAAAAATTAAAGGACCAATTTAGAACGAAAAAAAGATAAGGGACCAAAGTGAACCATGACCTATACTTAAGGGACCAAAATGATATTTTACCTAAAATTAATCAGTTCATGGAATGTTTCAGAGATATAATTCGGGAACATATGGACATCAATTTGAATTTTTCTATCACCTTTGCATGTCAAATTATTCCAGAGATATATCTTCGGAAATATCTGCTATATTTTCCAACTGCATGATCAATCCCCATTGTTTTCATACTTGTTTTCAACTCAACCCTCTCCCCTAAAAACCCTACATTCTCAATCCCATTTTCACTCCAAATCTCCATTTTTTTGGTTTAAATCACAGGGAGCAAAAAAAGATCGAATTTCAGGTAACGATTGTTCATTTTCATCTACACTGCTCACATTAATCATGAAAGTTTGCTGCAAAAAACTTACATAGTGTCCAAAAATGTATCTCCAGAACGTATTGTACATGAACTTTTTCGGAGATACATCTCCAGAATGTTTCTGTGTTCATTTTCCAGCCTTTTCTCCAAAAGTATTTTAATTTTTTTAGTGTTTGTATTGTTTCCAATAAACATGGTGTACCCCGACAATATCTCAAAACAAGTAGTTTCTACGAACGATGTTTCTTTGAATGTTCAAGGGATTGTTGTAAAGGTGGTAGATGTTGGCGACGACTTTAATAACAAGTAAGAGTTTGAAAATCGTGATAACGTGCTCAAATGGATTCATAATGTGGCATCTAGACTTGTATTTGGAGTGGTTATCAGAAGGCTAGATATTGGATCGGATAGAAGAAATGCATTTGTGACTATGTTGTGCGAAAGAAGCAGAAAATATCGAACTCCTCTCCGGAATTTTAAGAGAGACGACACAGGTAGTAGAAAATGCGATTGTCCGTTTAAGCTTCGTGGTTACATGCTGACTAGTAAAAATTGGAGATTTAATGTCATTTGCGGTGTACATAACCATGAATTGTGCTTAAAACTAGCCGAACATCCTAGTGTATGTCGGCTCAAGCCGGAAGAGAAGATATGTATTAGTGACATGACCTTGAATCTTGTCCAACCGAAAAATATACTTGCAACATTGAAACGGAAGGAAATCGACAATATATCAAATATCAAGCAAGTGTATAACATTCAATACCTCACTAACAAGGAGATTGGGGGAGATAAAACCGAGATGCAACAATTGTTGAAATTGTTGGACGATAACAATTACGTGTCCTGGTACCGAACTTGCGACGATGAAGTTACGGTTAGAGATGCTTTTTGGACTCATCCAGATTCGCTAAAGTTGTTTAACACATTTCTGACAGTGCTTATAATTGATTCTACCAACAAGTATAAACTTCCATTATTTGATATGGTTGATGTTACCTCAACTAAGAAGACATATTCCGTTGGTTTTTCATTTTTAGAGTGTGAAAAAGAGGACAAATTTACTTGGGCATTAGAGGTGTGTCAGTCACTTTTGAATGATCAATGTGAGATGCCTAAAGCTATTGTTACATACCGCGATACCATATTGATGAATGAGGTTACATATATATTTCTTAATTATTATGCATTACTTTGTAGGTATCACATAACAAAGAATGTGATAAGTCAAGTTAAACCCGTGGTAGGGACAAAACAAGTAGAGTACGAAGGTGGTAAATTGGTGAAGTCGGGTGTGTGTTGAAAAAATAATGGATGCATGAAATCGTATAATAAATTCTTTCAAAAAATAATTATATGCCGATTCTGTCATTCATTTTCGGAAAGTGTGTGAAAAATATCTTGCTTTGTTGAAATACGTTGAAAGCACCATTCTCGATCAGGTGAAGGATAAAATAGTTTGTGCGTGTACTGATAATGTCCATCACATTGAAAATACAACTACCAACAGAGTTGAGTCGCATCATGTGTATTGGATGACTTTCAAAATCAAGTCATTTTGTTCAAGTTTACTTGAAACCAGGATGACCCATACAACTTACATCACCGAAATTGGCTATTCATTCAACCGCAAATGCCGAGACGTGGCCAAATCATTTTAAGGAAAGGATGCAAGAATTCGAGAGATTGATTAACATTCAAAAGGAAACGAATGCACAAAAGTCCAAAGGGGTACCCCCTATAGAATTAGTCGGCGACACATGTTTTGATTCATTTTAATTTCTTGTGTAATTAGACGAATAATTGTATATTATTGTGTCTCAATTTATAAATGAAGTGTTACATATTCACTTTTTATTGGTATTTGGTGTTTATGCACATTTGGTTCATATTTGTTTTCTATGCATTATCTATTATCTACTTTTGTTTTGAAAATGTATCAGGAAAAATTCTGGAGATACATCTCCGGAAGGTTCTATTATTTGCTTTGTTTTTTCATGGTCCAAGGAAAGTTTCAGAGATGTATCTCCGAAATAAGATAATATGGTTCTGTTCCGTATATATATATATATATATATATATATATATATATATATATATATATATATATATATATATATATATATATATATATATATATATATATATATATATATATATATATATATATATATATATATATGGAATAATAATGACAAACTCAAAAATGTCTCAAATGTGTGAAATAAATATATGTTGGTATGCCACAAGTATCTCCTACTCCGATGATAAAACACCCAGGAGGACGTTCAAACTCATCGATCTCACCTCCCTTGAAGATATCCTAGACGAAATCCAATATCTTCTACCTTGCGGAGACAAACAAATGGTTGTGAAGCTCGAGTACCGTTCACCAAGGGAACATTGTGTTCAGCAAATTCAAGCTTAAGACTCAAGCGAATGTTATAGTGATGTGGCGAACGTTTTTCGGTTTAGAAGAGAAAGTTCCATTCGAGATGGAAGCGACACTACGAAGATCGGTCGAAGATATCTTGGAGATGTGCAAGTGTCCACCGGAATATTGAAATATAGTATTTAATTTTCTGTTGAAATCATCATTGTAATGTTCATTTATGTTATGAATTCTCATTTTATGTTTAGAAAGTTCATCTTGTGTTGACTTTGTCTCTGATTTTGTTCCGAAAATTTAACTATGGTATTGTTCTGGAGGTGCATCTTCGAAACTTAGCAAACCCAAATGTATTTGGCGCCATCCAGATTGATCTTTCTTGAGTGAAAAGAAGATACATTCGAAGATATATCTCTGAAAATCTGCATGCTTGCCGAAGAAAAACATAGAGTGCCTTAAGAAACTCTCTTAAATTTTGGTCTCCTGTGTTCTTCAAGGTAACCATGTTTTATTGCATGCAGGCCCTTCCTATTTGATCAAACATGGTAGGTTAATATTAGAGGAATAGGGAATCTGAACTACATCAAACCACAAAACTTGCTTCAAATAAGATTGATTTTTGGCTCAATTCAGATTTGAAAAACATTTGATTGAATTGTGGATTCGCAAACTTCAAAATTGAGTAAATTGAATGGCCTTAAGGGGTATATTGGATTGAGATTTCAAGAGCAACTTAAACCATTTGCTAACATTGAAAATGGTAGAAATTGAAAGCTGATCATACTCTTTTTTTTTTTCTTCTCTTAAGGTAGTTAAATCTATTGGTATTCAATTGAGATATTTTATAATTTATAAAAAGTCTATTGATAATAAGTTTAGGTATTCAAAATATTCAAAACATGTTCTAAATTTTTTATTGTGTCTGCATTCGAAGAGATTATGATTTATTTTATAAAGAGAAGCCTTTTTTTTTTTAAAAAAAAATTTATTCATGATTTATGCATATATAGAGTTAAATTATAATTAAAAATAATTTAGACCCTTAAAATAAGGGTTAAAATAACAATTAAAAAAAGCTCTTGACTACATTTTAAATATAAACCATAATAATATTTTTTATTGATATATTTCAAATTTAAACTTGATATAAGTTTCAAAAGAAATGACACCTTTTTCCTTATTGTTAGATATACTTTTTTTTCTCTTTTTCAGTTATTTATTTATTTATATTTCATAAATAAAAAATTAAGTATTTGAATAATCAATTCCACAATTCATTAACGACGACTAAACTCAAGCCATATAAAAATTATATATTGATAGTTTAACACAATAATTATTAATATCTAGGGGATGATTATACTTTTAGATTTTAATCTTTCCCCATTAGGCTAATTGTTGTAAGTTTTGTTTTTTCTTTCATATTTCTTGTGATTATTTGAAACACATAGTAATTAGAAGTATTTCAAATGGTGATTAAAAATATTTCAAACGTTAAAAAAAGATTTAATTATTCCAGAGATGTATCTCCGAAACTTAACAAACCCAAATGTGTTTGATACCATCGAGATGATCTTTCTTGAGTGAAAAGAAGATACATCAGAAGATATATCTCTGAAAATCTGCAAGGGGGACAATTATACTTTGCTCGCAATAGGTCCCCCTCTGCCTTACCTTCTTCTGGGGTTATCATATGACAATCCTTAAAAAATCTAGAATAACCCTCACCTATTTGAACCTACTATCGGAAATCAATATACGTATCACAAACTAAACAAAATGATAATGAACGTAAATGTTCAACAATGATCAAGCTACAAATAAATTAAATGCAACATTATTCGTAACTTGTGTATCCAATGAACCAAAACACAATTAAAAATACGCAAAAACAATTTATCGAACACTTGGTGTGCAATCAATATCTAATGGAAATTTAATTTCTTTTGTTGATGTTAAAAACCAATCACAATCAAAGTGATTATGATTATATAAAAAATAACACTTTTAAAAGATTACTGAAACACAATTTTCAATCGAAAAGATCAAACGATGATGAACTCGATAAATTACGAAAACAACAATTAAAGCAATAAAGAGATAAAAGAGAGAAAAACCAATTTTTGTTTAGGCAATTCCCCAATTGGCCTCGCTATGGGTACGTCTACCCTCAATTCAAAATCGAATTGAGATATTGCTATTAACCTTTTCTTTGCAAAATCATTAATACAAGAGATGAAGAATGCAAACCCCAAAAATCCTATTGTTTTATGTTAATTATTTCACCTCCAAACTCGTGATCAAAGCTTGATCAAGTGACCAACAAACGAGGCTACAATCCTCCGATTATCCCGAGCACGTAACTTTGTTGAACCAAGATTCCCAAACACAATTCACTGTCTTGCGCTACTCCCTTGCAAGGAGCCACATTTTCCCAAGACCTTCACTCGGTCAAATATGTGTTGACGTGATCTTGTCCAAAATCTTAAATCAAACCCGATCTTGAAGGAAAAACTCACCTTGGTTTTCTTATTTGAAACACACAAATTTATCAACCCAATGTTCTCGGTTACACCAAACTTAATTGGACGTTATCAAACCTAATCTAGATGGCCAGTCAATCAAAAAATGATTATGTGTAGTTTAATTGTGTGTATGAATAGAAGAGAGCTTGAATATGATGAGAAACTTTGTAATCTGATTTCGTTAGATTTTTTACTCAAAGAAAAACCCTTGAAAATAAATGAGATGCATATATATATATATATATATATATATATATATATATATATATATATATATATATATATATATATATATATATATATATATATATATATATATATATATATATATATATATATATTTATATGTGTGTGAAAAAATGAGCAAAAGGAATGCAACGAGTTGGAGAAAAAAAATAGATTATTGAGAAATCAACACACATAGGTCGGCTTGTGAAGGTCATAGGTCGGCCTGCCAATGTAATAGGTCGACCTGTGGACAGAGCCTATAAACTTTAATACTGCTCCGTAGGAGCTGACCTGTACTGTATCTGACTTTCATATAGGTCGGTCTATTCTTGCATATGTCGACCTATACTGACTTGAATGCCCAAAAATATATTTTTCAATGCAAATATGATGTTGAATCCATTTCAAACTCATTTAAATGCTTCCTAAAGCCAGGATACACATCTAAAATGGGAAGATACCGTCCAATATACATAACGATACACTATCCTTGTTATGACATCACTAAAAATACAAAAAGAACTCACATCATAAACCTCCATAAGCCTTCACAAACCTTTTCAATTCATTGTCCAAACAAAAATTTATTTTCATAAAAGAACTATTATAATTCATTCCTTAGCAGTCAGACTAATAACTTAGAGCATCCGAACTAGGATCAAATAGCTAACGTCAAAACACTTCTAGGATACGATTATAACATCATTTCTTAAAATCAACTAACAGATACTTATTTTCTACCACAGACTATAGAGCTTTGATTTTCTCATTGCACTATGAGAATACGTAAGCACAAGATTTCAGAATCTTAGCGAGCACATTTATTAAAAACTTATTTTTCACCTTAATTAAAACCAATCACAAGTAACTTTTAGATAATAACACCCATCCACACAAAGATAATTAAAACGGTTCCCATTGAGTACAACATATGTGAGGGATGCTAATACATTTCCCTTGCATAATCGACTTATCTACCTTTTTCTCTTCCCCTTGGGTTTTATTGATATATTTCCTTTCTCTCAGAATAAATAAATTTAGTGGTGACTAAGTTGTATTTTCAAGTGTGGAATGCACTCAAATATTTTTTGTGTCATGACATAAACTAAATATGACGATATCCGACATAATTTCCTAAGAGATCATGTGGAGAAAAGAAATGTTATTTTTGAGTACGTTGTCACTAAAAGATAGCTTGCTGACATTTTTACAAAACCACTGCCATCAGAATCCTTCCACAAGATTTGTAGGAATTTGGGAGTCTTAGACTTTTCATGCCTTAAATAGAAAGAGGATTTGTTTTTTTTTGTTTTCTATATATGTTTTTATAACCCCCTGTATATTTCTATGTATTTGTGCTAGAGTTATGCATTGGTTTGTTTATTTTGGTATATCTCACTCATTCATCTCTAGCTTATGTCTTTGATTTTTCTTGCTTGCATTTAAGTCTTTTAAATGCGTGTTTCTAATTATGTGTATTTGAAATTTTGATTGTTTGTTCATGCATTATTTATGATTTTTAATGCATACATTAATTTACAAGTTTGATTCCTTAATTTTTAGTTGTTGAATGTTTGTGTTGCATTTCTATTTGATTTATGTTGCTTGTGACATGTCTATCTTTGTTGTATGTGAGATCCCAGTTGTTGTATATGCTTGTTAGGTGTTTATCTCATATGTTCTTTGGAATGATCTATTAGTGGTTGTTTTCTTGGTTTTAGACACATTTCAACTACCTCTTTTGGATGCTGTCAAAGGAGGAGAAGTTGTAATGAGTATAGAATTTTTTTAATTCATTTTTATGTTATGAGTAGTTTGTGAAATGTTTTAGGGCATCATACACATTATTCTCAAAGGTTGATTCAATTCAAAGTGAAAGCTTTCCAAGCATCAAAAGGGGGGAATTATAGTTGCATGTCCCTACTTCATTATGGGGGAGCTTCTATATTCAGTTGTTTTGTTACTTGTCTTATCACTCTCATCTTTATTTTTATTTTGATTTTTCAAGTCTCCTTCATGATTTCCCTTCTCATATTAGAGTTTGATTTGATTCATTTTTTTAGCATGTATACAAATTTGGTTATTTGATCTTGATCTAAATGTTCTTTGATCAATAACACATGTTATAAAATAAAATTATTTTTTGATTTTGGTTAAAGTTGATTCAAAAGTAAAATCACAAAATGCTTTTGAAAATTTGAAAATTTGAGATTTTACAAGATTATTTTAAATCATTCAATTTTACATTGAATATTTGACTTTGATCAACTTGGATAGAAGTAAAAACCAGTCATTTGATTATGATCAAATTTTGCACTTGATTTTGATCATTTTCCTAGGGTCATATTTTGTTTGATATGATTCAAATCAATATTTATACATGATTAGAATCAATTTCTTTTTCAGAAATTCATGGTCAGTTATGCAACCTTTAATTCAAATCAAATTTAAAACATGTTTCGAATCACGTGGCATTTGATTTGAATCACACTTTATCTAATCCAAATCAATTGGATTTTTTTTGGAAAAACTGTTATTTATTCCATTCCACATCATTTGCTCATTTAATTCAAATCATATTTTTATTTTGATTCAAATCTAACTAACTTTTTAAACCATTTTTTGTGTGCTTAATCTCAAGCACATATAAAAGCTTTTTGTCCTCATTTCTCATCATAACATCTATCATTCCGAACATATTTTTCAGTCCTCATTTCTCATCCTTGGAGATCTTGTTGAGTTTTTCAGGTTGATAGCAAGATTAAGGGTTGTTAATGGTGGTGACAAATTCCATTGAAAATAAGTAGGTTATTTTTTCCATAATTTCCTTAGTAGTGAATGCGTGGAAGACTACAGATAAGGCCGAGTTCTGCTCAGATCTTTGGATGATTTCACTGCTCAAATGTCGCTCCTCGGACTTTCGTCCCGATGCAAACGCGAACTGTCGGCGAGAACGGTCAGATGTTGAAGGTTGAATAGAGTCGTCATCTAGGCATTTTTATCCCGAAGGAATGGTAATGCTGCATAAACCTAGAAAGAAGTGGATAAGACGGTTGCGAACCAAAGAGACTGGGTAAGGGGGTTGGTTACGACCTGGGAAGGTATTAGCACCCAGATCGTCCGTCGTACTCGACGGGATCCACGCTTACCTGATCGTGTTTTAAAAGGGGGTGAAGTGTACGTGCTAACTATGTATAAAAGAGATGGATGTACAAAGTGACAGTGCAAAAAGAACAGGAGTTCAAACTGAGGCTAAGAAAAGAAAGCTGGAAAGAGAAGAGGGGGGAGACCTGGGGACTTTTGTTAGATAACCGTTAAGTTATGCCTACGTATCCTCATGCAATGAGGAAGTCAGAACACCGTAGTTCGACTCAAAGAGACTTGGTGTTTTGGTGTGAACTGCTTGCTTGTCTATGCTCAAGTGTATGACTCGTCTGGCTCGAGTGCTGATTGTCTTGCATTAGACGGAAGAAGCGAGTTCTCGTTTTCAGAGTGAGTGTGATGAGAAAAGAATCCCGGAGGAGACATTTATTGTTTGTTTTTGTGTTTTTAGTTTTTTATTTGTTTTTGGTATTTTGCATAGGATAATGAGCTTAAGCCTTAATCAAGGGTCGTAAACTCATTATATCACCCCAGACTAGGGATAATGAGTCTACTTAAGTGTGAGATGAATATCCCAACTTAATTACCCTAATGATACAAGATTAAGATCATTAACCTACTTGTAATTATCAAGTGTTTTTTGGATTTTTGTTTTGTGTTAAGTAATGAGTTTAATCTTTAATCAGGGATTAGTGAACTCATTACACCATCCTAAGAGAAGGATGATAGACGAGGACACTTAAGATGAGGAAGATACCTCAACTTAATCCATGGTCAGGGATTAAAGTCATTATATAACAAACCTTTATTAAAGTGGATTTTGATTAGAGGTTAGATTAAGAAGTGAATTTTATGTTTGTAAGACTAAACCTGAGGGGGACTTGTCCATTAAACACCAGGGTTAGTCCATCTAACCCAGAGGCAGAGATGTAACCCTAATATAAGGCCCAAGTTACAAGCTTAAGTCTTGATAATTATTAGGTGTTTTGATTAGAAGGTGAAAAAAACTTAAAGGTTTAACACTAAGTATTATAATTATACACTCCATCCTAAGATAAGGATACATGCATAACCCTAATACAGAGCCCCAAAACTTTAACTGTTTAGCCTTTGTTATTGAGATGAGAACAGAGACTCAAGGAGACTCAAAAGGTAAAAAACTAAGGGGAACTATTCATAACCCTAAATTTATCATGCTTGGTAGTTCCTATGGTTTGTGAGGCATAACGAAAGTCTTCAGATTGGCCACCAAGGAAGGAGAAGCAGATGGAAAAGGAAGGAGATGAAAGAATAGGTTACTTACTTCCTGAAGAAGTTAAGCAACCTAAGAGTGGAATAAGAGCAAGAGAGAACACAAATGAATCAAATTCACTTCAAAGACAGGTAAAAATTCATATGAAAGGATAAGAAGAGGTTGGATGTGGATGCACATCCACATCCTGATCAACTTACCTGAAGCACCTGAAAGGGTTAATATGAATGCATAAAATATAAAATAAGATGAAATGAAACAAATGAATGTAACAATGATCAACCAATGTTCTCACATGACCTAAGGTGTCTAAGATTACATACCAATGCATGAAATGCCATGACAAGTTCATATGATGAGGATATGCAAATGTACATGGCAAATTAGGGTTTTTAGAATGCATGAGATGTCCATGATAAAACAGAAGCAAAACACATGATAAAAAATTGAAATTGCAACCAAACAAACTCTAAACACACACAAGAACACTCCCCAAAGATGGAGGTCAGAAGCTATACCAAAATCAAGTTATGGTTTTTCTAAGTTAGGCTAGGGTTTTGGGTACCTCTCAAAGTAAAATGCATATCAAATTGAAAATACAATTCAAAAATATGATTTAAATGTCCTAGATACTAGATGCAACATGTAAGAGAATGCAAAAAGAACCAAATACAAACTTATTTTTATTGATCAGAAGTAAATTTTAGAAGTTAGGTTGTGAAAAAGGGGATTTTGAAAACCCTAATTCAAGTTTAATTCTCAAAATAGGATCAAAACCTAAAATAAATGAGTGAAATGAGTTTGTAAATTGATTATAATGTTCAAGGATGCTTCATGATTTTTTTGGTTATTTTTGAATACCTAAAAGTATTTTTAATTAACTAAAATGAATTAATTAATTAATTAATACAATTAAATGATTTAAAAATAAATTTTTAATGCAAAAAATGAAAATAAAAATGTTTTTGGGTTTTTAAAATTAATTAGAGTGAAAGTGCAAAAAATCAGAATTTTTAAAAGTGTTTTACTATTTTTAATAAATAAGAGAAAATAAAATGAATAAAATGAAAATAAAATTGAAAGTAATCAAAATGAAGGGCTCAGATTGCATGGAAGAGAGATCAAGGGCCATGGGCGCAAGTCAACTTGACTGGGGGTATGCTCATCCTGGCGTCCAGGTTTAAACTTATTAAATGCGCGTGATCCAAAGGTCCAGATTAATTCTGGGTAAAATAATTATAATTTGTTTTAATTAATTAAAATTAGGGCTAATGATCAATCTGAATCGTCCATTTCTTAATTTAAATAAGATCCAATGGCCCTCATTCAATCTGGAAACCCTAAACTCAATTAACCCTAACCACTTTCAGGTGACCGGAACAGTGCTCTGGTCATCTTCTCCGGCGAGACCAAACACTCATCTTCTTCCCTAGGCCACTACAAGCCCTCTAACCTATCCAGAATCAATCCCCACACTCCAAGGAACTCAAATCAACCATCAAACACAATTTATAACACATGAACAAGCTGAATCGAAGCAAATAAAAAATACGGGCAAAATTTCAGAAGCACATAGAGCATGTATTTCTTCATCATTTTCAATTCTAAAGACATCTATGTGATCCATAGAGCATGTATTTTAATTCTATGATAAGAAATTGAAGCTTTGAGACAAAATATTCTTGAGTATACCTGAGCTGGTGATCTACAAATATGAGCTTTCAAGGCCTCCCTCTTGTGCAAATGGCTTCCTTTGAACCTTTTGAGGCTAATGGAATGCTTGGAATGCTTTGAAAATGGATGGTTTGAGATGTCCGGTTCTGATGTAGCAGAAATGGAGGTTTTGATATGTGATGTTTCAGGCCATTTCAGTGGCTGATTCTTGTTCTATGAGTGATATGTGGTTGATTAGTGAAGGAATTTGTGAAGTTTGATGGCTGGAATGGGAGAATCAAAGAGAGGAAGTTTTGAGGGATATTTGTGCAAACTGAGCATGGGATTGTTCTGAGCTCTTGTTTGTTCTCTTTTATCATCCTTAGGCATTGTATAAACAATTGAAATAAGTCAGAAGAGTTGCTATGCACTGTGGGATTGGTATGGTTCAATTGGCCAAAAAGTCAAATTTTGTGTACTTGAGGTATGGGCCATGGCAGAACTGATTTGAGGGCTTGAGATGCTTCAGCTGGCTTCAAGGAGAGCCCTATGATCAATTGTTATGAGCTGTAAGGCTTGGATCATGAGTTTGCATAGGTTTTGCAATTTTGCAACTTTGTGATTTCTTGAGAAACAAGTCACGAAATCCCTTGGTTCAAAGCCCAAAACTGATCTTGAGATGTTGTTTGATCATGCCATGATGCATTTGAGTGGATTGGAAGTCACATAGAAGCCTGCAATTCACCTTTGCACATTTCCCTCTTTGACCTAAACTTGAAAATTACAAGATTTTTCCCAACTTTGACTTGCCATATCTTGAGTTCTAGGATGAATCAAGAGGAGTTCTTGTACGTTTTGAAAATGGGAGGATCCAATCTACAACTTTCATGTTTAGCAAAAATTCGTTTGAAGCATTTTTGATTAAGAAAGAGGAGGTTGAAAATCTTTTCCAAAATGGAAAGTTTGCATTTCAAGTAATGTCCATTTTTGGCAACTTTTGACTCGGCTCAAAATTCTTCAATCTTGTGATCATCCAACCTCTCCAAGACCAAATAAAGGTCATAGGATTTCAAAATGATGGAAATGAACCTTTGGAAACCTTGGTTGAGGCCTCAGATGCCCTAATCCTGACTTTTCTTGCATAACAAGTTACAACTTGATCAAATGACTTCCTCAGTGAATTTTTGCATCAAACTTCATACACAAGATCCCTATATCAGATAAAGACCAATGGAATCAAGAATGACCAAGTTTTTTTGGGTGTAAGGGCCTCAAACCCAAAACCCTAATTTTCAAGTCATCTGTATATGAGCTTCAAGCTTGCCTGGATAACTTTGCAATCCCGTGAGATTTCTTGACTTCAAAGAAACCTTGGGGGTATAAAACAACCATAGAACACTCAAGGACCCTCCCGTCATGCTTCAAGGCCTCTGAGATTGCTCAAATCACTTCTTGGGTTCACCTGATCACAAACCCTAGTTATGCAGCTATGCAGTGAGTTGCTAGAGGATAATTATGCAATGTGAGATGTAATGATATGATATGCAATATGTGTGATCATAAGCGAAGGCGTGAGAAAGTGAGAGGGCAAATTTGGGGTGTTTACAGCTGCCCATATTCAAGCATGAGTTAACTGTGCAGGATGTAAGCGCCATGCTTAGTAAGCAAACAAGATAACTTGTGGTTGAATACCAAGACAGTCCAAAATTTGCGCTCTCTGGTATAAGAAGAAAAGGGATATAAATTGTTATTCACAAAAGAAGACGATGTAGAGTGAACATCAAATGATAGCGATGGAGGACGACCATCGAGCAGAGGACGACTGCTAGGTTTTAAAAGGTGAGAAATGCACTGACGGGGACGACTATCAGGCTAAAGAATAAAGAATCCACGATAGGGACGGCCATCGGGAAAAGAAAAAATGAAATAATGATGAGGGACGGTCATCATAAGGTGAAGGACGATCACCTAGCAGGGGACGACTGCTGAAATTAGGAGTGTTCGCGGTGCGGTTTCGTTCGGTTTTGAGCATAAAAGTCATCCTAACCGCAAGATCAAAATACATGCGGTTCGGTTTGGTTTGGTTGGTTTTTAAAAATTTATCCAAACCAAACCAAACCAAACCAATGCGGTTAGAATCGGTTCGGTGGCTGCGGTTTACAAACATCTTGACTATGAAAATATAAAACTGAAAAACTAATCAAATTTTTAATATTATAAATCTATAAACCTTAAATCTTAATTCCTTGATTCACATTTAACAAACATCTTAATTTCCTTAATTTCCTTGTTATACAAAGAACAAAACTTGTTGTTACAGATTTGATAATAACAAGCAAAAGTTCTGAATTTAACTATATCCAAATTCTGCCCCATAACTTCAAAATTATGAATTTAACTATATCCAAAATTCTGCCCCATAACAAGCAAAACAGAACAAAAATACAAAATTCTGCCCCATAACTTCAATAAGCCAAAACATTCCGAAATAGCTTCCAAGCTTGAAACTCTGTTACAAAAAAAACAGAACCAAAAATTACACTATATCCAAATTTCCTCATATTAAAACAATTACTATGTATTTGTATGCATCTGTGTAAGTACCAATTAAATTTTCAGCTAGTTGGATAATTTTCATTTTAGCAATTCATTATTTTCGATGTCAATTAGAGCTAATGTAGTTTAGATAAGGATAAGTGTAGACAGAAACTCTAACAATTATTGCAAAGGAGTGCTAAGTTAGATAGAAATACAGGATGGGCTGTCCTTTTAAACCTCAAAATTCGATTTGCTGTTCTTATGTTCTCTTTGAAAAATGAGTATTACAGATTATGGAACGACTTATAAAGCTTTTTACTAGTCATGATGGATTAGGGGTTTTTATTTGTGATTTGGCAAAATGAAAATTGTTGTGAGAAATTATGTTGTAAGAAATAAGAATATATCAAATATAACAATTGTCGAACATACCATTTGAGGTGGAGTTTCCAAGCACATCTACTAATCGGATTCAATATCAGAAAACCCCTCGTTCGATTGTGGGATCGGAGCTAATTCTAAGAATGTATCAAATATAACAAAAGTTAGACATAACAAATATAATAAAATTAGACATAACAACTATGAATAAAACAGAATCAATTATATACAAATATACCTTCTTCGAGCTTCTCTAAATCTTCCAAATGCTCCTCAATATCAACTTGCAAAGGTGAAGATCTTAACCAATTTTGTGCACAAATTAAAGCTTCAACGGTGTGTGGTGTAAGAGAGCTCCTATAAGAGCTAAGAACTCTACCCCCTGTGCTAAAAGCAGACTCTGAAGCAACAGTTGATATTGGCATAGCCAATATATCTCTAGCTATTAGACCAAGAGTCGGGTATTTAGTAGAATTCACCTTCCACCAATTTAATATGTCAAAATCAGGACTTTTCTTTTCCCTAGGCTCTGTAAGATACAAATCCACTTCATTTTTACTCAAATTTGGATCTTGATCCATCTCCTGCTCAAATCTATCATCCAATTCTGAATATGTAACTGTTCTGGACTGGGCCATGACGATATGCACGGCATGGCCCAATGCTCGTCGGGTACAGGCCCAAACGTCCGGGCACATGAATGCGTCGGGCAAAGGTCCTTCCATCCACGTCGAGGGGACGTCACCTCGACAACTCTACTGCGTGTCGGGCAAAGAGCGCATCCCCCGCTCATTGATCTTCATCCACATATCACCTACCTATATCACGGACACATGAGCCAGGTCGGGCAGAACCACGTCTGCCACCTCATCTGGCACGTCACCCAACTCCCCTATACTATCTCCGTAGGGATAGGGGCAGTTGGACCAGGGGATAGACCTTTGGTCTAGGTCTTCACGCTTCTTATGCGTCCCCTGGCAGCTCCTCCTTGGGCTTAGCTAAATCCAGCCCATATGGAGCCTTGGCCCAGCGCTGGGGGCTCAATATAAATACCCTTTCATAGCAAAGGGTCAGGTATTCTAACTTACTCAAAAATAACCTTACTCTGTACCCCTTCTAACTTAAGCATTGGAGCACCTTGCAGGTACACCCCCTCACTCACTTTACTCTCTGGCCCAGTCTTCAAATCCTTGGAAGGCCCTCCTGATCAGGTAAGATCAGTGGCGCCGTCTGTGGGAACTAGTTATCCCCGTCTTCATCAACAGAGGATCAAAGCTCATTCATTCCTGTCCTTCCAACATGGCCGGAGAACAACCTAGCGAGCGCAGTCATCCCCTCGTCGACTACACTATGGATGACGGCCCGCAACCTCATGAAGCAGACGCTCGAGACAGTCGTCCATCTACCCCGTCTCCAGAGCCTCAAAACAACGGGGACGTCCCTCACGCCCAAAACCAAGGGGACGAGGTTTTTCATCCCATCCCCGTCCCCATTGAAGGAGACACCACCATGATTGCCATGGTGAATGCCCTCAACCAGGACGGTTCTATGCTCTACCAGCAGCACGAAAGAATCATGGCCCTCGAAGCCGAGCGACAAGAGGCCCGACCCCAGCAGGAGAGGAGGACACAACAACGTCTAGAGCCAACAAAGAAGCGTGGGCGTCGCTCTCCCGAACCTCACGTCAGCAGGGCACGCGCCCGTCGTGACAATGATCGAACAGGAACATCACCGAGGCGCGGGCGCAACCCCGACAACAACGAACTAACTCCATTGAGGAGCGACGAGGAAGACTTGCACTGCCCCTTGTCACAGGCAATAATGGAAGCCCCGCTCCCCAAGGGCATGGAGAAACCGCCCAACCTAGCTGTGTACGACGGAACCACCGATCCCGACGACCACGTCGACAACGTCAACGCGATGCTCGACTACCGCAATGATATCACCGGCCACCTCAAATGCCGGCTGTTTTCAACAACCCTCAGGAAGGGGGCCATGGCTTGGTACAAAAGCTTGGCTCCCGAATCCATCACATCTTGGAGAGTTATGAGATCCATGTTCACCAGGCACTTCACGGCTTCCCGTCGTCACCCCAAGACTGAAGCAACCCTTGAAGCCATAGTACAAAAGAAAAATGAAACACTGCGCTCGAACATCGAGCGATTCAACCAAGAAGTTGTCGAGGTGGATACCACCGAACACATGAAGAAGTATCTCCTCGAAAGAGGACTCTTGCCCGGCAGTGAACTTAGCAGAGCCGTCGGGATCGAGCCTCCCCGCACCTTGAACGAAGTTCTGCACAAGGCCCAGGCCTACATCAGATATGAGGAAAAACAGGTAGCACACAACGCCCGCAGCGGCCGTAATGCTGGGGATACCGAGCATTCCAAACGCGAGGACCCAAACATCCCTCGTCGCAACGGGGACAAGCGAAGGGAAGAAAGACCTCGCGAGCTCCGAGAAGGAAGAGGCCCCGCGGGCCGATACAGCGAGTACACCTTACTGACAGCTCCTCGAGAGCGTATCATCGCGGAATGCATCAACTCTGAATTTAAACAGGGCAGAGTAAGGTTCCCAAAACCATCTGCGCCAAAGCCTCACACCGACAAATCCAAGTATTGCCGGTTCCACAGGAGCCACGGGCACGTGACCGAGGACTGCGTCCACCTGAAAGATGCAATAGAGATTTTAATCCAAGAGGGGCACCTAAAACAGTATACAAGGAAGAACGAAACCCCCAGACATGACGAGGCAGAGAAGAAGAGACCCCGAGAAGAAACACCCCCCGACAACTCTCCTTATCAAGTGGCCCTCTGCGTGTCACGCCCGGAAGATTTCGTCCTCCCCGAGCCATTGCCCGAAGGTAGAATCACTGCACTCAGCCCCTGGGAAGATTTCCCAACCGCACTGGTTATATCAGGTGGAGGAATTAACGGTGAAGCCGCTGCCCTCTCGGTCAAATGCAAGTTCGACGAGCTCCTACTAACTGCCCCCGAGCAAAAGGCGACGCTGACAAAATACCGGGGTAAATCCAACCCAATATCCTTCTTTCTGGAGGAACTTCCAGGCGGATCCCCGAATTCGGGCATCCCACTGTTGATCAGGGCAAAGATGGCCCAGTTCGACGTCAGACGCATCCTGGTCGATCAGGGCAGCTCGGTGGATATCATGTATGTCCACCTCTTCAAGACTCTGAAATTAGACAAGACCAACCTGGCCCCCTACGTTGGATCCGACCTCCAGGGATTCAACGGAGCAACAACGAGGCCGTGGGGATATGTCGAGCTCCTCGTCACCTTCGGGGAGCAGGAAACGGCCAGGGAAATCAAGATCCAATTCCTGGTCGTGGACTGTCCATCCCTTTACAATTGCATCTTTGGACGCCCGACACTGGCCGAACTCACCGCGGTCCCATCCACCGTCCACCTGAAGATGAAATACTACACCAAATTGGGTCGCGTGGTCACCATCCACGGTGACATCGAAGCTGCCCGACGGTGCTACGACGCTGCGGTAAAAGGACAGGCCATGGTCAACACAAAGAGTAGCAGCAACAACAAAAAACTCAGGACCGAGGATCCTCCCCGGGGAGTTAACGCCATCAACCTCGACTGTCGCATTGGGCTAGACGAAACCGAAGAAGGTAAGCCCACCGAGGAACGATCTCTCGAACACCCGATCCGACCAATACCCGACGGAGAGTTCGAACTCATTCCTCTCGGGGACGATCCAGACAGGACAGTGAAGATAGGCAAGGGACTGCCCGAGGGAACAAGGGAGAAGCTCGTGGCATGCCTCAAAGAGAATTCTGACCTCTTCGCCTGGAATGCCGCAGAAATGCCCGGGATGGATCCTGAGATCGCGTGTCACCAGCTAGCTTTAGATCGGGCAGTCAAGCCCATAGCACAGCGTAGGCGCAAACAGTCCCCCGAGAAGGCAGAGGCTGCCGAACGAGCTGTAAAAGACCTCTTAGAGGCAAATTTTATTTCTGAAGCCCAGTACACAACCTGGCTCTCTAATGTAGTCCTCGTTAAGAAAAATAATGGAAAATGGCGTATGTGTGTTGATTATACTGATCTTAATAGGGCTTGCCCGAAAGATGCTTTCCCCCTCCCTAATATAGATATGCTCGTAGATAATTCTGCAGGTTTTAAACTCTTGTCCTTCATGGACGCATATAGTGGATACAACCAAATCCCTATGTCGCCCACAGACAAGAGACACACGGCATTCATGACCCCAACGGGCAATTACTATTACAACGTAATACCGTTCGGGCTCAAGAACGCCGGTGCCACGTACCAACGCATGATGAACAAAGTCTTCAAGGAAGAAATAGGGGACATGCTCGAAGTATACATGGACGACATGATCGTCAAGTCACACGAGGAGGTTACCCATGCTCGACACCTAACCAAAGTTTTCGAGCAGGCGAGGCAGTGCAAAATGAGGTTCAATCCTGAAAAATGCACGTTCGGGGTACGGGCAGGAAAATTCCTGGGGTTCTACCTCACCGAAAGGGGGATCGAAGCCAACCCCGACAAATGCCGGGCATTCTCAGAATTTCCGACCCCGAGGACCAAGAAATTAATCCAATCCCTCAATGGAGTGCTCGCCTCACTCTCCCGTTTCATCGCCAAGTCCGCCCAACATGCACTGCCATTCTTCAGACTCCTTCGCAAAGAGGCCAGCTTCGACTGGACCGACGAGTGCGAGCAAGCATTACTCCATTTGAAAAAGGTTTTCTCCGAACCCCCGGTCTTATCACGACCATTGGAAAAGGAAACTCTATACCTATATCTATCCGTGGCGACCGAGGCCGTCAGCGCCGTTCTAATAAGGGAGACCGACGAGGGACAAAAACCCATCTATTTTACGAGCAAAGCACTCCAAGGCCCTGAGCTCCGATATCAGCAAATCGAAAAGGTCGCCCTGGCCCTCATAAATGCGGCGAGGAGGCTACGTTATTACTTCCTCGCACATACGATAAAAGTAAGGACCGACCAGCCGATCAAACAGCTACTCGGGCGACCAGATATGGCCGACAGAATGCTCAAGTGGTCACTGGAACTCTCCGAATTCGACATACAATACGAAAATAGAAAGGCCTTGAAAGCCCAAGCACTGGCCGACTTCGTCGCGGAAATGACCCACTGCCCAACACCGGCGGACGGCGCCCACAAGTGGACGATCTTCGTCGACGGCGCCTCCAGCACATCAGGCAGCGGAGCCGGGATCATCCTCGAAAATGAGGATGGGATCCTGATTGAGGTCTCATTAGCACTAGCTTTCCCGACGTCGAACAACCAGGCCGAATACGAGGCTTTTATCGCCGGTCTGAGATTAGCCGAGGACCTAGGAGCAAAAGAAGTGAAAATATCCACAGACTCCCAACTCGTGGCATCACAAGTACGAGGATAATACCAAACCAAGAACGACAACCTCGTCGAATACTTGTCCCTTGTCAAAGAAAAACTTGAGAAATTCGAGAAGTGGGAAGTTCAACACGTACCTCGCGAGCACAACACACAGGCAGATATCCTCTCAAAACTAGCCAGCACGAGGAAAAAGGGCGGAAACAAATCCGTAATTCAAGAAATCCTTCCTCGACCTAGCATCGACAAACTACCTCCTCCATTCGAGGTCAACGCGATCGGGGATGCTCACTGTTGGATGACGCCCATCTACAATTACCTAACAAGAGACGAACTCCCAGTCGACCCAAAGGAGGCGGCCACTACCAAACGACGGGCATGCTCGTACGTACTCCTCGGAGGTAAACTCTACCGTAGAGGGTTCTCCATCCCGTTACTTAAGTGTGTCGAGGAAGAGAAAGTTCCCGACATACTTGGAGAAATACACCGGGGAATTAACGCTCAACACCTCGGCGGGCGATCGCTCGCACGAAAAGCCCTTCGAGCAGGCTACTACTGGCCGACCATGCAAAACGACTCAAAGGAGCACGTAAAAAAATGCGACAAATGCCAACGACACGCCGACATGCACCTCGCACCCCCGAATGACCTAAAATCACTGTCTTCCCCATGGCCCTTCGCATGGTGGGGCATGGACATCCTCGGACCTTTCGTCACCGGATCGTACCAGAATAAATACCTCATCGTCGGGGTGGATTATTTTACAAAATGGATTGAAGCAGAAGCATTAGCTAAAATAACCGCACAGAACATTCTCCGGTTCTTTAAACGCAACATCCTCGCTCGGTTCGGCGTACCCCAGGCCCTCGTCACGGACAATGGGACACAATTCACGGACGGAGGATTCCAAGACTTCGTCGCCAGCCTAGGTACTAAACAGCATTTCACGTCTGTCAAACATCCACAGACGAACGGGCAAGCGGAGGCGGCCAACAGGGTAATCTTACGTGGCCTTAAACGAAGACTCGGCGAGGCGAAAATGGCATGGATCGAGGAACTACATAGCGTCCTATGGGCTTACCGCACGACACCACACTCCACCACCGGGGAGACCCCATTCCGACTGACTTACGGCACCGAAGCAGTCATCCCGGTGGAAATACGGGAACCAACGAGGAGGATAGAAGAGCCCCTAGACGAGGAAATGAACGACGAGACCCTTAGAGCCGAACTCGACCTAGTCGAAGAGATCCGTTCCGAAGAAGCCCTAAGGGAAATGTCCCTCAAACAAAAAATAGCACTACGCCACGACGCGAAGGTCATAAGAAGAGAGTTCCAGGTCGGCACCCTGGTCCTCAGAAGAAACCAGAAAAACCCAAAAGAGGGTAAACTGGCCGCCAACTGGGAAGGCCCCTACCGCGTCCGCGACAAGACGAGCAACGGGGCCTATTACCTAGAAAACCTACAAGGGGAAGAACTCGCTCGACCATGGAACGCAGAAAAACTTAGACAATATTACAGCTAAATGTATCACGGGGAGACGTGGGGGGTACGACCACGCTCTTCGTCTCCAAAACCCCAAAGAGGAACCGCAAGACCCGGGGACGAACCGGGCCACACATCGAACACAACCCTCCCCGACGATTGGGATCTCAATCGAGACTCAACGTCGAAGTACCACGGCAGGCAGGGCACCCAGCTCGCGATGGGAAAGCCCAAGCCTCGAGCCCAGAGTCCGAACAACGAACCCGGGCTTCGATCCCAACGGGCACAAAGTCCGACACTTCGTCGGTTCCCTAAACCGAGGAGACTAACAAGGTCGAGCAGAGTATAAACTCATAAAAAAGCAAATATAACGCATACACGAACACAATGAATGACAACAGAAAACATTCATATATTTAAAAATAATAACATAACAACGGCCGAGGCCAAGTACGCCCGAAGGCCATATTACATATGCCCGAAGGCCAAAATACATGAAGGGCACGCAGGCCACACAACAAGGCACGCAGGCCATAACAAAAACGACAAATCAAAAGAAAAATAATCAAGTCTTCGCCCGGAGCACTTCCTCAACATCCTCCGCCTCCTCCTCGTCATCCCCCAGCTCCTCATCAACTTCAAACGGGCATACGATCTCTCCCTCCCTGACGCAATAATTATGGGCCGACCCCTCCGTCACCAACTTAGGATTCAGAAGCCTCAGTTGTTCGACGGCATTGTCGAAACCCTCCTTGAAAACGGCCACGAGGTCCTGGTTGAGAGAGCGTATGTGCCCCAGCAGCTCGCCGCGGGAACCAAGGGCAAGCTCCTCCTCGGTCTCATCAGCCAAAGGACGGACCTTTTCCTCAAGAGATTCAAGCTGAGCCCGCAGGCCAGCATTGTCCTCGATCAGCTTTTGGTGCCCGACTACCTGTTCCTCCAAGCTCACCTTGGCTGCCTTCAGCTGGTCCCGCTCTTGTTCTGCCTCTTCCAATTTCTTATTCAGCCCCTCCTGCAGCTGATGCTCTTCCTTGTAGTCCGACAGGTCTTTGGACAGCTTGTCCTTCTCCGACCGAACCTGCACGAGAGCGTCCTCTAGGGAGGCAGTAGAGACCGTAGTATCAGTCAAGACCATGGCCGTCTCCATCACCCGGATGACAGCTGCCAGGTCCCTAGCCAGCTCCTTACGTCGGGCACCAGCATCTTGGTCCAGGATAGCCTTTGCCTCAGGCGCCGGCACAGCGATCGCATCCTCGGCTTTGAAGAACGACCGCTCCACATAGCAGGGAGGTAACAGATAGCTGCCCGGTCCACCCGGACTTCCCAAGGATGACCTCGAAAGAGTCCCCGCCGAACGTTTCCGTTTATGGAGAGGAGAGACCGATTGCGGAAGACTATCAGGTATATTTATCGGCGACACCCGAGGAGGAGAGGAAGGTGTCGAGCTTGCTGTGTTCGAAGTCCCGACCCCAGCATCAGCAGCGGTCACCTGAACACGGGCCACGGTTTTCTTTTTCTTTTTCGGTACCCGGTCAGCCGCACCGACCTGATTGGCCAGCTTCAAGACCCGATCACGCGTACTGGGCATGGCACCTGCGAAACATTACTCACAAACATTAGCGAGCGAAAACATAGACAAAATTAAAAGATCAAGAAAAATCTGCCTACTCAGTAATTCTAGAGCCTTCTCCTCGGTCCCACACTCGAGCAAGGCCTTTGTATTAATATAGCGCGTCTCAGTAATTGGCGCTCCGGCCTCGTCAAGATAGGGAACGCCCTGTCGATTCGCCCAGACCCCCAAACTGCGTAATCAACCAGCTTCTTGTACGCGAGCCTATCCTCAACACCGAGCATCGCATATTTGATCCTATAATGGGCGGTGGAGAGGTCGAAATGATCGCGCTGCCACCTCAGCGGTATCTTCGACATCAATTTATCCTCCCCGTTTGATGCTCGTTGATAATAGTAAAGGGAGGCACGGGTGATCGGTCTCACCACATACCAACGACCCTTGAAGTGACGGGCAGAGTCCACGTACGTCTTGAACAGGCGCACGGGCTGTTTAAAAGAAACCCAACTATGGCGCCCGCGGAGGCCAGACCGCTGGAGGTGGAAGACGTGGAAGAAGAGGGCTCGAGTACACCCGATGCCAAGGAAGCGGCAGACCAACTCGAATGCCCGCATGAAGGCGAGAGCGTTGGGATGCAGTTGGGATGGCGCCAGCCGAAGCCATTTGAAAATCGACATTTGGAAGGAATTGAAGGGCAGTCTGATCCCCGCCTCCCGGAAAGCGAACTCATACATAGTGAACTGCTTCCCCGGGAAATGATGGCATATACGGTCCTCCTCCTTGGGGGAACAGCAATACCAATTCGGCGGATCTTCCCGGCTTATGTCTTCGACCACGGCGTAAGCAGGGATGGCCTCGTCACAGAAATATGACTCCTCCCCCAAAGGTTCATCCGCAACCCAGGAGAGATCGACCTGCCCGGAGGATGAGGCGTGCTCAGTACCGTCCCTGACACTCCCATCCCCAACGGGCAGATGAGCGATGGCCGCATCTTCAGTCGAGGTCATATCAAATCCACCCTTCCACCGCAGGTCAAGTGAAAGGGCGTAGCAGCAACGGACACTAACTGTGTTCGACGCGAAGATACGCACGTTCTTAAGAGACCGGGCAGAAAGTTCATACAGCTTATGCAAATATTGCCCGGCATATGTAATTTCTGCCCGGGACAGTATAACCCTAACCCTATTTTCTACCATCTATAGTCCATCTACAGTCCATTTTACTATTCCTAAGTCAAATCTAACCACATGCTACGAATATAACATACATTTGTAGACATTTGACACAAACAGAAGGGAAAATGATGGATTACGGAAGCAAAGTGGTACCTGACATATAGAAGTTGAGAAAGAGATGGTGGCGCACGGGCGGAGACGGTGGTTCAGGCAACGAGACGGGCGGAGGCGGCGGTTCAGACGGCAAGGCGAGCAGACACAGGAGAAATCTTCAGAACTTCCGGTGAACGTAGGAGCGAAAAAGTGAAAATGAAGTCACTCAACTTCCTTTTATAGTCCCTGGCGCGTGGGCCAACGCGCTAGGTCATCATTGCCTACTGCCTACGCCGTCTTTGCACACAAAACGAAGCGACGCCATTAAGTCTGAGACACGTCTACCCAAAAAAGAAACTGAAACGACACCGGGCATCTGTCCATCTCCCCGACTCATCAAGACGCCATATCCCCGCGTCGAGCCCTCGGCCGTTACGAGGAATATGCGCACCCATCGATCACTTTCCATCCCCGACACTACCGTGGAAAGAGGAGCTCGCGAGCAAATCTATTATAACCTCCCATGCCGAACGACCGCGCCTCTCCCTCAACACGGGGAACCCCAGTTGCAATATAAGTCATCACTCTGACTCAGAGACTCGACTTGGGGGGCTCCTGTTCTGGACTGGGCCATGACGATATGCACGACATGGCCCAATGCTCGTCGGGTACAGGCCCAAACGTCCGGGCACATGAATGCGTCGGGCAAAGGTCCTTCCATCCACGTCGAGGGGACGTCACCTCGACAACTCTACTGCGTGTCGGGCAAAGAGCGCGTCCCCCGCTCATTGATCTTCATCCACATATCATCTACCTATATCACGGACACATGAGCCAGGTCGGGCAGAACCACGTCTGCCACCTCATCTGGCACGTCACCCAACCCCCCTATACTATCTCCGTAGGGATAGGGGCAGTTGGACCAGGGGATAGACCTTTGGTCTAGGTCTTCACGCTTCTTACGCGTCCCCTGGCAGCTCCTCCTTGGGCTTAGCTAAATCCAGCCCATTTGGAGCCTTGGCCCAGCGCTGGGGGCTCAATATAAATACCCTTTCATAGCAAAGGGTCAGGTATTCTAACTTACTCAAAAATAACCTTACTCTGTACCCCTTCTAACTTAAGCATTGGAGCACCTTGCAGGTACACCCCCCTCACTCACTTTACTCTCTGGCCCAGTCTTCAAATCCTTGGAAGGCCCTCCTAATCAGGTAAGATCAGTAACAAATCCTGATCCTTCCCCTTCTTGTGCAACACTTTCTGCTTGGCCTTTCTGACTATAGCTTTCAAATATTCTAGTTAAAGTTTCCTTTACCTTATCACACAAAGAATCAACAATTTCCTTCTCATAATATTGATGCAATCCCCAGCTAACAAATTGAAACTTACGACGAGGATAAAAAATTACAGCAATAAAGACCAACATATTCATCTTTGAGACGTCCCCCCAATACTTACTATATTTACCTCTCATATTGATAGCCATCTTTGCTAGTATTGGGTCATCTTTGTGACATCCCATCCAATTATTGAATGCATCCAATATCTTACAATGTTCCAAGAAATATGTTGAAGATGTTACATAAGTTGAACCTGAAACCTTCTTAGTGATTTCAAAAAACAACTTCAGAAACTTCACAAAACACTTAGCATTTTCCCAATCATCATTATTTGGGGCACCACCTTCCAACATTGCATACTCAACACACTTCTCACCTAATCTCTTAAATGCCTTTTGAAATTTCAATGCACTTTCAAGCATAATGTAGGTAGAGTTCCATCTAGTTGGACAATCATACTGCACTGTAGACTTATCAGGTATCCTAGCTTCTTTAATACATCCCTTAAACCTATCCAAACGACTAGATGACCCACGAACAAATCGAACCGCAATCCTAATTTTGGAAATTGACGAATGCATGTCCTTCAACTTCAACCCGTCACCAACAACAAGGTTCAAAATGTGAGCACAACACCTAACGTGCAAATGTTCCCCTTTTAGTGGATGTGAATTCCAATCCTCCATTCTATTTTTCAGGTAAGAGATTGCAAGATCATTTGAACTAGCATTATCAACCGTGATAGTGAAAACCTTATCTATCATCCAACCCTCTAAACACTTTTCAATCTTTTTTCTAATTACCTCCCCCCTATGAGACGTGATTGGACAAAAATTAAGAATTCTTTTATGCATCTTCCAATTTTCATCAATGAAATGTGCAGTAAGAACCATATAATTAATATTTTGCACAAATGTCATGTATCAGTTGTTAGGGAGACACTTTGATTTGTTTTAGTAAACATGTTTCTTAGTTTATGTTTCTCACTAGTGTAAAGGTTCAAACAGTCCCTAGCAATTGTAATTCTTCCCGGAAGCACGAGTCTAGGTTGTGTAACACTCATAAAATAACGAAATCCTTCATTTTCAACAAATGAAAAAGGCAACTCATCCACAATTAACATTCTAGCTAAAGCTTGTCTACACAAATCACCATCAAAATGAACAGCAACAATCCCACTACTACTAGTTCCTTTACTATCTTGCATGCTAAGAACAGTTTGGCTAGGATCAAGATTTTTGGGAAATTTTTTACATTGTACTCTTAGATGATTTGATAAATTGGAGGTTCCATTTCTATGTGAATCAGCGGCATAAGATGTATTTTTACACCACTTACACACAACCCTACCATCTACTTTGTCAAAATGTTCCCAAACCCAAGATTTAGGCCTATAAGGTTTCTTTTTACCTGGCTCATCAGCGTTAGACACATCCTTTGTCTTTGTAGATGCTTCCCCGACTTTCCTTTTCTTGTTATTTTGAACATTGACACATTGATCTTTGACACCTTGATCAACAATTTGAGATGGTGGTGGTTCTGTTATAGGCATTAATGATGCACTATTTTCAGCCTACAAATAAGGAAGAAAAAAATTAAATTGACGGTACATCTCTAGCAAACTAAAACAATAATAAACAGAAGCAAACTTCAATGAAGCGAAGCATTCTAATCCCTCAATAGTTATCTGTCAGCGGCACCTGAATGCCATATCTTTCAAAATTCAGTTTGACAAAGAAACCTCCTTTAGTGGCATAGATTGCAAATAATATATTGTTCCATTCATGGCTTCATTCTATGTTAATAACTAGGAATGAAACAGATGAAGCCATATTCAAAATAAAATGAACTTGATATAAATTACCTTGAAACAAAATGAAACAGTTTTCAGATATGACAACAATGTGGTATGAAGATAATTAGTCATATTATTTATTATATTCTCTACCAAACACCGTGAAGACGAGATTACAGTATTTCCATTGCTCTACCATTTCCCTCCTATATTTTCTAGCCTTACACCCAAGCAAATTTAGTCAGCAGAAAGAAGAATGCTATAGACATCCTGATTTTCTTTTTTTGCTAAAATAATGAGTGATGCTTGTTAATTTTTATATGGATGGGTGGTCCCTGCTCCCTAGTCCTTAACACTTTTAAGTAGCCCAAAAACCACACTTGAATTTTGCCAAATCTCAGACAATTTTATATACATTACTCAATCACATGAATTATTCTTGTTAAGACTTATATTATTTTTCTTCTAAGATTTGAGATTCACTTTATAAAATCTATAATTACTTCAAAACAGCTAAAGGTTTTAAGTTAGGCTTAATTATACTATACAAACTAGTTAAAAACCCGTGCTCCTGCACGGGTGAAATGTTGATAGAATTGACAAAGTTTATACATACATTAAATAGGAAATGAGAAAATGTAAATAGTAAGGATGTCGCATTAAAATTGGTGGCCAAAGGTGAAAATTTAACAGTTGACTTCCAACTAACAGCAGCATGTTGTGGTTCAAGTGCAAAAAATGACATTTTTGAAAAAAAGTCAAAAATAACACATAACTTCCACCATTGGAAGTTAAGTACAAAATGTGACATTTTTTAAAAAAGCCTAAAATAACACTAACTTCCACCATTGGAAGTTAAGTGCAAAAAGTGACATTTTTTTAAAAAAATCAAAAATATACATTGATAGTGTTTAAATGATAGTGTCCCGTATTATAATTTCATTTCATAAGCAATTAAAATATACATTGAGAGTAATATTGATGCATATTTTTTTCATGAATCTAAATGGTAGTGTCCCGTATTATAATATTTATACACCGTAATAATCTAAACCATACAAATCACCACATAGTGTGAAGAGGTAGTTTTATAAATGTTGAAATTTTTCTCATGGCTTAGAAATCAAATATTTACTTAGAAATTAAATACCCCCTATACAAATGACAAGACCAAACACTACTACAACTGTTTGAAGTTAGGATTTACTATACTAACCAAATGAGAAGACCAAAACTATCACAACAGTTTGAAGTTAGGCTTTATTATACTATCCAAATGAGAAGACCAAAAGCTATCAATATCCTAAAACAGTGTAATTTATTTCAAGGTAATTTATGCAGAATGCTAGTTTTTCAGAGACTCAGAGTTAGGTGTAGCATTGATCTATAGGTAAATATGACAGAAAATTGTCCAAATATGGCTGGGACAGGTACAGTTTTTTGCTGAAAATGTTTGAGAAATCATTAGAGAATAATGATTCTAAAAAAAGTCACTAAAACTCATCTCAAAATTATAGAACTCATCTCAAACTTATAGAACTCTACTGTAATATAGAACTCTACTCAATCAAAAAGTCACTAAAAATATTATAACACAATTTTGGAGCATAAGACACATCAAAATTAGATTTGTACCTGATTTTCATTCATCGATATGGTTCGATTTGTATGAGAGCCAACACCAGAACTCACTTCTTCCATATCTACAAAAATTGCATAAACAAAATAAGAATCATAACTTTCTCAATCAAATAAAGAACAAGATGATAACACTAATCCAAAACAGTCACTAATCCAAAAATTATTTCAAGACGATAACATAAAGAACAAGACGATAACACAAAAATTACCTTTGTTGATTGACATTTGAGAGAGTGAGAGTCTGCAACAGTGAGACTGGGAGAGATGGCGAGAGAGTGAGACCGAGAGAGACGGCGTCGGCGAGAGAGTGAACGGGTGAGATGGTGCCGGCAAGAGAGTGAGAGTGAGAAAACCGGCGTCGGCGTCTCGGCGATAGAACGAGTGAGTGAGTGAGTGAAAATGATAAGAAACCCTAATTTAGAATGAGAGATTGAGAGAGAGAGAGAGACAGTGGTGAAAATGAAAAGAAAAATGAAAATAATATTAAACAAAATTTTTAATTCTGAATATAATAAATGGAAAATAGGAAATATAATTTTAAAAATTAGGAAATGGGTTAATATGCGGTTCGGTTCGGTTCGGTTCGGTTTTGAGAAACAAAAACCCAAACCGAACCGAACCGTGCGGTTAAGTGAAAAATTCATCCAAATACATCCAAACCAATGCGGTTTTTTGCGGTTTTCGGTTTGGATTGGTTCGGTTTGCGGTTTTACTTTTGGATTGGTTCGGATACGATCACCCCTAGCTGAAATATACCACGACATAGGACGAATACCGGATAGAAAGATCAACGATGGGGATGACCATCAAATAAATGATGAGGGACGGTCATCATAAGGTGAAGGACGATCACCTAGCAGGGTACGACTGTTGAAAATATCACGACATAGGACAAATTCCAGATAAAAAGATCAACGATAGGGACGGCCATCGGATAAATGATGAGGGATGATCATCATAAGGTGAAGGACGATCACCTAGCAGGGTACGGCTGCTGAAAATATCACGACATAGGACGATTGCCAGATAGAAAGTAGTTTTGCTGTGGGAAGAGATAAACAAGAACGAGTGTTTAAGCCCTAAAATAAACAATATAAGTGTTTCGACAGTGTGTATAGACTAAAGATACGGACGAGCATCTTTAGGACCACGATACAAATGAGTATCGATAGAAATAAACGCCGACGCGTGTTTTAAGGATGATGATACGAACAGGTACCAATTGGTTAAGCAAGGAACACGAACGAGTGTTTGATTTGCTGCGGAGTAGTATATGCAAGACACAGACGAGTGTCAAAAGAACTATGTACATGTATGAACAAGTATTTGTATTGAGAGTGCAAAAGGTATTATGGCTTTATCTGCAGGGGAGATGCTCTTGTATACTGCTGGAGGAGTAATTTTGGTATCCACAGGTGAAAGGCTTGAACCTGACTTATGATCATGCAAATGTATGTTTGATTTTTGCCGTAATGTTCCGTATTAGACGTAATGCTACGCTTTTTTTGGGGAGGATGATGCGAATGCTATGATTATGTAAATGAGAGAGACGATCCGGGATCTGAACTCTGCAGGGAGAAAGGATCACTGGGCGATCTTTCTGGAGAAATCTGTGGGGATACTTACGCTGAGGGTGAGTAAAGCCCCAAGTTGTTGGCAGTTGTCTTCGTTGGAGAAGAACAAATTTCAGTCATTGCTCGGGAGGTCCTGCTTGAGGAAAAGAGAACTTCTGGGAAGTAATCTGTTGTAATTCTTTCGTCTAGGCTGTATCCCGGGGGAATGATTAACTTCATGGGGATTACTCTCGTCAAGTGATCCTACTGAGGATGTGACTACTGACTTGGCTGGGGGATACAATGATTGATATGCCCCATGCTGTAAAAGATTACCTGCCTTGAATACCTGCAACCTGTTAAATAAAGGAAACATACAAGCTTCCTAATGCATCCTCAAATGGATTCCATCATAGGAGTTAGATTCGCTTAAGAGTGCATATTTTCTGCAAGCATTTATTAAAATGGCCTATATGTCTTCCATACAAATGTTGTATTACGAAGTTTGGACATTTTGCAACTAAAAAAACGAAAAGGTACAAAACAAAGTGTGAATGAACATTTGACTTTATTGATTTGTGTGCCCTGAATAGGCAAGTACAGTGAAGAAGCTAATCCCTGAAATGAGGAGATTGCTGTAAAATTGAGAAAAATAACAGTGTCCCATTTGGCAATGCTGGAGTCGACGCTCCAATGAGCTTCCTCTTGCTATGACCTGTATGACCTCAAACGCTCTTCTTATCTTGCTTTCTGAGGAGAATTGATTCTGATCGACGCTTTGTCCTTTCAAAACTTACCAAGTTATGTAAGTGTAATACATATGAATTCAGAATGCAGTTGTTCGCTTGTTCCTTGATTTTGCGCGGATCGCCTTTTCGGGTTTTCAATCCACCGGGATACCCATTTTTGCCTGAGCTGTCCGATGTGGCTTTTCAACTCAGCGGGTATACACATTTTTTTTTAATTTTCCCTTATTTTTGCCCGAGTCTTTTATTCTGTTTTTGACTCGCCGGGATGCCCTGTTTTTTCCTGGACTTACATTCTGTTTTTATGTCCAGCGGGTCATTTATGCGAAGTAATTTTTAACTGCATCTGAATTCACAAGAGATAGGAAATTTTCGCTATCCATGGTTGCGAGCATCAGTGCTCCGCCTGAGAAGACTTTAGTTATCACGTAGGGACCTTCATAGTTTGGTGTCCACTTGCCCCTGTGGTCTGTATGAGGAGGAAGAAGTCTTTTCAGTACAAGCTCTACCACTTGATATTCCCGAGGTCGCACCTTTTGATCGAAGGCTCTTTTCATTAGTTTCTGATATAACTGACCATGAAAAATAGCTGCTAATCTCTTTTCCTCAATCAAGCTCAGTTGATTATAACGAGATCTGACCCATTCTTCTTCGTCCAGTTTCACATCCATTATTACCCGCAAGGAGGGCAATTCAACTTCAACAGGTAGAACGACTTCCATACCATACACAAGCTGATAAGGCGTTGCCCTGATAGATGTTCTGATGGAATTTCGGTACCCATGTAAGGTGAATGGTAACATTTTGTGCCAGTCTCTATATGTGACTACCATCTTCTGCACAATATTCTTAATGTTCTTGTTAGCTGCCTCAACAATGACATTCATCTTTGGCCTGTAAGGAGAAGAGTTGTGATGTTGAATCTTGAAATCCCAGCATAGTTCTGTCATCATTTTGTTGTTAAGGTTTGAACCATTATCAGTAATGATTCGCTCAGGAATTCCATATCGACAAATGATATCGTTTTTCAGAAATCGGGCTACCACTTGCTTGGTGACATTTGCAAACGAAGCTGCTTCGACCCATTTGGTGAAGTAATCAATGGCTACCAGGATGAATCTGTGACAATTTTAAGCAGTTGGTTCGATCTTTCCAATCATATCAATGCCCCACATGGCGAAGGGCCAGGGTGAAGACAATACATTCAAAGGATTTGGAGGCACATGCACTTTGTCTGCATAGATCTGTCATTTATGGCATTTTCTGGCATAGGCACAACAATCTGCATCCATTATGATCCAATAGTAACATGATCTCAACAATTTCTTTGCCATTGCATGTCCTCCGGCATGGGCACCAAAAGAACCCTCGTGTACTTTGTGAATCAGTAGGTTCGCTTCCTTTTTGTCAACACTGTAAACACCCCAAATTTGCCCTCACCCATTCACACCATGGCCTGTGATCATTTCATATAATCTCAATCATGGCATCTCATACCGCATTTTTGATTCACTGCATTGGTTCAGAGCCATTTGCATCTAGGGTTTGTGATCCGAGCAGTCCAGAAGCTTCAAGAGCCACTCCAAAGGTCTTCAATGTTCAAGCATCATATTGCGTGCCCTCAAAGTCAAAAGAATGTCAAAGAATCACAAGAACCGGAGATGGCATGGAAACGGAGCCAGATTATGAGGTTCGCGCGTATCAAGAAATTCTATGGGAAGGGTATCTAATCAAGGGATGACTTCTGGAACATGTCAGTACAGAATCAGGATATCTGAGGCTCCCAAGGACCCGACCAAAGGGTATACTTCGTCATTTTGATTGCATATGATCTTTATTTGATCATATGGGATGCCAGAAGTTCGCAAGACTGAGGAGTTTCGAGCCACTTTGCAAAATTGCCGTGAATTAGAGAATTTGCAAATTCTCAAGGCAAGCTTTTATGTGACTCCTATGCGACTTCCAATCATCACCATGGCCTTAAATAATCTCCAAGTTTCACGACTATGCCTCCACTCATTGCAATTTCCCAGGATTTGATCATGGGCCTGTGCCACACCAGCTATCCTTACTTATCAAAGGCCTTACAAGTTGCGTTTCCTGCAAATCATTTCAACCAGTTGGAGTCTCATTGATGATTAAGCGTCATTAAAGTTTCAAAATGGTTTTTAGTTGTTTTGAATTTATTTTCAATAAATTGATAAGCCAGGGGTTAATCTTATTGCACCTTTTGTTAAGAAGAATAATAAGTGTGACTTCATTGGTTCATTGGTTTCAAAAAAATAAAAAAAAAAAAGAACTTCATGGTATCATGTTGGATTAGGATTCAAAAGGCATTTCATGGGCATTTTGTGGTGTTATGATTGGATTTGGATGCACATATGTTTGGAGTTATGGTTCATTTGTTGTTGCTATTTGTTACTCAAGGTACATTGTTTTCAAGTTTTATAAGATGTTGAAGTCTTGATTGGTGCATTGTCAAAATAAATGAAAATGAAAGTAAAAAATGATAAGTTTGAAGAATGAATGTACAACATTTGGTGTCCATTAGTGAAGGCTCAAGGCCATACTCCAAAGGTCCTAACTACATTACAAATATCCATGGCTACAAATTCTGATTCTATGTGTTACAAACTCATGGCAATGCAAATTAATTGATTTCTGCTCTGTTACAAATTCGGATTCTGTATCTTGTCAACTTGTGTGAAACTATCGCAAAAAGAAAGTGGATGACTCGGTATCTTTGTTGACAGTTGGATAGGCCAAAGAAAAAGGGGATTCTAATAACTGTTAATGCAAAGTATCCGTCTGAACTCCGTGGAGCAGTAAATCATTTCCTTCAGAATAACAAAACACATTCAAAGAAAGATGGTTCACTGTATAAGATGTTCGGATATTTGGCATTCTTGAAAGTTTGAATTACTGGCTTTTCGTTTCCAGCAAATATTTGGTGTGCTGCTGCTGACAAAGCAATAACTGCCGCATATACTGTTCACCCTACTCCAGAAACTATAGCAGTTGACTTGATTAATAAATCCCTCAGTTCTGTGGTGGTAGTGACGTTGACACTAGTAGCAGCATTCCAATCACAGTTCATGAAGCAAAGCTGTGGCTATTGCAGCTGCAAAGAAAGCCAATGAGCATTAGAGATGTGCCACAACAGTCAAGTAGTAAAAAAGGGGAAGCATGAGCAAATCTATTGATACAATTATAAGGGACATTAGTGCATCAAAATACGACCACACAAAGGTTCATGCTCAAGTTCTCAAGGTCGAATTTCTGATAAAGTCACGAGAATATCACACAACGAGGAATGAACAATTTGCTACTTTGATTCATACCGAAAGAGCAGAAATTCGAAAGAAATTCAAGCAAAGTAAAGGGTTGTATGGCACTTAAATTGGAAGTAAGAGCAGACTCCGAGTACGTATGTTGTCATTCATGTGAACACCATCATTGAACTCCTCGTGTGGGTTTTTCTTCATCTCTTTAGAATCTGATGTGCCTCGGGGTCACATGTCCTCAAGTCTTGTTCCATCATTCCAGTGCTGGATGAGCTCCATTCGCTTTTAGACATAGAAGCCCCACAACCTGCACAAATTGAGAACACATTAATACAACCGGTGAACATGGTAGAGACAGTCATTCAATCATGTCGTGCAGAACAGAGGTCCATCTTTTACATTGGCAAGTCAATTGTTTCTGGACTACATCGTGGAATTACTACAAGCATTGCATTCGATTGCTCAATGTGTGGCTGTTCTATGCCTTGCCGCAGGTGATCAGATGTGCACATCTACTGTGAAAATGCTCACTGACATTCTCAAGGATGACAGCAGCCCCAACTCAGCTAAGCAGCACCTTGGGCTTCTATGTTTGGGAAAAATAGGTAGAAGGAAGGATCTAAGCATACATGCACATATAGAAAATGTTGCAATCAAGTCTTTCCAATCACCTTTTGAAGAGATAAAGTCTGCAGCCTCTTACGCCCTCGGTAACATTGCTGTTGGTAATCTTCCAAAGGCTCCTGCAAAACAGTACAGCAATTGGCTCAGTAAAGCTGGATATCAAACATATTGCAAAAAGAGTGAATATTCAAAAAAAAGTCAAAGGGAACTATGCAAGGCCAGGATTTTTTGTCAACTGATATGTTAGAGATTGAGATTAGACTTTCTGATCTTAAGTCACTTGCATCCTATGGATCATCTTTGCTTCCGTTCTGGGTGCATCCTGACAGGAAGATTAAAGTGCTTGAAAGTTTAATCAATGTTGAATTGTGACAAACTGATGAATTAGAAAATGGTTAAAATACATAGACATCCTTAAACAGCGTTTGCATCTCTGTCTCTCCTCTGCAGATTCACTTTCACTTCCAAAATCAACACCCCCTTCAATTCAACGCAGCATAGGATAACAAGATGTTCAAAAAATTTTCATCTGAAGAGGTGTCTGCACAGAATCAAGTGAAGGCTTCTGTTCAACGAAGAATAAGACAAAGTATTGCAGATGAGTACCCAGGACTTGAACCAGTTTTGGATGATATTCTTCCCAAGAAATCCCCTCTTATAGTTGCTAAATGCCAGAACCATCTCAATCTCGTTGTGGTGAACAATGTGCCTTTGTTTTTCAGTGTTCGTGATGGCCCTTACATGCCTACCTTGCGACTTCTCCATCAATATCCAGATATAATGAAGAAATTACAAGTTGACCGTGGTGCAATAAGATTCGTTTTGGCTGGTGCAAATATAATGTGTCCCGGGCTTACATCTCCTGGGGGTGTTTTGGATGAGGAAGTGGGGACAGAATGTCCTGTGGCTATCATGGCTGAAGGAAAACAGCATGCCCTTGCCATCGGGTTTACAAAAATGTCAGCAAAAGACATCAAAAGAGGCCTTAGCGACCATAGCTCTCCACTTCTTGCTATTACCAATCTTTGTCATCCACTTCAATTCTTGCTCCCATCCTGCAGGCTCATGATCAATGTTTTGCCACTTGAGGACACCTTTCCAAATATTCAGCATAGCTTTACATTCAAAACATAGATGTTGCAGGGACTCATCCATACTACAGTACTCACACTTTGCATTGGCCAACATACCATGCTTCACTAGCCTTGTTTTTGTCGCCAATCTGTTCATACAAGCCAGCCAACCCGTGAACATGTGTATAATGCTGAGGAAGATGTTGATATGGATTTCGACATGGAAGTTGAAGCAGGGAGATTTGAAGCATCTGAATGCTTATCACCTCAGCAGGTTTGAACATGGTACTTGAAACTCATATTTGACCCTGCGAAATTCGAAAATAATCAATGGTTAGCAGTGAAAACAAGTTTACAGCAGTAAAAAGGAGAAATCAACTCAGTTCAAAGCCAACTAGTCTAGTTCATTTCAAAATCAATTGGAACTAAGACAGGCATAAACAAACAAAAAAAATCCACAGCAGAAGTGTCAGCAGGTTGCAGAGCAGAGTTTCACAAAATAGCAAAAACAATTGTCTGTTACGAAAAAGAAGAAGAAAAACATGGCCAGTTTGGTTTTGTTTCAGTGTAATTCGAAATGTTTGAAAACCCTAATTCCCATCTATAAAAGAAACCAAATTGAATTCATGAAGGCTCTGAGTCAACAGCCGCATCAAAAACAACACACAAAAGGAACCCTAAATCACAATACACAGCCGCATCAAAAAAGAAAACAACACACACCTGAGTATTTTCGCAAGCTTGAACTCCCTTTCGAACTGTGAAATCCGAATACCCTTCAACCACCGTTTGCCTAGTTTCCGTAGCTGGTCGTGTAATCTACAAATTTGAAGCATTGCTGTGTAAGAGCTTGAAGCCGAAGGAAGAAGAGAAGAAGGCAGAACGTGAAAGAAACAGAGACTTCTTGGAGCCAAATAACTTACCACGAACTGCCGGCGGCTTTGAATCGGTAGTTCATCGTCTACCCTCATCTCTGCTCTATTGATATTGTTTGTTGTTCTTGATAATTTCATTTTTGTGTTCTTTTGCCCATTGGATGATGAAACGGTGTTTGTAGTGAGTGCATGTCTAGGTTTTCTTCTGTTTTGATTTGGGGAAGTTCATGTTAGTCTCTTCATGGAGAAAAACAGCTGCAAACGCGTGTTCTTTTCCCCTTTTTGCTGCCGTCATTACCTAGGGTTTCCGACCCACCCCCCATTTGCTCATTATAGTCTACCCGGGTCAATATTGACCCGCCCAAGTGGTCCTTTGGGCCCATCCGAACCGTTCCTTCATTCAGCTTGTTGTTGTTTCGCTGGGCTATAATCTGTTTTGTCCATCTCTCTCAATACTTTGTTGATACTTTATTTTATCATTGTTCTATTTTCTTTTTTTTAAAAAAAAAAACATCATCACAATTTTAAATATAGGTTATGTCAATTATTATGTAAAGAAAATATATATAAAAGAGGGGAGAAAGTATTGTTTTTTATTAGGTAGTTATTTTAGTTATTTTGTTAATCTTTTCAAGGTAATTAATTTATTTCATTTGATTTGTTAAATTAGAATTAGTCAAATAATTATATAAACGAAAATATAAAAAAAAAAAGGGGGACATACTTCAATTTATTTAATTTTCTTTTTTTGAACATTTAACATTTCTATTTTCTTCAACAAAAATAGTATTTTTAGAATATCCATAGTTAATTAATTTTGTTTTAATAGTTTTTGTTAGTTAAATTAGGGTAATAATTAATAAAAAAAAATATATAAAAATAGTTATATTAGTTTAGTTTTCTTCTAAAAAATGTCTCAGTAACTTTTCTTTTATTTTAAAATATATATAAATCATAAAAAATCAAAAAAATAGGTTTAATCTTAATTTATTTGAACTTATGTTTTAGTTCATATCCTCTTGTAGCTCTCCTTGTATCATGAACATTTTTCTGGTTTCAGCTTGCATTCTAGTATTAATTTCATTTTCACTTTATTTCTTTCTTTCATGCTAACTTTTCAGGTGGTAAGTATTCCGAGAAGTGAATTTGCCTTCACTTCTCGCACTTCTTTCTCATTTTCCTTTGTGCATTACTGTTACATCTTTTTGTATGGATATTGGAGTGAGCTTGCTCCTCCCTGTTTATTACATCTTCTTCCTTTAAGCAACTTGACTTCTTAAGTGAAGCAAGTTGTTTTGCTTCTCTTCACTTCTTGATCCTTCCATCTGCTCCCTGGTGGCTCTCTTTGAAGATATCTCTAAAAACCACACAAACCCTAGGGTTTCCAAGCATGTTAACAATTAGGGTTGATTAGTCCCCCACTTAGCTTCCACCTTTGTGTCATCTTTGAGTCTCTCTTTCTCACCTCATAATTAGGGACTAAACCCTAAAGGCTTCAGGGCTTCGTGATTAAGCTTATGCCTGCATCCTTCTCTTAGGATGGAGTGTATAACTTTAATCCTAAGTGTTGAATCCTAAATGCGTTTAGATCTCTTAATCAATTCACATAATAATTATCAAGACATTACACTTGTAACTTGGGCCTTGCGTTAGGGTTCTAATTCTTCCTTAATTGGTTAAGAAGGACTAACCCTAGTGTTAATGGACAAGTCCCCCTCAAGTTGTCTTACAAATCATAAAACTCACTTCATCATCCTATCATTAAATAAAATCCACTTAATCAAAGGCTTGTTTTGTCATGGGTTTAATCCCTAATCATGGATTAAGTTGAGGAGTCTTCCTCAGCTTAAACATCCTCATCTATTATCCTTCTTTTAGGATGGTGTAATGAGCCTGTTAAATCCCTGATTATGGCTTAACCTCATTACTTAACACTAAACAAAAAAAACACAAAGACATCTAACTAATCACAAGTAGGTTAATGATCTTAACCTTACACCAAAGGTGATTAAGTGTGAGAATCTGACTTCACACTTAAGGTAATCTCATTACCCCTAATCAGAGGGAAGATGTGATGAGTTTACTAACCCATTGGTTTAGGCTTAAGCTCATTATCTTATGACAAACTCCAAAAAGAAATAAAAGACTGAAAACATCAAAAACAGACAATAATCGTCTCCTCCGGGATTCTTTTCTCATCATCTTCACTCACAAGCGAGAACTTGCTTCTTCCGTCTAATGCAAGACAGTAAGCACCTGAGCCAGACAGGTCATACACTTGAGCATTGACAAGCAAGCTGCTCACAAGTCAATTCATCTTTCAGTCTCTTTGGGTCGAACTACGGTGTTCTGACTTCCTCATTGCACGAGAGGATACGTAGGCATAACTTAACAGTTATCGAACAAAAGTCTCTGTACATTCCCCCTCTTCCAGCTTCTTTCTCTTAGCCTCATTATCATGAGCAATTCACTTCACTCCTTTCTTACACTGACACTTTCATACTTCATATCGCTTATACACTATACACTGACACCTGTACACATTGCCTTCCAGCTCTTCACACACAGATTGCACTGACACTACCCCTTTATAGCACAAATCTTTAAGCGTGGATCCCGTCGAGTACGACGGACAATCTGGGTGCTAATACCTTCCCAGGTTGTAACCAACCCCCTTTCTCAGTCTCTCTGGTTCGCAAACCGTCTTATCCACCTTTTTCTAGGTCTATGCAGCATTACCTTTCCTCCGGGATAAAAATGCCTAGCTGGCGACTCTTTTCATCTCCAGTGAGTTCACGGCTGTGTGTTCTCACTGTTCCCTTCGCCGACCGTTCGCGTCTGTACCTTCATCTGATCATTTTCATTTGTCGGGAGCGACAGCTTGGCGACTCTGCTGGGGACCCTTACACTGCAACCAGGGCTTCTGGTTCTTTTCGTGGGTTCCTCCTAGCGCTTGATTTGATTTGTGTTTACTGGGGTGTTACGTGCTATTTGTGTTTGTATGTTTCATTTATTGCTTTATGTACAGTTTTGTTTATTGCTTGCTTTATAGCTTTATATACATCATACTGTCATACTATTCTGGCTGGATCTGCTGTTTCTGTTTTGGTGGGTGGGTGTTCCATTGAGAGTTAAGGTCCTATACCTGGGACCTGAGTGACACCTAGGCTAGAGTGAATCATATTCTTTCCCATTCAATTTTCAGTCTGGTGCGGGAATATGAAACACGGTTCAGATATGGGTTTCTTCTTGAGAACTCTGTGTTGCAGATTTCCTGCAATGCTAGGGGGATCTGGGAAGCCTGCTAAGTCTGGATGACCTTTTAGTATTGACCTTCAGAAACTGAGGTGAATTAGAGGAGGGACTGTTATGATTATTGTAAACACTGTACCTCCGGGTTAGAAGTGTTTACACTTCTCATAACTGATCCAAGTCTGAGGATCCTTGTTCTAGATCACCACCTGTGAGGGGGGTTGGGATGTTTACAGGTCTGCAGGTACCTTGACCTCAGAATACCCTGTCACTCTGACTTTGTTAAGAATGCTCCATGTTGGATAGTTCTTGTGATTCTAAAACCCTGGACTTGTGGCTCTTTATTTGAGTCCCCCACCTTGGTTACTGGATTTATAGGCCTCCATCTGGAATTCTTGAACACACATGGATCTATACCAAGGCAGTTTATTCAGATCCAGCTCAGTCACAAACCCTTGCATATCATTTGCATACATCCTCATTGCATCATATTAACATTTGCTTATTTGTGTTTCAGGGGTATCCACCTTCATCTGGTTTTGGTTTTGACCCCATCTGCAGTTTTGACCTGTTTCCACCAGCACTTGTTCCAGCTTGTCAGTTCCTTGCACTAGCCAGCCAGTGGCCCACTTCTCAGCATCTTCACCAGCATTTATTCTACTCAGCCTTCAGCCTCATGGCTCCAAAGAAAAACAACATCACTTATCATTTCTTCCAACCAGACCTATCAGACATCAGGAGGATCCAAACCCTGATCACCCCAGATCACATACCTTTGTTCAGGGAACATTATGGGGATATACTTGACTTGGTTATGGATATGGACCCATCTCAGAGGAGCCTGATCCATACCTGCATTCAGTTCTATGACCCCCCTTTGAGGTGTTTCACCTTCAAAGATTTTCAGTTGGGACCCCTTCTAGAAGAATACTCATCTTTGACTGGTTTGCCTATCAAGAGGGAGATCCCATTCAACCCTGAAACGGACTTTCCCAGCAATGGAGAGATAGCCAAAGCTTTGCACCTGGAACCTGCTTTGATTGAACAACACATGACCTCTAAATCTAGTGTCCCTGGATTCCATCTGGACTTCCTAATCTCCCAAGCTAGTCTGAAGGCCTCCCTGGGGGAGTGGAAAGATGTTTGTGCTCTGTTGGCCTTGAGTGTATATGGAATGGTGTTGTTTGCAGATGAGCCTCGATTCATTAGCAAGAGTGCCATCCATTTGTTCATCCTGAAGAACCCAGTGCCAACTTTGTTAGGAGATCTCTATTACTCAGTACATCAGAGGAATGAGAAGCAGAGGGGTAAGTTGGTGAGGATTTGTGCTCCACTATTCCATGCTTGGCTCCTCAGGCATCTACCCAGGACAGATGCATTCCTAAACCCCCATCAGCAAAGTAATTGGGCAAAGAGACTCACTGTCCTGACTTCAGCAGACATCAGATGGTGTACTCAGAGCACCAAGGGCAGGGACATACTCACCAGCTGTGGGCATTTTCCTAATGTGCCTTTAATAGGAGTTAAAGGAAGCATCAATTACAATCCTCTGCTGTTTAGAAGGCAATTGGGTTATGCACTGGTCCATATTCCTAAGGAAAAGGATTTGGCTGAGACCCTCTACTGTGAGAACAAGGTTAGTTTGGCAACTGTTAGGCAGGCTGCCTGGGCCTGGGATCATGTTCAAACCAAGGGAATCACCATTCTGGGAAAGTGTAGTAATGTGGCATCAGCCCAATATCATGAGTGGTCCCATGCCAGGGCCCAGATCTCAGGATTGCCTTTCACCATAGCAGACATGCCTGAGTCATCTTCAGCACCACCCCCTGCCACTGTCAGCATGGAAGAGTTTGAGAGCTTGAAGGAAAGAAATGAGAAGTTATCCCAAGCCTTGCAGAAGACCCTCTATGAGAGGAAGGATGGAAGATTAGATATTGAGAGGCTGGAGAAGTTGAAGAAAGAGCATCTGGCTAAGATTGAGAAATCTGAAGATTATATTAAGAAGTCTAGGGCCGGGGAACAAATTCTGAAGAATGCTTGCAAGGAAGCTCAGTTCCAGAAAGCTAGAGCGGACTTGTACTTGAAAGAGAGTCAGGCCAGGTGGGTCCGGATCACTGAAGCCCGAACTCTAGAAGACAAAAGAGTTCAAGAAAAGATGGAGCAGATGGAAGAAGCTCTGGCAGCAGCCCAGAGGGAAATTTCAGAGCTAAAGATCAAAGCTGGAGTGAAGAAGTCCAAAGATCAAAGTCAGAACAAGAAGTTGACTGCAGCTGTTGCAACAAGAAACCTTCTCATCAGGAATCTCACGGAGCGTCCGGCTGATCCTGTGACCGAAGCACTTCTCAAGGAAGTTCGTGAGGATGAGTTTGGCCTTGGAGTTTGATCATTTGCTTGTTGTTGTTTCTATTCCATGTACTTTTACTTTTTCGTGATGTATTTTTAACCCCTTTAAGGGCTTGTATTACAAATTGAACAAGTTGTATTATTTCACCTTTCTGTAATACATTTGTGTTATTTTTGTTCCATCTGAGTTTTCTTCAAAAGCAACTTCAACGACATCTTCAAGGGTCTGGAAGGGTCAAAACTGAATGCCAAGCCGGATACCTTGAGAACAAATAAGCATACTGCATTGCATGCTAACACTTTGTTTGTTTTGTAGGTTTTGTTTTTGTTGTTGCTAACTCTGTTGTGATGTTCAGGGAATTATTGCTCGCCGCCGGGTATTTCCTCTCAACAGGCCACACAGATACCCAACTAGAAACAACCTTCCGGGAATTCAAATGGACCAGATGCAACAAGACCTAGCAGAGGTCAGAAACCAGATGGCCAACGAAAGGTTGGAGATGAGAACACAGATGACGCAGTTCATGGAAGTGATGAACAACATGGCTCAGAGCCAGGAAAGACTAAGAGCCTTGGTAGAGAGGCAGACTCGGGAAGATGCCCATCTAGGGACTGGCGGAACAAGCAACAATGAGGGAGGTCAGCCTCAGGTCAACCCACCTGTATTCGGCCCTCACCTTCATCCGGAGGTCAATATCCCTGCTAATGTGCAAGGGAATGCTGCTACAGGAAGGGTACTCCAAGAAGACGCCCAAGAAGACCAGTTCACAGTGATGGGAGCTGGGGATGAGGTCTACGATCGGAGACTGGATGAAATAGCTGAGAAGTTGAGATCACTGGAGTCTCAAAATTCTTTGGGCTTCGACGTCATGGACATGGGGCTGGTAGACGGGGTCAGGATCCCCCACAAGTTTAAACCTCCGAGCTTCGAAAAATACAACGGAACCTCTTGTCCACGGACCCACTTGCAATCATTTCTGGGAAGGCTGAAGGCCTATACAATGGATGAGAAGCTCTGGATGTTCTACTTCGAAGATAGCTTGACTGGAGCCTCTAGGGAATGGTATTCCCATTTGACAAGGGCAACAATTAAATGCTGGAAGGACCTGGCAGAGGCCTTCATCAGACAATACCAGTATAACCTGGACATGGCACCCAATAGGACTCTCCTAATGGGCATGTCACAGTCGACAAAGGAAAGTTTCCGAGAATATGCCCAGAGATGGAGGCAATTGGCTGCTGCCGTTCAACCACCTATGTCTGAGAGAGAAATGGCAGACATGTTTATGAACACTCTTCAGGGAACGTACATTGACAGGTTGGCTGCTTTCTCTTCCACTAGCTTCGCAGATGTTGTCATAGCTGGGGAGAGAATTGAAAGCCTGTTGAAAATGGGTAAGATTTCCGATAATGGTGCCAGCTCGTCCAGTAGTACAAGAAAGCCTTTTACAGGCCCGAGAAGAACTGGCGAGACCAATGCTGCTCACACCAACAGGGGTAGGCCCCAATATGCTCAAGGGTCAATAGCAGCAGTCACCATTCCAGCTCATCCTCAGCCAGTCTATCAACCTCCGCAACAAAACTTCCAACAACAACCTCAATATCAGCAAAATCAATATCCTCCAAGGAACAACAACAACTACAACAACAACAATCAACAGAGGCCATTCCAGCAGAGGCCCTCCCAAGCTAACCGAGTAATTGACCCGATTCCGATGCCGTATGCTGCCTTGCTGCCACAACTTCTGAAACTCAACCTGGTTGAGCTAAGAACGTTGGCGCCTCCGGATCCCAACAGTCTACCAAGAAACTATGACTCCAATGCTAGGTGTGCTTTTCACTCAAACGCACCTGGTCACAGTACAGAAAAATGCAGGGCTCTGCATATGAAGGTACAAGACTTGGTAGACTCCAAGGCTCTGAATTTTGCGCCTCCGCCCAATGTCAATAAAAACCCAATGCCACACCATGGTGGTCCTCGAATTAATGCTATTGAAGAAGACCAACAGTCTTGTTTGATAACTAGTGTGGATCAGATCAGGACACCATTGGTGGAGATCAAAGCTCAACTCCGTGAAGGCGGTATATTTCCGGGGTGTGAACTAGGGTGCCCATACTGCAATATTTCATGGAATGGGTGTGCAGACTTGAGGAATGGCATTGACAGCCTTATTCAGAGTGGCCTACTCCAGATCACTACATCATTCCCGGCAAACCCGACAACTTCATCAGCAACGGTTTCAGATCCTCCTACAAATGCAACAACTACTGTTTCAGACAACTCACCAGCAACATCAGCAAGTACTTCATCAGTTCTCCCAAATGATCAGTTTTCAACAGTTTCTCCTGCTACGACTTCAGCTTCATTCCACTTCGACTCTCCATCAACAACAACATCAGTCCTTCCAACAGTACCTCCTACAACACCAGCAATCAATCACGAAGACGTCTCCACCGTTACCATATTTTATGATCCCGAAAATAATTCCGCCTACCATTCAGAAGGTGCTGCTCCCACCAGAGCACCAGTTACAATCTTTTATGATCCACAAACAATAACAATCCCTTCAGCAGCAGCAATCAGTCCAGTCACCGTCACGGTGCCTGGACCTGTACCATATGAAAGCAATAGGGCCATCCCTTGGCACTATGGCTCTGACGTGTACTGTGAAGGGAAAAGAATCACTCTTGAAACATCAGCACCTGCACCACAAATTGATAATGTGGGCGGAGGCGGAGGCTTCACCCGAAGCGGACGTCTCTTTGCTTCACAAGTCCAAAGACCTACTGCCGAAGCAGAAGCTGCTGCCAAGGCAAAAGGAAAAGGCCCGGTGCAGGAGGATCCAGCTGCCAAAGAAGCCCTGAAGACTCCATTTGATCAGGAAGTTGATGAGTTTATGCGGATCATCAAAAAGAGTGATTATAAAGTTGTGGATCAACTTCACCAGACTCCATCCAAAATCTCCATCCTCTCACTGCTCATGTGCTCCGAAGCCCATCGGAATGCACTACTGAAAGTCCTGCACGCAGCTTACGTGCCTGAGGAGATTACTGTCAACCAATTGGAAACCGTGGTTGGGAATGTAACTGCTAGCAATGGGCTAGGGTTTACCAATTCTGACCTGACAGTGGATGGCCGCAACCACAACAAAGCCTTGCACATAACCATGGAATGCAAAGGAGCTGTCCTTTCTCATGTGCTGGTGGACACAGGATCTTCCCTGAATGTCTTACCGAAGAAGGCTCTGGTGAAGCTTGAATATGATGGACTGGCATTGAGACCCAGCAACCTGGTGGTTAGAGCTTTTGATGGCTCAAAGAGATCGGTTCTGGGAGAGATTGAATTGCCCGTGACAATTGGCCCGCAGACCTTTAAAACTATCTTTTATGTGATGGACATTCAGCCCGCCTACAGCTGTTTGTTGGGTAGACCCTGGATTCACGCCGCTGGCGCTATAACGTCCACCCTTCACCAAAAGTTAAAATTTGAGTGGGAGGGTCAAGTTGTCACAATCTGTGGAGAAGAGGACATCTTTGTTAGCCATCTGGCTACTTATAAATACATTGAGATGGATGGAGAGATCCATGAAACAATGAGCCAAGGTTTTGAAGCCTTGAACGTCAATGAAGCATCTGCTGTTTCGGGGATCTCCATGTCGTCTTACCAACAAGCCCGGAAGGTTGTTGAGGAAGGAACTGCCCTAGGCTGGGGCAAGATCTTAGCTGTGGAGGAGAAGAAGGACAAATTTGGGTTGGGTTACAAACCAACTCAACATCAAGCAAAGGCTGCTGCAGAGCCTGGTTTTGTCAGTGGGGGGATGCTTACCCCCGATGCTATCAACTGTCTGGAAGACGAGCTGGAAGAGGAGCGCAATCTGGAGAGTTGGATTCGTCCGAAGATCCCGGGGAGCAGTATCTCGAACTGGTCTTCCCAGGAAGTCATAAGAGTTACTCGAGCAGAGTAATTATTATTTCCTGTATTTTTATTGCATGCATCAAAGTCTTGCATCTTGCCCAAGATGACAAGACTCATTTTGTAATCGGGCCATCTGTACTTTTTTGTGCAAACAAGATTAATTAATGAAATATCAGACATCTTTTTGCAAATGAGTCTTTTTCTTTTCTGCTCACTGTTTTTCCATTTTTCTTTTTGTACAAAAAATAAATGGCGATGTTTTCAAAATGATAACTTCATTTCACTTTTTTCTAAAGCAAGATTAAAATCAATCACTAAAATGAACAAACTGAACCCTTGCAGAGAGTGCCTTCCAGACAGCACCGACAACAGCACGGCTATGACATCGTATGACTTTGACAATCCAATCAATCAAGCTGATGAAGGGGTTGAAGAAGAATATGAGCTTCCTGAAGAGCTAGCCAGATTGTTGAGACAAGAGGAAAAGGTTATTACTCCTCACCAGGAGGAGGTTGAAATGATTAATCTTGGTACAGACGAAGACGTGAAAGAAGTTAAAATCGGGGCCTGCCTGCAAGACTCAGTGAAGAGACAACTGATAGATCTGCTTCAAGAGTATGTTGATGTGTTTGCTTGGTCCTACCAAGATATGCCAGGGTTGGATACCGACATTGTTATGCACAAGCTGCCTTTGAGAGAGGAGTGCCCACCAGTCAAACAGAAGCTGCGCCGAACTCGCCCAGACATGGCTATGAAAATCAAGGAAGAGGTACAAAAGCAGTGGGATGCCGGATTCCTTGCTGTGACTAGCTATCCACCGTGGGTTGCTAACATAGTACCTGTGCCTAAGAAGGACGGTAAGGTAAGAATGTGTGTTGATTACCGGGATCTGAACAGAGCCAGCCCGAAAGATGATTTCCCATTACCTCACATCGACGTATTGGTGGATAACACAGCTCAGTTCTCGGTGTTCTCCTTCATGGATGGATTTTCAGGATATAACCAGATCAAGATGTCACCTGAAGACATGGAGAAGACAACATTCATCACACCTTGGGGCACGTTCTGTTACAAAGTGATGCCATTCGGACTGAAGAACGCTGGTGCCACATATCAACGGGCTATGGTGACGTTATTCCACGATATGATCCACAAAGAAATAGAATGTTATGTGGATGACATGATCGCCAAGTCCCTTACAGAGGAAGATCACCTGGTGAATCTGCTGAAGTTGTTCAAGCGTCTGAGGAAATACCAACTGAAGCTGAACCCCAACAAATGCACATTCGGGGTGCGATCCGGTAAGCTGCTGGGTTTTATTGTAAGCGAGAAAGGGATTGAAGTTGACCCTGATAAAGTCAAAGCCATTCAAGAGATGCCTGCACCGAAAACTGAGAAAGAAGTTCGGGGGTTCTTAGGTCGATTGAACTACATCTCACGGTTCATATCTCACCTTACAGCAACCTGTGAACCTTTGTTCAAGCTGTTAAGAAAAGAACAGACGGTCAGATGGAATGAAGACTGCCAAAAAGCTTTTGACAAGATCAAGGAGTATTTACAAGAACCTCCAATCCTCATGCCTCCAGTCGAAGGAAGACCTCTGATTATGTACTTGACAGTATTGGAAGAGTCGATGGGGTGTGTGCTGGGCCAGCATGACGAGTCTGGTCGAAAAGAGTATGCAATATACTACCTGAGCAAAAAGTTTACCGACTGTGAACAACGTTATTCACTGCTCGAGAAAACTTGCTGTGCTTTAGCGTGGGCTGCTCGCCGACTGAGACAGTATATGTTGACCCATACTACCTTGTTAATCTCAAAGATGGACCCGGTTAAGTACATTTTCGAGAAGCCAGCTCTTACCGGACGGGTTGCGAGATGGCAAATGATTCTTACAGAGTATGACATTCAGTACACATCTCAGAAAGCCATCAAGGGCAGTGTATTGTCTGAATATCTTGCTGAGCAACCCATTGATGATTACCAGCCTATGAGATTTGACTTCCCTGATGAAGACATCATGTTCCTGAAAGCAAAAGATCATGAAGAGCCTGTTCACACTGAAGGGCCCGACCCGGAAGAAGAATGGACTATGATGTTTGACGGGGCTGTTAATATGAATGGTCGCGGTGTTGGTGCAGTACTCATTACACCTAAGGGAGTCCACATGCCTTTTACGGCAAAACTCACCTTTAACTGCACTAACAACGAAGCTGAATACGAAGCTTGTATTATGGGTCTTGAGGAAGCCATTGACCTCAGGATCAAAACATTAACTGTATTCGGAGATTCAGCGCTAGTAATCAATCAGACCAATGGCAAATGGTATACACACCAGGATCATCTGATACCTTACAGGGATTATACGAGGAGGTTATTGACTTTCTTTACAACAGTCAAGCTTGAGTATATCCCTCGGGACGAGAATCAATTTGCAGATGCCCTTGCTACCATTTCGTCCATGATCAAAGTTCAGGCTGCTAACTCCGTACCTCAGATTCCAGTATCCAGACTTGATAGACCAGCATATGTATTTGCAGCAGATGTTGTAAAAAACGATAAGCCTTGGTTCCATGACATTAAATGCTTCTTGGAGGATCAAACATACCCACCTGGGGCATCTTCCAATGATAAGAAGACTTTGAGAAGGCTTGCTGGTAGTTTCTTTCTGAACACTGATGGTTCCCTATACAAGAGAAACTTTGATATGGTACTCCTCAGATGCGTTGATAGAACAGAAGCAGACTTGTTGATGCATGAAGTGCACGAAGGATCCTTTGGTACCCATGCTGGAGGGCATGCCATGGCTAAGAAATTGCTAAGATCAGGTTATTACTGGATCACAATGGATGCAGACTGTTGTGCCTATGCCAGAAGATGCCATAAATGCCAGATCTACGCAGATAAAGTGCATGTGCCCCCCAACCCTTTGAACATAATGTCTTCACCATGGCCCTTTGCTATGTGGGGCATTGACATGATTGGCAAGATTGAGCCAACTGCTTCGAACGGCCACAGGTTCATCCTGGTCGCCATCGACTATTTTACCAAGTGGGTTGAAGCGGCCTCATATGCAAATGTTACCAGGCAAGTGGTAGCCAGATTTCTGAAGAGAGATATCATCTGTCGATATGGAGTTCCCGAGCGAATCATTACTGATAATGGTTCCAACTTGAACAACAAAATGATGGCTGAGCTATGCCGGGACTTCAAGATCCAACACCACAATTCTTCTCCTTACAGGCCAAAGATGAACGGCGCTGTTGAGGCAGCTAATAAGAATATCAAGAAGATTGTGCAGAAGATGGTAGTCACCTACAAAGACTGGCACGAGATGTTACCATTTGCCTTGAATGGGTACCGCACGTCAATCAGAACATCCACTGGGGCAACACCGTATCAGCTTGTGTATGGTACGGAAGCAGTCCTACCTGTTGAAGTTGAATTACCCTCTCTACGGGTATTGATGGATGTTAAGCTGAACGAAGCAGAATGGGTTCGGTCCCGGTTCGAACAACTGAGTCTGATTGAAGAGAAAAGATTGGCTGCAATCTGTCATGGGCAGCTATATCAGAAAAGAATGAAGAAAGCCTTCGATCAGAAAGTCAGGCACCAAGTGTACCAAGTGGGAGATCTTGTACTGAAAAGAATCCTCCCTCCTCATACAGACCACAGGGGCAAATGGACTCCAAATTATGAAGGACCATTCGTGGTAAAGAAAGTTTTCTCTGGTGGAGCACTGATGCTCAGCACCATGGATGGTGAAGACTTCCCGTCCCCTGTGAATTCAGATGCAGTTAAAAAATACTTCGTATAAGAATGACCCGCTGGACATAAAAACAGAATGTAAGTCCAGGCAAAATAGGGCATCCCGGCGAGTCAAAAACAGAATAAAAGACTCGGGCAAAAATAAGGGAAATAAACAAAAAATGTACACCCGCTGAGTTGAAAAGCCGCATTGGACAACTCAGGCAAAAATGGGTATCCCGATGGATTGAAAACCCGAAAGGGCAATCCATGCAAAATAAGGGAATAAGCGAACAACTGCATTCTGAATTCGTCTGTATCATTTACAACTTGGTAGGCTTCGAAAGGATCAAGCTTCAATCAGAATCAACTCTCTCCAGAAAGCAAGACGAGAAGAACGTCATTGTCATACGAGTCATAGCAGAAGAGGAAGCTCCTTGAAAGCGTCGTCAGCACCGCCAGCACTTTATTTCTCAATTTGTAACAATCTCCTCATTTCAGGAGATATGTTTCTTTGACTGTATCTTGCCAATTCAGGGCACATGAATTAATAAAATCAGATTTTCAGTCATGTTTCGTTTTTTACATTTATGTTTTGCAAAGAATTGTCTGATATCTCTAAAAATACAATTGCATAAGTACAGATGCTTTTCTCTAAAAAAAATAAAATAAAATACATGCTTACAGGGAATGTGATTACTCTCGAAAGTACTTAAATGACGGGATCCAGTAAGGGATACCTCGGGACCTTTTGTACGTTTCCTTATCTTTGCAGGATTGCAGGTACCCAGAACGCAACTTGGGGCATGTGAGCTACAGTCCAGCAAGCTGGCGAATCAACAAACAGGCTTAACACTCAGGATGTTTTCTCCCCAGCCGAGTTACCTCCCATCACTCTCCCCAGTTGAGTGACCAACAACCCTCCCCAGCCTCTATTCAGAAGAGCAACGCCCGGAGAAGTCACAACAGAGTACAGAAAGCTTCTACAAACCCCAGCTGGGTTCCATATTATAAGGATATGTCAATCGGTGACCTATATCCCCAAACAGATACATCATTAGATCTACCAATGATCTCATCCCCAGCTGGGATGTTCACTTCAAGCAGATCAACCAGAGATCTTCGCAGCAACGGGATCCGAGTCCCGGATCTGTGCCTCTTTGCATAATCATAGCATTCGCATCATAACTATCCCCTCAGAGCGTAGCATTCCGTCTAATACGGAGCATTACGGCAAAAATCAAATGCATAGCATAATCATAAGTCATGTTGTGAATTGAACCCTTGTAATCTGTCGGCATACAGAATACTTTCCCCAGAGATCCCCCCAGGGTCCCCGCAAAAGCAGTTGCCTCTCCAATCACAAACACCAGTATATACACCTTTGGACACCCGTCCGTGTCACATCACCAGCAGAAAGCCAAAGGCATCCTCTTTGCACTCACATGTACTTGTATATATACCCTTTCTTGACACCCGTCCGTGTCATATCCCCAGCGCAGTCGCTTACGCTTTTACAACCCATATACTTGTTGATATTATACATTTTTCTCCTTTTGACACCCGTCCGTGTCACTCTCCCCAATAGTTAAAGTATTCATCTATACAATACTTATACTCACTACTCGTTGGTACACTTATACAGATACTCGTCCGTATCTTGTATACATCATTTATATCCCCACAGATTCAACACTCGTCCGTGTTCTTTGTTAACCAGTTGATACTCGTCCGTATCATCATCTCTGAACATGTGTCAGTTTGTTTCTACATAATACTCGTCCGTATCATAGTCTTAAGGATGCTCGTCCGCATTTTTGATCTATACACAATACCAAACACTTGTACCTTTGTTTTCTTGGATGTAAACACTCGTCCGTGTTTACCACATCCCCAGTAGATCACCAACAGATTTCCTTTCTTATCTAACACTCGTCCTGTGTTATGATAACCTTGAGAGCAGCCGTACCCTGCTAAGTGGTCGTCCTCCACTTCTTGATGGTCGTCCTCCATCATGCTCACCCGATGGCCGTCCCCATCGTTGATATTTTTAGCAGCCGTCCCCTGCTAGGTGGTCGTCCTCCACCCTTTGATGATCGTCCTTCATCACTTTATCCAATGGCCGTCCCCATTGTTGATTTTAGTTGCCTAACACTCATCCTGTGTTATGATAAACTTTGAGAGCAGCCGTCCCCTGCTGAGTGGTCGTCCTCCACTTCTTGATGGTCGTCCTCCATCATGCTCGTCCGATGGCCGTCCCCATCGTTGACCTTTTCTATCCGGCATTCGTCCTATGTCGCGATATTTTCGGCAGCCGTACCCTGCCAGGTGGTCGTCCTCCACCTTTGATGGCCGTCCCCATCATATTTCTTTTATTCCCAACAGAGCAGCCATCTCCTGCTAGGTGGTCGTCCTTCACCTTTGATGGCCGTACCCCATCATCTGTTTATTTCATTTATTCTTTAACCCGATGGCCGTCCCCGTCGTGGTCCCTTTCCTTTTTTAGCTCGGTGGCCGTCCCCATCGTGGATTACCTTACCTTTATGAACTTGATGGCCGTCCCCATCATAATTTTATTTTTCCCAGCTAGTCGGCCGTCCCCGTCTTAGCTTTACCTTTTATCCCCAGCATGTCGGCCGTCCCCGTCATTGCTTTATTTTCCGCACCCTCCCCAGCATGTCGGCCGTCCCCGTCATTGCCCTCTACCCAGCAGTCGTACTCTGCTCGACGATCGTCCTCCGTCGCCCACACTCTACAATGCACTTTATTTTCCTTTTGCGATCTATAACCCTTTTCTTCTTCATTCTGTGAGTGCAAATTTTGGACTGTCTTTGATATTCAACCACAAGTTGTCTTGTTTGCCTGACAAGCCGTCGCTCACAGCTAACTCATGTTTGAATAGGGGCAGCTGTAAACACCCCAAATTTGCCCTCACCCATTCACACCATGGCCTGTGATCATTTCATATAATCTCAATCATGGCATCTCATACCGCATTTTTGATTCACTGCATTGGTTCAGAGCCATTTGCATCTAGGGTTTGTGATCCGAGCAGTCCAGAAGCTTCAAGAGCCACTCCAAAGGTCTTCAATGTTCAAGCATCATATTGCGTGCCCTCAAAGTCAAAAGAATGTCAAAGAATCACAAGAACCGGAGATGGCATGGAAACGGAGCCAGATTATGAGGTTCGCGCGTATCAAGAAATTCTATGGGAAGGGTATCTAATCAAGGGATGACTTCTGGAACATGTCAGTACAGAATCAGGATATCTGAGGCTCCCAAGGACCCGACCAAAGGGTATACTTCGTCATTTTGATTGCATATGATCTTTATTTGATCATATGGGATGCCAGAAGTTCGCAAGACTGAGGAGTTTCGAGCCACTTTGCAAAATTGCCGTGAATTAGAGAATTTGCAAATTCTCAAGGCAAGCTTTTATGTGACTCCTATGCGACTTCCAATCATCACCATGGCCTTAAATAATCTCCAAGTTTCACGACTATGCCTCCACTCATTGCAATTTCCCAGGATTTGATCATGGGCCTGTGCCACACCAGCTATCCTTACTTATCAAAGGCCTTACAAGTTGCGTTTCCTGCAAATCATTTCAACCAGTTGGAGTCTCATTGATGATTAAGCGTCATTAAAGTTTCAAAATGGTTTTTAGTTGTTTTGAATTTATTTTCAATAAATTGATAAGCCAGGGGTTAATCTTATTGCACCTTTTGTTAAGAAGAATAATAAGTGTGACTTCATTGGTTCATTGGTTTCAAAAAAAAAAAAAAAAAAAAGAACTTCATGGTATCATGTTGGATTAGGATTCAAAAGGCATTTCATGGGCATTTTGTGGTGTTATGATTGGATTTGGATGCACATATGTTTGGAGTTATGGTTCATTTGTTGTTGCTATTTGTTACTCAAGGTACATTGTTTTCAAGTTTTATAAGATGTTGAAGTCTTGATTGGTGCATTGTCAAAATAAATGAAAATGAAAGTAAAAAATGATAAGTTTGAAGAATGAATGTACAACATTTGGTGTCCATTAGTGAAGGCTCAAGGCCATACTCCAAAGGTCCTAACTACATTACAAATATCCATGGCTACAAATTCTGATTCTATGTGTTACAAACTCATGGCAATGCAAATTAATTGATTTCTGCTCTGTTACAAATTCGGATTCTGTATCTTGTCAACTTGTGTGAAACTATCGCAAAAAGAAAGTGGATGACTCGGTATCTTTGTTGACAGTTGGATAGGCCAAAGAAAAAGGGGATTCTAATAACTGTTAATGCAAAGTATCCGTCTGAACTCCGTGGAGCAGTAAATCATTTCCTTCAGAATAACAAAACACATTCAAAGAAAGATGGTTCACTGTATAAGATGTTCGGATATTTGGCATTCTTGAAAGTTTGAATTACTGGCTTTTCGTTTCCAGCAAATATTTGGTGTGCTGCTGCTGACAAAGCAATAACTGCCGCATATACTGTTCACCCTACTCCAGAAACTATAGCAGTTGACTTGATTAATAAATCCCTCAGTTCTGTGGTGGTAGTGACGTTGACACTAGTAGCAGCATTCCAATCACAGTTCATGAAGCAAAGCTGTGGCTATTGCAGCTGCAAAGAAAGCCAATGAGCATTAGAGATGTGCCACAACAGTCAAGTAGTAAAAAAGGGGAAGCATGAGCAAATCTATTGATACAATTATAAGGGACATTAGTGCATCAAAATACGACCACACAAAGGTTCATGCTCAAGTTCTCAAGGTCGAATTTCTGATAAAGTCACGAGAATATCACACAACGAGGAATGAACAATTTGCTACTTTGATTCATACCGAAAGAGCAGAAATTCGAAAGAAATTCAAGCAAAGTAAAGGGTTGTATGGCACTTAAATTGGAAGTAAGAGCAGACTCCGAGTACGTATGTTGTCATTCATGTGAACACCATCATTGAACTCCTCGTGTGGGTTTTTCTTCATCTCTTTAGAATCTGATGTGCCTCGGGGTCACATGTCCTCAAGTCTTGTTCCATCATTCCAGTGCTGGATGAGCTCCATTCGCTTTTAGACATAGAAGCCCCACAACCTGCACAAATTGAGAACACATTAATACAACCGGTGAACATGGTAGAGACAGTCATTCAATCATGTCGTGCAGAACAGAGGTCCATCTTTTACATTGGCAAGTCAATTGTTTCTGGACTACATCGTGGAATTACTACAAGCATTGCATTCGATTGCTCAATGTGTGGCTGTTCTATGCCTTGCCGCAGGTGATCAGATGTGCACATCTACTGTGAAAATGCTCACTGACATTCTCAAGGATGACAGCAGCCCCAACTCAGCTAAGCAGCACCTTGGGCTTCTATGTTTGGGAAAAATAGGTAGAAGGAAGGATCTAAGCATACATGCACATATAGAAAATGTTGCAATCAAGTCTTTCCAATCACCTTTTGAAGAGATAAAGTCTGCAGCCTCTTACGCCCTCGGTAACATTGCTGTTGGTAATCTTCCAAAGGCTCCTGCAAAACAGTACAGCAATTGGCTCAGTAAAGCTGGATATCAAACATATTGCAAAAAGAGTGAATATTCAAAAAAAAGTCAAAGGGAACTATGCAAGGCCAGGATTTTTTGTCAACTGATATGTTAGAGATTGAGATTAGACTTTCTGATCTTAAGTCACTTGCATCCTATGGATCATCTTTGCTTCCGTTCTGGGTGCATCCTGACAGGAAGATTAAAGTGCTTGAAAGTTTAATCAATGTTGAATTGTGACAAACTGACGAATTAGAAAATGGTTAAAATACATAGACATCCTTAAACAGCGTTTGCATCTCTGTCTCTCCTCTGCAGATTCACTTTCACTTCCAAAATCAACACCCCCTTCAATTCAACGCAGCATAGGATAACAAGATGTTCAAAAAATTTTCATCTGAAGAGGTGTCTGCACAGAATCAAGTGAAGGCTTCTGTTCAACGAAGAATAAGACAAAGTATTGCAGATGAGTACCCAGGACTTGAACCAGTTTTGGATGATATTCTTCCCAAGAAATCCCCTCTTATAGTTGCTAAATGCCAGAACCATCTCAATCTCGTTGTGGTGAACAATGTGCCTTTGTTTTTCAGTGTTCGTGATGGCCCTTACATGCCTACCTTGCGACTTCTCCATCAATATCCAGATATAATGAAGAAATTACAAGTTGACCGTGGTGCAATAAGATTCGTTTTGGCTGGTGCAAATATAATGTGTCCCGGGCTTACATCTCCTGGGGGTGTTTTGGATGAGGAAGTGGGGACAGAATGTCCTGTGGCTATCATGGCTGAAGGAAAACAGCATGCCCTTGCCATCGGGTTTACAAAAATGTCAGCAAAAGACATCAAAAGAGGCCTTAGCGACCATAGCTCTCCACTTCTTGCTATTACCAATCTTTGTCATCCACTTCAATTCTTGCTCCCATCCTGCAGGCTCATGATCAATGTTTTGCCACTTGAGGACACCTTTCCAAATATTCAGCATAGCTTTACATTCAAAACATAGATGTTGCAGGGACTCATCCATACTACAGTACTCACACTTTGCATTGGCCAACATACCATGCTTCACTAGCCTTGTTTTTGTCGCCAATCTGTTCATACAAGCCAGCCAACCCGTGAACATGTGTATAATGCTGAGGAAGATGTTGATATGGATTTCGACATGGAAGTTGAAGCAGGGAGATTTGAAGCATCTGAATGCTTATCACCTCAGCAGGTTTGAACATGGTACTTGAAACTCATATTTGACCCTGCGAAATTCGAAAATAATCAATGGTTAGCAGTGAAAACAAGTTTACAGCAGTAAAAAGGAGAAATCAACTCAGTTCAAAGCCAACTAGTCTAGTTCATTTCAAAATCAATTGGAACTAAGACAGGCATAAACAAACAAAAAAAATCCACAGCAGAAGTGTCAGCAGGTTGCAGAGCAGAGTTTCACAAAATAGCAAAAACAATTGTCTGTTACGAAAAAGAAGAAGAAAAACATGGCCAGTTTGGTTTTGTTTCAGTGTAATTCGAAATGTTTGAAAACCCTAATTCCCATCTATAAAAGAAACCAAATTGAATTCATGAAGGCTCTGAGTCAACAGCCGCATCAAAAACAACACACAAAAGGAACCCTAAATCACAATACACAGCCGCATCAAAAAAGAAAACAACACACACCTGAGTATTTTCGCAAGCTTGAACTCCCTTTCGAACTGTGAAATCCGAATACCCTTCAACCACCGTTTGCCTAGTTTCCGTAGCTGGTCGTGTAATCTACAAATTTGAAGCATTGCTGTGTAAGAGCTTGAAGCCGAAGGAAGAAGAGAAGAAGGCAGAACGTGAAAGAAACAGAGACTTCTTGGAGCCAAATAACTTACCACGAACTGCCGGCGGCTTTGAATCGGTAGTTCATCGTCTACCCTCATCTCTGCTCTATTGATATTGTTTGTTGTTCTTGATAATTTCATTTTTGTGTTCTTTTGCCCATTGGATGATGAAACGGTGTTTGTAGTGAGTGCATGTCTAGGTTTTCTTCTGTTTTGATTTGGGGAAGTTCATGTTAGTCTCTTCATGGAGAAAAACAGCTGCAAACGCGTGTTCTTTTCCCCTTTTTGCTGCCGTCATTACCTAGGGTTTCCGACCCACCCCCCATTTGCTCATTATAGTCTACCCGGGTCAATATTGACCCGCCCAAGTGGTCCTTTGGGCCCATCCGAACCGTTCCTTCATTCAGCTTGTTGTTGTTTCGCTGGGCTATAATCTGTTTTGTCCATCTCTCTCAATACTTTGTTGATACTTTATTTTATCATTGTTCTATTTTCTTTTTTTTAAAAAAAAAAACATCATCACAATTTTAAATATAGGTTATGTCAATTATTATGTAAAGAAAATATATATAAAAGAGGGGAGAAAGTATTGTTTTTTATTAGGTAGTTATTTTAGTTATTTTGTTAATCTTTTCAAGGTAATTAATTTATTTCATTTGATTTGTTAAATTAGAATTAGTCAAATAATTATATAAACGAAAATATAAAAAAAAAAAGGGGGACATACTTCAATTTATTTAATTTTCTTTTTTTGAACATTTAACATTTCTATTTTCTTCAACAAAAATAGTATTTTTAGAATATCCATAGTTAATTAATTTTGTTTTAATAGTTTTTGTTAGTTAAATTAGGGTAATAATTAATAAAAAAAAATATATAAAAATAGTTATATTAGTTTAGTTTTCTTCTAAAAAATGTCTCAGTAACTTTTCTTTTATTTTAAAATATATATAAATCATAAAAAATCAAAAAAATAGGTTTAATCTTAATTTATTTGAACTTATGTTTTAGTTCATATCCTCTTGTAGCTCTCCTTGTATCATGAACATTTTTCTGGTTTCAGCTTGCATTCTAGTATTAATTTCATTTTCACTTTATTTCTTTCTTTCATGCTAACTTTTCAGGTGGTAAGTATTCCGAGAAGTGAATTTGCCTTCACTTCTCGCACTTCTTTCTCATTTTCCTTTGTGCATTACTGTTACATCTTTTTGTATGGATATTGGAGTGAGCTTGCTCCTCCCTGTTTATTACATCTTCTTCCTTTAAGCAACTTGACTTCTTAAGTGAAGCAAGTTGTTTTGCTTCTCTTCACTTCTTGATCCTTCCATCTGCTCCCTGGTGGCTCTCTTTGAAGATATCTCTAAAAACCACACAAACCCTAGGGTTTCCAAGCATGTTAACAATTAGGGTTGATTAGTCCCCCACTTAGCTTCCACCTTTGTGTCATCTTTGAGTCTCTCTTTCTCACCTCATAATTAGGGACTAAACCCTAAAGGCTTCAGGGCTTCGTGATTAAGCTTATGCCTGCATCCTTCTCTTAGGATGGAGTGTATAACTTTAATCCTAAGTGTTGAATCCTAAATGCGTTTAGATCTCTTAATCAATTCACATAATAATTATCAAGACATTACACTTGTAACTTGGGCCTTGCGTTAGGGTTCTAATTCTTCCTTAATTGGTTAAGAAGGACTAACCCTAGTGTTAATGGACAAGTCCCCCTCAAGTTGTCTTACAAATCATAAAACTCACTTCATCATCCTATCATTAAATAAAATCCACTTAATCAAAGGCTTGTTTTGTCATGGGTTTAATCCCTAATCATGGATTAAGTTGAGGAGTCTTCCTCAGCTTAAACATCCTCATCTATTATCCTTCTTTTAGGATGGTGTAATGAGCCTGTTAAATCCCTGATTATGGCTTAACCTCATTACTTAACACTAAACAAAAAAAACACAAAGACATCTAACTAATCACAAGTAGGTTAATGATCTTAACCTTACACCAAAGGTGATTAAGTGTGAGAATCTGACTTCACACTTAAGGTAATCTCATTACCCCTAATCAGAGGGAAGATGTGATGAGTTTACTAACCCATTGGTTTAGGCTTAAGCTCATTATCTTATGACAAACTCCAAAAAGAAATAAAAGACTGAAAACATCAAAAACAGACAATAATCGTCTCCTCCGGGATTCTTTTCTCATCATCTTCACTCACAAGCGAGAACTTGCTTCTTCCGTCTAATGCAAGACAGTAAGCACCTGAGCCAGACAGGTCATACACTTGAGCATTGACAAGCAAGCTGCTCACAAGTCAATTCATCTTTCAGTCTCTTTGGGTCGAACTACGGTGTTCTGACTTCCTCATTGCACGAGAGGATACGTAGGCATAACTTAACAGTTATCGAACAAAAGTCTCTGTACATTCCCCCTCTTCCAGCTTCTTTCTCTTAGCCTCATTATCATGAGCAATTCACTTCACTCCTTTCTTACACTGACACTTTCATACTTCATATCGCTTATACACTATACACTGACACCTGTACACATTGCCTTCCAGCTCTTCACACACAGATTGCACTGACACTACCCCTTTATAGCACAAATCTTTAAGCGTGGATCCCGTCGAGTACGACGGACAATCTGGGTGCTAATACCTTCCCAGGTTGTAACCAACCCCCTTTCTCAGTCTCTCTGGTTCGCAAACCGTCTTATCCACCTTTTTCTAGGTCTATGCAGCATTACCTTTCCTCCGGGATAAAAATGCCTAGCTGGCGACTCTTTTCATCTCCAGTGAGTTCACGGCTGTGTGTTCTCACTGTTCCCTTCGCCGACCGTTCGCGTCTGTACCTTCATCTGATCATTTTCATTTGTCGGGAGCGACAAACACATCTGAGCAAGTCCATGTCGAAGTTTCGCTTGTATGAGGAGGCATCAGTATTGAGGAAGAAACTGCCAACTAGCCTTCTTAATGTCTTCTTATCATTAGACGATGCCCCAGGCGGGTACGTCTGAGTCTCCAAAAAGCATTTGATGTCATGGAACCAAGGTTTGTTGTCAATGACAGTGTCCACATAGAAGATGTATGCCGGTCGGTTTAGTATCGATACTAAAATCCGAGGTACATAGTTAGAAATCTGTACTTTGATCATAGGTGAAATAGTAGCCAAGGCGTCTGCAAACTGATTTTCGTCTCGAGGGATGTATTCAAGCTTGACTATTGTAAAGAAAGTCAATAATCTCCTCGTATAGTCACAATAGGGAACCAGATGCTCTTGATGAGTATACCACTTGCCATTAGTTTGGTTGATCACCAAAGCTGAATCTCCGAATACATTCAAGGTTTTGATCTTGAGGTCAATGACCTCCTCAAGACCCATGATACAAGCTTCGTACTCTGCTTCATTGTTAGTGCAGGCAAAGGTGAGCTTTGCTGAGAAAGGAAGATGGACTCCTTCGGGTGTAATAAGAACTGCACCAACCCCACGACCGTTACACTTAACTGCCCCATAGAACATCATAGTCCATGCTTTTTCTGGGTCTGGCCCTTCAGTGTGAATAGGCTCTTCACAATCTTTTGATTTTAAGAACATGATGTCTTCATCGGGGAAATCAAATTTCATAGGCTGGTAATCATCAATGGGTTGCCCAGCCAGATAGTCAGACAATACAATGCCTTTGATGGCTTTTTAAGAGGTGTACTAAATATCATATTTTGTTAGAATCATTTTCCACCTTGTAACCCTTCCGGTAAGTGTTGGCTTCTCAAATATGTACTTGACTGGGTCCATCTTTGATATCAACAAGGTAGTATGAGTCAACATATACTGTCTTAGTTGGCGAGCATCCCACGCTAAAGCATAACATGTTTTCTCGAGCAGTGAATAACGTTGTTCACAGTCGGTAAACTTTTTGCTTAGGTAGTATTTTGCATACTCTTTTCGACCAGACTCGTCATGCTGGGCCAAAACACACCCCATCGATTCATCTAATACTGTCAGGTACATTATTAGAGGTCTTCCTTCAACTGGTGGCATGAGAATTGGAGGTTCTTGCAGATACTCCTTGATCTTGTCAAAAGCTTTCTGACAATCATCGTTCCACCTGACTGTTTGTTCCTTTCTTAGAAGTTTGAACAAGGGCCCGCAGGTTGCAGTGATGTGATATATGAACCTTGAAATGTAGTTCAATCTACCCAAAAACCCTCGAACTTCTTTCTCAGTCATAGGTGCAGGCATTTCTTGAATTGCTTTAACTTTGTCGGGGTCAACCTCAATTCCTCTTCTGCTCACAATAAAACCTAGCAGCTTACCAGAATGTACCCCGAATGTGCACTTGTTGGGGTTTAAACTTAACTGATATTTCCTCAGACGCTTGAAAAGTTTCAATAGATTTACCAAATGCTCTTCCTCTGTGAGGGACTTGGCAATCATGTCATCCACGTAGCACTCAATTTCTTTATGGATCATGTCGTGGAATAATGTTACCATAGCCCGTTGATATGTTGCACTGACGTTCTTCAAACCAAACGACATTACTTTGTAGCAGAACGTACTCCATGGTGTGATGAAGGTTGTCTTCTCCATGTCTTCAGGTGACATCTTGATCTGATTGTATCCAGAAAATCCGTCCATGAAGGAATATACCGAGAACTGAGATGTGTTGTCTACCAATACATCAATTTAAGATAATGGGAATTCATTTTTCAAGCTTGCTCTGTTCAGATCCCGGAAATCGACACACATACGCACCTTGCCATCCTTCTTAGGTACGGGTACAATGTTAGCAACCCATGGCGGGTAACTAGTTACAGCAAGAAAACCAGCGTCCCACTACTTTTGTACTTCCTCTTTGATTTTCATGGCCATGTCCGGGTGAGTACGGCACAACTTCTGTTTGACCGGCGGGCAATCCTCTTTTAATGGCAACCTGTGTATGACAATATATGTATCCAAACCTGACATATCTTGGTAGGACCAAACAAAGACATCAACATATTCTCGCAGCATACTGATAAGTTGTTCTTTTACCGGAGTTTGCAGAATGGCTCCAATCTTCACTTATTTCACAACTTCCTCGGTACCAAGATTAATAGTTTCAACCTCCTCCTGATGAGGAGCAATCACCTTTTCCTCTTGTCTCAATAACATGGTGTCGCTCCCCCGAAAAGACACCAGGTCAAACAGGGTACAGACGCGAACGGTCGGCGAAAAGAGAAAATGAAGGTGAAGTGAATAGAGTCGCCAGCTAGGCATTTTTATCCCGAAGGAAAGGTAATGCTGCATAAACCTAAAAAAAAGATGGATAAGACGATTGCGAACCAGAGAAACTGAGAAAGGGGGTTGGTTACAATCTGGGAAGGTATTAGCACCCAGATTGTCCGTCGTACTCGACGGGATCCATGCTTTAAAGTTTGTGTTTAAAGGGGTAGTGTATGTGCTATCTATGTGCAAAAGCTAGAAAAGAAATGTACAATTGTCAATGCAAAAAGGTGAATGCTCAGGAGCTGAGGCTTAAAAAGAGAATGCTGAAGGAGGGGGAAGACAAAGAGACTTTTGTTCGATAGTAGTTAAGTTATGCCTACGTATCCTCTCGTGCAATGAGGAAGTCAGAACACCGTAGTTCGACTCAAAGAGACTGGAAGATAAATTGACTGTGAACTGCCTGCTTGTCAATGCTCAAGTGTATGACTCGTCTGGCTCGAGTGCTAACTATCTTGCATTAGACGGAAGAAGCAAGTTCTCGCTTGTGAATGAGTGTGATGAGAAAAGAATCCCGGAGGAGACGATTATTGTTTGTTTTGGTGTTTTCAGTTTTTTTTAATTGCTTTTGGGGTTTTGCATAAGTTAATGAGCTTAAGCCTAAATCAAGGGTTTGTAAACTCATTATATCCTCCCTGATTAGGGATAATGAGCCTACTTAAGTGTGAGATAAGCATCTCAACTTAATTACCATGATGATGTAGGATTAAGATCATTACCTTACTTGTGATTAATTAGATGTTTTTGGTTTTTTTGTTTAGTGTTAAGTAATGAGTTTAATCTCTAATCACAGATTAGTGAACTCATTACACCATCCTAATAGAAGGATAATAGATGAGCACACTTAAGCTGAGGAAGATACCTCAACATAATCCATGGTTAGGGATTAAATTCATTATATAACAAGCCTTTATTAAGTGGATTTTAATTAAAGGGATGAGATTAAGAAATGGATTTTATGGTTTGTAAGACAACTTGAGGGGGACTTGTCCATTAAACACTAGGGTTAGTCCTTCTTAACCATAAGGAAGAATTAGAACCCTAGTGTAAGGCCCAAGTTACAAGATAAAGTCTTGGTGATATTAGAGTATTTTGATTAAGAGGTTTAAACAAATTAAAGGTTTAACACTTAGGATTAAATTTATACACTCCATCCTAAGAGAAGGATGCAAGCATAACCCTAATTCCAAAGTCCTAAAACTTTAAGAGTTTAGTCTCTGATTATTGAGATGAGAAGAGAGACTCAAGGAGACTCAAAGGTAAAATTCTATGAGGGACTAAACACAACCCTAAGATTATCATGCTTGGATGTTCCTATGGTTTGTAAGGCTTGAGAAAGATCTTCAAGGAAGCCATCAATGGAAGAAACAGATGAAAGGAGGACGAGAAGGAAGAACAAGTTACTTACTTCAATGAAGAAGATAAATAACTTGAAGGAAGAAAGTGAGAGATGGAACATAAGTGAATCAAATTCACTTCAAAGACAAATAAAATGCAAATGAAAGAGATAAGAAGATGTGAGAGGTGAAGGCAAATTCACCTCCCAAAATAACTTACCAAACCTGAAAGTGTTAGCATGAATGCATAAAGTATAAAGCATTAAGAAATAAAGTGAAATGAGATGAAATGACCAAAGTCAGAAGTGTTTATGCAATGTAAATGTCATGTAAGATGATGCAAAGGCATACAAAATGCATATGTGTGATCATATAAAGATGAGATGTAAAGGAAGCATGCTTTGAAGTTTAAAAAAACATGAAAGTATATGAAATGAAATGAATGCTAATCATGGAAAATGAATGAAGAAATGATCAAGCAAAGTTCTAACATGTCCTAAGATGTCTAAGATGACATATGAATGCATGAAATGTCATGGCAAGTTCATGTAATGATGCATATGCAAGGTGAATGCAAATGAACATGAGAAATTAGGGTTATATGGACATGTGAGATGCAAATGGATAAAATAGAAGCAAATGACATGATAAAAATTTGCAATCAAACTCAAACAAACCCTAATCCCATATTAGGTCACACCCTAAAGGAGAAGGTCAGAAGCCTAACCAATCAAAAGTTATGATTTTCCTAAGTTTTCTATGGTTTTTGGGTGGTTCAAAGGAAAAAATGCAAATAAAATTGAAAATGCAAGACAAATTCATGAGGAAAAAGATGTTGTCTTTGTTGCTATGTTCTGAAGCCCATGCCAAGGCTTTAGTGAAGTTCCTGTAGACTGCTCATATACCACATGACATCTATGTGGATCATTTTGAGAATTGTGTTGCCAACCTGACTACTGATAATAGCTTGGGCTTTTCTGATGCTGATTTAACTCCAGCCAAGAGAAACCACAATAGAGCTCTGCATGTCTCCATTGAGTGTAGGGGCACAACTCTGTCTCATGTTTTGGTGGATAATGGTTCCTCTTTGAATGTGTTACCGAAGGATGTTCTGAACAAACTCAACTTTGAAGATATTGTGTTAAGACCCACTAACATGGTGGTGAAAGCCTTTGATGGATCAAGAAGAATGGTGCATGGAGAAGTTGACCTCCCAATCAAAGTGGGATCTCAGGTCTTTGATTCTACATTCTATGTGATGAATATTCTTCCTTCTTATTCATGTTTGCTTGGGCGTCCCTGGATACATGGGGCAGGTGTTGTGACTTCCATTTTGCACCAGAAGTTGAAATATCCAGTGAAGAACAAGATTGACACTGTTTATGGTGAGGAAGAGTATATGGTCAGTCGTGTAAACAATTTCAAGTATGTTGAGATGGAGGGTGGATTTGTTGAGACTCCTTGCCAAACATTTGAAGTAGTACATCAAGTTGTTCCTGCTGCTGAATCCATCCCTGCTGCTAAACCAGTTCTTGCTGTTACTAGAGTACCTCCTGCAATGGCTTCTCTAAAGGATGCAAAAAATGTAGTTGAAGAAGGTGGTTGTACTATTTGGGGTCAGCTTCCTGACATTCCTTATAAGTCTGACAAATTTGGTTTGGGTTTTACTGCAGAGTCTCAGAAGGCTGTTCGTCGTGCTCGTGCTATTCGTATCACCAACAAAGGAGTTCAGAGGAATCAAGTCAATGTTGTGGAAGATTATGATGAGGACTATAACTTGGATAGATGGATCTTTCCTACCGTTGGCAGTGGGATCAATAATTGGAAGGCTGAAGATGTTGTTTCTATCTCCTTTAGTCAGGAGTAAATACTATTATTGTGTTTCTTATTTTTAAGTTTGTAGTTTCGAACAAATGAAACTTTTAAGCCTTGTGCCTTACCCGGGGCACATTGGTATGCTTGTTAGGGATGTCATTTCATTTTCATATTTTCATTCAATAAAATCAATGGATGTTTTTGCTTTCGTAAATATTGCGCTCTTTATCTTTCTTTTATTTTTCTTTTATCAAAAGCTATGTGTTCTTACACACACCCACGTCACTAAAATGTAGATCCTCATCCATTCTGGATTCTGTTGATAACAATTCTGCTGTTGCCAATTATAACTTCAAGAATCCAATCTATTAAGTCGAGGATGGAAATGAGGAAGATTGTGAAATGCCTGTAGAGCTTGCTAGGTTGTTATAGCAAGAAGAGAAAGTTATACAGCCACATGAAGAACTAATTGAAGTTGTGAATCTGGGAACTGAGAAAGACAAGAAAGAGGTCAAGATAGGAGCTCAATTATAAGACAATGTTAATAACAGATTGATTCAGATGTTACATGACTATGTGGAGATCTTTGCTTGGTCTTATGAGGATATGCCAGGACTTAATACTGATATTGTGGTTCACCGTCTGCCAATGAAGGAGGATTGTCGTCTAATAAAATAGAAAGTTCATCGTATGCGTCCTGAGATGTCAGAAAAGATTAAAGCATAAGTAATGAAACAGTTCAATGCAGTGTTCCTAGCTATTACTTCTTATCCTTAGTGGGTTGCAAATGTGGTACCGGTGCCTAAGAAAGATGGTAAAGTACGCATGTGTGTAGATTACAGGGATTTGAACAAAGCTAACCCCAAAGATGATTTTCCACTTCCATACATTAATGTTCTGGTAGACAACACTGCTCAACATAAGGTATTCTCTTTTATGGATGATTTCTCTGGTTACAATCAGATTAAGATGGCACCTGAAGATATGGAGAAAACTACGTTTGTTACACAGTGGGGAACTTTCTGTTATAAGGTAATGCCATTTCGTTTAAAGATCGTTGGGGCAACATATTAGCGTACTATGGTAGCTTTGTTCCATGATATGATTCACCATGAGATAGAAGTATACGTTGATGATATGATAGCCAGATCTCAGACTGAATAAGAACATCTTGATCATCTACACAAGTTATTTGAGAGGTTGAAGAAGTACAAGTTGAGATTAAATCCAAACAAATGTACCTTTGGAGTTAGATCTGGTAAACTTTTGGGTTTCATTGTTAGTGGAAAGGTATTAAAGTTGACCCTGCAAAGGTAAAAGCTATACAAGAAATGCCCGCTCCCTGTATTGAGAAAGAAGTCAGAGGTTTCTTGGGACGACTGAATTATATTGCAAGATTTATTTTCCAATTGACTGCTACTTGTGAGCCAATCTTTAAGTTGTTGAAGAAAGATCAAGTAATGGAATGGAACGACGAATTCCAGGTAGCTTTTGATGAGATCAAGAAGTACCTACAGGAACCTCCAATATTGATGCCACCAGTTGAAGGAAGACCCTTGATTATGTACCTGACAGTATTAGACAACTCAATGGGGTGTGTGTTTGGGCAACATGACGAGTCTGGTCGAAAAGAGAAAGCAATATACTACCTTAGCAAAAAGTTTACCGACTATGAAACAAGATACTCAGTGCTCGAGAAAACTTGTTGCGCTTTGGCTTGGCTGCTTGCCGACTAAGACAATATATGTTAACTCATACCACTTTATTGATTTCAAAAATGGATCCTATTAAATACATATTTGAGAAACCTTCTCTCTCCCGACAAATAGCGAGATGGCAAATGATTTTGACAGAGTATGACATACAATATACTACTCAGAAAGCTATCAAAGGAAATGTGGTAGTTGATCATTTGGCTCATCAAGCAGTGGATGATTACCAGTCTATGAACTTTGAGTTTCTAGATGAAGAAATTATGCTTGTTATTAAAGAACCTAGACAATATGAAGGACCTGAACATGGATCCTGATGGACTATGGTTTTTAATGGAGCTTCTAATGCGCTTGGTAATGGTATTGGTGTTGTGATTATCTCTCCAGAGGGTTGTTATACACCATTTACTGCCAGACTTTGTTTTGATTGTACCAACAATATGGCTGAATATGAAGCATGTATTATGGGTATCAAGGTTGCCATTGAGATGAAGATCTAGTTTTTGAATGTGTATGGAGATTCAGCCTTGGTAGTTAGTCAGGTTAAAGGTGAATGGGACACAAAACATCCAAATCTCCTTCCTTACAGAGAGCTTGCGTTGTCTTTAATCCCATACTTTTAAGAGATTACTTTTGGACATATTCCACGAGAAGAGAATCAATTGGTAGACGCTTTAGCCATTATGTTTGAAATTAGTTGGGATGATGAAGCACCCATAATTACTATTGATCGGTTAGATGAACCAATATACTATTATGAGGTTGATACTGAAGGTGTGAAAGAAAAGCCTTGGTTCCATGGAGTGAAAAGATATATCGAAGCTCAGGAATATCCTGAAGGGGCATCTATCAATGACAAGAAGTTTCTGAGGAGATTTTCTGCCAAGTTTTTCCTGAGTAATGGAATTTTTTACAAGCGCAATCACGATTCGACTTTGCTTTGTTGTGTGGATAAGAAAGAAGCAATGGAGATTATGGAAGACATGCATGATGGGATCTTTGGTACTCATTCTAGTGGCCATACAATGGCTAAGAAGATTTTGAGAGTAGGTTACTATTGGTCTACCATGGAAGTTGATTTCTATCAACACTCCAAGACTTGTCATAAGTGCCAGATCTATGCTGACAAATTACATATACCTCCAGTTCCATTGAATGTTTTGACTGCTCCTTGGCCTTTTTTCATGTGGGGCATTAATATGATTGGTGAGATCAAACCTACTGCTTCCAATGGACATCATTTCATTCTTGTTGCTATTGATTACTTCACGAAGTGGGTAGAGGCAGCTTCGTTTTCTTCTGTTACCAAGAATGTTGTGGCTCAATTCATAAAGCATAATCTTATATGTAGGTATGGAATCCCTGAAAGGATTATCACAAATAATGGTACTAATCTGAACAATACTATGATTACTGACCTCTGCACGCAGTTCAAGATTAAGCATCATAATTCTTCTCCATATCAACCGACGATGAATGTCGCAGTGGAAGCCGCCAACAAGAATATTAAGAAGATCTTGCAAAAGATGACAATTACATATAAGGATTGGCATGAGTTGTTACCATTTGCTCTTCATGGTTATTGTACCATAATACGTACTTCAATGGGGGCAGCCCCATTTTCTCTTGTCTATGGTATTGAAGCAGTTTTACCCATTGAAGTCCAGATTCCTTCCCTGAGAATTATGAAGGATGCAGACTTAGATGAAGATGAATGGATTCAGACGCGACTTGACCAAATAAACTTGATTGATGAGAAGAGGCTGACAATTGTTTGTCATGGTCAGATGTATCAGAAGCGTATGATAAAAGCCTTTAATAAGAAAGTCAAGCAACAAGTATATCAGGCTGGAGACTTGGTAATCAAGCGTATCATATTACCACAGGGTGATCCTAGGGGAAAATGGACTCCCACGTATGAAGGACCATTTGTAGTAAAGAGGGTATTTTCTGGGGGTGCCATTATGCTTACTACTATGGATGGGGATGATTTCCCACAGCCTGTGAATGCAGACATAGTTAAAAAATACTACGCATAAAAAGAGACCCGCTAGGTTGACTGACCTAGACAAAAATAAGGGCATCCCGGCGAACCAAAAGGGTTCGGGCAAAAATTAGGGATATATATACAAAAGTTGTACACCCGGCAAGTCGAAAACCCGAAAGGGAGGCTTGGGCAAAAAAGGGTATCCCGGTGGATTGAAAACCTGAAAGGGAAATCCAGGCAAAAGTTAGGGATTAAAGTGTATGACTATGTCTCTTTGGATCATGTCGCTCCCACCAAATGACACATGGTCAGATGGGGTACAGACGCGAACGGTCGGCGAAAGGGATGAGAACACACAGGGGTGAACTCAAAGGACAAGAGTCGCTAGCTAGGCATTTTTATCCCGAAGGAAAGGTAATGCTGCATAAACCTGAGAAAGATATGGATAAGACGGTTGCGAACCAGAGAGACTGAGAAAGGGGGTTGGTTACAACCTGGGAAGGTATTAGCACCCAGATTGTCCGCCGTACTCGACGGGATCCACGCTTAAAAGATTTGTGTTTTAAAGGGGTAGTGTCAGTGCTATTTGTGTATCAAAGCTGGAAAGAATGCAAGTGTCAGTGAAAAAAAAAAAAGTGAAGTGTATAGAAGAAGTGTCAGTGTAAGAACAAGAGTGAAATGCTCATGACTATGAGGCTTAAAGAATGATGCTGGAAGAGGGGGAATATAGAGAGACTTTTGTTCGATAACTATTAAGTTATACCTACGTATCCTCTCGTGCAATGAGGAAGTCAGAACACCGTAGTTCGACTCAAAGAGACTGAAAGATGAATTGACATATGAACTGCTTGCTTGTCTATGCTCAAGTGTATGACCTGTCTGGCTCAGGTGCAAACTGTCTTGCATTAGGCGGAAGAAGCAAGTTCTCGTTTGTGAGTGAATGAGATGAGAAAAGAATCCCGGAGGAGACAATTATTGTTTGTTTTTGAGTTTTCAATCTTTTATTGCTTTTTGAAATTTGTCATAAGTTAATGAGCTTAAGCCTAAACCAAGGGTTAGTAAACTCATCACATCCTCCCTCTGATTAGGGGTAATGAGAAGATCTTAAGTATGAAGTAAGCACCTCACACTTAATCACCATGATGTAGGATTAAGATCATTAACCTACTTGTAATTAATTAGATGTTTTTGTGGTTTTTTGTTTAGTGTTAAGTAATGAGTTTAAGCCATAATCAAGGATTTACTGGACTCATTACACCATCCTAATAGAAGGATAATAGATGAGAACATTTAAGCTGAGGAAGGATCCTCAACTTAATCCATGATTAGGGATTAACCTCATGACAAAACAAAGCCTTTATTAAATGGATTTTAGTTAATGATAAGATTAAGAAGTGGATTTTAGGGTTTGTAAGACAACTTGAGGGGGACTCGTCCATTAACACTAGGGTTAGTCCTTCTTAACCAATTAAGGAAGAATTAGAACCCTAATGCAAGGCCCAAGTTACAAGCTTGATGTCTTGATGATTATTAGATGAGTTGATTAAAGGATTTAAACACATTAAGGGTTTAACACTTAGGATTAAAGTTATACACTCCATCCTAATAGAAGGATGCAGGCATAAGCTTAATCACAAAGCCTTAAAGCCTTTAGGGTTTAGTCCTTGATTAAGAGATGAGAAGAGAAGACTCAAAGATGACACAAAGGTAAAAACTAAATGGGGGACTAATCAAACCCTAATTGTTATCATGCTTGGAGATCCCAGGGTTTATGAGGCTTAAGAAAGAAATCTTCAAAGAGCCACCAAGGAGAGAAGCAGATGAAAGGAGGAAGAAGCAAAGAGAAGCAAAACAACTTGCTTCACTTAAGAAGACAAGTTGCTTGAAGGAAGAGAGTAAGAGATGAACATGAATGAGCAAGCTCAATCCAATACACAAGATAAAATGCAGCAAAGATGCAAGAGAGATGAGAAGAGATTGTGAGAAGTGAAGGCAAATTCACTTCTCAAAACAACTTACCACCTGAAAAGTTAGCAAAAGAAATGAAATGCAATGCAAATGAGATGAAATATCATGATGCAAACCAAAGTCAGAAGCATTTACATGATGTTAATGATGCTAAGAGATGATACAAACATGAGGCAAGACATGATAATGATCATACAAGGACATGGATGCAGATGAAGCATGCTTTGAACCATGAATGTACATGAAAAATTATGAAATGCAATGGACATATAACATGGCAAATGAAAGATGCAATGATCAAACATGATTCTAATATGTCCTAAGATGTATTATGAATCATGTGGATGCACAAAATGTCATGGCAAGTCATTGGATGCAAGCAAATGAGAAATGGATGCAAAGGAAGGCACAAATTAGGGTTACATGCATCATGCAATGCAAAAATTCAAAACCAGAAGCAAATGACATGATAAAAAATTGAAAATGCAATCAAAGATACCCTAAACCTATACAAGCTCACTTCCCAAAGGAGGGGATCCAACTCTTAACCTAGTGAAAGTTATGAATTTCCTAAGATTACTAGGGTTTTGGGGTACCTCATCAAGCAAAATACCAAACAAATTGTAAATGCAAGATCAAATCAAACCAATTTTATCCTATAAACTACATGTCATGAGGGATGCAATGCAAGAAGAACCATCATCAAACTCTCAATGGTTAGGCATAATGGGTTTTTCAAAGTTTGCACAAAAATATTGCCTTAAAATGAATTTAATTCTAATGAAAATGATCAAAAGGCATCAAGAACAAAAAAGAAATTTGGTTTGAGAGTTTGATAATGTGTCTAAATGTTTTGGAATGCAATGTGAATTTTTTGGTGATTTTTAAATACCTAAATGTATTTTTAATTAATTAATTTTCATTAACTAATTAATAATAAACATTTAAATAATTTAAAAATGATTTTTAATGCAAAAAATAAAGATAAAAATATTTTTGGGTTCTGAAAATTAATAAAAGATTTGATAAAAAATTTCAGAATTTTTTAATGTATTTTGCTATTTTAAATAATTCGTATAAAGATAAATCAAATTAAATGAAATAAAAATTAAAATAAATGAAAGTATGCACAATGGAGAGCTGAGATTCATTATGGGGAAAAGAGGTTTGACTGCGCGCCAGATCCAATGGACATAATTCAAACCAGGCTAATTTTATTTTATAATTAATTAATCCTAGGTTAATTTAATTAAACACTGATTAGGGCTTAATGGCAAGATCCAATCCACTCATTCACGCGCGGGAAGACAAATCCAAGGTCAATATTCAAAGTTGCTAATTAATCACACTTAACCCTAATTAACCTCAGGCGACCGGAGATTAGCTCCGGTCGTCTTCTCCGGCCATCTCCTTCACCTGAATCACCTAAAACGCATCCCCAAGACTTCCAAATCTCCAGAATCCATCCCCCAACAATGGGTAACAAGAATCCAGGGCCAAAAACAATTTATATTAACCAAACAGTGAGAATCGAAGAAAACAAAATCTAGGGCAAAAGTTTCAGAGCAACACAAAATACTCATTTCTGGCTCATTTTCAAAAATAAATAGATCCCCATGATCAGGGCAACACATAGAACAATATTCTAACATGAAATCAGGATTCTGGAAAATTTGTTCATCATGTTACCTGAGGTTGAGCTTTCGACTCCTGGGCTTTCTGACCTTCTGCCTTGTGCTTTTCCACTCTAATGGACTCCTTGAAGCTTCTGGTGAACTTGGAATGAGTTTATATGGAGGATTTTGAAGCTTCCAGTTCAGGGGTGGTGAGAATCGTATTTCTGTTTATGGTGGTTTTGGGCTGCTTTGATGGGTCAGGGATGATCAGTGGAGTGTTGTGAGATGGATGGTGGAAGAAATTTGAGGAATAGATGGCTGAGTTATGGGATTCGATAGAAAATGCAATATGGAAGATTTTTGTGAACTCTAGCAATGCTGTGGATTCAGGCCTGTGTGTCTTGCTTTGAGTTGCTTTTTGTCCACTTATCACACGGTGATAGGTCTGTGGAGTTGGTGTGGCCTATGCTGATTGGTATGGGCCATTTTGCATAAAGTCCATGTTAGGTGTACTTGAGGTATGGGCAAGTGGGAGGCTGTGATAGGGGCATGGTTTGGCTCAGCTGAGATCATGGAGTCTTTGTGGATCAGATTTTGTGAGCTGTAACAAGTAGAGGCATGGCTACATGAGTTTTTGCAAGTTGGTACAACTTTGGCCCCTTTGTGATTACTTGAAGCATAAGTCATGAAAATGGACAAATCTTTGGTGCATTCTGATTTTTAGGCATTGGTTTATGTTTGTGCAAAGGTTAGAAGTCCATTTGAAGTCTCATTTTGCCTTGGCAAGGGGTTTTGCAACTTTGCCTCTTTGGTGCAAGACTTGAAATTATGTGATTTTTCCCAACTTTGACAAGCCATAACTTTTGATCCAAAATGAATTAGGATGAGTTCTTGTACTTTTTGAAAAGGGAATGATCCATTCTACAAATTTCATGACCGAAGTTTTCTCATTTGAAGCATTTTTGAATCAATTTGAGGAGGTTGAAAAACTTTCCCAAAATGGCAAGTTTACATTACAAGTCAATTTCCCCAAAAGGCAATTTTGCAAATGGCTTGAAATTCTTCAATTTTGTGAACTTCTAACATCTTCTATGATCAAATAAAGATTATACACATTCAAAATGATGAAGAACACTCTTTGGTTGGATCATTGGAGGCCTCAGATGCCCTGATTTTGCACTGACTTGCTCAAGAAGTCAACTCTTGATCAGATGCCTTCCCCATGGAATTTCTTCATGAAAATTGATATGCATGATCCCTATACCCTATAGAGACCAATAGAAACAAGAATGACCAAAAAATTTGGAGTTATGGCCTCTGAAACCAAAACCCTAATTCTAGGTCATCTGTGTAGTTAAACCTGGCTCTGCTTCCATGCCTTTCTCAGTTCTTGTGATTCTTTGACTTTCTTGACCTTGTGGGGATATAATATGATGCTTGAACATCCATGGTCCCCTTTGAAGTGATTGATGACCTTTGGAGTGGCTCAAATGGCTCAGGGATGTCTCAGATCACAAACCCTAGATGCAGATGACTTTGAACCAATGCAGTGAAACAAAAATGTGGTATGAGATGCTATGATTGAACTTATGCATATGAAAAGATCACAAGCCCTGGTGTGAATGGGTGAGGGCAAATTTGGGGTGTTTATAGCTGCCCCTATTCAAGCATGAGTTAGCTGTGCAGGATGTAAGCAACGGCTTGGCAGGTAAACAAGATAACTTGTGGTTGGATACCAAAGACAGTCCAAAATTTGCACTCACTGAATGAAGAAGAAAAGGGATATAGATTGTAAAAGGAAAATAAAATATATTATAAAGTGTGGGCGACGGAGGACGACCGTCGGGCAGAGGACGACTGCTGGGGATAGAGCAATGGCAGGGACGACTGACATGTTGGGGAAGATGCGGGAAATAAAGCAATGACGGGGACGGCCGGCAAGCTGGGGATATAAGAGATCATGATGGGGACGACCATCAGGTAAAACTATAAGACTCCCTGGGGATTAAAGGTAGATGATGGGGACGACCATCAAGTTCAAAGCATAAATGAAATAAATGATGAGGTACGGTCATCAGAGGTGAAGGACGATCACCTAGCAGGGGACGGCTGCTCTGTTGGGGATAAGATGAGGGACAGTCATCTAAGGTGAAGGACAATCACCTGGCAGGGTACGACTGCCGAAAGTATCACGACATAGGACGAATGCCGGATAAAAAGGCCGACGATGGGGACGGCCATCAGACAAAATGATGAAGGACGATCATCAAGAGGTGAAGGACGATCACCTAGCAGGGGACGGCTGCTGAAAATATCACGACATAGGACGAATGTCGGATGGAAAAGGGGTTCTAATGAATAGAGACTCCACTGGGGGTGATGAAGGACGATCATCAAAAAGGTGAAGGACGATCACCTGGAAGGGTACGACTGCCGAAAGGTATCATGACATAGGACGAATGTCAGATAGAAGGGAAATAATTCACTGGGATTTGTTGGGACTCTTCTGGGGAATAGTAAACACCGACGGGTGTCTAAATTCAAGAAGACATAAGTGTTTGACATGGTGTATAGATTAAAGATGCGGACGAGTATCTGTAGAAACAAACGCTTGACGCATGTTCAGAGATGATGATACAGACGAGTATCAACTGGTTAACAAAGAACACGGACGAGTGTCGGATATGAGGGGATTTAAGTGATATATACAAAATACGGACGAGTTCCTGTATGAGTAAAAAGATGATGAGTGACACGGACGAGTGTCGGAACAAGTGTATTATAAACAAGTGTATGGTTTCCGAAGTGTTTGGGTAACTATGCTGGGGAAGGTGACACGGACGGGCGTCAAGGAATTGTATATATATGTATCTGTGAGTGCAAAGGGGACGCTTTGGCTTTCTACTGGGGATATGACACTGACGGGTGTCAGGAAGTATCTGTATCTTTAGGGAAAATGCCTTGGCTCTCTGCCGGGGAATTTGGGAAGTCTTCTGTATATCGTTGATGGATTGCCAGTATTTACAAGTGTTTGATTCAGAACATGGCTTATGTTCATTCAGTATGTTTGATTATTTTTTGCCGTAATGCTCCGTATTAGACGGAATGCTTCGCTCTGTGGGGAGAATATGATGCGAATGCTATGATTTTGCAAAGATACCGATCTGGGATTCGGATCCCGTTGTTGTGGAGATCTCCGGCTGATCTACTTGAAGGATATCCCAGCTGGGGATGAGATTATTGGTAGATCTGTCATGTATGACTCTGCTTGGGGAAATAGATCATTGATAGACCTATCTTGGTAACGGGGGACCCAGCTGGGATTTGTAGAAGCTTTCTTCATTCTGTTGTGAGATCTTCAGGCGTTGCTCTTCTGGATAGAGGCCGAAACTCTGTGGGGAGATGGTTCCCTGTCTAGCACTTGGCTGGGGAAGAAGAAAGATCACTGGAAGATCTTCCTAGAGATTTCTGTAGGGATCCTGCTGAGGAGGATACTTGACATCTCAGGTGGGGAGAAAACACCTCCGGTGCTAATCTCGAAGACAGACTGAGTAGACAATGATTTGACAGCTTGCTGGGGAGAAGCTTCCATGCCTCATGTTGTGCTTTGAATACCTGCAATCCTGAAATGACAGAGAAACGCACAAGTAATCCCGAGGTACCCCTTACCGGATTCCATCATAGGAGTTTAGACACTCCCGGGAGTAAGCATATTTCCTGCAAGCACGTACTTTTTAGGAGAGAAGCATCTGTATTTATGCAATCAATATCTTAAAGACATCGGACATTTTTGTAAACAAAAATAAAATGTATAAGACGAAACATGACTGAAAATCTGATTTTATTAATTTGTGTGCCCTGAATTGGCAAGATACAGTCAGAGAAACGGATCCCCTGAAATGAGGAGATCGTTACAGATTGAAAGACAAAGAGATGCTGGAAATGTTGATGACGCTTCAAGGAGCTTCCCTTTTGCTATGACTTGTATGACGTTGACGTTCTTCCCATCTTGCTTTCTGAAGAAGGCTGATTCTGACCTATGCTTAAACTTTTCGAAGCTTGCCATGTTGTAAGCGATACAGATGAATTAAGGATGCAGTTGTTCGCTTATTCCCTTATTTTGCGTGGATCGCCCTTTCGGGTTTTCAATCCACCGGGATACCCATTTTTGCCTGAGTTGTCCAATGCGGCTTTTCAACTCAGCGGGTGTACACATTTTTTATATTTTTTTCCCTTATTTTTGCCCGAGTCTTTTATTCTGTTTTTGACTCGCCGGGATGCCCTATTTTTGCCTGGACTTACATTCTGTTTTTATGTCCAGCGGGTCATTTTATGCGAAGTATTTTTTAACTGCATCTGAATTCACAGGGGACAGGAAGTCTTCACCATCCATAGTACTGAGCATCAATGCTCCACCAGAGAAAACTTTCTTTACTACGAATGGCCCTTCATAGTTCGGAGTCCACTTGCCCCTGTGGTCTGTATGAGGAGGGATGAGTCTTTTCAGCACAAGATCTCCTACTTGGTACTCTCGGAGCCTGACTTTCTGATCGAAGGCTTTCTTCATTCTTTTCTGATACAGCTGCCCATGACAAATTGCAGCCAACCTCTTCTCTTCAATCAGATTCAGTTGTTCGTATCGGGATCGGACCCACTCTGCTTCATTTAGCTTAACATCCATTAGCACTCGCAAGGAGGGTAATTCAACTTCAACAGGTAGGACTGCCTCCATACCATACATAAGCTGATACGGCGTTGCCCCAGTGGATGTTCTGATTGACGTACGGTACCCATGCAAAGCAAATAGCAACATTTCATGCCAGTCTTTGTAGGTGACCACCATCTTCTGTACAATCTTCTTGATATTCTTGTTAGCTGCCTCAACAGCGCCATTCATCTTTGGCCTGTAAGGAGAAGAATTGTGGTGTTGGATCTTGAAGTCCTGGCATAGTTCTGCCATCATTTTGTTGTTCAAGTTGGAACCATTATCAGTAATGATTCGTTCGGGCACTCCATACCGACAAATGATGTCTCTCTTCAGAAATCGGGCTACCACCTACCTTGTAACATTTGCATATGAAGCTGCTTCAACCCACTTGGTAAAATAGTCAATAGCAACCAGGATGAATCTGTGGCCGTTCGAAGCGGTTGGTTCAATCTTGCCAATCATATCAATGCCCCATATGGCAAAGGGCCAGGGAGAAGACATCACATTCAAAGGATTCGGAGGCACATGCACTTTATCCGCATAAATCTGGAATTTATGACATTTTCTGGCATAAGCACAACAGTCTGCATCCATTGTGATCCAGTAGTAACCTGATCTTAACAACTTCTTAGCCATTGCATGCCCTCCAGCATGGGTACCAAAGGATCCTTCATGCACCTCGTGCATCAACAAATCTGCCTCTGTCTTATCAACGCATCTGAGGAGTACCATATCAAAGTTTCTCTTGTAAAGGGAACCGTCAGTATTCAGGAAGAAACTACCAGCTAGCCTTCTTAACGTCTTCTTATCATTGGAAGATGCCCCAGGTGGGTATGTTTGATCCTCCAAGAAGCATTTAATGTCATGGAACCAAGGCTTATCATCTTTAACAACATCTGCTGAGAACACATATGCTGGTCTATCGAGTCTGGATACTGCGATTCGAGGCACAAAGTTGGCAGCTTGAACTTTGATCATGGATGAAATGGTAGCCAGAGCATCTGCAAACTGATTTTCGTCTCGAGGGATATACTCAAGCTTGACTGTCGTGAAGAAAGTCAATAACCTTCTTGTATAATCCCGGTAAGGTATCAGATGATCCTGGTGAGTGTACCATTTGCCGTTGGTTTGATTGATTACCAGAGCTGAATCTCCGAATACAGTTAAAGTCTTGATCCTGAGGTCAATGGATTCCTCAAGACCCATAATACAAGCTTCGTATTCAGCTTTGTTGTTAGTGCAGTTAAAGGTGAGTTTTGCCGAGAAAGGCTTGTGAACTCCTTTAGGTGTAATGAGTACTGCACCAACACCACGACCGTTCATATTAACAGCCCCGTCAAACATCATAGTCCATTCTTCTTCCGGGTCAGGCCCTTCAGTGTGAACAGGCTCTTCATGATCTTTTGCTTTTATGAACATGATGTCTTCATCAGGGAAGTCAAATCTCATAGGCTGGTAATCATCAATGGGTTGCTCAGCAAGATAATCAGACAATACACTGCCTTTGATGGTCTTTTGAGATGTGTACTGAATGTCATACTCCGTGAGATTCATTTGCCATCTTGCAACCCGTCCGGTAAGTGCTGGCTTCTCGAAAATGTACTTAACTGGATCCATCTTTGAAATCAACAAGGTAGTGTGGGTCAACATATACTGCCTTAGTCGGCGAGCAGCCCACGCTAAAGCACAACAAGTTTTCTCGAGCAGTGAATAATGTTGTTCACAGTCGGTAAACTTTTTGCTTAGGTAGTATATTGTATACTCTTTTCGACCAGACTCGTCATGCTGGCCCAGCACACACCCCATTGACTCTTCTAATACTGTCAAGTACATGATTAGAGGTCTTCCTTCAACTGGAGGCATAAGGATTGGAGGTTCTTGCAAGTACTCCTTGATTTTGTCAAAAGCCCTCTGGCAGTCTTCGTTCCACCTGACCGTTTGTTCTTTTCTTAACAACTTGAATAAAGGTTCACAGGTTGCTGTAAGGTGAGATATGAACCGTGAAATGTAGTTCAATCTACCTAGAAACCCCCGAACTTCTTTTTCTGATTTTGGTGCAGGCATTTCTTGAATGGATTTGACTTTATCAGGGTCAACTTCAATCCCTTTCTCACTCACAATAAATCCCAGCAGCTTACCAGATCTCACCCCGAATGTGCACTTGTTAGGGTTTAATTTCAGTTGGTACTTCCTCAGACGCTTGAATAGTTTCAATAGGTTCACCAGGTGGTCTTCTTCTGTGAGGGACTTGGCAATCATGTCATCCACATAACATTCGATTTCTTTATGGATCATGTCATGGAATAATGTTACCATAGCCCGTTGATAAGTGGCACCAGCATTCTTCAATCCGAATGGCATCACCTTATAACAGAATGTGCCCCAAGGTGTGATGAAAGTTGTCTTTTCCATGTCTTCAGGTGACATCTTGATCTGATTATATCCTGAAAATCCATCCATGAAGGAGAACACCGAGAACTGAGCCGTATTATCAACCAATACATCAATGTGAGGTAAAGGGAAGTCATCTTTCGGGCTGGCTCTGTTCAGATCCCGGTAATCCATACACATCCTCACCTTGCCATCTTTCTTAGGCACAGGTACAATATTAGCAACCCACGGCGGATAGCTAGTCACAGCAAGGAAACCGGCGTCCCACTGCTTTTGTACCTCTTCTTTTATCTTCATTGCCATATCTGGGCGAGTACGGCGCAACTTCTATTTTACTGGTGGGCAGTCTTCTTTTAGAGGCAGCTTGTGCATGACAATATCGGTGTCCAACCCTGGCATATCCTGATAAGACCAAGCGAAAACATCCACATACTCTCGAAGTATATCAATCAGTTGTTCTTTTACTGAATCTTGTAGGCAGGCCCCGATCTTAACCTCTTTTACGTCTTCCTCCGTACCAAGATTAACCGTTTCAATCTCCTCCCGATGAGGAGTGATAACCTTCTCCTCTTGTCTTAACAACCTGGCTAGCTCTTCAGGTAGCTCATAATCTTCTTCAACCCCTTCACCGGCTTGATTGATTGGATTGTCAAAGTCATACGAAGTCATAGCTGTGTTGTTGTCGGTGCAGTCTGGAGGGCACTTTCTGCAAGGGTTTAGATTGTTTATTTTAGTGATTAATTTTAATCTTGTTTAGAAAAAGTGAAATGAAGTTATCATTTTGAAAAACATTGCCATTTTATTTTGTTCAAAAAGAAAAATGAAAAACAGTGAGTGGAAAAGGAAAAGACTCATTTGCAAAAGATGTCCGATATTCATTGATTGATCTGATTGCACAAAATTACAAGATGGCCCGATTACAAAATGAGTCTTGACATCTTGGGCAAGATGCAAGACTTTGATGCATGCTTTAAAAATACAGGAAATAATAATTACTCTGCAGGAGTAACCCTTATAATTTCCTGGGAAGACCAGTTAAGGACTTGGCTCCCCGGGATCCTTGGACGTATCCAACTCTCTAGGTTGCGGTCGCTTTCTTCCTCGTCTTCCAAGTTGTTCACTGCATCCGGGGTGAGCATTCCCCCGCTGACAAAATTGGGCTCTTTGGCAGCCTCCGATTGATCTTGTTGAGTTGGTTTGTAACCCAACCCAAATCTGTCTTCTTTCTTCTCCATGGGCAGCAGCTTGCCCCAGCCTTGGGCAGTACCCTCTTCAACAACCTTCCTGGCTTGCTGATATGACGTTATGGAAGTTCCCAGTACAGCAAATGCTTCATTGATGTTCAGGGCCTCAAACCCCTGGCTCATAGTTTCATGGATTTCTCCATCCATCTCTATGTACTTATACGTAGCAAGATGGCTAACAAAGATGTCTTCTTCCCCACAGATGGTGATGATCCGGCCTTCCCACTCGAATTTTAGCTTCTGGTGAAGGGTAGACGTAACAGCGCCAGCGGCATGGATCCAAGGTCTACCCAACAAACAACTGTAGGCCGACTGAATGTCCATCACATAGAAGGTAATTTTGAAGGTCTGCAGGCCAATCATCACAGGCAGATCAATCTCCCCAAGCACTGATCTTTTAGAGCCATCAAATGCTCTCACCACCAAATTACTCGGACGGAGTGCCAAGCCATCGTACTCCAGCTTCACCAAGGCTTTCTTTGGTAGAACATTGAGTGACGACCCAGTGTCCACCAGTACATGAGATAAAACAACACCCTTGCACTCTAGAGTGATATGTAAAGCCTTGTTGTGGTTACTTCCCTCAGTTGTTAAGTCAGCATTGGTAAAACCCAGTCCATGGCTGGTGTTGACATTTGCTACCATAGTTTCTAGATGATTAACGGTAATCTCCTCTGGCACGTATGCTGCGTGCAGGACTTTCAATAATGCATTCCTGTGAGCTTCAGAACACATTAACAGGGATAATATGGAGATCTTTGAGGGAGTTTGGTGAAGCTGATCCACCACCTTGTAATCACTTCTCTTTATGATTCTCATAAACTCGTCTACATCTTGTTCAAAAGACGTCTTCTGAGTTTCTTTGATAGATGGCTCTTCAAGCACCACACTCTTTCCTTTTGCTTTGGCAGCAGCTTCTGCTTCAGCATTAGGCCTCTGAGTTTGTGAGGCAAAAAGGCGTCCGCTTCTGGTAAAGCCTCCGCCTCCCCCAACATTATCAATTTGTGGAGAAGATGTTGAAGAATCCAAAGTGATTTTCTCCCCGTTGCAGTAGAGGTCAGAGCCATAATGCCAAGGTATGGCATTACTGCTTTCATATGGAACCGGTCCAGGTACCGTAATGGTAACTGGACTGACTGCTGCAGAGGATGGTATTATGACGGTGTGTGGATCGTAGTAAATTGTGACTGGTGACCTGGCAGGAGGTGCCACTGTTTGTTGAAAGTTGTTGTTTGGAGGAACATTTGATGGATCATAGTAAATGGTGACTGCTGAGATATCTTCATTAATTTCTGTTGGCGTTGTAGAAGATTTTGCTGAATAAATGGATGCCGATGTTGTAGAAGAAAGGGTTGTTGACATTTGATTTGTTGAAGTGATGGATGGAGCCATTGTTGATGATATTGATGAATCGGTAGGAATGATTGTTGCTGCAGTTGTAGGAGAATCAAGAATCATTGTCAAAGGAATTGCTGGATTTGCAGGCACCGTTGTTGAGATCTGAAGTATACCATCTTTGATAAGACTGTCTATGCCGCTTCTCAAATTATCACACCCGTTGACTGCGATATTGCAATACCCACAACCGAGCTCACACCCGGGGAACACCTGGCACTCTAGAAGCTGAGCTTTAATTTCGACCAGAGGTGTCCGAATTTGTGCAACACTGGTGATCAAGGTAGATGGCTTGCCCTCCTCAATGGCATTAATTCTTGGCCCACCATGGTTAGGAATATGATTCTTGTTGACATTTGGAGGGGGTGTGAAGTTGAGGGCTTTAGAATCCACCAGATCTTGGACTTTCATTTGCAAGGCCCTGCATTTTTCAGTATTGTGGCCAGGTGCATTGGAGTGGAAAGCACATCTGGCGTTGGCATCATAATTCCTTGGAAGATTGGAGGGATCTGGTGGTGCCAATGTCCTTAATTCAACCAAGTTGAGTTTCAGGAGTTGTGGCAATAAGGCAGCATAAGGCATAGGGATAGGGTCAATCACCCTATTTTCCTGTGACGGTCTTTGCTGAAAAGGTCTTTGCTGTTGATTGCTGTTGTTGTTGTTGTAGGTTCTTTGTGGCGGGTACTGAACTTGCTGTTGATAATGCGGTTGTGGTGGTTGTTGATATGCTGGTTGCTGAGGGATCGGAGCTAGAATAGTGACAGCTGCCACTGATCTATGAACATACTGAGGTCTGCCCCTGTTGGCATGAATGGCATTTGTCTCACCGGTTCTTCTAGGTCCCACAAAAGGCTTCCTTGGATTACTGGACGAACTTGCACCATTATCAGAAATCTTACCCATTTTCAAAAGGCTCTCAATCCTTTCCCCAGCTATAACTACGTCAGCAAAACTGGTGGAAGAAAAGGCAGCTAGCCTATCAATATATGTTCCTTGCAGAGTATTCATGAACATGTCGGCCATTTCTCTTTCCGACATGGGTGGTTGGACAGCAGCAGCAAGCTGTCTCCACCTTTGGGCATATTCCCTGAAGCTTTCTCTGGAGGATTGAGACATTCCCATCAGAAGGGTCCTGTTAGGGGCCATGTCCAGATTGTATTGGTACTGCCTGATGAAAGCTTCAACTAGGTCCTTCCAGCATCTGATCGTAGCTCTGGTCAAGTGTGAATACCACTCTCTTGAAGCTCCAGTCAAGCTATCCTCAAAGTAAAACATCCACAGTTTTTCATCCATGGTATATGCTTTAAGTCTCCCCAGAAAGGACTGTAAGTGAGTTCGTGGACAGGAAGTTCCATTGTACTTCTCGAAGCACGGGGGTTTAAACTTGTGGGGAATCCTTACCCCATCCACTAACCCCATATCCATTACATCGAAGCCTAAGGAATTTTGAGACTCCAGAGATCTCAACTTCTCAGCAATTTCATCAAACCTCCTATCATAAACTTCATCTCTAGCTCCCATTACAGTAAACTGCTCCTCTTGAGGATCTTCTTGCAAGATCCTGCCTGCAGCAGTGTTGCCTGGTACATTCCTTGGGATGTTGACTTCCGAATCCAGATGAGGTCCAAATACTGGTGGGTTAACATGAGGCTGACCTCCCTCATTATTACTTGTTCCTCCAGTTCCAGAATGAGGTTCCTCGGGGTTTTGCCTTTCTACCAATGCCCTTAACCTCTCTTGACTTTGGGCCAGGTTAGTCATCATAGTCATGAATTGAGCCATTTGGTTCCTCATCTCCACTCTTTCATTAGCCATCTGAGTTCTGACCTCTGTCAGGTCCTGCTGTATTTGATCCATTTGGATACCAGGAAGGTTGTTGCGAGTAGGATACCGGTGTGGACGGTTGAGAGGGAACACCCGGCGGCGAGCAATAATTCCTGAACCACAACAGAGTTAGAAACAAACAAAATAATGACAAAACCTACAAAACAAAACAAAAGTTAGTATGCAATGCAGTATGCTTATTTGTTTTCCAAGGTATCTGGCTTGGTTCTTGGTTTTGACCTTTCCAGACCCCGAGGAAGATGCTTTGATGTTGTTTGAGAAAAAAGAAACCCCACAATGGAAACGAACTAAAATATATTACAAGTACTGAACAATACATAGTTTGTTTTTACAACACATGCCCTTAAAGGGTCAAAATACAACACAAAATGAAAAGTACATCAAATGAAAGCAACAACAATCAAACAGGTCAGACATCAAGTCCAAACTCATCCTCTTTGACTTCCTTCAGAAGTGCCTCCGTCACTGGACCAACTGGATGCTCTGTGATGTTCCTGATGAGGAGGTTTCTGGTGGCAATAGCAGTGGTCAGCTTCTTGTGCCTGTCCTGGTCCTTTGACCTCTTCAAACCAGCCCTGAGCTTCAACTCTGAAATCTCCTTCTGGGCTGCCAGCAAAGCTTCTTGTTGCTTCTTTTCATTGGCCTCTAACTGTTCAATCTTGGCCTGATTTTTCTGATCTTCTTGTGTTCGGGCTTCAGTGATCCTGACCCACCTAGACTGACTTTCTTGTAAATAGAGATCAATCCTAGCCTTCTGAAACTTGGCCTCTTTGCAGGCATTCTTCAATATTTGCTCCCCAGCTCTTGCTTTCTCGATGTAGTCCTCTGTTTTCTCAATCTTGGCCAGATGCTCTACCTTAAGCTTCTCCAACCTCTCAATGTCCAGACGACCGTCACTCCTTTCCCAAAGAGTCTTCTTCAGAGCTTGAGACAGATTCTCATTCCTTTCCTTCAGCTTTTCAAACTCTTCCAGGCTGACAGTGGCTGCTGGCTGTGCTGTGGATGATCCAGGTATATCTTCAATGGTAAAAGGGCATTCCAGTAGTCTGAGCCCTAGCATGAGACCAGTCATAGTACTGAGCTGAAGCAATATTATTGCACCTTCCAAGAATAGCCATCCCTTTTGTCTGGATGTTGTCCCAAGCCCAGGATGCTTGTCTGACAGCAGCTAGATTAGGCTTTATTTCACAATACAGGGTTTCAGCTAAATCTTGCATTCTAGGAGGATGAATCAAAGCATAGCCCAGTTGTATTTTAAACAACAAAGGATTGTAGTTGATGCAACCCTTTACTCCTATCAGAGGTACATTTGGGTATTGCCCACAGCTAGTGATGATGTCTTTGCCTTTGGTGCTCTGGGTACACCATCTGATATCATCTGAAGACAAAGCAATAAGTCTTTTAGCCCAATTCTTCTGTTGGTGGGGATTCAGGAAGGCATCTGTCTTAGGCAAGTGTTTGAGCAGCCAAGTGTGAAACAAAGGAGCACAACATCTCACCAACTTCCCCCTTTGTTTCTCATTCCTCTGATGAATGGAGTAATAGAAATCTCCCAGCAATGTGGGTACTGGGTTTCTCAGAAGGAAAAGATGAATGGCATTCTTGCTGATAAATTTGGGCTCATCTGCAAATAGTATGACCCCATATATGCTGAGAGCTAGCAATGCACAAACTGCCCTCCATGCTCCCAAAAAGGCCTTCAGGATGGCCTGAGAAATCAAGAAGTCTAAGTGTAAACCAGGGATCCCAGCCTTTGTTGTCATGTTCTGCTCAATCAAAGTAGGCTCCAGGTATAGTGCTTTTGCCACTTCTCCATTGCTGGGAGAAGTCATCTCTGGGTTGAAAGGGATCCCACCCTTGACAGGCACTCCAATCAATGATGAAAATTCCTCCAAAAGAGGTCCTAGCTGAAAGTCTGGGAAAGTGAAGCATCTCAAAGGAGGGTCATAAAACTGTAGGCAAGTGTGGATCATGCTCCTCTGGGAAGGATCCAGGTCCATAACCATGTCAAGGATACCTCCATAATGCTCTCTGAATAATGGGATGTGGTCAGGGGTGATGAGTGACTGGACCTGCCTGATGCCAGTCAGCACAGACTCAAAGAAATGGTATGAAATATTGCTCTTCCTGGGTGCCATGACTGCTGATGAAGAACTTAAGACAAGTGCTGATGAAGATCGAGACTGGTACTGGAGATGAGCCACTGATAGGCTAGTGCTGATGGTGATGAAGATGACTGAAGCAGATAACTGATGAAGATGGCTGAAGCAGATAGCTGATGAAGCAGAGGTCTAAGCAGGTGAAAGGGTCAAAACCAAGCCAGATATAATGTGGATACCCTGAAAAACAAATAAACAAATGTTAAATGATGCAATGATGATGTATGCAAATGATATGCAAGGGTTTGTGATCAAGCTGGATCTAATTATCTGTCTTGATATAAGCCCATGTATGTTCAAGAAGGTTCAGATGAAGGTTCAGAAATCCAGTAACCAAGGTGGGGGACTCAACTAAAGAGTCACATGTCCAGGGTTAAATCACAAGAACTGTCCAAAGTGAAGCATTCTTAAACAAAACAAGTATCAGGGTATGATGTGGCCAAGGGTTCCTGCAAACTTGTAAACAGCCCAACCCCCTCACAGGTAGTGTTCTAAAACAAAGATCCTCAGACTTGGATCAGTTATGAGAAGTGTAAACACTTCTAACCCGGAGGTACAGTGTTTACAATAACCATAAAGGATCCTCCTCTAATTCACCCCAGATTCTGAAGGTCAAAGTAAAGGTCATCCAGACTTAGCAGGCTTCCCAGATAGCCCTAGCACTACAGGAAATCTGTAGCACAGAGTTCTCAAGAAGAAACCCACATCTGAACTGTGTTTCATATTCCCGCACCAGACCGAAATGGAATGGGAAAGAACATGAACCACTCTATCCTAGGTGTCACTCAGGTCCCAGGTATAGGACCTCAAACTCTCAATAGAACCCCACCCATCAAAACAACAAACCAGATCCAGCAAGATGACAGTATGATGTATATAAAAAAATGTAAAGAAAGCAATAAATAACTGTACATAAAGCAGTAAATAAAGCAACTATACAAACACAATTAGCACATAACACCCCAGTAAACACAAATCAAACAAGCGCTAGGAGGAACCCACAAAAGAACCAGAAGCCCTGGTTACAACATCATTTTCCCCAGCAGAGTCGCCAAGCTGTCGCTCCCACCAAATGACACATGGTTAGATGGGGTACAGACGCGAACGGTCGGCGAAAGGGATGAGAACACACAGGGGTGAACTCAAAGGACAAAAGTCGCCAGCTAGGCATTTTTATCCCGAAGGAAAGGTAATGCTGCATAAACCTGAGAAAGATATGGATAAGACGGTTGCGAACCAGAGAGACTGAGAAAAGGGGTTGGTTACAACCTGGGAAGGTATTAGCACCCAGATTGTCCGCCGTACTCGACGGGATCCACGCTTAAAAGATTTGTGTTTTAAAGGGGTAGTGTCAGTGCTATTTGTGTATCAAAGTTGGAAAGAATGCAAGTGTCAGTGCAAAAAAAAAAGAAAAAGTGAAGTGTATAGAAGAAGTGTCAGTGTAAGAACAAGAGTGAAATGCTCATGACTATGAGGCTTAAAGAATGATGCTGGAAGAGGGGGAATATACAGAGACTTTTGTTCGATAACTATTAAGTTATACCTACGTATCCTCTCGTGCAATGAGGAAGTCAGAACACCGTAGTTCGACTCAAAGAGACTGAAAGATGAATTGACATATGCACTGCTTGCTTGTCTATGCTCAAGTGTATGACCTGTCTGGCTCAGGTGCAAACTGTCTTGCATTAGGCAGAAGAAGCAAGTTCTCGTTTGTGAGTGAATGAGATGAGAAAAGAATCCTGGAGGAGACGATTATTGTTTGTTTTTGAGTTTTCAATCTTTTATTGCTTTTTGAAATTTGTCATAAGTTAATGAGCTTAAGCCTAAACCAAGGGTTAGTAAACTCATCACATCCTCCCTCTGATTAGGGGTAATGAGAATATCTTAAGTATGAAGTAAGCACCTCACACTTAATCACCATGATGTAGGATTAAGATCATTAACCTACTTGTAATTAATTAGATGTTTTTGTGGTTTTTTGTTTAGTGTTAAGTAATGAGTTTAAGCCATAATCAAGGATTTACTGGACTCATTACACCATCTTAATAGAAGGATAATAGATGAGAACATTTAAGCTGAGGAAGGCTCCTCAACTTAATCCATGATTAGGGATTAACCTCATGACAAAACAAAGCCTTTATTAAATGGATTTTAGTTAATGATAAGATTAAGAAGTGGATTTTAGGGTTTGTAAGACAACTTGAGGGGGACTTGTCCATTAACACTAGGGTTAGTCCTTCTTAACCAATTAAGGAAGAATTAGAACCCTAATGCAAGGCCCAAGTTACAAGCTTGATATCTTGATGATTATTAGATGAGTTGATTAAAGGATTTAAACACATTAAGGGTTTAACACTTAGGATTAAAGTTATACACTCCATCCTAATAGAAGGATGCAGGCATAAGCTTAATCACAAAGCCTTAAAGCCTTTAGGGTTTAGTCCTTGATTAAGAGATGAGAAGAGAAGACTCAAAGATGACACAAAGGTAAAACTAAATGGGGGACTAATCAAACCCTAATTGTTATCATGCTTGGAGATCCTAGGGTTTATGAGGCTTAAGAAAGAAATCTTCAAAGATCCACCAAAGAGAGAAGCAGATGAAAGGATGAAGAAGCAAAGAGAAAAAAAACAACTTGCTTCACTTAAGAAGACAAGTTGCTTGAAGGAAGAGAGTAAGGGATGAACATGAATGAGCAAGCTCAATCCAATACACAAGATAAAATGCAGCAAAGATGCAAGAGAGATGAGAATCTTCTACCCAGCTAAATAAGCAGATTTCACTGGACGTTGGCAATCATTAAAAGGCAATCTTTGTGTGCCAATTAAGTCGCTCCGCTCATCATTGAGTGACCGAACTTGGAGCATCCAGATTCGTCTTTTGACCATACATCGTCGAAGATCAAGTGTCGGGGAATCAAACCCTCCACCCACCCAAAGTCCAATCATTATTGGCAACTACCAGACCAAAAGTCCACCAAGCTGGCACCTTTCAATCGCTCATATGCATCATTGTGCATCATCAACGTCATACGCATCATTTACATCAATCATTTGCAACACGTGCATCATTTGCATACATAAATAAATCAGACTTTTTATATTCCCAACAGTTTCAACTTGATCTTATTACATAAACACTTGCATCGTACTTCCATCATTATGGAACACCATTTCAAAAAATCAAGCATGCGTGCATAAGTCAGGATCCAGGATCAATCGAAGATTCCAGGCATCTCCTCGGCGGATTCAGTGGCCGTCCCCCATTGAATCTTTTTCTCTTTAACTTTTTTAATTTCCAGCCACTCGGTTTTCCCTTTAGTGACCGGAGTCGTTTTTAAATTTCACCCGCCTTATCATCCTTCGGGGATAAGTGATTTTATTTTCAGTCATTTGCCTTATCATTCTTTGGTGATAAGTGATTTTATTTTCAGTCATTTGCCTTATCATCCTTCGGTGATAAGTGATTTTATTTTCAGTTATTTGCCTTATCATCCTCTGGTGATACGTGATTTTATTTTCAGTCATTTGCCTTATCCTCCTCTGGTGATAAGTGATTTTATTTTCAGTCATTTGCCTTATCATCCTCTGGTGATAAGTGATTTTATTTTCAGTCATTTGCCTAATTATCTTCTGGTGATAAGTGATTTTATTTTCAGTCACCCGCCTTATCATCCTCTGGTGATAAGTGATTTTATTTTCAGTCATTTGCCTTATCATCCTCTGGTGATAAGTGATTTTATTTTCAGTCATTTGCCTTATCATCTTCTGGTGATAAGTGATTTTATTTTCAGTCATTTGCCTTATCATCTTCTAGTGATAAGTGATTTCATTTTCAGTCATTTGCCTTATCATCTTCTGGTGATAAGTGATTTTATTTTCAGTCATTTGCCTTATCATTCTTTGGTGATAAGTGATTTTATTGTCAGTCAGTTGCCTTCTCATCCTTCGGTGATAAGTGATTTTATTTTCAGTCATTTGCCTTATCATCCTTCGGGGATAAGTGATTTTATTTTCAGTCATTTGCCTTATTATCTTCTAGTGATAAGTGATTTTATTTTCAGTCATTTGCCTTATCATCCTCTGGTGATAAGTGATTTTATCTTCAGTCATTTGCCTTCTCATCCTTCAGTGATAAGTGATTTTATTTTCAGTATTTCGCCTTATCATCATCTTCAATGATAAGTGATTTTATTTTCAGTTACTCGCTTTATCATCCACCAGTGATAAGTGATTTATTCTGTCAACCTGTTTTTGTTTTGTATCACCTTTATTTTCAAATTTTAATCATCGATTTACTGCACAATTCCTTTCTTTTGCGGACAAATTCAGAGTCTGTTAGTATCTAATTGTCTTATACCTTGAAAGTATGAATGCAGGCCAGCTCATCTTACTCGGTCTAAGTCAATTCGATAGGGGCAGCTGTCATACCCCAAATTTGTCCTACCCGCACCTTTTTTTTATTTTACTGTCTCATCATTTTTCAGAAATTCAAAAATATGTACTATTTTTTCTGTCTACCAATATATTCCAAAAATCTTAAAACATGCACTATTTTTATTTCTGTCTAACAGATATTGCGAAAAAATTCAAAAAATATGTCATTTATTTCTAAGTTCTTGGTATGTGCGAGAGATCAGATTCAGAAAGGTCGGTGTCTTGTGTGAGGATCTGTCATTCGATTTCGTAATTCATTCTTTTGTCCTCTATTATTTTAAAATCACTTTTATAAATAATTTACATTTTACATTTTATTCTTTAAGCCCATTGGTTCATTATGTTTTTCTAAGCCTATTACTAAAAAAATAAAAAAAATATATCTTTATTATTTTTGTTTCATTTATTTTTTTATATCACAATTTTCCAATTATTATCATTGTCACAACTATTATTTCTATTATTTATTTATTATTAGTATTATTAAAAAAAAAAAGAGTTGTTTTTACATTTTAATAAATCATCAATTCATAAGTTCCTCTCTTCTCTACACAAAAACTTCTACAAAAAAAATATTTTTATTTCTATTATTGCTTTGTTATTAAAACTATTATTACTATTTTCTTTTTCTATTTAATATTATTATCATTATTAATCATTTATCACTATTGTCTTATTATTATTATTATTATTATTATTATTATTATTATTATTATTATTATTATTATTATTATTATTATTATTATTATTTTTCATTATAATTATCAATCCACAATTCCATAAACCATTCCACACCAATTTCCATGACCGATCCTTAAGCCCAATATAATCACATTATTACCAAAATTATACAACAAAAAATGAAAAAAGCTGATACTTCCAATACCACATTTTTCCTTACTTTCTCACTAATATTCCCTCAACTTTTCGTCAGCAATAATATATGTAGCCACATTTTCGTATGACTTCCACTACCCACAAAAACAATCAGTACAATAAGAAATCACAACAACACAAGTATTTTTTCCATAACAAACCCAGCACAATATTCATCCACTCAAAATAACAGCTCATAGAATCTCCATAAAATCTTTCAATATCTATCCAAATCTCAGCTCAAAATTCCATTATACCCTCTAATCCTTTCTATATAAACAATCATCCATTCACCATAAAAAAAGGGCTTGGAAAATCAAAAACAAAACCTGCAGAAAATATCCAAGTCTCAACAAAAATCCCAGAAACGCAAACTTTCAATACCATCTTCCATCTTCAAATCCTTTACAAAAGCTAACAACAAAATCAAAAATCCAGAAATTTTCAAATCCCTCTCTCATCCAACAACCATTCTTCTTCAAACAAATACATAGTACTCTGCGTTCTCATAAATTCCAAAACCAAAAAAACACAAAACAAACCTTGAAAAATCCGAAAACTCCATCAGACTCGCCGCCAAAATCTATCAAACCGAAAGCAAATCGCATACCACACCCAAACGCCGCCCAAAATCCGTGAAGCCGTCGCCAATCCGTCAAACCGCGGCGAATCCGCCCATTCTCAAAAACGGATCGCTTGAGCCACCACCATAACCAGACGCAAACCGCCTCTAACCCGTAACAAATCTCGCCAGTGGATACGCTACAACCACCACACGCTCCATTACCAGACCACCATATCGCCAATACTTTCACCGCCAACAACCGCCGCGTCACCACTCGCCGGAAACAACCATAGAAACACCGGATCCGCCACCGCGAGAGTGAAATAAACGCGAATCCGAGAGAGTCAGGGCGAAATCCAAGAGATTGAGTGAGAAAGAGAGAGGCGTCGGCGGATCTCATTTGTGAGGGTAGGTTTTCTGAATCGTTGAAAAGTGTGATTGTGTTACTGATAGAGAGAAGAATATGTTCTTCTATTTTGTTTTAAATGCTGAGTTTATCATTTAGTTCCTTTTATTTTCTATTTACCTTTATTTTATTATTTTATTTTTCATAGATTAAACCTTCTTTATTTCTCTTTGGATAATGAGGCTTCTAAGCCCAAGTAATTCTACTCACACACATCAAAATCACCGACACACCCTCCTGTTTTTTTTAATTAAGTATTTTATTTTATTTTCTTAGGTTATTAAGATCATTTCTATTGTTTTTAACTTAATTTTATATTTATTTTATTTATTCCATTTGTATTTAATTTTTTATTTATTAGGGCCGATTATATGCTAAAATATTAAATTTGTTCCGATTTTATTAAGTCGAAACGTTTAATCAATATGAGGCCATTTTATTTAGTTTAGTTTATTTTTTTTGTATTATTTCGATTATTTGTTATGTTATCAAATTTAAATTCTATATAATTTAATTTATTATGCTATTCTGATTTAATTTCCACAATTCAATTTAATCACTTTATTTAATTCAATTTATCGTATTTTAATACACAAATCGATTCGACTCCTTATAGAATGATTTCAACTCTAAATCGATTCTAAGGAAGTTAAAGAAAAATATTTCGACGCGCCCGATTAAAAAGGTCCAACGCCTCCGAATAGTTGCCGTTAATTTATTTTTTCGCATTTTTATCGCTTTTATCAATTCGCAAACCTATGTAAGCCGAGCGCACCGTGCCTCGCCACCAAACCACTTCCAAACTCGAATATTCAAATTTTATTTTTTATATTTAAATAACGGAAAAACCGAATTCTGGAGTCTCGCATTCCTCGAATTCTTGAATGAACGCTCCTGAGGCTCGCCCCACGGGACGTGGTTCATTCGACTTTCCGTAATTAAAAATTTTAATATACATATCAAATAATGAAAGAATTGAATTCTGGAGTCTAGCATTCCTCGAATTCTCGAATAAACTCTCCTGAGGCCCGCCCCTCAAGACGCAGTTTATTTATCCTTTCATTCTTAAAAAACCCTAACCGGATCAAGCATGTTTTAAGAGAGAACTGTTTAAATCCTTTCTATCTCGCAAAAAAGCTAGCGCTTCCGCCTCCTATCGCGAGCAGACAAGCCAACGCTTAGCAGTTAGAACGCGGTCTAAATAATCGTTCACTAAAAAAAATCAACCGACCAACCTTAGTACCACGAACTACGAGGCTCTGACTTTCCCATTGCACAAGGGAATACGTAGGCACACAGATCTTACTCCTTGCCGAGCACTCTAGGAACAAAATAACCCATTTCCCCTATTAACCTTATATTAGAATCGTTCGCTTTTATTTTATTATTTGAAGAAAACAGAAAGTATTAGTCAACATTAGATCGCAAGTTAAACTAAGAGGTTCCCGTTGAGTACAACGGACGTAAGGGGTGCTGATACCTTCCCCTTATGGAATTGACTCCCGAACTTAAAATCTGGTTTCAAAGACCTTGTTCTATCCATCCGTTTTCCAAAAAGTTTTCTCGATATTTTCCTTTTCCTTAATTGGAATAAAATAAGTTCGGTGGCGACTCTGTTGTTTTAACTTTCATCCGCGGTATTTTTTATCGCGAGGTCGTATTTTTTCGAGGTACGACAATATGCTTATACTAATGCAAAAATGAAAGGTCACAAGCCATGGTGTAATAAAGAGTGGGGGCAAATTTGGGGTGTTTACAATATGGTCTAAGACAGACGAGCCTTCTTTGAGTAAACCTGTTACGCCAGGTGCTGGACATACGAGCCCCCATTATAAATCTTGCGTAGATAAGTGGTGCTTCAGATAGACGAACCTCTTTCAGATAAACCTGTTACGCCAGGACCTATAACCATTTTGACGTTTAATCCCACCGTCAGGGCTTTAAACCTCTTCAATACAGACGAGTATTGGATGATCATCAAAAGAACACAGACGAGCGCCAGAAGTCAATGATACAAACGAATATCAGACGATGATCTAAGAAACACAAATGAGCGCTTCAGGCGATGATATAGATGAATATCAGCCACTGATACAGACGAACATCAGAGATCCAATACAGACGAGCATTTGGAGTAGCAAAACAGACGAGTACCAGAAATCCAACACAGACGAGCAATTGGAGTAGCAATACAGACGAGTACCAGAAATCCAACACATATGGATATAAACCAACACAGACGAGTGTGGAGGATGATACAGACGAGTATCCAACAATGCAAACAAGCTTTAAACAAATAACAAACACAGACGAGTGTTGGGGACTGCAGACGAGCAACAAGCAAATATCAAACACAGGAGAGTGCCGAGCATCAAACGGATGTTACACACAGACAAGTGCTGGGAAGTGCGGACGAGCATCAAACAGGTGTCACACACAGACGTGTGCTGAGAAGTGCGGACGAGCATCAGCATCTACCAACCATAGGTGACTACTAGGGAAAGCAGACTAGCAACGACAAAGTGCAAACACAGACGAGTGTTGGGGCGATGCAGACGAGCAACTATCAAACATCAAACATGGACGGGTGTTGAGAGTTGCAGACGAGCAACAAGCAAATATCAACACAAACGACTGTTGGGGAAAGCATACGAGCAACGACATTCCAGTAAGAAACACAACTATGCCGGGGAGAATTGAACGAAGAATATTTCACAAATGAGCGAGTGCTGGGAATGCAGACGAGCAACTATCACACATCAAACACAGACGACTGTTGAGGGGGATGCAGACGAGCAACCATCAAACGTCAAACACAGACGAGTGTTGTAGAGCATGCAGACGAGCACAAAACAGATACCCAATACAGACGAGTGCCAGGAAATGCAGACGAGCATCAAGACGGATTCCCAACACAGACGAGTGCCAGGAAATGCAGACGAGCATCAATACGGATGCCCAACACAGACGAGTGCCAGGAAATGCAGACGAGCACCCTTCGAAATGCCCTGATTGGCAACAATAATCCCGACTCTGTATGGGAACCTGGTCAAAGGCTTTGACGATGCCTAACTCTGACTGGGGAAAGGATTCTGAAAATTTCAACTCTGTGGGGAAACAGGCATTCAGTTGTTCATTGGGGATAGCCCACACTGTCACAAAGACTCCGATTGGGGACGGACCTCTTCGAGCGGATTTCGAAGTTCTGTTGGGGATACCACCCTACACTGACTCATCTGGGGAAAATTCCATCTGAACTTTACTGGGGATGACTATGTCTTTCTCGTGAAGAACAAATACCGCTTGGGGGTGACACCATCTCTGATTAGATTTGAAATTCTGCTAGGGATTCCAATTTCTATAGCTCAGCTGGGGAGCATTCTCTGCTTGGGGAAGTGCAACATCGCCCTGTAAAACCTGCAACAACAGTATACACACAGGTGCCCCGGGGATTTGCATGGTATGATCCGTTCATCCATTATCACCCGACATCCAAAGATAATTTTAACTGTTTCCCTGCCATGTCAATTTTTTCCAGAAAAATCAACATGTTTCAAATTAAATGCTCTTTTTGTCGAAATATTTAGGACATTTTTGCAAACAAAATAAACACAACACAACACAACTTTATGACTGAATATTCATTCATTGAATGGCCTCTAAATAGGAAAAGCTTTACATCAGGAAGCAACTACCTGGAAAGAGGTAACTACCATAAAAATTGAGAAAAGAAACTATCCTAATGGCAATGTACATGGCATCCCAATGAGTTTCCTTCTTGTAAAGACCAGCATGTCTTCAAGACTTTCTGTTCTTGCCTTTGCTTTCTGAAGCAGACGAGGGGACTGATTCCTATCCTTCTGATATTGTCAGGCTGCACGAAATGGTGATTTGGTTCAGATTACCCGGATCGCAATTGTTCACTTATTCCCTTGTTTTGCATGGATCGTCCTTTCGGGTTTTCAATCCACCGGGATACCCTTTTTTGCCTGAGCTGTCCAATGTGGCTTTTCAACTCAGCGGATGTACATCTTTTTTTCATTTATTTCCCTAACTTTTGCCCGAGCTTTTTATTCTGTTTTTTAGCTCGTCGGGATGCCCTTTTCTTGCCTGGACTTTAATTCTATTTTTGTGTCCAGCGGGTCTGTTTACGCGAAGTATTTTTTAACTGCGTCTGAGTTAACAGGAGACTGGAAATCTTCTCCATCCATAGTAGCGAGCATCAGCGCCCCACCTGAGAAAACTTTCTTCACTATGAATGGGCCTTTGTAGTTTGGGGTCCACTTGCCCCTGTGATCTGAACCTGGAGGAATGATCCTCTTGAGTACAAGCTCGCCTACTTGATACTCTCGAGTACGTACTCGTTGGTCGAATGCTCGCTTCGTTCTCCTCTGATAAAGCTGACCATGACAGATAGCCGCTAATCTATTTTCCTCAATTAGGCACAACTGATTGTATCGGGAACGTACCCACTCAGCCTCATCAAGCTTCACATCCATCATCACACGCAATGAAGGAATTTCTACCTCAACAGGCAAGACTGCCTCCATGCCATATACCAATGAGAAAGGAGTTGCCCCGGTTGACGTCCTGACTGACGTTCGGTACCCATGCAGCACAAATGGTAACATCTCATGCCAATCTTTGTAAGTGACGACCATCTTCTGCACAATCTTCTTAATATTCTTGTTAGCTGCCTCTACTGCGCCATTCATCTTTGGCCGGTAAGGAGAAGAATTGTGATGTTGAATCTTAAAGTCCCGGCACAGCTCTGCCATCATCTTGTTGTTTAAGTTGGAACCATTATCAGTAATGATTCGCTCGGGCACTCCGTATCTGCAAATGATGTCTCTTTTTAGAAACCTGGCTACCACCTGAAGAGTGACATTGGCATAAGATGTTGCTTCAACCCATTTGGTGAAGTAATCAATCACGACCAAGATGAAATGATGACCGTTTGAAGCAGTAGACTCTATTTTCCCAATCATGTCAATGCCCCACATAGATAAGGGCCAAGGAGATGACATGACGTTGAGCGGGCTAGGAGGAACATGCACTTTGTCTGCATATATCTGGCACTTGTGGCACTTACGGGCGTACGAACAACAGTCTGCATACATTGTTAGCTAATAGTACCCTGATCTCAATAACTTCTTATCCATTGCATGTCCTCATGCATGAGTACTGAAAGATCCTTCGTGGACTTCCTGTATTAACAGGCCTGCTTCGTGTCTATCCACGCATCTGAGCAAAACCATGTCAAAGTTTCTCTTATACAAAACCCCATATGTATTCAAGAAGAAGCTGGCAGCGAGTCGTCTCAAGGTCTTCTTGTCATTGGATGATGCCCCAGCTGGGTATTCTTGTTTTTCCAGGAAAAGCTTAATATCAAAGTACCAAGGTTTCTCATCAGACACTGCATCTACAGAGAAAGCATAAGCTAGTGTGTCAAGCCTGGAAACGTCAATCCTGGGCACATAGTTCCAACACAAGACTTTGATGGACGAAAAGAGCGTAGCCAATGCATCGGCAACTTGATTCTCATTTCGTGGTATCTATTGAAGCTTAACCGTTGTGAACAACGTCAACCGTCTTCTGGCATAATCCCTATAAGGAATTAAGTGTTCTTGATGTGTATACCACTTGCCGGTAATCTGGTTAATAACGAGGGCTGAATCTCCGAATATATCGAGGGTTTTAATCCGAAGATTAATAGCCTCCTCTATTCCCATTATGCACACCTTGTACTCCGCTTCATTGTTAGTGCAGCCAAAAGTAATTCTGGAAGCGAAGGGAAAATGAACACCTTCGGGAGTGATAAGAACAACACCAACTCCACGTCCGTTGATATTGACAGCCCCATCAAATATCAATTTCCATTGGGATTCAGGGTCTGGCCCCTCCTCCAGAAGTGGTTCCTCGCAATCTTTTGCCTTGAGGTACATGATGTCCTCATCAGGGAAATCAAACTTCATCGGCTGATAGTCGTCTTCAAGCGGTTGTTGTGCAAGATAATCTGACAATACACTCCCTTTGACGGCTTTCTGGGAAGTATATTGTATGTCATACTCGGTTAAGATCATTTGCCACCTTGCAACCCTTCCGGTTAATGCTGGTTTCTCGAAAATGTACTTGACGGGGTCCATTTTTGAGATTAGCAATGTGGTATGGGACAACATGTACTGTCTCAGTCGGCGAGCAGCCCATACCAAAGCGCAACAAGTTTTCTCAAGTAGTGAGTAACGGGATTCACAGTCGGTAAACTTTTTGCTAAGGTAGTAAATAGCATGCTCTTTTCGACCAAACTCGTCATGTTGGCCTAAAACACACACCATCAACCCTTCTAACACAGTCAAGTACATGATAAGTGGCCGTCCTGGAACTGGAGGCATTAGAATCGGAGGCTCCTGCAAATATTCTTTTATCTTTTCAAAGGCTCTTTGACAACCTTCATTCCACCTGACCGTTTGCTATTTTCTCAACAATTTGAATAATGGCTCGCATGTGGCAGTTAGATGAGATATAAATCGAGAAATTAGTTCAACCTCCCTAAAAACCACGCACTTCATTTTCTGTTTTCGGTACAGGCATGTCTTGTATTGCTTTTACTTTTGCAGGATCTACCTCGATTCCTCTTTGACTAACAATAAAACCCAGCAACTTACCATAACGCACTCCAAAAGTGCACTTGTTTGGATTCAACCTCAATTTGTACTTTATCAACCTATCAAACAACTTTTTGAGATTGACCAGATGCCCTTCTTCGTCCTGAGACTTGGCAATCATATCGTCCACATAACACTCAATTTCCTTATGTATCATATCGTGGAACAAAGTTACCATAGCCCATTGATATGTTGCCCCGGCGTTCTTCAATCCAAAGGGCATAACCTTGTAACAGAATGTACCCCACGGGGTAATGAACGTCGTTTTCTCCATGTCTTCCGAAGCCATCTTGATCTGATTATACCCGGAGAAGCCATCCATGAAAGAAAAATACCGAGAACTGAGCGGTGTTATCTACCACCACATCAATGTGAGGTAATGGAAAGTCATCCTTTGGACTTTCTCTATTTAGATCCCGATAATCGACGCACATCCGTACCTTGCCATCTTTCTTTGGTACAGACACAATGTTGGCTACCCTAGGTGGGTAACTGATCACATCAAGGAACCCGACATCCTACTGCTTCTGAACTTCCTCCTTGATCTTCATAGCCATATCTGGGCTAGTTCTTTTCAGCTTTTGTTTCACGGGAGGACAACCTTCCTTTAGTGGCAGTTTGTGCACAACGATGTCAGTATCCAACCCTGGCATATCCTGATACGACCAGGAGAAGATATCCACATATTCACGTAGCATACCAATCAACTCCCTCTTTACCTCGGCCTGCAGACTGGCCCCAATCTTTATCTCTCTCTTTACATCGTTAGTCCCGATGTTGATGATCTCTATTTCTTCCTGATGAGGCTGAATGACCCTTTCCTCTTGTTTCAACAACCTGACCAATTCTTCTGGGAGTTCACAATCTTCCTCAACCCCTTCATCAGTTTGGTAGATAGGATTGTCGAAGTCATGCATAGTCATAGCAGGAACATTGTCACAGGAATCCGAATGATCAACACTGCACAAGATGTGCTTATTTCAGAATCGAGATTTTTCAAAGAAGACACAAACACACAGGAAAGAAAAACATTGCCATTTTATTTTGTGAAAATTTTTAAAACGAAAGGAAGAGAACACAATTTGCTTGAAAAATGTCCTTTTATTTCATGGAAAAAGTATATGCATTAAAATATGGTGGTCCTACATATGGATCCATGCACCTTGGGCAGAGTGCAGGATTTGACATGCATTATGATAAAAATGGAAACAAAGAAAATTACTTTGACTGCCAAGTAACTTGAACAAAATCTTCAGCAGACCAGTTCCGGAGCTCCTCCCCAGGTACGCATGGGTGAATCCAATTATCCAAGTCGCAGTCACTATCCCCGTCTGCATCTGTTGCACAAACATTGTTGTAGTCGAGCATTCCAGCGCTTGTGAATGCTATGGGCTTACTGTCATGAGACCAGCTAGACTGACCAGGTTGATACCCGAGACCGAACTTGTCATCCTTCTTTTCCACTTCCAACAGCTTGCCCCAACCTTGGGCATTTCCGGATTGAACTACCTCCCTAGCTTGCTTGTAAGAGTAGATAGGAGTCCTTTCCTTCTCACTATTCTGAACTACTGGAGACAAATTACTGACACTGACCGTCTCAAAAGCTTGGCAAAGTGTTTCATGAATCTCCCCATCCATTTCTATGTACTTGAAGGTCGACAGATGGCTTACGAAAATATCCTCCTCTCCGCATACAGTAATAACTTGGCCGTCCACCACATACTTCAACTTCTAATGCAACGTGGATGTTACTGCACCAACAACATGAATCCAAGGACGTCCCAGCAGACAACTGTAAGCGGATTGAATATCCATAACATAGAATGTACTCTTGAATACCTGAGACCCAATCTTCACTGGTAGCTCCATCTCCCCAAACACAGATCTTCGGGACCCGTCGAAGGCTTTCACAATCAAATCACTAGGTCACAAAACGATGCCATCGACATTCAGCTTCATCAAGGCCTTCTTAGGGAGCACATTGAGAGAAGAGCCTGTATCTACCAAGACGTGTGATAGAACAACGCCTTTACACTCCATGGTGATATGCAAGGCTTTGTTGTGGTTACGTCCCTCAGAAGTGAGATCCCTATCTGTGAATCCCAACCCGTGACTGGCGTTTACGCTGCCTACCACAGCCTCCAACTGGTTGACTGTTATCTCCTATGGTACATATGCCATTTGCAAAACTTTTAACAAAGCCTTTCGATGAGCTTGGGAACACATCAGCAACGACAAAATGGATATCTTGGACGGGGTCTGATTCAGATGTTCAACCACTTTATAGTAGCTTTTCTTAATTATTCTCATGAATTCCTCGACTTATTTTTCAAAAGTGCCCTGACCGGCAGTAGGAGTTGTCACCTCTTTAGTTGCTATTTGTTTACCCTTAGCCTTTGCAGCAGCTTCAGCTTCAGGATCACCTCTAAGAGCTTGAGGAGTAAAAAGACGCCCACTCCTTGTAAACCTACCAACTCCTCCGACATTCACAACAGTCGGGTCAATTGCTATTGCTTGACTTTCTACCTTCTGGCCTTCTACGTACACGTTCGAGCCATAGTGCCAAGAGATGGCCTTGTCATTAGCATAAGGGACTGGTCCCGAAACAGTAATGGTAATGGGACTCACTTCTGGAACATAGATAGTCACAGGCTCTCTCCGAGCAGGAACCTCAGCAGGATCAAAATAAATTGTCACTGTAGACACACAATCACTTCTATTGTCAACTCTGTCGAACTGTAGGGACCCCTCATCAATCAAACACTGCAGCCCAGCTCTCAAACCCCCCACAACCATTAACAGAATTCACGCAACCCTCATAGTCAAAATCACAACCTGGAAAAACCTGCCCTTTCAGCAATCTGTCTTTCACGACTAACAAGGAAGTCTTCACTTCATCCACATTCAAGATAAAATTTGACCCCTTGCCACCGTCAACGACATTTATCCTAGCCCCTCCATGATATGGAATGGGGTTTAATGTAACATTTGGAGGCGGTGTGAAGTTAATTGCTTTTGAGTCAATCAAGTCCTGGATCTTATGCTGCAACGCCCTGCACTTCTCTGTTGAGTGCCCGAGAGCTCCTGAATGAAATGCGCATCTTGCATTAGCATCATACCCCACTGGAAGCTCTCTAGGTGGAGGTGGTGCTAATGTCCTCAACTGAACCAAATTCAAGTCTAATAATCTCTGGAGCAGAGTCATGTACGTCATCGGGATGGCTTCAAGCACCTGGTTAGCCGGACGAGCTTGTCTCTATTGATAATTCCTTTGCTGATAATTATTGCGTTGCGGCTATTGTGTTACTGTTGCACAGGACCGATGGGGATGGTGACAATGGCCACCTACTCATAAGATCCTCTATATCCGCGGCTCCGACCTCGACCGTACACATCATTAGTATCACCCTCCCTCCTTCTTGGAGGTCCATTGAAAGCCTTTCTCACACCACTTGAGCTACTTGCACTAGTGTCTTGAATCTTCCCCATTTTCAGCAGAGTTTCAACCCTCTCTCCTACTATCACGAGGTCGTTGAACTTCGTTGCCGAACAAGACGCCAGTCTCTCAATAAACACCTCTTGCAGCGTTCCCATGAACATATCTTCCATTTCATTTTCCAACAAGGGAGGTTGTACTCGAGCAGCAAGCTGACGTCACCTCTGGCGTACTCTTTGAACCATTCCTTAGCACTCTGAGACATTGTCTGCAACTGGGTACGATTTGGAGCCATATCCAAATTATACTGATACTGCTTCACAAATGCCTCAGCTAGATCCTTCCAGCTTTGAATATTGACCCTGCTCAGCTTCATGTACCATTCCAAGGAAGCTCCTACAAGACTATCCTGGAAGTAATACATCCACAGCTTCTCATCATCTGTATGTGCAGAAATCCTTCCCACAAAAGACTGAAGGTGGGTTTTCGGGCACGCCGTGCCGTTGTACTTATCAAAAGTAGGGACCTTGAACTTATATGGAATTCTCACCCCTGGCACCAAGCCTAAATCAGTGATGTCAAACCCCAGATAACTCTAAGATTGAATAGCACGAATCTGATCAGCCATTTCTTCGAACCTTCTATTCATGTCAACCCCTTGGCCTTCTGCCTCATCCAGCAAAGTGAATTGTTCATCTTGCCCATCCATCTGCAGGTTATTCACACCATCATTGACAATAGTGACCCATGGTTGCACCACAGGGATTTCAACATGACTGGCGCCAGCCCCATTGCGATTGCCTCCATCTGCTGTCCCATTGTTCCTGGCTTGATTGCTCTCCAACATTTCGTGCAGATGCTCTTGAGTTTAACCCATCCCAGCCATGAGGGTCATGAAGTTATCCATTCTCGTCCTCAAGTCAGCTAGATCTGCTTGCATCTGATCCATTGCTCTCTCTTTGTTCACCTTTGTAGGGTATCTGTGCATTGTTGACTGTCTCTAAACCTTCTTGGGAGCTATAGTTCCTGAAAGTGACATGAACGTTAGAACACTGGAGAAATACCTGCAAAACAACAAACATGTTATATTCATGTAATGTAACTATTCATGTTACCATATTTAGACATTAATATGCCCCAGTTCTGGTATCTTGATAGAAAATACTCCAGATGACCTCGGAAACTAGCTTTTCAAACTCTTTCGAGGAGTATTCAGATCCTAGTGTCTTAGGCAAATAGTTTTTCTCATTCAGAAACGGTAACTGGAAAGTATCATTGCATAGCATGAACAAACTACCAACAACCGGAGTTATAGACAAGAACAAAATTCCCCAAAGGGTTACAATTCAGTACAAATGACATAAAGATAAAGCAAGACTCCTACAACAAGCTTGTAGGTAGTCTGGATACAATTAACAATAAACTAAAACCCTAGACTAAAAGGAAAATTCAAGCTCCTCTTATGCAGTCACCGCCTTTGTTCGGTTCTTCTTGACGCCTGCTTTCAGCTTAAGATCTGCAATCTCCTTCATTGCTTCCTTCAAGGCTAGTTGGCTCTGTTCCAATTGCTGAGTCTTTTCCCTTCGTATCTTGTGAGCTTTTTCGACCTCTTTTTTCTTGAATGCCATCTGCGCTTCAAATAACTCTTCCTTTTCTTTGTACTTCCTCTGCTCCTGTTCTCTTTGGCCCTGTAACCAAGCAATGGATTGACGAGCTTCTCTGAGAGTCTTCACAATCCTCTTATGCTCCGCTTCTCTCTTTGACTCTGCTAAACCTAATCTCTGAAAATGAGTTTCTCTCCCAACAAACTCCTTTTCTTTAGCTTCTAACGTAGCCTACATTATCTGTAGCTTTTCTTCTGCTTCTTGCTTAGCATGATTGGCACGGTGATACAAACTAGCCACTTCAGAATTCTCTACCCGAACCTCGTTCAACTGAGCTTCCAATTTCTTGTAATCTTCAAGAGAAACTGTGGTTTGTACGGGTACCTCCTTTGGATATGTGGAGCTTCAACCGAAAACGGAAGGAAGAAGGTATCAACCCTCCCTTGTATCCAGGCAGCAAAAGAGGGATAGGTCTTAGGGTCTACCTTTCCAAATTCTTTCTTACCCTCTCTAACCTTTGTTTCCCAAGCTTGGGATGCTTGAATAACCAACAACTCGTTATCTTCAGCTGGAAAATACAAAGTCTTAGCTATTTCTTCATCTGATGGAGGATCCTTCAGTGGATAACTAAATTGCTTTCTAGACAGCACAGGGTTATGACTTATCACTCCTTTTCTACCTAACAGCGGCACATAGGGAAACTCACCACACCTTGTAATAAAATCCTTCCCTACCAAGTTTCTGCTACATCCCCAGGCTATGTCGTCAGATGTTAACCCCATCAATCTTCTAGCCCACTTCCAATCTTGCTTAAGATCTTTGAACGGTCCTGACTTTTGAAGCTTCTTAGCAAACCATTCGGCGAACAATGGAGCACAACAATTCACGTACCCTTTTATTTTCTCATTTCTGTGATGGACACCGAAGTAAAAGTCTCCCAACAACGTAGGTGTCGGGTTTGCTTTAATGAAAAGGGTGATAGCCTCCAAGCTTACCCATCCTTTCTCTCCTGGAAAAAGACTTATTCCATAGACCATTAATGCTAACAGCGCACTGAACTCAAACCATTTCCCTCCCAGAGCAAACACATGGGCTTCTGTGATAAGGAAATCCAGATTAAATCCCTTCCCTTTACTGGCTTCTAACTCCATCTTCACTCTAAGCATACTCAAATGACAAGCACCTGCAATGTCCTTGTACGGGGGAAACTTCTCCGCAGCATAATAGGGAACACCATTCTTGATAGGAATCTTCAGGATGTCAAAAATCTCTTCCATAGTGGGAGCCAAGATGTAGTCAGCAAACACAAAACTTCTCAACTGAGGGTCATAAAACTGCAACAAAGAATGAAGACTATCTCTCTGATCGACAGTAGGCTTGTTCATGTAACCCAGGATCTTCCCATACCGGCTTCTGAAATCATCTGAAACCTTGTCACTCATAAAGTCTACCATTTTCTGAATACTTTCAATTTCGGGTTGCGGGAAAGTGTAATGGACATTCCTTTTTCTGGGTATCCCTTGAACTTCTATCATCTGGAGAAACAATGAATACCAGAATTGGGTACATATGCTAACTTGAAATGGAAACACAAACGGTTAATGCTAGTATGATGCGATGCAAATGCAATGCAGGCATATGATCAACGACCGAGACTGTCTGGATACGGAACACGGGACCCAAGCGACCAAGAACCAAAATCCTCTAAATAAAGCCCCATGAACGAGAATTCAGTCTCAAATAAGCCCAAAAATCAAAGATCCAAATCCATGTAGCCTTATCAAATCATAGAACTGTACTGGCAATGAGGTATGATGAGGTCAAGGGTTCCTGCAAACCTATAAACCCCTCCCAATCATACGGGTGTGCTCCAGGTCAAACATCACGGACTCTCAAAGCCGAATAAAAATAATACGTTCACCATTTCCGAGAAATGGCTCATGACCAAATCAGGGAATCGGTTTGGCATTATGTACTACTCAGGGAGGCCTCAGCGTGAGTCCGGGAAAAACAAGCATCCTTTATAAGTTCCCAGCTTCAAGCACTGGAATCGAGAAACAATAGTACATTCATCCCGAAAGGTAAAATACTATCGTCATACGACCAGATGCTTTAACTGAGTTCCTATAAAAGAACCAGACCATCTTATGCGAGTTCCCTGTGGGCCCTCAGATGCGAATGGGTTTGCCACAAAATGTGGTCTGCCACTGTCACCATTGGAGAGGGATGTTTCCATAAAGGTCCTCAATGATCGGTCCCCAGATGCACATAACTATCAAGGTCATGTATTACCCCAGAAAGATTCTGGCATAATACATTTCCAAGACGGTCGCAAGTCTGGGTGTGGAACTCACTACTACCAACATAGCAAGATGCCATGAAGCCAAAGTGATTGTCCACGCTAATTCCTAGGGTGTACTCGAGCCCCGGTTACGAGCTCATATCTCAGTAACAATTCCCAATCCCACAGAAAAAGGAAACCAGCAGCCAGACAGTCTAGTATAATATATGTGATGCATGAAAATAAATACTGAAAACTGTAAATAAAGCTGTAAATAAAACTATAAATAAACAACAGTAAAATAAACACACAACAGCAAACAATACACACCCAAAGAAACAGAAACACGCAAGCGCTAGGAGAGACTCTCAAGGGAACCAGAGATACTCTGGTTAGAATTCCCTAGCAGAGTCGCCAGCTGTCGCTCCCCGGATTTCCATCCTGGTACAAACGCGAAAGTGGCGCGGAAGAAGGTAGAGTCGCCAGCCAGACATTTTTATTCCGAAGGAACGGGAATGATAATTTTGCACAAACCAGAAGAAAGAAGAGGAAGGACACAGGTCATGCGAACCAAAGAGATTGAGATCGGGAGTCGGTTACGACCTGGGAAGGTATTAGCGCCCCAGATCGTCCGCCGTACCCGACGGGATCCACGCTTGCAAAGAAATTTGTTTCAAAGGGTGAAGAACTGAAAGCTGCTGCAAAACTGGAAAGAAACTGGTTGAAAAAGGAAACAAAGAGGAAAAATGTAGGGAAAATAAATATTGTGCTCGAACGGGCCCTACCCCGCTGCCTACGTACCTCATCTGGACAATGAGGATCAGAGTCGATGTAGTTCCCCTAACTAGGGGTGGAAAAGATTGCTTGTGTCTTAAGGCTTGAACTGCCTATGTCAATGCTCAGGTGTTGCAGGCTCGGACGACGAATGCGTAACCGTCTTGCATAATGACAAGAAGAAGCAAGTTCGCGTACGAAGCAAAGGAGATGAGAAAAGAATTCCCAAAGGAAAGACGCTTATTGTTTCTCCAGTGTTTTTTAGAGCTTTTTATTAGTGTGGCACAAGAGAATGAACTCAAGCTCTTTTCCATGGAATGTGTACTTGTTACTACATTCCAAGATGGAATAATAGAACAAGCACACCAAGTAAGGAAAACTTATCCAAGACTTGTTTCCAAAGGCAAGGGCCTAATTTCATTGACTTGTTGAATCTATTAGGTGTTTTAGTGGTTAAAAATGAAGAAGTGTTTTTTAGGGTTTTTTCTTGATGAAGATAACTTCATGATCCGACTTGTGCATTATGCTAGACAAATGTACTATTCCAAGATGGAATGAATACATATGCCCCATGGAATAAGGCTATAACACAAGAAGTCACTTCTTTCTTTATTAATGTTTTTTAGGTTTTGTTTTGAGATGAGAAGAGAAAGAACCAAAGGAGCAAAAAGGAAAAAGTCTAAAATGGGGAAAGACTAAACCTAAAGTTGTCATGCAAAAGTGGTCCTAAGGTTAGTGAGGTTTCAACTATCCTAAGAAGAGGAAATAAGAACCAAAGAGGAGCAAGAAGAAGAGGAGGCAAGAGCTAGCAAGCAACTTACTCCTCTAAAGGAGATAAGTTGCTCCTAAAGGGGGAAGAAAAGAGTTGCAACACATGATGGCATAAGGCACATCAAAACACAAAAAGAAAGCAACTTAAAAGGAAAAGGATGAAGAGTTGAAATATGGATGA